>BSBM01000757.1:14939342-16214177 GCA_027924585.1 Larix kaempferi | reverse complement strand
TACCATAGCAAGAGACATTGCTATGCGAGGTGCTGTCACCGAAGAACAAGCCATCGCGAGTGCCCATGTGCTAGACCTACTCTACACTCAATCTGGCACTTTGTTTGATATTTTTCCTGATGCACCCCGTGACATTAATGACCCTGCGAAACCACATAAGGGACTCCAAACTGATGGAATCATTGGTTCCCTTAACACCTAGCCTACTGCTAGCACTATTGGATCATCCAATCCAACTCCGGCTGGCCACAACACCACCAAGTCAACCGCTCCTGCTGTAACTGAAGAGGTGAATTCTGTCCAATCAGCTTCATCTCAGAAGTTTGGCGGTAAAAAGAAGAACAAGGGGAAACCCAAAAATTCTTCTGCCCAGCAAGAACAAAAGAGCACTCCTAACGATACCAAGCAGAAACAGAAACTAAAGTATCATTGTTTACTGTGTGGAGATGACCATTTCTCCAAAGAATGTCCCCATAGAGACGAAGTACAAAAGTTTCTTAGGGGAAAACCAACTCCCTCAATTCTCAATGATCCGTTTCCTACTCAGAACCAGCAGATGGTTTCTCAAACCCCCCATCCCAGGGGGAACCATCCAATACCGTGCATGTTCTCATGCTGCGTAACGAGACGATCCATTTGAACACTCACTCGCGATCTTACGAACTAGTCCTTTCGAAAGAATCCACTGGAAGTAAGGCTGAAAAAGCTTCCGACTCCTTAACTAATGTCACTGTACCATCAACTTCTCTCACCATTGAGAATCCCTCCTTAGACTCGATATTGTGACCGCCCAAGAGTACGATTCGGAAAGTTGTTTTCAATCTCGACGCTCGGGCGGCACAAAATTACAATATCGTAGAGGACTTGGACCAAGCTCCTTGCGCCATGTCTACCTTGGAAGTTTTGCAAAATTGTCCTAATCAACGCAAAACTCTCCTTGCAGCCATCGGTGCAGTCGACCCGAATTCCTCGAATACCATCATGTTTCGACTTGACAACTTTAAGTCGAGGCTTTCACACCAGCTCGCATTCCAAGTTTCTACGAACATTGATGGGAAGATTGTCCATCGTACCCTTTTGGAGGAAGGCACCTCCACTTCTGTCATGTCCATTTCCTGTTGGAGAGCCATTGGCTCCCTCGAATTGAATCGTTCTCCTACCATGTTGAAAGCATTCGACGGGCGTGGCTTTCAACATCATGGGCTCTTACAAGCTCTTGCAGTTGAGTTGGGCGGAAAGACCGTAACCATTAACGTGGAAGTGGTCTCGGCCCGTTAGATTATAATCTCTTGCTTAGATTGCAATTGGTTTTACACCATGCAGGCGGTAGCCTCTTCAGTCTTCCTCATAGTACAATTCCCCCACCAAGGACGAATTGTTACTATCAACCAATTAGATTTTTGTACACCAGACGCTACTACTCATCTTGGTGACCATGTTCCTTCCATTGGACAGATGTCAAAACAGTATGAGAGTGTAGGGGTTGGCCTTTTGAAAGATTCATCTCTCATGGGCGTTTTTCCAGCCGCGGACCCCCCTAATCATGTTGCTACGGTGAGCATGATCTCCATAGAGATTTTATCTCACTCTACCGATGCTTGGCTTGTATCGGATGAAGCCACAACACACCTGCTTGGAGATATAATGCCTCTTTCACCCACTGAACGTATTTACGAGGCTATCCAATCATCACCGGAGGACCATTTAACCATGGCCTCTCCATCCCGTTCTCCACGACGGATGTCATCTCTACCTGATCTCTTACTTCAAACTTTTCATTCAGACGAGTCCATCATGAAAGTTATGAGTGTTGACGACGGTCCGTGGGATGATCTCCACCATAGGTCATCTTTTCTTCCTCCTTTGGAGTACATAGAGGACAACATCCATATCCTCTTTTCACCAGATATCTACCCATTCCCTCATTCCCCCATTCTTACATGTCTTACGAACACGGAGGGCAACTTGGCCAATATTGAGCCAACCATCCCGCTAGACATCTCGGTGAAACCTGGTATAGTGGAACACATTCGCATAGGCCAGAATTGTACCCTTGAAGAAATAGCTGCTGGCACGGACTTATTCAAGCAATTTCGAGACGTATTTGCTTGGTCCTATGAGGATATTCCTGGGATAGACCCCGCAATTGTTTCTCACGAAATAAAAACCTATCCCAACATCAAACCCGTACGCCAAAAGTTGCGACCGATACACCCCCGGAAGACTGCGGCAATTAAGGAAAAAATTGAAAAGCTCTTAAAGGCTGGTTTTATTTATCCTGTCCCATTGACGGATTGGGTCTCAAATGTCGTCCCTGTGAACAAAAAGCAGGGTACCATTCATGTCTGTGTCGATAATCGGGACCTCAACTGGGCTTGTCCAAAAGACAACTACTCGACCCCCTTCATCGACCAGATTATCGACAATTGTGCTGGAAGCGTCACCTTCTCATTTATGGATGGATTTTCTGGTTACAACCAAATTGAGATCAACCCAACCGACCAACATAAGACGGCTTTCATCTGCCCGTGGGGAACATTTGCATAACACAAACTCTCGTTTGTCCATAAAAATGTTGGCGCCACGTTTCAACGGGCTATGTCATACGCCTTCCATGACATTAAGGACTTTGTGGAACCTTACCTGGACGATCTCCCTGCTCATTCAAAGCAGCACGAGTTCCACATTGATCATCTGACGGCCATTTTCCTCAGATGGAGATGGTGCAATATCCGTCTAAATCCTCATAAGTGTATCTTTTGCGTTGAGTCCGGATGCGTCTTAGGATTTATCGTTTCGAAGGATGGGATCCGCATTGATCCCTTAAAGGTGGAGGCCATCATCAACCTACCACCCCGACTGATGTGACAGAACTTCAAAGTCTCCAAGGGAAGGTGACTTATTTAAGATGTTTTGTTTGCAATTTCGCGGAGAAGACTCAGGGGTATATGAGACTACTCAAGAAGGAAGTCCCGTTCATTTGGAACGACCAAGCCCAAAAATCCTTCGATAGGATCAAACATGCCATCACGCATGCCCCTGTGCTCCAACCTCCTAATTATTATCGAGATTACATCTTATATCTCGCTGCTTCTGCTACCACTATCACCATGGTTTTGGTACAGGAGGATCAAAATGCCTAGGAACATGTAATATACTATGCAAGTAAGGGTCTAGCTGACGCTGAAACTAGATATTCACATGTCGAAAAACTCACATTCGCAGCGGTCATCGCCGTCCAGAAGTTTTGGCACTATATCTTGCTCCACACCACCACCACCATCGCCGACTCGAACCCCATGTACCACGTACTAACACGTCAGGTGATTGGGGGCAAGTATTCATGCTAGATCGTGATACTGCAAGAATTTGATATTCTTTTTGAGAAAGCCAAGTCTAAGAAGTCTTTGGTGTTTGCCGAGCTGATTTGCAACCTTCCCCATCCTGATGCATAAGTTGAGCACAATGACTCATTTCTAGACGAATCATGGTTTCTCATCAGTATGACTGATCCATGGTATGGAGATATCTCATTTTATCTTCAAACCCAACGCTTCAACCCTCAACTCTCTCGCGACGACCGTCGTAAGATACATCACCATGCAAAGTATTATTTAATAATCAATGATACTTTGTATCACCATGGCATTGATTCAATTCTTCGACGCTGTCTCACTCATGATGAGGCTGAACGCGTTCTGAATGAATGTCACGCTGGGGCATGTGGCGGTCACCTCTCTGGTATGGCTACATCCCAGAAGATTTTGTGCGTAGGATATTTTTGGCCTACTATCTTCAACGATTGTATTGAGGCCGTAAAAAAATGTCCTCCTTGCCAACACTTCCATACGAAGAAGCGTACTCATCTCGCCCCATTACATCCAGTTATTGTCGTTGGCCCATTCGCAAAATGGGGCATTGACTTTATGCATTGTAATCCTACCTCGACCGGGGGCATAGTTACATCATTGTAGCTGTGGATTACTTCACAAAGTGGGCTGAAGCTATGCCTACATACCAGAACGAAGACAAAACCGCTGCACTCTTCATGTTCAATCATGTAATAGCGCGATTCATAGTTCCTCAGGCAATTGTTACGGATCATGGCTCCCATTTTCAGAACCATATGGTTGATGAATTGAGCGACAGGTTGGGTTTTCGCCATGAAAATTCGACACCCTACTACCCGCAATCCAATGGACAGGTCGAGGCCATTAAAAAGGTCTTGAAAACTATGGCCCAAAGGATGGTAGGGACGCATAAGTCTAATTGGCACAACATGCTCTTTTCAACGTTATGGGCCTATAGAACTTCCGTCAAAACCGCCACAGGCTTCACTCCCTTCCAATTGGTATATGGATTAGAGGCTGTCCTACCTATAGAGTGCAAAATTCTGTCTCTACAACTCGCTGTCGAACTTCTTCCTAACACTACTACTGAGGAAGAACGTCTCTTGCACTTAGCAAAACTGGACGAGTCCCGTCGAGATGCCGCTCTTGCTAATGAAACACACAAGAAACGCATCAAAGCCCAATATGAAAAGTAAGTTGAACCTCGTATCTTTAACGAGGGTGACTTGGTCCTCACTTATGACCAGAAGCACAATAAACTAGGAGCAGGAAAGTTCGAATCCATGTGGCATGGACCTTACATAGTCAAATGTGTTTTGGAGAAGGGAGCTTACGAGCTTGAAGACTATGACAGAATCTCTTTGGGTGAACCCCACAATGGGATTTACCTGAAGAGATACTATGCTTAAATTCATCACGATTATACTTTCTTGTATATACTGTACATGCCGTGTTTTTTGTGTTTTTGTGTGTGTTGTGACGCTTTTTGTTTTTGAGTGTCTTTAGATCTTGTTTCCACCTCTTATACCATGTTCTGTCTGCATGTGCAGATGGAAACGTGCTATGGATTCACGGATGGTGCCAGCCGGCATACCAATAACCTTGCTTCGGCATCCTGGGTACTATATTCCCCAACAGGTGAGCTCATTAGCTCAGGAGGAAGTTTCCCGGGGTTTGCGACCAACAATGCCGCAGAGTATCAGGCAGTAATCGGAACCCTAACTAACGCCATTTCCTTGGGTATGAACCACATTGTCATCCACATGGATTCTCAATTAGTGGTTTCCCATCTGAACTAGGTTTACGCCATCCGTGATCCCACCTTACTCCGTCTCTTCAGACGAGTACGTCTCCTGGAAAGGTCATTTGAATCCGTTTAATACTTGCACATTCCACGAGAGTTAAACATAGTTGCTGACTTGATGGCCAACTTCATTTTGGATTGGTACATCACATACACATAATAATCATAATATGTAAAAGCATTCACGACATGTAAATACAATGTATAAAAGCAAACATGTAAACAAGATCACATCACCAATAATTTTTGTAAAACATATAATGTATAAATCATTTGAAATGTCTGTATATATATATATATATATATCACTCAAAAGTAGTGTTGGTACAAAATATGAAGCACGATGGCTTTCAGTGAGTCTCTGCAAAAAGCTGAAGCATCATAGCTTTTAGTAGTACAAAATCTAAGGCCTCTAACCTCTCGGTACAAGTATAAAAGTGTCATCAGGCCTGACGCCTGACCCGTACACCACCCCTAGCTCGAGCAGCTCACTGTCGCTGGGTGAGGAAACAGTCTACAGTCCAAGCCACCTTGCGGAGTAAGGCGTTGAAGCACACGGATGCTCCAACCCCAAACCTCTGCATAGGTCTCGGCAAGTCATCAATAGCTAGCTCCGGTACCTCCATGGTCAACTGGGATAGGTTCCTGTACACCTCCTCCATCTCCTCGATGGCAGCATGAGAACCTGCAGGAACGACTGCCTCCCCACCTCTATCTCTCCTCGCTAGAAGGGAGAGACCTACCGGTCGTACAGGGCCCACATCTGCACACACATATTACATACTTGTCAGCACTGCATCAAAAAAATGATATAATATACAAAACTAAAAATACAAAGGTAGTTTTGTTCTCACCTATGTCATCCCATGCTGCACCCTCCGGCAGCATCAAGTCGAGATCCTCTCAAAAATCTGTGCCGCTGTATGGAAAGTCCTCGACCATGAGTAACTAGCCTTCCAGCCAGCTGAAGAACTCGGGACCAAAGCTAATGATGGGCTAGCCACCATGACAGGTCATGACCTCAGCCCATCTGAGCATATGGGGATCCCTGGGCTCCTTGTCATCAATTAGCAACTGCGGACGTAGAAGAGGAATCCGCTCTAAGATGAACGATACCATGATCAACCCATAACCAAACTGCTTGAGCTCTCCCCGTCGACACTTGGTTAGCTGAGCTAGGAGGTTTGCGAGGAGACCCTCACACCAGTTGAAAACCATGGGGGACATGCAGTCCTCCGAATAAAGCATCTGGGTCCAAGTAGCCATGTGTGGGGCTTGGCTACCCGCCACTCTAGTAATAGTAAGCAATATGGTACACAGTGGGCAGCTCACCACATCCCTGATAAGAATCTTCCCACTGGAAGGTCGAGAAGTAGTGACACAATGCTGTGGTATCATGTCATCAACTGTACGGTCACTGGCCCGTGTTCTTGTAAGATGTACAATGTCCCCTCTTCGGGACAAACCGGTAAGAAAGTAGATATCCTCAATGTCTATCGTGAGGATATGCTCACCAATCACAAAGTATTGTTGGGCTGCATCCCAACTCTGGAGCATGTGTGTCAGTAGTGGAATCTGGGATCTCATCCCCTGGATCTCAAAGAACTTCAGTAGCCCACAGTTTCTCAAAGCATCCACGCATTGTGGATCGTTCGCAGCTTGTTCATCTTCTAGTTCATGTTCTCTCTCTCACCACTCCAATACCATATTGGCTAGCTGGTAACCTGCCAAGAAGGACATTTAAACACTGTTAGGTCCTGCTCCAATCTCCACAAGTCCATTTTTTGGATTTTTTTTATGTTTGGAATTTGAAACTCTGCCATCGCACAGTATGTTTGCGTACAGTGCGATGTCGTCGCACCTCTCCCATTTGAGGATTGCGATGAATCGGTCTCGTTTCAGGTCCTGAAAGGGCCAACTGCGACGAGCCAAGAGCGCACTAGCCCTCAATAAATCCATCAGAAAACCCAAAAAATGAACCTAAAAACAAAATCTAATCCACTGGAAAGTTGTTGGATGAAGTTTAGGCCTACCTGATCCGGACGATTGGTGAAATGGCGGATCGTAGCTCCCGGAATCGGCAAAGGAAGTTTTGGCTCCAAATTGGTACTTCTCCTCCCAAATTGGCAATTGAAACCATGAAATCTATTTTGGCTCATTTTTCTATTTATAAATAGAATGGAATATTCCTTTTCAAATATTTTGATGCTCTTGGGCCATTTATCATAGTTTTTGACCATTTTTGTCATATTTGAGGCTTTTTAACACATTTCCTAGTGTGCAGGAGTTGTAAGTGGTCTTTTGTGCCATTTCTCGCATCACAACGGTCATCACAGGTATGAACACTCCCTTGAATGTTTTGTTGTTATTTTTGCAATTGTTAGTCTGTAATTATTACGTGATGATGAGTTTACTCTTCGTTTGTTCTCATACTCACATAACTATGAGAACAAGTACCGAGTTATGATTTATCACTTTTTCGGGCTCGTTAAACTTCCACGAAAAAGGACACCCCCTGGAGTCTACCATTAAGCTCTTTTCAGGCTCTCGAAAAATGAAAAGATTGCCAAGCGAACTTGTCGCGTTCATGCTTGTTAAAGTATTTGAATGGTCGTCTTCCTAGTGATAGTTTACCCCTTTTTCGGACCAGGAGGCACTAATTACGAAAAAGGAATACTCCAGCTAATCATGACTGGAAGAGTCCTCTCCCACGTTGTTTTACCCTTTTTCGGGCGATGAGGCTAACTTTACGAAAAAGGACCGTTGGAATCTTCTTTAGTTCTTTTCAGACTCTCTAAACATGAAATGACGATCGAGTTTACCTTCTATGGACTCATTAAATTTTCACATTGAAGGGCCCGTCATGGGACGAACCCCTGCTATCCCAGATTTGAAAAATATTTGGGATTTGACTCATCTATGAGATGAGCTATACCGAGCATCTAGTTACCCTCATCAAGCTCGTAAAAAATACATGAGGCACTCATCATTCATAATGGGGAAAAAGGAAAGTGTTTGTGTTACATACCTTATTAGTGGTAGTACGTAGTCATTCTTGAACATGCAACTCATCTGCATTTGCATACAGCAATTGGGTCATCCGTTTGTCTATGATTCCCCGCTTATTTTCTGAGTCCTGTTACTCCTTTGAGTCATTCAAAGAAAGCTCCCATAATCGGTTGCATTAGAATTTTGCGTCGTACTCATTGTGTCAATACTGCCAAGTCATGCCATGCCCATGTTCAAGAACATCATTTGTCATCTGCAGTCAAGTGTACCCGTCACCATATCAGTCTACTCTGAGTCAGTCTTGCATGTTACTGTACCATCCGATCTACCCTACACATCTTTGTCGTGTTTCATGTCGATTGATGGGGGATTCATCATGGCCCTCCTTCGACGGATTCATCCTTGTCGACTTCAACACATCATCCAAGGATTGAATCTAGAAACCAATCAAGTACCTTAGCCCTACATGCCTCAATGGCAGGTTACCTCGCTTTCATCATGAGTTTTCATCATTGAATATTGATTGGAAGATTTCATCTTGTGTTCGACTTCAACTCATTTATTCACGCTTGATGATATGTACTGTGATACCTTGGGAATCATTAACATCAATGGTGATCTCCCTCGCACTTGTTAACGGTTTACATCAATGGTCGGTAATCAAGTGGTTTCTACCATGTTCGACGTCAATACATTTGTAACCACATGGATAGATTCGTATCATTGCGGGTTCAACTTGAAGACCCTGGGGAGTCATGTTTTACCCAGGTTGCGATGCAGTTTGTATTTGAGTTATATTACACGGATGCACTTTTGTATTGGTTGTGGCTGTGTTATCATCTCATCATGGATCTACGTTTATGTCTAGTAGCCATGATTGTGTTCAGTCGGTCATTACTACCATGGATCTGCAATGTATTGGTCGGCAGCCATGTTGCACTTCATATGAGATTGTCAGTTCAGATTCAATTATACTGTAGCAATGTCCTTCGTCCAACGAGTCTATTCCCATTACTTCTATCAAAGCACTTCACCTGTCTATCTTCAACAGCTTCATGCTTTGGGGGACATTCTGTTACACACAAAATCTACTCATCATAAGATTCAGTGTATACACCCCTAAAGATACCTGGACTAAGTAATCATTCTGGGAGGATTTGTACCCAATTGTGCTAGGTTGTGAAGGGTCATCGCAGGTTGCACACTAGCAACATGTGACGTCGCATCTTGCTCCACTGCAGGGTGAAACGAGGTCAGTTAATGGGATAAAATAGCTTATTCGAGATCATTCTCGAAACTTGCTCATTTAGGGGCTTATCCCTGACCTCTAGGGGAGTTGGCACTCGGTTCCTGGACCTTTGGAGAGATCCCTTCAGCCTCTCTTACCATCTCTCAACCTATCCTATCCATATCCTATCCACTTAGTCCTATATAAGTGAAGCTCACTCCCATCCCAAAGGGAGGAAGACTATGGTATCTACATGCTGGTGAAATCACTCTTAGAACATCTCCACTCACCTATTGGAGAACTCATACTTCCTTGGAAGGATATGGCAATTGGCTTTGTCAGAGAAGGGTTACAGTGTTAAGCCTTGGTTGTGGTTCTATATCTCTATCATGTACTCCTCTATTTGTAATAATACAAATGCTTTCCACCAATATTGTTCATGTGTTCAATGATATTGAGTAGTTTACCTGCTTAACTGTTTACTTAGATCGCTTATTGTATAGATGTCTTTTACTGGTTTCTCTTGTTTCTTGTCTTGACAGGTCTTGCAGCTTGGATCTGATGACCGTGGGATGTGGAGCAGCATTCAGGAGAAAGGATTACGTAGTAAAAAAGTAAGACATCTAGTACTTGATGCTTAAGTAGATCTAGGAAATGCATTGGTATTCTGTTCTATTTGTTCTAGACTCACTTTGAGCTAGGGAGATCCGGCTTGCGTCCACTCGAGTGGATTGTCCGATAACAATGCGTCCAACACCAATATACTAACAAAGTAAAGAGAAGGGTTGAAACTGGTTCCTAACATCCTCTCTCCCTTAGAAAAAGCTTTGTCCTCAAAGCTTTAGATGTGGAAATTGATGCGAAATCCGAAGGAGTGGTTCCCATGTAGCATCCTCGAGTTGCATTTCGTGCTTCTGCACCAAGTTCAGAGGCAGGAGGAGAATCCACATATAAGAGATAGAGATGTTTCTCAACACATCTATGTCCCCGAGTGAATTTCTCATCAAAATTATAACAAAGCCCTTTTTATCTATGTGCTTGCATCTCTGCTTCAAACAAATGCTTGATAGGAGTGGTGCGAGGAGCCGGCGGGATGGGAGGTCGTTGGGAAACCATATTTCTGAATGGAACAAAAGTGGATTTGGAGCGTTGTTCGGCTGTGATCCTGTCCTCCGCCAACTTAGCCAACCCTAGGAATTCCATCATTGTGTTGGGACAGAACATTTTAACCTCTGGACGAATTTCATCCTTAAGACCACTGATAAAACAACTCTTGTAGAATTCATCATACAATCCTTCTATGTGATTGGCTAGTTTCTCAAATTCTGTCTGATACTCTCTCATAGTTCCAAATTGGCGAAGTTTAGTGAGTGCTCCTGTGAAGTCATCAAAAGCACTAGGACCAAAACGTTGCAAAAGGAGTTGGAAAAAATCTGTCCATTTTGGCTCGTCATGAGATTTGATGTAACAATGGTACCATTGAAGGGCTTCTTGTTCCAAATGAAAGGATGCAAGTGGAACTTTTTGGGCATCAAAAGTATTATGCAGACTGAAATATTGTTTTGCTCGGTATATCCATCTAATCAGATTATTACCATTGAAGCGAGGAAAATCAAGTTTCGGCCCACGAAAATTACTGGAAGAAGAGAACCTAGTGTTTGTTGGAACATTTAAAAAACCCACCTATGTCATTTAAGACTTAGGATAAATTAAATTAATCATTTATGATTAATTACCTGAGTTTTGACTAGGTAAAATAGGCCAATTTTTTCTTTTAGTGTACCACATGCCATCCTAACACACCGAAACAAATTTGGATGGATTATGGATAATATTTCCTTGGATTCTATCTGATTTTATTCTATTCCTGAAATAGAAAGACACTTTCCTGATTTAGACAGCTTTATCCTGTTTTTTCTACTTTCTAGTGGAAAAGGAAAAACTAGTTGACTTGAAAACTCTTGCCACTTGACCAATTCGACCTCCACATCATATCTACTCTCCTAAAGCCATCATTGCATTCCATTTACCTCACTCATGAGCTGACATACCATACTTACTAAATTCGTGAGCCTCTAGGACAGTTTTGGAAACTGCTTTTGCCACCTATGGGTTTTTTTGCCTTATTTAAGCCTTAATTTTTTTACCTTTCCAAATTGCCTCCAAGGAATTCGATTTTCTCCATGGGAGATGTATTATATATTGTCATCATATCAATGAATAATATACAAAGTGATTTCTACAATTTATTCTCTTTATTTTTCTTCTCTCATTGTCTGAAATATTCCATGTGAAATTGTCTTATGAATCTAGTTCCTAGCAATTGAAAATCTCACATGGTATCATAGCTAGCTTGATTCAAAGAAATTTCCAAGAGTGTTTTTTGCATGTATTTCCATCACCAAGAGTGCATCAGTATGGAGAAAAATCAATCCAAAGCTGTGACTCTCACTCCCTTCAATTTCTTTGATTGGAAGGCACATATGATCATCCAACTTCGGAGCAAAAGATTGTATAGAGTCACTATGGGGCTTGAAACTGAGCCAGGAGCTGTTGCATTAAAGTACAAATGGCTTAATAGGATTGATGAAGCTTATGGGTTACTTTGTCTCTCTGTACCTCCATATCTTCTATTCCATATTGATTCTCTATCAACTCCAAATGAAGTATGGACAAAGCTAGAATCTCTCTTTGGAAAACAAGACGAGCTCATAGGTCATTTATTGGAGATTGAGTTGATCTCTCTTAGTCCAAGTAATTTCGATTCTATGGAGGAGTTCATCTCAAAATTCAAGAACCTAGTGCTTCAACTCAAGCAATGTGGCATAGAGAAGAAGGATGAGCAATTAATTCTCACCATTCTGTCAAAACCTGAGTTCAGAATACTCAGTATTTGTGTCTACTTTTCATTCTACAAGACTTGTAGTTCCCAAGCTGAAGATGCCAACCTTGGATGAATTCATTGATTCACTTATTCAAGAGAAGGACAAGCTGGTCCAAATGAGTGATCAATCACCCTCCAAAGACTCTATACTTGTTGTTCATGGAGCAAAGAGTTTCGAGAATAACAAATCCAAACAAAAGATATTGTCAGATGAAGAGGATTCTGATGAAGATTCCAAATCCAAGAAGATGAAGAAGGAGAATCCCAAGTGTTCTTATTGTTGCAAAGGCAATCATCCTGATAAATCTTGCTTCAAAAATAAATTGGACCTCATGGACAAAATGCTTGAAGAACATAACATAGATGTTCCTGACTTTGCAAAGAAAGAACAAGGCAAGCTTGTTGTAGAACAAGAACTCTGTCTCCAAGCCTCTCCCAAAGGTAATCATGTTTATGCTTTGAGTGTTAGAGTGAAATATAATGCTGATGTCTCTGATATTGATTCACATTCTGATATATCAAAATCAGAAATCTCCAACTCTTCCTTTCATCTAAAAATCTCAAGATATTTTAAACCAATAAACTTGCATGTGAAATTTGCATAAAAATGTTCATAAACTTGCTTTAAAAGATTATTTAAAAATGCTTCAAATCAACACATAAGCACATAAAGAACAAATGCAAACCAGAAAAATAACACAACAGCTAATAATGGAGTTCACCCCTCCTGGGCTACATCTCCTGACCACTTCCAATGGGAAGGCCGTTCTTTATTAGTCTTCAAGAGTACAAATTGGGCGTTCTGGAAAACACCTATGTTTTTTTCTGTCAAATGCAAAAACAAACTACACCACTGCGTCCGTCTCGAAATTCTGAGCAAAATGAGTATAAAGTTGACCCTGTTTTCCTGAGGCCTGCTCTGGCACACAATTCGAGACAACCAATGTGCACAAAAGACAAAAGTACTAAATACTCCTGTACTTCACCTCGGGAACTGTGCTCGTACTCCACCTTGGAAACTGCGCAGGCGCCCTTATCTAAACTCTGAACTCCGATTTTTGAACATGCCCTGGCTTGAAATTCGTGGTCTTTTTATAAGTCTCGTCACTGTAACTTCAAAAGAAATTCCCGCCGCTTCCATTTCAATGAAGCGCCCATGGCCCAACGGTTAAGTGCTGAGTTATTTGGGGAGAGGTCCCGGGGTTAAGCCCATGGGCCTATCCTTCCTTCTCGCCCTTTTGAATAGTGGCATACTTATTGTTTAACACGTTGATATATGGTTAAGGTATTTAAAATATGGTTTGAAATGTGGCGCGTTGATATCTAGATAGGGTTTGTTATAATATGCTCCATTTGAAATATGATATGGTCCACGTTAATATATCCTTTGCTCTATAATATGGGACTTGGCACATGTGCATCGACTACAGGGAACTCAACAAAATTTCAAATAAGAATCGCTACCCTATGCTGCGGATAGACGAGCTCATCGACTGTCTGAAAGGTGCTAAATTCTTTACTAAGCTCGACCTCAAGTCAAGATATCATCAAATTCTAATCGAGCCCTCAGATGTGTGGAAAACTGCTTTCAAAACCAAGGAAGGATTTTTTGAATGGTTAGTCATGCCTTTAGGCTTAACCAATGCACCTGCAACCTTCATGCGATACGTGGATAACATTCTTCGACCTTTCATCGGCAAATGGGTCATTGTCTATCTTGACGACATATTGATTTTCAGTCGATCATGGAAAGAACATGTCAGACATCTTCGACAAGTCCTTGACACTCTCTAGCAACATTGACTCTACTTGAACATGGACAAGTGTACCTTTACAATGAACATCATCAAATATTTGGGGTATGTAATTGACTCTGTAGGAATTCACGTCTATCCAGACAAAGTACAAATCCTCAAATATTGGTCCATTCCTCAAAGCATTCAAGAACTAAGAAGTTTTCTTGGTTTGGCGAATTTCTATCGACGATTCATACTCGGCTTCAGTCACATAGCCTGGCTCTTGAATAAGTTGACGAAAGGAAATGGAAAAACATTCTTTAAATGGACACCGACACAACAAGAAGCTTTTGAACAACTCAAACACAAGCTCTGCACTACACCAGTACTTGTCTTACCTTATTTGCATAAGCCCTTTGAGATTGAGATGGACGCATCGAACTATGCCTTGGGCGCAGTGATCACTCAGTCTAGTCACCCAGTTGCTTTTCATTCCCAAAATTTTAACGACACAGTTAGAAGATACTCGACGTATGAAAAAGAATTGTACGCCATTATGCAAGATCTCAAGTAATGGAGGCATTACATCCTTGGAAAGGAAACGGTCATCCTCACTGACCATAAGCCTCTACAGTTCGCTATGACCCAGTCGAAAGTAAAAACAACTCGACAACTCAAGTTGATTAATTACCTACAATAATTTCAGTTGGTGATTAAGTATCAGAAAGGTAAAGCTAACACCGTCATCGATTGTCTAATTCGACCACCCATTACTCTCATTTTCATAGTGATGAGTTGCAGGGATACGACATGACCACTTGGCCTCAATTGTATCAGGACGACATCGAATTTCACCAGTCAACCAACAACTTTAGACTAACAAGTCTTCAACCTCCGACTACTTCCTGAAAGACACCTTGCTATACAAGCTTGGACTGCTTTGTGTACCGACCGGTGAGCATCGACAGCAGCTCATTTGGGACACGCACTACAACAAGACTACAGGACACTTTGGAGTAGCGAAAACACTTGCTATTATCCAGAAGTATTTCTTTTTTCCTACACTTAAAACCGACAACAACACGTACATTCGATCATGCGTGGTTTGTGCCATTGCTAAACCGCCTAATTGACGACAGGGATTGTACAAACCTCTTCCAGTTCCTAGTCGACCATGGGAATCTATTTCTATGGACTACCTGACGAGATATCCTACTAACATACATCAGCATGACGTGATCTTAGTATTAGTCGACAGATTTTCCAAGGTGGCCATTCTTATTCCATGTAAGAAGAAAACGACATCACAACAAACTGCTCATCTCTTATTTACACATGTTTGGAAACATTTTAGTTTACCGACAACCATTACTTCCAACCGAAATGTCAGATTCGTCAACATATTTTGGAAGACTCTCTAGAAACAGTTGGACACACGACTCTCATTGCACAGCTTTCTATCCTCAGACTGACGGACAGATAGAAGTTGTGAATCGCTTGGTAGTACAACTGCTTCACATGTACAACCACAAGCATCAACGCACATGGGATGAAAGTATTCCGTACATACAACACAATTACAATCGTTCTCAGCACAACTCTACGAGAAAGAGTCCATTTGAGATCTTTTATGGATTTCAACCCTCAGCGCCTATCGACCTGATCAGCTCCTCGACACAGTCGAACTCTGACACCGACTATAGCTAGCGGGAAGTTGATAAAACCTTGAAGTTTAGAGATCATATTTGCGACATCAAGAAGCAAGCACAGGAAATGTTGCAACGAGCAAATGAGAAAGCTAAGGCCCGACACAACAAGCATCGTATTCTTCGTTCATTCCAAATTGGGGATAAGGTCTAATTACATATCAAGAAGGAGTGCTTCATCGGTCCATTCAAGAAGCTCAACCCTTTGCGATATGGTCCATACAGTTTCTTCGACATATTGGAGAAAACGATTTCCAACTTAGCATTCCTGCATGCCTGGTTCTACATCCAATATTCAATGTGGATCTACTTTGACCATACCATATACCTTTTTGGAACAGAATGACTTACCGATAGTAGAACCCGAAGAAATCCATCCAGATGTTCAGGAGCCTCTTCCTTGTGACACCATTGTGGGACGACGAGTACGCCATACAAGGACAAACACAATTCCCTTGTTTCTGTTATAGCTTAATTTTCCACCTTGTGAACATCAGCATTGATTGGCCTTGAGGATCCATTTTATTGACTCGGACATATCAGTTTCCCTCTAGGAACACATAAATCCCTATTTTTGTTCCTATACGCTAGTTGTTCCATTATAGCCAGCGTACACGCAGGTTGTTCCACTATAGCTCGTGGACACCAAGTAAAATGGTAAAAATCATTAGAAAATTACTTTTTACTCCCAAAAAGCGGTCTTAGGGTGACCTTTGGCCCTCCATATACCCCAAAACGACTCGATTTGACCTTTCACTTACCTTTGGAAGGCTATATATTGATATCTTAAGGTGTATGCAAGGGAGGAGAGAGGGAGAGCAAGATAAATCTAGTGGGTTTTTTCCATGACTTGAGTCTACAGTCATTGATCCTTGTTGTTGTGAACTCCTTTATGTTTACCTACCAAACTCCTTTCATAGTTTGAGTTTTCCATTGCATGGGGGATTGAAGTGGTGGAGGCACAAGTGGAGAGACCCAGTTCTTGGTTCAGATTGGTTGCCGGAAAGAGTTCGTATATTGTACTTCTTGTTATTCATTAAAGGAAATACTCATTTTTTCGTCCAATTGATGTTGTGAATATTGTTAAATTACAATGGGTTATATTTGTTTATGATATCATGGATCATGCTATTGATTATGCTAATGTATTTCACATGTTATATGCACTTGCTTGTACTTGTTGTTGAGACCAATCTACAGGTTCAAGTGTAGAAGTTGAAAGCTCAACAGGGATCTACTTCGAACATCCAGTTGAAGGTTGGTCTTTTCTCCATTATCTTAGCATTGTCATTTATATAGTATTGCATTGGGAATTGAGTTATTTTTTGGTAGTCAGCTGTCTGTTGTGGTCTACCCCAAGCCATAGGAAGTTTTCTCAGTAACAGTTTCAGGTTGGTAAAGCCAGATAGATCCCATCACAAGGAAAGTGGTACTCTGCTACTGAACTGACTGACAAGTTTCCTCACTTAAATGAGCAAACAATGGGGACCATTGTTTCTTAAGGAAGGAGGTCCAATCCACATCGTTGTTGGAATTATTGTCGGATGCTAACTTCGACACAACTTCGACAAGTCATCGACGTCAACACAACTTCGACAAGTTCCAAATTCGACATGGCTTTGACAACTCAATAAATTCAACAAGTTCAGCGACCTCAACAGGTTCGCAACGTCGACCTGTGACTTGCGACTGTCGAACTACGACATACTGTCTCTCTATCTTCCAGTCGACTGTAGCAGTTGAACTTATGAACCGTTCTAACATCTTTTGTAACCGAACGTAACGGGCAGGCACCCAAGAGTCTTAGCATTCTATATAAGCATGTATAATATTGTAACATACATCAATTGATGATATCATATCCAATAATAGAGTAATCAGTTCACATTCTTGCATATTGTCTGTGTGTATATGTGTTTATCTGTGTAGTGTATTCTTGCTTTGCTTATTCTATTTCTTATGCTTCCTCCATAATAGAGTGGACTCATTCAGTCGAACTATTGTCCTTCTCGTGCATCTTGGCCACGTGCAGATCATTTAATATCAAAGGAATTGGAGGCAGGTCAAATTTTAGTGCCCTCAAGAGGTTATTCAGTCTTTTTTAGGTTGACGTTGTTCTCGTTCAAGAAACAATGTTTAATAGTTCTAAGGCTTGTGATACCTTTTTGAAGATCTTTTCGGGCTGGGAATGTTGTGCTTTGGATGCATCTAGACACTCTGGAGGTCTGTTGGCTATTTGGAATCCTTCTATGGATGATTTCAATCCATATACCTCTGTTGCGGTTATTCTTTTATATGGAAAGATTTTGGGCCTTGATCTTTCTATCAAGGTGGTCAATTGTTACAGACCATATATTGAAAGAGAAGAGTTTTGGAATAAGGTGGAAAATAGTGGTATATTACATGAGGACATTTTTATATTTGTAGGTGATTTAAATCTCACTTTTTCTGCTAGTGAAGTGTTGGGAGCAGACCCCCATTTGGATCCCTTAGTAGATTATTTTATCCAATTATTTCAATGGGAAAATATGATTGATGTTCCTCCTTGTCCTTTGGCCCCTACTTGGAGAAATGGGAGGATTGAGAGTGTTGGGGTGTCAAAAAGACTTGATAGATTCCTCATTTCTGAAAATTTATCAAATTTTTTTTGTAGATATAGATCTTGGTTTATAGATTATGGTATTTCTTACTGTGATGCACCTGCAACAATTAATTAATACGAATATGCGAAATAGCAGAAATGACAGAACTTAGAATCACTTTTATATTGATCACAGGCCACTTCGAGGGGGCAACCTCCTATGAGCAAGCTCAATACAAATAACTTCACCGTGTCTTCATAGGTCTCAACACACACTTATATACTAATTCTAGGCACCCATACTATGGGTCAAAACCATGGGCCGCTACAAACTATGGATCAACAATACCACGGGCGACTTACAAAGCATATGCGCCAACAACAATAACACAAACTATTGATCAACAAATACTACGGGACGACTTACAAAACATATGCGTCCAACAACAATATACTAACAAAGTAAAGACATGGGTTCCTAACATCCCCTCCCCCTTAAAAAAAATCTTTGTCCTCAAAGCTTTAGATGTGGAAATTGTTGTTGAATCTGAAGGAGTGGTTCCCATGTAGCATCCTCTGGTTCCATGCCGTGCCACTAAATTAAGACCTCTGTGATAGAGCGAGAGCGAAGCTGACGAGTGCGCCGATTGAGGATGGCCTCCGGTTCCAAAAGGATGGATCCTTCATTATACAGTTCGGGTAAAATCGTTTGTCCACTGATGTTGGTGCCAAGAACTTTCTTCAGACACGAGACATGAAAGATTGGATGAATGCGGGAAGAAGGAGGAAGTTCCAATTTATAAGCAACGGACCCAATCTTCTGTAGAATCCGATATGGCCCATAGAACTTTGGAGCAAGCTTATGACGCCCTTTGAGTTTCAATGAGGATTGCTTGTATGGCTGGAGACGAAGAAAAACCATATCGCCTACTTGAAAAGTGCGCTCAGAACGGTGCTGATCAGCTTGTTGCTTCATGCGATTTCTTGCCATGTGAATATTGTCCCACAAAATGCGAAGAATATGATCACGGTTTCGAAGGACCGTGTCAACTTCCTGGATTGGTGAACTGTTGGGGGTGTATGGAAGAAGAACTGGAGGTGCCTGACCATAGATTGCTTCATATGGGGTCATTTAGAGGCAATGTGGTAAGAGGTATTGTACCACCATTCAGCGAGAGGGAGCCACTTTTCCCACTGATGTTGTTGTTCAGAGGTGAAGCAACGAAGATAAGTTTCCAAGCATTTATTGATAATTTCAGTCTGACCATCTGTTTATGGGTGATACCCTGAACTCATCTTCAGTTTGGTGCCAGTGTGGCGAAATAGTTCGGTCCAAAAATGACTGGTGAAAGTCGCATCACGATCCGAGACAATGGAAGAAGGGATGCCATGAAGACGAAAGATCTGGTCCAGAAAAATTTGAGCGACTGAGGAGGCTGTATAGGGATGGCTGAGAGCACAAAAATGACTATATTTGGAGAGGCGATCAACCACAACGAGAATCACTGTCTTCCCACTAGATTTAGGGAGCCCTTCAATGAAATCCATAGAAATATCTGTCCAAATCCATGTAGGTATGGGCAAGGGTTTGAGCAATCCTGGAAGGAGTGTTGTTTCATCCTTATTGCGCTGGCAGGTATCACATTTGGTCACCATCTGTTGAATTGTCCTTTTCATTCCCTGCCAAAAGAAGTTACGCCGTGCCCGTTCATACGTTTTGAGGAACCTAGAGTGCCCTGCCGATGGAGAAGCATGGAGTTCATAGAAGATAGCCTGTTGAAGATCTGTGCTCTGGGGAAGCACCAGACGACCCTTGTATCTCAGAGAAGCACCATCCCAAGAGTAATGTGGTACAGCAGAAGGGTTGTTGGTCAAGCGTTGGATGATTTGAGATAAGGAAGAGTCATGGACATAACCTTGTTGAACAGATTGCAACCAATTTGGAACAGGCATAAAAATAGCTGAAAGAGAACCTTGAGCATCAAATGTGCGAGAAAGAGCATCTGCCACAATATTGTCTTTACCCTTCTTGTAAGTGATCTCATAGTCATAACCCATGAGTTTGCTAACCCATTTATGTTGTGCTGGGGAGGAGACACGCTGTTCCAAGAAATATTTCAGACTCTGGTGATCAGTCTTGATGCAGAAATGATTCCCTAATAGGTATGGTCACCACTTTTGTACTGCATGCAAAATAGCCATCATTTCCTTCTCATAGGTAGATGCAGCTAAATTCTTACCTGAAAGGGATTTGCTGGTGAACGCAATGGGGTGTTCATCTTGAAGGAGAACAGCACCAAGTCCGTTGCCGCAAGCATCACTCTCAATAGTGAAGGGCTCGGAAAAATCAGGCATAGCTAGAACAGGTGTAGTACACATAGCTTGTTTTAGTTTGTCAAATGCACACTGAGCAGCATGGGTCCATTGAAAAGCATCCTTTTTTAATAGAGCAGTTAATGGAGCTGCAATCTTCCCATAATCCTTGACAAACTTGCGGTAGTAGCCAGTCAACCCCAAAAAA
Organism: Larix kaempferi; assembly: GCA_027924585.1. Classification (NCBI taxonomy): domain Eukaryota; kingdom Viridiplantae; phylum Streptophyta; class Pinopsida; order Pinales; family Pinaceae; genus Larix; species Larix kaempferi. Next base: position 16,193,358 of record BSBM01000757.1, on the reverse strand, counting down.
CCACGAAGGCTCTTGAGTGTCCGAGGATGAAACCAATTGGTCATGGCATCGATTTTGGCAGGATCCATGCGAACCCCTTCTGTTGAGATAATGTGCCCGAGATACTCAACTTCCTTCTGTCCAAAAACACATTTAGACTGCTTGGCGTGGAGATGATGGTCAGAGAAAAGTTGCATGACAAGATCCAAATGCTGGAGATGTTCATCCCACGTTTTACTGTAGATGAGGATATCATCAAAGAATACCAGAATGAATTTCCGCAAGTAGGGTCGAAATATTTTATTCATTAAGGCCTGGAATGTGGAAGGAGCATTAGTGAGGCCAAAGGGCATGACCAAAAACTCATAATGGCCATCATGTGTGCGAAAAGCTGTTTTAGGGATATCATCCTCATGAACCCGAATTTGATGATACCCAGAACGAAGATCCAACTTGGAGAAAAAGTGAGCCCCGTGAAGCTCATCAACAACAGGAATTGGAAACTTATCTTTGATGGTGAGGTGATTAAGTGCTCGGAAGTCAATGCAGAGGCGCCATGACCCATATTTTTTGCGGACAAGAATAACGGGAGAAGAAAAAGAACTAGTGCTTGGGCGAATAATACCTTGCTTCAATAAGTCCCGAACGAGTATTTCAATCTCCGTTTTTTGGTGAAATGGGTAGCGATAGGGCCTGATGTTGGGAGGAACGCTACCCGGAAGGAGATGAATACGATGGTCTTCTAGCCTGGAAGGTGGTAATCCGACTGGTTTGGCAAAGACACCTGTATACCGATCCAAAATTTGTTGTAGATCCAAAGGAGTAGTGGAGACCGCTGATGGTTGCATCTGAATGGAATGGATCTGAGCGATAACACCATGTGAATTCTTCTTGAGGAGTTTTTCCATGCGATGTGAACTGATGATGCTGAGAGAACCTGGTTGTAATCCTGTCAATGTTTGTTTTTGTCCATTGAGGAAAAACTGCATCCAAAGTTCAACAAAGTCCCATAAGATAGGGTCAAGTGTGCGTAGCCATTGAGCGCCCAAAACCACATCACATCCGCCTAAGGTCAAGGCAAACATGTCAGAGCGCAAGGTATAATCTCCCATAAAAATACGCACATTTCGACACTTCCCTTTGCAAGGTAAGGTGCCCCCATTGGCAACCATGACTTCAAAGTTGGAGCAAGGGTGGATAAAACAATCAGCTTGTTTGGCGATCCGAGGGTCAATAAAATTATGAGTGCTACCAGAATCAATGAGTATTGTAAGAGGAAGCTTCTTGAAGTAACCCCTGACTCGCATTGTTTGGGGGGTGGTGATTCCAGCTAAAGCATGGAGAGATATCTCTGGCTGGTCATCCTGAGACAGAGGGTCAATAGGCGGTTCCTGAATGTCGACTGGGGCATCCATTGTTTCTGGATCTTCATTACCAATTTCAGAGGCAGGTGGAGAATCCACATCCAAGAGATAGAGCTTTTGTTGAACACATCTATGTCCCCGAGTGAATTTCTCATCACAATTATAGCAAAGCCCCTTTTCCCTGCGTGCTTGCATCTTTGCTTCAGACAAACGCTTGATAGGAGTTTGTCGAGGAGCCTGCGGTATAGGTGGTCATTGAGAACCCATATTTTGGAAGGGAACAAAAGAGGGCTTGGAGCGTTATTGGGATGCAATCTTGTCTTCTGCCAACTTAGCCAACCCTAGGGCTTCCATCATTGTGTTGGGACAGAACATTTTGACCTCAGAGCGGATGGCATCCTTTAGACCACTGATAAAACAACTCTGGTAAAAGTCATCAGACAATCCTTCGGTGTGGTTGGATAGGTTCTCAAATTCGGTTTGATACTCTCTCACAGTTCCAATTTGGCAAAGTTTAGTGAGGGCTCCGGTGAAGTCATCAAAAGCACTAGGACCAAATCGTTGCAAAAGGAGCTGGCAAAAGTCTGACCATTTGGGCTCTAGATGAGCCTTGATGTACCAACGGTACCATTGAAGAGCTTCCTGTTCCAAGTGAAAGGATTCCAGTGGAACTTTGTTGACATCAAAAGTATTATGCAGACTGAAATACTGTTCTGCACGATAGATCCATCCAGTTGGATCAGTACCATTGAAGCAAGGAAAATCAAGCTTCGGACCACGGAAATTGCTGGAAGAAGAGAACGCATTGTCTGATGAAGACTCGGACTGTCGTTTGTTGTTCATAGCTGAATGTTCAAGATGGAGGCCAAGAAATTTTTCATCCAGATCCTGGAGTTTGGCTTGTATGGATGCAAGTGCGTCTTCCATGGTTTTTTCTCCTACACAGGTGACAAAAATAACCACGAGTTTTTTTTTTTTTTTTACTGGGTAGGAAAACAAAAACAGAAACTGCTTCGGTAAAGGAAAATCTGGATTTGGGAAAAAATCTGAAGGGTAATTGGGGTTTGACGAGGTTTTGGACACTGTCGAATAGACAGGGGGGAAAAAATGAGGATTTTAGAAGCGGGGTGAAAGAATGGGAAAATTTGGCAGAGGGGGACAAAGAAGCAGAATTCAGAAAGGAACTCTATGGTAAAATTTGAAGGTGATTGGGTGAAATCTGAGGAAGTTATGGAAAACCCTAAAAATAGAAAAATGTGGGCTTTCAGGCTTTGGGAAGGAGAATTGGGGATAGGGTCCTCATGAATGAAATATGCAGAATGGGATGACAGGGGTTCCCCAAAAATTTCAAGGGAAACAGAGTGAAAAAAAGGGAGATATGGACAAAAAACAGATTTTATTTTTTTTATAGACTGGAGTGGCTACGGCTCGGGAGGGATCTGGAACAAATAAATCTGCAATGGCTGGATCTGAAACAGCGCAGCAGTGATCGACAATAGTTCAACTGAAAATAGATATGGACCCCAGGTATGTGCGGTTTCCTAACAGTTCAGGGGTTTCACTCGGCCACCAATGCTGTCTGACGACTTGTGTATTGGGGCAGTACCCCTCACTCCATGACTCAAGTAAAACTGATAACCGCTTTTCCACAAACGACAGCTCTTGGTTTACCTCACGGGTGGGAACTAGTCAATCAGGTAGGGGTCGTTTCCCTTTTCGCTGGCAGGTCCTCTCAATGGGCCAGCTACTTCGGGGTTCCTGTGGTACTCCTCACAATGAGTCTTAGGGCTTATGCCCAAATACTTCCCACAGTTAAGCGGATAGGGATTATTCCCAAATCCGAACCTGCAACAGATGCGAAAAAAAATTTGGCAAAAATTTCACCCAGCGAGCCCAAGAAAGTGCTCTGATACTAGATGTGATGCACCTGCAACAATTAATTAATACGAATATGCGAAATAGCAGAAATGACAGAACTCAGAATCACTTTTATATTGATCACATGCCACTTCAAGGGGGCGACCTCCTATGAGCAAGCTCAATACAAATAACTTCACCGTGTCTTCATAGGTCTCAACACACACTTATATACTAATTCTAGGCACCCATACTATGGGTCAAAACCATGGGCCGCTACAAACTATGGATCAACAATACCACGGGCGACTTACAAAGCATATGCGCCAACAACAATAACACAAACTATTGATCAACAAATACTACGGGACGACTTACAAAGCATATGCGTCCAACACCAATATACTAACAAAGTAAAGAGATGGGTTCCTAACACTGACCATCTCCCTATTTGCCTTCAATTTGAGGTGGACAATAGTATTCAAAAGTTCCATTTTAAGTTTAATCATTCTTGGCTTAAATATCTAGAATTCTCCTCTCTGGTTAAAGATTATTGGTTTTTTTTCCAGATGTCCTAGGGCATTCTGCAATGAATAATATGGTTTCTAAGTTGAAAGGCTCAAAAAGGAAGTAATACAATGGGAAAAGAATAAAAAGATGGAACTTAATCAATAACTATTGATGGTGGAAGAAAATATTGAATCTTTATTCTCTCTTAATTCCTAAGGTATATTCTCAAGGGAAAGAAAAATCCTATTGGTTGATCTGGAATACAAGAAAGCAAAAATTTTAAGATTTAATGAGGAAACATGGAAACTAAAGAGTAGAGCTATTTGGCTAAAATAGAATGATAACAATAATTATCTTTTCCATAAGTTTGTCAATAAATGAAGAATTAATAATTCCATTTGGGATGGCTAAAGGATAGTGAAGGAAGAAGGATTAAGTCTCATAAGGAATTGGAAGGAGCATCGGTTTCTCATTTTTCAAATATTTTCAGGGATCCTAAAAGATCAAATATCTCTGCTCAGCTGAAATTGATCCTGCACTATTCCATATTTTTCTCTGAGGAAGAAGGTATTCAATTTGGTAAAGAATTCTCTTTGGAGGAAATTGAAGCTACTATTAAAAAAATTTCCAGCTCCAAAAGTCCTAGCCTTGATGGCTGGATAGTTGAATTGTTTTATGTGTTCTTTGATTTGATGGGGAAGGACCTTCTAAGGGTGGTTGAAGAGTCATGTGTAAATTGATATGTTTTTGGCGCCCTAGTTGGTAAAGAAGTCTCTATGGAGGAAATTGAAGCTACTATTAAAAAAAATTCCAGGTCCAAAAGTCCAGGCCCTGATGGCTGGATAGTTGAATTTTTTTATGTGTTCTTTGATTTGATGTGGAAGGACCTTCCGAGGGTGGTTGAAGAGCCACATGTAAATAGATATGTTTCTAGTTCCCTAAATTCTACTTTCATTTCTCTTATCCCAAAGAGCACAAATCTTGAAACTTTGATGAGTATAGACCTATTTCCCTTTGTAACCTGGTTTATAAAATCATTTCCAAGGTGATTTCTAATAGGATTAAGCCTAAATTAGATGAGTGCATGTCACTAGAATAATTTGGGTTTCTAAATAGGAGGAAAATACTTGATGCAATTGGGGTTACCAAAGAATGCATTCAATCCATTAAAACTAAGAAATTGGTTTCTCTTATTCTCACAATGGATTTGATGAAAGCATATGACAAAGTTGACTGGGTCTATCTCATATTAGTTATTCTCCAAATTGGTCTCCCTTTGTTAGTGATAGAACTGATTATATCTTGCGTTACCTCTGCAAATTTCTCAATTTTAATCAATGGTAAACCCTCTTCCTTTTTTAAAATCTCTAGGGGTATTCGAAAAGGATGCCCCTTATCTCCTTTATTGTTTTTGCTAGTGGTGGAAGGACTCAATAGGATTATAGGGGAAGCTAAGCAGGAAAGGAAATTGACTTGTGTTAAAGTGACCTCAGTTCATTCTATTACTCATTTTTTATTTGTGGATGATGTCCTTTTATTTGGTAGTGATTTTTTTAAATATTGGGAAGCATATCATGGTATCATTAAGCTATCCCGTGAGGCCTTGGGGATGGAGGTCAATTTACAAAAATCATGCTTTATTCAAAATGTTGTTTAGGATAATATTATGGCTCAGATTCTACTTCTTTTTCCATTCAAAACAAAGCATTTAGTGAATGGTTTCAAATATTTGGGGCAATTCTTGAAGCCAAATAATTATGTCAAGGCAGATTGGATGTGGCTTCTAAGGAAATTGGACAAAATGATTGGTTGTTGGTGTTTTAAATGGCTATCTATTGGAGGCACGCTTACTCTTGTGAAGTCAGTATTGGAGAGCATTCTTGTGTATTGGCTCTCACTTACAAAGATACCAGTGACTATTCTTCACAGTATGAGGAAAAAATGATGCAATTCCTTTCGTCAGGTAATGTTGATAAGTCTAAATTTCATCTAGTTAATTGGGAAAGAATCTCCTCCGAGTCTAAAAAGCTTGTGGAGGGGAATTTTTGGAAAAGGATTATGGAAATATATCTTATATGTTAAATATTTGAAAAACAAACTTGTTGTGGAGTGGATTAGGAATCAAAACAAATTTGTTTCTCAAGCCTCAAATTTCTGGAATGAATTATGAATTCCTATCCATGGATGGCTTATTGGCTAGCTTGGAAAACTGGGAATGGGAAAATTATCCATTTGGAGATTGATCCTTTTATTGGTGGGGATAATATTTATAAGTTGTCTCATCCTCTTATTAATCAACCAACAAACCTTAGTTATTATAGATTAGCTCATGTCAGAAATCTGAGGGATGATTTTCCTTCTTATTGGCTTTTTGCAGGTCAATCGGGGTTAACAAGCTATTTGGTTGATGAATGGAACCAGTTTGTTTCAAGTCTAAGTCATCTTGGTATAATATTTTTTGATGATGATGATGGATTGTTTTGGGAATGGAACAAATCTGATGGGAAAATTAATGCAAAAATTTCCTATGAGGCTATCTTAGATGCATTTATTGACATTGTAGGAAAATGGTGGCATACAATGTTGTGGAATTGGAATCTCCCACTAAAATTTAAATGATTCATTTGGTTGTGCTTGGAAAACAAGATTCCGGCCTGGCTTAACTTGATCAAAATAGGTTTTGTAGGTCCTAATATTTGTGTCTTATATGTAAAAGGGGATCTGAGTTGGTCAATCATCTATTTGTGGATTTTTTTTAAGGAGCTTCCCTCCTTTGTTTGTTGGGGAATTTTGAAGGCTAGGAACTTATGGATTTTTTAAGATGTTCAACAACAAGCTCAAATGACTAGTTTTAAAATTATGGGTTTATATAGAGATTACCACACAGCTCAAGGACAGAAGAAACAAAGAATCCTTCTTGAACCAACATTTCCTGAAGATGATATCATTGGTTTTTTTGAAGGAGCCGCTCCTTCTTGTCAATGTTGAGGTGGTATGATGATCGGAATTTCAGATAGGAAATATTTCTTGTTATAGATTGGTTGTGGATATTGTACAAATACTCGAGCAGAGTTACTAGCTCCATGGGGATTGCTTCTTTTTCCTTCATCTAGGGTTTTTTTAACTCTTCAGGTTTATGGTGATTCCGAAACAGTGGTGGATGGGGCAAATGGTAAGGCTACTCTTCAGGTTGCTATTTTGGATTGGTGGTGTGTTAGGATAAAACAACTACAAGCCTCTTTCTATCAGTTATCCTTCTCCCACGTTTACAAAAAATTCAACAAGATGGTTGATGATTTATCAAAAAGTGTTGTGGGAGATCTGGAAAGCATCCTTTATTTTGAAGAATTTGATGACTTTTTCAAAGTCTCTGAAGGCTCCTTCAAGGCTTATTAGCAGCCTTTAGTTCAAAGTTCTTTGCATTTACCTGTCACTTTGTATCCTTGGTTTCAATGCGGAAATGGATACTTAATATTTTACTTTTTTTGTGTAGCCTTGATGTTAGTGATAGGAGGAGAAAGTCTATTTTTTGTTAAAAAACTAGATAGTCTATGATTTATGTATCTTTAAAGAGATAGTTGTCTAGAGGTTTCAATTACTTTAAGAATGAAGAACTATCTTGTAAAAGTTATAATAACTTTGATTCAATCTCTGAATATCAAAAACTTGATTATCTCAAAATACATTTTCAATGTTTCTTACGTCAAAACACTGGACATTTAAGAAAAAATGCTCTAGTTTGTTGATGAATACCAAGTTATAGTTTTTTATTTTAAAAAAAAATAAAATTCATTTTTTTAAATATATTAATAATTTGTAAACAAAATTTATAATATATTTTACCTTTATTGTTTTAAACATTATACACTTTTATTTTATAAATTAATATGTTTGTATTCATATTATTTTTTTTTTAAAGAATTTTAATATTATAAGGTAAAATACAATATGTTTTTTTCAAAACTATTATAGTGTAACAAGTTGACAGTACGTTTGAATTAATTATTTTCGTGCTTTCTAAAAATTTAAAAAATTACATATTTATGAGGCATATTTGTCACTTCAAGCTCAAGAGCTTGTCCTTCTCATCATAACCAACATTGAATGATATTCAATATCCCAGCGATCATGTGCCCCTTATCCATATGACACCAACTTATACCCCCTTCTCATCATAACCAACATTGAATGATTTTCAATATCCCATTGTTCATGTGCCCCTTATCCATATGATACCATCTTAGTTCCTAGATGGCCACATCAATGATTTTCAATATCCCATTATTCAACATGTTAGTGGCCACATCAATGATTGTTCAAAAGTTTGCATTGGTAGGATTTAACAACTTAGAGGATTTACTCACAAAATTAGACTTTAGGTAATCAAATTCAACTAGTTAAATCTGGATTTTGTAAAAGTGATTAAATTGTATTAGTTAATGCAATTGAATTACTTGTAAGATTTGAGGGAATAATTATTATCATTTATTGTGGCCCAAAATTATCGTTAAGGACTATCTCATTTAATACCTTTGATCATATGATTATATATATATATATATATATATATAAATCATTCTATGCGTAAATGGTTTAACAATTTCAATTAGAGATGTTCACTAAAAATGCAAACAATTATCTACAATGGTGTTTAACAAAGTGTTGTAATATAGTATCTGACATATTACTCTTTGATATAAAGGAATGCCGATGGGGCAAAATGTCCAACATTAACCATATGGATAAAATATCTTCCATAATATACCTAGTTAATGTAAAGAATATTTATCGTAAATATTGCATCTTTATTTTACACATTAATTAACACTAAAAATAGAGGGAAAAAGTCAATCTTTATGTATATGTGACGAAACATATTACATGCCTTAGGATCTGTGTGAGACAATTGTTTGACAAGCCATTCAAAACCTTTATGTTCACCGACAATAATGTAGCAGAGAGAAGATTTGTCCTTGAACCTTCATAGAGGGGTTGTTGTGCCTTCTCAAGCAGAGGTACAACATGAATATCGTCAAAGTTGTCCTGATCCATTTGAGTGAATGTGTCATGGATCAATGTATTTGTCCCATCATCTTCAATGATGTTATTATTGTCATTTTCTTCCATAGGATTATTAAAATGATCTTCAATATTCGCTCCATGTTCCTCAACTTATACAATATACTACTACTTGGCCCATTCTCTAGTGGCAGACACTTAGGGGGGACTTGTCTTTATAATTACAAACAATCAAGTAAAAATAATATGTATAACAAATATTAAAACAATATAAAATTTTACAAATATGATAAATATAAAGACATATAAGAATATATAAATTACCAAGGGATGATATTCATACCCCACTTCAGCGTGCCCATATTGCCTACAATGTTTTTCAATTGTTTTTATTAAAATTCTTTTGTGAGGGAAGCCCTTGCATTTAGTTCAAGGGCAATGGAATTTTCTACCACACCTTTCCCTCAATGCCACCCATAACCTAGCAAGCCTCCTTTGATTTTCTTCTCGTCTAATGTCATTTGGCATTCTTCCCTACCAAAATAGAGTGATGATTATCTTAAAAAATCAAGTGGTGTAGATCAACTATTTGTAATCAAATTGACATATAAAATAAATATGTTTTAGAATACACAATTCTACCCTCGCACCTTTCAATTTATGTTTGGTCCATACCCATTCCTAAAAGCAAAGCTTAAAAGAAATATAGTTTTTTTAATTGGATATGTAGTCATTAAGTAGAATTCAGTAGACATGTTCATATAACCTATTTTCCAAAGAACAATTTGAGTTTGCGAATAAAAGAGGGTTTAAGGGTTAGGGGCCAATGTGGGTATTTAAAAGGAGACAAAGAAATATTATAAATTACTAACCTTCAAAAATTTTGAGCTATGTAGATCAAGAATTGGATGTCAAACAAGTAGATAGGAAAAATACTATCTCATGTGCCGAACAATGACTAGAAAAAGATTTTACAAATGTCGCACCTACAACAAAATTTTTGAAACCTCTCTCGACCAAAAATATTTATAGAGTAAATCACTATTGTCTTAGTTTCAAAGATCATTGAGATGGTTAAAGTTGACCAAGATATAATTCAATGATCGTTAAATTCTTTCAAACAGGTGTGTGGCCCTTTCAAACGGGTAAAGAACATCATTTGAATTGTGACTAACTTTCGTCGCAAGAACAATGATCTAAGAACATCGTCACAATTACGTTGAATGTCGAGGAACCCCCCTCCCCCCCCCCGAAAAAAAAAGGATCATAATTTTCGTAATTATATAGTATTTTCTGATGGTTTAATAAAATTTATCCATACCGTCATAATATTTCATTGAACTTTGACCCCATACATGTAGTAGTTCCCTATGTGTCTAGTTCCACCCCCATATTTTACAAGAGGAAGCCCTAATAGTATCTTATGAATCATTATAGCAAAGCTAGAAAGTAATCCTAAGGGAGCATCTTTATCTAATTCCCCTCTATCGTACAAGGAAGACATTTTAGTTGATACTTCTAGAGAAGTTGTTTCTATGATGTGTTTGATCTTGGGTTATGATAAGGATAAGACCATTGATTTGAAAATTATAGGTTTTATGATGGCAATCCCCCCCCCCCCACCAAGTACTCCTTTACTAACGTTCAATTATGCACAATACTTGGTTGATGCCATTCATTTGCCGTTGGTAAATTTCAGCTCAACCAAGTTTTTCAGTTACCATTCCTATTTGGTATACCTCATCTTGTATTCCCAATTCTTGAATTTCCACAATATTCAATTGAATAGAGAAGATGATTTTCGAAACCTTGTTGCTGTCACTAAATGGACCCCTTTAGTAATAAAGCATGATAAAAATACGGGATTTACTAAATTTGTTGATATGTTCATGTATATTGTCCATCTAATTTTTATGGATATGTTCCTCCCATATTTTTCTTGAGCATAGGAAACTACTGCAATTGATCCCAGATAAACGTGTGGGGGATTGGTAATTGTATGAATATCACACAGTTATAAGGATTTATGGATATGAGTATAATCCTTTCAAGTTACTAGTCTATTTGAATCCTATATTTTTTTCCATGAAGTATGTAAGATAGAGGTTTAATGTTAGATTATGTCCATTGCAGGGTAATTTTTAAGGGCGAAATTTCGCCAATTAGCTATTTTTCGGGCTTTTTTTCAAAAAACAAATTCTCTATTTGGTCATTTTTAGTCTCTAATATTGCCTATATTTACATAGAATATGTTTTTTTATCATAATATTCGCCAAAATTTACATAATTTACTAGTAATTTTATGTTTCATAGTTAATATTCGCCTACCTATCTATATACAGGTTTTTTTCAATACAAAATAATCGCCTATGATACTATACTTAAGTATAATATTAGAATCCTTAAAAAATACCCTGGTTCATTTTGTTGCTAACAATCGAAAGATTACCTATAAGTCGCTTCAATAATTTGGACCATTTTTTGTGAAATCTAGAGAAACTCAAGTTCTTATGGGAAGAATGATGAAATCATTAGACTTGACAGAGGATGAAAAGTGGTTGTATGACCCACACCATATTATTTTCAAAAGAAGAGTGGAGGAAGGACTAGGTCCTTATCTACATCACCCCAATTTGGAGCTAGAAATATTGGCAAATAAGGAGAGATGGGTTCAGGTTTTGGAAATAATGAAGGAAGTTCCTCAACAACATGTTCAAGATGATAAATCAAAGATAATCACAACTTTAGACTCTTAAGTTCAAGATGGTGACTATTCATGGATTCATATACCTATTAATGAGAATATTGCAACACAAAATATTTAGTCTTGTACAATGGATACCCCTTAGAAGACAGACAAAAAGAATAAGAGACAAGAACCTAAGTACTACAGAAATGGGTATAGATGAACAACATTCACAGGGACCAGAAAGAAAAAAGGTATGGATTGAGAAAAAAAATTGTACAGGAGGTCAGTTCCAATGAAGTTGTTTCACAATGACAAAATCCCTAGGAAAATGTTGTTAAAAAGATTTTGTCTTTAGATCATCTCCCTTCAACATTGGTTTAGATGGAGGACATTCAACAAATAGGGACATCATCTACAAGAAGAGAACAACAAGCTAAAATAAAAAAATTCACTCACCTAATAGATGTTAAAATCCAAATTGATAAAGAGAATAAGGAAATGTACCCTCACACATTAAAGATGGAAGAAGCACAAGCTAGAGTAATTTTTATTGTAGACTTTAAGGAAGGGACATTGAATATGGTTGTTCTCTAGCCTTAATCACAAAGGATTCAGTCAGCTGAAGATTATAAAGCTGCTCATATTAGAGTGGAATTAGATGAAATGAATGTTATTGATAAGATTGATTTACACATGGAGATGGAAGAAATGGTTTTGAGAGATCATTTAGTAAAACCACTCACAATATAGGTAAGCTAAAGACTCTTATACGGGTAAGCTAAAGACTCCAGTTAAGATAGTTGAGAAGCAATTAAAGAAGGAAAGGATTCCCAATAAAGCAAAGCAACTTAAGATAGATGTTCTTGAACATAAGATTATTGCTTTAGGCATTAATCCTCAAAACCCTTAGCCAATACAGTCCCTTATTAAAGAAAAATATGTGGAGATATAGGTTTTGAAAGGGAAGCTCAAGATGGGTGCTTTTGGAACATGTGAAAAAAATGAGCTTATGATAATTCAAGAAGAGAAAGAAAAATTGTCAAACCATGTAATTAAATTAAATGATAAATTCACTCCGTATAAATCCTTTTAAATGGGAAAATAGAAAAAGGAAAGAAAGAAGCCACTGCAGCCAAACCAATTCTCTTATCAAAACAAACTTCAAAAGAGGCTTTAGAAGAATTAGCCAAAACTTGATCTCAATTGAATTTGAAAGAAGTAGAAGTAACTCAGCTTAAAAATAATATTGCAGCACAAGAAAAACAAGTGGCTATTGTACAAGATCAAGTCAAGGAAAGATAGTTATTTTTCAATAAATCTCAAAGAGGTAAAACCCAGCTGAAAAAAGATCTATATCATGCTAGTAATAGATTGATTGGAATGAGTAATTTGATTGCAGTTAAGCATATACTCTAGGATTATGTAATTGCAGCAGTATTTCGTACTTGGAAACATTTTATTGTGTTATAGGATGAGGAAGTTTTAGCATCCATAGTTCAACATAATATCAATCACAATATTAATCGAATGTGGAAGGAATTGAAGGCTTGTATCGAATGTGGAAGGAATTGATGGACAAGCCTGGGATCGTTGAGGATGTTATTAAATATTTGAATTCAAGGTCTTGGGAGGAGTTGAGAACATTAAGAGTTGAAGACATAACTACATTGACAATGAATGCCACTAGAGTACTTACAAAGAAGCACTTGGTCGAAAATGTGCAGGTATCATGCATTGCTACATTCAATAATGAAAGGTTGTTCAATGGCAGATTTAGAGCTCTTATTTGAAAAGGGATACCTACATTTTTGGGGGAAGATGGCAATCTATTTTCATTGGAAGTTTACAATGTTTTAATGTTCCAACAAAGAAAGGATGTTTAAAAGTTTCAGTAGATGTAAGGCCCATTAAAGGGACAGCTTATTGTTAATAAATTGATGGAATATTTTGGTTTTCATTTGAAATCCAAAACAGCTTATTGTTAATAAATTGATAGAATATTTTGGTTTTCATTTGAAATCCAAAATACTTTATAGATGATCCCTAACCCTATTTATGATCAATATATTCAATTGGATTTTAAGTATAGAAATGTTGAACTTGTTAGAAAAGGTCTGACAACAATTCTTTAAGGTAATGCTTCAAGTATTAGTTTTCATCTATGTGGAGAGCTCTTTCTGCAGCATTAATTCCAGAATGCATCTTTTTCTTTCAGGTGATTGTTGAGTCCACACAAACTCGATTGCCTTTAAGCTTGCAGGAGCGAGCATATCTAATTGTGGTTGGGCACTTCATTCAGGAACAAGGCTGCTGCATTTTTTATCTGGTTACTCTTTGTGTTTGTAGAACCTTTTATTAAAATAGTGTTATATTTTTGAAAAATTAAAAATTTCAAGATCTTAAATGATGGGATTATTCTTTGTATTTAATATTATAAATATTAAATTTTCATTTTAAGATCTTAAATGCTTTAAATGATTTGATTACTGTTTGTATGTTATATTAGAATTAGAATATTAAAATTTCAATCAAATCAAAATATATTGATTAGGTTTTAAAGTTATAATCTTTATACACTTTTTAACGTTTAAAATAAAAGACAATAAAAGAGTTTCAGTTTTGGGTTGATTTTGAGATAAAAATTTATTAAAATTTTTATTGGAAATTGCTATTTTCTCATTTTTGTAATTTCCAATTGCTTTTCTAAACTAATTACTCAATTTTAAAACTTAATGAATAGAACATGGATCTACTCTCATTTTAATTTTAATTGTTTAATAATATTTAAAATTAGTTTAATCTAAATACGTACGGTGACGGTTGACTTTTTATAGAACCTCTTAAAAAGTGTTTACTCCCCTGTTTACGGTTGACGGTTGAATTTTTTTTTCTCTTATAACGGAGCATGGGAAATCTCACAGACTTCATCGTCGTTGATGGGTGGTAACCAGGGTCCCAGCTTCATCCCCAACTTCATGAGAGATCTTAAGTATGACTCATGAACACATGACCACCTAAGCTAACCTAACCCAGAGCTAATTTTTATCTTTATAAGAAACTTTATCTTTATATTATCTTATAGTATATTTTTTATTGAATAGGAACCCAAAAAAATCCTTTACGGACCAGAATTGACAGTTATGATTATAGTGTAGAGCAGCACGTTGTGGGATCGCTTGTTTTTACACCTCTTTTGCTGCTGCTTCCCACAACATCAGTATTCTATATTTTCCCATCATTCTGAATACTGTGATCAATTTAGAATGCATTGGTTTTCAGTTTTTTATAGCAATCATTCATGCTTTTCCTTATGCTGAAATAGTGATCTGGCTGATCCATCCGAAGAGATTTCCTTCTGGGATATGGTTTAAACAAATATGGCTACGAAGTAGCAAATTATCAGGTAGTAGATTCAACGGACCAAAAATAGGAGATGTCATTGATTCAGTGGCATTGGTAACTTCCGGTGGAACTGTGAAGGACTCATCCGCTCATCTGTTCAATGCAGAGTCACCAACCTGTTGCCAGCCATTTGATTTTCTCTCTCACGATTCACACGATTCAGAAGATGTTATCTCTGTCCTAGGCACCAATATTGCAAGGTTAGGTATGGTCCTCTTGCCTTTACATCAAGAGGAAAAGCTATAGTTTTCTGACTGATTGAAAGTGATCATGTATGAAGTTTTTGGCAAATCATTTTAAATCAAAATATGTTTTTTTATACATACATACAACTTTAAATAATGTATTCACTAATATACAGAAAACTATTACAGATTAATTTATTTCTCCACACCTTGGTAAAACTTTTAAGGGGTTGTCATCTGGGGTTTCATCATTCATGAGCTTACAAAGTTTTCAGTCGAGGAAGGTGCATTTTTTCTCAATGCTAACAGGCTCTGCACCAATGAAAATTAGAAGGCTAAAATAATGGCAAAGATACTGTAATTTCTGAAAATACTAATTTTGGACTTTATTCATTTTAATTTTCAGAATCCCATTGTCATTGGATTTTGGAATAGCTCCGCTCATGCCCTTGTTGTCAATTAGCTTCAAGGAGTTTTGATGGCTAACGTATGAAGCAGTGCTAGCTTGCCTGTAGACTTCTGTGGAATTTTTTTGGTTGATTCTTTTATCCTTTTGAATGTTACAAGCATATTCCAAATCATCAGATGTTGCGGTAGTTCTCCACTTTTCCCTGCTTCATTTATTCATTATTTTTGGGATTCCCATCCTCTTGAGATATTGCAATGCTTGGTCTTATGCCCTGGATGTGATCAGCTTCAAGGAATTTTGGTGTCTGCTGGGCTGACTCTTCTATTTGGTCAGATTTACAGCTGGACTTCATACCATCATATGCAGCAGCAGTTCCTCATTTCGTGAGGCGATTCACCTGAGATTTGGTCCTTCAAAATATCTTACATCTCAGTTGTGACTAATTCTAGTTTTTGCCTGTTGGAACATAATAATCGCATATTGGTCTTAATTTTGCTTTACAAAATGCTTTGTTTTGTGGTGATAACTGATAACACTTTTCACCTCGAGAGCTCATTGGAGAGCTCATAGGTGCATATACAACCCCCTATGGATGAGATCTGTAATGTAACTATAATAAACTAAATTGTACAGAAATTGAGATCTTTAAAAATGAGATAGTAAAATAAAATGAATGTGATAATACAATAAATTTTAACCCCAATTTTTTAAGCACCAATAGGTTTGTGTTTCAATTTATTTTTGATCCATTTCCATGCTTAATAAATCAGAAGTAAAGCTGAATCTATGCTGGTTGTGCTCATATCAAATGCCTGAATATTTGAATTTTCACAGGAAAGCATCTGGGATGGAATTCTGACAAGTCAAGATATATCATGAATACCCTTATGGTGATGTGTATTCAATTTGTGGTAATCTTTATGTTACCTAACTTTTTTAACAGAAAAAAATTATACTTTATTTATAAGTATATGAGGTTCAATGAAACAAAAAAGTCCTGCAAGCAACCACGCATGTGCCACCAAATACCAAGACCATTCCAGGTCACACAAGACAGTATATAAGCCATGGAGATAGAGCCGGGATATACCAATCCCTTAGAGTGTTTAATGATAAACAAAGGTCCAAAAAGTAGTAGAAACTAGAATAAATAAGAAAAAAGAAAACTATCCTCCTAATACAAAAACCGCCAAAAAAAAAAATGTCACGAGACTACACTACAAAAATATTCCAGAACCCCCTAGATGGCGGAAGGGATCCCTCCAAGATCTCATAAAAAATCCTGCCAGCCGCCATCTCAAGTCCCAGTGTTCTGCTCTCCATATATGTGAACAATAGAGGACCGCGCACATTGACTGAGGAGTAACCTCGTTTGGTCCAGCCAAAGAGTGAATGCCATAGCATTTATGTTACCTAACGTATGTCCATATAAGTGCACTTAAAAAGTTGAGTCTATTTCCTTTTAATTTACAGTAGGGAGCAGAACAATCCACCTTCACTCTAATCACTAGATAAGGAAATAGCAAAATTTCTACATTCTAATACCGGCCAATATTGCATAGCTGCCTTTCAAGTTTTTAAAGAATGTGCCTTCATCTAACTCTGACTTGAAAAGGACTTGCAAGCTTTTCATCTGAAAGAATTTCAGTAAATCAGTTGATTGGATATTGTCTTGGATCTCAAAGTTTTTTTAAAGGCAGATAGCCTTTGTTTGAAGTAAATCTTTGACTGATTTGCATTTTGTAATTGCGAAACAATGAAGTTGCTGCCGTATTCTATGCTAAATATGCATATGGGAGGTATTTCAGGTAAGATTATTGCTTATACATGAGATTTTGATTTTGTAGTCTTGTTATGTCATCCTAAACCAAGGAATGTTTTCAAGACGGAGAAAATGGATGCAATACATTATTTATTCCTTGAAGTGTCAAGATTATGACTTTTGGCACGCAACATGAAGCTAACAATATCATTTAGTTCCACTTCTCACATAATATTTTGGAGGACTCCTAGGACTCCCACTTTCATCTGAACTAAAGTCAAACAATTCCCCCACAAAACTTCGGAGCTCAAACTACACTTTGCCCTTCGTGAAAATGTTGAAAGTTAAAATTTTAAGCGGGTGTTTAAGGTTTAATCCGAGGTAAAACTTAACTTTATCCTCCACAAAAATATCAAAAAGTTCCTTGCAAAATTAGTTAATGTTTGGTCAGAGGTCAAAGTGAACTTTACTCTCGGCTGTGAGTTGCGACTCGAGTGCTTTACCGTTTTATTGGATGTAAAACTTAACTTCCTCCCGCAAAATTACCTGAGGTGCCCTGCAAGTGCTTGAAGAATATAAATTTTAGAGTTTGTAGAGAGGTATAGAAATTAATAATTTTTTTGCTAAAAATGTCCAGATATTGATTTTTTTTCTAAATCCTTAGCAAACTAATCTTTGATTTTATGCGTGTATCTCAAGGGTTATTTAATTTTAACATAAACTTCAAGGTGTTTGTAATCAATAAAATACAACGTCCTCCTTCACTTTAACATAAACTTCAAGGTGTTTGTAATCAATAAAATACATCTTTCTTCACTTTAAAGAGAGTCAAACAATAAATTTTCATAGTTTCTTCACTTTAGAGAGAGTCAAACAATAAATTTTCATAGTTGAACTTGTGGATGTTGGAATTGAATTATGAGAGTTGTATTGATTTTGTAAGTCAAGAAAACATGCATTTCTAGTGAAAGTTTGAGTTACAATTAAAACATTGTTGTGTGGAAATTGAATTTTGTTAGTTTTTTTTAAGAATTTGTTATAATGCGAAGTTAACTGATATTGACTTAATTCCTCATTATATGGGAAATTTTTATTTGTGAAAATAGTCAATTGACATATGGGACACCTAATATCAAACATCATCAACAAGCTTTAGATAACACTATCCATACTCTTACATAGGTCACAGCTAATTAAATCCAGTATACACAACCTAAAAATTAAGACACCTAGTGTAACGAGTATGAGAAAGAAAAAGTTTGAGACAAACAAAAATCTAACAATGTAGCTGAAGAAGGCTTTCTTGATCACACTTTAAAACCATAAATCAAACAGACATTAGGAAATCTTAATCCTAGTCAGCAACATACAATCATCAATTAGATCCAAAAGAATAAAGATTTGAAAATAACACTTGGACTAAAAAGGCTTAAAGGGGACCCTAAGTCGATTAATTTGGGGTATATTGAAGTATTAACGCACTCTCAAAGGGATTTTTCTTCTTTTGTTGGCTAAGAGAGGAGAATCGATAAAGAGCCAGGAGTTGCATTGTAACCAAAGAGTGTCGAATAAAAGAACTAAGCAACCACTGAATGTTGGTTTTCTTGTTTGAGTTTCCAAGATAAATATGATGTTCATTATGTGATTGGTTTGTTTACAATATGAATCTCTGAGATGCATATGATATATGACTCGTACTCATTTCTAATAGTTACTTGTGTTTTAATGGAAGATTCTCTATATTGAATTGTTGCTTAGGCTTATGTTAATGGTGTGAGAATAACTCATATGCAGTAGTTATGTGGAGATCTCGACAACCCTATTATTCCCTCTGTTGGGTGAGCTTCGAAGCTCAAAGATCAGTGGCTGTCATCTCAGAGTTGTTGCAATCCTGTAAGAAGCTTCCAAATTGGTTTTATTTGAATCTTGTGAGTGTTTGGGAATTTCTCACATAACTAGGTGAATTCTCTCTATGTGTTAGGTGAATTCTCTCTATGTGTTGAGCATATCCCTTCTTTGGCTTATCAATTTCACAATTGTTAGGGCATTTTTGTATTGTCGTGCCATACTCTCACCTATTGCTGACCTATATGCAACCTTGTAAGCTCTATAGTAGTTGCATACTATTTGTCTTTGGTGCCTAGAGACTGTTCAGGTTGTGCGTAGCCTCGCATGACATCTTCATTTTCTCGAGGTCACATACTATGCTAGCTGGGCCTGTGGGTGAGGAATGAACATTGGTATGGAATGTCATGGTGATTTTATTCCCTGAGAGCTTAGAAAATGCTAGGCTGGTCAATGGTTTTCATAATTGGGATAGGGATTGCGTTGTGCCATCCACATGCTAAGAGGAATAAACAATTTGTAATTGTTTCTCTCTTAATTTGTTGGGGTGTGATGGTTCCTCTTACTCTCAATTCTAGCACCTTCATGTCTCATTTGTTAATTGGTATCCAAATTTTAAGTTGTGAACAATAGTCATGATTTATAAGATTTGGCTTGGACATATAAAAGTGATTATTTTTGCAGAGAGTGAATCCATTAAATTCATCATTTATTTTATAAAACAAATTCTCACATGATTTATTAACTTTCATTTATTCATGTTTAATGAGAATGATTATGACATGAAATTTGGAGGTGGATTTAGTTTTTTTTAACTATTTACATTCATGACAAATTAGTTCAAGAATCAGGCTCTCCAATAGAGTCTATCCTAGCACCACCCCTTAGAACTATTAGATTTTCACAAATACTTGCGAAAGTGGTTTGTGATCAAGGTGTCATAACTATGACACTATGAGCCTTGCCATCGAATTGAGCTTTTTCTTGTGAAAGTAGTAGAGAAATTTGATAAACAATAAAATAGAGAAAGCATGTACCTCTGTAGTTTGATGGTTCGTGAGGGAAATATAGATACATAAAGGAAAAAGGAATTTTTTTTACCAAGGAAGTATTCCCATAGCAATTTTGCCTAAGCCATTAAGAAAGGAAAAAGTGGCACATGACCCTTGTATTAATTACTTGAGAAGAGTAATTAATGTCACTTTAGAGTTATAAAGTGACTTTTCAATTTATTTAAGTTGTGGTTGAGAGAGAAAATATTTAATGGAGAGAAAAGTGACTTTTCTCATCTATTGATGAAAAAACACTAGATTAAATGTGGGCCCTTGATCTAATGTCCTTTAAGCTACTCCACGAGAAGGGGAAAAACAATAAAAAGGCACCTCATTCTTCATGTGTTCACTCATCCAAGAGAGTGCAGCTAATCGAATTTTCTCTAGAAAAAATAGAGGTCGAGTTTGAGTATGAGAGAGAAGGAAGATGACTGAGATAGAAACAGGATTCCCAAGATGCATAGTACAGTTCAAATTCCTTGTCGAGTAAAATATATACACTATTAATTAGACATTTAATGCAAATTAAGTAGTATGATGATTTTGCAAAAGAACTTATGCTAACTAAATGCTTAAAACTAATTTCAAAACTATGATGAGACACAGTATTAAAAATCAACTAACTATTTTTAGCAACGATGATAATTTCTAAAATATATATATATAAAGAAAACACACTTTTAGATGCAATCTACAATTTAATGTTTCATAAACAAATCACATCATTTGATAAACAATCTAGAAATATCTGTATATACAAAAGCTATGAAAAATATCCTATTTGTAAGAAAAATGAATAACTATAATAAACACACCATTCAAACTAAAAACTACAAAATAATGTAAGCAAAATGAAACTTCAAACTGCAAGATTTAAGTCAAACTTTATAAACCGTGCCTATCTAACTTAACCAACCAAAATGCTATATACAACCTTATAAAATTCAATCAATTCTTAAACTTGCTTGAAAACCTTGGATTTCTAAGGAAACTAATAGAAGCTTTGTTTAAATCTATGAATCCAAACTATTATATTTCTATGTGATTATATTTCTAAGCATGTTTTTTATGATTTCATTTAAATATTAAAAACAGAGTGAAAACCCTACCACGAGCTTTGCAAACTTAACAATATGCTCATTCAAGATTGGAACTAGACTATGTTCAAATTGACTATCTATATTCTGAAAACAAAAGTTTTTAATGTCACTCAGACCATATATGTAGATGTTCAATTTTTTTCAAAACAGAGTTTTATGTGGGATACAATCGTTTATCCTCTGTGCCGGCAACCAAATCGAAATGATGGCTCTATGTGCAGAGATGGTAATTACAAAAAGGGAATTTTACATGCTAATCTAGATTACAAGGTAATGTAACCAACGATCTATGTGAATGTTAAAATATACAATGACAATATTATTAGCAACCAATGGAGCAAGTTATTATTTAGTCTATGAAGTGAAAATCGAGTGTTTAATATTTACGCTCCCTAACTATGTAATTTACCAAATCAAAATGCAAACAATGTTTACAGTGATCAAATGTATAAACAGAAATTACACAAGCAGCAAAAAATGAGATGCTGTGTATGGTGCAGATCTGCAATCACAGCAAAAGTTAGATAATTCTAATAAAACAAAGAGACAAAACTTAAAATACATAAATGTAAACTAATTACATGAACGAGAGAAGTGAAGTGAAACCAGTCGTGAGGTTGGGCCCAGGCCTTCGGCTGCTCTACTTCAAAAGACGCTAATTCTAAAAGGAATTTAAGTGCAGAACCAGAGTTACAAAGTATTTACATCCACAACATATGGTCTAAAACTCACATGAATTGTATTACAGATTGAAAGCAAAACAGTATCAAAATTACAGCGTATCCACTTCTCTACCTATGTCTCGAATGCTACTGTCTATTTATAAAGTCTGAGAAAAGTAAACAAACACCAAAATGATAGGCACTGGAGGCTTAGAATAGAATGCATCAGCCAGCACAAAAACAAAATGGCGTTATCTTTTAACACGCCTACCTTCCAAAATGGTCGTCACTATGCTTCTGGAAAATTATGTCTTAATCAGATGAAGATTCCTCCCAATACATTCATTTTTTGGGAAAACGACCTTCTAACTAGATAAATGAGGTCATTTATGAAGTGGGTTTTCAACCATTTGGGAAAATTCTTAATATTTTGATCAAGAGTGAAGCCCAAAATTCGCTTCCTGTAGGGGAGGGATGCCAGTTGTTGGACAACCCACCTGGCTCCCTCCACCATGCCACGTGGGCACCTCGGCACATGGTGTGACCGGGCCCAGGTGGAAGCGCTACCTATCGTGGTGGGTGGGCACCATAAAGAGGCCTTTTCGGCACGTTTTTTCACGTTTTTTTGGCACTTTTCCTGCGACGTCTCCTTCCTCTCGTGTTTTCTTGCTCGGGCCCGGTCTGTGGTCGCTCCGCCACCTGTTCACCTCGCCCTGCGTTCTGCGCCACTCTAGCTCCGGTTCTGGTGGTATCATGCTGTTGTTCTGTGATGTGGCGGATGGTTGGTGCCTTACTCCCTGACTAATGGCGTTTGTTGCTGCGGTTTGTTCTGCCCACCGGTTCTCTAGACATGGACACTCGCCCCATGCCCACAGCGCACCATAGACCCATGAGCTCGTCTGCAGCGGACCCCATTGGAGGTTTTCGTTGGTTCAGTGGTGGAGTTGTTGGGTTCCTGCTCGGCTGGGTTCGGTGGTGGTGATGGTGGCTTACTGCACGCATTCGTTCGGTTCGTTCAATGGCGCTGGTCCCTTCCTGCTCATACTTCTTCAGTGGCATTGGTCCCTTCCTGCTCACAGCGGTGGCTTGTCCCTTCCTGCTCACGGCGGTGGCACTGGTCCCTTCCTCCTCGTACTTCTTCGGTGGCGCTGGTTCATTCCTGCTCACGGCGGTGGCTGGTCCTTTCCTGCTCCTGGCGGTGGCTCACTGGTAGGTTTCCTACCAACCATTCATGTGTTAGTGTTTTTCAACACACTCAACCTTATAGGGGAGGGATGCCAGTTGACAACAGTGACTTTTGCCATTGTCTCATCTTATTGGAAGAATACCCATAATTCAGTTTTTGATATCATCAAATGTGCAAAACAATGGAGATTGGCTTTTACTTTAATTACGACTGTAGGGAACACAATTCGCTATTGTTTTAATTTACAAGTATATGATGCAGTTTTAAGTTTTAACTATTAACATCAAGTGCTCTGCTCCATCTTATTAGGTCATTACTTGCATTATGGGCAAAATAGAAGAAGTTAAATTTTCAGTTTTTCCTGTCGATTTGGTTGCAGGTATTTTGTTCAAATAGTTGTTGGGTAGACCATAGCATGCATTTATATACACATGGTTTTATTAAATAGTTTGTTGGCTTGATTACTGTTGTCTATTGCTCTAGCCTTCAAAAGGGTATCGAATTTGCTTTTGGTTCCTTTTAAAGTATCATGTCTTCTTTGTATTTAACAGAACATTATTACATAGAAAAACTAATAAATCATGAACAATGAAACAAGAACCTATGGTGACCTTGTTAAGAACCTATGTAAACCCTTCTCTTTACTATGTTAGTATATTTTTGTTGGACGCATATGCTTTGAAAGTCGTCCCATAGTATTTCTTGATCCGTAGTTTATATTAGCCCATAGTATTGACCCATAGTATTGGACGCATATGCTTTGTAAGTTGTCCCGTATTATTATATGTCCCATGGTTTTGACTCATGGTATTGGGCATAAACTTAGTATATAAGTGTGTGTTGAGGTCATTGAAGGCACCGTGAAGTTAATTGTATTGAGCTTGCTCAAAGGAGGTTTCCCCCTCAAAGTGGCCCATGATAAATATAAAAGTGATTCTGTTCTATTATTTCTGATATCTCGTGTATTTGCATTAACTAATTATTGTAGGTTCATCACATCTGGTATCAGAGCACTTTCTTGGGCTCGCTGGGTGAAATTTCTGCCAAATTTTTTTCGCATCTATTGCAGGTTCGGATTTGGGAATAATCCCTATCCACTTAACTGTGGGAAGTACTTGGGAATAAGCCCTAAAACTCATTGTGAGGAGTACCACAGGAACCCCGAAGTAGCTGGACCATTGAGAGGACCTGCCAGCGAAAAGGGCAACGACCCTTACCTGATTGACTAGTTCCCACCCGTGAGGTAAAGCAAGAGCTGTCGTTTGTGGAAAAGCGGTTATCAGTTTTACCTGAGCCGTGGAGTGAGGGGTACTGCCCCAATACGCAAGCCGTCAGACAGAATTGGTGGCCGAGTGAAACCCCTGAACTGTTAGGAAGCCGCACATACCTGGGGTCCATATCTATTTTCAGTTGAACTGTTGCCGATCACTTACTCTCCAGATCCAGCAGTTTCAGATCTATTCTGAAAGTCGTTCCAGATCCAGTCGTCGTTTCAGATCCAGCCGTTTTCGATCCCTTCTGCGTCATTGCAGATCCATCTGTTGCGGATCCCTTCCGCGCCGCTGTTGCCGATCCATTTCTGAAAAAAAAAAAAAAAATAATAATAATAATAATAAAAAAAATAGTTCCCACCCGTGAGGTAAAGCAAGAGCTGTCGTTTGTGGAAAAGCGGTTATCAGTTTTACCTGAGCCGTGGAGTGAGGGGTACTGCCCCAATACGCAAGCCGTCAGACAGAATTGGTGGCCGAGTGAAACCCCTGAACTGTTAGGAAGCCGCACATACCTGGGGTCCATATCTATTTTCAGTTGAACTGTTGCCGATCACTTACTCTCCAGATCCAGCAGTTTCAGATCTATTCTGAAAGTCGTTCCAGATCCAGTCGTCATTTCAAATCCAGCCGTTTTCGATCCCTTCTGCGTCGTTGCAGATCCATCTGTTGCGGATCCCTTCCGCGCCGCTGTTGCCGATCCATTTCTGAAAAAAAAAAAAAAAAAAAAAAAAAAAAAAAAAAAAAAAAAAAAAAAAAAAAAAAAAAACCTTCCATGCCGCTATTGCCGATCCATTTCTGGAAAAAAAAAAATCCCTTCCGCGCCGCTGTTGCCGATCCATTTCGAAAATTTAAAAAAAAAAAAATTCAGTTTTTTCTCCATATATCCCTTGTTTTCAGTCTGTTTCCCTTGAAATTTTCGGGGAACCCCTATCATTCAATTCTGCATCTTTCATTCTTGAGGACCCTATCCCCAATTCCCCTTCCCAAAGCCCGAAATCCCACATTTGTCTATTTTTAGGGTTTGCCATAACTTCCTCAGATTTCACCCAATCACCTTCAAATTTTACCACAGAATTCCTTTCTGAATTCTGCTTCTTTGTCCCTCTCTGCCAAATTTTCTCATTCTATCACCCCGCTTTTGAAATCCCCCTTTTTGCTTTCTTGTCCTTTCGACAGTGTCCAAAATCTAGTCAAACCCCAATTACCCATCAGATTGTTTCCCCAATCCAAATTTCCCTTTACTAAATCAGCTTCTGTTTGTGTTTTTCTACCCATTCCACAAAAAAAAAAAAAAAAAACCTGGTTATGGTTGTCACCCTTGCAGGAGCAAACACCATGGAGGAAGCACTTGCAGCCATCCAAACCAAACTCCAAGATCTGGATGAAAAATTTCTCAGCCTCCATCTTCAGCATTCAGCCATGAACAATAATCGACAGCCAGAATCTTTTGCAGCCACCGGGTTCTCTTCTTCCAACAATTTTCATGGGCCGAAGCTTGATTTTCCTCGCTTCAATGGTACTAATCCGACTGGATGGATATACCGAGCAGAACAATATTTCAGTCTGCATAATACTTTTGATGTCTAGAAAGTTCCACTTGCATCCTTTCATTTGGAACAGGAAGCCCTTCAATGGTACTGTTGGTACATCAAAGCTCATCCTGAGCCAAACTGGATAGATTTTTTCCAACTCATTTTGCCACGATTTGGTCCTAGTGCTTTTGATGATTTCACAGGAGCACTCACTAAACTTCACCAAATTGGCACAGTGAGAGAGTATCAGACAGAATTTGAGAAATTGGCCAATCACACAGAAGGATTGTCTGATGAATTCTACAGGAGTTGTTTTATCAGTGGTATCAAGGATGAAATCCGCTCAGAGGTCAAAATGTTTTGCCCCAACACAATGATGGAAGTCCTAGGGTTGGCTAAGCTGGCCGAGGACAAGATTGCAGCTCAACAACGCTCCAAACCCACCCTTGTTCCCTTCAGAAATATGGGTTCCCAACGACCTCCCATCATGCCTTCTCTTCAACCAACTCCTATCAAGCATTTGTCTGAAATAGAAATGCAGGCACGCCGAGAAAAAGGGATTTGCTATAATTGTGATGAGAAATTCACTCGGGGACATAGATGTGTTCAACAAAAGCTCTATCTCTTGGATGTGGATTCTCCGTCTGCCTTAGAACTTGGTGAAGAAGCTACAGATACAGTGGATGATCAGATCGATATTCAACACCAGCCTGTTGACACCCCATTTTACGACGACCCACCTAAGATCTCTCTCCATGCTGTAACCGGCGTCACCACCCCACAAAAAATGCGGGTCAGGGGATACTTCAAGAAGCTCCCTCTTACCATACTCATTGATTCTGGTAGCACTCATAACTTCATTGACCCTCGGATTTCCAAACAGGCTGATTTTTTTGTCCATCCTTGCTCCAACTTTGAAGTCATGGTTGCCAATGGGGGCACCTTACCTTGCAAGGGGAAGTGTCACAATGTGCGTATCTCTATGGAAGATTATAACCTATGCTCTGACATGTTTGCCTTGTCCTTAGGCGGATGTGATGTGGTTTTTGGCGTTCAATGGTTACACACACTTGGCCCCATCCTATGGGATTTTGCTGAACTTTGGATACAGTTTAAAGTCAACGGGGCACAACACAAATTTATGGGATTACAACTAGGGTCTCTCTGCATCATCAGTTCACATCGCCTAGAAAAAATCCTTAAGAAGAATTCACATGGTGTCATCGCTCAACTCAACTCCATTCAGATGCACCCATCAACAGTCTCCACTACTTCCTTGGATAGATATGTAGGTATCTTTGCTGAACCAATGCGCTTGCTACCTTCATGAGACCTTTCCGGTAAGAATTTAGCCACATCTACCTCTCAGCAGGAAATGATGGCTATTTTGCATGCAGTACAGAAGTGGCAGCCATACCTATTAGGGAATTATTTCTGCATCAAGACTGATCTTCCGAGTCTGGAAAATTTTCTGGAACAATGGGTCTCCTCCCCAACACACCTGAAATGGGTTATCCAACTCATGGGTTATCCCTATGTGATCACTTACAAGAAGGGTAAGGACAATATGGTGGAAGATGCTCCTTCTTGCACAATTGATGACCTAGTTTCTCTTACAATTCTTTCTCTGCTTGTTCCAAATTGGGTGCAATATGTTCAACAGGGCTCTCTCTTCTATGAACTCCATGCTTCTTCATCAACAAGGCACTCTGGGTTCTGCAACATGTATGACCGAGAAAAATGTAACTTCTTTTGGAAGGGACTAAAAATGACAATTCAATAGATGGTGGCTGACGATGATACTTTCCGAGTCAACAAGGGTGAAACGACACTCCTTTCGGGATTGCTCAAACCCTTGCCCATCACTACACAGCTTTGGCCAACTATTTCTATGGATTTCCTAGCAGCGCTCTAGTGGTACATTACCACATCTCACAGGACACCATATGAAGCGGTCTATGGAAAAACACCGCCATTTCTTCTTCCATGCACCCTTAGCAGCTCCCCAGTTCAGGCAATTGACTCGGTTCTTCGAAACCGCGATCAGATTCTTCTCATTCTGCAGGACAATCTTCACATGGCCAGAATTCGCCTGAATCAACAAGCCGATCAGCACCGTTCTGAGCGCATTTTCCACGCAGCTGACAGGGTTGTTCTTCATCTACAACCTTCCAAGCAATCCTCCTTGACACTCCAAAGGCGTCAGTGGCCTGAAATGCAACCCGAGGATGCTACCAGGGAACCACTCCTTCAGCTTCTGCAGCAATTTCTCCAACCAAAGCTTTGAGGACAAAGCTTTTTCTAAGGGAGAGGGGATGTTAGGAACCTATGTAAACCCTTCTCTTTACTATGTTAGTATATTGTTGTTGGACGCATATGCTTTGAAAGTCGTCCCGTAGTATTTGTTGATCCGTAGTTTATATTAGCCCATAGTATTGACCCATAGTATTGGACGCATATGCTTTGTAAGTCGTCCCGTAGTATTATATGTCCCATGGTTTTGACTCATGGTATTGGGCATAGACTTAGTATATAAGTGTGTGTTGAGGTCATTGAAGGCACCGTGAAGTTAATTGTATTGAGCTTGCTCAAAGGAGGTTGCCCCCTCGAAGTGGCCCGTGATCAATATAAAAGTGATTCTGTTGTATTATTTCTGATATCTCGTGTATTTGCATTAATTAATTATTGTAGGTTCATCACAGACCTTTGGATACAAACCTATGGTTGCAGCGAGGAGTGAGAGACAGATTCCCTATTATTTGATAATTATTTTGGTTGAACGGTTGCAAACTATAATTCATAGGCAAACTGAACTGCACCTATAATTTTGTTTACATACACTATATCTGATTTAAGCCTTTTATGTTGATCAGTATGATACTGTATTTAGGTCATACACATTGCTCTTAGGTGTAATAACTCATGCATGAGATCCCTCCATGGAACATTTTTTATAGAAGCATTATTAGTCTTAGGAGAAAAATATGGGCATGTTCCGAATGAGTTAGCATTGCATGGATGGGTATCACAACCCAGGTAATGGTTCAAACCCATTCCTAACTGTTAGTTTAAGGCTTATAGTCCATGTTTAAGGATCTAGACCATGCCACATGCATCATAGAAGGAATATACGGCTCTATATTTATTGCTCTATATACAAGGAATATAGGGCTCTATAGAAGGAAGGAAACATAGGGGTGTCAAGAGTTGTACATTAAAAAAAAACACTTAAAAATACTTTAAAGTTAGGTCTTTCAAATGGTGTCAAATGCAACATTAAATATAGAAACATTGAATATATTGTTGATGAACCCTAACCCTACTGCAGGGATTGCAACATAAACCAACAACAAACTAAATTCATAAACCCTAAAAAATGTTAATGAAATGTTTAATCATGGAACATTACAGCGTGTTGTTGAAAGGATGAAATTGTATATTAAACCTTATGATAAGCCCCTTATTACAATGCTGCAAACATTAGGAAACGCTATGACCTAGGATTGTATCCAAAATGGTCTAGGATTGTATACAAAATGGCCATGTTACAAACATTAGACCCGGTGATTATAACATCCACATTGCAATGTGGTCACAACAAAAAATTTGGCACCCTATATGACACCCCTATGCTTGATGTCCTCCAAGATCTTCACTGCCCAATAGTGTTGAGTTTCCTGCTTGAGCCAAGTTGGTTGGCCTACCTAACAATGGCTGATTGCCTCGATATGATATCCAATTTGCTTCTTGTAGCCATGGAGGAATTGAGTAGCCACAGTGCACACTTGTGCTACGAACCCCTGCATTAGGTTGAGCCCCCCCGGTAATCATACATACGATTGACACCTGCACTGGTAGGAGGGAATAAAGTGGGCATGCGCACTTGTTGATAGAGGGGGACTTGGATGTTTAGGAGGTCTTTGAAACATGGAGTATTATCTGCAATATGTTCCAATGTGTTTGGCATCATCCTACTCCCCTCCACTATGTTTGCATCAATGGAAACCCTTTCTGCCAGACCTTGTTCTTTTTGAAGCAATTGTTGAGCCTTTCTCAATTCATTTTCCTACATTGCCATCTGATTTTTATGAGCCTTTTCTTGTCTTTCTTTCTCTCTTTCAAGTCTTTCCTGTGCTCGAAGTTCTGTTGCAGCAATCCTTGCAGCCTTCTTTTCTTTAGCTAAGTCCTTCTTTTTCTGTTTTAAATCCTGGATTTCAAGTTTCCTATGCTCAAACTCAACTAATAGTTTTATATAGTCTTCTGAGGTGAGTAACTGTGAACTTCGGCATACACGAAGATTATCTGTTGTTGCTTGCCTTCTTTTTGCTGACACTCTCTCTACTGGTAGCTTTAGGAACCGACCAAGCAACTGGCCCTTCGATGGCACTTGCTGCTCCTTGCTTGACACTTGCCTTTCAATATTTGGGTCAATGTTCTCCTGCTCTATCTGACCCATATTGTCCTCTTCAGCTGGAACCTCATTGTGGATATTATCTTCTTCCAGATTTCCATTGTCCACAAAATAATGAACAATTTCATCGTCCAATTCTCTTGGCTGTGAAGGCATGTTCATGCTTTCTTCATTGATCCTTCAGACAATATTTTTGTCCAAATTCATCATGGCTTCTGCCATC
Source organism: Larix kaempferi (assembly GCA_027924585.1). NCBI lineage: Eukaryota > Viridiplantae > Streptophyta > Pinopsida > Pinales > Pinaceae > Larix > Larix kaempferi. The sequence goes on along the minus strand of BSBM01000757.1, from coordinate 16,162,900 downwards.
CATGATGGTGGGGTAACCTGGCTTGAAAAAGTCAATTCTCCATTGCTGCTTCTTGGAGCATTATCAATGTTTTCATTGACATTCTCATTGACAGTTGCATGATCAATAGAGACATTAAGAATATCACAAGCAGGAGTTGTAGCTGTTTCAGTTGGTATAACAACCTCCATTGTACTGTAAAATGGTTCATTGTTATATTGTGTTTCACTTACATGTTCATCATCATCACCACAGTAGGGTCCTCCTTGAGACAGGGATATCATATTATTAGCAGCAACAACGTCTTCCTCTACTTCCACATCTTCTTGGCCATCAACATGTGCTTGGATATCCTCTTCTTCCTAACCATCCAACTCAAATTCCTGGCTATAGTTAGTATCATGCATGAGAGCTCAAAATTCAGTGGCCATATTCCAGTCCTCTTAAACCCAGCCTTGATATTTGAAGGTGTGAGAGCCCTTTTAAAATCTTTACTTGCAAGCTCATCTAGCTCAAACCTTTTTAACTCCACCCCTAAATTCTTTGCCATCCACGAAGCTCGCTCACCCCTGAAATAGTTCTTGAAAGTCCCAAACACACTGACATCTAGGGGTTGAAATCTGTGAGTGGTACGAGCAAGCAGTGTCAACAGGTCGATGCCCAAATTGTTAGCCTCCTCAATTGTTTGCACAGCAATGTGGCTTCCATGTCTATCTAAAACCAGCAGGTGTCTATTTACAAGTGAGACACCACCTGGTATAGATGCAACAAAGTGAGTAAGCCAATTCAAAAAGTGTTCTTTAGTCATGTAAGCATGGGGATGTGCAACCATGCATGCACCTGGTTCACAATTCTGTATATAGTTTTTGAGTTGCATTTTATCTTTAAATAGATAAAATCCAGGGATTGAAGCACTAATTGCATTGACATAGCATAGAATAGTGATCCACTCCTTGCTCCTAGGAAAAATATTTGGCACATTACGACTCCCTCTCTTGGAAATTACACGCATGCCACAGTTCATTCTTGCTTGTAAACTTGTTTCATCACAGTTCCATATATGGTCTGGAGCATAACCATGTTTCTCGTATGCTCTAGAAAGGGTGGCATAGAACTTAGTCATAATTGCATGGCGTAGATTTAGAGCCCTGTCTCTATCCAGGCCCTCGGTTGTACGCAACACAAGGTATGGATGCCTTTTTTTAAACCCAAACCACCATGACTTACCAGGAAACCCATCTTTGAAGGGGTTTGGCCTCCCTTGACAGATTTGAGCTACTATGGATTTTAGCTGTATCAGCTCTAGCCCATGTCCCATTTGAGCCATCTCCTTACACCATTGAACCACCTCGGCCTCCTCCTCTTCACTCATAACTGTAACAGGCCCTCTACGCTTTGTATGTGTGAGCCCATTTATCCAATAATGTACTGATGAGGTAGCAACTCCATGTTTTTTAGCAGCAGCACGAATGGAATATCCATTGAACTCTATATCATCAATCGCAGCTAACATGACTTCTTTTGTCCAACCTCTTATTGCACTGATTTTGGTGGTTGAAATTGTCCCTTGAACTGTGGTTGAAGGTGGATGTGTGGTTGATGGTGGGACAAGAGTGTCCTCTACCACCACATTGTCATTCTTACCAACATTGCTGGGAGCATTGTTGGCATTTGAATGATCAACCCTCTCCTCATCCAATGAGGTGCATCATAGCTGGGCACCCCTGCTTAGTTGACAACTTGTTCTCCTTGCATTGTTGACTCTTTCCATGCCTACAACAACCTGCACGTTTAAAAGGGAAGTTGATTATATAGAAGGAAACTTGAAGCTGATTATAACATAAATGGAAATAACTGAAACATTGAAGCTGATTATGCAGTTACCTGATTATACTATGCACACACTCTCTGATGGTATGTCTCCACTGTGCACACACTCTGCAGTTTGAATGTCTGAAATGCAACTTTAGTAAGGGTTGTGTTTCTTTTATAGTTGTTTGTTGTTGAATTGGATTGGTAAGAACGGTGCACATGGATTGCAATCTCTCAAATTCGAATGTGTGTTTTGGATTGATTTAAATGTGATCCAATGGCTGGGAACTTGTCATGGTGGATCCTTATGCCTTCATCTGTTTCATGATCCTTGTGCTTTCATATGTTTAATGGTTGCATTTAATGGGTAGGTGTCATTTATTGAATACAGTGGGTTGGATTGTTGAACAACCATGTAGTTATGGCTAACACTCTCCTCCTTGTGCTTGAACAAGTTTTCATGCATGATGGGATATTTATGCTCCAATAGATATTCGTGGGGGTTTATTTGATAGGTACCTTGCAGTAGGTGGAAAATACAAGTTGGGTTATTTAGTTGTTCATGTACTTTTGGATCCCTGGGCAGATTTGTAGGTAGTTGGGACAAGATGGTTTGTACTCTTTTGCACATAAAGACTATTTATGGACACATGTTGGTCCAGTCAATTAATGGGCAATTTTTTGACATAATTTAAATATTTACTACACTTAATATGGAATATTTATGTTTAATTTATGGGTGTTTTTATGTCAATATTTGGTGGTTGTGTGGGACCAGTACTATGACAACTACTGGTCCCTGTTCAAGACTAGGCATCCCTCCCTTAGAGATGGCAGGAATTATCAATTGGCAGTTTGACTACTGACCTAGACTATGACCTATTATGGTGGCACAAAAGAACGGTTGGAGTTCAATGTTGACTAGGTGAGTTGGTGTGATAGTAATGAGAATCCAAAGAGAAGCTTCATAACCACAATATTCCAAACTTTGAATACTTCTGCGCCCTACGAGTCAAACGCACGAACAAATGCTACATACACATACAAACGCTCCATTCAAAATTCCATGACGGAGTTGATATATATAATAGGTACAAGAAGGGGGTACCGGATTTACAAGCCATAATCAAGACCATAATAAGACATAATCACATATAATTTTAATATGCCAAATCTTCTAAAAATAAAATCTATGCTACAGTTCATAAAGAAATGACAAAATAAATTAAATTTACCTGGATTATGTCATAAAATATCAAAATAACTTATATATGCCTACAATCATAGACTAGATACCATTATGTACAAAAAAATGAAGACAAAAGTCCAAATGGAAATCAAATCAGAGCCTAAACTATGGAAAATACGAGACAAAATAGCAGCCCATCATTCCCAGGTCCATATAGTAGTAATTAATGGGCTCGAGTTTCGAGAAGAGGCTGGGCATATGATTTATGTTGATTGGCATGGATTTCGAGGTCCTTTTCAACAACATTAAGTTGTTGGGTTGTACTGTTCTGGAACACTTTTCCAAGCATCTCATGGGTCGTACAGTTCTATATTGTTTGGTCACATTTTCCAAGCAGCTCATTGCTGCTATAGTGGGCACAATAACTAAGGTGAAGGCAGAGATGTTTGTGCACAAAGTTCGAGGTACTGATTGGAGTAGACAGTTTGTAAAGGCAGAATTACAGTGGGCACAGTAACTGAGGTGAAGGCAGAGATGTTTGTGCACAAATTTCGAGGTACTAACTGTGAGTAGACAGTTTGTAAAGGCAGGATTTGGCATTATTTTCTTGGTTGTTTATTGTACTGAGTTTAAGTCATCTTCAGCTATAGAATTTTCAAACTTGGTGTATGTCTTCAAGGGGTTAAGATAAGTGTTTCACTACTACTTTATTGATATACCTTTCATAATTATTGAAGAAATAAATACTCTCACTCTCTCTCACAAGTTTTCCCCTTAGGGGGTTTTTCCTAGGCCAAATTGGCTAAAAATCTAAGTATGCAATTTTCATGTGTATGGTTGTTGTATTCATTCTACTCTCAGTATTTTGGTAGAATTCTCATGTGCTTCTAGTTCACACATGTTTATGAGTTAAATTTCATTTGTAGCTGTCAAAAGTTTGAATGAGATTGTTTATTAAACATTGATAATCTGAGTATAACTTGAAGCATGTTTGAGAAGTAAAAATTTACATGGTATCATATCAAGGATGAGAAGAGAAGGGCAGATTTATAGTCAATGATTTTCAGAATTCAAAGGGATTTTTCTTTTGTTCATCAGAGAAATATTTGGACTTACATTTTCAGTGAGATAGCCACGGGGTTAAGATTAGAGGACAGGCTAGATGGGGCAGCCAACTTCATTCCTTGGAAAGAAATGATAGTGTTAACACTGTGGAAGAAAGAGTTGTGGGATGACGTGGTGAACAACACTCAAGAAAATCTTGTTCAAAATCCCAGGGCCAATGATGCAACAATGTTGGAAGCCTTCAATAAGAAGGACATCAAGGAGAAGAGGATCATCCTTGATGTAGTGAAGGATCATGTGATCCCACACCTGACTTCTACGACCCGAGCTTATTTGATGTGGGGTGCCTTAACCAAGTTGTACTAGAGTTCGAATTAAAATTGAAAGATGGTACTAAGAGAGAAGCTAAAAAGCATACAGATGGCAGAATCTAAGAATGTGACCTCTTACTACTTACATCACCTAAGTGAGAGATGAGCTTGTAGCAATTGGGGAGGTTGTGTAGGGAAAGAACCTAGTGACGATGGCACTAGATGGAGCATCCAAGCAGTGGGAAGTCTCCATGGAGGCAGTTGTAGCATGAGAGAACATGCATTCTTGGGATCATCTCTAGGATGACTTTGTGCAAGAGGAGACATAGAGAGAATTTGTACAGAGGAGCTCTTCAAACAGTAAGGAGGATAAGGAGAATGTTTCCTTATCAGCTAAAGGAAAGAAGTCCAAGAAGGGCCTTATGGGAGGGGCTAAGCAACAGAGAGGTGAGAAAAAGAAGGACTTGACCAGAGTTAGGTGTTATGCATGCAATGATTTTGGCCATTATGTTGGGCAATGTCCTAAGAAGAAGAGGGGCAAGCAGGAGAAGGAGGAACAAGTTGCAGCTACAGTTGAGATAGAGAGGTACAATGCACAGTTCGAGAAAGAATTCTCTGTTGCCATGGTTATTTCGATTTGTGGTAGTAGTGGACCAGTGGATGCTGGGAAGTGGATGGTGGATAGTGCCTATTGCAGTCACATGATTAGGAGGCGAGATACCTTCCTCATTATTGAGACTATTCCAAAGAAGCTCATAGAAGACAGAGATGGCACAGTGCATGCAATCAGAGGGTTGGAACAAGTATGGTTCCAGCTAGATTTTGGAGAGCTTCAAGAGATTTCAGGAGTACTATATGTTCCAGGCTGCATGATAGCAAACTTTCAATTCCATCCTTGTAGGGTGCACGATATGCAATATTGTTCAAGAGTGAACACATTTTCATCTATATATTGGGAGTGGATTCGGTTGACCCTGTGTTGATAGGTCATCGAAGAGATGGTGAGTATGTAGTGCATGGACAGCCTACAACAAGAGGATCTGGGTGGATAACGGGTCATGAGTCTGAGACAGACGGTGAGCGAGATGCTTCCAGGATTGATGTAGTGCCGAGTAGTCAGTATGCAGTTCAGAGGAGAGAGTGAGATGCTCCAAAGATTATTGTGGTACCGAGTAGTCTGTCTTCTATTCAAGGGAATCAATGAGAGGCTATTCTTCCAGTGTTGGCAAGAGGGTCAGCTGGTAGACTTGTCACTGATGGATGAGTGAGATGAGATGTCCCGACATGTGGTATCAATGCAGGATACAGGACTTGCAGCGGGACAAATTCCATAGATAAAAGGAGCTTCTATAATAGATAGTGTGAGACTAGAGTATGATTTTGGTGGAGGACATGCTAGAAGGTCTTCCCATGAAAAGCAGAAGCATTAAGCTTTGCAGCTCAAGATTCCCTTCATGTGATGATTCCTAACATGAAGGGACATTTGATTTGACCTTTCTATAACAGAGTTCAGAAAGGGTGGGAATCTTTCATAAACTTTCAATTTGATTTGACTAATATTGTTTGACTAAGAATTGCGAGACACCTAGTTGGTGTATGAGGCCTTGGTGTAGGGCGGGGACCTCACCCCTCTTTGCAATTCTTAGTCAAACACTAACATCCACCAATCATAGTTGGGACACAACATGTCCTAAAAACATTGGCCCACAAACTCATTAGTGATTCATTGATGCAATCAAACAATTTAAACCCATATTGTGATGCAAGAGGGCCCAACAATTTCCAACAACCACAAGCAATAGTTTAAATATGGAATTTAAACCACACATACAATGAAAAAATCTCCATTGGAATAGGCTCTAATATAGACCATTACATACATCAAATTAAAACACCAAACTTTGACACAAAAGTCTTAAATTTTAAATGATTATAGGCTCAATTGGCCTTCTTTTACATTAAGGTCAAATTTACAAATTCAATGTGCAAGCCTCAAGAGATTTTTTTCAAAAGAAAAAATACAACATGTTGGGACCCTTCGTTTGTTTTATCACTAAGAAATCCATCCTGTTGATCTAAGTCTCACCTAAGCATGGTGGTATATTCAATTTATGAAACCAACATTTTTCCAAAGATTAATTCTAATTTTTGTTGCTTTAGATTCTTCTGAGTCGTCCTTCCTTTTTCTTGTATATACTTCTTCCCCTTATGTTGACTTCGAATTTCCTTCAAACTGTTCCTTCAACCCATTTTTTCCTTATCCTCATGCATAACTTCTTTTGAATGATGGTTGTGAAATTGACAATTTTTAGCTAACATGACGCAAAATACATGAACTTACCGAAACTTTAATAGACTGCTAAGAGATTGGGCCCAAACTAAGGTGATTTCCCTTTGTATTTGGATTGCTTATTTGGAGTCATCTTGAAGACATGTGATTCACACAAATAACTGTTTTGACCATTAGTAGTTAAATCGTTGCGTGGAGGGGGGTCCCTTGTTGAGTTGTGACACATGAGGGTGTGTACAATTTACTAAATTTTAATATCGCAGATAGAATCAGGGACCCCCTAATTCCATCTGTAGTGTTAAAATTGAGTAAATTGTACAAATTCATTGTCAAAATTGTAATTTTCCATTGTCGGAGTGACACAACTAAAAATGACCAATTGTTATGTGGTCATTTTTAGTTTAGTTCTTATCCTGTGACCAAATTCGTCATTTATCTTGGTCATTTTTAGTTTAGTTCTTATCCCGTGACCAAATTGGTCATTTATCTTGGTCATTTTTAGTTAGTTCACTTAAAATTTCTCAATTTTGGTCATTTATCCCTTGAAAAAAATGTGGTGACCACTTTTTTTGGTCACCTAGTCACTTATCTCTCATTTTGTACTAGTGTTAAGATTATAATGTTTTGATAGTATTAAGATTATACTAATGAATGTATGATTATGTATGAGATTTTGAGGATGACAAAATGATGAAACTAGTGCACACTTAAGCATGCATAGTGGTCCAAGATGGATAGAAGTTCAAAGACATATAATCATGATGCTATCATAAAGGGAAAATAGAGATCAAGAGGGAGGAAACAACACAAACATAAAAGATAAGTATTTGAGTTTTTATTTGAATTACTTCTTGAAATGATATTTCCCGTAATAGTTGTATGCATATTTGTATTCCTAGAATATATCATGCATAGTGTAAGCATTCATATAGCATTGAACAATATACTACTAATATGCATATGATGGGTAAGTTGGACAAACATTCCATTTTTGCTTGTCTAGAATGAAACCTCTTTGCTAACATACTGGGAGTTGTGCACGCTCTTAATAGTATGTTCTGGTAGAGATGGAAGGCATTTAGATAGCCATTGTATGCATACAGGATATGGAAAAGTGTTGTGCCAAAGTATTGGTCAAGATAGTTGCATAACTATGTGAATTGTATCAGTATGCATAATAGGTTATCCTTGAAATGTCAAACATGATTTGATGATTATGAAGTATCACTAATAATGTAATTGAATTTGATTTGTAGGAAAGATCATGTGCTATGATATACAAAAGAGGGATGATGAACACTTGTTCCAAAGAATAAGTGATGACTATTCAACAAGAAGATTCACAAATCAAACAGACTATAGAAGTACAAAGGAAGGATCATGGCTAGAGGATTCTCTTAGAAAGAGGGAGAGGATCATGACGAGATATTTGCTCCAAGTGGCTAGACACACTTCCAGAGATAGATTACACTCATGGATGACAAGACTGTTCTCTTGAATGGTGTAATTGAAGAATAAGTGTGAATCGAGCAAACTCCCAGGATTCGATAGAGAATCACATGATTGAAGAAGGCTTTGTACGGGTTCAACAGGTACCCAGGATCGATAGTCATTTGATGAGCTTGATGATCACCACGGGTGATGCGGATTTCAACCTTTGCTACAAGGTTGAAGATGGTTCCTATATACAGATGACATTCTTCTCTTAGATGGATGCAAGAAGGAACTCACCATTGAGTTCGAGTGATCTTGAGGCTCATATCAGTAGACCCATCTGACGGGATATGGCATGGATAGATATGTAGAAGATCACTCAATACAGAGTGTGAATGATGTTCAGTCACAGAGGGAGTAGATCTCAGAGTTAAAGAATCCTGGCATGATTCTTGTGATTAGATCTGTGGCTGAGATCATATGAGATTTTTCCTTAACCAAGGAAAATGTGAAGTAGAGATCTGTGATGATGGACGGTGGTTTCTACATTTTACAGACAGATGACTGGTTCATTGATGTATCTACCGAATACCAGGCCAGATATATGCTTTGTTGTGAACAATGTGAGTCAGTATCTAGTTGATCTTAGACGTGTTCACCTAGTATATGCAAAGCATGTGATGAGGTACCTGAAAGGTATGATAGAATTTGGTCTATACTATGTTGGAGATCATGACTACATATTGTATGGTTATATAGATGCAGATTGGGCCGAAAGTGTCTCAGACAGGAAGAGCACCTCAGGAGGATGTTATTGTCTAGGATCCACCATGATCTCATGGTTTAGCAGGAGGCAGTCTTGTGTGGCTCTTAGCACAGCTGAAGCGGTATATATAGCAGCTTGCTCTACTAGTTGTGAAGCCATATGGCTTCGGAAGCTGTTGTCGGGACTATTTGACTTAGATATGCACTCCACTGTGATCCTGTGTGATAGCTAGAGTTGTATCAAGATGACGGAGAATCCAGTGTTCCATGATAAGTCAAAGCACATAGAGATCTGATATTTCTATATACGGGATATGGTGGAGAAAGGAGCTATAAAGCTCGAGTATGTGATAACTGACGAGCAAGTTGATAATGTATTGACCAAACCTCTGTCTTGAGTAAAGTTTAAGTATTTCTAAGACAAGCTTGGTGTAGTTCAAAAGGACCCTCCTCGAAAGGGGAAGTGATATGGTCAATAATGATATTTGGATCGACGATGAGGTCGGTGATGAGGATACTTGTATTGATGATGAAGGATACCTGTATCGATGATGAGGATACTTGTATGGATGATGAAGGATACTTGTATCGATGATGAGGATACTTGTATTGATGATGAGGATACTTGTATCGATGATGAGAATGCTTGTACCAACGATGAGGTTGATGATGAGGATGCTTGTACTGACGATGATGTCGATGATGAGAATTCCTGTACCGACGATGAGGTCAATGATGAGGATACTTGTACTGACGATGAGGACGATGAGTGGTCCTTAGACTTGGTCTAAGTTGACGATTGGATTGCATCATCCCTGGAATTTATTCCTAAATGGATCCGGAGACTTGTGTCTTTGTGAGTGGTCCTTAGAATTTTTCTAAGTTGACAAGTGGATTGCATCATCCCTGGACTTTAGTCCTAAATGAATCCAGAGACTTGTGTCTTTGTGATTGGTCCTTAGACTTTGTCTAAGTTGATGAGTGGATTGCATCATCCCTAGACTTGAGTCCTAAATTAATCTGGAGACTTGTGTCTTCGTGAGTGGTCCTTAGACTTTGTCTAAGTTGACGAGTGGACTGTATCATCCCTGGACTTTAGTCCTAAATGAATCTAGAGACTTGTGTTATCGTGGGTGGTCCTTAGAGTTTTTCGAAGTCGACGAGGGGATTTCATCGTCCCTAGACATGGTGTGGTGTCTTAAAGTGATAGGGATTGATCATCCCATAAGTGGATCAGGATTGTATCATCCTTGGACTTATGTCCTAAAGTGAGATGGATGGATCATTCCGTAATTGGATCATGTGTGATCCAGATGATGATGATGTTGATCAAGATATCCAGATGATGATGTTGTTGATCAAGAGATCCAAATGATGTTGTTGATCGAGAGATCCAAATGATGTTGTTGATCGAGAGATCAAGATGATGATGATGTTGATCAAGAGATATAGATGATGATGTTGTTGATCGAGAGATACAGATGATGTTTTTGATCGAGATATCCAGATGATGATGTTGTTGATCAAGAGATCCAGATGATGTTGTTGATCAATAGATCCAGATGATGATGTTGTTGCTGTTGATCAAGAGATCCATATGATGATGTTGTTGATCGAGAGATCCAGATGATGTTGTTGATCGAGAGATTTAGATGATGATGTTGTTGTTGTTGATCGAGAGATCCAGACATTAGGGGAGTTTTGAGGTCTAAAATGGGCCTCCTAAGGGAAATAATAAAATAAGAGTTCTAAATTTTAGAGAGGAAAAAAAAACTATTTTTTCTTATTGTATTTTTGATATATATCCTTAACGGTTTACCCAAATTTCAAGTTTGGGCACTCGTTGGATGCGGATTTTCCCGCATCCAACCCATTCCCACACTGCATACTTCTGAGGCACCCACGGCATGAAAAAATGAAAATTTCAATAAAAAAACATATTTTAGGTTCCTCAGAAGTATGCAGTGTGGGTATGGGTTGGATGCGGGATTAAAATCCACATCCAATGAGTGCCCAAACTTGAAATTTGGGTAAATCGCTAAGGACATATATCAAAAATACGATAATAAAAAGTAGTTTTTTCTTTTTCCCTCGAATTTGTTTTACAAATTTTACCCTTATGGTTGACATCATCATCTTGAATCCTATTGGTTCTTATCAAGTGAACTTTTATGGTACATTATTTGTTTTGAGGCCCATTTTTTACCTCAAAACTCACCTAATGGGGTGATGTTGTTGATCGAGAGATCCCGATGATTATGTTGATTGAGAGATCCAGATGATGTTGTTATCGAGAGATCCAGATGATGATGTTGTTGTAGACGATCCAGTGATCGACTGCTGCAGAAGATGAAGACTCAGTACTGTAGATGTTAATGTTCCAGTATTGAAGATATTAAATATGTTCCTGTAGTTGTTCCAGTTGTTGATGATGATTGAAGAAAACTTCCAATGATTTATAGATGTATCACCATGATGTTGTTGATGACCTCTCCTTGCTCCTGCAGATGTTGTTAGAATATCCTTCTCGTTAAGGGGGGGTGTTGAAATATTGTAACTTCAAAGAATATTCTATTTGTACTTTATTATTATTCATCCGGAGATGTTTTATTCCTCCGTCAGGATTTTATTATTATATTTAATAATGTAAAGTCATTGAGGTAAATCCTCCCTTTTAAGTCGAGGCAATAGATCCCCTAAGATTCATTTGTAATGGGGTGCTTAAGTCCCCTAGAGGGGTCGGCCCAGTCAACAAAGAGACTAAATTATTGAGGCCGACCTGTCAAGTGAAAAAGTCAAGTGAATGTAAAGTATAAATAGAGGAGGTATGTTCCTCATTTGAACACACATTCACTCACTTGTGAACTCACATAGGAGAGAAAGAGATCTGCAAAGGAGGAGAAGGGGCTCTTGTTTGGGGATTTCATCTTTGTACTTTTGATCATCTATATTGAGGAAGTTTTGCTGGGTTTTCTACCCCATGAGGGTTTCCCAGGATAAATTGTGTCTCTTGTGTTTATGTTGTGCTTTTTATTCTTTCAGTGATCCTGTATATGCTATTGTTGTGAAATTGAATTGAGCATTGATGTTATCTATCTCATCATATTGAATCTTAACACCTGGAACAAGGGAATTGTGTTCTTCCTTGTATGGCGTACTTGTCATACCACAATGGTGTCGCAAGGAAGAGGCTCCTGAACATATATATTGATGTCTTCGGGATCTGTTGTTTGCAAGTCGTTATGTTCCAACAGTGGTGCATGGTATGGTCGAAGTAGATCCACATTGAATACTGGATGCAGACCTAGGTATGCATGAATGTCAAGCTGGAAATTTTTTTCGCCAATCTGTCGAAGAATATTGTACAGACCATATTGCAAAGGCTTGAGCTTCTTGAATGGACCAGTGAAGCACTCCTTCTTGAGATGTAACCAGACCTTATACCCAATTTGGAATGAATGAGGAATACGATGCTTGTCGTGTTAGGCCTTAGCTTTCTCGTTTTCCCGTTGCAACATTTCCTATCCTTGCTTTTGGATGTCGCAGATTTGATCTCGAAACTTCGAAGCTTTATCAAATTCTTGCTGGCTATAGTCGATGTCAGCAATTGGCTGTGTCGAGGAGTTGATCAAGTCAATAGGCACTGAGGGTTAAAATCTGTAATAGATCTCAAATGGACTCTTGCTTGTAGAGTTGTGTTGAGCATGATTGTAACTGTCCTGTATGTATCGAAGAATTTCATCCCATGTGCGTCGATGCTTGTGGTTGTACATGTGAAGCAGTTGTACGACCAAGTGATTCACAAATTCCATCCGTCTGTCGATTTGAGGATGGAAAGTTGTCGATAATGAGATTCGTGTGTATAGCTGTTGCCAGAGAGTCTTCCAAAATATCCTGACGAATCTGGCATCTCGTTCGAAAGTAATGGTTGTAGGTAAACCAAAGTGTTTCCAAACATGTGTGAAGAAGAGTTGAGCAGTCTGCTGCACTATCGTGGTCTTCTTGCATGGTATGAGAATGACCATCTTGGAAAATATGTCAACTGCTACTAAGATCGCATCATGTTGTTTTTTTATAGTAGGATATCCCGTCAAGTAGTCCATAGAGATAGATTCCCATGGTCGACTAGGAACTGGCAAAGGTGTGTACAATCCCTATCGTCGATTAGGAGGTTTCGCAATGGCACAAACCATGCATGATTGAATGTACTTGTTGATGTCAATTTTAAGTGTAGGCCAAAAGAAATACTTCTGCAGAATAGCAAGTGTCTTTGCTACTCCAAATTGTCCCGCAATCTTGTTGTAGTGCGCGTCCCAAATGAGCTATTATCGATGCTCATCAGTTGGTACATAAAGTTTCCAAAGCTTGTATAGCAAAGTGTCTTTCAGGAAATAGTTGGCAGTCGACAACTTGCCAATATGAATCTGTCGCTAGACTGGTGAAATGTCGATGTCTTCCTGATACAGTTGAGGCCAAGTAGTGGTGTCATATCCCTGCATACTCATCATTGTAAAAAGGAGAGTAATGGGCGGTCTACTTAGACAATCGACGTGTTGATGTATTTGTAACTTTGGAAGATATTCACTTGTATATTGTATTTGTACTTTATTGTATCCCCAACGGAGATGTATTATTCCTCAGATTGGAAGTGTCGTCATGTGTACTTGCAAGTGTCGCAAGTTATATTGTAAGTGTCGCAACTTATATGTGATGGGTTATTAGACCACCTTGATGGGGTCGACCCTGTATGAGTCATGTGGGTCAAAGGGTTATTAGACCACCCTATTGGGGGTTGGCCCAGTCAGCATTATGTTATGTGGTTAAGTTGGGGCCGACCTAGTTGAGTAAAGATAAAGTCAAGTTAGTGTATAAATAGAGAGTGTATCTCTCTCATTTTACACATTCTATTATTCACTCACTTCGCATTAGTGAGCGAAGAGGAGGGTGCGCACAAGTGGAGGAGGAACATGCTACTGAAGACTATCTCTTGGGTTTGATCATGGTGATCCTTGTATTGATTCTTATTCTATCTCTGAGGAAGTTGCGGGGTTTTTCACCTTCTTGGTTTTCCCCAGTGAAATGTTTTGTGTCTCTTGTCTCTTATGCTTAATATGCTGTACATATTGTTGCTTCAGTTAAGATCCTAGATCAGATTGAATTAAATGATCAAAAAATAACATGGTATCAGAGCTATCTTGAAGGAAGGCATGGTATGGAATTTATGAGACTTGTTGCACTTGCGACAAATTGGAAGCTAGGGCTTGATAAAGAAAAAACCAGTCATAGTAGCACTTTCGCTATAAATCCATTTTGACAAAGTTTTAGGATCTGAAAAATTTAGAGGTAGTAGATAACATCCCTATGTACCTTGTGTCCAAGGCACAGCATCTGATTCATTGTAATTTGTGTTTTATGGTCAATACAATCTAGGGTTTCTACCTCTTCTAGATATCAGTCATAAACAGGTGACCTACGAAAAAAGGTCACAACTTGGGATAGGAAGCTCCAAATGAAATTTCGTAATAAGTGACAGTAAGAGCACAGACTGTAGTTTCTCAGGTATGTTTTTCAAAGGCCGAAGTTGAACCAATGACACATGGCACGCTGTACAAGTTTGCTCTCTTGTTTTATCCCATAAACAGGTCATGTTGCGACACCTGGCATAGCTCTCTCTCAGATAATCCAATTGAGTCAGATCTGTGGGGTTGGAAAGATGACAGGTCAGGCTACCATAGGCCAAAGTTTCAAACCCTGTGGATTCGTAAGTTCTGAGTTACACCAGAAACAATAAGGTGCATATTTCTATCAAAACAGAATTGGATTTCGAGCACCTTCATTCTTGACTTATCACTGCTGCGGGAATTTAGGGCTTCGGAGAAAGTTGAAATTTTTGGAATTGGAAACCACGGCTAGATGCCCCTCAGAAAAATCAAATTTAGATACCAAGATCAAATTTTTTGGTTGGGCAGAAGGCCGAGCTTGATCAAACCCTAGTTCGGGATTTTGATCGGTAAGGTGGAAAATTAGGGCTTCTGCAAAAGTGGGAATTTTTTAAATCTATGACCACGGTTGGAATATCCTCAGAAAAATTGAATTTTAGAGCTTTGGATCAAACCTTTTGGTTGGGTGAAGCTTTGGGAAACTCAAACCCTAATTCAGGGTCCTCCCTAGTGAATCGAGAAATCTAAAAGGCAATTTTGAGGGGTGAAACTTTGCAGTTTTCAAATTCTGAGTATACCAGCTTGACCAGCTCAGGAAGTCACATATTTATATCCTTTCAGAAGTTTGAAATTCAAAGTTTGAATTTTTAGGGTTTCTCTAACAAACCCTAATCCAGCTCCAGATCCATTTTTTATAAATCAAGTGGATTAGGTTAATCCTAGAAGAGAATGGATTGGCCACCTACATAAGTGAAGAAGTTCCCGTTTCAGAGGGAGATGAGGCTAAGGTCTTACATAAGAAGATTACAAGCAATCTCGTTAGGTATGACTTACATGTATGTTTCGAATTCTATTCATGATTAAGTTTATGATGTGTTTTTCTTCATTAAGGTTAGTACAATCTTGATTAATCCTAGACTTGTCATATCACCTTAATAAAAATATGAATGCATGATAGAAGATATTCATTGATTAAGGTTATAACACTTATGATTGTACTAATGCATTGTGGTGTTGTATGAGGATGATGTTGTCCACTAATATGAAAGGTACATCCAAAAAGACAACTCAAGTTCTAGATCGAGAACATATGACCATGGTAGCATGAATACAAAGATTCATCCATTGTCATGGATCACATAGAAGATCTATTTACAAGGTATGTATAATTTGGTTATACATTGCTTAACCTATGAGATATGCAGGTTACTAGCACAAGTCATTGAAGAGAACAAGAAGACATTGCTAGACATAACTAGCAAATATGATAACCAGGTATGTTTTTCCTATATCAAATTAGAATACTACCTTGTGTTAGGATCTTATACTGTTGTATGATTAATAATGATTATTCATGAAGTTAGAAATGTAAGTAATCAAGGGTTTATGCATATTAAGTCTCTTACCTTGATTGATGATATGACTAACCAGAAGAGTCCTATGGACAAATAAGAATATGCATGAGTAAAAGAAGTATTGTTTACTAACACTTGTGATAAATGACCTATGTATGAAATGATCATGACCATACATATTTAAGATTATTTAGAATGATAATGTTTTGATAATATTGAGATTATACTAATGAATGTATGAGATCTTGAGGATGACACTAGTGCACACTTAAGCATGCATAGTGGTTTAGGATGAATATAAGTTCAAGGACAGGTAATCCAGGAAGCAAAGATCAAGAGGGAGCACACTCCAGTAGTTCCTGCAAGGAAGCAAAGATTAAAAGGGAGTCCACCCTACAACTAAACAAAGACAAGTATTTGAATTGTCTTAAATGATGTTGTTCATTCATATACATACTTATGTTCCTAGATTTAGGATGTATATTTTGCATTTTAGAAAATTGCATTAATGAACAAGATACTACTAATATGCAAGTAATGGGTAAGTGGCCTATGGTACTGTACAACATTCCATTGCCACTTATCTAGAATGAAACCACTTTGCTAAGATGTTGGGAGTTGTGCACACTTTTAAAAAATGTTCTGGTAGAGATGGAAGGCATCTAGAAAGTTATCGTGTGAATACGGATATGGATAAATGTTGTATTGAAGCATTGGCTAAGATAATTGCATGAATGTATGACATATGTCTTTATGCATAAGAATTTGTTTCTTGGAAACTATGAGAAGTTTCTAATCATACAATTGAATTTGACTTGTAGGAAAGATCGTGTACAATCACCTACAAAAGAAGGACTACAACATTTGTTCCAGCGACGAAGTTCAATAAAACTATCTATTGAAGATATTGAAGAAATTGAAGTTCCCAGGATTTGGGATGCAATATTGGAAGAATGCCATGATCAGTCGATCATGAAGAATGATGCTTGGGATGTGGTCCCAAGACCAGAAGGAAAGTCTATTGTGACTTCCAAGTGGATCTACAAGATCAAGCATGCTGCAGATGGTAGCATAGAGAAATACAAGATGAGGTTTGTAGCTTGTGGCTTCTCCCAGAAAGAGGGAATAGACTATGAAGAGACTTTTGCCCCTGTAGCCAGATACACTTCCATCAGATCAGTACTTTCTCTGGCTGCAGTGATAAAATGGAAGATACACTAGAGGGATGTCAAGGCAGCTTTCTTGAATGGTGTAGTCGAAGAGGAAGTGTATGTGGAGCAGCCACTCGTTTTTGAGACACATGACAGGGAGTCATATGTGTGAAAGTTGAAGAAATCCTTGTATGGATTGAAGCAAGCTCCCAGGACTTGGTATGGTAGGATGGACAGTTTCCTATCTAGTTTGGGCTTTACCAAGAGTAAAGCAGATTCCAACCTTTACTGCAAGGCTGAGGAAGGAAATCCTGTGATGCTACTCTTGTATGTGGATGACCTGTTTGTAACAGGTGAGGATAGATTGATTGCTGACACAAAGAGGAAGCTTGCTGCCGAGTTTGAGATGAAGGACTTCGGGATGATGCAATACTTTCTAGGAATGGAGGTGTGGCAGAGTGCAGATGGAATCTTCCTTGGACAAGGGAAGTATGCAGTAGAGATCCTGAAGAGGTTCGGGATGATGGACTGCAAGGCCATGACCACACTTATGGCATCGAACCTGAAGCTTCTGTGAGATGCTTCATCTGAGCAAGTTGATGTCACTGTGTATCGTCAAATGATTGGGTCCTTGATGTACCTGACGAACACGAGACCAGATATTTTCTTTGCGGTGAACACATTGAGCCAGTTCTTGACGGATCCGAGAGGTGTTCACCTGGTTGCTGTAAAGCATATTCTGAGGTACCTGAAGGGTACGGTTGATTATGGGCTCAGGTATGATGCGAATCAAAGGTTTAACCTACAGGATTATGTTGATTCAGATTGGGCAGGCAGTGTTGTAGATAGGAAGAGCACTTATGGGTGTTGCTTCAATATGGGATCATGTGTGATCTCTTGGTTTAGCAGGAAGCAGTCCTGTGTAGCACTGAGCAGAGCCAAGGCAGAGTATGTTGCAGCATGTTCGGCTAGTTGTGAGGCAATATGGATACGAAAGCTATTGTCTGAGCTATTTGATCTCGCGTTGGATGCTACTAGTATCTTTTGTGACAACCAAAGTTGTGTGAAGCTGTCTAAGAACTCGGTGTTCCATGACAGGTCGAAGCATATCGAGATCAAATATAACTATATGAGGGATATGGTGCAAAGAGGAGCAGTGACGCTCTTGTATGTTGCGACGGATGAGCAGGTTGCAGATGTGTTGACAAAACCACTAGCCAGAGTGAAGTTTGAATATTTTTGAAGTTTGAATACTTCAGAGAGAGGCTTGGTGTTCTTCAGATTGAAGATACTTCGAGGAAGAAGTGATGGGACACATTTGCAGGAGCCATTCCAAGCATGGTGAAAGGGGGATCCTTTCCGTGGATATGGATGTAAGCACTGTGTGATGAGCATCAGGATGATGCTCCAGTTACTGCTTGTATATGCATCAGTTGGATGCTTGGTATGATCAGTTGGATCATGTATATGTATATGCATCAGTTGGATGCTTGGTATGATCAGTTGGATCATGTATATGTATATGCATCAGTTGGATGCTTGGTATGATCAGTTGGATCATGTATTTGTATATGCATCAGTTGGATGCTTGGTATGATCAGTTGGATCATGTATTTGTATATGTATCAGTTGGATACATTGTATGATCAGGATGATCATGGATGATGAGCTTCAGGATGTTGCTCTGGATGATATGCATCAAGACGATGCAGTGATGAGTATCAGGATGATACTCTTGATGACATGCATCAAGACGATGCAGTGATGATGGTCAGGTTGATCATTAGCATTAGGATGATACTCCGTGCGAGGATGATCAGGTGGATCATGAGTTTCAGGATGACACTCAGAGGTCATTGATATGTGGAAGGTTGTGCAGGTAGCATGTAAAAGATCCTGGGAGATCTGATAGGTTGAGCAGTGTGCTCGTAATCAGTCCTGGGATGCTCTTTCAAGGTTTTTGTAGGGAGGCATGTAATCAATCCCGGAGATCCGATAGGTTGAGATGTGTGCTCATAATAAGTCCTAGGATTCTCTTTAGAGATCTTGTCAGTCGTGCTTAGGAACGTAAAATGTTCTTGGGGTAACTCTTTAAAGGTTTTGCCTATTCACATGTAATCAGTCCTGAAGATCCAATAGGTTGAGCTGTGTGCTCGTAATAAGTCCTGGGATGCTCTTTAGATATCTTGCCGGTCGTGCTTAGGCATGTAAAATGTTTATGGGGTAACTCTTTAAAGGTTTTGTGAAAGGGATGCATATAAGTCCTGGGAGATCTTATCGGTCGTGCTTAGGCACGTAAAATGTTCCTGGGGTAACTCTTTAAAGGTTTTGTGAAAGGGATGCATATAAGTCTTGGGAGATCTTGTCGGTCGTGCTGAGGCACATAAAATGTTCCTGGGATGCTCTTGTTAGGATTTGCATCTGCACGTAATGAGTCCCGAGATACCACCTCTATCAGACCACTTGCAATATTGATGAAGACCTACAGGTGGTGGGCCTACATCCAGCATGAAAAAGGGCTGGCTCTATAGAACTTAGGGGTTTTAAACACACTAGTAACTAGAGCTATCAGGATCTCAGATGAGGACCACCTAGAACAAGAGTTAGACAACTTGTCTAAGGTCTTCCAAATGAATGGTTATGACAAAAATCAAATCATGAGGGTGATCCAAAAAGCTCGTAACAAATCTCGGAAACAAAATAAGAACATGGACGAAACTAAGATCACCCTTCCTTACATTAGAGGAACAACGGATGTTATAGCCAGGATCCTTCGGAAAAAAGACATGAGGGTTACCTTTTCTCCCCCAAACTCAGTAGGTAGAATGTTAGATTCTTCTAAAGACCCAATAGAACCATTAAAACAGAAGGGTGTCTACAGTGTCCCTTGCTCCTGTGATATACCATATATAGGGGAAACTGGACGCTCCATCCAAGTAAGACTCAAATAACACTGCGCAGACATTAGACATGATCGTCATTAGAAATCAGCACTAGCTGAACATGCCCACCACTCACGCCACCACATACGCATTAAAGAAACAAAACTCATCGCTAGGGAGAAAAATTATAGAAGGAGGAAGATCAGGGAGGCCATTGAGATAGAGAAGGTCCCATCAAATTTAAATAGGGATGATGGCCTTAAGCTTAGTGAATGTTGGCGCCCCATAATTCGCCATCTCAAAGACAATAATCCACATACAGAAGGACAATAACTCTAAAATTAAACTAATGAAATGAATAGATAATTTTTAAATAACTTTAATTAAAAAATTTAAACCCTAAAACTTTTAATCCTCATCAATAAAGTTTTTAAATCTTAAAAATTTTTACTTTAGAAAATTTATTAATATTTTAATAATTTAGGTTAAAAATTACTAACTTATATCTCCAACTTTAGTTAGATAAAATTAGAACTCTTTCAATATTAATTATTATCCAATTAACCAAAAAACGATTTTCAGTTTAAACTTAAGATTACAAGAATTCTTTTAAGTCAATCAAAAAATTTATTAATAATAATAGAAAACATTTTCATTATATATTTTTAAAAGACCTTATATTAATTTATTATAAAATAATTATTTAAACAATTAAATTTAAGGAACAAATTAAAATTTTTTAATTAATTAAATTTTGAATTAACTATTAACCAAATACATTTAAAGACTTTATTCTTAATAAAAATTTAATTAAGTTAATAATTGTTAGAACTTATAAGATAAGATTAAAAACCATTAAATATTAAAAAAATTAATAAAAAATTTTAAATATAAAAAACTAGAATGTCGGCAAACCCTAAAATTTTTAAATGAACCTCACACTTATTAATTACTATCGTCCATACCTAATTTAAACCGTGAGACACTCTCTCCTAATGATGATCCCTACTTTGCGGCTTGTGTGATGCACCTGCAACAATTAATTAATACGAATATGCGAAATAGCAGAAATGATAGAACTCAGAATCACTTTTATATGATCACAGGCCACTTCAAGGGGGCAACCTCCTATGAGCAAGCTCAATACAAATAACTTCACGGTGTCTTCATAGGTCTCAACACACACTTATATACTAATTTTAGGCACCCATACTATGGGTCAAAACCATGGGCCGCTACAAACTATGGATCAACAATACCACGGGCGACTTACAAAGCATATGCGCCAACAACAATAACACAAACTATTGATCAAAAAATACTACGGGACGACTTACAAAGCATATGCGTCCAACAACAATATACTAACAAAGTAAAGACATGGGTTCCTAACATCCCCTCCCCCTTAAAAAAAAAGCTTTGTCCTCAAAGCTTTAGATGTGGAAATTGTTGTTGAATCTGAAGGAGTGGTTCCCATGTAGCATCCTCTGGTTGCATGCCATGCCACTGAATTAAGACCTCTGTGATAGAGCGAGAGCGAAGCTGACGAGTGCGCCGATTGAGGATGGCCTCCGGTTCCAAAAGGATGGATCCTTCATTATCCAGTTCGGGTAAAATGTTTTTCCACTGATGTTGGTGCCAAGAACTTTCTACAGACACGAGAGATGAAAGACTGGATGAATGCGAGAAGAAGGAGGAAGTTCCAATTTATAAGCAACGGACCCAATCTTCTGAAGAATCCGATATGGCCCATAGAACTATGGAGCGAGATTATGACGCCCTTTGAGTTTCAATGAGGATTGCTTGTACGGTTGGAGACGAAGAAAAACCATATCGCCTACTTGAAAAGTGCGCTCAGAACGGTGCTGATCAGCTTGTTGCTTCATGCGATTTCTGGCCATATGAAGATTGTCCCGCAAAATGCGAAGAATTTGATCACGGTTTCGAAGGATCGTGTCAACTTCCTGGACTGGTGAACTGTTGGGGGTGTATGGAAGAAGAACTGGAGGTGCCTGACCATAGACTGCTTCATATGGGGTCATTTTAGAGGCAGTGTGGTAAGAGGTATTGTACCACCATTCAGCGAGAGGGAGCCACTTTGCCCACTGATGTTGTTGTTCAGAGGTGAAGCAACGAAGATAAGTTTCCAAGAATTTATTGATAATTTCAGTCTGACCATCTGTTTGTGGGTGATACCCTGAACTCATGTTCAATTTGGTGCCAGTGTGGCGAAATAGTTCGGTCCAAAAATGACTGGTGAAAGTCGCATCACGATCCGAGACAATGGAAGAAGGGATGCCATGAAGATGAAAGATCTGGTCTAGGAAAATTTGAGCGGCTGAGGAGGCTGTATAGGGATGGCTGAGAGCACAAAAATGACTATATTTGGAGAGGCGATCAACCACAACGAGAATCACTGTCTTCCCGCCAGATTTAGGGAGCCCTTCAATGAAATCCATAGAAATATCTGTCCAAATCCGTGCAGGTATGGGCAAGGGTTCGAGCAATCCTGGAAGGAGTGTTGTTTCACCATTATTGTGCTGGCAGGTATCACATTCGTCATTTTCATGCCCTGCCAAAAGAAGTTATGCCGTGCCCGTTCATATGTTTTGAGGAACCCAAAGTGCCCTGCCAATGGAGAAGCATGGAGTTCATAGAAGACAGCCTGTTGAAGATATATGCTCTGGGGAAGCACCAGACGACCCTTGTATTTCAGAGAAGCACCATCCCAAGAGTAATGTGGTACAACAGAAGGGTTGTTGGTCAAGCGTTGGATGATTTGAGATAAGGAAGAGTCATGGACATAACCTTGTTGAACAGATTGCAACCAATTTGGAACAGGCATAGAAATAGCTGAAAGAGAACCTTGAGCATCAAATGTGCGAGAAAGAGCATCTGCCACAATATTGTCTTTACCCTTCTTGTAAGTGATCTCATAGTCATAACCCATGAGTTTGCTAACCCATTTCTGCCGTGTTGGGGAGGAGACACGTTGTTCCAAGAAATATTTCAGGCTCTGGTGATTAGTCTTGATGCAGAAATGATTCCCTAATAGGTATGGTCGCCACTTCTGTACTGCATGAAAAATAGCCATCATTTCCTTCTCAAAGGTAGATGCAGCTAAATTCTTACTTGAAAGGGATTTGCTGGTGAACGCAATGGGGTGTTCATCTTGAAGGATAACAACACCAAGTCCATTGCCGCAAGCATCACTCTCAATAGTGAAGGGCTTGGAAAAATCGGGCATAGCTAGAACAGGTGTAGTACACATAGCTTGTTTTAGTTTGTCAAATGCACACTGAGCAGCATGGGTCCATTGAAAAGCATCCTTTTTTAATAGAGCAGTTAATGGAGCTGCAATCTTCCCATAATCCTTGACAAACTTGCGGTAGTAGCCAGTCAACCCCAAAAAACCACGAAGGCTCTTGAGTGTCTGAGGATGCAGCCAATTGTTCATGGCATCGATTTTGGAAGGATCCACGCGAACCCCTTCTGCTGAGATAATGTGCCCGAGATACTCAACTTCCTTCTGTCCAAAAACACATTTAGACTGCTTGGCATGGAGATGATGGTCAGAGAAAAGTTGCATGACAAGATCCAGATGTTGGAGATGTTCATCCCACGTTTTACTGTAGATGAGGATATCATCAAAGAATACCAGAATGAATTTCCGCAAGTAGGGTCGAAATATTTTATTCATTAAGGCCTGGAATGTGGAAGGAGCATTAGTGAGGCCAAAGGGCATGACCAAAAACTCATAATGGCCATCATGTGTGCGAAAAGCTGTTTTAGGGATATCATCCTCATGAACCCGAATTTGATGATACCCAGAACGAAGATCCAACTTGGAGAAAAAGTGAGCCCCGTGAAGCTCATCAACAACAGGAATTGGAAACTTATCCTTGATGGTGAGGTGATTAAGTGCTCGGAAGTCAATGCAGAGGCGCCATGACCCATCTTTTTTGTGAACAACAATAACGGGAGAAGAAAAAGAACTAGTGCTTGGGCGAATAATACCTTGCTTCAATAAGTCCCGAACGAGTATTTCAATCTCCGTTTTTTGGTGAAATGGGTAGCAATAGGGCCTGATGTTGGGATGAACGTTGCCCGGAAGGAGCTGAATACGATGGTCTTCTGGCCTGGAAGGTGGTAATCCGACTGGTTCAACAAAGACACCTATATAACGATCCAAAATTTGTTGTAGATCCAAAGGAGTAGTGGAGACCGCTGATGGTTGCATCTGAATGGAATGGATCTGAGCGATAACACCATGTGAATTCTTCTTGAGGAGTTTTTCCATGCGATGTGAACTAATGATGCTGAGAGAACCTGGTTGTAATCCTGTCAATGTGTGTTTTTGTCCATTGAGGTAAAACTGCATCCAAAGTTCAGCAAAGTCCCATAAGATAGGGCCAAGTGTGCGTAGCCATTGAGTGCCCAAAACCACATCACATCCACCTAAGGTCAAGGAAAACATGTCAAAGGGCAAGGTATAATCTCCCATAGAAATACACACATTTCGACACTTCCCTTTGCAAGGTAAGGTGCCCCCATTGGCAACCATGACTTCAAAGTTGGAGCAAGGGTGGATAAAACAATTAGCTTGTTTAGCGATCCGAGGGTCAATGAAATTATGAGTGCTACCAGAATCAATGAGTATTGTAAGAGGAAGCTTCTTGAAGTAACCCTTGACCCGCATTGTTTGGGGGGTGGTGATTCCAACTAAAGCATGGAGAGATATCTCTGGTTGGTCATCCTGAGACAGAGGGTCAATAGGTGGTTCCTGAATGTCGACTGGGGCATCCATTGTTTCTGGATCTTCATCACCAATTTCAGAGGTAGGCGGAGAATCCACATCCAAGAGATAGAGCTTTTGCTGAACACATCTATGTCCCCGAGTGAATTTCTCATCACAATTATAGCAAAGCCCCTTTTCCCTGCGTGCTTGCATCTCTGTTTCAGACAAATGCTTGATGGGAGTTTGTCGAGGAGCCTGCGATATAGATGGTCGTTGAGAACCCATATTTCGGAAGGGAACAAAAGTCGGCTTGGAGCGTTGTTGGACTGCAATCTTGTCTTCTGCCAACTTAGCCAACCCTAGGGCTTCCATCATTGTGTTGGGACAGAACATTTTGACCTCAGAGCGGATGGCATCCTTTAGACCACTGATAAAACAACTCCGATAAAAGTCATCAGACAATCCTTCGGTGTGGTTGGCTAGGTTCTCAAATTCGGTTTGATACTCTCTCACAGTGCCAATTTGGCGAAGTTTAGTGAGGGCTCCGGTGAAGTCATCATAAGCACTATGACCAAATCGTTGCAAAAGGAGCTGGAAAAAGTCTGACCATTTGGGCTTTGGATGAGCCTTGATGTACTAACGGTACCATTGAAGAGCTTCCTGTTCCAAGTGAAAGGATTCCAGTGGAACTTTGTTGACATCAAAGGTATTATGCAAACTGAAATACTGTTCTGCATGATAGATCCATCCAGTTGGATCAGTACCATTGAAGCGAGGAAAATCAAGCTTCGGACCACGAAAATTGTTGGAAGAAGAGAACGCATTGTCTGATGAAGACTCGGACTGCCGTTTGTTGTTCATAACTGAATGTTCAAGATGGAGGCCGAGAAATTTTTCATCCAGATCCTGGATTTTGGCTTGTATGGCTGCAAGTGCGTCTTCCATGGTTTTTTCTCCTGCACGGGTGACAACCATAACTAGGAGTTTTTTTTTTTTTTTTTTAATTTTACTGGGTAGGAAAACAAAAACAGAAACTGCTTCAGTAAAGGAAAATCTGGATTTGGGAAAAAATCTGAAGGGTAATTGGGGTTTGACGAGGTTTTGGACACTGTCGAATAGACAAGGGGGAAAAAATGAGGATTTCAAAAGTGGGGTGAAAGAATGGGAAAATTTGGCAGAGGGGGACAAAGAAGCAAAATTCAGAAAGGAACTCTGTGGTAAAATTTGAAGGTGATTGGGTGAAATCTGAGGAAGTTATGGCAAACCCTAAAAATAGACAAATGTGGGATTTCGGGATTTGGGAAGGGGAATTGGGGATAGGGTCCTCATGAATCAAATATGCAGAATGGGATGACAAGGGTTCCCCGAAAATTTCAAGGGAAACAGAGTGATTTTTTTTTTTTTTTTTTCCAGATTGGAGCGGCTACGGCTCTTTCTCTTTTTTTTTTTTTTTTTTTTAAAGACTGGAGCGGCTACGGCTTGGGAGGGATCTGGAACAAATAAATCTGCAATGGCCGGATCTGAAATGGCGCAATAGTGATCGATAATAGTTCAGCTGAAAATAGATATGGACCCCAGGTATGTGCGGCTTGCTAACAGTTCAGGGGTTTCACTCGGCCACCAATGCTGTCTAACGCCTTGTGTATTGGGGCAGTACCCCTCACTCCACGGCTCAGGTAAAATTGATAACCTCTTTGCCACAAACGACAGCTCTTGGTTTACCTCACGGGTGGGAACTAGTCAATCAGGTAGGGGTCGTTGCCCGTTTCACTGGCAGGTCCTCTCAATGGGCCAGCTACTTCGGGGTTCCTGTGGTACTCCTCACAATGAGTTTTAGGGCTTATGCCCAAGTACTTCCCATAGTTAAGCGGATAGAGATTATTCCCAAATCCGAACCTGCAATAGATGCGAAAAAAAATTTGGCAGAAATTTCACCCAGTGAGCCCAAGAAAGTGCTCTGATACCAGATGTGATGCCCTTGCAACAATTAATTAATACGAATATGCGAAATAGCAGAAATGAGAGAACTCAGAATCACTTTTATATTGATCACAGGCCACTTTGAGGGGGCAACCTCCTATGTTCAAGCTCAATACAAATAACTTCACCGTGTCTTCATAGGTCTCAACACACACTTATATACTAATTCTAGGCGCCCATACTATGGGTCAAAACCACGGGCACTACAAACTATGGATCAACAATACCACGGGCAACTTACAAAGCATATGCGCCAACAACAATAACACAAAATATTGATCAACAAATACTATGGGACGACTTACAAAGCATATGCGTCCAACAACAATATACTAACAAAGTAAAGACATGGGTTCCTAACAGCTTGAAACATCGAGAAATAATTTCACTAACGCAGTTCTCCTCTCCACCATTTTATTATCTCTCACTGTGTGATCATGAACAGCTCTGTATAACTTGCTATGATGAGAAGAATTCAAAGATAGCCCAGTGTTCGAGATGTCGAGTACAGCAACAGTGATGATGATGATGCTCCATGATCCAGTGATGATGATCTAGCTCCAGAATTGAAGACTTGTGCCTATATGTATTGATGACTTGTGTCAAGAGAATACCTTCCTAGTTAAGAGGGAGTGTTGATGTATTTGTAACTTCGGAAGATATTCACTTGTTTATTGTATTTGTACTTTATTGTATCCCCAACAGAGATGTATTATTCCTCTGATTGGAAGTGTCGTCATGTGTACTTGCAAGTGTCGCAAGTTATATTGTAAGTGTCGCAACTTATATGTGATGGGTTATTAGACCACCTTGATGGGGTCGGCGCTGTATGAGTCATGTGGGTCAAAGGGTTATTAGACCACCCTATTGGGGGTCGGCCTAGTCAACATTATGTTATGTGGTTAAGTTGGGGCCGACCTAGTTGAGTAAAGGTCAAGTCAAGTTAGTGTATAAATAGAGTGTGTATCTCTCTCATTTTACACATTCTATTATTCACTCACTTCGCATTAGTGAGAGAAGAGGAGGGTACGCACAAGTGGAGGAGGAGAATGCTGCTAAAGATATCTATCTCTTGGGTTTGATCATGGTGATCCTTGTATTTATGGTTATTCTATCTCTGAGGAAGTTGCGGGGTTTTTCAACTTCTTGGTTTTCCCCAGTGAAATGTTTTGTGTCTCTTGTCTCTTGTCTCTTATGCTTAATATGTTGTACATGTGGTTGCTTCAGTTAAGATGCTAGATGAGATTGAATTAAATTCTGAAAAACTAACATGACGGTGGCGATAGCTTTACCTTTCTGATACTTAATCACTAACTAGAATTGTTGTAGGTAATTAATCCACTTAAGCTGTCGAGTTGTTTGCAGTTTTGACTGGATCGGAGCGAACTGTAGAGGCTTATGGTCAGTGAGGATGATTGTTTCCTTGCCAAGGATGTAATGCCTCCATTGCTTGAGAGCTTGCACAATGGCGTACAGTTCTTTTTCGTACGTTGAAAACCTTCTAACTGTGTCATTAAGAGTTTCGGAATGAAAAGCAACTGGGTGACCAGACTAAGTGATAATTGCGCCTAAGGCATAGTCTAATGCGTCCATCTCAATCTCAAAGGGCTGATGCAAATCGGGTAACACAAGTACTAGTGCAGTGCAGAGCTTGTTCTTGAGCTTTTCAAGAGCTTATTGTTGTGTCGATGTCCATTTGAAGACAGGTTTTCCATTTCCCTTCGTCAACTGATTCAAGGGCCAGGCTATGTGACTGAATCCGAGTATGAATCATCGATATAAATTCACCAAACATAGAAAACTTCTTATTTCTTGAATGCTTTGAAGAATGGACCAATCTTTGAGGATTTGTACTTTTTATGGATCGACGTGAATGCTTGCAGAGTCAATTGCATACCCCAAATATTTGATGTTGTTCATCACAAAGGTACACTTGTCCATGTTCAAGTGAAGTCGATGTTGCTGGAGAGTATCGAGGACTTGTCAAAGCTGTCTGACATGTTCTTTCCATGATCGACTGAAAATTAGTATGTCGTCAAGGTAGACAATGACCCATTTTCCGATGAAAGGTCGCATAATGTTGTCCATGTATAGCATGGAGGTGGCAGGTGCATTGGTGTAATGTCCCCATTCAAATAAATGCATAGTAAGACAATCCCATCAATCCTACTAGTTTCCTAGGTTGGATGGGCACATGTGGGATGGTAATAAGGAAACTAATAAATGATATTTAGACATTAGAAAGGTTCAAGCATTTAATAAATATGATGAATAAATAAATTCAAGAGAAATTCTAGGTGGCAAGTGGTTTTGGAGACATATGGAGGTGGTGGGACCCACACTAGCTTGATTTTTCAATGACACATGGCAGCTCTCTCTTGCCAATTCGAATTCATGGGAAGGTGAACAATCTTGGGTGAGTCGGTAAGTCATAACACATGGCATTGAGCATATTAGGTCGAAATGGGAAGGAATAGTAACCTCCATGGGAGAGGAAGAGTCAAATTGGAGACTAGTGGACACATGGGCTAGATTCCCTAGTTTTATGACAACCATAATGAAGCATCTATGACATTTTATGACAAAATTCAGACCTGACTTCTTACACCTGACCATTATGACATGTCAGCCCCAAAAATAGGCTCAAGAAGGCGCTCAGGGAGTTGGAGGAATCTAAAGAGACTCAAATTCGAATTTGGGAGAAGATGGAAGGTTGGAACTAGGAGACAAGTGGCAAATGAGGAATATTTTCTAAATGGAAAATTATTGAATCTATTGAGAGGATTTCGACCCCTTGAAGGATAATGTTGGTTATAAAATGTAGAAATCAAGTATGAGAATGGCTTTTGATGATTTGAGAAAAATTGCATTTGTGAAGAGAGAGCTAGTGGATGACTAGTTTCTTGCCTTAGCCAATTTCGAGGGTGAAAGATTCCCATCCAAGTTGGTGTTTGGAGAGGCCACTCAGGTCTTTCATGGTGCTTTAATGGAGTTTTTATTTGCAGGTAGAAGCTACAGGAAGTTTCATGGTTTGGTTTAGTGCAGCACTTTCTCTCCACCGTTTCCAGTTTTGAAGGCATATTCGTGCTCCTTGAGGGAGGGCGTTTTTGGTGAGCACTTGTGCTTCTTGAGAGATCTTCTCATTACATATTTATGATTGTAATAGATTCATATCCTCTGTTATTCATATTCATAAAGTCTCAGGTCGAAATACCCACTGGTTGTATGCAAAACTATTGATTAATGAGCAAACAATGTCCATTTCCCCAATGCATTGATGTATGACACTATAATGTTGATTATTTCGAATGGATGGATGATTCTCTGATATATTTGTGATAAATATACTGCCATGGATGTCTTCTACAAGTTTCATGTACTGTACTTGAGAATTTGAAGCATTTTTACTCAGTTTAGTTGTATTGGGAGGTGAAATAGTGCCATTTCCCCAAGGGTCGAATTGGGGGTTTTTGCTGTTGAATGTGAGAGAGTAAGAACAGTATTAAAAATCAATTAATGGTGCATATGAGACCTTAATCACATACTTAACACATTATATACCTCTGTTCATAAATTTGTGGGAGTTTGGAGGCATTTGGAAGGCCATTTGCAGTGTTACCCGAGGGGGATTTGATGCACAAATTACTAGTCAAAATTACATATATTGATTAGAATACAAATCAAGTTTGCAGCAGTATTTGGAGGGCCATAAAACATCCCTTAACCTTATATTCAAGTCTAAATACCATTCATACACTCCTACAGAAGATTTGGGAGCATTTGGGTTGATTTGGAGGTCAAAACAGTAAAATTAGTCAAAGGTCGAAATTGGGAAAAAAAAAGTGGAAAATTGGGCATTTTAATAAAATTTGAAAAGGGGATATTACAATTGGTTAAGCCGAAAGGCATGACTAACCATTCAAGCAATCCTTCCTTGGTCTTGAAATTAGTTTTCCACACATCTAGGGCTCGATTGGAATCTAATGATATCCCAACTTGAGGTCGAGCTTAGTAAATAATTAGCACCTTTCATACAGTCGATGAGCTTGTCTATCCGCGGTAGAGGGTATTGATTCTTCATTGATATTTTGTTGAGTGCCCTGTAGTCGATGCACATGCGCCAAATCCCATATTTCTTCGAAACAAGGACGAATGGACTTCCATAAGGAGAAGAGCTGGGTTGGATATGACCTTTGTCGATCAAATCTTGGATTTGTCTATGAATCTCTTCATTTTCGAGAATGGATCTTCTGTAAACACATGCGTTAGGAAAAGAAGAACCAGGAGCAAGTTCAATGGAGTGTTTTACCTGGTAATGTCGAGGTACTCCGTTCAGCTCTTGGAATAAACTCTGATACTCGTCGAGCACATTTTCGATCAACTGCTTCTGTCGGGAGCTGCTTTGGTCAGTGAGTAGACTCGTTACTGTAGTCTTCATAGAATGTTGCGGTTTGATCAGGATTAACGCAAACTTTTGAGCATGATTGATGAGATTCTTTGTTTGTTTAGCATATATCATTGAAACCGTTGGTGTAGGTCGTCACTCTGGAATGTTGTACCATCGATTATGGATTAGGAAAATCACCTTCTGTGGTCATGACTAGTAACTTCCATGGTGATCCCGTAGGTAAGGTTTCCCAAATCGGGCGTCGGCTATGGAGAGTGGTGCTACGTCGCAGAGTACTTCATCTTCAAAAGGATTTATGAAGTAGGCAAGTTTGCATTATCTGGTGATCTGTAGTTCCTGTACATCCTTCATCCAACCGATGTTGTAAGGCTGAGGATCCGGAGTGGTGACAAGACCTAGTTTCTTCACAAGATCTTCAGAAATGAAGTTCTTTTGGCTACCGTTGTCCACAATCAGATGTAATGGGTTGTGCTGGACCCATATCGATGTATGGAACAGGCGCTCTCATTCCTCCTCATCGACTATGGTCAAGGATGCTGGAGTGATCGATGTCGATGTCAAAAGGGTCGTTGCATCTGGATTCGATTCTTCCACCGTCTTTTAGAACGTGTCGGATGTCGACACTTTCACCAAAAATGTCTTCCAAGCTTTGCATTCAGACATATCATGCCAAGATGAGTGGTGGTAATCACACCATTTTACGATCGGCGGTTGTTTGCTACATTCCCTTTTTTGAAAAGGCTTTTTGTCATGATCTGGCTTTGGCAAAGTCGGCTGAGAATATTTCGACTTGTTGAAGTCGGCTGATGTCTTCTTTTTAGGTGGTCTTCCTTATGTCGACTTTGTCGTGAAGCGTGCTTTTCCCTTATGCTTTGTTTCAATTTTGCTAGCATAGTGGAATGCATCCGCAAGCTTAATGACAGTCAAAAATTCCATCTCTTGCTGAATATACTGGGTCAATCCACTGATGTACTTCAAAACAAGCAATTTATCTTCTTCTTGGACGCCAAGTCTAGCCATGAGTCGATAGAACTCATCGGTGTAACTTTGTACTAATTGGTCTTTCCATTGCCTTAGCTACTGCCACTTCTTATACTGCTGCTCGAAGTCTTTGGGTGGGTAAAATTCCTTTCAAATGTGTTCGACAAATTTATCCCATGTGTCTATGGGGTCTCCACTTTTCTCCATCTTTGTCGAGAGGTTCTCCCACCAGCAGTGCACAGATGTTTACATCTTTAAGTCTGCAATGGTGATCCTGTCAGCTTCTGAGAGTTGATTCACAAAGTAATAGGATTCCAATTGTTGCACCCAATTGTCAACAGATTATGTGTCAATCTTTCCTTCAAGATTTTGTATGTCCAAATTCATTTGCAATTTGAAGGGGATGATTTTATCGGAGTGATTTCTCGTTGAAAATCCTTCGTATGTCGAAGCAAATTGTGTGAGAATTTCATTGAACTGGGCAAACATTTTAGTTCATTATCAAGTCAGAGCTTGCTTAATAATATGTTTTGTCTCATCGGCTACATGTCGATCATCTGTTTATTCTGCCATTTCTGGAGGTAGTGTCTGCTTGGATTGCTGAGATTGCGAGCGTGTTTGAACAAGCATAAGTGGGTAACTTCGTTGGAAGTGTCTACGCAAACTTAAGCATGAACAAAGCTAAGTGCTTTGATACCAATGATCTACACATGGCTAGGAAGCATGAGAGGGAAAATAGTTTAACTGAATGAGTCGGCTATGTTATGGCGGAAGCTTAAGAAATAGAATGCGCAAAGCAGGAATACACTACACAAACAGAACACAAATGTACACAGACAATATGCAAGAATGTGAACTGATCTTCTATTACTGGAAACAAGTCCATGACTTGGTGTATGTTAGAATATTGTACATGCATATATAGAGAGTGCTAAGATGCTTGGGTGCTTTCCTGTTGCGTTCGGTTACAAGAGAAGAAGTTAGAACGGTTCGGTAGTTCAACCGTTACAATTGAATGGAAGACAGAGAGACAGTATGTCGAAGTTTGACAGTCGCAGATGTAGATCGATTTTGCATGTCGATGTCATGAAACTGTGAGGTCACGGAACATGTCGAAGTTGTGTCTACGTCGATGACTGGTCTAGGAGATGTCGAAGTTAGCATCCGACAATAATACCAACTGCGATGTGGATCACTCAAAATCCTTTCTCATCTAATGCTAAGATGGAAAGTAGATTCTTCTTCAATCCTAGTACATATAGAAAGTCCTTCATTTTGGTAGGCTTCCCTGATTCAAGCTTGTAAGAATATTCTCCTACCCCTTTTATGAGATATTGATAATCAACTCCTAGTTTCACCTTGTGAGGTGAGTCCTTTTCTGTGAGGTTCAGTTGAGAGTGTCCTTGAAACTAGTCATGTGATTAGAAGCACCGCTATCAACAATCCAATCATTGTTTCCAAGTGAGACCGTACCTGTGAGTGATGAGATCATAACATATTCTTGATCACTTGAAGAATCCTCTTTTTTCTTTCTTCTTTACGGGTTCATCATCCTCCGCAGCATGAGCATGATGTCTTTTCTTTTTTCCTTTCTTGTTACCTTTTTTCTTGGGAAAATTTCTTGCAATGTGTCCCATATCATCACAAATGTAGCATCTTATACTTTAATAGTCTCTAGGAGGCCTTTGACCCTTGTGGGATCTGTTACACTTGTGATGTTTTCCTTCTTTCTTGCCTCTCTTGGCATGAGCTGCCAGAGCTTGATTATATTAATCTCCTAGATTTTCTTCTCTGGATTCAATCCTTGCTTCCTCCTGGGTGCATGATTCTAAAAGTGCATTGAACAAGATAAGCTTCTTCCTGGAACATATCCCTTGAATATATGACTCCCATGATATTGGAAGACCATTTAGGGTAGTCATTACTAGTTCCACATTCTCAACCTGGTCTCCAATAGCTTCTAATCGATATATGATGTGGGAGACCCTTGTGAAGTAATATTGGATTCTTTCATTGCTTTGCATATTCATAGCCTTGAGTTGAGTCCTCAAGTTCATCGTTCTATTGATGTTGGTTCCTTCAAATAGTCCCTTCAGTGTATCAAACATCTCTTTTGGAGTCTTCATATATGAGATATGTGGGATCAAGTGATCCTTTATGGAGTGAGTTGTGATCCTCTTGGATTTTATCAGGTTCTTGTTATGCTTTGCTTTATCCTCATCTCCCTCTGGCTCCACAACTACTTTTGTGACATACTTGTCCAATTCATGCTCTTCCAGAATGAGCATCATCCTATACTTCCAAGCACGGAAGTTCTCTGCCCCTTGAAGCTTATCCTCGGGCTTGGTATGATTTGTCATCTTGATACACTTGATAAATGGGAACCTCAAATGGAAATAGAGAGAGTACAACTTACCAAATGAGATGCTCGAAACAAAAGTTGATTTTTGAGATCTAGCTGCAGGGTGACCTAGGGTTTGTCATAGAAACCCTAATTTCTCAACTTCGAGATCTTGAGAAACTGAGAGGAGGTAAATATGCACCTCCCCAAGGAGAGTTGAGAAAAGGTACATTTTCTCTAATTTTGTGGACAGATCCTCCAAAACATTGATGCCCTAGTTCTTCAAGCTGTAGTGGTGGGCCCAAAAGTGAAAATTCTTTGATTAGAATTCTTCTTCGATAGAAATATGCGCCTTAGTGAGGAAATTTATTTAGACCCTTTTTTTAATCTTATCTATGGAGAAAGGATTCTGAAAATTGAAACCCTAGTTCTGGAAGTTGCAGTAGTTCCACAATGTTTTCATTCAGGCCAGCTCTGCTACCATGTTAGAATTTTAAATGCAATAACAATAAGGAACACTGAAATATAAACAAGCATGACATATACAATAATACAGAATAATTTATCTTGGAAAAACCCTCGTGGGGAAGAAAAACCTAGCAAAATTCTTCTATATAGATTCGTTAGAATGTACAATAGTATTCCTCGTGCAGTAAACCAAAACAAGAAGACTCCAAAAGCATCTACCCTTTATGACTCTATCTCTCTACTCGTGCAAAATTGATGAGTGTGTGAGGCGACTAAATGAGGAGGGTGAGCTCCTCATTTATACTAATCAGTGACTTGGCCTTTTTCCCCAACATGGTCGACTTAACTCTCCTAACAGGGCCAACTTGCCCAGTTAACAATAAAATACTCTTTTCTAGATCTTTCTAGGACGACCTAACTGTTAGGGTTTACATTGACTCTTTCAATGAATCTTACATGATCAATTACATCAATAATAATTCCTGTAGGAAGTACAATGCAAATAATACAAATGATACAAATAATAATATATTCTGAAGTTACATTCTTCAACAATACGATGTATTGGTCGTAATTTTGAGTTTATAAGTTATAAATTGCTTCTGGATTTGCTCAATCTTCCTCCAAGATTCTCTAGAAATGTTGCACCCTCGTACTTCACAACCGTACAAGATAAAGGGATGACGAGAGTTTCAAAGAGGAACTTCTCTTTATCCCACATGACCAGGTTGGCCGATTTACAATTATTTTCGAAACCAAAATAAGCTTTCCACCCTCTGTTAATCCTTTTCTCAATGCTATAGTTCCAATTGAGCTTGTGATGAATATCAATTCTGATATATTTGTAAGAAGTCACTTTCTCCAGTTTTCTATTATCATAAATAAAGTTGCTATAGGTGTCTATATTATATTGTCTAATAATAACTTTTTTCTTGTCCTTGTTAACAGTCATACCCATGTTAGAGAAAATATATTTGAGAATTGTTAATTGCTTATTGAGATCAAAGGGACACCTTGCCATAAGAAATATATCATCGACGTAAAGTGGAAGGATGATAACTATCCCATCCAATATCATGTCGATATAACCTGCTTCTTCTAAACACCATTCTAGTTTATCAATGTAAATGCCAAAAAGGGTGGGGGAGAGGAGGCATCCTTGCATCATGAGGGTGGGGATCCCTCTTGAATTTGTATAACTTCATCCCAAAGGCCACTTTCATGAGATATAATGTTCAACTATTGTGGCTTCAACAACCGTAGGGCCACTTCATGAAAATATAAATATTTAACCATTGCATTAAGTCCTTTAGTTTTTGAGTTATGCCCATAGGTCAAGTATTGTGTTTTCAACGTTGCTTTCCCAATACGTTCTTGTAATTCCTATGGAGTGATATCTTCGAAAATTTGAACAGTAGCTTGTTGGTTGTGAAGCCTGATCCTCCAGAGTCACAGATGTTATTCAGTCTTGTTTGTACCCCAGGCTTACTGTACACTCGTTCCCCCACCTTGGGGTTCGGGGGCGAATGCCTCGAGAAAATTTTTTGGGGCTATTTTTTCCAACAGTTTACGGGCCCGTGGTTTTGGGTAACCCGTGGTATTTTCCCATTGTATTTCCTCTATAAAAGAAAGACATTGTAACATGGCTAGGGTTGATGTATTAGGTATTATGCATTGTAAATATCTCTGAGATTGTGAAGAGAGACTGTGAGACAGTGAAGAGGAAGTGCAGCGGATGTGCTGCAGGTTGTATCCCTTCATTTACTAGATGGTATAATAATAAGGACTGGTAATTTCAGTGTGGACGTAGCCCATCTTGGATGAACCACGATATATTGGTGTCTCTCTTGTGATGTGTTTGTGTAATTTGTATTTGCATCTTGTTTATTGTTATTGCTATGTGATCTTGTTTTTCTAGCAATTGGTATCTGAGCCAAATGTCTATTTGGCAGATAAACCTGCAGGAAACTAGGGTTTCTAGTTCAAGTGGGAGCAATGGTGGAAGAAGGAAAGTTTAAGGTCGATAAATTTAATGGACAAAACTACCAATTATGGAAGATGCAAATGGATTAATATATGTACCAGAAGGATCTATTCCTATCGTTGGGAGGGAGAGCAAAGCAACCGGTTACTATGAAGGATGAAGAATGGGAGGTTCTTGACAGAAAGGCACTGGGAACAATACGGCTGTCCCTGGCTTCGTCGGTGGCTTTCAATATCTCAAAAGAAAAGACAACAGAGGGTTTTATGAGCGCATTGGGTAAGTTGTATGAAAAACCCTCGGCCTCCAACAAGGTATTTCTAATGAACCGTTTATTTAATATGAAGATGTCTGAAGGTGGATCTGTTGCTGATCATTTAAATGAATTTAGTATGGTTACAAATCAACTAAGTTCTGTAAGTGTGAACTTTGATGATGAGGTTAGGGCTCTTCTAATCTTGTGTTCATTGCCAGAAAGCTGGAATGGCTTGGTCATGGTTGTAAGTAACTCTGTCTCTGGTTCAAACACCTTGATATTTGATGATTTTGTTAGTGTTATTCTTAGCGAGGAAATGTGAAGAAAAAGCATAGGTGAGACATCAGGCAATGCGCTGAACATGGAGAGTAGGGGAAGACAAAGGGAGAAATGAAAGAGATAAGGTAATCGTGGCAAGTCTAAAATGGGTAGATCCAAGTCTAGACTGGGAAAAATAGAGTGCTGGAACTGTGGAAAGAAAGGACATCTGAAGAAAGACTGTAGATCTCTAAAGAAGAAAGGAGATGGACAGCAGGAAACTACCCAGGAAGCAAATGTAGCAGGTGATGTGTTACAAGATGCTTTTTTTCTTGCATTAGATAATACTAGTGATTATTGGGTAGTATATTCAAGGGCTTCATGTCATGCTACACCCCATAGGAAATATTTTCATGATTATGTTCTAGGCGATTTTGGACATGTTTTATTGGGTGATGATGAGCCATGTAAAATTGTTGGAATGGGTAAGGTATGGATAAAATTTAAGAATGGCATTGATTGGCTGCTGAAATATGTAAGGCATATTCCTGCTATGAAAATAAATCTGATCTCAACAGGGCAGTTGGGAGATGGCGGTTGTCTATCTACGTTTGGAGAAATGTGGTGGAATATCACTAAAGGATCAATGGTGATAGCAAAATGAGATAGGGTAGGTACATTGTATTTATGTCTTCATAATACTGACCATTCTATCTCTTTAGCTTCCACAGGAACAGATACAACATTGTGGCATCATAGGCTTGGCCACATGAGTGAGAAGGGGATGCAGATTCTCCACTTAAGGAAGTTGCTGTAAGATTTGAAGCAGGTAAGTTTGGAATTCTGTGAGAACTGTGTTTATGAAAAACAGACGAGAGTCAGATTTCTCAGGGTTGGGAAAGAAAAGTTAGAGCTTGTGCAGACATTTTTATGGGGACCGGCTCAGGTACAATCTCTTGGTGGCTCTCATTATTATGTTACATTTATTGATGATGCAACTAGAAAAACTTGGGTTTATTGCATTAGACATAAATCTGATGTGTTTTCTACTTTTAAGAAATAAAGCTTTGGTTGAGAATGAGACAGGAAAAATTTTGAAGTGTCTCAGATCTGATAATGGAGGTGAGTATCAAGGCAAGGAGTTTGATAGTTATTGTTCATACCATGGGATCCATAGAGAGAAGATAGTCCCAAGAACATCACAAGAAAATGGTGTGTCAGAAAGGATGAATAGAATGATCATGGAGCGTGATTGCATGCAGGGTTTCCCTTACAATTTTGGGCAGATGCTGTAAATACTATTTTTTATTTAATAAACAGAGGGCCTTCAAGTGCTTTGGATGGTGGTATTCCAGAGGAGGCATGGACAGATAAAAAGGTAAACTACTCATTTCTGAGAAATTTTGGTTGTGAAGCATTTGTCCATATTGATAAAGAAAATAGAACAAAGCTTGAAGCTAAATCCAAGAAATGTACCTTTATTGGATATGGGGTTGATGAATTTGGTTATCGTTTATGAGATTATGAAAATAACAAAATCATCAGGAGTAGAGATGTGATATTGAATGAAAAGTTCATGTATAAAGATCAGTTGCAGGGAAATAAACAGGAAAAAGAAAACACAGAGTACATAGTGCTTGATGAAATTAAAGAAAATGAAGTTCCGAAGGTGCCTAAAAATTAAGAACAGCAGCAAGCACCTGAAACTCCTGCAACTGTAAGAAGATCTACCAGGTTAAGTAGACCCCCTGAACGGTACTCTCCTTCAATGTACTATTTATTGATGACTGATGCTAGTGAACCAGAATGTTATGAAGAAGCAATGCAGGTGGAACTAGAAAGAAGTGGGAGTAAGGCATGAATGAGGAGATGGACTCATTGGTAGGAAACCAGACTTGGAATTTGGTTCAGTTTCCTACTGGTAAAAGAACATGTTAGAACAAATGGATTTATAGGTTGAAGGAAGAAGAAGGAGGTAAGAAGCGGTACAAGGCCAGACTTGTTGTAAAGGGGTTTGCACAGAAGAAAGGTATATATTTTGATGAAATATTTTCTTCTGTTGTTAAGATGACTTCAATTAGGACTATATTAAGTCTAGTGGTGGTAGAAGATTTGCATCTTGAATAGTTAGATGTAAAAGCAGCCTTTATCCATGGGGATTTGGAGGAAGAGATATATATGCAGCAGCCACAAGGATATGAGGTCAAAGGGAAGGAGGATCTAGTATGTAGGTTGAAAAAGAGCTTGTATGGTTTGAAGCAAGCTCCAAGGAAGTGGTATTTAAAATTTAACAGGTTTATGATAGAATAAGGTTATAGTAGATGTCATTCTGACCACTTTTTTTATTTCAAGAGGCTAGATCATGGAAGTTATATTATCTTGTTATTGTATGTGGATGACATGTTTGTTGCAGCGTCTAACATGCAGGAAATAAATGTGCTCAAAAGGAAGTTAGCAAATTCATTTGCAATGAAGGATTTGGGTGCTGCAAAGCAAATCCTTGGTATGAGAATAACACGAGACAAGAAAAATTGCAAATTGACATTGTCTCAGGGTGAGTACATACAAAAGGTGTTGGAGAGGTTCAGAATGCAAAATGAAAAACCAGTTAGTACACCTTTGGCCAGCCATTTCAATATAAGTAAGGA
Organism: Larix kaempferi; assembly: GCA_027924585.1. Lineage (NCBI taxonomy): Eukaryota > Viridiplantae > Streptophyta > Pinopsida > Pinales > Pinaceae > Larix > Larix kaempferi. Next base: position 16,122,948 of record BSBM01000757.1, on the reverse strand, counting down.
AATGTGTCCCAAGACACAGGAAGAGACAGATTACATGTCCAAGATTCCCTGTTCATCAGTAGTTGGCAGCTTGATGTATGCCATGGTGTGCACAAGACCAGATATTGCACATGCAGTGGGAGTTGTGAGTAGATATATGAACAATCCAGGTAAAGAACATTGAAAGGAAGTACAGTGGATTCTCAGGTATTTGAGAGGTACTACCACTCAGCATTATGTTTTGGAGGTTCAGACACTGTTCTACAGGGATATGTTGATGCAAATATGGAAGGTGATAAGGATAGCAGGAGGAGCACCACAGGGTGTGTGTTTACTGTAGGTGGAACAACAGTAAGTTGGATTTCGAAACTGCAAAAGGTTGTTGCAATTTCAACAACGAAAGCATAGTATGTTGTTGCTACAGAGCATAGTAAAGAGATGATTTGGTTGCAGAGGTTTATGGAGGAATTGGGTAAGAAGTAGAAGGATAACAGGTTGTATAGTGACAGCCAGAGTGCCATTCATCTTGCAAAGAACTCAGCATTCCATTCCAGGACTAAACATATACAGCTCAAGTACCATTTCATGTGCTCTGTTTTGGAAGATGAACTGTTGAAGCTGGAAAAGATACATACTAGCCAGAATCCTGCAGACATGTTCACAAAGGTAGTGACCAGAGAAAAACTGTGTTCTTGCTCGGTTTCAGTTGGCCTTCTAGCATGAAGGTGAAGACGAGAAATTTGCCAAGTCCAAGCCCAGCAAGTGCAGTAGCGGTGGAGTTTTTGTGATCAATATCCAAGTGGGAGATTGTTGGTTGTGAAGCATAATCCTCCAGATTCAGTCATGTTTGTACCCCAGGTTTACTGTACACTTGTTCCCCCACCTTGGGGTTCGGGGCCCATGGTTTTGGGTAACCCGTAGTATTTTCCCATTGTATTTCCCCTATAAAAGAAAGACATTGTAATACAGATAGGGTTGATGTAATAGGTATTATGTATTGTAAAGATCTATGAGATTGTGAAGAGAGACTATGAGACAGTGAAGAGGAAGTGCAACAAATGTGCTACAGGTTGTATCCCTTCATTTGCTGGATGGTATAATAATAAGGACTGGAAATTTCAGTGTGGACGTAGCCCATCTTGGGTGAACCACGATATATTGATGTCTCTCTTGTGATGTGTTTGTGTAATTTGTATTTGCATCTTGTTTATTGCTATTGCTCTGCGATCCTGTTTTTCTAACACATCTATGTATTCATCTTTAATGGTCCTCATTTCAGTAAATCATTTCTCGTTTGGTACAGGGTTTTCGAATGGGCCGAGAGATTCCAAATGAAATTTTCCAAAATATTTTGCTATGTTCTCTTGGATACCTTCACATATGGAAATAGAAGCTACCACCTCATTTTGCAATTTCCTCACAGCCTTTTGGTAACTATCTAGAGTTGCAAAATCCAACTTCAATTATTATGTAGATCTCTTAGGAAAATGGGGAGGAATTTCCTTTGCTTTCTTTATCCAAGCAACTAGCTTCTTCATTTTGTTATGAATATCCCCTAACTTATGTCGAGTGGAATTAGTTGTCTCGGATATCTACTTGAGTCTGGTCTCCATCCCCTGCACTTCAAACATTTGTTCTGTGAGTAACTCCTGTGAATGGAACAATTATTCTTGATGAGTGGATGTGCAATCATAATATGGGGTTAAATCATGCTTCTGCTCTTGTGCAGTGTTCAATGCAAATGTCAACAAACCCTTTTCTCGATAAAGTTTAGCTACTTGAGCTTGCAGGGCTCCCTTTTCGATAGTGAGGGATTCTATTTGCTAGTCCCATTGAATTTCCTTTGATTTCATCTCTTGTAATTGGGACTTTAATTCTATCTTCTCTCCTTCCAATATTACCACTTGAACATTTAGTGAATCTCTTTATGCTTCCAGTATTTGAATGGTTTTCATGGCTTCTCCCTTTTGAAATTCAAGGGTATACCACTAGAGTTTGAGTTCAATTCCTTCATTCCTTGCTTGAACCGGATTGTCCTTGATATTAACTACCTTGGCCTTACTGCTTTCTACATCATCTATCAATTTGTGTATATTGTCTTCATTGGCCAAGGATGCAGCTACTCCAATGGATGTTGTGAACTTTGAGTCCCTATTGGTACCTTCAGCCAATGGGACTTCCTATATTGTAACAATGTCAAGCTGTGAGGCAATTTTAATCCTCTTTTTTGTCTATTTCATAATGGTCTTTCTTTTGGGATCATAAACTATAGTCTCCAACTTAGCAATGACGTGTTTCTTAGAGGGTGTGATTGGAGTGAGTCCTAACTCAGCGAAAAGAAGATGTCCTCCAATGAGTGGAACTTCTGTGTTGGTGTCTGTTGTAGCATCAATGTCCATATCTTGGCCAATTCATTTCCAAGTTCATCACCTCCTTGTTGACCTTGACTATCCACAGCTTTCTTGAAGGCTTCTTCTTCTTCTTTCTTCTTTTGAAGTTCCTCCTCTCAAGCCAATACTTGTTGTTGTAGTAAATCATCTCTTTTCTTTTATTCTTCTATTGCAAGGCTATCCAATTGTTCTTTTTTCCACCATCTTCCGTAATTCTTCCGCTTCCTCTCTTTCTTTTCTCTCTTCCTCAAACTTTCTTGCTAGCTCTTCTGCCTGCAATATTTTGCTTGTTTTTTCCAAGAGGGATTCTTCCACGACTTTCTTCCTAGTAGCTTCTTCTAAATTTTATTACGTCGAGGCATCACATGGTTTTCTCAAGCTCTCCTCCTTACCACCCTTCCTTTTGCTAAGTCTTATATCCAATTCTGCGAGGTTTGGGATCCGTCTATATACTTCTTCTTCGCTCTAGAATTGGTCAGCATATTCAGAGTGAATTTTAACAGAAGCACAATGTACTGCCATTTATGATAAAGATATTCTCTCCAAAGTGAAAGGAGTCCAAGTCCTTTACCAAGTCTTGGGAATATTTGACCTTGTTCAACCTATATGATCTGACAATAAACGAAAGTGGAGGCCATGAAGCCTTCTTATTGTTATGCAGGAAATGGTCAATGGCATTTAAAAATGTCTGCCTCACAATTTCTTTAAAAATAATGCAATATGTGACATAATTGGGTAACAACAATGAACCAATTGATCCTCCGTAGATACACAAGTATGTGCCTTCAAGGGTGAGATAGTAAACCCCCAATTGAGTGACTAATGTAAGAGCATCCTCGGACATGCAATCTAGTTCTTTTTCATATATCAACTAGTATAAGGGAACCATGAACTCCTTACAGGTCTATTTGTAGTAGCTCGCATGATTTTGGGCCCACAAAATTTGGTATGCCACATAAATAGGAGACTCATTGGGATTCCACCTGCATCCGAGATTCGAAAAATGGTGCGGAGTCATGATACAATTTACCAAATAAGAAGACATATGGAATTCGACCTTCTTTACCTTGAGGCCTTGTTGAGCATCTTGGATTGCTTGAACCATGTTCTCAGAAATAATGTCTGCCTAATTAAAAACAGTACCATGCATTGTAATATGATAAAGTAAAGGCACCCAACTGATCTTGTGATGAGTTGATTTGGGCCTCTCATACAGCCTGCATATGAGAGTAGCAAAAATCCTGAAGGGAGTCTTCAAAAACTTAGTTTCATATTCCCTATTGTATCTCTGGCGCAACTACTTTCCTGGTAGCAACATCTTCTTTGCACATTCTGCATAGTCCAGTTTCAAGTTTGCTAACCATTCTTCCGTCAAAATGCTCTTGGATCTGGGAGTCTATATGATTTGTTGATATGTGCAGGATGGAACAAGGAAAAAACTTTCCCTGTGGCACTTGTAATGATACGAGAATTGTATCAATATGTGGAAGGATCCATCCTATCATTTCAGCACAAGGGAATAGTTTAGGCCTGGCTGCAGCCTTGTGAATTCCTGATCTTTTGATGTTCTGATAAATTAGATCTTCTTTGATGGTAGATTCTGGGACATTTTGATCCTTGATCAAATGGCAAATTTCACCCCATTTTAATTAAGGATCTATGCATATGATATGATGAGTGTCGTCAAACTGAATCTCCATATATGCTTCCTAAACCATTTCAACATCATATGTTGTCTCCAATATAGCTTTATAGGAGAGCTTAGGAACTCTTTTTGACATTTATGGATCATGTATTATGTTATCAACTATATTTGTACAATAGTTGAAACCTTATTGAGCCGCCAGTGTTGGAACACATCAGTGTTCACTTCCAGAGTATCTGGGTTTCAGATATTTGGGTCTAGCCAGTTTTGTTTTTGAGTCGACATGACCATGGCCCCATGGGGGTTTGTAACAAAGTGTGCTAGTAGGGTCTGAGTGGCTCGGTTCCCCATGACTTGATTAAGCAACTAAGGTATTCCAGGGAGTTTTTTCCCTTGTCAATTATACTTTGCTTAAGGCGATGTATAATCGATGAGGTTTTCTCCCGCTTCCTCCAAAGCTGGAATGCCCGATTTTGAAAATCTGAGCCGTGGGGGGTTATTAGAGTCCAACTAATATGTATAAACCTACTAGAAACTATTAGAATAGGTTTTGGTCATGTCCTAAGTCTCTAGGACCCCCAGAAAAAATTTCGAAAAATTTTTACCGGACGCGTTGGATTTGGGGTTTTAAATTTTTAATTATTTTTTAAATTTTAATTAAATTTCTCTATAGTTTAAATGGAGAAATTTGAGTCTGTAATATGTCAGTCATCCGAGGTACGAATTTAGTGATTGATGGCTCATTTCATAAGCCAAAAATCACACATGACCCATGGACAGCTAAACCCAACTTTCGGATGTCAATTCAGCCTCATAATTAATACTTTCTCTAAAAAAGCCATTTACAGAGAAATTATTAATTAAATTAATAAATTTGAATATTTTGGAGAAATCCAAATCTCTCCAAAATAATCAGAAATGAATAAAATAAAAGGCTAATTGACATCGCACTGGGCATTAAAGAAGATTCCAATCATCTCAGTCATCAACCAGACCACTATCCAGTCAGCATAAGTCAAACTCCAATAGAGAATTCACCCTCCTTCCTTGGAAACTCGATTTGATGATGTGTCATGTGATGAATGGGTTGGTTAGCTTGAGGTAGGCGCCTTCCTTGATTTGTGTGATCACTAGACTTGGCTCCATTTGCAAGCTCAAGTTAGCACCTACCACACCCACTAACACTCCCACTTGCCAACCACATGCCAACACGCATCCTCCTCTAAAGCTCACGCATCCTCCTCTAAAGCTCACGCTTCTACCTAATTCCCCACATGTTTCCTAGTTGGAGCTCCCTCATTGGATGGGTGGAGCTTCCCATACCTTCCCAAGATCGATTTTCCATGTGGACTCCCATTCCAAGCCTTTGATTGGGATTAGATTGGACTTCGACTTTATGTTGGTGGTTATTGGCTCCCTTCTCAATGCCAATCCGAATTAGGGTTTTAGCTCTTAGTTTGTTATATAAGAGATGCATTTAGGCTCTCTTCTCATGGATTTTTGGATGCAAGAAAACTCTGCTGAGAATTGTAATATTGTTATGCTCATATTGGAATAAAGATCAAGACTTTGGAGGTCCATGTGTTTTTCAAATTTGTGTGGTGAATGTGTCTAATGCATTGAGGTGATATCTGCCTATAACCTTCCTCTTATTTATGCAAGTGTTTCTTTCATTATTGCTAGCTCAAGAAGGCTATCTTTAGTCCATGAGAATAGTCATTTGTTGTATTCAAGTTGATTATGTGTGTGACGTTTTTTCCAAATATTTAAATGAGCAAGAAGTATTCGGTTATACCAATGTTGATTTAGTCTTGGTTATCTAACACACTAGCATTTGATTTCACTTGTATGCTTGAGTGTGTTGGGGTTTTACAGGTATTATCAAAGGTGAAGACAAGTGTGAGCTAGGTTGCATCTAGCTTGACTTCACAAGCAAAGCTTCTTCCACTAATATCTTTTGTTCTAGAGGACCCTCAAGCTCCTTGATCTTTTCTCCAAAACCAAACTACAAAGAGCTCTCTTCCTCACCCATCAAAGTTTCAAAAAATTACGTCTTTCAAAGCTTGGTTACCTTAGATTTGAGCTTCCCTCCTCTAGCTCTCCCTTCACCTTCTCTTTAAGCTTCCACTTTAGTCTTTGCCATTTGCTCCTCCTCCCTTCTCTCCATTCACTCTTCCTCTCCTTTTCGTTTCTTGCCTTAGTTGGCCTTCCCTATAGCTCTTGTTTTGCCTTCCTTCCATACCTCTTGTCCACCTTTAAAGTCTCCTCTTCTCTTTCGTTTTGATCTCCTTCATATTGCCTTTCGTCTCCCCTCCTTTACCTTGCTTCCCTTTCGTTTTACATTAGCCCTCCTCTTCCCTTTCTCCACTGCTTCCTATTCATCCACTTTAAAAAAAACACAAGTAAACACAAAAAGCATTAGTTTGGTTAGTGATTAAGAGCTAGTTAGTAGTTATATCCATCTTTTGTATCTTGCTAATAGTTTTATACACTTGAAAAAATAGACATTTAAGCATTCTTTTTAGATCTTGCATCTAGTTTCATTCTTTGCATTTTTAGATCTATCACTTAAAAGATAAAAATTTGCATAACAAAATATTTCATTTTTTTTATATTCTAGATCTCATTTCTTGCACTTTTTAGGCTTTCATTGTTTGCTGGTCCGTTTGCATTTTTACACATGTTTTGAAGTAAAAATATCATAAAGCATAGTTTCAAGTTCTTTTTAGGATTTTAAGTTCAAATAGTTTCAAGATTTATCTTTGACTTTTGAGCTAATAGTTGGGTGCCTAGTTTGAGTGTTTTGTCTTGTAGGTGTTGGAGAAGACCAAAATCTAAAAGAGAAGTAAAAAACAAGAAGAGGTTGCCAAAGAGAATTGCAAAAAACAAGAAGAAACGCAAACCCAAGAAGAGATTTGAACCATATTTGAACCAGGAAGATCAAGATTTTCACTCTCCTTTTGTATACTCATAAGAGTGATTGTAATCCAAGTCTTTATTTTTTGCTAAGTCCTTCAAAGGGTTAAAATCCCAAGGCATTTGTAATCATTAAATAAAAAGTTCAAGTGGAGGAGGCCTCCACTTTTTTGGGTTTCTTCCCCATTTGAGGAAGAGTGTTGTGCATGCTTAGTTTAGATCTCATCTTTTTTCAAGTTCATAGATTAGTTTTCATTTTCATACTTAGATTAATTTCTCTTCCAAGTTTTGACCAGAGTAAGCTAACTTTGGGATTGTATCCCAAAGGCCACATAGTTTTGTGGTAGCTTCTCATTCCCCCATCAGCTTCTTGTGGACATCCAGCTAGCTGGGCTGGAAGGTTTCCAAGACTGACGGTTCTAGTGGTTGACCTTGTTCGGAGGTTGATCCCACCTTAGTGTAAAATTTGCTTGGTGGAACACTAGATCTTTCAGATATTTCATTTTATTTTGCAAGTAGCATGTTAGCAGTATTTCACATCTATTTGAGCTATCACATGATTTAAGTATTACAAAGTTGAAGTATCTTGTTATCACAACTGCTATTTGCTTCTTAAAACGAACAAAGTCTCTTGAACTGTGGTCATAAGATCAAGTCAAGAGCGCTCTCTGTCGGAGAGTTGAACAAGTGCTTTAAGTAATAAAATATCTCAAACCACATTTTTCCCCTAATAAATTTACTCTTGGTTGATCGTCCAACACCCGTATGCTCTGCCAACCGGAAACGATTGGGCTAGTACTCAGAAAGGTGGAAAGACTTGTTAAATTCATAAGTGATAACTAATAAAACTTTCATCCCCATAACCAACCAATCCGGATTTGAGCGATAAGATGAGTACAGTGGGTAACCTCCTAGTGGGGGCGTCGGGATTCCATGTTCAACCTCTATTTTGCTGGTTAGCATTGCGCGACCTGGCTAGAGAACTGGGTGGCCCGACATGTCCTTGAATGGAGGCACTTGATATTGTCTTTTCCGGACTTTCTCTTGAATATCCTTGGTTTTAGCCTAATAATCAATACCATTAAAATCTTCAGTTTACAAAGATAATCTGCACAACGATCTCACAAATGGCATTTCTTCAAGACCCACACTTTCAGCATCATAATCTTTATCTCTCTTTGACTCCATAAGGAACTGGTTGTTTAAAAGCATATATATTGATCAGGACCATTTGTCCTTGTGTTTATTTCATATTGTGAATGCTCTAGTAATTAATCAAGTCTTGAATCATATTGCCATCTTGTTATCTTATTTCGCAATGTGGATTTCATTATTATCTTGTGTTTATCTCATGTTTTAAATTGGTCTCATTCTAAAAAACTCCTAAACAACACTCATCCACATCACCCCATACAAAAAAAAAACAACACTATAAATACTAGAGCCTTAGTGAAACTCTTTTATAGGGACTACCCCCCTTGGCTTCGTTAGGAGTTTGCCTAAACGTAGGAGCTGGGATTCAGGTGATAGTACCTGGCTCATTGCTTGCCCTGAAGGCCACACCTCTCTCACTTGTAGTGAAGAGACAGCTTTTGAAAGATTTCTGCTGATGGTGTGCAATTTGGTGGACAACATCTTTGGCGTCGTTGCCGGGGATAAATATTTTTGTTCCTGGACGACCTCAGTTTTTTCTAGTTTGCTTTACCTTTTTTAATAGATTTCATATCTATCTGGCGACTCCACTGCCCCTTTTAGTTTTACTTTTGGTAGATTTTTTGTTTAATCACTCTCTGAAATTAGACTTGGATCCACCTGGCGACTCCATTGTCAGTTAACACCTCAAGGTATTCAACTAGAAGAAACTCTGAAGGCTTGCTTAGTTTTATCCCTGAGCCTGAAAAGGTTTATAGGAGAAGACTAAACAAACTTGCTTCTCGTAAAATCCTTGAAAATCTTAGATCTGAGTCTATTTTAGACATCCATTCTTTGTTTCAAGAAAATCAAGTAAACTATGAAAACAATAATTGTTTCCTTTCCACAATGGGTGAGTTCTTTACTCAACTAAATTTTACTCAGATAGCAGGTCAACCCCACGACATTCCTGAAAAGGATATCGATAAACTCACAAGTTTCAATGGCACTGATGCCTCCATATATGCTGAACAACATATCAGAAACTTCACTAAGTTGTGTAGCGCTTATATCAGGGGTGCTGATAAACATGAGGATGTTTATATGACGCTTTTTGCCCTATCTTTAGAAGGAAAGGCAGGGAACTGGTACGACAATTTACCAGACAACTCTTTCGCCACTGTAGCAGCTTTCAAGATAGCTTTCCTCAACAAGTTTGGTTGCAAAAAAGAACCTAGACATCTAGTGGCATCCCTAACCAGCATGAAGAAGACAAAAAATGAAACTATGGATGAATTTAACACTAAATTCATGGAGTTGTCTAATTCCATCCCCGATACCTATGCGCCTCCTGCGGCTTCTTTATTGGATTACTACATAGAAGCGTTAAGTGGCAAGGTCCAATACCAAATAAGAGATAAAGAACCAGCCACCTTGCTTGATGCTCAAAATTTGGCCATTAAGTTTGACAAGAACATGAAATCTTTGGAGAGTCAAATACCCAGGGGTATTCTAGATCTCAACTTCCCTCGAAACCAATTGAGCACAAAGAAAAAGATCCTATGACTTCCATGAAAGACTCTTATGAAAAGAAAATGATGGACATGTGTGAGAGAATGGAGAAAGCTGAACAGAAACATGTGAGCCAAATGAAAGAGATACAAAACAAAATCATAAACATGGAAAGAACACAAGTTCAGCAAGTTCAACACACGCAACCAGCTCCTAGGAATTTCCCTGTTAAACCTACTTGGCAAAGGAAACCTCCTAACCATGAGCAGAGGCCTCCTCATCAGCTAGAGGCTGCTAACATGGTTGAGTATGCCAAGTCCTTTTGAAGAGCATGCAAAGATTTCCATGAGCAATCTGGATGCCACTATGCATGTTTTGTTCAAGAGCATGGTTATCCTGAAGGATGTGGCCCTAGTACTTCATCAGACAAGCCTGTTTTTATCAACCATGTGGGAAATGACTATGAAAACCTTGATGTGAGTCAAGCCAACCAAGGTTATCAGCAGATTGATTATATGACTCAACTCTACGGTGAGATGCCACCTAGTATCAACAACAGCCAGAGATTCAAGGGAAATACATATTAAAAGAAACCGAAGGAGGGACCTTCTACTCAAACTACTCGTAAGGTAACAATTCCTCACATTACACAAAGAATTAATAATGAAAAGGAGTCCGTTGATTTAAATTTTGATTTAAGTAGTTGGTTAGCCAACACTAAGGTTCCAGTCCCGGTACTTGAGCTATGCAAAATCCCTGGTCAAAGGGAGAAACTTTTGAAACTGTTAGAGCCTCATACAGATAGTACTCCTCCTTATACTCCTAAGCCTATAGTTTTTGAAAAGACCCCTGCTATTCCTAAACCCTTTGCATCTGAAAAGCCTATTCCACCTGCAAAGCACCCTACCCCTAAAAAGGTGACTTTCTCAGAAACTAAAGAGCAACCTTCAACAAGTTGTATGAATGATTTTGGGGATCCCCCTATAGTCCTACATACCAAGGAAACAAGAAGATAAGCTCACCCGCCTTTCTACATATCATTGATGATAGGTGACCTTCTTCTACATAATTGTATGTTGGATTCGGGATCTGGTGCCAGCCTGATGACCAAAAAAGTCATGCAACAACTTAATCTAAAAACCACTAGACCTTATGGAAATGTATGTGCCATGGATTCTAGACCTGTCGAAGTCGAGGGGATGATTCAAAATCAGACCGTCATATTAGCCAAGTACCCAGACATCCATGTCACCATGGACATCCTTGTCATAGATGTGCCTGATAAATGGGGGATGCTTCTTTCTAGAAAGTGGGGTGCTTCTTTGGGTGGATCACTACAATTAGACTTATCCTATGCAACTATTTCGGTTTCCGAAGATACTCATGTCAAACTGCACTTGGAAAAAGAAAGAAGGTACCATGTTGAAAATCCCCAGAAACCATCAAATGAATACATCTACAATACGGATGAAATGGGAACCCACCAGATAAATTCCACCTTCTTAGATCCTGTTCATAAAGAAATGAAAGATAAGAAAGTTGATGGATTGTGGAAAATGGAGTTTGACGGTGCTTTTTCTAGAGTTGGAAAAGGTACTGGTATAGTCTTAATATCACCTGAAGATAAGGTCTTCAACTTTGCGTTCAGACTTGAATTTGAAGCCACAAACAATGTTGCAGAATATGAAGCACTTTTACTAGGCACAGAAATCGCTAAAGACATGAAAATCAAAATGCTTAGTATCAAAGGAGATTCTGACTTAGTTGTGCAACAGATCAAGGGTAATTTTTCATGCCATTGTAAAAGACTTAAGAGGTATAGGAATGCAGTATGGGACACCATGGAGTACTTTGATGCATTAAACATAAAAGCAGTCCATAGGGAAGAGAACAGTATAGCAGATAGGTTGGCAGTTGCGGCATCTACCCTCCAGCCTTCAGAGGAAATGTTGAACGGAGATTGTACCCTTGAAATAAATTATAGGCCATCAGTCCCAGAAAATATGAACCATTGGCAGGTTTTCAAAGATGATGAACAGATTTTGAGATTCATAAATAACTTAGATGAGTTTGCCAATTTCAACATAAATGAACAGGAAGAAGGCAAGCAGTATGAAGGATAAAGCCAACCTATGAACCCAATTTCACGTGGCTACACTAAGTTAGAAAACATCTTTGACAGACATGAATGGAAGAAAAACAACATCGACCAGATGAAGCCAGGAGACTACATTGAGATCAACATTGGAACGGAAACAGATCCAAAAATCATAAAAATTGGAAAAGGAACATCCGAAAAGGAAAGAAATGCACTAATAAGCCTAGTCAAAGAGTATAGAGATATATTTGCCTTTACTTATGATGAGTTGAAGGCCTATAGGGAAGATGTGTTCCAACAGACCATTCCCCTCAAACGAGAAATGCATAATTCCAAACCTTTCCGCCAAAAAATCAGGCAAATAAATCCTAAGTTGGCCCCTATTATCAAGCGTGAGCTAGAGAAAATGCTAGCAGCAGGTATTATAGCACCCACCCGACACACATCATGGTGCTCCAACTTAGTTGTAGTCAGAAAGAAAAATGGAAGCATCAGAATATGCATCGATTTTAGAAACCTTAATATGGCATGCCAAAAAGATAATTATCCGCTTCCCAACATGGAGACCCTCCTCCAACGGGTCACTGGATCCAAAATGATGTCCATGCTTGATGGATTTTCGGGATACAACCAGGTTGTCATCAAAGAAGAGGATAAACATAAAACCGCTTTCACAACTCCTTGGGGAACTTTCGAATATCTGAGAATGCCCTTTGGCCTTACAAATGCAGGAGCTACTTTCCAGAGGGCCATGGATTATGCCTTCAAGGAGTTGATAGGAAAAATCATCGAAATATACCAAGATGACTTAACTATTTTTTCAAAGGAAAGATCCAGCCATGTTGATCATCTAAGAAAGGTTTTTGAACGATGCAAAGAGTATGGCATTTCTCTAAATCCGGCTAAGTCAGTATTAGGCATCGAAGAGGGGAAGCTCTTGCGGCATATTATAAACAGGGACAGAGTCAAGATTGACCCTGAAAGAGTTGAAGCAATCAAGAAGATACCTCTCCCCAAAAATGTTAAAGGCCTTCAATCTTTTAACGGTCATATAAATTTTATCAGAAGATTTATCCCAAACCTAGCTGAGTTAATGAAACCCATTCAATGGTTACTTAAGAAGGATGCTAATTTTGTGTGGACTAATGAGGGGAAAGAAGCTTTCACCACCATTAAAGATGCTATTACTAGATCACCCGTATTGGTTAGTCCAGACTACACTAAAGACTTCATTATTTTCTCCTTTGCTTCTGAGGATACTATCGCTGGTGTTTTGCTCCAAAAGAACTTCGAAGGGTTCGAGCAACCGATTGCATTTATGAGTAGGGCCTTGCAAAGTTCAGAACTAAAATACACCATAATGGAAAAGCAAGCTTATGCCTTGGTTAAATCCTTGAAAAATTTCAGAACGTATATTGGCTATAATAAAGTTATAGGTTATGTTCCCCATGCTGCAGTAAAAGATATCCTATCCCAACAGGATTGCTTAGGAACAAGAGGCACATGGGTATCCAAAATCCAAGAATATGAATTGGAAATAAAGCTTACTAAACTTATCAAGGGACAAGGCCTAGCCAAAATGTTGAATCAAAAAAATGAGGAAGCCATTGACATAAATTGTATTTGGTCCGTGTATGACACCTACCTTGCAAGAATTAGATAACCATTGGTATTCTGATATCATATACTTCCTCCTGCATTTGACTTGCCCAGATCACCTTAAGGGACACAAGCGAAGGGCACTAAGACTAAAAGCTTCCAGATATTGCCTTACTCAAGAAGGCTTGGGTTGGAGAAACCCTGATGGGGTAATCCTTAGATGTGTCCATGAGAAAGATTCTAAAAATATCTTGACTGAGTTCCACTCGGGATTTTGTGGAGGTCACTATGCAGCGAATACAGCTGCTCACAAAATCCTTAGAGCCGGGTATTATTGGCCAACCATATTTGCTGATGTATACGAACATGTCAATTATTGCCAAGAATGTCAGCTGTTCACAGGAAATCCTAAGTTGGCAGCTTTACCCCTCAACCCGGTTGTTGTCATTGCCCCCTTCCAGCAATGGGGCCTTGACTTTATTGGTAAATTCAAAGACAACTCTAGCAATGGATTTTGCTGGATTTTAACGACAACCGATTATTTCTCCAAATGGGTGGAGGCTATTCCCGCCAAGACGGCTACTGAAAAGTTAGTCATGGATTTCATTGAAGACAAAATCATCACTCGATTTGGCACCCCTTTGAATATAACTACTGACAATGCCAAAGCTTTCAGTTCAATAGAAGTGAATGACTTCTGTTTCAAATATGGCATTGTTTTATCTTATTCTTCTGATTATTATCCACAAGGTAATGGCCTTACTGAATCCTCAAACAAAAATCTAATGACTATCCTCAAGAAAATTGTTGGTGATAACACGAGAGTCTGGGATAGAAAGATTAAATATGCCCTTTGGGCGGACATAATCACAAAGAAGAACTCCACTGGAAAGTCCCCTTTTGAGCTTGTTTATGGCATCAAAGCAACTTTACCTCTTAGCATGCAAATCCCAATCTTCAAAATGCTAACTGACTATAACTCTGAAAAGTTAGAGTTGGAGGATAGGGCTAACCAAATCATCGAGCTTGATGAAAGCAGAAGGGCTTCCTTGGACAAAATGTTAAGACACAAGGAGAGTATGAAGGCCACGTTTGATAGATCAGCCAAGCCAAGGTCTTTTCAAGTAGGGGACACTGTTCTCTTATGGAACAAAAGGAGGGAGAAACCCGGGAAGCATGGGAAATTCGACAGCCTTTGGAAAGGCCCTTTTATTATACGCTGCCAATTCGGAACCAATTCTTTCTGCCTCAACACTATGGAGGGCGAAATACTGCCTCTTCCCATGAATGGGCAACATTTGAAGCCTTTTTACCGAAATAACATACAAGATGACCAAGGGGTCATCTCAGGGCTTCCCCAAACTCTTATCTTTGTACTTTTATGTATCATTTTTTGTATCATAGTGATATTTTTGTACTGTAGTTCATATATATGTTTGAAACAGAAAAGATTCCTATTTTTGTACTTTAAATTCGAAAAGAAAAAAGCAAAAATATTTTCATATTTGATATTTCATTTTGGCATTATTTATCATGTACATGTGGAACTAAGACACTTCTTTTTCCATGCAGGAAATTGATATTCTGGGATTCTCTGTAAAATTAGTCACAGCAGATCTAATGAACAAGTAAATCAATCACAACAGATGAACATAGAAAATATGGTGCAAAACTGTGCAAAACATGCAGCAGTGCTCTCTATCCCAGAAAAGGTGAATGAATTACAATACAAACTGTCACAATGACTGAGCAATTTGAATTGCCTAAGGAGGTCATTCGAATCACAGAATGGAGTAGCTTGACTCTGTCTAGGAGTCCTCATAAATCATCGGTGGTGCTCATCAATCACAACAACCAGTCATCCAGGTGTCAATCTGAGTCTAACTGAGTATAATAAATGTAACTGAAGTGTGTAGCACTGATATAGGATCTGGAGGCTCAGTGGGGGCGCATGGGAGGCTAACTGAAGTCAGAACAAGTCACCTAATCAAACTGGAGGTCAAACGGAAGTGATACAGTCAGTCGGGAGTGAAACTAGCCTCAAATCAGGGAGAATCGGAGCTAACTGAATGTAACTGAAGTGAATCTGCAGTGGTAGGTGAACAAGTGCGCCCTTCTCTGGTAGTAGGTGAGAAGTGGGCGCCTTTCAGCTTAGGAGGGTTAAAACTCTGTGGTAGGTGGCTCCCGGGTGCTAGAAGAAGGTGGATAAGGTGCTGGAGGCATCAAACTGGTGACTGGGATGCATGCCTGTGCATGCAGAATCCTGAAATAGATCATATCCTGAAATAGGAATCCTGAAATAGATCATATCCTGAAATAGATCATGCAAGATCCTGAAATAGATGATGTATCCCGAAATAGATGATGTGGATATCCGAACACCCCCCCTCAAGCTAGACTATGATGTGCCAACTAAAATAATGTGGGGCCCTGGTAACTAAGACCAAAGGTCACCCCAATACAATAATCCAAAAAATGCTGAAAATAAACTAAGTGAGGAAAGAGGGAAAACCCAGTGGGAAGAAAGCCCCCCCTCAAGCTAAAGCATAATAATGAATCAATCTGTCTCCACCATGATGGAACTCACCCCCAACAGTGAACGGAGGTAAGAGAACTTCTTCTCAGTGAAGCTCTTGGTGAAGATGTCTGCAATTTGCTCATCAGTAGGGCAATATTGCAGAATGATGGTGCGGTCGTGCACCAACTGTCGAATGTAATGCATATGAATCTCAATGTGTTTGGTACTCTGCCGCTGAAATGGATCTGTGGAGATCTTGATAGCACTTTGATTGTCACAAAATAGGACAGTCGAAGTAGTGCCACCAAAACCAAACTCGGAAAGAATACCCTGCAACCAAACTGCCTGAATGCAGGCATTGACTGCCCCTCGATACTCTGCCTCTGCTGAAGAAAGTGCAATGGCTGCTTGCTTTTTGCTGGACCAGCAAATAGCACCATGACCAATCATGAAAACATAACCGGAAGTGGACTTCCGATCAATGCTATCACCTGCCCAATCTGAATCAGTAAAACCAATGAAATCTAGCTCAGAATCTGCAGCATAATGTATGCCAAACTGTCTCGTACCTTGCACATACTGCAAGATCCGCTTGGCTGCTCGCCAATGAAGCTCATGTGGCTGCTGCATATATCTTGACACGGCACTCACGGCATATGAGATATCAGGCCGTGAATGTGTCAAATAAAGTAGTGAACCAATCAACTGTCGATACATACTGCAATCTGCAAGCGGTGTGGAATCTCCCTCCTCAAGACTGATTCCTGAGAGGAATGGGAACGGGGATGCCTTACATTCAGCCATATTAAACTTCAATAACAGGTCGGAAGCATATTTTTGCTGAGATATAGTGATCCCATCGAAATTTTGAGCTATCTCCAAGCCCAAAAAGTGACTCAGCAAGCCCAAATCGCTCATGTCAAAAGCTAGATTTAAGGCAGATTTTAGCTTGTTTATTGAAGTAAGTGTGCTACCAGTAATAAGCAGATCATCAACATAAAGTACAATAACCAACAAATTACCTTTAACTCACTGAAGATAGACAATCGGATCAGATTTGCATCTTTGGAAATTTTGAGAAAGAAGGAAGGAGTCCATCTTTGCGTACCAAGCTCTTGGGGCCTGTTTTAACCCGTACAAAGACTTCTTCAATCTACAAACCAATGATGGATCTGATGTATAACCCTCTGGCTGCTGCATATAGACCTCTTCAGCAAGGTCTCCATGTAAGAATGCACTCTTCACATCCATGTGATGCACCTCCCAGTGCTTGGATGCGGCAATAGCTAAAACAAGGCGGATGGAATCCATCTTTGCAACCGGTGCAAAGGTCTCTGTGTAGTCCACTCCTTGGACTTGGGAAAAACCTTTTGCCACCAACCTTGCTTTATATTTTCTGATAGTGCCATCAGCAGCAACTTTAGTATGGTAGACCCATTTACACTTCACTAATTTTCTTCCAGGTGGAAGAGAAACTAGCTCCCATGTATTGTTCTTTTGAAGAGAACTGTACTCTTCATCCATGGCACTTTTCCATCTCGGATCTCGATGGGATGTATAGTATGATTGGGGATCTGAACCAGCCATCAAATAAAAAATCTCAGGAAGAAATGGATCAGCAATAGAAAGAGCCATACCTGCCCTTTGAAAGTCTCCTCTTGTTCGTCTCGGATCAGCAGGATTTCCAAGACTAGAACCAGCAGATTGTAGAGTGTTTTGGGCCCACTTTGGTAACTGAGGGGGATCTGAATGGTCGGATTCCGAACCTGATATGTCATGATCATCATATGCTGCTACAATATCAGAAATATCAGAACTCATACCTTCATTATCGCTGCTCGAATCTTCTTCTGGTGAAGGCGGTGAATCGGCAGTTTTCTCCTCAACTAGTTGCAATTCTTGAAGCGATTCTTCAAACTGCACACTGCGCTCTATGAATATCTTTTTAGATCTGATATCCATGAGTTTATATGCTTTTGATTCTTCCCCATATCCTATCAATATGCACTCGATACTTTGTGGATCCAAAGCTCGTCTCTTCTCAGAAGGAATTCTAGCCCATGCAGTAGAGCCAAAAACTCTCAAATTTGACACATCCGGTTTGTGACCAAAGAATGCTTCGAAAGGAGTCATACCTTTCACGGATGAATGTGGAACATGGTTCTGTATATATGCAGCAACATTGATTGCTTCAGCCCAAAGATTTGCAGCCAAACCTTTCGATTCAATCATGCATGTAGCCATCTCTTTCAGTGACCGGTTTTTTCTTTCCGCTACACCGTTCTGCTGGGGTGTGTAGGGAACTGTATGTTGGATCTTGATTCCGCTTTGGGCACAAAGTTGCAGCAACTCGGACTTGATATATTCCCCACCATTATCAGATCTAAGAGCTTTGATCTTGCTCTCAGTGGTGGTCTCAACAGAAGCCTTAAAATCCTTGAATTTTCCAAGCACTTCTGACTTGTTTTTTAGAAAGAATACCCATGTAAAGCGGGAAAAATCATCAATAAATGTCAAAACATACCTTGAACCATTTAATGACATATGGGGCAGCGGACCACTGATATCAGAATGGATCAATCCCAAAATAGTAGAGGCTCTGCTAGCCTTGCCGCGGTCGAATCTGTGCTCGGGGTGCTTCCCAATAATGCAACCGGTGCATATTCCCTTCGAGGAACGGAGTTGTGGAAGCCCATCTACCATGGATTTATTTGATAGCAGCAGCAAATACTTATAATTTAGATGTCCAAATCTTTCATGCCAAAGCCTACTAACCTCATTACCATGTGTGCGAAGAGCAGTGGGCTTTGCAAGCGGAATAAAGTGCGAAAACTCATAACATTTAGCAGTGTGGTTTGCCTTTCCAACCGCAACTAGTCTTCCACTTTTGATATCAGAAATTTCAACTGTATTAGGGCTGAATGTGACTTTCTTTGGATCACCAGTATGTGTCATTTGATACACAGAAAGGAGATTCCAAGCTAAGGAAGGAACATAGAGAACATTCTGAAAGCATCCATGTTCTACATGAATCGTACCTTTGCCCTTTGAAGAAATTTTTGAGTCATCTCCCAAATGGATGGGGATGGAACTGTTTGGATCGAATGAGGAGAAAGAATCAATGTTTGCAGCCATATGATTTGATGCACCCGAATCTATCAAGAGAGTTGAGGGCTTCGAAACCGTTGCCATGAGTGCTTGTCCTCTTTCATGATCATCATTCCGATCTTTCTTCCTTGCACCGTCAGGAAGGGTTATGTTGTTCTTTTCCAAAAGGAGGGCCATTTGATCTATAGTCTTCTTCATACATGAACTTTCGGGATGAAAGCCACGGTTACAATAAGTACATTTAGATTTTTGGTTACCTTCTTTGCCCTTTTGCTTGGATTTCGAACTGGATGGTGCATCCGTTTGCTTGCCTTTGTCTTTTTGCTTGTGAGGCTCGAATTTGGGCTTCTCCTTCTTTAGCTTTCCTTTACCATTCGAGATCTTGGGTCCTTGAACAAATAGGGCTGAATCTTTGGAGCTTATGGACCCCATTTGAATCAACTTGTCATGCTCTTTCGTAACGGACTCAATGAAGGCATTCAAGGTAGGCATCTTCCAATTCGGGGTAGTTAGCCGACCGGAATTGAAAGTAGAGACAAATACCGAATAATCTTTCCCAAGCTTGCTTAGAATGGAGAGGATCAACTGTTTATCCTCTTTGATAACACCACTGTTCTTCAATTGCAAGTTCAAGTTCTTGAATTTTGTGAAGAATTCATTGATGGTCTCGAAATTCTCAGGATTAAGGCCAATCAATTCATTCTCTAATTGAAAAGCCCTAAGCTCATCCTGCTTGCCGAATAGTGTCTCAAGTTGCTCCCATATGGCTTTTGGAGTCTTCAATCCGCTGAGATGGAAGTGAAGATCCTTGGAGATGGAGAGACAAAGAAGACCGTAAGCTTCATCAAGCTTGTTGTAGTGTTTAGTTCTTTCTGCTACATTGTTTGGCTCCAATTCAAGACCAAGAGTGACTCGGTAGTAACCTTTTGAACGTAATATGATCTCCATATCATCTTTCCAATCAAAATAATTGAATGGGGTGAGGATAGGCTTTGAAGAAGAGTATTCCATTGCAAGGATTGAGTCAACTGATGAAGAGGAAGCTTGCATGCAGACTATAGCGAATGCAATTGCTGTAGAAAGGCTTGCATGCAGAAGGTAGCGAGTGCAATTGGAGGAGACAATAAACCTGCAAATCACATCAAAACAACCACAATAAGGTCGAACAATCCACCCTTTGAGAGTTGCATCACACCTGGGATTGGATTTCAAGCAATGTTGAATAGGTCCAATGTATCAGATCCAGGAATTATGTGGTAACTCAAGCTTCTGGAGTGGTATTGGAGTATTTTTCAAGCTTTGCATGCACAGGAGCGAATGCCCTTGAGATATCTCATGCCAAACTTTTTGCAATTTTTAGCAATTCAGTCAAATCTTCTTGTATAAACACCTGTAGAAAAGAGATCTTGTCCCTGCAATGGCTCTGATACCATGTAAAATTAGTCACAGCAGATCTAATGAACAAGTAAATCAATCACAACAAATGAACATAGAAAATATGGTGCAAAACTGTGCAAAACATGCAGCATTGCTCTCTATCCCAGAAAGGGTGAATGAATTACAATACAAACTGTCACAATGACTGAGCAATTCGAATTGCCTAAGGAGGTCATTCGAATCACAGAATGGAGTAGCTTGACTCTGTCTAGGAGTCCTCATAAATCATCGGTGGTGCTCATCAATCACAACAACCAGTCATCCAGGTGTCAATTTGAGTCTAACTGAGTATAATAAATGTAACTGAAGTGTGTAGCACTGATATAGGATCTGGAGGCTCAGTGGGGGCGCATGGGAGGCTAACTGAAGTCAGAACAAGTCACCTAATCAAACTGGAGGTCAAACGGAAGTGATACAGTCAGTCGGGAGTGAAACTAGCCTCAAATCAGGGAGAATCAGAGCTAACTGAATGTAACTGAAGTGAATCTGCAGTGGTAGGTGAACAAGTGCGCCCTTCTCTGGCAGTAGGTGAGAAGTGGGTGCCTTTCAGCTTAGGAGGGCTAAAACTCTGTGGTAGGTGGCTCCCGGGTGCTAGAAGAAGGTGGATAAGGTGCTGGAGGCATCAAACTGGTGACTGGGATGCATGCCTGTGCATGCAGAATCCTGAAATAGATCATATCCTGAAATAGGAATCCTGAAATAGATCATATCCTGAAATAGATCATGTAAGATCCTGAAATAGATGATGTATCCCGAAATAGATGATGTGGATATCCGAACATTCTCGAACACCTTCTTTGATTCCTAGGTCAAGCAAGTGTCCGTCCCGCAGTTGGAGCCAGATGTTATCAACTATATTTGTACAATAGTTGAAACCTTATTGAGCCGCCAGTGTTGGAACACATCAGTGTTCACTTCCAGAGTATCTGGGTTTCAGATATTTGGGTCTAGCCAGTTTTGTTTTTGAGTCGACATGACCATGGCTCCATGGGGGTTTGTAACAAAGTGTGCTAGTAGGGTCTGAGTGGCTCGGTTCCCCATGAATTGATTAAGCAACTAAGGTATTCCAGGGATTTTTTTCCCTTGTCAATTATACTTTGCTTAAGGCGATGTATAATCGATGAGGTTTTCTCCCGCTTCCTCCAAAGCTGGAATGCCCGATTTTAAAAATCTGAGCCGTGGGGGGTTATTAGAGTCCAACTAATATGTATAAACCTACTAGACACTATTAGAATAGGTTTTGGTAATGTCCTAAGTCTCTAGGACCCACAGAAAAAATTTCAAAATTTTTTTACCGGACGCATTGGATTTGGGGTTTTTAATTTTTAATTTTTAATTAAATTTCTCTGTAGTTTAAATGGAGAAATTTGAGTCTGTAATATGTCAGTCATCCGGGGTCCGAATTTAGTAATTGATGGCTCGTTTCATAAGCCAAGAATCACACATGACCCATGGACCAGCTAAACCCAACTTTTGGATGTCAATTCAGCCTCATAATTAATATTTTCTCTAAAAAAGCCATTTACAGAGAAATTATTAATTAAATTAATAAATTTGAATATTTTGGAGAAATCCAAATCTCTCCAAAATAATCAGAAATGAATAAAATAAAAGGCTAATTGACATGGCACTGGGCATTAAAGAAGATTCCAATCATCTCAGTCATCAACCAGACCACTATCCAGTCAGCATAAGTCAAACTCCAATAGAGAATTCGCCCTCCTTCCTTAGAAACTCGATTTGATGATGTGTCATGTGATGAATGGGTTGGTTAGCTTGAGGTAGGTGCCTTCCTTGATTTGTGTGATCATTAGACTTGGCTCCATTTGCAAGCTCGAGTTAGCACCTACCACACCCACTCACACTCCCACTTGCCAACCACATGCCAACACGCATCCTCCTCTAAAGCTCACGCTTCTACCTAATTCCCCACGTTTTTCCTAGTTGGAGCTCCCTCATTGGATGGGTGGAGCTTCACATACCTTCCCAAGCACGATTTTCCATGTGGACTCCCACTCCAAGCCTTTGACTGGGATTAGATTGGATTTCGACTTTATGTTGGTGGTTATTGGCTCCCTTCTCAATGCCAATTCGAATTAGGGTTTTAGCTCTTAGTTTGTTATATAAGAGATGCATTTAGGCTCTCTTCTCATGGATTTTTGGATGCAAGAAAACTCTGCTGAGAATTGTAATATTGTTATGCTCATATTGGAATAAAGATTAAGACTTTGGAGGTCCATGTGTTTTTCAAATTTGTGTGGTGAATGTGTCTAATGCATTGAGGTGATATCTTCCTATAACCTTCCTCTTATTTATGCAAGTGTTTCTTTCATTATTGCTAGCTCAAGAAGGCTATCTTTAGTCCATGAGAATAGTCATTTGTTGTATTCAAGTTGATTATGTGTGTGATGTTTTTTCCAAAGATTTAAATGAGCAAGAAGTATTCGGTTATACCAATGTTGATTTAGTCTTGGTTATCTAACATACTAGCATTTTATTTCACTTGTATGCTTGAGTGTGTTGGGGTTTTACAGGTATTATCAAAGGTGAAGACAAGTGTGAGCTAGGTTGCATCTAGCTTGACTTCACAAGCAAAGCTTCTTCCACTAATATCGTTTGTTCTGCAGGACCCTCAAGCTCCTTCATCTTTTCTCCAAAACCAAACTACAAAGAGCTCTCTTCCTCACCCATCAAAGTTTCAAAAAATTACGTCTTTCAAAGCTTGGTTACCTTAGATTTGAGATTCGCTCCTCTAGCTCTCCCTTCACCTTCTCTTTAAGCTTCCACTTTAGTCTTTGCCATTTGCTCCTCCTCCCTTCTCTCCATTCACTCTTCCTCTCCTTTTCGTTTCTTGCCCTAGTTGGCCTTCCCTATAGCTCTCGTTTTGCCTTCCTTCCATACCTCTTGTCCACTTTTAAAGTCTCCTCTTCTCTTTCGTTTTGATCTCCTTCATCTTGCCTTTCGTCTCCCCTCCTTTACCTTGCTTCCCTTTCGTTTTATATTAGCCTTCCTCTTCCCTTTCTTCCATTGCTTCCTATTCGTCCACTTTAAAAAAGACACAAGTAAACACAAAAAGCATTAGTTTGGTTAGTGATTAAGAGCTAGTTAGTAGTTATATGCATCTTTTGTATCTTGCTAATAGTTTTATACACTTGAAAAAATAGACATTTAGGCATTCTTTTTAGATCTTGCATCTAGTTTCATTCTTTGCATTTTTAGATCTATCACTTAAAAGATAAAAATTTGCATAACAAAATATTTCATTTTTTTAATATTCTAGATCTCATTTCTAGCACTTTTTAGGCTTTCATTGTTTGCTGGTCCATTTGCATTTTTACACATGTTTTGAAGTAAAAATATCATAAAGCATAGTTTCAAGTTCTTTTTAGGATTCTAAGTTCAAATAGTTTCAAGATTTATCTTTGACTTTTGAGCTAATAGTTAATGGGTGCCTAGTTTGAGTGTTTTGTCTTGTAGGTGTTGGAGAAGACCAAAATCTAAAAGAGAAGTAAAAAACAAGAAGAGGTTGCCAAAGAGAATTGCAAAAAACAAGAAGAAACACAAACCCAAGAAGAGATTTGAACCATCTTTGAACCAGGAAGACCAAGATTTTCACTCTCCTTTTGTATACTCATAAGAGTGATTGTAATCCAAGTTTTTATTTTTTGCTAAGTCCTTCAAAGGGTTAAAATCCCAAGGCATTTGTAATTATTAAATAAAAAGTTCAAGTGGAGGAGGCCTCTGCTTTTTTGGGTTTCTTCCCCATTTGGGGAAGAGTGTTGTGCATGCTTAGTTTAGATCTCATCTTTTTTCAAGTTCATAGATTAGTTTTCATTTTCATACTTAGATTAATTTCTCTTCCAAGTTTTGACCAGAGTAAGCTAACTTTGGGATTGTATCCCAAAGGCCACATAGTTTTGTGGTAGCTTCTTGTTCCCCCATCAGCTTCTTGTGGACATCTAGCTAGCTGGAAGGTTTCCAAGACTGACGGTTCTAGTGGTTGACCTTGTTCGGAGGTTGATCCCACCTTAGTGTAAAATTTGCTTGGTAGAACACTAGATCTTTCAGATATTTCATTTTATTTTGCAAGTAGCATGTTAGCAGTATTTCACATCTATTTGAGCTATCACATGATTTAAGTATTACAAAGTTGAAGTATCTTGTTATCACAACTGCTATTTGCTTCTTAAAACGAACGAAGTCTCTTGAACTTGGCCAAATCCAAGTCAAGAGCAATCTCTATCGGAGAGCATTGTTAGACTTGCATCTTCCCCTACATTAGGCATTTTAAATTAGGAAGTCTCTTGAACTGTGGTCATAAGATCAAGTCAAGAGCGCTCTCTATCGGAGAGTTGAACAAGTGCTTTAAGTATTAAAATATCTCAAACCACATTTTTCCCCTAATAAATTTACTCTTGGTTGATCGTCCAACACCTGTATGCTCTGCCAACCGAAAACGGTTGGGCTAGTACTCAGAAAGGTGGAAAGACTTGTTAAATTCATAAGTGATAACTAATAAAACTTTCATCCCCATAACCAACCAATCCGGAGTTGAGCGATAAGATAAGTACAGTGGGTAATCTCCTAGTGGGGGCGTCGGGATTCCATGTTCAGCCTCTAGTTTGCTGGTTAGCATTGCGTGACCTGGCTAGAGCACTAGGTGGCCCAACATGTCCTTGAACGGAGGCACTTGATACTATCTTTTCCGGACTTTCTCTTGAATATCCTTGGTTTTAGCCTAATAATCAAGACCATTAAAATCTTCAATTTACAAAGATAATCTGCACAACGATCTCACAAACGGCATTTCTTCAAGACCCACACTTTCAGCATCACAATCTTTATCTCTCTCTGACTCCATAAGGCACTGGTTGTTTAAAAGCATATATATTGATCAGGACCATTTGTCCTTGTGTTTATTTCATATTGTGAATGCTCTAGTAATTAATCAAGTCTTGAATCATATTGTCATATTGTTATCTTATTTCGCAACGTGGATTGCATTATTATCTTGTGTTTATCTCATGTTTTAAATTGGTCTCATTCTAAAAAACTCCTAAACAACATTCATCCACATCACCCCATACAAAAAAAAACAACACTATAAATACTAGAGCCTTAGTGAAACTCTTTTATAGGGACTACCCCCCTTGGCTTCGTTAGGAGTTTGCCTAAACGGAGGAGCTGGGATTCAGGTGACAGTACCTGGCTCATTGCTTGCCCCCAAGGCCACACCTCTCTCACTTGTAGTGAAGAGACAACTTTCGAAAGATTTCTGCTGCTGGTGTGCAATCTGGCGGACAACATATTACAGAGGAAATCTCATTATCTTGGGTAAATTCCATGGAAATGTCGAGTTAACCATACAAATCATTCTGAAAAGACTTGTAGGGACTTCGTTAATATCTACAATGAATTTTTATCCCCAAATACGAGACCAAGCAAGGAAGCAGAGAATGAAGAATAAGAACCTCACCAAACCAAGAACATATGTGGTCTCATGGAATTACAATTTATATAAGGATTCTAACAATGGTGTTACAGAGAAACCACAAATGATATGTAATTTCAGGAAAAATCAACAACAACTACAAAGAAAATAAATTCTTTTCATATGAATAAATGAATTGTTCATTATTAAATCTAGAAACTCCCTATTTTATCCATTCGGATCTACATAGGTGCATCGATTAGCTAGTAACAGGGGAACATGGCAGCTGAAGCATGATTGAAGAAAGTCGAGGCGCTCTTAGAGTTAGTCTTTAAGGTAGTCTTTTAACGGGAATGGGAGAAAAAATTGAAAGAAAGATCATTTGGGAAAGAGGAGTGTGAACTAAGCTTTAGGGAACTAGTTATTCAATATAAGTGAGGCTCGAAACCCTTAAACCCCAGGGACAAAATCAACCAATAAGACACAAAAGAAAGAAAACGGCTATAACATCCCCCTCGCCCTATCTGACCATCAGGAGGGGATGTTGGCTAAACCTGGGCTCTAAAATTTTCCCTCAAATGCATAATAAGATTTTCAACCAATGTAATGTGTGCATAAATGTAATTAAACATGCACAGTGGAACTAAAGTCTAACCACACACATCTAATATGCAAATACAAGAATAAACATTACAGGCATCAAATAAAATAGTTCATATTCAAATACATGAGAGTACTTATCTTTATTCAATGCATATCCAAGCAACTGGCTGTGTAATAGCGCTTTTCCAGCCAACCATAGGCACTTCATCCAGGGTATACTCTTTTTGCTGGGAGGCCACCCCCAAGCTGGGCTATGAGTCCACTAGGGCGAAGGAAGCACCTACAGGCTTCTATCTCTCAGCCCAAAACCCATTCTTCTCTCTGTCTTCTAATTCGAATTTCTAGGTTTAATACACAGTTTGGTAAAATGGACATCAACATCAATGGAATGAATCTACGTAATGTAGCAGCTTGCATGAGAGGGAATGCGAATGGAATGGTAATCAAAAGAGTGTTGAATCTAAGGATATGAGGTAAGGGTGAAAATATAGTTGACATGGCTTTTGACCATAGAATAAATAGGACTGCTGACAGCTGACATAACTGTCACAAAAGTGCAATCAGTCCCATGCTTCAATAACTATATGAGGTGACTTTTGCCACCAACCACACACATGCATTAATGATTGGAAAAATGGTCAAAAAAGGAGATATTTGGTTTATTCTCATCATATGACAGAATTTTGGGTGAGTTCTAAGGTTGACACTTGGCAGCATAGGATTTGGTTCCCTAGAGGCCCCCTTCCTCTTCCCCTCTAGTTGAATCATAGCCCCTTTGGTGCTCTTTACACACACATTCATTGTTAGACCATTTTATTATTTATGCACATAATATTTACATATACTCTAATCGGAATAAAAGCCAACCAAACATTCCAAATAAAATATAACATCATACATGCCTATCCATTCACTAGTCGGGCCTTGCCTTGAGCTCCGCATTGGGAATTCACACTAGCATATTTACATCATTTATGTTTTTAATGCAATTGCGTCAAAATCGGGATATTACAACGGCCAAGCATGAGACTGACAAGTCCAATCACGGGCCTTTGCCCTCAAATGATAAATCCCCAACTGGAAAATAACCTATTTGAAATGAACAACAAGGTAAAAAATGTACCTACTACCTACGTGAACGATGGATGACAGGTGTACTAGGTTGATTGGCAACAAATGTTAGCGGATCGAGCAAAGAATCTTTCTTAAATGGCTTCGTGCTTGAACGGAGTTATGTGACAACAATGACGGGAGAGCGAACAAATTTCTTTTCCTTGAAAGAGGTCTTCTAAAGCCCTAAGTCCCAAACGGGCCTTAAGATGGATTCGACGTGATTTTTGGGGCCTTGAACAAGTCATTTCGGCATAGTAGGGAGACTTTACTCGATACATATCGACATTAATTTTCATTTCCCAAGAGATACATATTTTGGAAACAAAGTTCAATTGATCACAATAAGTATCAATGTAAAACCATTATATGCGTCAATATGCTTCGGTGGAAAAGTTACAACCTTTCGCGATGTTGAGATTTGGAGGGAAAGGGGAATTTAACGCGATTGCGTCGGCGGAAAACCATGAGTTTTTCCCACAGGATTTCGACAAAGAATAGATAAGTTTGTCGAAACGTCTCAGCGCCAAAGTTAATAGTTCGTCGAAAAAAATAAGAAAAAACCAATAGTCCCGGTGAAAATCTGGAAAGTCGAGCGAAAGAAAAGAAAGTGATTTGATATCTCGGCGTAATCTTCAAATTATTTCCAAAGTTTTGGTGGATAACATTGAGTCACGCCGACATTTCGACGCAAAAAGTGAAACTTCACCGAAATTTTGGTGAAAAGCCAAAATGTTGGTTGATGCTTTGGCAAAAAAGGGAGAGTTTTGGTGAGCTCAGGTAAACTCGCCAAACATTCAACTTCAAGCAATACTTGACTTGGTCTAAGAAGGATCCAAAGGTTTCAGATAGGTAATAGTCAAATTTAAGGTGGGGCCCCAGTCTTTCCAAAAGAAAATACTAAGGAGGGTAGTCGCAGTTGCAAAAACACCTTCATCCTTTTGTCTTTGATATCCAACAATTATCATGACATTTATATGTCTTACTTCTCTTTGGTTGTTGTGATAAGGTCTGGGAGTTTAAACACCTATTTGTTGATAGTTATTCAACATAATTGCCATAATTTACTACTTTATTCAATTTTTTCGTAAGAATTTACATAAACGGTGATCTAGTTTTCAAGCAAACTATCACTTTTTGGCACCAAAAAGTTTTCATCGTCAAACTTCTTTGTTTTCTTTCTATTTTTTCTTCAATGGTCTACTGTACAACAAGTTGGTTTTAAGATAAACTCCCACTCAATGGCACATATTTTTTTATAATATATTAATTAGTGTTAGGAATGGTACTTGTTTAACCTACAACCATTGACTACTTTGTTCAAAAGTTTGAGTGTTTTAAGTTGTGCTACTCTATTGGTCCTTATATGTTCAACTATATAAGGACCAAGTCATGATGTTTTTAGTTTTTTTGGCTTTTTTGTAACCCTATTATTATAGAGGAGTATAAGGTCTCAAATTCCAAATTATTTTGTTCTTAGTTTTTGTCATACCAAATGTTTTGTTGTTGTTTTTGAACTTCCTAATGATGGAGTGTTATTATTTTTTTTTCCTTCTAATTCACTAGGTTGATGTAGTTGCTAGTCTAATGAATATGAGAAATAACTATTCTTATTCCAAATACTTAAAAGACTAAACCTAGTGTTGATAATAGTTCTTAATCTAGTAAATTGTTTTTGGCACTAATATGTTTCTTAAACGTCAAATAACATCTTATACCAAATATTTAAAAGAGTAAGCCTAGTGTTGATAATAGTTCTTAATCTAGTAAATTGTTTTTGACACTAATATGTTTCTTAAACCTCAAATAACATCTTAAGTTGGGAACGGACCCTTTCATGGGTGGTCCTTCGAATCATACACTATCATTAAATTTGCGGACTCATCTCCGAGCATCTGGATATTACACTCTGGCTCACGCGGCCAGTCGGTATGTGGATGGGCATACTCATTGGGTTACGGCTGAGCAGCTGGGTTTATCGGGCTCTCTGGGAAATGAATGGGAGGACTACATCAGACCTTTGTATCAATCTAATATCAGATTATCTGATGTAGCCGACAGACTAATATGGTCGTGGGATGTGGCTGGAGGGACTGTCACTGCTAAATTGGCATATGATTCTTTGTTTGCAGATTCCTGCTATGCGGTGAGATGGTGGGATAAGTATATTTGGAAACTCACTTTACCCCTTAAAATTAAATGTTTTGCCTGGCTTACACTGTGCAACAAGATCTTAACATGGGATAATTTGTGTCGCCGTGGTTTTTGCGGCCCGGGGTGGTGCATTTTCTGTTGCACACAGGGTGAATCTGTGGACCATCTATTTGCTGCCTGTTGTTTCATTAGAGAAATCTGGAATATGATTGCTACTAAAGCTGGCATACATTATCTTTGGAATCAAGGCACTCTGAATGAAAATCTGGAGCACTGGTCTCGTTTTGATGGGGGATGCCCTGAACTACCATTTTTTATGATCTGGGAGGTTTGGAAGGCTAGAAACTCGTGTATATTTGAAGGCAGAATTCCTTCTAGGGATGGTATCTGCTTCAAAACGACTGCTGCACACAAGGAATTCATTTCTGCTCATAATACCAATTGTGGGCGGGATACTCTTGCGATTTCCCGTAGACTTGCTCCTCCTGTACTTGTTTTCCCTTGTGCATTTTTTGATGGGGCTGCGGTGGGCCGATATGGGGGTGGGGGAGCTGGAGCCATACTGCATCTGAACATGGATTTGTCCATACATATTTGGCTTAACCTGGGAAATGGATCCAATACTCGGAGTGAGCTATGTGCCCTATGGCTTGTTCTTTTCTGGGCGCGACTGAAATTAATCACCTCACTTGTTATCTTTGGTGACTCTCTATCTATTATCTCTTGGGCTAGTGGCTTGACAACACTCAATGTTCTGCTTCTCAAATACTGGATGGATGCGACCAAAAACCTTATCCGGGATTTTGATCATCTCCACTTTCAGCATGTCTATCGGGAGGCTAATATGGATGCCGATTTGCTTTCTAAACGTGCTCTTCATTCTCAGGCGGGGGTCATCATGTGGCAGGAATGGCGGGCTAATTCTCTTTCTTCTCAGGGTTCCTATCACCTTCATTGGCCTTGATTGTTATGATGCTATTTATGTCTGTCTGTCATTTTTGTTTTGTATGCACTATATTTTGCGGATATTTATCTTACATTCCGGTTAGCTATATGTGCAGATACTTCTTAGAGCCTGGATCCAATTACTGGTTGGACATCTACGCTCACACTATATTTTTTCGGCTGATATGACCCTTGATATGGCTATATTTTGGCATTACTTTTATGTTATACTTTATATATGACTCTCTTGGACTCTGACAGCTGTTGCTGTAGACTTTATTGTTTATTGTACATGTTTATGGTCTTATGGTTTATGGTGTGATCTCGGGATCCGTTTCTCCTCCCGGAGGGATCCTTGACTATTTTTGTGGACATGTGGTACTATTACTGGACATTTGTTATTATGGGTGACACTTCTGGCTTTGTCTGGCAAATCCTCTTTACTGGATTTGGATGCAGACATGTATGATTCTGACAGCTGGTGTTATTTACTATTTCGTATATTAATAGTAAGTTATATTTTTCTGTGAAAAAAAAAACCTCAAATAACATCTTATAAAACACTTGTTTAATACTTTAGCAATATGATAAGAATGAACAAAAATACACTTTGAAAATGCTCACTTGTTATTTTTATATATTTTTCACCTAAATTTTAATGAAAATTATGTAAACCATAAACAAATTTACATTACATTTACATTACCACCTCTTCGCTCTTGTTATTCAATCATGCCCTAACTTTGACTCTTGTCATTCCAATCCTGCCATAACTTTAAATACCTTTCATTAAATTATATTTAAAAAGCTTTAAAAACTAATTTCAAAATATTTAATGCTAAGTAACAATATCTTGAGAAATCTAGCTGCGTACACACCACATTTTGACAATGAGCAACGTGGATAGTGTTTGCCGATACGACACGTCAATGCTTTCCATACTATTGAATTTATGGAAATTCTATGAAATCTAGACTGCTGACTTGACTCTCGCGGCCGGTTTACACGGCAAACAATATCGTGGCAAACCACTTGCAAACGATATCTCAATATCGTGGTTAGCCAGTGGTTGGCTAGTGGCTAGTCATTTTCCAGTGAAGAAATTGAAACGGCCGGTGGTTGGCAAGTGGTTGGCTAGTGGCTAGTGGCTAGTCATTTTCCAGTGGTTGGCTAGTGGCTAGTCATTTTCCAGTGGTTGGCCAGTGGCTAGTGGCTAGTCATTTTCCAGTGGTTGGCTAGTGGCTAGTCATTTTCCAGTGGTTGGCCAGTGGCTAGTAGTGGCTAGTGGCTAGTCATTTTCCAGTGGTTGGCCAGTGGCTAGTAGTGGCTAGTGGCTAGTCATTTTCCAGTGGTTGGACAGTGGCTAGTGGCTAGTCATTTTCCAGTGAAGAAATTGAAACGACAAACAATATCGTGGCAAACCACTTGCAAACGATAAACAATATCGTGGCAAACCACTCGATACGTGATGTGGAGGCGGTTAATTTGGAGTTGGGGAGAGGTGGCGATCTACCCACTAATGAATCTTGCAGCGTTATACTTTTTAATCTCCTCCTTAATTTGTCATTAATAAACAATCCACATTTACCTTACTCACTGGTAGCCGTAGATAGGTGATAGACGATGGCAAAGAAGGAAGCATATCGGTTGATTATTAATTTTGAGATTAATCTGCCCAGGAGTTGAAATAGGGACGCCATAATTACACTTCTTTCTTTTAGCTGAAAATCCTCACTGCAACAAAATATCAAAATCTTAAATACATAAAATATCCAAAATTATGTAAACAAATCTCAAAATATACTTACAAAGCCTTGGACATTGATGTTTGACTTTGCAAGCCTTCAAAACTCATGGATTTCTTCAACTTGTAATCAAATTCCGGCTTTTAGTACCACAACATAAGATTGTGGTTGAGTGCCTGCGAGCAGTAGGGCTCCCTTTTCGATAGTGAGGGCTCCCTTGAGCTTGTAGGGCTCCCTTTTCGATAGTGAGGGATTCTATTTACTAGTACCATTGAATTTCCTTTGATTGCATCTCTTGTAATTGGGACTTAAAATCTATCTTTCCTCCTTCCAATATTACCACTTGAACATTTAGTGAATCTCTGTATGCTTCCAGTATTTGAATGCCTGTTCATGGCTTCTCCCTTTTGAAATTCAAGGGTATAGCACTAGAGTTTGAGTTGAATTCCTTCATTCCTTGCTTGAACCAGATTTTCCTTGATCTTAACTACCTTGGCCTTACTGCTTTCTACATCATCTATCAATTTGTGTATATTGTCTTCATTGACCAAGGATGCAGCTACTCCAATGGATGCTGTAAAATTTGAGTCCATGTTGGTACCTTCATCCAATGGGACTTCCTATATTGTAACAATGTCAGGCTGTGAGGAAATTTTAATCCTCTTTTTTGTCTATTTCATAATGATCTTTATTTTGGG
The DNA here is from genome assembly GCA_027924585.1 of Larix kaempferi. Lineage (NCBI taxonomy): Eukaryota > Viridiplantae > Streptophyta > Pinopsida > Pinales > Pinaceae > Larix > Larix kaempferi. Next base: position 16,089,929 of record BSBM01000757.1, on the reverse strand, counting down.
ATCATAAACTATAGTCTCCAACTTATCAATGTCGTGTTTCTTGGAGGGTGTGATTGGAGTGAGTCCTAACTCAACGAAAAGAAGATGTCCTCCAGTGAGTGGAACTTCTGTGTCGGTGCCTGTTGTAGCATCAATGTCCATATCTTGGCCTTCATTTCCAAGTTCATCACCTCCTTGTTGACCTTGACTCTCCACAGCTTTCTTGAAGGCTTCTTCTTCTTCTTTCTTCTTTCGGAGTTCCTCTTGTCGAGTTGATTCTTGTTGTTGTTGTAGTAAATCGTCTCTTTTATTTTCTTGTTCTGCTGCAAGCCTATCCCGTTGTTCTTTTTTCCACCCTCTTCTGTAATTCTTCCGCTTCCTCTCTTGATTTTCTCCCTTCCTCAAACTTTCTTGCTAGCTCTTCTGCCTGCAATCTTTTTCTTGTTTTTTCCAAGAGGTATTCTTCCAAGGCTTTCTTCCTAGTAGCTTCTTCTAAATTTTATTGTGTCGAGGCATCAGATGGTTTGCTCAAGCTCTCCTCCTTACCACCCTTCCTTTTGCTAAGTCTTATATCCAATTCTGCGAGGTTTGGGACCTGTCTATATACTTCTTCTTCCCTCTAGAATTGGTCAACATATTCATAGTGTATTTTAACAGAAGCGCAACATAGAGCCACCTTTTGGTGACTGCCATTTCTTATAAAGATATTCTCACCAAAGTGAAAGGAATTCAAGTCCTTTACCAGGTCCTGGGCATCTTTGAACTTGTTCAACCTATATGATCTGACAATAAGTGGAAGTGGAGGCCATGAAGCCTTCTTATTGTTATGCAGGAAATGGTTGATGCCATTTAAAAATGTCTGCCTCACAATTTCCTTAAAAATAATGCAATATGTGACATACTTGGGTAACAACAATGGACCATTTGATCCTCCATAGATACACAAGTATGTGCCTTCAAGGGTGAGATATTAATCCCCCAATTGACTGACTAATGTAAGATCATCCTCGGACATGCAATTTGGTTATTTTCCATTTATCAACTAGTATAAGGGAACCACGAACTCCTTGTAGTAGTTCGCATGCTTTTGGGCCGACAAAATTTGGTATGCCACATAAATAGGAGACTCATTGGGATTCCACCAGCATCCGAGATCCGAAAAATGGTGCGGAGTCATGATACAATTTACCAAATAAGAAGACATATGGAATTCAACCTTCTTTACCTTGAGGCCTTGCTAAGCATCCTGGATTGCTTGGACCATGTTCTCAGAAATAATGTCTGCCCAATTAAAAATAGTACCATGCATTGTAATATGATAAAGTAAAGGAACCCAACTAATCTTGTAATGAGTTGAGTTGGGCCTCTCATACAACCTACATATGAGAGTAGCAACAATCCTGAAGGGAGTCTTCAAAAACTTAGTTTCATATTCCCCATTGTATCTATCGCGCAACTGCTTTCCCGGTAGAAACATCTTCTTTTCACATTCTGCATATTCTAGTTTCAAGTTTGCTAACCATTCTTATGTCAAATTTCTCTTGGATCTAGGAGTCTATATGCTTTGTCGATATGTGCAGGATGGAACGAGGAAAAACCTTTCCCCGTAGCACTTGTAATGATACGAAATTTAGTATCAATACGTGGAAGGATCCATCCTATCATTTCAGCACAAGGGAATTATTCAGTCCTGGTTGTAGCCTTGTGAATGCATGATATTTTGATGTTCTGATAAATTACATCTTCTTCGATGGTAGATTCTAGGACATTTTGATCCTTGATCAAATGGTAAATTTCACCCCATTTTAATTAAGGAGTTATTCCTGTGATATGTTGTGTGTCATCAAACTGAATCTCCAGATATGCTTCCTAAACCATTTCAATATCATATGTTGTCTCCAATATAGATTTAGAGGAGAGCTTAGGAACTCTTTTTGACATTTATGGATCCTGTATTACAGGGGAAATCTCATTATCTTGGGTAAATTCCATGGAAATGTCGAGATAACAATACAAATCATTCTGAAAATACTTGTAGGGAGTTCGTAATGTCTACAATGACTTCTTATCCCCAAATACGAGACCAAGCAAGGAAGAGGACAATGAAGAAGAAGAACCTGACCAAACCAAGAACATATGTGCTCTCATGGAATTACAATTTATATAAGGATTCTAACGATGGTGTTACAGAGAAACCACAAATGAGATGTAATTTCAGGAAAAATCAACAACAACTACAAAGAAAATAAATTATTTTCATATGAATAAATGAATTGTTCATCATTAAATCTAGAAACTCCCTATTTTATCCATTAGGATCTATATCGGTGCATCTATTAGCTAGTAACAGGGGAACATGGCGGCTCGTGGAAGCTAAAACAGGATTGAAGAAAATCAAGGCACTCTTGGAGTTAGGGTTTAAGGTAGGGTTTTAATTGGAACGGGAGAAAAATTCAAAAGAAAGATCATTTGGGAAAGAGGAGTGTGAATTGAGCTTTAAGGAACTAGTTATTCAATATAAGTGAGGCTCGAAACCCTTAAACCCCAAGGACAAAATCGACCAATAAGACATAAAAGAAAGAAAATGGCCAAGCATGAGGCTGACAAGTCCAATCACAGGCCTTTGCCCTCAAATCATAAATCCCCAAGTGAAAAATAACCCATCTAAGGACCAAGTCATGATGTTTTTAGTTTTCTTGGCTTTTTGGTAACCCTATTATTATAGAGGAGTATAAGGTCTCAAATTCCAAATTATTTTGTTCTTAATTTTTGTCATACCAAATGTTTTGTTGTTGTTTTTGAACTTCCTAATGATGGAGTGTTATTATTTTTTTCGTTCTAATTCACTAAGTTGATATAGTTGCTAGTCTAATGAACATGAGAAATAACTATTCTTATTCCAAATATTTAAAAGACTAAACCTAGTGTTGATAATAGTTCTTAATCTAGTAAATTGTTTTTGGCACTAATATGTTTCTTAAACGTCAAATAACATCTTATACCAAATATTTAAAAGAGTAAGCCTAGTGTTGATAATAGTTCTTAATCTAGTAAATTGTTTTTGGCACTAATATGTTTCTTAAACATCAAATAACATCTTATAGAACACTTGTTTGATACTTTAGTAATATGATGAGAATGAACAAAAATACACTTTGAAAATGCTCTCTTGTTATTTTTACATATTTTTCACCTAAATTTTAATGAAAATGATGTAAACCATAAACAAATTTAAGGCTTTTTTCAAACTTCCAAAACTAAAACAACATGAAATTACATTTACATTACCACCTCTTCGCTCTTGTTATTCAATCCTGCCCTATCTTTGACTCTTGTTATTCCAATCCTGCCAAAACTTTAAATACCTTTCATTAAATTATATTTAAAAAGCTTTAAAAACTAATTTCAAAATATTTAATGCTAAGTAACAATATCTTGAGAAATCTAGCAGCATACACACCACATTTTGACAATGAGCAACGTGGATAGTGTTTGCCGATACGACACGTCAATGCTTTCCATACTATTGAATTTATGGAAATTCTATGAAATCTAGACTGCTGACTTGACTCTCGCGGCCGGTTTACACGGCTGGCTAGTGGCTAGTCATTTTCCAGTGAAGAAATTGAAACGGCAAACAATATCGTGGCAAACCACTTGCAAACGATAAACAATATCGTGGCAAACCACTCGATACGTGATGTGGAGGCAGTTAATTTGGAGTTGGGGAGAGGTGGCTATCTACCCACTAATGAATCTTGGAGCTTTATACTTTTTAATCTCCTCCTTAATTTGTCATTAATAAACAATCCACATTTACCTTACTCACTGGTAGCCGTAGATAGGTGATAGACGATGGCAAAGAAGGAAGCATATCGGTTGATTATTAATTTTGAGATTAATCTGCCCAGGAGTTGAAATAGGGACGCCATAATTACACTTCTTTCTTTTGGCTGAAAACCCTCACTGCAACAAAATATCAAAATCTTAAATACATAAAATATCCAAAATTATGTAAACAAATCTCAAAATATACTTACAAAGCCTTGGACATTGATGTTTGACTTTGCAAGCCTTCAAAACTCATTGATTTCTTCAACTTGTAATCAAATTCCGGCTTTGAGTGCCTGCGTGCAGTCAATATAATTTTGCTTGGCTTTGGAGAAAAACAAAAACAGTCGTTCGATACCATTAATGGTGGCAACTACTTGTTGTCGCGTTATTGATGGACTTGTCGAGAGATCACAGAGATATTAATAATGATTGAGACTGGTCGTCCTCAAGTTATGGATGGACTTTGTAGAGAGATCATATGTGCTACAAGCAACACGAGGGGTCCCTGTCCCTCTATGATACAATTCTACGAAATACCGCAACTTGTCGATGCAAGTTGTCCAGCAGATCAAATTTTGTCGTGGAGCCTTCCTCGTCACTCAGGCTATGAGGGGTATGTTTCAAAGTCTTATCCTCCTATCTCTTCCTTGCTTGCATAGATTTCTTATAAAATCTGGTGGCCTGTGTAGCTTTGATTCGATGTTGGCTCTTGAAAATTTTGCTGAGATTATTTGGCTGGGAGGCTTGTATGTGCAATCAGAGTTTGCTTTGGGAGACTTGTAAGTGCAATGGCCCTCTGGAGTCTCATTTGACACGACCGGTGGTGGTTTTGGATAACAGAAGTGGACAAGTGTTCTATCATTAATCGCTCCAAGTGTAGCATAAATATTCAGAAAACTCTCAGGTGAGGGATTTGCAGATTTCTATTTTTTTATTTGACGGTGTAGAAATCGGATGGTCTTAATACATTGCATGTTTTGTCGGATTTGAAATGCTTGATATAATAACACATTCAATCAAGGACTTGTCTGCAATGACTTAAAAAATGTTATATTAAAAGACCCCTTATCCTAGACTCCTTTGTGTGTGATGATGGTTCAATCCTTATTTGCCGGTCACACAACCCAGAAACAATGTGCGATAATAGTTAAACTTTGTGTTCTTATTAGCTCATTGTGCGGTCAGTTTAGTCTTGGTTTGAGAAAAAAGATGGGTTAATCTCAAAAAGAGTTAAACTTTGTTCTTTTTAGCTCATTGTGCGATCAGTTTAGTCTTGGTTTGAGAAAAATATGGGTTAATCTCTCGTGCTGGGGGCTTCTCAGGCATTTTCATTTGTGTATTGATTCTTGTCCTTTGGGAGATTTTGTTAGCAAACATTGGATCTTGTTCATCAGATTACCCTTCTCTTTGAGTATATCAGTAGCATTGCATTTTGTTTCAATTGGCACTCCTATTCTGGCCAAGAAGATTTTATCCAAAACTAGTTGAACGTAGCATAAGATTGCAGTGATTTCTTGTGTGGATTAAGATTCGAAACCACAAGTGAAGCTTTATATGGCACGGGGCACCGACATAGTCACAACTTTTAATCTTTGCCTTTGTAAGTGACCTATTTAGTATAGGATTAGTTTGTCCTAAAATCTGTATTTTGACTGCTAAAGCACATTGCTTAGACATCTGAAATGGATGATTGAATTTCAGGGTGGTAAGTGGATGTATTTTATAAATCATAAGGAAGGCATAAGGTTCGGGGTGATGAAACACAAAGGAGAAAAATCAACGACATGACATGATTGAATAAGTAAACAAGTTCAGAGACCATATGGACATGAAGATCTAAAGATCAGTTTTAAAGATCTAATACAGAACAATATTTGAGGTCCAAATATCAGATGAAAAATATCATGAACAGAAAAGAATTCTGGACATGAAAAGTAGTGAAGCCCACCCACTCAAGGGTATTTTAGCATAAACACTTTTATCAGAAAATGAAATCATAAACAGCGTAATCAGACTGATTAGAAGCATTAACAACGATAATGAATAAAACTGGCTAATATTATATATGTAGATCATTCCAAAATGTAGTCTCCAACGAGCTTACGGAGAATCAGTACATAAACTGTACAAAACCAGCTTGATATCTCATAACCCTCTCCTAAAATACCAACCTCCCCACTCAATTACATCTCAGTCATTAGTTTTTATAGAAGAGTACAATAACAAATTATTGCAAACTACCAGGGATAAAACAACCTGGTAAAACAAATCAATAAACTAAAACCATCCTGATTTGGAATGCTTGATCGATCTTATGCCCGAAAATCTGGAACAAACTCTTTGATTGATAGTCTTTGCCTTGAAATATTGAAATACTTTGACACCTGCATGCTTAACTGCTCGAAAAATGTTAGTTTTGATTAGTCAAATCCTGATCTTTTACCTTGATATGTTTGACTAAGAAATACTCTGCCACTTCATACTCAATCCCTTGATATGTTTGACTAAGAAATTCTCTGCCACTTCATACTCAATCCCTTCAAAATCTGGAATTGGTTATTGCATAAGCTTCCCTCATGCCTCGAATCTGAATTTGATCTACCTTCAATTCATCACCTACAAATCTGGGAACGATTTGATATTGCTGATTTGGTGTCTCTAAAACTGGGATATTTTCCTTTATCTCTGGAATGTGCTATCCACTACATCCATTTACTTGATTTGTTTCCTGTGTTTTTGAATAACCCAGCTCTTCAACTTCGTGACAAGATGCACAAACTTGTATGAAGAACTTGATGTCCACACCGGATTGATGCATGTTTATATCAACTAAGAATTTGCCTACGCGACCATGGCTAGCTTGGGCACTCTAAGCCAGGATTTGCCTCATCAACAGCTGCTATACCCACAAATTCAAATAAGCCAGACACCCCCTGCCCCAAGAAGTGCCAAAACCTTGTGTGACTTCATACCAACAGAATCGCCCCCATTCTGATTTTGCTTGGAATTAAATGCTGTTCGAGGCTTGAGCATGACTTGATAAGAAATAAAAGTTGTCAAGTCACATTTTCCCTTCATATCTGGAATTGATTTTTAAACCCAAAATCTGCTTTGCCTACAAGTACTCTGTCACTAATTAAACTTGCAATCTATGGAAGTTTTGAAAGAGTATCTTCACTAAATGAATGCCATCTTCTGAGCATATATTTTCTTGACACTTTCACTCTGATATTGAAACCTCATTTGATATTTGCATGCACAGATATGACATCTGGTACAATGCATTTGATGATATGACATCTGGTATAACTTTCATAACTTCTCTGCTTCTCCGTTGGTGTTTTGTTGTGTGTGCTTTTCAAATTTGGTGAGATGGAGATAATCGTGACACTTGGTACTCGATCTGTCACTTGTTGGCGTTGCTTATGAAAGTATGCTTCACTCTGAAATACTCGATCGATCCTTCAACTTTGGCACTTTGGTGTTTCCTTTATTTTCTGAGCATCTAACATTGACATTCTGTTGGAGATCCGACCTCGGACAGGACGCTTAGCATTGGGTCTTCAGCAATTGGATGTTTGATTTTAAACATCTCTGGCAATTAGCACCCTGTAGATAACTTGGTGATGACTGTGGCGTATGAACTATAGTTCGGGCTGTTGGTGCTTGATATTGGATGACCGAAAAGCCTGGGACATATCTCACATAAAGAAATGTAAAAGAATATTAAATCCTTTGTATTAAAAATTGTCTCCAAGTTACTTCGACGCGTTGTGCAAGAGTTTCGAACCATGAACTGTTTGCTTGGACTTGCTTGGAGTGATCAAATTTGAAGGGTGGGTTTTAATTTTTATTGGAAGCCTATTTGTTATTGGAGCACTTCAAAGATGAAGGGCAATTTAAATAATTGTATTTCAATTGATAAGTATAAATTAACTAAACCTTTCTCCCAAAAAATGCAAAAAACAAATATTGCCCATCCGAATTTTTACAATCTTAAACAATTGAGCACTCCTTAATATCTACATGATAAAATGGTATCTTTTCAATAAAACCGAATTTCAACACATTAATTTGACATATATGTAACATTAAATTTACAGTTCATTAAAATAACAACTATTTTGTTGTATTTTTTTTTGGGTTAGACCACACTTCATTATACAGAAAAACTAATTAGACTATGCAATAACGATATTGGGGCGTCTGCATGATCTTATGCATAGTGCAAGACGTTGTAACTAGATATAGTCTTAAAATAAAGCTAGAACCATGAGAAAATTACTTACTGTTAACTATGTACAAAAAGAAGCCACTAAGCAAAATGAGGCTATAATAAACCTACAACCAAAATAAAATTACTATTTAATAATTTTTAAAATAAAAATTATTATTTTAAGAAAAATATATGATCTCCTCATCAAACAAGGAAAATAAGTGCGCCGCGAAAATAGGGTACCTCTTTACATGCACACTACCGAAATCTAAACATTTTGATGGGAGCATATTCTGGTACCAACATGATTTATACTTTCTTATGGAAGGTAAATGTCTTTGAGTTTTTTTTCCAAACAATTTTGTATTTTAAATTTGGTATAATTTTCATTTTCTCGACTTATTCCCTAGTATAGTTGCCAAGTTTCGCATTATGCAAAATGTGTGTCTTCATTTATGGTTTTTACTCAATTGTAGTTGACGTATAAGTGGTTACTGTCACAGTCTTGGTGAGCAGGCACCTTGATTGCCTTACCACCCACAAAAAGCATCGGCAAGCTTCGGTAAGGAGGGATATGACCAAGAAGCTAAGACGAGTGCATTGTCAAGCTACTTGACTTGGAAGCCTGTTGGCGTCATGCGGGAGGTTGGCATGAGGCGAGTGCCCACATTGGGTGGCACCACACTCAAATGCTTGAGTAGGAAAGAAAACCTGATAGACATCACAATGGGCTTCGACACTAGATGGGATGCGTCAGGACCATCCAGAGGTAGAGATGGGGGTGTGCATCAATACCCATTTGTCCAAGGCCAAGAGAGGACAAGCATCAACAAGTGTGGGCTTGGGCATCGATAGAAGTGAGCCCCGGGAGAAGGGTGCCCGACACAAGCTACAACAGAAGTGTGCCCAAGTGGAACACGTTGACAAAGGAGAGATGGCCCTTAGCAAGAAAATGTCCAAGTATAGGAGCCAACCCCAAAAGTGGGCACGCTCCTTGACAAGATGGGTTAAGTCCTTCTCGTGGATCTTAACTTTGGAAATTGTAGCATAGATTAACGCCTACGATTTTTGGTCTAACGACAATCTTACTCCAAGACTTTCATGAGTTGGCATCCTGTGGGCACATCTGTCTTGAATGTAACTTGTACTCTTATTTATATAAACATTTAGGCATGCCCGGCTTAGGGAGCTGCCATATATTGTTCCTTTCTTTCTTTGGCATATTTTCCTAAGTAAGTGTATAATTGTGATAAGTGATAACACATAATATGGCTAAGCATAACATTGAACAAGAATAAGTGTAAGTTAAGTGAGGCGTAGTCTTCCGGGATTCCAAATGGGGTTGGTCTCACCACCAGCAAGGTTGCTCGGATAGTGCCGCATAACCTAACTAAAGGGGACAAACTTCGGTTTTGAGCTGGATCTACTAGATCTGTGATAGGTGGTATTAGAGCTAATTATCTGGATATGCTCTTTACCACGACGCGAGGAAGATTGTCGAAGGTTGGATGCAATGGTTTAAGAGAACGTCGGTGACATGGATGGGAGCTTGCACTGAGTAGCAGTGTGCCCAACAAGGCACAGGGTGCCCAAACAGTTTGTCAATCTAGCAACAGTGCACCTAGAAGTGAGGCCGTCGTGGTGCTATCAGGGATTAAGTCCTTTACACTTCAGGACATGCCACTGCCACAATATGAACCAACTTCTGAATGAAGGGAATGACGAAGATACTATGTGGGACCCTAATAAGAAACAAGCCATTTTTGACGCCGGATGAACGGAGCAGACAGAATAAATCTAAAAATTGCATAATTGATAGAATCTAGATGCCATGTTATGGCTATGTTCGGTTTTTCCTCTGGGTTTCTCTGCTGCTCTATTTGTGTTGTGTCGGACCGGATTTGTTCTGGCTTGTGGTTTGGAAACCTGAGAAGCTTGAGACTCTGGGGGATGTGATTCATAAACCTATGGTTCGATCTAGTGACCTGGTTATTAATGTTATTGTAGAGGAAAGTTACATGCATGGACGCTTGAGAAAGAATGTATTTTCTGATACAGACATAAAGCTTCTAGGTACTGTCCGTTACTTTTGTTGGTGCTTTTGCTTTCTACCATTTTGGGATTGAGTTTCTCATGCATATTTTGATTTTGGTACTTTTTTTTTTTACCATTTTGGGATTGAGTTTCTCATGCATATTTTTTTGGGTACAATGCAGAGCTTGTCCTTGAGCTTTTCAAAAGCTTATTGTTGTGTCGATGTCCATTTGAAGACAGTTTTTCCATTTCCCCTTGTCAACTGATTCAAGGTCCAGGCTATCTGACTGAAGCCGAGTATGAACCGTCGATAGAAATTCGCCAAACCAAGAAAACTTCTTAGTTATTGAATGTTTCTAGGCATGGGCCAATCTTTGAGGATCTGTACTTTGTCTAGATCGACGTGAATTCCTGCAGAGTCAATTACATACCCCAAATTTTTAATGTTGGTCATCACAAAAGAGCAATTGTCCATGTTCAAATAAAGCCGATGTTGCTAGAGAGTGTCGAGGACTTGTCGAAGATGTCTGACATGTTCTTCCCATGATCGACTGAAAATCATTATATCGTCGAGATAGACAATAACCCATTTGTCGATGAAAGGTCGAAGAAGGTTATCCATATGTCCCATGAAGGTCGCAGGTGCGTTGGTTAAGCCAAAAGGCATGACTAACCAAATTTGCGAGGGAAAAAAAAGTCGTCACCAAAACTTGGACCTTTGTACCTATTCATAATCGGTCCATTGGTAACAGGGAAACCATACAACAGGCTATTGCATGCAAGGATTTCATTACATGAGGAAAAGGTAAACTTAAACAGCAGACTGCTCTATTGACAAAATGAGGAACATTAAGGTAGATGGAAGAATATTACAAATTTAAATTTCTAAGGTAGATGGAAGAATATTACAAATTTAAATTTCTAAGGTAGATGGAAGAATATTACAAATTTAAATTTCTAAGAGAAAATCATGTCTAATAGACAAATAAATTTGATTGTTTGTCAAATCAACTAGATCGCGTGGCGTTTTTAAGAAGTAAAACCAAATAACTCTTAAATCGTTGCTATTCATATAGAAAATTAGTCTCAATATATCAAAGCTAACAAAAGCATATCATACTTTCCCATTAATGTAACAAAGAAATTCAGTAGACGACGATGTCTTAAAAAAGACACAATGTTAACTTGTTCACCGCAACAGATTGTGCCTATAAAGATTTCAACAAAAATAGAACAAAGTAATTATCTGAAAACATAGCATAAGGTATTCTTTTCTAATCCAAAAGTTAAAAAATAACGAAAGTGAGAGGATTTGTTGTTGCAGCGTACTGAAAATCAAACCATTAAAAAAAAAAACACCCACCGATACACTCTTAATCTCTTCCAAGACACGTTGAACAATCTTCTCCACTAGCTTACCCTCGTCACTGGTTGTTCACAACAAAGTAAACACACGGAGTTAGAACGTGTACATAAGCAAATACCATATAGCTATGGATAAATTTATCATTATATGTAGAGAGTTCTCACCCGTTAAATGGCGCTGCATCGAGTTCGAACCCTCGGAAATCGGATGGTCTTAATACATTGCATGTTTTGTCGGATTTGAAATGCTTGATATAATAACACATTCAATCACAGACTTGTCTGCAATGACTAAAAAATGTTATATTAAAAGACCCTTTATCCTAGACTCCTTTGTGTGTGATGATGGTTCAATCCTTATTTGCCGGTCATACAACCCAGAAACAATGTGCGATAATATGGCCAAAGATGTATCAAAAGTAGTTAAACTTTGTTCTGTTTAGCTCACTGTACCATTATTTTAGTCTTGGGTTGAGAAAAAGATGGGTTAATCTCAAAAAGAGTTAAAATTTGTTCTTATTAGCTCATTGTGCGATCAGTTTAGTCTTGGTTTGAGAAAAATATGGGTTAATCTCTCGTGCTGGGGCTTCTCAGGCATTTTCATTTGTGTATTGATTCTTGTATTTGGGAGATTTTGTTAGCAAACATTGGATCTTGTTCATCAGATTACCCTTCTCTTTGCATATATCAGTAGCATTGCATTTTGTTTCAATTGGCACTCCTATTCTGGCCAAGAAGATTTTATCCAAAACTAGTTGAACGTAGCATAAGATTGTAGTGATTTCTTGTGTGGATTAAGATTCGAAACCACAAGTGAAGCTTTATATGGCACGGGGCACCGACATAGTCACAAATTTCAATCTTTGCCTGTGTAAGTGACCTATTTAGTATATGATTTGTTTGTCCTAAAATCTGTATTTTGACTGCTAAAGCACAAAGCTTAGACATCTGAAATGGATGATTGAATTTCAGGGTGGTAAGTGGATGTATTTTATAAATCATAAGGAAGGCATAAAGTTCAGGGTGATGAAACACAAAGGAGAAAAATCAAACATGGCATGATTGAATAAGCAAACAAGTTCAGAGACCATATGGACATGAAGATCTAAAGATCAGTTTTAAAGATCTAATACAGGACAATATTTAAGGTCCAAATATCAGATGAAAAATATCATAAACAGAAAAGAACTATGGACATGAAAAGTAGTGAAGCCCACCCACTCAAGATCATTTTACGATAAACACTTTTATCAGAAAATGAAATCATAAGGAGGGTAATCAGACTGATTAGAAGCATTAACAACAATAATGAATAAAACTGGCTAATATTATATATATAGATCATTCCAAAATGTAATCTCCAACGAGATTACAGAGAATCAGTACCTAAGCTGTACAAAACCAGCTTGATATCTCATAACCCTCTCCTAAAATACCAACCTCCCCACTCAATTACATCTCAGTCATTAGTTTTTATAGAAGAGTACAATAACAAATTATTGCAAACTACCAGGGATAAAACAAATCAATAAACTAAAACTGTCCTATTTGGAATGCTTGATCGATCTTATGCCAGAAAATCTGGAACAAACTCTTTGATTGATAGTCTTTGCCTTGAAATATTGAAATACTTTGACACCTGCATGCTTAACTGCTCGAAAAATCTTAGTATTGATTAGTCAAATCCTAATCTTTTGCCTTGATATATTTGACTAAGAAATGCTCTGCCACTTCATACTCGATCCCTTCAAAATCTGGAATTGGTTATTGCATAAGCTTCCCTCATGCCTCGAATCTGAATTTGATCTACCTTCAATTCATCACCTACAAATTTGGGAACGATTTGATATTGCTGATTTGGTGTCTCTAAAACTGGGATATTTTCCTTTCTCTGGAATGGGCTATTCACTACATCCATTTTCTTGATTTGTTTCCTGTGTTTTTGAATAACCTAGCTCTTCCACTTCGTGACAAGATGCACAAATTTGCATGAAGAAATTGATGTCCACACCGGATTGATGCATGTTTATATGAACTAAGAATTTTCCTACGCGACCATGGCTAGCTTGGGCACTCTAAGCTAGGCTTTGCCTCATCAACAGTTGCTATACCCACAAATTCAAATAATCCAGACACCCCTGCCCCAAGAAGTGCCAAAACCTTGAGTGACTTCATACCAACAGAATCGCCCCCATTCTGATTTTGCTTGGAATTAAATGTTGTTCGAGACTTGAGCATGACTTGATAAAGAAACAAAAGTTGTCAAGTCACATTTTGCCTTCATATCTGGAATTAATTTTTAAACCAAAAATCTGCTTTTCCTACAAGTACTCTGTCACTAATTAAACTTGCAATCTATGGAAGTTTTGAAAGAGTATCTTCACTATATGAACGCCATCTTCTGAGCATATATTTTCTTGACACTTTCACTCTGATATCGAAACCTCATTTGATATTTGCATGCACAGATAGGACATCTGGTACAATGTATTTGATGATGGAAATTCCTAGTGCACTACATTCTCATAACTTTCAAAACTTCTCTGCTTCTCCATTGGCGTTTTGTTGTGTGTGCTTTTCAAATGTGGTGAGATGGAGATAATCGTGACACTTGGTGCTCGATTTGTCACTTGTTGGCGTTGCTTATGAAAGTATGCTTCACTTTGAAATACTGGATCGATCCTTCAACTTTGGCACTTTGGTGTTTCCTTTATTTTCTGAGCATCTAACATTGACATTCTGTTGGAGATCCGACCTCGGACAGGACGCTTAGCATTGGGTCTTTAGCAATTGGATGTTTGATTTTAAACATCTCTGGAAATTAGCACCCTGTAGATAACTTGGTGATGACTGTGGCATATGAACTATAGTTCGGGCTGTTGGTGCTTGATATTGGATGACCGAAAAGCCTGGGACATATCTCACATAAAGAAATGTAAAAGAATATTAAATCCTTTGTATTAAAAATTGTCTCCAAGTTACTTCGACGCGTTGTGCAAGAGTTTTGAACCATGAACTGTTGCTTGGAATTGCTTGACACTTGTGCTCGGTTTCCTATGATGTGTGTCAGGACCATCCAGACGTAGAGATGGGGGTGTGCGTCAATACCCACGAAGGGATTTGTCCAAGGCCAAGAGAGCACAAGCATCAGCAAGTGTGGGCTTGGGCATCGATAGAAGTGAGCCTAGGGAGAAGTGATCCCAGGGAGAAGGGTGCCCGACACAAGCTACAACAGAAGTGTGCCCAAGTGGAACACATCGACAAAGGAGAGAAGGCCCTTAACAAGAAAATTCCCAAGTGCGGGAGTCAACCCAAAAAGTGGACGCGCTCCTTGACAAGACAAACAATTATAAATATCGAAAGGCGTTGAGGCATTTGGTCATAAAAAAAAATCAAGTATTTCAGACTTAGAGAAGTAAGCCAAAAGGAAGAGGAGAAGAAAAATACACGAGCAGGTTTGACAGGTGCAAGTTTGGCGGAGACAGTTTGGGCGCACCTTTGACAAAGGTAGTCTACATGCACTGTGCATTGTCACCTAAGTAGTTTTTTGGATAGGTATTGTTGATAATTGATGCTGTGCAGAATTTGACAGTGTCTATTTTAGGTTGTAGGTGTTTATTAAATAAATTTGCAGCAAACTTCACTGCATGCTAATGCATGTGAAGAATTAAATAATTTGCATAATTATACAGCAACCTACAGCTGATTTTACGGCATGTAAATAATGCCTTTATTTCTATGCAATATAATCTATATAAGTATGTAGCTGTGAAGTCTAAAGATCAATGGGAAATAAACAATTAGGTTTTCTTTTCCTGTGTTTGATTAAAAGCTTCTCTCTTGTTTTCTGTGTTGTTTCATTTCATTGTGCTATTTTAAACTAGGCTCTTTTATAATCTTCATTTGGTATCAGAGCAGGTATTTTGTTTAAAGTTCATAATGTCAAAGTCTAAGTCTTTGCCCATTCCAGAATTTGATGGAAGTGATTATGATTATTGGTGCATCAAGATGATGACCTTTTTGACAGGAAAAGATTTGTGGGAGATTGTAGAATCAGGTTATGAAGATCCAGCTGATTGGAACACACTTACAGCCAATGATAAAACAACTAAGAGAGAAGCCAAGAAGAAGAATGCCCAATCTTTATTTCATATTCAAATAGCTCTAGATAAGAGCTTATTTCCAAGAATTGCAGGAGCAAAGTAAGCTCAGAATACCTGGAAGACTCTACATGAAGTTTACCAAGGCAGTGATCAAGTTAAAGTTATCAAGTTACAGACACTGAGGACAGAATTCGAGAATTTGAAGATGCAAGAAGGTGAGAAGGTGAGTGATTATTGTGTAAGAGTAAATGACGTTGTCAATAAATTGGCTACTCTAGGAGAAACTATTGATAAAGAAGTTGTGATTAAAAAGGTGTTGAGGTATCTAACACCAAGATGGAACAATGTTGCTATAATCATTGAAGAAAGCAAGGATTTGACTAACCTTCACTTTGATGACCTAGTTGGATCTCTTATTTCTCATGAAGACAGAGTGAGAGATTCATTTGGAGAAAGTGATGAGAAAGCTTTTTCCACAAAGCTATAGATTACAAAGAATGCAGATGCTAGTTCTAGCTCCAGAAGAAACCAAGCCCAAGGTAAAGGTCAGTATCATTTTTTTCCAAGAGGAGATAGAGGAAGAAGAGGTGGTTTCAAAGGAAGGGATAGAGGCAGATTTGATAAGAGAAACATCCAGTGTTATCATTGTCAAAGGTATGATCATTTTGAAAGGGATTGCAGATTAAAAGAAAACAAAAGTGTTAATTATGCTCAAGAGGGTGATGATGCTTCTCCAAATTTTTTTTTTTTATCTTATGGCAACACTGAAAATACAGTTAAAGATGTTTGGTATTAGATTCGGGTTGTTCTAACCACATGACAGGAAATTGCAAGCTTTTCTCTACAATGGATGAAAGTTTCAAATCTAATATCAAACTTGGTGATGAAAAAACCTTAGAGGTTTCTGCAAAAGGAGATATGGCAGTCCATACAAAAGAAGGTATGAAAAGTGTCAAAGATGTTTATTACACTCCACAGTTAAAGTACAATTTATTAAGTGTTGGGCAGCTGTGTGAAAAGAATTACAGAGTAGTGTTTGATGATAGACAATGCACAATTTATGATAAGAATCAAAGCAATAGGGTGGTTACAGTTGTGCCTATGTCAAAGAATAGGATGTTCCCATTGAAGTTTGGAGAAACTAGCATCAACCTTGCTAATATGGCATATGAGGACAAAGGTTGGTTGTGGCATCTCAGGTATGGTCATTTGAATTTTCACAGTTTGAAGATTATAACATCAAAAGAATTAGTTTATGGTTTGCCTAAGGTTGAAGTGCACAAAGAGGTTTGTGAAGGATGTGCTAAAGGAAAACATGCAAGAGAGAAATTTTCTAGAGGCAAGGCATAGAGGGCCCATTATCCACTTCAGCTAGTTCATTCTGATATTTGTGGTCCTATGCAGACAGAAAGTTTGGGTAAGTCACCATATTTCATTACTTTTATTGATGATTACTCAAGAATGTGTTGGGTTTATTTTTTGAAGAGCAAGGGTGAAGCATTTGATACATTCAAGAGGTTTAAAGCCCTTGTAGAAAATGAAAGTGGTTACAACATAAAATGCTTAAGGACTGATCGTGGAGGAGAATTTTGTTCAAGAGGTTTTTAGAATCTTTGTGATGTGATGTAATGTCCCCATTTTGACCCCTTTGTATTAAATCGTAAATGATGTAAATATTGTAATTAATCATGGTGAGGAGCTCAAGGCCAAGGCCCCACCGTTGATTTAGCGTTTCATGTATCGGCAATTAAAAATAGATGCCTACGGTTCTTGTGAGAGATGGGCACAATGTATATAAGACATCATGTAATTATGAATTTTCAATGAAAAACCCACAACCGGCTATGCAATGCAACAAAAGAGATGGGGCATGACTCTATAAGGAAAAGGGAGGGAAATTATTCAAACCCTTGAGCCAATGGTGTTAATCCATGTGTCAATGGGGAAACCCATAAAACCACCAACTACCCATTTTGTCTCATGCACCCAATCATTTAATTCTTCCAAAGATTGGTTGGGGCAGTTATTGCCTTGGAAATGAGGCAGTATGGCAGCCAATTTCGTGCATGGGCAAGCCATCAACCTGGAAATTCGTGTTTTGCCTCCTTGTGCAAGAAATCACCCACGAAATGGTGCCCAAAGCCATTCTGAATGGGCAGTCTTCACTCATTCACGCAGTTGGAGCTATCTGGGTCTTTCCCTTCACGTTTTTCAGCAAAATCCTGCATTTTTCCATGCCTGGGAGTTCGTTTTTGCACATGCAGTAGCCTGGGAGAGAAGGGCCACGTTTTGGGGACTGTATGGAGGTCGTTTTTGCTCCTGAATGTCCAAGGACGTTTTTCTAAAAACGGATTTAGCTTCCCTGGGTTGTTTCCCAACCTCCCATTTCGTTTTGTGGGTTCCCACGTTTTTCTGAGTTAGCTGAAACTCCATCTCATGCATCTCACTGTAAAAACGTTTTATCCTACCCCATAATTGTGTTCTGCTGTTGTGTGCATCCTCATTTTGGTTTGAGCCTGTGAATTGAAGTTTTGGAGTGGTAGTGGACAGAAGTAGCTTGATAAACCTAGTGGGGGAGACAACCTCTCAAGAAGATCAAGAGGGCTTTGGTTACTCTTCTATGCATACCCTGAGAGCACTAGATAGGGAAGGTATGGCTTGAGGGACTGTATAGCAGAGAAAAGAATACCTCCTTGTGCTGGGTGTGTAGGTATTGTGAATTCCAAGCTATATAGATCTTGCAAGGTTATCCCTGGCTCTGTGCTGGAGCTCACTAGCTTAGCAACTCTTCCTTTCCATCTCCTAGCAGCCTGATAAAACCAATTGTAGATTGGCTTGGCTCATTTTGGTGTATGCTTGGCTATGTGTGAGTCTGTTGTTCCCTGGTTCCTTGTAGAGATCATGCCCAGCTCGGGGGTGGCAGTGGTGCTGAGAGGTTGAGGAGCACACTAGCCTACGGTTGGGTGGAACGTTGCAGTTGCATAGCCAGTTGCGTGGGACTACCTTATTGAGATAAGTATTTCCCTTGTGTTGAATTTGCAATTTTCATTTGATGAATATTTTGAATGTATGTGGATGTGTTAAACGAATTTATTTCCGCTGTGTTTTTAAAAGTTTATGCATTACCATATGATCTTTTATAATTCTGCCAGGGTCTCTATTTAATGACTGTCACAGAATTCTGAATGTATGTTAGATATCAGCATGATTTACTTATCTCTGTTGTGTTCTATAGCATGCACATGTACATGTCCTGGTATCAATGAGTTTGATTTTAATGAACATAGGGCTAATTGCCCGGACTGAGCACTGTGATCCTCTCTATCACGCTGGTATGATAGAGGGGACACTACATGTGAATGGAATTAGAAGACAACTCACCACTGCTTACACACCTCAACAAAATGGGGTAGCTGAAAGAAAGAACCGTACAGTGGTGGAAATGGCAAGGAGTATGTTACATACCAAAGGATTAAGCAATTCCTTTTGGGGTGATGCAGTTGCTACAACAGTGTACATTCTCAATAGAAGTCCCACTAGTGCACTTCACATGATGACTCCTTATGATGCCTGGTATGAGAAAAAGCCTAATGTTAATTATTTCAAATTTTTTGGTTGTTTAATGTTTGTTCATGTAGCTGATCAAAAGAGACAAAAGTTAGATCCAAAAAGTGAAGCATGCATTTTTGTTGGATATAGTGAGCAAAGTAAGGCTTACAGGTTGTATAATCCTCTCACCAATCGCATTGTTGTGTCAAGAGATGTAATTTTTGATGAAGGGGGAGTTTATGGTCATCAAAAAGACCATGTTGAGAAATCAAAATCTGGTTTGGATGGTGATATTATTAATGATATTAATAATGGGAATCCCACTAATGTTTCAGTTCCAAATGCTACAAATTCACCAAGTAGCCCCTCATCTAGTTCTCCATATTCAAGTCCAAGTACTGCAAGGACGATGAGAAGCTTGAATGAAATTTATCAGAGAAGTACAAGTTTGGCACATGAAGAAAATCCAAGAGGTGAGACTGTAAATTTTGCTTTATTTTCACAAGTTGATTTTGAGCCATCAGGTTTTGAAGAAGCTTCTACTAATGAGGTTTGGGTGCAAGCTATGCAAGAAGAGATAGATTCAATTCATAGGAATGATATTTGGGAGCTTAGAGATCTTCCACATGACAAGAAAAAAATTGGTACTAAATGGGTCTACAAGATAAAGTATAACAGTGATGGGACTGTTGAAAGACACAAAGCAAGGTTAGTTGCTAAGGGATTCACATAGAAGTATGGCATTGATTATGAAGAAACCTTTGCACCTGTAGCAAGGCAAGAGACTATCAGAATGTTGATTTCACTGGCAGCACAAAAGAAATGGAGCATTCATCACATGGATGTGAAAAGTGCCTTCTTGAATGGGTACTTAGAAGAGGAAGTCTTTGTGGAACAGCCACAGGGGTTTGAAGTGCAAGGAAAAGAACATCAAGTCTACAAGTTGAAGAAGGCTTTGTATGGCCTGAAGCAAGCACCAAGATCCTGGTATGCCAGGATTGATGGATATTTTCAAGAGAATGGCTTCAAAAGAAGTAAGAGTGAACCTACCCTTTACTATAAACAAGAAGATAATGATATTCTTATTGTCAGTTTATATGTTGATGATTTGTTGTATATGGGTAGCAGTTCTAAGACGAAGGATGAATTCAAATTTGCTATGATGTGTGAGTTTGAGATGAAAGATTTAAACCTCATGCAATATTTTCTTGGAATGGAAGTTTATCAAAGTGAAGATGAAATTTTTATTTGTTAGACAAAGTATGCAAAGGATATGTTGAAGAAATTTGATATGGTTGATTGCAAACCATCTCCTACTCCAAATGCTCATGGAGTTGTGTTGTGTAGAGATGATGGTGCTGAAATGGCTGATGAGACAGTTTACAGAAGTATTGTTGGAAGCTTAATGTTTCTAACACACACAAGGCCTGATATTGCTTATTCAGTTTCACTTGTTTCTAGGTATATGACAATGCCATCTGAAATGCATATGAATGCAGCTAAAAGAATTCTGAGGTATGTGAAAGGAACTCTAAATTTTGGCATTCATTACTATACTTTTAAGAGTTTTGAATTGGTTGGCTTCAGTGATTCTGATTGGGGAGGTAGTTTGGATGATAGAAAGTCTACATCTGGTAACTATTTTTCTTTTGGTTCTAGTTTGATCACGTGGAGCTCAAAGACGCAAAGTATAGTTTCTCTTTCTTCTACAGAAGCAAAATATGTTGCAGTCACCTTAGCAGGCACACAAGCATTATGGTTTAGCAAAGTTCTTGACGAAATTGAAGAAAAACAAATTCAACCTACAGTATTTTTTTGTGATAATATGAGTGCCATCAAATTGGCCAAGAATCCAGTACATCATAGAAGGACAAAACATTTTGACTTGAAGTATCATTTTATTCGAGATTTGGTCCAAAAGAAGCAAGTTGAATTGAAATACATCAACACTCAAAAACAACTAGCAGACATCTTCACTAAGGTAGTCTCAAAGGCCTAGTTTTTTATTCTCAGAGATCTTATTGTGAGCCCTCTCAGCATCAAGGGGGAGTATGTTGATAATTGATGCTGTGTAGAATTTGACAGTGTAGGTTTTAGGTTGCAGGTGTTTATTAAATAAATTTGCAGCAAACTTCACTGCATGCTAATGCATGTGAAGAATTAAATAATTTGCAGAATTATACAGCAACCTACAGCTGATTTTACGGCATGTAAATAATTCCTTTATTTCTATGCAATGTAATCTATATAAGTATGTAGCTATGAAGTCTAAAGATCAATGGGAAATAAACAATTAGGTTTTCTTTTCATGTGTTTGATTAAAAGCTTCTCTCTTGTTTTCTTTGTTGTTTCATTTCATTGTGCTATTTTAAACTAGGCTCTTTTATAATCGGTATCACATGAGGTGGACCTGTGGGTGCTTTAGGGGGAGACTACCAAGACAGGACGACTCTTAGAAGAAGAGTATATCTTGGGTTTTCTTGAGATATTTGTCAATTGGACACTCTGTGTTGGTATTTGCGTCCAATACTTCATGTGATCACTTTCACAACTTGGGTTAAATCTTACGAGCTTTGGTCTAACAAAAATATTGCTCCAAGACTCTCATGAGTTGGCATCCTCATCCTGTAGTCACATCTGCGTTGAATATACCTTGTACTCTTATTTATATAAACATTTAGGCATGCCCGGCTTAGGGAGCTGCCATATATTGTTACTTTCTTTCTTTGGCATGTTTTTACTAAGTGTATAATTGTGATAAGTGATAACACATAATATGGCTAAGCATAACATTGAACAAGAATAAGTGTAAGTTAAGTGAGGTGTAGTCTTCTGGGATTCCAATGGGGTTGGTCTGACCACCAGCAAGGTTGCTCGGATAGTGCCACATAACCTAACTAAAGGGGACGAACTTCGGTTTTGAGCTGGATCTGCTAGATCTGTGATAGGTGGTATCAGAGCTAATTATCTGGATATGTTCTTTACCACGACGCGAGGAAGCTTGTCGAAGGTTGGATGTGGTGGTTTGGGAGCACGTTGGTGACATGGATGGGAGCTTGCACTGAGTAGCAATGTGCCCAACAAGGCACAGGGTGCCCAAACAGTCTGTCAATCTAGCAACAGTGCACCTAGAAGTGAGGCCGCCATGGTGCTATCAGGGATTAAGTCCTTTACACTTCAGGACATGCCACTGCCACAATATGAACCGAATTTTGAATGAAGGGAATGACGAAGATACTATGCGGGACCCTAAGAAGAAACAAGCCATTTCTGACGCCGGATGAACGGAGCAGACAGATTAAATCTAAACATTGCAGAGTTGATAGAGTCCAGACGTCGTGTTATGGCTATGTTCGGTTTTTCCTTTGGGTTTCTCTACTTCTCTATCTGTGCTGTGCCGGACCGGATTTGTTCTGGCTTGTGGTCTGGAAACCAGAGAAGCTTGAGACTCTGGGGGATGTGATTCATAAACCTGTGGTTCGATCTAGTGACCTGGTTATTAATTTTATTGTAACGTGGTTATTAATGTTATTGTAGAAAAGAGCTACACGCATGGGCGCTTGAGAAAGAACATATTTTCTGATACAAACATAAAGCTTCTAGGTACTGTCAGTTGCTTTTGTTGGTGCTTTTGCTTTCTACCACTTTGGGATTGAGTTTCTCATGCATATTTTGATTTTGGTACTTTTTGTTTCTACTGTTTTGGGATTGAGTTTCTCATGCATATATTTTTGGGTTTCAGGATTCTTGGATGTTAAGGTATTTGTTTACGATCTCCCATCGGAGTTCAATGAGGATTGTCTTGTGAACAGTTGTTTCGCAATTCATTTGTTCATTGCAGAGGTCACCATACACCGTGCTTTGTTGAATAGCTTTGTCCGTGTTTTGAATCCTTGGAGGCTGATTTTTTGCTTCGTTCTTGTCTATGTTGCATGTAATTTTAGTATGATGAATGGGTTTCCGTATTTGGGGTATGCTCGGTCGGTTCTCGTCTATGCAATGCGTACATATCGGAGACCATGCATTTTGGGAACATAAGCGAAGGCACTGATCATGTTTTCGCCACTACCCACAATTATGGAGCATGCTTTCATGCCATGGTCAATTAGCATTGTCTTTTTGTTGTGGCCGAGCATCGTGGTCTTGCCTGGAATGTTTTTGCTAATTGTATTGCCTTTTGCTTTGTTTTGTTGGAGGATGTTGCAGTTAGTGATGGGATACCGACGTTCTTGCAGAGTTCTATAATATTGCAAACCTTTTTCGTCAAGGGAAAACACTATTGCCAGGATGTTGAACACATACATATTCCTCCTTACGTTGCTCCCAAGCCCATTGAGACCCTATGGGATGCTGCGTATCCGAAGCCTAAGCGCAATATATGGGTGCTTTTTGTTAGAGATAATGTAGAAATGCTAGGGATTGTGTTGAGTTGTATTGTCTATGTTTGGTTTGGATAAGTTTGAGATCCACATATCATGGATCTGAGAGTTAGTATTGTTACCTATATATTGTAATCATTTATCATTTGTTAATTGAATTGGTTTACACCATTCCTGTGTGTGTGAGAGCCTTTGGCTCTGCACTTCCTCCTCCTCTCCAATTCAAGGGAAAACACTATTGCCAGGATTCTGATGAAGATAAAATTTTAATTCAGCTGGATGTAATGATGATTGATAACTTTTTGGCTGGAGCTGTAGCAGCTGAAGCAAATCAAATTGACTTTGATGCAGAACTAAACTTTCTTGAAGACTGGCTTGAAAAGCCAAAGAATTTTGACTATGTTTGTGATGCAGAATGTATCAGGTTTGCAGATGTTCATGAAGAGATTTTGTTGCAGATTTCCACTACACTGCACATAGCTGATTGTAACCGAGCATGGAGGACAATTATCAGTGAAAAGTTCGCAGAATTTGCAGAAGCACAAGGAAGATTCAGGACAGCAGATGCTCAATCAAATTTCATAATGAACATTGAAGACTTCAAATTCTCAATCAGGAAACGCAAAAAGAAAAACAAATATTATCTTGCAGCAAGAAAAGTGAAGATGAAGTGGAGGACTGTAGAGTTCGAGGTCTTAGCAAACATAGACGATTAAAATGTTAAATTGCTTTGCTGATTTGTAAGCCTGGAACTACAGGCATATTTTATTTTGATCCATTTCTACATTAAGGGAGGATGTTAGAGATAATGTAGAAATGCTAGGGATTGTGTTGAGTTGTATTGTCTATGTTTGGTTTGGATAAGTTTGAGATCCACATATCATGGATCTGAGAGTTAGTATTGTTACCTATATATTGTAATCATTTATCATTTGTTAATTGAATTGGTTTACACCATTCCTGTGTGTGTGAGAGCCTTTGGCTCTGCACTTCCTCCTCCTCTCCAATTCTTAACTCTTTTTAAAGGAAAGACGGAGATTCATCCCAAAAACATCAGTGGCCGCAAGTAAGCTCTAGAGTAATAGTTAGTTGAGCTCTGAATTCCAAGAGTTTTTTTTAATGGTTTTCAATTAGTTAATGTGTTGTATGTGATTTGTAGGGGAGTGAGAATAGCGATATGGAAAAAATTTGGGAATGCTTCGAGGGATACCAGACCATAATCCTTCGCTTTGTATTTTTCCTGTGTCCGTTGGGCAGGGCGGTGGTGATGTAGGTATGAGTAACATTGAGGACGGTCTTCTTAACTCCCCAGCTTGTGGCCTGTAGTGCCAGAATTATACGGATGACAAAGGAATTGTATAAGCCAAGCTCCATCATCCAATACACAAACACATGAATGTTGACACACGAAGTCTAGAATCAAACCAAAAATGTAAAAATAAAAATATCAGTGGCTCTAAATCCTGATATTTATTTGTGCTATAATCAAATATTTACATAGACAAAGATGTATCATAAGACATTATTTCTTCTGAATGATAGAAACTAGACCCAGTTGGCAAGCATGATGTACTGAACATTTGGACATTTTGATTCTCTACTTGTGTGCTTAGCCTACGTTTGATCAAAGCCAAATATTTGGAATTAGGTGGCCTAGGTGCAGTACAAATTTGGCCAAGATAATTATGGTTTCTCATAGCCCTTAATTTCAGTTCAGTGAGCAATCTGACTTAATTATAAAAAAAACGATTTTTCTGATTATGTTTGTCAAATAGACCTGCAAATCCATCTTCACATGATGTACTTGAGGCCCTACATGAGTACGTGTGTGTTAAAGAGAGAATATAGGTTTATTTGCATGCAAATTATTTTCTTGTGGATGTTGACTGGGGATCAACACGCTACGAGTACCAGGACTTGGCTTTGCAGGAAGGAACACCAGGCCACTTTTTAGGACAAGCCAACAACATAGCCCTCCACACTTTTCTCTATTCAGAGAAAATATATGAGTTGTTGCACTGTTACTGAGCATTTTGAGCTTTGTGACAATTTCCTAAGCATTTATTTAATTCTTTATTTTGGCTTTCCTGATGCAAATAAGCAAAGTTGTGCAGATTGGAGGAGACGCATCATACCTTGAAAAATAAAATAAAGAAATAAATGCACATTATGTTGTAGAGTATTGGAATGTCATGCTTTTCTGCAGGAGGCAGGGATCCCCATTGCCACCATATGTGTATTCAGAGTTGCAACAGTGGTATGTCTCAGTTGTCATATCCAGACATTGAATAAAAAAAGAATCCATGCATCTCAAGATAGAGGCTACCTACAATCATAATAAATGTGAAAAAATAATATTAATGTGTTGACAATATTTCTGATGTAGTCATCCTCCAACCACAGCACGCCAAGACACTCTGTCAGAACACCCTGACACCATAGGTAACAAACAACGAATTACCAGAATCTGGGATCACTAAAACTCAACAGCTGAAAGGCATTTTTATTAAGAATTAACAGACCATAAAGTTCAAATAAGAAACATCACAGACATTGAGACTCAAGACTAAGACTCATCGTACAAGACGCGCAAGTCCTGGTTTATTCGAATGAACGGGCACGCAGGCCCTTCTTATTACTCCTAACAAAACTGTATAAAAGATCAATACCCTGGTTTATTCGACTGAACGAGCACGCAGGCCCTTCTTATTACTCCTAACAAAACTGTATCAAAGATCAATACCCTCGCTGGTTTCAAAACACAACAACTCCAAAACAAACAAAAAAACCCCAAAAAATGAAAAATGAGCCCCCCGTCTCTTCCTTAGAGATCCTGTTTTATCCCTGCTCTTGCTCACCTAACAGAACTGAAGTAGTTCTGTTTTACTTACTGGAGCTGGATTTAAATCCCTCAGATTACGGATACGAGATCCCATGCCAATTCCCATGCTCTGCATCATACTCCCTTCATTTAAAGAATTATGAACCTCCTGGTTCATAGCCTTAAGTTCTATTTTCTTCAACTTTCTCCATCGATCAAAATACAACCATAGAATCTTACACAACAACAGTCTAATTAGCAACAACCACACCAAAAAACATTGATATAAACCTTCTTTATCCATAAATTCATTTTTCAGATTGTCATTAGTTCTCTGCTCAGTAACATTCAACAAATTCAACGATTCTTTCACAGCCTTTTGGCCTTCAACTGCATTAGCCATTAGATCACCACCAATTTTCTCTGTTACACATTGTTCAATGTCCTTCCTTGGCACCTCAATTCCTACATGCAGGAGCTACCAATAAGCAATTTCTCTTCTGCTGCAACCTTGTCAATTTCATTTTTATTAAAGGAACCATTTTCCTTCCTAGCATCCCAATCTGATGGCCTATCTACGGCTTCAGCCACACTCTTTATTCATTGCCCAACCATTTGTTCTTCCAACAATGGAAGAATTTGTTCCTCCTCCTTTGCTCCCATGTGATCAGCAGCACTGTATTCTTCTTTTTCAAGTGCTTCACCTTCTTCTGGGTAACAAAGCACTTCCACAAGTGCTTCACCTTCTTCCGGGTAGCAAAGCACTTCCACAACTGAGACCCCCTTTGAAAACTCTCTCTTTTCAATTTGATGTCTTTCTTTCTCCTCTAAGGCCCTTATCATCTTTTGTATGGCTCGAATATCCGCTTTTCTCTGCAGTCTTTCATCACGCTCTTTGATTAGTTGCCTAATTGCTTGTATCTCTGCCCTGATCCATTCTTTCTCTTCTTGGCTCACCAGCTTCTCCTTTGCCATTTTTAATTTGTAATTTCCAATCTCTCTTTGGATTCTCAACAACTTGATCTCTTACAGTTGTTCACAATATGGCTTCCCATAGCCAAACCCACTGGTAACAATAATGCACCTCCTTGCAACTGAGTGCTCCTCCGAGCACACTTGGTTCTCCTCTCGAACCAACTCTTCGGCTCCTCTGAGCTCACTTAGTTCTCCTCTGGAACCAACTCTTCAGTTTCAGCAGCTAGGATTCCAACGATCAGTCTGCAACAATGGATTCCCCTCTGGGCCATTGCGGGTTGCTCTAATACCAATCTGATGCAGTCATCCTCCAACCACAGCACGCCAATACACTCTGTCAGAACACCATAGGTAACAAACAACGAATTTTCAGAATATGGGATCACTAAAAATCAACAGTTGAAAGGCATTATTATTAAGAATCAACAGACCATAAAGGTCCAATAAGCAACATCAAAGACACTGAGACTCAAGACTAAGACTCATCCTACAGGACACGTAGGTCCTGGTTTATTCGACTGAATGGGAGCGCAGGCCCTTCTTATTACTCCTAACAAAACTGTACCAAAGATCAATACCCTGGTTTATTCCACTGAATGGGCACGAAGGCCCTTCTTATTACTCCTAAAAAAACTGTATCAAAGATCAATACCCTCGCTGGTTTCAGAACACGACAACTCCAAAACAAACAAAAAAACCCAAAAAAACGAAAAACGAACCCCCCGTCTCTTCCTTAGAGATCTCGTTTTATCCTTTCTCTTGTTCGCCAAATGTCACTCCCAGAACTCCCGCAACATTAATTGCTCACCTAACAGAACTGAAGTAGTTATGTTTTACTTACCGGAGCTAGATTTAAATCCCTCAGATTACGGATTCGAGATCCAGCGCCAATTCCCATGCTCCGCATCAATTTCTGTGAGCACGCATTATTTTATGCAATAATCACTAATTTGTTTTAATTCCAGACAACATAATTGATGATCGGTTTAGATGGTAATAAAACTACAGGTTGATCGCCTGAGAGAGTCTGATAACATTGCAGGGAATTACGACCAGGTTCTATTTCTAGGATAGTTTTGGCAACTTGAGGCAACTATGGGTATAATGATTTTGCTTAATGTTAATCTTCACCCAATATTTTATGTGCTGAATGCAATCAAGTTTTGATGTTCAATTTCATCTGGTGTTGGCTTAAGTTTTACGTTTTAAGTTTTGGAGGTTTTTTGGAATTGCATATATACATTGTTGGAATTCCAGAATTGAGGTGTTTAGGGGTTTTTGAAGGTGTTGAATACATCTTTTAGATTTTTTTGAAGATGTTGAATCCATTTTTGCAATCAAAAATGCAATTTGAACAATGCAAAATGGCAATTTCAACAAAAATTCATCACCTAATTTCCAACCAAACTAATCTTAAAAATCCAAAACTTAAAAAAATTATTCAACTCCATTCCATTTTATTTTATTTTATGTAGGAAACATAATTTGCTAAATGACATAAGAATTTTTTGACATTGTAAAGAGGATGAAAACATGATGAATTAAATCCATCGATATTCACCATAAATTTGATTCACTCCATTTTATATTGAGCTTTAAAGAAAAGAATAAAGGATGTTGGTATTCCAAAGTTTGTAATAAAAAATTAATAACAATAATAATAAACAATAAATACATTCATCAAACACAGAGAATTTAACGTGGTAAAACCTCAACACTTGGGGAAACATCCACCCGACAAAGTATCGACATCTTATTCCGTTCAATAATGGTGATTATATTCAAGGCATTCCTCACCCACCGATTCTGCTCGGTTACATTCCCTCCTCTCCAAGATTACATATAAATATGATTGTGAAGAAGTTACGTATATGAAGAAATACCACCAGTTAGAGAAACTGCCAACCAACCAACAGTTAGACAAACCATTTTTAGTTTAATTATTGTTAATTAGTTGTCACAATTTTAACAATCTCCACCTTGACAACAAATCGTCTAATACTTTGCCGGAAACTATTCATCACTTCTTTTTCAAACCAAGAGAAGCTACACACCACCGTAACTTCTCTAATAACACTGGTTTTGTAAACATATCTGCAGAATTTTCTTGAGTATGAACTTTTTTCAGATCTACTCCACCTTCACTAATGTCTTGTCTTACAAAATGATACTTTACATCAATATGTTTAGTCTTACTACGATAAACAGGATTTGTAGCCAAATGTATAGCACTTTGGCTATCATAGAAAACAGGCACATTGTTTTGCAACCTTCCAATTTCTTCAAGTAGACCTTTCAGCCAAATCGCCTCTTTGCAAGCATGTGAGGCAGCAATGTATTCAGCCTCCGTAGTGGATAAAGAAACCGTTTCTTGAAGCTTTGACATCCAACTTATAGCTCCACCTGCAAGACTAAAAACATATCCAAAAGTAGACCTTCTCTTGTCCAAATCACCTGCAAAATCTGAATCAACAAAACTGCATATAGAATCACTGTTCTTATTAAAAGTGATACAATAGTCACTTGTGCCTCTTAAATAACGAAGCACCCATTTCACTGCATTCCAATGTTCTTTTCCCGGATTTGCCATGTATTTACTGACAACACCTACTACATGTGAAATATCAGGTCTAGTACACACCATCACATACATTAAACATCCTACTGCATTGGCATATGGAACACGAGACACATAATCCTTTTCTTCGCCATTACTAGGACATAAACCTGAAGAAAGCTTAAAATGGGAAGCCAACGGAACATTCACAAGTTTTACCTTATTCATTCCGAATCTTACCAGTTATTTCTCAACATACTTCTCCTCTGAAAAACTAAGTTTACCATTTCTTCCGTCTCTGTGTATTTCAATACCCAAAATTTGTTTTGCAGCTCCAATATCTTTCATATCAAATGCCCTAGCCATCTGAGCCTTCAACCTGTCAATCTCGTCCATGATTTTACTAACAATAAGCATATCGTCAACATACAATAATAAGATAATGAATATCTCACCCAAACTTTTGAAGTACAAACAATGATCATATTCACTTCTAATATAACCGTGGCTCACCATGAAAGAATCAAACTTCTTGTACCATTGTCTAGATGATTGTTTCAGGCCATACAATGATTTTTTAAGCTTGCAAACTAATTTTCCTTTACGATGCTACACAAAACCCTCTGGTTGTTCCATAAAAATCTCCTCATCTAAATCTCCATGTAAAAATGCAGTTTTAACATCTAGTTGCTCTAACTCCAAGTTAAGCAATGCAACAAGTGCTAACACAATATGAATAGATACAAGCTTAACAACTGGTGAAAAAATCTCATGATAATCAACACTTTCTATCTGAGAATACCCTTTTGCGACCAATCTAGCTTTGTATTTTTCAATCTTACCATCAATACCTTTCTTCAACTTGAAGACCCACTTACATCCAACAACTTTTCTATCTTTGGGAAGTTCAACCAAATTCCATGTCTCGTTCTTTTTCAGAGAATCCATTTCTTCTTCCATAGCCATCTTCCATTTAGCATTGTCAACACAATCAATGGCTTCCTGAAAACAAGATGGTTCTCCATCATCAGTAAATAAAGCAACAAATGAAACATAATCTGAATACCTTTTAGGAGGATTTCTTTCCCTCGTATATCTTCTTGGTGTAGGTGGTGTAGATTGTGGAGTTTCCACAATTTCTTCATCTTCTATGACTTCTTTATCACCAGAAACTTCTTCTTGTTTCTTTAAGTCATTAGAAGATGGAAACTTCAACTGAACTAGTTGTTTAGACGGTACCTGTTCCTGTTCCACATCAACTTTTACATTTTCTGAATTAGTGAGAGAAGATTCATCAAAAATTACATCTCTGCTAATGACGATTTTCCGAGCAGTACGATCCCACAATCGAAAACCTTTTATCACACCATCATATCCTACAAAGATGCATTACTTCGACCTAGGGTCTAACTTAGAACGCTGATTTTTAGGAGTAAGTGCATAAGCTTCACAACCAAAAAATTTCAAATTCGAATTACTACAAGGATGACCAGTCCATACCTCTTCCGGAATTTGACAATTTATTGCGATTGAAGGTGATTGGTTTATTAAATAACAAGCAGTAGAAACTGCTTCTGCCCACAACCCTTGACCCAAATTAGCATCACTGAGCATGCACCTTGCTCTCTCTAGAAGAGTCCTGTTCATACGTTCTGCAACGCCATTTTGCTGAGGAGTGTATACATTTGTTTTATGTCTTACAATCCCTTCTTCTTTGCAAAACTTTTCAAACTCTAAAGAAGTGAACCCACCTCTGTTATCCGTTCTTAAGCACTTGATCGTCATGCCAGTTCTTTTTTCAACCATAACTTTAAAACGTTTGAAATTGTCAAACACATCGACCTTTCTTTTTAAAATATAGACCCAAACCTTTCTTGAAAAATCATCAACAAACAACAAAAAATATGTTGCTCCTCCATAAGAAATAGTAGGGGATGGACCCCATACATCAGAATGTATGTAATCAAGTACACCTTTACTTGCATGAATCCCTACTTTGAATTTTTGTCTACACTGTTTTCCAAATATACAATGTCTACAAAACATCAAATCTAAAGATTTCAGATTTGGAAGTAATTTACGATTCACTAATACCTGTAGTCCTCTCTCACTCATATGACCAAGATGTTGATGCCATAATCGAGTGGATTCTGATGCCACTTTAGATATCAATGTCGTTTCATTAACTTGAGTTTTTCCAATCAATTTGTAAAGGTTTCCTACTCTCAATGCCTTCATAACCACTAAAGCACCCTTAGATACTTTCATAACCCCATTTAAACTTGTAAACTTATGACCACAAGAATCCAACACTCCCAAAGATATTAAATTTTTCTTTAATTTAGGCACATGTCTAACATCCGTTAGTGTTCTAATAGCTCCATCAAACATTTTAATTTTAATACTTCCAAAACCAACAGTCTTACATGAAGAATTATCTTCCAAAAGAACTACACCATCATTAACTGTTTGATAAGAAGTAAACCATTCCCTATGAGGACAGACATGGTGTGAAGCCCCAGAATCTAACAACCATTCTTCATTGTAATCAGAAATATTACAAATGGACAACACCTCATCAACCATACCTGAATCAATTTCAACTGAATTTGCTTCAGACTTGGAGTCTTTTTTTTTGGATTCCTGTCTTTTCCAACAGTCCTTCTTGAGATGACCATTCTTGTTGCAGTACCAACATTTGAGTTTGCTCTTTTTTCCCTTTGATTTAGATCTAGAAAAACCTCTTGATTTTTCCCCTCTTTCTTTGGATCGACCTCTAACAAACAAAGCTTCTGGTGTAGAGGATTCAATTATGGCTTTATTTCTTAACTCCTCAGACAACAAAGCTCCAACCACGGTGTCAAATTCCAAAGATGTGCTAAGACTAATAGAAGATACTACATGACTCCAAGACTTAGGTAGAGTGACTAAAAGATTTACTGCTTTATCTTCATCTTCAATCTTAACATCCATACTACTCAACTGGCAAATAAGAGTATTAAACACATTTAAATAAGAGTATTAAACACATATTCATCTTCATGCCGTATAGCTGTCTCTTCAAGTAAATTCTGTTTGTCAAAGACTTCGTCATATACAAGCTTTCCAATTTGCACCATAAAATCGCTGCTGTCTTTTCTCCAGCGATATTAAATAAGACATCATCCGCAAGACATAACCGAATTGTACTAAATGCTCTGGCATCTAGCTCCTCCCATTCACTATCTGTCATAGACAAAGGTTGTTTTTTCTTGCCATCTAAGACCTTCTGCAACCCTTGCTGAACTAAGAGATCTCGCATCTTAAATTTCCACAAGTGAATTATTCTTTCCATTAAACTTTTCAATCTCAAATTTAGAACTGGATACTTTACCCATCATTTTTTTTTTATTATTATACTTCTCAGACTTCCAAATATGATCAAAATCTTACATATTTCACAAAACACAATTATATGATCTATATCTATATATATCCAATATAATATATATATGCCCAAAAACTTTAAAAATACGGTGTAAACATGTAAATGTGATAGAAATATTTGTAAAAAATATTACTCGACCTTCCCACCACTGGCTTGACCTTCACCACAGAATATCAGCACAAATGGCAAACCTTACACACTTCCACGCATAACCGGTTAGAGTTCTTAGCACGACCTCTCTTCTGCAATCTTCACGGATAGGTAACAGTCTTCAGTGCAACTCTCTGCTCCACGGGCTTACAGTTTAGTGCAACAGCCAAACGGCCTCTTCACGGATGCTCGGCTCTTCGTCCCACTGCACAAGCTGCCTCTCATCTACACGCTCGTTCTCTACGACTCCTCCACACGATGAAACGGCAGCTCTCTACCTAACCCTTGCGTGGGCTCACCGACTTCCTCTGCTGGCTGCTTCACGGATCGAGACTCTAGCAAACTTCACGGGTGTCTGCAGGAACAACTCCTCTATCCTGCACGAGCTCCTCCTCCATACAACAATGGCAACGGCTATCACTTGGCGGCAGGCTCCTTGGAAAAGACTTCTCACGCAGGAGATTTCTTGACAACTCCACGGTGGCTCTCTTCACGCAGGAGCTTTCTGTCAGTAGACAGACGGTGGCTCTTTGCTCCTACACCGGCGTCCTCTACCACCGTGGTCGTCTGCTCCTTCACCGGCGTCCTCTCTGCAGCTATCACTAAGGCTGCAGACTCCACTCTCTTCAAACTTTCGGTGGCTCTCTCTTCACTTGCAGAAGCGAGGAACGATGGTGGCTCTCTTCACTTGCAGACTCCTAAAGATTGGTCTCCCTGACAACGGGCTGCAGCAGGTTACACGCTTTAATTAACACAAATAGAGATACAGCTTCTATGGATGATAGAGAAACAGTTGGCTGTTTCTTGCTGCTCCATGCTACGACCCCTGATCCAATGTTGAATGCATATCCTGTAGTAGACCTTATGTCATCAACGTTCCCTACCAAGTCAGAGTCAGAAAATCCTGCCAATTGAACATCAAACTTATTAGTATATAAACTTGAAAATCCTGCCGATTAAGTTACACAGAAGGAAACAAAGCATGCACAGCAGCATAGACTGAAGGTGAGACTAATGCTCAACACAGCTTGATTATTCATAGATAATAGTTACAAATATATAGGCTTAGAGAGCCTCCAACAGACTCCTACAATAGTGGATCTGGAAGTACACGTACACAAACAACATAACAATATACTAACATAAGTATTTCTCCATTATTATTCTAACATTCCCCCTTAATGGAGAAATAGACTTTCAGCAAATATGCTTGCATGATTTGTAGCTCCCCTTCTGAATCGTGCAGCTCCTTCTCTGAATCGTGCAGATAACCATGATAGGAAACTATTCTCAATTGAGAGTAATGTGTTGTCATTAGAAGCAACGAGATTGATCAACAAACATCGCTCAGGAGGAATCTTCTTAATAATTTCAATTGGATTGTCCACACCAACAGTAGGCAAATAAATGTTGGCAAAAATTCTTCCATGAGGCATTTTATCACTTATGCTGGCTAATTTTCTGATAGGTGGATCATTCACACTAGAATCGGCAAGTATGTGTCCAAACTCATTATCCCAAACCTTTTCATCAAAGGTCGATTGACCATTAAGCTTGGAAATTCCAACAGTGATATTAGTAGGTGCACTACTCGCTACAATCTGGAAATATGGCGCTTCAGC
The DNA here is from genome assembly GCA_027924585.1 of Larix kaempferi. Classification (NCBI taxonomy): domain Eukaryota; kingdom Viridiplantae; phylum Streptophyta; class Pinopsida; order Pinales; family Pinaceae; genus Larix; species Larix kaempferi. Next base: position 16,054,918 of record BSBM01000757.1, on the reverse strand, counting down.
TAATGTAATGGTAGAGACCAATGGAACTGAATTGATGAGCATCTCATCAAATGCATTTATGTTCTCCATATCTTCAATAACCTGCTCTTACTCCAGTGGAATCTCCTCATCTCCTTCTTCATCTTTATCCAGTTTCCTTTCTGCACTTTCTTCATCCATATCAATAGCTACAGGGTTATCACGCAAAGGTGGATCTGATTCCAGCGAGATCTCTTTGTCTCCTTCATCATTTACAGGAACTTGGCTGAAGTAATCATCTTCCTCTTCGTCTTCAAAGATTCTTTCAAAAGCAAGTCTCATGAGGAAGTCCATTTTGAATAGAATAATTATTTTCAATACTGAAGATCGCAACAACAAAATACAGTACCGTACTGTGCCCCTGAGTACTCGTGAAACGCGGTAGTACCGCTCTCCTGCCCACTGACGACTCACGGTAGTCTGAGTTCATGGGCAACGCGCAGCTCAACCTCCTGCGCTCTCTTCTAGAAAATTGAGACTGCTTTTCTTCTTCAGTTGATAGGCGGTGCCAAGAATTCTCACCAGGCTCTGGACGCCCCAAAATAAAGCATAACACCTGGGGAAAAATGAAACACTGGACACAAAAATTCACAGCCTCTAACAGTAAAGATTTGCACGAACTCGGTTTTTGATAAAAGGCTGGGAAAATATTCATCAGGCGAGTTGGCGCTGTTGATATTTGCTGGAGCAGCAGAAACCCCAACCTTTGGCTGCCACCCGGAAGAACGTGACAGGCTAATATTAGTCACCAACAGTGTTTCCAGAGATCAATGATAGAACCCTTGTCCAGAATGAATCTGTGTCCAAGACTCCAAAATAATCCTTCGCCTCCTCTGGAAACATATGTCCAAGTTTCTCATTAGGATCTGCACAGTGATGGGCGCTCTCCTCCAGGACACTTTAAATACGATTCAATAGCTCAACCTCGTAGCCTCTCACAATAGCACTCACGGCTTTCACAGTAATTCACATCGGGGGCTCGACGCACAGGTTCACGGCTTTCTGACAGGAGCTTTCAACAAGTCACGTCTCTCTGCCTTCACATACACTTGTGGCTCCTTTTCTTGTCACGATCTCGGATCCCACGATTTCCACAGTCTGCTTCTTCTCCACACACTGGCAGTTGGGTGTGTTCCTCCAACCTCAGCTCTGATACCAAATTAAGTTACACAGAGGCAACAAAGCATGCACAGCAGCATAGACTGAAGGTGAGACTAACGCTCAACTCAGCTTGATTATTCATAGATAATAGTTACAAATATATATGCTTAGAGAGCCTCCAACAGACTCCTACAATAGTGGATCTGGAAGTACACATACACAAACAACATAACAATATACTAACATAAGTATTTCTCCATTATTATTCTAACAGCTTTCACACTCGACACCAATGGCTCGGATACCACTTGTTGGTATTCCGAAGTCTATAATAACAAATTAATAACAATAATAATGAACAATAAATACATTCATCAAACACAGAGAATTTAACGTGGCAAAACTCTAACACTTGGGGAAACATCCATCCGGCAAAGTATCGACATCTTATTCCTTTCAATAATGGTGATTATATACAAGGCATTCCTCACCCACTGATTCTCCTAGATTATATTCTCTTCTCTCCAAGATTACATATAAATATGATTGTGAAGAAGTTACGTATATGAAGAACTACCACCAGTCAGAGAAACTGCTAACCAACCAACAATTAGGCAAACCATTTTTAGTTTAGTTATTATTAATTAGTTGTCACAATTTTAACAAAGGATATTAAAAAAATTTAAGGATTTATCATTTTTTAAAGTGTATAAATTCTGAGAAATTTTACTAATTCTTAAATTTCCTGATATTTTGTAAAATAATTAAAATTTTTATGAAATTTATATAGTTTTGCGACAATTTTAACTATATTTAATGTAAAATATTTTTATTCAATGAAATTTGGTTATGTTATAAACTATATCCATCAAAATAACATAAAATAAAAGGTATTTAAAAAATATTGTGTATATTTATTTTTAATATCTCCCCATTAATTTAATTAGTTAAGTCAATTGAAAAAAAGAAGGTGAATTAGAATATTGTTAAATCAAAGAGATGGATGAATGAAAAGTTAATTTATAATGTTAACCAAATTCGAGTTTAAATTGTTGGATTGAGGATTTTTAGTGCATTAGTTTAAATATATGATGATTTGGATTTTGAATGGTAATATTTTTCAACTATTTGACTTGATTTGAAAATACAATTTGAATGATAACAAAATTGTAATTTTGATAAAAAAATAAAATTATAATTAGGATTGAACATTAAAAATGATTTGATGGTTGAGCTTGAGTTTGACATATGGAATGGGGTGTCATGTCAAGATGGTTTTGACATTAAAAGTAAGGTTGTACCAACAAATCATGACGCATAATGCAGTCACACGTGTCTCATAATCAGACCACATATATAAGTCTAATCAAAGTTTACTTTGTGGATATTGGAAGTCTCCCTATTGATGGAATGGAGGCCACAAGGTATAGACACGCTGCCCATTGTGATTTTAGGCTTATAAACATCCATGGAATTATTGGAAATTCCTACCGCCTTATAAATCCCACTTCCTTTTTATGAGAGGGGGCAGCTAGGCAGGAATCAGAGTAAATGGAAGTCAATTGTGGGTTGGACTAAGCTCTAATTAAAATGCTTTATTTCTTGTTAGGTTTTTAAAATATTTTATTTAAATTGGATAGTTAAAATTGCAATTTTTTTAAATTTATAATTTTGATATTTCAAAACTGTAATATAGTATGAATTATGATTTTTGAATTTATCATAATTTAAATAATCAAATTACAAAAAATTATTCACTAAATGGATACTGATATCACTTTAGATATTATTCTTCAAACCTATCAATTAAGGAATCTAAAAAGAGAGAAAAAATATCATTATTATTATTATATATTCTACATAAACACTTTTAACTTAAAAAAAAACCATATTCTATATAAATCAATATCCATTAATACATAACACATAAAAATTAAAAAAACACAAATAATATATCTAAAAATTAAAAAAACACAAATAATACATCTGCATCCAAAAATCCAATGTTGTAAAAACAAGAAAAGCCATTACAATCCATCTCCATTAAGGGTATAGGCTGCAATCCATCTCCATTAAGGATATAGACAATCCATCTCCATTAAGGGTATAGGCTGCAATCCATCTCCATTTGTACATTAAGTTTTGATTAGGGTAAAATAACACTAGACCAATGGGTAACTGTATATCTCACGTCACGCGATCTACCTTCCCTTCGATTTCTATGTGAAGGCCTGGAATACCTGCACGTGGATTCCACCTCGAAGATAATTCACAGGGATATCAAGACGGCCAATATTCTCTTAGATAACAATTTGAATGGAAAGTTGGCTGATTTCGGTCTTTCAAGGATGACAATTGACGGGGAGGCTACTCATGTTACCACTGCAGTGAAAGGAACGTTCGGATACCTGGATCCAGAGTAAATATAACTTACTCTAATTACAATATTCTTTATATTAAATTAATTTAATGCATTTTTCAAATTTATTAATTAAATATATTATAAATTACAAAATTACAAAATAAAAAAAAAAAAAATATTCTTTTATTTTCAATTAATTCATTCCATCTTTTACATTTATGTTTTAACAAATTTATTAATTTAATACATTATAAATAATAAAATTCAATAATATATGCAATTATGCAATTTTTTAATTTAATACATTATAAATTCTAAAATTCTAAAATACATGCAATTATGCACTCTTTGAAGTACTAATTAGTTAATTTTTTTACGAACTTTGGCAGGTATTATAACACTCAAATGTTGACGGAGAAAAGTGATGTATATAGTTTTGGTGTGGTTTTGTTAGAAATCATATGCGGTAGACAACCCATTGACATAAGACTATGTGAAGAGCATGTAAACATCGTTCGATGGGTAAGGAATCTTCTCTTCAATCATCCCAAATATAAATTAATTTAAATCTTATCATCAATCATCCCAATTATAATTTAATTTAATTTTATATTTAACAGCATTGTAGAAATATAAATTAATTTAATTTTATATTTAACAGCATGTAGAGTATCTGAGCGCATCCTCTATTGGAGGCTAACATCAATAAGTATTGGCATAATTGCAGGTAACACCTTATCTTGTAGAGATGGATGAAAATGGTGACAAAATAACAGAAATCATAGACAAGAGGTTGCGTGGAGCTTTTGACATGAAATCCATGGCTCGTGTTGCCAAAACGGCCATGAGATGTGTTGAGGCTGCACCGTCTTGTAGGCCGAGTGTGAGTGAGGTAGTGGCAGAGCTCAAAGAAGCTATCAAAGTTGAGGATCATAACGATTCTATTTCAGTTGCAGAGGAGATTGGCATCCAAAACAAACGCGAAGGAATGGAGTGGAGTGATAACAGCTCCAACATTTCAAAAGTGGGAAGATAAGTTATAAGTAGGTATGGATTGAATGAGAGCGGTGAATAGAACACGAAGAACATCTCATCATGGTTAACCATGTTACATTGTGCAATGATGATATTGGCATTCGTGCATTTAATGAATATAGCAATAAAATTTGGTATTCATGATATTATTTTTTTAAGATAATACTTGGATTTGGTGAGTATTTTATAAAATTATGGTATTTCTTGAGTGAGGATGGTGTGCCATTGAATCTCTCAATTAACAAAGTATTTTGTTTACTTTTCGAGAGTGTAACTAGGGGATAGATGTCAGTCTGTGAAGGTAATTACTAATAGAGATAGGAGTAGAAAACTAACTACCATAAGTGGTTCATTAAAGTACTTTATGTACAAGTCATTATCAATATTTTCATGTTTTTTAAATTATTTATTAAAAACATTTCTTCTAAATTTTGAAATAAAATGAATATTCGAAATTTGAAATCACATTTTAAGTCACATCAATGTTCACCCATGGGTCCCAAGCAAAAATACACTAATGCTAGACAACTTGGAACTTTGTGGCTGATGTGGCATCATTTTGGCTCGGGAACATGGAGAATTAAGTTTCACAAAATGGTTAAAAAGTTGCACCACTATTGGCATCCATCCCCTAGTTTATGTAACTTCTCTATTATATTAAATTTTACAATATAAATTTATCTTATATATATATATATATATATATATATATATATAGATATATAGATAGATAGATATATCAATCATTAGTTTTTTATTTAAATTGTTTTATAAGAAGATGTTGTGAATTTAAATTGTCTTATAAGATGTTGCGAGTCTTGACATAGGAAAGAATTTGTCATCTTTGTGATACCACCAACATAGATCCATCTTAAAAGGCGATCTACCAAGCACCCAGAGGGATCAAATCTCTCAGAGGTGCAAACCCCATTTTTGAGTGGAAATGTTGAGGAAGTGTGTAATGCAATGTTTATGGTTTTGATTTATCTAATTTGTGTAGTTTTATATATATGCCATTCTAAATATTTTAAATCTAATTTTAGTGACATGTTATTTTTTTGTAATATTTTTTTATTTTTTTATAAAGGACACATGTTAGCTATAGGATGAGCACGGAAGGACTTACACATCTCCCCATACTCGGTTGTAGAATGGGCCTATTCCACCCAAAAAGTTCACTTCCTTATAGAATGTCATGCTTACACCAACATTAGAGCACAATTATAAAATATTTTTTACCATGGTGGTTATCTTAACCTTTTAACTCATCACAATTATGGTGATAGGATTGCAACTTTTTGAGCACAAAAGCAAAATTCTAAAGAAAACCAAGTGATTCCTTACTTTTTTAAGGTCTCGTAAAGTTAGTCTTATGGAACCTTAATAACAACCACCACCATCATTTTATAAACAATATTATTATTATTTTACCACCTGAAAAGAAATTAAAATGATGAATATATATTTTGAAAATATATTCAAAATGAATATACTTTTGGGATTTTCTAGTATGGATATTAATATACAACAACTCGATCAAATTGAGCAATATATTAAAATGAAGGAGTTCACTTAGAGATGTTGGAATCTGTACCGAAGTACGGAAAACCCTCGTGTTGGTTCCAACCTTAATGTTGGAGGAGGATACCCAATGGGGGAGGAATGGTCACCATGGTCGTACGAGTTCTTGCAAGCATAGCCTATTGTATGTGTATCATGTTGATTTGGATCTAGGGTTGATGGACTATGGGATGCAGATTTATTGACTGGTACTCTTTGAACTTAGATCAAATCTATAAGATATCAGAAGGACGGCTCCCAAGACAGAACCTATTATTCTAAATGGCCATAACTATGGAATTTGTGCTCCAATCATGGAAACATTGCTAAAAATTAAGGAACTCTGCCAGTATACCAAGACTGCTATTCCAGATTCGACTGATAACCAGGCTAATTTTGTCATCGACGGAAAGAAGAATGAGTTTGTTGGGGTCATCATGACCTACCTTTAAAGGGATATTTTATTTCATACAAGTGGGATCAACTGTCCTCATACTGTCTGAAATAAGTTGTTCAGTCGTTGTTTGAAAAGGTTAATGAAAGTCAATTGATGTAGATAGAGAAAGAGTTGATCTCTCTAGAACCCCATTTCTTTGAAAGGATTGAGGACTATTTGGCTCTTATCAAGGAGTTGCAGTTGAAATTGGGCGAATGTGGGAAATGATTTCCAAAGAAGGATGAACATCTCATTCAATTGGTCCTGATGAATCTAAAGACACCTTATGATGTGTGGTGCTCCTCATTTGACGCCAATTGGATGTCACACAAGGAAGACGGTAAGGACTTTTCCTTTGATACTTTCTGTGATTTATTGATCAAGGATCAACAAAATCTTCTTGATAAAAGGAATCTTGGTAGTAGACACCATGCTCACTTTCTCAAAGGAAAGGTCAAGCAAAATTACAAAGAATGAGGTTGACTAAACACCTTGAATAGATGATAGGAGTGTATCGACCAACCTACTAAAGGAAAGACTAATGAGTCAACTTCGACTAAGAAGAATCGAAAGAAAAAAACCTATCATTAATGTGGAAACATGGGACATGTGGAGAAAACCTATTAGAAGAAGATAAAATATTTGGAAGAAAAGGTCAAGCATCTTGAAGAAGACATGTCAGTTGGTTGCTCGATCAACTGATCTGTAGATAATTTTAACTTTTCTATCAACACTTCCCATGCATTACATGCCCACACCACTCAGATTGAGTGGATCATTGATTCTGGTTGTACTCATCATATGGCTAAGGATGCTTCTCTATTCTCTTCCTCAAGTGGAGCTCCAGAACATAAAATTTATATAGCCGATGACTATGCCCTCATGGTTGTTGGAAATGGAGATGTTGAATGTCAACATGGTAGAATTTCTGATGTCTACCATGTTCCTAGCTTGAGTGCAAATTTGATGTCAATTCATCAACCCACTCAAACTAGCAAGGTTGTTGAGGTTTGACCATATCACTTTACCGTAAAGGATTTAAGGAATGGGGGTGTATGTTGCTTCAAGATATATTCATCCCAAAGATGGTCTATATAAGTTTTGTGAATATCTTAGGCATGATACTGGAATGACTGCACTGGTTGCTAAGATTGATGACAAAAGTTGATTTTGGCATGAATGTCTTGGACATTTGAACTTTCGAAGCTTGAAGATGATGGTAACAAAGAATATGGTTACTAGTCTCCCAAAGACCATTCCACCTGATGGATTTTGTATAGAATGTGTGCTTGGAAATCATCATTAGGAACTCTTTGATTATGGGAAAGCATGGAGAGCGTAAGACCGACTAGAAGTTGTTCATAGTGACCTCCCCTGCATGAAAAACCCTCATTAGTGTTAATGTTTTTGAGCAAATATGATGAGATTTGAACTTTAAAACTTTGAGTGCATAAATAATGAGTACTTGAATAAATGAACCATTCAATCACATGAAACATTCAACCATAACACAAGATGTACCCTGGGAAAAACCCTCAAAATAATGAGGATGAAAAACCCCAGCAAATCTTCAGAGTATAATTATGATAGATAGCAGAGAATGTCTTTTACATCAAGCACCCCTGGTGCAATTACAACGCAAGACAAAATTTAAAGAAGAGAGACTCAAAATAATATCCTGCACAAAGAAAAACACCTTGCCTTCAAGGGAGAAGAGAATTCACTTCACATTGAATTCATCAATCTTGTATAACATATTTATACATTCTTCACATGCATCGGCTTCTATTTTTATCTTATGACTTCAAGATGAACTCGCCCTCCATCTGGATGCATCAACCTTGCATGAATAAGTGCGCCCCACTTCTCATGCAGCACATTAACTTACTAAACTGATTATTAGGATGAACTTGCCCATTAACTGAAAGCTTTCCCACTTAGTTAGGTGGCTAACATAAATGTCGGCATGCAATTGTCTCAACTCAAGTGTCATCTTTTAGTTTAACATAAGTGTTGTCATGCAATAACACTTAGTTAACTAGATCTTCTTTGATGTCACTTAGTTAACTCTCTTAATATAAGTGTCGCCATGCAATAACACTTAGTTAATTAGATCTTCTTTGATATCACTTAGTTAACTCTCTTAACTGATTCTTTCTTGTTAACATCACTGTAGTGATCAATTCGAGTTCTCCTTTGATTTACTGAAGTCTTCACTGAATTTTAACAATTCGAATTCTCTCTTAATTAATTCTTTTATGTGCAATTTGAATTCTCTCATATCTTATCACATCTTATCTTTATCTCTTGTCTTATATGCATGGTCAATATGTGTTAACTTTAATTATCTATCATATCAGATTATACTCAGAATATTTTTCAAATGTTGTGATCATATTATATTATTCTCGGACCAAATGATCATATGCAAAAGTAATTCACTCTAGAGGTGGTCAGTCTCTAAAGGATACTTAATAGCAATCGGTGACCATGGTTAGTAATACATCACACAACATTAATGTTTCAACATGCAAAGCATCTACCTCTATAACTAGAGGTCCACCCCATGGCTAACTACTATAACTGGAGGTCCACAACAGAATCTGACTTGACACACAAGTCTTAAGCCTTATCCAACAAGACTTTACAACATCATCACTTTGATACATCAAAGCATTCACCTCAACACATGAGTAATAACCTTTTACAATTGAATGCTTAGTCATTCTTGAGTCCAACTCAAGAATCTACTCTAAGTTCCTGAGTCAAACTTAGGCTCCCTACCTCAACACATGAGGCCCAATCCCGGTTGCACAAGATTGGCTTGGAGAATGACTCGTGATGTTGTACATTTAATAATTAGTAACTGTGAAGTATATTTTAACCTTTATTAACGATTTTCCTAAGTTTACATGGGTATGTTTCTTGAAGAATAAAAGTCATGTATTTGAAAGATTCAAATAATTTAGGGCATTGGCTAAGAAGCAATGTGACCAACCTATTAAATGTCTAAGATAAAAAAAATGGTGGAGAATATGTATGTCAACAATTTGAATATCACCTAGAACATAATGGTATATCTTGGTACAAATCCATCCCTCACACCCCTCAACATAGTGGCGTAGAAAAGAAAAAGAATAGGACTTTAATGGAAATGGCTTGATGTCTATTGCAGGACAAAGACCTACTGACTAAATTTTGAGCAGAAGTTGTTTACTGCTCAAACTATCTCTTGAAACTTGTTCTGATTAGAGTCGTTATTGACATGACTCCAGTTGCGAAGTGGCAAGGAAGGAAACCTTCTATCGGACATATAAAAACCTTTGGATGTAGTGTTGTTTGGGCACATATCAATGATAACTGTAGGAAGAAGTTGGATGAAAAAATTCATGCTTGCATCATGATGGGTTATTCTGATGAATGTGATGCAAAAATTATAATCCCTATTAATTATTTGACCATGTCAAACAATAGATCATATTGAGTAAGAATGTGATCTTTGATGAGAATACTTCAGGTATTAAGTTATTGATATATTCCTCCAATCTATTACAAAAAGATCCTTTTGATACTCTTGAAGAATCTGGATCGACTGCACATTCCTTTAAAGTCTCAACCATATAATCGACCTATGTTCCTAAATCGAATGGAAGTCTATCTGCATTGACTATAGATGTCAAAACACATACTCGACCTCTTGAAATCAACTAACTAGATTAACTGACGTCTTTTGTACCTCACTCGGTTGCTAATACCATCAAAGTTGATGGACCTGATGGTAGTGATGCTAGTATTGGTCGGTGGATCCACAGTCAGAAACAACATGGAAGTGTTTCCCTGATGGAATGTGTTCTTGAAACTTGTGATCTTGACATCTATGCTAATTCTCAGGGATTGCCTCAATTGGAGAATGTTATGTCTATTGAATTTGAGTCCTTGCTAAAGAATCACACTTGGGATCTAGTTTCTTGACCACCTCGAAAGAATATTGTGAAGTGTTGATGGGACTACAAGACCAAGTTTACCTCATAAGGTGTTGTTTAATGTTGGAAGGCTCGTTTGGTAGCCAAGGGATTCTCTCATTAAGTAGGCAATGACTGCACTGAAACATTTTCCCCTGTTGAAAATATGAACTATATTCAACTAATTATGTTGCTTGCTACTCGGTTTGGATGGGAACTGCATCAAATGGATGTAAAAAATTCCTTTCTTCATGGATATGTATCTGAATAAATATAAATGAAACAACCTCCTGATTTTTTGTTAGATTCCTGTGAGATTTTAGATTGCCTAGATCTAGATTCAATAGGACAACTTAACTTGGAATATTTATGAGAATAATAGAATAAGAATAGAGAATATATATTGAGACAAAGTCACTGTATATTATTCATCAATATGTTTACAATATATAATACATCCTCAAGAGAGAAAATATAATGCCTTAAAGGCAAGTTGTAAAGCACAAAAAGAAAAGCCTTACTAAAAGCAAAAAAAAACCCTAGGTGTCAAAAGCACTTTCCAAATCAGTGTAAAAGCTCATGAATTGGCTTAATATGAAAATGGAATGTGATGATGACTTTTGGAGAGAAGAAAGAGGAGTAGGTCGAATTGTCCAAGTGGAGTCAGTTTCCTAGTCAACTAGCTTTACCTTATCCACCAGAAAGCAGAAAAAGCAGTATAAAGTTGTCTAAAGTAGGAATGCGCCTTTCTAACTCAGGAATGGAAAGAAATCAGACAAAATACTAGGAAATATTATCCAGAATATCCTCAAGTGTTCCCTAATGACTCATAATGGCATGTGGACCCATAAAAGACAAAACTAGGCCAAATTACCTAGTCAACACTTAGGAAATTAATAAAAAATGATTAATAAATTATATCCTAAGTCTAAAGTGGTATGGATGGGTTTTTAATACTCCAACAATTTCAATCTTGTATGTTGAATAAAGAAGTATTTGTATGATTTGAAACAAGCCCCATGTGCTAAGTATAGGAATATTGATTGTTTCTTTATCAATATTGGCTTTAAACGTTGTGAAGCTGATCACAGTATTTATGTATTACATATTCATGGTGATATGCTGATTGTGGCATTGTATGTTGATGATTTAGTGATCACTGGAAGCAATATTGACTTAATTTTTCATTTGAAGAAACAACTTGCATATACCTTTGAAATGACTGACCTTGGTATTTTGCATTTATTTCTAGGCATTCAAGTATTATAGATGAATGATGGTATCAACTCAAATGTGATTTGGACGTTTGGAAGTCATTTAAAATGGATGATTGTAAGTCTTGTTCTACACCATATTAGTTAGGGGTTAAATTGTCTAAGGACTGTGACTTTCCCCGAGTCAATGCCACTCTTTATCAATAATTGGTTAGTAACTTGATTTATGCAACTCAAATTTGGCTTGACATTTTGAAGCATAAAAGCTTCTTAACGCCGGTAATAATTCCAAAATGCCCATATATATTCGAAAGCCCACATTTTGATATATAATAATATATATATGATAGATAAGGTGATTTTCACATTTACAAGCAATTGACCATTTATAGGTCAATTGGGTATCAATTCAATGGAACGATGTATCCATAGAATTTAACTATTTTAATTACTTAATCCTATTTATGATTTAACTAATATTTTTAATATTTAGATACATAACATTGCCTTCCCCTTAAGGGAAGCTTTGTCCTCAAAGCTTGTTTAGTGAAGGATTTACCAGTTATTTGTGTTCGTAACATCTTCTCATGTCTCTATGAACCTGTAACTCCAACACTTGACGAAACATGGTGATATAATTTTCAAATCTTTGAACTGAGTTGTCGCATTTCCTGGGAAGTGATCCATCTGAGATTTACCTTCATCGGATCTGATTGTTGACCTCCTTGTTGGATAAATCTTCCTATCTTCTGTTTAGGTTGTAAATTTTGTGTTCTTTCACATCTGAAATCATAACTTCTTTGTATATATGTTCATTTTGAGCCCGTTGTTGGTCAAAATGACTTTTATAATTGGGGTGTCGATAAGGAGTTTTTATTGTTTGTTTTTCTACTAGATTGACTTCTTTTTTAACTGTGATGAGGATCGAATTTGTTTTCATTTCTTCCTAAACTTGAATTTGTTTTCTGGAGATTTTAGATGCTTCCTTCTGGATTTGCGCTAATTTTTTTTCTAATAGATTGTTATTACTCTGAATCTTCTCTAACATTCCGTCTTGCGAATTTTTGTCCTCTTTTAACTTCTTGATTTGTTCCTCTAGTTTTTTATTAACATTTCTCAGGTGCTGGTTTTCTTTCTCTTTAACCAGTAGTTTTCCTTCAGTATCTTCATTTGATTGTTTTGTCCTCTTAGTACTTTTTAACTTCCCAATTTTTCCAATTAATGTCTTGTTATGGTTTCTTAACCAATATATTTCTTCAGTGTTATTTGATAATGTGCTTTTGACAGCTGTAATCTCCAATTTATGTGTTTTTTTTAGTGTCTTTCTCTTTATGTTGGAGTTCACTAATCTGTTGCTGAAGGCGGCAATTCTCGGCTTCTAGGCATCTTACTTTTGTCTGAATTTGTGTGATTTCGTCATCTTTTTCCTTGATGATTTTGTTTAAACGTTTTATTTCTTCTTCTAAATCGTTATTGCTTCTATAAGGTGATTCTTTGAAATTTTTTGACTTTCTGATTTTGTCTTCAAGGTTTTGATTGTGACTTTTTAGATGTGATATTTTCTTAGCCTTATTTGATAACATTTTCTGGAGCTCTTGCTTTTGATATTTTAAGCTATGATTCTCTTGTTCTGATAAATGATTACACAATTTTTGCTTCAGAATCTTGATTTGAATATCATTATTAGTTTCTTTATATTGCTCCAACTCGTCCAATGCTTCTTGTAGCTTCGATTGCAATTCTGATTTTGAATTCACCACAATTCCTGACTTTTGGTGTTCTTTAACGATAGTTGGTCTTCCTTTGACTTTGACTTTTCTAGTGATAGATAGTCTTTAACTTCTTTGACGCGTCTTCCTTTGACCGACTTCTTCGACGATAGGTAGTCTTCGATTTTTTAGCGAAGGATTCTTTCTTGACTTTTGATTTTTTTTCTTTCTTCTTCGATAATAGGAATACATAAAATTTCTTTTTTAGAAATCCCCTTTTTTCTTGAGTTTTTTTGTATAATTGTAATAATTACGATTATTAAATAATTATTATTATTAACAATATTAATAATAAATATATTTTTTATGAAGGGAAGGATTTTTGGGGTGCACTAATAATTATTAATATTAATAATTTAATATCAATAATTAAAATTTTAAAAAATGATATTCTATATAATAATAAGAGTAGTATTATTATAATAATATTTTTTTTTTGCTGTGTAGGGCTTACATGGAGCGGAGTTAGCGGATTGGATGAGAGGTGCACTAGAGGTGTGAAGGAGCAGGAAGTGCAACCATGGAGGACCTGCATGAGCGAGGAGAACATGTGGGCGCAAGGGTTGGTGCAGGTGTTGGGAGGTGGCAAGAGTAAGCAAGGTTGACGCTGGTGGAAGGAGGTCATGGAGCAAGTGGAGGGGTAGTGTGAGTAGATAGTGAGGTCTGGGGGGGCGCGTGAGGGATTGAGTGAAGGGGTAGAGAAAGCGCGGGTGTGACTGCGATGTGAGCATGGAAGCGCAGAATGGGCATTGGTGAGCAATGAGAGAAGCAGATGGAGTGGATGCAGCGTGTGGGAGTAAGGAACGAGGGAGCTCGAAAAGGAGGGTGTGGTTTGGAGAAGGGGGTTGCGAAGTTCTAGAGCGTGGCTGGAGGAAAATAGGTTAAGTGGCATTGCAGAAGCGTGCTGGATGGAGAGGGAGAGGTGTGAGATTGTGAGGGAGGTTCTACGAGGTATGAGGAAGGAGCTGTGAGTGTGGGGATCGATGCGGTGCAGTGTGGGGAAAAATGTGGAGAAGAAATGTGGGAGAAGGGAGCCAAGGTGGGTGAGGAGCCGAGGGCATGGAGAGGAGTGGACCACAGGAATATGGGGCGGCAGTGATGAGTGGAATTTGGCATGGGAATGAGTGGTGTATGGGAGTTTATAGTGATAGGGATGCAACGAGTGGAGACTTAGGGATGGTATGGAATGGCGCGATGGGTATGCAGCATGTTAGCGGGGTAGCGCGTGAGGGACCTGTGAATGGGAAGACAATGGTGCAACGAAAAAGGAGTGCAGTGATATGGATGGAGAAATGCGATGGGGATGGGAGGTGAGCACAGGGAGGCATGGGAGTGGGGTGAAGGTAGCGTGAGGGAGGACTATGTGAGGAATCAAGAGGCGTGAGGAGACAAAGAGGGAGTGAGGATGAGTGAGAGTGTGTGCAAGAAGGGAGAGGGTAGTGCATAGGAAAAGAGTAGGAGTACTGACAATGGATGGAATGACTAAAGGCCCGTGTCATATCAAAGATCAGATCTCAAGAAAACCTTGGCAATTTGGCTATAAGTCCACGATCAGCATAAGCTTGAGGAAGGGCTGGCTCTGATACCAGTGAAGCGTAAAAGCTTCTTAACGCCAGTAATAATTCTAAAATTCCCACAGATATTCAAAAGCCCACATTTTGATAGATAATAATATATATATGATAGATAAGATGATTTTCACATTTACAAGCAATTGACCATTTATAGGTCAATTGGGTATCATTTCATTGGAATGATGTATCCATAGAATTTAACTATTTTAATTACTTAATCCTATTTATGATTTAACTAATATTTTTAATATTTAGATACATAACACGTTTCCTTTATTGTTAGTGTGGTTTCTCGATTCATACAAGATCCTAGGGAAAACCACTGGAAAGATCCAAAGAGAATTGTTTGATATGTCAAGGGAACTTATCAATTTGGTATCAAATATTGTTGCAATTCAAACCCACTGGTCCATTTTATTGATTTCGACAGGGCTAATGAGATTGACGAAAGGAATTCCACTTATGTTTATGTGTTTTGACTTAGTTCTGGATCCTTGGTGTAATTGTGTAAAAAATAGAAGGTAGTCTCTCTTTCAACTATGAAATCATAGTATCATGGAGTTGTCAAAGCAGATACATTGGAAGTTTGGATCCATCATCTTTTAGAAGAACTTGGTTTTCCTATTCAAGCATCAACTATTGTTTATTATGACAATCGTATTGCAATCCAAGTTGCTGATAATCTTGTTGCACACAACAAAATGGAGCACGTTGAAATTCATTTCCAATACTTGAGACAATTGATACATGAAAATGTTGTATCTCTGGTTTATTGCAGAACAGATGATCAAATTATTGATATATTTACGAATCCTTTACTAGACACTACAAGGAAAAGAGCCTACAGTGGAGGTTCTTAGTGTTACAATATTGGCCAAAAATGACAAAAAATATCCACTACAATCTCTGCAATTGGCAGTGAATGTTTTAACAAAGGTTTTTACAGAATTTTTATAACTAAAGAAACTCGGTAGCCAAAGGCTATAACATATTTTTTTTATGGTGTACATCTTTGAAAAAAAATGCATCAATGCGTAACATAATAATACGCATCGATGCAATATGATAAAAATGCTATGCACTGGTGCACTCTAACACATAGAGCACCGGAGCACACCAAAAGTTAACACCACATCGATTCTTTAAAACAATATGCACACCAGAACAATGTAACCAAACCAACAGTAGTGCTTACATATTGATTAAACCCACTGGTATTTACGTTCTATAACAAAGCACCGATGCGATATGTTACATCATACACAAAGGAAATTTTCTATATTTTTAAAATTTAACTGTTCTTTTTATATATCATAGTGCATCGGTGCTTTTCATCATAATAAGAATTGATGCATTTTAACAATTGAAAAGAACAGATTGATTAACAAAGATAAAAGCACTAGTAAATGCGACTGAATTGTGAAATTAAAAAAAAAATTAATGGTGCGGTTAATATAAATTTAGAGAACTGGGGCATATCATTCAACAAACGCACCGTTGTGTAACATTTGACCAAACACACCAGTGTGGCAGTAGCTTATTTTTTGAACAGTGGCTACTAACATTGGAGTGGAATATCTTTTTTTTATTTTTTATTTTTTTTTAATTCCATTATTCATCAAATATTGAAATATTTTTATAGTATTATTCATTTAAATTTTAATTATTGCATTTGTTTGGATTAATTTCTTATATCATAGATTCTATCATCTATTGTAATATTTAATTATCCATACATTTAATTCTCAATTTACCATTTCACATGTAACATTTGACACTGACTTTGGAGAATGCAATAGAATAATTTTATTATTTTATTATATATCAATAAGAGACCCATTGTCTTTCAATTCAGAGACTATGTCCAATGCATTATATAAACTCTCTTATTTTAAAAGACAATTATTTCAAAATATACAACAACTTCCATTAACATCCAAAATATATGGATCATCATTCTTCGTTGGAAATGTTATCAGTGCTCAAGCCACTTGCATCACTTGGTTTATGTGGCTGAATGTTTTGTTGATTTCCTCGATTGTTTTCCTCTTTTTCAGCTTCCATATGCAAACATAAAAATAAAGTGTACTAAGTGTATCTACAATATTGTTGGGAACAATAAAAATTAAAATAGATAATATACATGAATGTAAATTGAAAATCGATGTACCAAACAAATAATTGCATCCTGAATGTCAAACATTTTTTCAAAACCATGTCTCATGCCATCTATTAACAACTCTAATGTTGGCTGCAGTCCATACTTTGTTTCCTGCAAGCTTTATATGCCATAAGAAATCATATATTTAACATAAGGATTTTTGTTGTCCTATTACTTATAAAATGAGAGAAGTAAAATAACATCGATACTTACAAATTCCTTAATTAATTTTTGATACGCCAACCTATACTCACAACCCTTGCTTAACTCAATGTCAATCAATTATTTTGATGGCTCCTCTTTGTATGTTAACACCCGTTTCAATACATCCAATGATGCCTAGCGAAAAAATAAAAATATAAAGATCACAACCACTATGATAGCTTAAGTTGTTATAAGGAAATCACAACTACTCACGAACTTTGCTATCAACTATTTGTTTCATTGTCATCCTGTCTTATGTGTTGAATGGGTTCCATTTTGTTTTCTTTTTTGCAACAAAACAATTGAAAATTAATATTTAATGCTGAATTAATTAATTATTGTACATAATCCAAAAAAATCAATGATTTCATACATTTGAAGCACATTTCTATTGAGATGGCTCCTCCTATGATGCAATTATGTCCATTTCCTTGAACATCTCCTTGTACACTTTTTTGGAAATCCCTACTGGCACATTTCTCATATCACCTCATTCATCCTTTGCGATTTTCATAATCTTCCTAAAAATGAAAAATGAAATTAAACTAAATTTCTATTAATATGAAAAATAAATATAGCATAATTAAAATTATTAAATGAATGTTTTGTAGTGTAGATACATTTTCTACATAAACATGTTTAGCAATATTACTTTTTGAATGATTCATTTTTGTTGTTGTATGTTTTTGCTATTGCAAGTTTGACAAGTCTCATTGACCATTGTTATGGAAACGCCTCTTGTAGTTTACATATATGACTTGATTCTTGGAATAATTTGATTGAAATGTCCAATGCATCATCATTTGCATCTTCCATATTTTGTTTCTTATGATGTCATTCCATTCTATTGTTGTAAGTACCTACATAACATTCAACATATGTGAATTAGATTATTTGAAACATATTACAGAATCTTCTTAAGTATAGTATTATTCAAAAACAAAATAGTTGACAATCAAAACAAAATAGCTTATGGCGGTGGATGACAAGAGTAGTTGGATGGTTGATTGGATGTGCAAGATGACAGAAGTGGTCGGGTGATTCTTCTGACAATATTTGAAGAGCCGACAAGTTTATGGGATGGAAAGAAAATCCCAGGTCATTGAGGTTTTAACAATTAAATTGAAGAAAGGTAAAATAAAAGGGAATTTATTTGCACGAAGAAGAAGTTTTGCTCGAGATGAATGAACCTACAAGAAATGGTAAACAAAGAGTGAGGAATTTTTACACATAGCCTGTCAAGTGTGGAGGATGTCCATTGAATGAACCTGCAAGATATGGTAAAAAAAAATCTTTTAAAGAATATATATATATTGTTTCTCTTGCGAAAGCGATGGCAGTATATAATCCATTCCTGCAAATGATCAAAGGTTTATGTTGATTAGATAGAAGATATATCTTACCCAACACGCGAAAAATGCATGGTTGATTCTCGCCTTCTTTTGCCAGTTATCGTCTCAGATATGCCATTTTCTTTCCCATGGCGAGAACGTGGGCACCTCATAAATGCAGAATTAGCACTGAGATTTGAATCTCCCTAGGCTTAAATAATAAATTGTTTTCTTATATCATTAACCCATTCAGCTGAGTTAAATGCATTTTATGTCCAAAAGCATTTTTTGGTTGCAGTGAAAATTTCGATTTCATAATTTATGTATTGTTGAACCAATAATTGCAATCTCCAAATTTAATAAATTAGGGAGTGACCCATTGGAGGCTTCGAGCTTTTTATAGTCATCTGGTTTTCTTGTTTTATTTTTTTAACTATTTATATTTCAACTGTATTCTAGGATTATTTTATCCATTTTAATCCTCCCGAAGCAAACGAAGATTTCTCATTGGCGAGGAATTTTCAAAGTATGAATTATGTTATATTTTGAATAAAAAAATCATGCTATCGAGGAGAAATTGTGGAGCTTCCGCATTAATCAACGTCTGCAGCTGCGTCTGGGAAGATTGAATGTCCAACGATGGATGCATTGGTCGAGGGCTTCCTGGTCGACGTCAGACTGTCTCAAATGTTGGTCAGGTCGCTGACTCCGTGTTTGATGCCGAAATTCCAATGGCTCCAATGGTTCCAATGGCCTATCGGAGCTTCTGTTTAGTATAGTGCCTTCAACCACATGATAGGTGACCGCAGGAGCAAGTCAACCATCAACCATATAGGCACCGTCAACTGTCGACCATTGCACACCAGTCGACCAAAGAACCTAACCAACCATGCACAAGTTCACTACCGATTAATTACACCATCAGTCAGTTATGCCGCCATACATTCACATAATTTATCGGCTATAAAGGGTTCAAATGCTATATCAACGACCAATACAACTCTCGACTACATCCCAACCGACCATTGCAAGAATCCGTCGAATTTTTATGTGGTCGATTTGATCACTTCATTTGGTTGACATACTTTTTGGTCGTACCCATCAAAACTTCATCTTGGTCAATACTTAGTTTCGTTTATGTATACTTGCACGTTGTGATACGTGGAGGAGGATTTTACCTTATTACTTCTAAGTTTAAGCACATAATTAAGTCTGCCACAATCATAAATCAACACAAGCCCATAAATAAAGGGATTACACGAGATCATTGGATGGTTTAATAAGCTCACCGAGATATAAAAAAAAATAGTACCTCCATGTTAATTCTTTTCACCAGTCTGTGAAATAAGAAAAATAACAGATCAACTGCAGCCTGCTATCATATGATATCTCGTAAGAATTCCACCGAAACTATTTTCACATCATGATATCTCAATGAAGTGTGCAATGTGCATTATAGAAGCTGGTTTCAATTGGCAACAAATGAGGGAGGTCATAGATGTTTCATGTTCACAACTAAATTTGATGAAAGGATAATCTACCACGTATGTTCAATTAACTCGATAGTGAAAAATAAAATCATACCAGATCATGACTTTAATGAAGCGAGTAGACCGCAGGAGCAAGTCAACCATCAACCATATAGGTATCGTCAATGGTTGTGATCGACATAACCGACTAACTGTCGACCATTGCACACCAGTCGACCAAAGAACCCAACTGACCACGCACAAGTTCACTGCTGACTAATTACATCATCGCCCTGTTATGCCGCCATACATTCACATCAGTTATCAACTCTAAAGGGTTCGACTGCGATATCAACAACCAATACAACTCTCGACTACATCCCAACCGACCATTGCAAGAATCCGTCGAATTTTTATGTGGTCGATTTGATCGACACTTCATTTGGTTGACATACTTTTTGGTCGTATCCATCAAAACTTCATCTTGGTCGATACTTAGTTTCGTTGATGTATATTTGCATGTTGTGATATGTGGAGGAGGAGTTTACCTTATTACTTCTAAGTTTAAGCACATAATTAAGTCTGCCACAATCATAAATCAACACGAGCCCATAAATAAAGGGATTACATGATATCGTTGGATGTTTTAATAAGCTCACCGAGATAAACAAATAGTACTGCCATGAAAATTTCGACCGAGATAATCAAGTGATATAGCCGACGATATGTCGAACTTCGACCATCCCTTGGGAGAAAGCAGCCTAGAAGTTGACCAATCATTATGATGTGCATTATTCTATGCTCTCAAATTTTGTTGTTTCAGGTTTCCATGTTCATTAGTCACTGCCGATCATTAGTCCTATTGACCAGCAGTTGTTCGAGTATAAATGTGTTAGCGTTCATGACAGTTCCTTTGGTGACTGCCTGCATGAGACCCTGCTGACTTTTGGAGACCCAAAGTTCGATCCTGAACGAGAAGAGGATGACGTCAAGCAACTTGCAAAAGAAATTAAAAGTTCTAGTTGCGCGTTGGAAGATGCTGACATAATATTGCAAGAAACCTGCAAGACGAAGCTGTACGTGTGACCATCTCAAAAATATACTTACGCACAAGACAAAAGGGAGGAATACTGTTGGAGATGCTCGACTGAATGCGAGCAGAATTTGAAGATTCAAATGATGTAATCACTGCTGCGATCGATGTATTAAATTGAGTTGAGAAAGTAAAATCCGATGGGTTTTGAGGGAGGCTCAGAGAATTCATAGAGCTTGTTTCACTTGAAGAGCCCTAGTGCTGACGATTTTGATGAGAAGACGATCTAGAGATACCCATTTGAAAACCCAACACGTGAAGAGGATACTTTTTGTTTGTCTGTCAATCCTCGTTTGACTATTGCTCATTTTAAAAGTGCCTGGTCAGCTGCCCTATTGCTCTTCGTTTTCCACCAACGACCATCTGATCGACTTGTGCAAGCAGTCGAGGAGAGGAAGTGGAACTTGGACGTGACTCTCATCGACCTGGACATTGAGTAGATGGCTTGCAACTTTTTTTCAGTTATATCTGATCGATGTCCCTCGACTTGTCATGTATCTTTTATGAACTCAAGCGTTCTGCAAAAAGAAAAGATGAGATCTACAGCGAATGAAGAAAAAAAAAGAAAGAGGAGACCTTGCAGTCGACTGACCAAAAATTTGCTTGTTAGTTTCAAAGCAATTGACTGTCAAGGTGTCGGCCATAAATAAGATATAATAGACCTATGAAAATGGCGAAACAAACGCCTGGAAAATGGACCTTAGTGCCCGAAGACAAATAGACAACGCATAAATCTTAAAATGGGAATTCCCGATTGGCAAATCAATAGAGAATTACATGGCGTATTGTACCCATATGAATGATGCAGATATTAGATTATGTGGTATTACAAAACCACTCAAACACACAAAATCCGTCTTATATCAGCGGAATAAAAAATAGGTTAAAAGGGAGCCTGAAATTGGATCTGGAATTGTGTCGTCTGATCCCAAGTGTGGAGGTTGTCCATCGAATGTACCTGCAAGAAATGGTAAACAAAATTTGTTAAAAGCATGCGGAGAAGCCATAACAGTGAGAAATCTGTGGGCGAAAGCGGCAAAACACATGGCAGGATTCCATTCGCTCTATAAGCGAGGAATCTAGCAGACATGAATAGTCATGCTTCTCATTGGTGAAACGCCTACGACATAAAAAATAATAAGATTCAACCTAGAGCTCTTGTTCTTAATGCGACTTCTTAAATTAACAACATTTTATGGATTTTACCATTAGGAACAATCACTAAAATCGAATATACACTAAATGATAATATGGACAAGCATTATTGGTCTTTTAAAACATGAAGTAAAGCAACGTATAAAAAGATAAAAGTAAAGCATCGTTTAATTATGAAGAAAAAAACATTTATGTCTATTTTCTTAAAGAGTTTCCTACACCGCATCAAAAGCAATTTTGAACCTTATTTATTATAAATTGGAAAGTCCTATACGACCTAGTATTATTAAATTCAGAATAAGTATATTTTGAATCTTTTAATATTAATATGCAGTAGGTCAATTAATGTCGGCAATGTAGTTGTTATAAAGGAGTTCACTTTAGCAGTGTTTTCCAATTTAATTTGGAAAGTCCTCCACTAACGGAGAAAAAATTTAGAATAAGTATATTTGGGGATATTTTAATATTAGTATTAATATTAATATGCAGCAACTCAATCAAACTCCCCAATATATTTACCATAAAGTTCACTCCTATTAAACAGATTACAGTTCGCTTTGTATATATAAATGGTAGTGCACTTTGTTTCAATTGGCACTACTATTCTGCCCAAGAAGGTTTTCTCCAATCATAAGATTGCTACAATTTCTTGTATGGATGACAACTGCAAGTGAACTTGTCTATGGCATGGGGCACCAACACAGTCATAACTTTTGAATCTTGACTATGCAAGTTAGTTATTTAATAATAAAAATAATTTACTTTTAAGGTTACAATTAAGAAAGTAATTTGATGTATTTAATATATTGTACAAGTGATTGAAATAAACAATTTATACTTTCTTATAGCATGTAAATGTTTGTGTTTATGTTTGTTTTGGACAAAATAATAACTTGTCTTGTCTTGTTATCCCAAGTCTGGTTTGGAAAACTCTCACGGATTTACCGCAACGCAACTCAATCGACAGTGAATATATGTTTTTCAAAATGAAATTTGATTAGGGAGTAGGTATAGGTGAGTGTATTAGTTCGATAACAAAGACCAACGAACCAAAGTAGAAAGCAAATCAACCACTAATGTAACCATATATATCATCTCATTTAGCCATTGTCTTAAAAGCATTGGCAATTTAAAATTGGTTGCTTAAAAGTTATAATACTTCCCAGATTTTGTTTTTTAATCAAAACATTACAACTCTACTTATTAGGGTCTCTCTCCCTACAAAGTACTCCACTTCCTAGAATAGCAATTGATTAGGTAATGCCCTTTCGTTGCTTATATTTCTCTATGTTCCATAGATACTTAGGCAAAAATGAACAAATTGCTTATATAATATTTGACTATAAAACAATACAGACTAAACCATATTATTCTACATACAAGAGGGGATCTATGGGGCACCATTCTCCTACAAATCCATGGTTGTTGAAGAGTATATTTTAGATACCTAAAGCAATATCTTGTGTTGCCATGTTTTCCTTCGCTTTTATTGAATTTCCTTCCCCTAGTGAGCAAAAGTGAGGAGTGGGGAGGTGGGGCTCTTTTTTTATAATTTTGAGGACTAAACCTTTGTTATTTCCTTTTTATTCTTCCTTCTCTTCTTCCATGATTGCTTGGATTATTTGTTGTTCAGATTCTCATTTGGACTGGTTAGTTTGAATATCTAGTTGTTTGGCATAAGGCCACTAGATATGGCATTCTTCCTCTTGTGTTGAAGAGGATTGTTGCTCTACCTGGGGGTTTGTTGTTTCATCAAGGATCATTACCTCCATGGATTGGGGAGTGTCCCTCTAAGTTTGGGACTCCCCTCCCTCCTGTGTTGTTACAAAGATATCTAAGACTCCTAGAGCATGTAATCGATTAGAGTTAGAGGGATCAAACTCATGTTCTTTTTTATTGTGTGCATTGTTTCTTCTTCTTATTCATCATCAGCCTAAATTGAGGTTTCTGATCTATGTTGTTTTGTTCCAAGTTCCCTTGAGATTGAGAGTGTTTCGGAGTAGCATGCTGACAGTTTTTCCACAAAATCCCCATATGTATGACAAGTATTGCATTTAAAGGAAATTGTTCATAGATCAATTCTTGGACGAAAGTCCTCCTATCCAACAATAAAGAATGGGCTCTATGAGACCTTTATCCAGTGCAACTTCAACACAATTTGGGCACATGAATATTGGCATCCCTTTGGATTTACTACTTTAAGGAGCTTCTTTTTTCCTTGAAGATGAACAAAAAAAGGGAGGAAAACCGTACCAACACCAAAGGATAATTCCACCATTAGATTGAAGTCTAGAGGTTAGTGATCGAGACACAGTTCCTTAGATCTTATGAAATAGGGGCTTGAGTTGAAAATTAAATCCTAGTCTTCTTTACACATGAATAAGAATGCCAAAAAGATTCTTCCACATGCAAAAATGGAGGTAGTTGTTCTTGCATTTTTGGAACCCAACATTCAAAGATCCAAAAACCTATGGAGGTGGGTGCCATGAGTCGAAGTGCCTAGCACTAACAATTCATTTGTGAGCTTGGACAACACTATAGCATAAACCTGGGAGAAAATACAGACCTTGTTGATGAGGAGCACCTTCACTATCAATGGGAGCATGTGCTGCTTGATGAAGACATGCCAAAGATTAAGACAAGTACTCCTTAAGGGGGGGCATTGGAATTATAACTCCTACTTGTCTTCATGCTATATGTGCTCATATTAGAAGGTTGTAATTTGTTAATGTGTTTGGTCTTGCTGAAGTAAGATTGTTTTGTAAGTTAGTTCTTTGATCCTAATGTTTAAGTGGTTGTTAGATAGTTGGGTGCGTGAGAGATTCTCTCCAACTAAGTCTCCTCCTATATTTAGTGTGTGGGTGAGATATTCCCTCATATGTGTTAGTGTGGTTAAGATAGTATCTCTATCTTGAAGGAAATCTTGATGTATAAATATGTAGTATTTGTTGATGAATATGACACAACACAATCTTGGTTTGTGTGTAATTCATGTTTACTTTCTCATTTTCTATCAAAATTAACAAATATTTTTAAACCACATTTAATAATCATTTTAAAAAATATAATGTATAGTCTCCCATTTTCTATCAAAACTAAC
The DNA here is from genome assembly GCA_027924585.1 of Larix kaempferi. NCBI lineage: Eukaryota > Viridiplantae > Streptophyta > Pinopsida > Pinales > Pinaceae > Larix > Larix kaempferi. The sequence continues at coordinate 16,029,374 of BSBM01000757.1, read as the reverse complement.
AAATATGTTTAAACCACATTTAATAATCATTTAAAAAAATATAACAAAATATAAAACCACACTTTGACTCTTTAATAAGCTTACTATGTTTAATTAATTATTATTAAAATGTTATGTTTAATCTTTGGAAGGGATTGATTTTTGAAATTTAAAATATTTTTTTATAAATTTAAAATTTTGATTTTTTTTTAATTTGAAAAATTGTAAATTAGCATAAATCCATCTTAAATGAGGATTTATCAAGGAAATTTGATGCCTCTAATAGATCTGGGTTTAAGATGGATCTATGTAAATTTTTATTTTTTTTGTTTTATAAAACAATATGGAATTTTTTAATAAATTTTTATTTGGTTTAAAATTTTTATTTTAAGAGAAGACATAAATTATTCTAATTACTTTTTATTTGGTTTTAATTTTTTATTTTATGAATCAACATGAATTTTTAATTTTTAAAACATAACATTGTTGTCTTACATAACAACATCTCCAGATGTTGTACCATACCTAACTACTCGGAGTGCAATAATGTAAAAAAAAATTCAATCATCAAGATTATATTTAAACCAAGTACACATAACTTTTTAATAATAATTAATTTAACTTAGTACACTGATTAGAAAGTCAAACTATCGTTTGAATTACCACCATTAGTAGGCAACCCAGGAGCCGTTTATGTGAAAGTGACAACGTATATATGATTTCCGATCCTTTCTATTTGTTTTCAGTGGTGCCATTTGCCATCGCGAGGGCACCTATGAAGGTTGGAGGCAGAAATAAAACAAAGATAATGCGGAATGAGCTACGGCTCTTCAATCTTTATTCATAAACGGAGATCAACTGATGTGTACAAACAATAATGTAATGTGTATTTAAACACTTATGAAAAACCCTAAAAGCTCTAACCTAGCTTTTGCATGCATGTAAAGCATGCTGTTGCATTTATTAACTAAACTTCTAAATAGTAACTCAAGTAAAAGCTAAAGCTAACTGAAGTAATTACTATTTCTAACACTCCCTCTTAATTACTACCGCTGACTACTGCAGCTTTTACAATGCCTAAATTATTTCTATGAATTTCAAAAATATCTTTTGCCAATGGCTTTGTGAATATGTCAACCAATTGGTCAATCGATTTACAATGCTCAACACGAACTTCACCATTGTTCACAAGCTCTCTTATGAAGTGATATCTAGTATCAATGTGCTTGCTTTTTCTGGTGAAAAACATGGTTCTTGGATAGAGCGATTGCTGAGTTGTTGTCACAATAAACTGTGGTTGGTCCTTCTTGTTTCTGTTGAAGACCTTTTAAAACTCTGCGTAACCAGACTGCTTGACATGCTGCTGATGTCGCTGCTACATACTCTGCTTCTGCCGATGAAAGTGTCACAATGGGATGCTTCTTGGATGCCCATGAAAACACCCCTGATCCAAGATGAAAAACATGACCGGAAGTGCTCTTCCTGTCATCCAAAATTCCTGCAAAATCACTGTCAGTGAAACCTGTCAAAACATCATACTCCGTGCTTGAGTATAAAATTCCATAACTTGAAGTCCCTGCAACATATCGTAAGATCCTTTTGCCAACTTGCCAATGCGAGTCTTTGGGAGACTCCATGAACCTTGAAATCAAGCTGACAGCAAACATAATATCAGGTCTCGTAGCTGTGAGGTAAATAAGACTTCCTACAAGTCTCTTATACAATGTTGGATCTACATTGGGCCTGCAATCTTCTTTGCTCAACTTAGTACCTGTTGCCACTGGTGTAGGCGTTGTTTTGCAATTAAGCATTCTGAATCGCTTAAGAACTTCATTGGCATATTTATTTTGAGAGATAAATATACCCTTTTCTGAGTGTTCTACTTCTAGGCCAAGAAAGAACCTCATCAATCCAAGGTCTGTCATCTCAAACTCTTTCTTCATAGCTGCCTTGAAGTCATCTACTGAGAGGTCACCTGTAAAAATCATATCATCAACATACAAACAAACTATTAAAATCTGTCCTTGTTGATTTACCTTTGTGTAAAGTGTTGGTTCGCTGCTGCTTCTACTAAAACCATTTTTTATCAGATAAGAATCAATTCTGCTGTACCAAGCTCTTGGAGCTTGCTTGAGCCCATATAGAGCTTTCTTCAACTTGTAAACTTTGTCTTCATGTTCTTTTATTTCATACCCATGTGGCTGCTCCACATAAATTTCTTCTTCAAGAATGCCGACTTGACATCCATCTGATACACTTTCCACTTTTTCTGTGCTGCAATTGCTAGGACTGCTCTTACTGTGTCCAATCTTGCCACTGGTGCAAAAGTTTCTCCAAAATCAATTCCTGGTTGTTGCGAGAAACCCTTTGCTACTAACCTTGCCTTGTACCTATCAATCTCACCTTTTTCATTGAGTTTGGTTTTATAAACCCACTTCACACCAATGGGTTTCTTATTCTTTGGCAGGTCAACTAGATCCCATGTATCATTTCTCTCAATGGAATCTATCTCTTCGTCCATAGCATTTACCCAATGCTCTTGTTTTACAGCCTCTTCATAAAATACAGGTTCACTAGCAATAAAAACATAATTGGTATTTGCATCCAATTCATCATAAATATCTGTCAATCTTCTAGTCTTTTTATTACTGTGATTAGATTCATTACCTGACTGTGGACTTGATGCTTCACCTCGAACTGAGTTTCTAGGTGTTCTTTCTGGACTATTTGCTACTGGTGAAGATGCTACTGGATCTTGTTGTCCAATCAGCTCCTCATCTTCTCCATCTTCTGGTTGGGGTATTGCAGCTCCCATACCCTTGTCTATGGTTCCATTCCATGACTCTTCCTCCTTGAACAAAACATCTCTGCTGAGAATAACCTTTTTGGTAATAGGGTTATACAACTTGTAGGCTTTAGTTTGTTCACCGTATCCAAGAAATATACATTTCTCACTCCTGTCGTTTAGATTTTTTCTTAGCTGTTTAGGAACATGAGCATAAGCAACACAACCAAATACTCTGAAATGAGAAACATTACAAGTCATACCTGACCATGCTTTCTCTGGTACTCTGTTCTTCACAATTTTGGTGGGAGATATGTTCATCACATGAACAACAAAAGCCACTACGTCTCCCCAAAATTCATGGGACACATTTCTTCCTTTCAGCATGCTCCTTGCCATATTCATGATGGTTTTGTTCTTGCGTTCTGCAATACCATTCTGCTGAGGAGTATATCTTGTAGTGAATTGCCTCTTGATTCCATGATGCTTGCAGTAATCATAAAATTCCTTTAATTCATACTCTCCCCCTCCATCAGATCTCAATACTTTGAGTTGATAACCACTCTGTTTTTCAACCAAGGCCCTAAATTCCTTGAACTTGCCATAAGTTTCAGACTTCTGACGAAGGAAATACACCCATGTTTTTCTACTGAAATCATCAATAAATGTAAGGAAATAATAGCTTCCACCAATCGATTGAGTTTGCATTGGTCCAACCAGATCAGTATGAATAAGTTCTAAAGGTGCAAGTGCCCTTCGAGACATACCTTTAGGAAAGCTATCCCTGTGCTACTTTGCAATGATGCAACACTCACAACTGCTTTCTGGCTCCTTCATAGGGGGCAATCCCTTTACCATCTCTTTCTGCTGCAAAAACTTGAGACCACCAAAGTGAAGATGTCCATATCTAAAATGCCATAACCAATAATCATCCATGCAAGTGGCTTTTTGAGCAAAAGAGGTTACCTTGCTGCTGCAATTCATGACTAGTGGATACATCCTGTTCCTAGTCACTTGTATTTTGATGATCAAATGTTGATTTGGGTCATAAATTTCACAGTCTGATCCATCAAAGACAAGTTTGTACTTCTTTTCAGTGAGTTGCCCAATGCTAAGCAGATTATGCTTCAATCCTAGAGCATAATAGACATCCGAGATTGTCTTTTGTTGGCCTTGTTTGGTCAGAATGTTGACCACTATTTTTCCAAGAACTGGAACTACCTCATCCGTGCCAACTTTGACCTCTATCCTCACTGATTCATCTAGGTCTGCAATTAGACCTCTGTCACCTATCATATTGTTACTGCAGCCACTATCTAAAAGCCAAAGTCCCTTTGGGCTTTCGTGTGCAGCATGACATGTAAGAAATAACATATCATCTTTATCCTCAGAGGTATTAGTCACATTAGCATTATGATTTGCTTGATCAACCTTTTTCTTTTTGCATTCATGAGCATAATGCCCAAATTTATTGCAATAATAACATTGAATATTAGATTTATCTGACCTTTTTTTGTCGCAGTTTTCGCCTTCATGGTTATGATGGTAATCTTGATCTCCATTGCCATTACTTCGGCCACTCCTACCTCGTCCTCTTGATCCTCCTCTGCCTCTGCCTCTTCCTCTGCCTCTTGAGAATGAGACATGTGCTTTGAAAGCATTCTCTTGAGAGGATTCTTCATTCTTGTTGAGTCTGAATTCGAATGAAAGTAAAGATCCGGTCAACTCGTCTATAGAGAGAGTACTTAGATCTTTTGCTTCTTCAATTGCTGAAACTTTCGACTCAAATTTGTGGGGTAGGGATCTCAGAACCCTTTCAACCACCCTTTGATCTCCAATCTTTTCACCATAGATATTCAGCTGATTAACAATCCCTATGACTTTGGTCATGAAAGAGTCTACAGAGTCAGATTCTTTCGTCTTCAGATCTTCAAAGTCTCTTCTTAGGTTTTGGAGTGTTGCTGTTTGAACCTTACCAGCACCTTGATAACTGGTCGCCAAGGTATCCCATGCTGCTTTGGCATGTAAAGATGCTGATATCTTTGGAAATACGCTGTTATCCAAAGCGTTCATTATGAGATGCAGTGCCTTTGCATCCTTCTTCCTGTGCGCTCGCAGGACATCCTTCTCTGCGTTTGAAAGGGCTTGAAAAGTTGCATCATCTGCAGGTTTGGAATAGCCATACATGACATATTCCCATGCATCTTCTGACCTGAGATAAACCGACATCCTCGTGGCCCAAACATCATAGTCTTTTTTCCTTGTAAGAGAAGAAATCTGAGATTGATTGCTGCTAGAAGCCATAGACGCTGCAGTGTCTTTCACTAGCTCTATTCAAAATAATCTCCCTTCCTCTTTTAAAAAAAAAAACAAATAATAATTCTCCCTCTTAAACAAGCTAAGAAAAATATCTTCAAATATCTTCTTCTCTTGTAAAAAGAAAAAATTCTTACTCAATAACTGCGTGAAAGTCAAAAAACAATCACATAAAGTAAAAACCTTTTTGCACTTGTCCAAAAATGCCGCCTTGTTCCAACTACAACTTTTTGTCCTAGGGAGAAGCCGCGGTGAAATCGAGATTTTTTACCTCGTCAAACTACCGCGCTTTAGACTATACTGTGGGCGCGATAGTTCCTACAGTATCGCTCTGTAGACTATAGGGAGGGCGCGGTACTCCAAAAAATTTTTTAATAATTTCTCCCCAAAAAAATTTCTATGAAAACTTCTTCAAAAAACTTACAAATTCTTCAAAGCTACGGCTTTGGCTTCTTCGAACATCAATGCTACCAATTTGATCTTCTCCTATGCTCTGATACCAAACTGAAGGTTGGAGACAGAAATAAAACAAAGATAATGCGGAATGAGCTACGGCTCTTCAATCTTTATTCATAAACGGAGATCAACTGATGTATACAAACAATAATGTAATGTGTATTTAAACACTTATGAAAAACCCTAAAAGCTTTAACCTAGCTTTTGCATGCATGCAAAGCATGCTGTGAACTTCTAAATAGTAACTCAAGTAAAAGCTAAAGCTAACTGAAGTAATTACTATTTCTAACAACCTACACCCTACAGAGTTACAGAGAGACCCGATTAGGAGATCATTTATTAACCGTTGAGCTTTGAAGGCGAGTCACTTGGCAAAGAAATAATATTTTATTGTCAATCTGCCAATAAATTAATAATGGACGATGTAGTCAAGTAAATTGTCGATCTAGATATTTCATTCCAATAAGTTCATATGAAATAATAATAACAATTGAAAATAATTGGTAAAGTGAAGTCCGAGCATATCACGCTCCACGTTAACTCCAATCCAAGATTCCAATTTTTAACTTGCACGAGGTAGAAAACCAATAAATAATGAGAACCATCACAAGTTATGCATTTAATCACACATTGAAGAAATCGTTAAAGTTGAAATATAATTTACACACTTTTCTGGTCACAGAGCGGAAGGATAGCAATACAGGTGGGAGAAGAGGCTGAGTCAAATTGCATTGTAAATAACACTTCAGGCAGCGATCTGTCCGAATCCTTGAGCTTCCAGAGCACTTAATAAAATGGGTGGGCTTATGGACAAAATTTGTTATATATTTGAAGTTGTTATATGGGCGGATATTTTTGAAGTTATTATGTATTTTCACAAACCAAAATTTACGTTGATTGCTATGCAGATATTTACAAAACAACAACCTGAGTGGTAATGTTGAGTGGCTATCTGAATTAAAAAACCTTAAAGAGTTGTAGGTGTCACTCTCTTCTCATTTTCCCTTTTTTTACATATCTTTAAATAAAAGGCATTAGTAAATTTTGTGATAAATGTCTTTGATAATATTGTAACAGGAATATAGCAAACAATCATTTGAATGGCGTAATTCCTGCACACATTCTCGTCGATTGTTCCTTGAAACTCAAGTAATCATATCCTATTTTATATTCCTTATATTTCAACACAAAACCCATTTTCGAAAGGTCATAACTTATTTTCACATTTTCTATACTGAAAATTTGCCACATATAATAATGAATCGAGTTCAAATTCTAACGAATTTAACAGCATAACGTTTACGGAAAAATTATTTCTTTGGAGTGTTGCAGCTACTTGGGGAACCCCTCCTTGCTTATGAATAAGATGGATTGTGTGAGAAAGAATAAGTCTAAGGCTGTCTTCGGAATTCTAATAATGAATATATGTAATAATGAGTTTTGGCATTTAATGAATATATGTAATAACCATGGTCCATTGTGCGATCATGAGATTGTCATTCAAGTGCATTTAATAAATAGAGTAACAATCATAGTTAATTTTATAATTCTGATATTAATTTTTAAGATAATAATTGCAGATTTAGTGAATTTTGTGTAATTTATATTGTGGTGTGTATTTAATTTTTCCATGAACACAACTTTAACCCATTAACATCATTACAGTTATCATAATAATTTCTAATCATATTATAATATTTTGTATTGTAATAAATCTTGAATATATTATAATTATTTCTTTAATTAACTATTATAAAGTGTAATATATATATATATATATTGTTAATGATAATTATTATAAAGTTGTTTATACTTTATAAGTTTATATGATGATTATGATGGTAGTTAAATTTTATTTCTATCCTTAAAAAGATGCTTAGAAAGAAGCGTTCCTAGGTTGTCATAGTTTTGACAAGTTAGAAGGTTAGAGAGCTTTGTATTGTAGCAAAGATTATGGAACTGCTATTGTGGATGTAAGTAGGACATTCTAAGAGAAAGTAACTTTCATCATCAATGCTCGTAGTCTTAGAGAGATGGAAAATCATTTCCATACATGGAGTTTTAGGAATTTTACATTAGGGCTGGTGCAAGCTAATGCTGGCCACTCATGACGCGTTAGTCGCAATGGACTTCTCGAAAAATAGAAATCTGAACGTCAAAAAACAATATTAGAGCCACCTACACAACTTTTTGGAATATGGTGCAAGAAGATCAAACGTAGAAAATCGGATTACTTTCCGGAATATATAAATATTATTTGTGGAAATTAAGTAGAACTCCCAAAAAATGGGGTTCTCCTAAGGTTGGCATGTTATTTTTTTAAGAAAATATAATGAATATGTTTGCATTAGCCCTCTGGTTCGGTATTCAAATGGTGGATTTTTGTTTAAAAAATTATATGGAGTCGTAGATAACAGGTCGTTCTAGTGCGGCGTTATTTTTCCATGTTTATTTATGTTAATTTTATTTTATTTTTTAATTAAGGAAGTCAGCCCATCCCTAAAATGATGAGGCCCAGCGTTAGCCCTCGATATCATGGTCTTAACCTAATCAATCAACAATTTTTATTTTTTTAGGATGTATGTTTTTGTGTGTACTTGTGTGGGTGCTTTTCCATTTTCAAAATAGGTGAGCCAATAAAAAGTTATAGACAGAAGAAATAACCTACTCTTTGTGTAAGATTGACGTTAGTGCAATTGAAATTAACTAAAAAATAGGAACAAATAATAGTTTTAATAAAAAATTACATATTCGGAATCTGCACACATAGTTCTACAAGTGTGTGCAATTTCATTTGCAGTGGACAAGTGTAGCATACGCAGAATCATGCTCGAAACAGAAGAAGTTATAGAATAAAATGTATTTTGTTATAAGATGTATTTTTTTTATATTATTATATGTATTTTGGCAACTCGAACCTAAAACCATAGCAACCAAGTCATCCACCACGTTGGTGGGAAATGAATTACCCACCAAAATTTAAAAACTAAACTTGCGCGTGCACGTGTATTTAAAAAGCGTGTACGCACAAAATGGCGCGCACGCATACGCGTCCAAATGCGCGCATGTGCAAAATGGCGCATGCGCGTTGTTTTTACTAAAGTTTGAAATTTTCCATATTGATTAAATAATTTTATAAAATATATATTTTTTAATAATTAATAATGTTTTAAATTGAATTAAATTAAATTTATATGATGAGGAGGAGGAGGAGGATGGGGATGATGACGATGATGTTGATGATGATGATGGGGATGATGATGATGAGGATGATGGGGATGATGACAATGATGTTGATGATGATGATGATGATGATGATGGGGATGATGACGATGATGTTGATGACGAGAATGAGGATGATGATGCTGATGATGACGAAGATGATTATGACGATGACGATGGAGATGATGATGATGATGTGGATGATGACGAGGATGATGATGATGATCATATTTGTCATCATCAGCATCATCATCTTCAACTTCGTACTCATCTTCATCATCATCCTCATCCTCATCATCTTCGTCATTCAATGATGATGATGACGAAGATGATGATGATGTTGACGATGATGATGACGATTGAAGATGATGATGTTGACTATGATGATGACGATTGATAATGATGATGATGACGAAAAAGATGATGATGATGTTGATGATGAGGAGGAACAGGGTGATGACGACGATGATGATGATGGAGATGACGATGATGATGATGTTGACGATGAAGACGATGACCAAGATGATGATGATGATGATGATGGGGATGAGGATGAGGATGATGATGAGCAAGTGGGTGATGATGATGATGATGACGATGATGATGATGTTGATGATGAAGACGATGACCAAGATGGTGATGATGATGATCATGGCGATGATGATAATGGGGATGAGGATGAGGATGATGGTGATGATGAGCAAGTGGGTGATGATGATCATCATCATATTCGTCATCATCAACATCATCATCTTGATCTTCGTACTCATCTACATCACCATCCATCATCTTCATCATCATCATCATTGATAATGATGATGATGACGAAGATGATGATGATGATGTCATCATTGATAATGATGATGATGGCGAAGATGATAATGATGATGATGACGAAGATGAATATGATGATGATGACATTGATGATGATGATGATGATGATGATGATGATGGCCAATATGATGGTGGTGATGATGATGAGGATGGGGATGATGACAAGGAAGTGGGGGATAACGATGATGATGACTATGGAAATGATGATGATGACGTGGATGATGACGATGACGTGGATGATGACGATGACGAGGATTATGATGATGAGGTTGATGATGACGAATATGATTATGATGAGGAGGAGGAGGAGGAGGAGGAGGATGGTGATCATATTCGTCATCATCAACATCATCATATTCATCTTCGTACTCATCTGCATCGTCATCCATCATCTTCATCATCTTCATCATTGATAATGATGATGATGACGAAGATGATGATGATGATGTCATCATTGATAATGATGATGATGACGAAGATGATGGATGATGATGACGTTGATGATGATGATGATGATGATGAAGATGATGGCCAAGATGATGATGGTGATGATGAGGAGGATCGAGATAATGACGAGGAAGTGGGGGATAACAATGATGATGAATATGGAAACGATGATGATGACATGGATGATGACAATGACGAGGATGATGATGACGAAGATGATTATGATGATGATGAGGAGGAGGAGGAGGAGGAGGAGGAGGATGATGGTGATCATATTCGTCATCATCAACATCATCATCTTCATCTTCGTACTCATCTGCACCATCATCCATCATTAATGATGATGATGACGAAGATGATGATGGTGATGTCATCATTGATAGTGATGATGATGATGAAGATGATGATGATCATGATGACGAAGATGATGGATGATGATGAAGATGATGATGATGAGGAGGAGGAGGAGGAGGAGGAGGATGGTGATCATATTCGTCATCATCAACATCATCATCTTCATCTTCGTACTCATCTGCATCATCATCCATCATCTTCATCATCATCATCATTGATAATGATGATGATGACGAAGATGATGAAGAAGATGATGGATGATGATGATGCCGATGATGACAATGTTGATGATGAAGATGATGATGAAGATGATGACCAAGATGATGTCGAGGAGGAGGAGGAGGAGGAGGAGGAGGATGAGGAAGTGGGTGATAACGATGATGATGATGATGATGATGACGACGAGGATGATGATGATGATGATGATGATGATGATGATGACGATGATGAAGATGATTATAATGATGAGGAGGAGGAGGAGGAGGAGGAGGAGGAGGCTCCTTGTAGAGGGATAGTGTCATGGATTCTATGTGTTATCAATGACGCGTGAGGTCTAGAATTTTCAATTAAGGCCCAGGTGGAATTCAATTGAGCTCAATATGTTTCAATAAGATCTTGAGGAACCGGTTTTCATTCTTCGATGATGTTCAATGCTTTTCAACATATCCACGGTCTTGCATGGTAGGATGAGGATGCATTCATGGCATTCGATCTTTACAAAAGATGTGTTTTGTCAAAATGAAATTCAATTTGCCTCTTTGATGAATCCTCCTCTACAAGACTTCATTTATTGCATGAATGTCACAGACTCACAGAAACTCTAAACAACACTCAATGGCATGCAACTATAACCACAAACCAAGCAGAGGTTGATTTTATGCATTGATATAGAGAGGTGGCAGTAGGCAGACAATATGGAGAAACAATGAGTTAGAAAAAACATTTGGACCAAAGTACCACAATGCTTATTAATAAAATTTAAAAAAACAAGTTTTGGCTCAGGAATTGTGGTTTATCACCACGTTTCTCTTCGACACTCGCCATCAAAATACGTATAAAAATAACACATCTTTACATCCTCTTCCTTTTAAATCCTCATCGCATAGTAATAAATAAGGATTATTATGCATGCACATCCTCACCTTACAATGTCAATTGGGTCCAGGCGCATAAACAACCATAAATTATCAAATATGTCAAAGAGTAAGCCTTTCCAATAAAAATTGAGACCCACCCTTCAAACTTAATCACCGAGTCCAATTTATGCAAATATTTTCGAAGTGGGGGGAAGGTTTGGCATTAAATGGTGTAAACGTTGGGGAATAAATGGTTTATATGTTGTACAAGGGCGCGTGCACGCTCCTCACGTGTATGTGCGAAAAACACGCGTGCGTGTGTTTTAACATGCGTGCGCGGCCCTGTTATTAGTTTAAAAAAAATAGAGCTCTCTATTTCCCGAGAATTCTACCAAAATCACGGGTTTCACTTCTTCCGCGGCTTTCAAGCTCTCACAGGTTTCTCATTGGCTCACACTCATTGATATTTTGGACACTCTTTGATCTATTGGACACAAAATCACCCTTGGAATCTATCAAACATCTTTAGTGTTCTTGGAATCTAGTGGATTCATTCAAGCTACCAGTTTCCATTGCAAGTGGAGATCATTTCTATAGAGGTATGGTGAATTGTAAATGAGTCTTTTCATTCACAAGATTTGAGATGAGCCCATGCCTTTTTTTTTTGTCATATTCCCACAACAATATCCATGCATAGACAACAATGAATTTGACAAGAAGATTTCCCAAGTTCACATCTAAAAAAACTCATATGAACACTAGACAAGATGAAGTATGCAACCTCCTCATTGTGTAATTAGTTCCCAAGTTAATTTTGTTCTTTTCACCTCATATTATGCTAGAAAAAAAAACCACACACTCACTAAACATAACTAAAAATATCACTTCAACTCATCCACAAAACCTCAACTCTCTCATCTCTTATTCAATACCATTGTATGGAATGAGGATATCTGTAAGTATATGCACCTTTCCTTTCTCTATGAATCCAAATGTGATAATTTGCATCCATATTTACCATCCTTACAATATCCCCTCACCTCTAACAATGATTTTTTTTTCAAAAACCAAGACTTACCCACTTCATGCTCTATTCAACATGATGATTGTTGGTATAGTCCCTAGTTCCCCACTCTCCAACACCTCCCCACCCTAGATATTGCACATTGAAAGGTCAAATTATATTTCTCCTAATCACCCTTCCTAAGACCATGATCTTTGTTAGAAACCTTTGCATCCTCCTAAATGTTTTGCACAAAACAAGGTATACATTCATTCTATTGTGATGCATTGTTGAATTCAACCATGGGTATTTTAAACTCAAAACCACATTCTATCATCTCAAGGTTTATAGATCCAAGGAAATAGTTTGTTGTTGTTTCTTCAACTCCTTAATGTATTATATAACCTAGTAATTTACGATGGTAAAGGACATTGCCTCAAATGGAAGGATATACCATTCCAGTAGGAAGACAAAGCAATCAAACTAGGTGCAAAGTCCTAGAATTGATAACATTAAGGGAGAAAGTAAAAAATGCAATTAATTAAGGTTAACTTATTTGATGTAGAAAAACTATCAAACTATTCCCAAGGCATCTCTAGCCATCTCTGTTGTAGGGTGTTAGTACCATAATTTTTATGAATTCATGGCCAGGAAAGACACTAGTTTCTCCTCTCTACACTTGACCAAACATCATCTATATTGATTAGAATTGTAAGGGATAATGATGTTTATTCGAACACAAATAAACCAACATAGTCTGTAGTTGTATATGTTAATTTGTAAAGTGGTAAGCTATGTTGGAATGTGTCAGGTTCATTGTATAATGGCACTAATATCTTATTTGATGTTTCTTTTGCAAGGGTAGGCCTGATAGTTGTGTTAAAGAGACTTTTGGAGATGGGAAACTCACGAAACGCAAAAAAAAAAAAAAAAAAGGAATCTACCCATTGAAAAGGTCAATGACTTAAGAGAAAATGCCAGGTTGGGAATGGAAAGATTGAGACATGGTCCTATCATTGCCCCAGATCCTGCCACTGATCCTAACACAGTTGTTGACATGAAAACCTCTTTTTCAGAACCACGGGTAAAGCGGTCGCGTCCAACAGACCCAACTCAAATTCCAACATCAACACAATCTCCAACCAACAATCCATCAACGAGTCATTCTGAAGTTCCTCACGACACAAGAATTTTGGGAGATGCTGCATGTGTAGATATGGACATACAAGCCTTGCTTAATTTTCAATCTCCCCAAGAAGACCACAACCCTGTCGACCACACTCCCATTATGGCCCAATCTATGAACGAAGCACCACAACAAACAAACTCCGGTATTCATGTCTCATGTCCACCCTCCCTACCTCGACTGTCCAGTGCAAGAAGAAGAACTCCTAGATGTATTCATGTGGATGAGAGTGCTATGTCGGGGCTTGAAGGCAAGCTGCCAAAACGCACTATCGAATGGCAATGCAACAAAATTGTGAAAGAATATTTTGAATCCAAAGGTGATGCAGGTAAATGTCAATTATTGCTATGTTTGTTAAAGTCAAGTTCTTTAGCTGTTGTTAGGAGAATTTTGGGAATAAAGATGGTTAAAAGTTCAGAGGCCAACAGTCATATTGTTAGAAATCTCCAATCTGCATTTAATGCGATTGGGAAGAAGTCTCGTACAAAAGATCTTTGTGCAACTCATCATGTTTTAGCGGAATCAGTTGTAAGCAAGTCCACAAGGCAACATCGCCTGCTATCACACACTTCTCACATACTCAAATTAAATAGAAAAACTATTAAAAAGTACTATGTTATAAGAGAAAATATTGACACTCTGGGTGGAAACGATTGTTGGGCTTTTGTTGGTAGGTTTCCTCGTGCAGATAGGAAGCTAATTGATGATGTTAAGGAGTTAGTACAAAAGTTTTGGCATGATCATACTAGACCTTCATCAAACCAAAGAGACGTGCTAAAACTGAGAAAAGGTTCTACTGAACGTGAGCCCCATGTTAAACACTTCCTTGACACCACATAGACTGAACTCTATAAGAGATTAGGGGAACGAGCACACACAATTGAACCTTGGCCAAAGGTCCTTTGAGAAATGAAAACCATGGTACGTTCGTATATGCATTGATCGGAACACTTGTTGTTGTAGATACCACATAGAATATGAATATTATTATGACACATATAAACATATATTTTGTGATTTGCATACTAACATTGTGCAACGCTGCAATGAATCCATACTACCACCGAATGCATCAAGAGACTTTATCCACAACATCATGTGTCCAAGGCCTGAAGGGCAAAAGTATTATAAAAAATCGTGTCTATATGGGACATGTTCTATGTGCAGTGGGTTTTCTCTTTTGAACCGTTGCATTCATGAAAGCAAGGACACAGAATTTGGCATGATGGGTGTGGAGATGCAGAGCTTCAAGTAGGTGACCTATCAGATAGACAGTGTCAGAGAATGTAAAAAGATTGCATTGGTAAAGTCACAGGTACAAATGAATATTGCATATTTTTCATATTACACATTCAATTTATGGCATATACATTTTTCCAAAGGCTACATTGTAATATTTCCCTTATTTCCATGGTAACAGGTATCGGTATGTGACTTCTTGACGGAATTCTACGAGAAAACCGAGCAGTATGTTCAACATGTGCATGTAGCGTGATGGCAAGATGAGCAGTACAGAAAATGCAGGGACACATTTCCCGTTGGAACCATAGTGTCAATTGTGGATTTTGCAGAAAATTACACCCTTCAGCCACAAAATGAAATCCAGAGTCAATACTACCATTCAGACCAAGCCAGCATCATGGTACATATTATGTATAGGCATGGGCCAGAGAACAGCAATGACAAGAGGATAATACTGAAGGAGACAAACTTTTACATAAGTGATGATAGAACCCATGATCTGCATTATGTGCAACATTGTTTTCGAATTTTCTATGATTAGTTGAAGGAGAGAGATATACAGATGGATCAGCATTGGATATGGTCGGATGGTTGTGCGGGCCAATTCAAAAATGCCCGAGTATTCCAATGGATGAGTACTTTGCATAAGACTTGCAATGTGTCGCATATCTGGAACTATTTTGAGACCGGGCACAGCAAAGGCGAGCATGATGGGGTCGGTGCATGCATCAAGACCGCACTACGAAGGGAAGAGATGAGGTTTGACAGGGAACCTCATATCCGAGATGCAGAATCCATAGTTCAATGGTGCTCCACAACAATGTCAGAACGAGCAAGAGATCAACAAACATCATTGGTGGCAGGACGTGTGGCGAGAAATTTTTTGCTAGTGGTTGACATAGATCGATCGTGTTCCTATAGTTGCGGCACAGTATAAGGAACACGTGGATTTCATTCAGTTCGAATCTCAAACAACCACATATTTGAAATAAGGACGTGAAAGCTTGCATGCTTTTGCAACCCTTGCAGCAGCGGTGAATGGGATGAATGTGAATGCATGGACTAGGTTGATGACTAGGATCGTCTATCACTTGCAATAGACCAACGTGCAGTTGTTGAAACAACTCAGTTAGAGGAGGGCCAGTCAACGATTTCTACAGACTACGAGCATATCTCAAATCTTGTACAACGAGGACACATATACGCAGTTGTTGCACTGAAAGATAATGAATGGGGCATGGATTATTGGTTGGCACGGTGCCAAATAAAGTTAAATTCCTGAGTACATTTTGAAGGCCGATATTTGGATCAGACACTTTAAAAGTTAATTTTAAACTTATTTTAAGTTATTATGCGAAACAAAATTAAAAGGAAAGGAAAAGCACACACACCACAAAATAGTTCAAAACCCCCCCGGGGGGGTTGGGGTGTGGGCGTTGCATATCCCACTTGATTTTCTTTTATTTTGTACTCTTTACAATAGTCTCTGGAAAATGCCTTGGATATTTATAGAAATGGACCCAAAGGCTTACAAAACAGTTAAAGAAAAATGTCGGATGAAGCGGGAAGGATCCGGGATGCTCCGGATTGGCTAGACGCTCAATTTTTCACCCAAAATGCCTCCAAACCTGATAAAAAAATATTAAAAAAATTGAGCTAATTAGTAGCAAAAAATTCCCAAAATCACTTTCAAAGTGATTTGGGCAAGCTATAAAAATTACCGAAAAAAATTATTATACTAAACAAGATGTAAGAAAACAAATAACTAAGACAAGTTGGTGTATGAAACCAACTTTATTAGGGTCTTGGACAACCTTTAAAAGGAATCCAATGAAGGCACTTAGATGCTAGATATAAAATTTAACAAACAGTAAATCAATCTAAACCTACAAGCCTTATAATATACTGAAATTTCAACTTGTAAAAAGAAAGACTGCTCAATACTAGATCTCGATTGTAAGATGATACTTTTTAAAAGAGTTAGATCTGAAGTATTGAATCAAATCTACTTATAATATGAATTTAAGCTATAGATTTGAATACTTTGCTTAACATAAAATGGAAAAAGGAAGTTTGAACTTTTGAAGGAGAAATAGAGGAGTAGATAGGCTTGTTTACAGAAAGATCAACCAAGAGACTTCTTGGTGGGATGCCGAGGGACTATGTCCTGTAGATGCTTGGATATGGCAAGAAACAAACTATATCACCCGTTTTTCCAAGCTAGGATACCTAAAAGCTAATCACACACTTGCATAAAATACCAATGAGATCCAATAGTATATATAAAATAGATTAAAAAAACACGCATATAAACTTATAAAACATGTAAAATCTAGATAAATATCTAAGAAGAAATTAGCAAGTAAACTTACTTACTACCTATTTCATATCAGCTGATAACAACCCTACCAAGGTCGGATTCGTAGAGCAAATAAGTCAAAAATATGAATAACATAGGTTACCTCAATGAAACCATAACAATCTTGATCCACACATAGTAGCACCACACACTTAGCCTCCAAAGCTTCTCTTTATTCTCAAGAAAAATAATGATAGTACATGGTTACAATATGAAATCCCTTCTCTCCCAAAGTCTAACTAGATTGCAAGAGGAGGATAGGTCTGCTTTTATAGAAAATGAGAGAGGGAGGGCGCATGAGATCCAAAGGAAGGCAAGGGCACATGACATGAGAGAAAGATGGGATCAAAATCCCCTTGATTGAGGAATTAAATTGGAGTGTTCTCATGAGGTGGGCGCCACCTCAACAAGAGGTTCTCCCCTTCTCTTTGGATAGATCATCCATCAAACCAATGCCTGCCACATATAATAATTCGCCTAAGCTAAGGAGATATGCACCCCCTTCTTGTGGAAGAACTCACCCTCTCCTTATTTGATTGGGATGTCCACTGATTTTGATTGATACGATCCTCAATCACCTCCAAATTGATCTTTAGTTAACTCCGATCTTGATTGAGACAAGATTCCATCAATTTAGGAACTTGATTTTCTCTCATTATTTATTATTTTTCTGATTTTTATTCACTTTTTTGTTTTTTGAGAGAAAATAGATTTGAGTGATAAATAATCACTCAAATGCTTAGGAAATTGGTTTTATGGGTTTTATGGGTGATCCGAGTTAGAAAAAGAGCACCCCCGTGGT
The DNA here is from genome assembly GCA_027924585.1 of Larix kaempferi. Classification (NCBI taxonomy): domain Eukaryota; kingdom Viridiplantae; phylum Streptophyta; class Pinopsida; order Pinales; family Pinaceae; genus Larix; species Larix kaempferi. Next base: position 16,011,313 of record BSBM01000757.1, on the reverse strand, counting down.
GAATTTCACCTCCTAACCACACTTTTATTACATTTTTTTGTTTTTGCAATTAAACTATTAAAAAATAGCCTAAGTTTACGGAAAAAAAATTACTTTGTGAGAATCATAAAAAAACTTAGGGGCACCTAGCACATGTTCATACGACTCAATATTAATGCTTATCATGGTAATAAACATTGACACTTAGAATTTAATAACCTTCTAAGGCCCAGGGACCAAGACAAATATTCCAAATTTGGAGGAGTAATATGAAAAACTCAAAAATTATACCTTGTTGACAAACACAATATAATTGATAAGGGAAAACACACCTTGGAATACCCAGATTGATGCCTAAGTCTAGGGAAGCCAAGTATTTTAAAAAACCATCATGCTATGACATTTTAATACAATTCCCCACAGGGCATGGAGATGTGATTTTTTATTAAAAACGGGCCAAGGTGGCCTCCTAGGAATTTTGATCTTCTGAACTAGAACAAGTAAACTTGTTCTATCTTTGTAGGCTCACTTGAAACCATCTAAGTACAACTTAGCTAGTAACATATGGCTCCAACTGCGAGACACGTGCTCTTACTGATCTTCAATCAAATAGAGTGGGTGAGAACTCCAGGATCCCAAGTTCCTACACACAATTAAAAGTTGTCAGGCCAACATGTATAAAAAATGCCAAATGAAACCTTAAGTTGGGAAATATACAACAATACTTTACTCATGAATAATATACAAAAACTATGATACAACAATAATATACAAAAGGCATAATATACCAAACTATTGTACAAAAAGAAATAACTTGAAAAAATGCAAGGCAAAGGTTTAGAAATGGCCCTGCTACAAGAACGCCCCCACGGGCACTAGCTATTATCACTGAAGAACAACTTGAGATGTCTTCCATTGACTGGAAGGACCAATCTTTCTCCATCCATCGTGTAAAGGAAAAATGAGTTGGCCCCTACTAGCTCAAATACGACCTAAGGTCTCATCCAAAGGCTGTCAAAATTTCCATGCTTTCTTGGCTTCTCTCTTCTTTTATCCCACAACAACACCCAATCTATGGACTGAAATTATCTTGGCTTAGAAGACCTATCGAAATTATTTTTAACCTTGTCTTGATTTCTAATACTTTGGTTGAATGCTTTCTTCCTGTTTTCATCTAACTTCGTTATCTTCTCTATCTCATTCTGCATAACATCATCCTCTGGATCATAATCATGGAGCATCTGATACATTGGAAATTGAAGGTAGATGGGCATGGAGAATTTTAAACCCTACACCAACTCAAAAGGAGTCTTTCCTGTTGAACGCTTCTTGGTTATTCGATCTGCCAAAGTGCAAATTTGATCTTGCTATCCCAATACTTCTTGTTCTTCCCCACCGTCTTCTTTAATATGTTCATCAATTTTTTGTTACTTGACTCAGCTAAACCATTTCCTTGGGGATAATAGTTGGATAAGTGAGATAATACAATGCTATATTTGAATTAGAAAGATGAAAAATATCCTGAGCTGAATGCTTGGGCATTATCAGTTGTTATTTTAGTTGGAACCTCAAATCTAGTTATGAATTGATTTTGTAGGAAATTCATAACTACTTTATTAGTTGCAGCCTTTGTGGGGATGGCCTCCACCCACTTGGTGAAATAACCAATGGAAGTAGGATCCAGGTATGACCATTGCTCGAATTTTCCTTGAACTGACCGATGAAGTCAAGACCCCATTGCTAGAAAGGGGCTTGAACCACTACTGGCTTTAATGGTAAGGATGCCAAATTTTGCTTCCCATTGAAAAAATGACACTGGGGGAAATATTTGACAAACTTATGTACATATGAAAATAAATTAGGCCAATAGTAACATGCTTTGAGTATTTTGTGGGTTGTCGTATCTACTGCATAATGCCCTCCAAAAAATACTGAATGAAACTTCGCTATAAGATTTCTGGAATCAGGCTCGTCAACACATCTGAGAACCAAGCCATCAAGATTTCTCCATCCCAATCCATCTTGAGTGATGCAGTATCTGGTATATTTTAGCCTTAGTTCCCTTCTTTTATGGCCGACTAGATTCTCTGGTCAATCAAAGTTCATGAGAAGGTTTATTATATCTGCATACCACTATTGTTGACTTAAACGTTGAAGCTCCTTCGACATGATTGGTTCTACACTATTGGTTTGACACACCATTCCTAAGGATTCTTCATTACTCTATGTTAGCATTTTGTCTAGTCCATGTCACTTTATTGACTTTGTGGGTTTGATTTCTAGGTCATACTCTTGTATTTTAGAGACCCACTTTCCCCTTATTCCTAGTCAATCTTGCTGAGACAAGATGTCCTTAACCGAAGAATGGGGGACATAGCAATTTAAGACATTTCACTTAGTGTATAGAGGCCACAAAAGGGAGTAGAACAAATTTGCATGAGGAGGTTGTTTCTGACATCTGCTTTTAAAGTACTTCCTAGACCTTCATCCTTAAGGATACAAAGAAAATGGTAAAGGGGATCTCCTTGATGGATGTCCCTGGAGGAGGAGAATGTGGAGGGAGGAGAGCCATTGACTAAGATGGAGAAAAAAGATGAGGAGGTGAGATCCAGGATCCATTGCACCGAAATGGGGGAGAATCCAAAGGCTAAAAGAGTGTGTCGAATGAAGCCCCATGATAGCTTGTCAAAGTCTTTAGAGAGATCGAGTTTGATGAGCATTCTATCCTTCTTGGTCATTTTTAGGGTATGAATTGTTTCATGGGAGATGATGATTCCATCCAAAATATGTCTTCCCTCAACATATCTCGACTGTTCTTCATAGATTAAGTGGGGCAAGATAGGTTTGAGTCTATTTGCAATGACTTGGGTGATAATTTTGTAAATAACATTGCAGAGATAAATGGAATGGAACTTACCAGGATGGAAGGGGTTCTCCTCCTTGGGGATGAGAGTAAGAAAGGTGGCATTGAATGCTGGAAAGACCCCCAATCTGCTATGTGATTCTTCCACCTCCTCCCAAACACCGTGTTGCACAACCTTCCAATTTAATGATGGTAGAAGTTAGTTGTAAGATCATATGGTCCCATATAATTTCTAGGTGGCATACTCATAACAACCTCCTCAACTTATTCCAGGGTGATGTGCTTCATGACGATTTTCATTTTATCAGCCGAGATCAGCTTCGGAATGTTTTGGAGAATTTTTTCCATGGCAGAGTTACAATTAGAATTATCTTCAACAAGGATATTGCGATAAAAATATACCATCTCTTTCGCAATCTCATCATGTTTAGATATCTTTGATCCCTGGTCAGATTGAAGGAAATCAATTCAATTATGGGCCCTACATTGGAGCATTGAACATGAAAAAACTTCAAGTTTTTAATGTCCCCCTCTTTAAGCCATCGAATTCTGGATTTTTGGAAGCATATAATTTCCTCTTGATCAAATATTTGATTGATTGATTCTTGAAGTTTCCTTTCCTTTTGCACGAGCGCGTCTGAAAACCCCTAATCAATGGCTTCATGTTGAAGGTTACACCTCTCTTCTTACAAAATATGACTGGCCTAAAAAATGTTGTTAAACAATTCCTTGTTCTAGGTTTTGATTTTTCCTTTGATAAATTTAATCCTTTGTTGAAGCTAATACATCTTGGAGCTCAAGAAATATAGAGATTCATCCCACCATTGGGTGAGAGTCTCCATGAAGTCCGGATGGTCCAGCCAGAATTTCTCAAAACTAAAGGGTTTTTTCGAGGACAGAAAGAATCCTCAACCTCTAGACTGATGGGCTAGTGATGTGATTCCATGCCTAGTAGAATGAAATAGCCAAGGGTGCTTCCCAATCTAACCATAGAAGAAGCAACTAGGAAGTAGTCCACCCTGGAGGCTATCTGATGAGCTCGCCCACTTCTTTTGTTGCAAATATGTATACTATTTTTAGGGATGATATCAACCAAGTCTAGGGAGGCAATGAGAGGTCCAAACGCTTTGTTGGCTGCATCAAAACAAGAAATCCCCCGTAATTTCTCCAACGAAGAGGTAATCATGTTTAAATCCCCACCCAAAATCCAGGGTTGATTGTTTGAGAGTTCATGAATGTGTTGAAGGGAGGATAAGAACCACGTTTTTTCAGTTGGGGTGGAAGGGCCATAAAAAATTCTAATCATCTCCACAACATCCAAGCTAGACAGAGAGTACGAGGAAGATAAAGTACAAGGGGTGGAGAAGAAATTATAAAGCTAGACAAGAGAAGGATTCCAGAGGATTGCAATTCCACCGGGTGACCCTTTGGCATCTAGCGCCACTGATTTACATCCCTTCCAATAGAAGTTGGAAAAGGCGTAAAGCACTTAATATAGACATTTGGTTTCTTGCAAAAGGACAATCATTGGTTATTCCCTAATAATATTGGATCAAAGAGCATGCCTTTTACTCTTCCCATCAAGAAATCGAATATTCCAGGACAAAATCTCCATTAAGAAACTATTTTGAATAGGGGAAGGACTGAAGTCGGTCCTAAAGAAATCATTGATTACCTAATGCGACCTAGTGTTCTCCCAGTTCATCAAGCTTCTGTTGATTGGTATTCATTCATAGTTTGGGTTCTCTTCGAATCACAACTATCCCAAGAGGTGATTGGGAAGTCTAGATTACTAACTGGTTCACTTGCATGACTTTTCCTTCCATTATCATTGAAGCATGGAGAGTTGCTTCTTAAAGAGCTCTTTTTTTAGGACTATTTGCGAAGAAGAGATAGCTTGGAGACCCCCCTTGTTACTTGCATCTATGATCTTTTGAAGCTCTTGATCATTAATTTCTATCTCTCCCTCCTCGCCTTCTGCTTCTTGAGCTTCTCCATCTTCCATAGATCTCTATTTCGTTGGATCTAGATTTCTTCTCAGCTTGATCAAAGTCCAAGGGTGTCTTGTCTAACCGAGGATTTCCAAGGACCGATCCCTCGATATCATTTAGTTCCATATCCATGTCCTCTAGGACTGTATATTGATTGGAAACACATATCGGCTTGGCTTGTTTCACCACTACTGGATTTGTTGATCCTTTGGATTTCCTATTAACAATGGTGAATCCATCAAGAGAATCCTGGGATTGTTGGTTGGAGGATTTTGCTGCTAGAACCTATGGACAATATATGAAGAGGTGTATTTACTCATGGCATTTCCTACATCTGAAAGGGATATGATCATAGTCAAGGATTTGAAACCATTCTTCATCTTTAAATCCAATTCATATGGCTTCCGACAAAGGCTTTGAAACATTCATGTTCACACAGATGCAAGCAAAGAAGGTATATCACCGTCTCTTGGCTTCTTATGATTTTTTCATGTATTTTCCCAAAGTGTTACCTATACCTTTTATGGTTTCCTCTTCACAGTATTCCTACAGTAGGGAGTAGAGGCTTACCCATATTGGAAATTCTGAGAAATCCTCCTTATTCAGGCTAAAATTATATTTCCAGTATCTCATGAATAGTCCAAAATTATTGAAGTAAGGCCCTTGCTCTACCACCCACTCATGATCTTTCGGATTTGAGAAAATGGCTATGAATAACCCTTTAAATCCCATTTTGAGGTCGATCTCGCCTTTTGGTCTCCACTTGTGGGCAATCCATCCCTACAGAGCACGTTCATTGGGCCAAAACCCCATGAACTTACAGGTCAGGGCATGGGATTTCATGTGCTGGTGATATGAGCCTAGTCTACTAAACTTGACTTCTAGACATGGAATATTGTTATATATGAAATCAACACTTCTCTGTCCATGACGACATTATAGTTGTTGATCACACAAAAGGACAACATTGATTGAAGATCCTAGATTTGGTGTTAGATGTGTTGACCTTGATCATCCACTAATTCTCCAACACATATGAGTTTTGCAACTGAGTGTTAATACCAAAACGATAGTAGTTGTATTAAATGCGTATAAATCGCACGTTTCCCACTCCTTGCCAACGTTTTCCCCCAAAAAATCCAAAAAATAAAATAAAATTTGAAAATGGGGCAGTTGGAGTGGTTTTGATAACTACCCCACCAGTTGCGACTTCTTCATACTCGAGCCTATCTACCCACACTTAGTATAAAAATATGGGGGTAAGGACATGAGGAGGACCTTTTTTCCCACAAGCAAAGTTATGCTAGAAGAATAGTGCCATCTCCATCCCATTAGCCCTATGTATATGTTATCATACCCTTGGTAGACCTGGAGATTGTTTTGGTGTGTTGGAGAAGAAAAGCAAGGAAATATAGATTCGAGGTTTCGTGAGGTGTCAAAACAATGTTGGGTAATTTTGTACTTGTTTACTATTATCAATAAAGAATTGACATCCTTTCCTTCCATATTTCTGATTTTATGGTTTGATTACCAGAATGATTAATATCTTATGTTGAGAATAGATTCATTTGATTATATTTTTTTATTTTGTTCTCAATCTTTTAATTAGTTTATGGTCAAAATATTTTGACGAAGTTGTTGTTGTGTTTTGTAGGTGCTTAAATCAAGAAGTTAAAGGTTTAGATCAAATCTAAGGAACAACAAAAGCTTGGATCAACTAACATAAACAAGGTGCATCATTTTATCTTTTAAACTCCTAATGTAGATTTTGTTTGAATACGAGCACTTATTTGATCTCTACAAAACCCTAGATGTCCTTCTTAGTAACCCTGATATGTTGGTGAACTAAACCCAATCATAGGATATAATTCCTCTAAAAAATATTCTTTTTTTTTCAGGAGGCAGACCATGGAGGTCCGATTAGTGGGATTTTTCGACACGCTCTGTTCCTCAGAAGTTGAGGGAGGGGTTTGATCTTTCGATTGATCTTATTAGGAAGTGTCTTCTGGTGACTTTACAGAGGAAGCTTGAGGTGGATGCTACTTGTGGGATGATGAAGGAAAAAGGATTGCTTGTCGAAAGGAGGGAGCCTCACCCCCTCTTGGTGATGGCGCCGTGGAAGTGCACAGAGAGAGACCAGGGTTGTTCATAGAGCTAGGGTTTTTTTCTTTCTTTTGTCTCTAGAATTTTTTCTTGCACCTCCTTCTTCTCATTCCACTTCATTTGGATACAATGGATCAAAATACCCCAATCCCTTTAACATTTAACCATGCATGATTGTTGGAATAATAATTTATGTACCTTGTGATTAAAAATTGGCATCCATTGGATCCTCAGTTAGGGAACTTGACCATGAAATAATTCACAGACAAGTTCAATTAAATTAAAACTTTAATGAAGGAATGGGCTTCTACTTATGCTACAAAATATCAAAAAGACCTCAAGGAGGTGGAGGAAGGGATCATGTCCATTTTTGAAAACAATAATAAAGAAATCTTTCTATAGGAAGAGCCTAAAACCCTCAAGTAACTAGAGGACAAGAAAATGATTTGTAGGTTAAGTAGGAGGCTTCTAGGAGGCTTGGAAGAAAATCCATTTGGATAAAGGAAGGGGATAATAAAACGAATTTCTTCCACAAATTTACAAATGGTAGAAGATATATAAATCCTATATGGGAGATCCTTATATAAATCCTATATGGGAGGTCCTTCATCCAAATTGATCCAAAGTAAATACCTTTAATGATGTAGTAGAGGCGAGGAGACTCCATTTTAAAAAACTCTTTGAAGATCCCAAAGATGCCAATGTAGAAGAAATTATGAAAATTATAAACTTGCTTCTTAATCTTATAGATGGAGTAATGAATAGAGATATGGAGGCTAATATTATGAAGGAAGAATTGTAGTCTATACTTAATTTCTTTAACAAAAGGAAAATCCTAGCTCCAGATGGATTGTCAATACAATTGTATTTGGGCTTATTTGATCTATTAGATCATGATTTGATGAAATTTGCTGAAGAATCAAGCACCTCAGGGAAATTTTTTTGGGCACTCAACCTTTGTAGCCCTCATTCAAAAGAAACAAGATGCATCTAACTTTGAAGGTTCTAAACCTATTTCTTTATGCAATTGAATTTACAAGTTCATTTCCAAAATCATTGATAATAGGTTGAAGGGAATTTCGTTAGGTTTTGTCTCAGATGAATAGTTTGGTTTCCTATTCAATAGTTAAATACATGATGTAGTGGGAATTTCTCAAGAAGGAATGCATACAACTAAGTCAAGGAAGTTACCTTTAGTAATCCTGAAAATTGACCTTGTCAAGGCTTATGATAGGGTTAGCTGGTTGTTTATGAAAATATTGCTTCTCCAACTGGGAATGAACTTGTAGATTGTGGGATGGATCATGGGTTGTATATCATCGGTTTCATTTGCAGTGTTGATAAATGGATCTCCTTCTAGGTTCTTACAAATTCTAGAGGTCTAAGACAAGGTTGTTCTTTATCCTCGTTCTTATTCTTGTTGATAGAAAAATGTTAAGTATACGTAGTAAAGACTCCCATAGTAAAGGATAACTAAAAGGGATCGAGATCTCAAATTATGTGCATGTCACACATCTTCTCTCCATTGATGATGCCATGATATTTGGTATTGGTTCAATTACAGAGTTGTAAAAAGTTAAGGAGTTGTTGGAGACTTGTTGCAAAGTCATATGAACGGTGATTAACATAAACAAGTCCACTATCTTGACCAATGAACTATCTGATGAGGTGAAAAGGAAAGTTGAATATCTTTTTCCAATGCAATTTTGTGATATGGATCATTGGGTGAAATATTTTTGTTTTGATTTAAAACCAATTAGTTATTGCTTTGAAGACTGGATATGGTTATATAAGAAGTTAGAAGCTAGAATTTTTGTCTGGTATAATAGATGGTTATCTCATGGAGGAATATTGGTCATGATAAAGGAAGTAGTAGAAAGCATCCATGTTTACTGGATGACTAATCTAAGACTCCTAAAGAAATCTTAAACATAATTCAAAGAAATATTTCATCGTTCTCTAGGTAGGGAAAATAGCATAGGAAGGCATTAAATTGGTTAAGTGTAAAATATTGACAACTCCGAAAGAAGCAAGGGATTGGGGGTTAAAAAATATCTGTTTTTTCATTTGACTCTTGTAGCAAAAATCCTTTAGATGCTAATAATGGCCTTTGGGGAAGAGTAATGAAATCCCCAACCAATAAGAAGATGAATGACCACAAAGTTTTTAGTAACTTTAACCTTAATTAATATGTGAACTGTGTAGATGTTTTAATTGTTTATTGCCACTCTCTTTATATATAGATTTATGTATTTTAGGATTTTACTTAGGGCATCAAAATATTTGTTGTTAGTAATATTTTTTTTGTAATGTCATACATAAACATGAAGTTGAGCATGGACATTACAAAATGACATCAACAAAACTCTACCTTTGATGTAGGTACAATTCATGACTACATAAAAAATGGGTAATAAAAGTTTAAATTAAATTTAAACACAAGATGGTAAGCTTGAATTGTTTCAAGTATATCTATGGATCCACTAAAATCACATGTCAAGAGATACCCAATAGTTGTAATATCCATATTCTCACATATACTTGTTTATCACAAGTTCTTGGTATTTGATTTAAAGCTACCCAATAATTTTCATTGATTTTCTTTTTCCTTAACACGTGAGTTTTAAGTTTAGAGATTTTTTAATCATTCATAAATTTTTTTACTTAAATTCTATAAATATATATAATTTATGATGAAGATTAAAATATATTTTTATTAATATTACAATTTTATTTTTATTAACAACTTTACATTAATTACATAATTAAAAGTTATTTTATTAGATTATAGAAAACACCTCTAAACTCAAAAATATTACCAACATATTGAAAAATATACATTAAATATTAAAAAAATGTTTAATCTCATTTCTTAAATCAGAGAGTGAACTTAATTTAAGTTTCTTTTATTTCGTAGTATGTATTTTTAACACATAGTAAACTTACTTTTATTTTATTTTGTCGTATGCATTTGTATAGAACATTGGACTTGTGAATACAGCAAATGAAGATATTTTTTATAGTTACTACTTGACGTAATCACCACTAAATACTAATCACATACTTGAGAGTAGGAGAAGACTAAACCTGAAAGATATGCTTTTGGTTAAATTTTGATGCACCTTTTTTAATGCGTTTCTCCATAAATGTATGTTGATTAAATATATTTATATATATATATATATATATATAAACCAAAACATTAAGACAATCAAAATATGTCAATATGGAACTTTTGATATAAAACCCAAACATTAAGGCAATCAAAATATGTCAATATGGAACTTTTCAAGAGTTGGAATGGGAATTTATCTCACTTCATTGATAACAAAAATCTACACATATAATCTAAAATATAGAAATAGTTAGTCAATTTAATCAATAATATCTTTAAACACAAGATCCAAACAACTAAATCATTGTAATAATAAAAAACGCTATCAAAATAAACCTGTGAAGCTAACACTTGTAACCGAAAATATAGAAATAGCTAATCATTTTAATCAATAATATGTTTTAACACAAGATCCAAACAACTAACTTTGAAAATTAAGTTAAGACTTGTAAATCTATGGATTATTAAGTTAACACTTGTAAATTAAGTTAACACTAACCTGCAATCTCTTTCTCTTCATCACCCATCCATAATGTTCATCTCCATTGTTTTCCTGAATCAGTCTCTCTAGTTTACTGAGTCTTCCTCTAATATCAACAGGCTCTTTGTCATTTCCCTTCTGACTTGTAATCTGCATGTCCTTCAGCTGAACATTCTTCTTCACCTAATTGTAATCTTTCTCTATATTCCTTGTATGAACATTAGTAGTCATTTGTCTTCCTATATTCATGACAACATCAAGAAACTGTCTTTTATTATCCATCCCTGAGCAATCTTCATGGCCACAACTAGCCATCTTCTTCTTTACTTGTGTGACAGTTCCAAGTGACTGTTCAACATATTTCAAATTTGTAAAACCTGCATACATATACCAATTATTAGTTTCAAAATTATAAGGCTTCAATGCCTCTTTTGTGGTCTCATACATCAGTTCTTCTAACTGGTTTTCGTTCTTCCAAGAATCCATGAAACCATCATCTAATCTCGTGTCTTCATCTTCATCACTAGTCTCATCAAGAGCAGATCCCTGTTCAGGTTCACATAAATAAACCTCTTCCTCAACACACATTCTTTGTTGCAACTCAGCTCCTCTGAGTTCTTCTTGGAACTGAACTCTTGTACCATACTTCAATCTTCTTTGTAACTACATCCACCTAACTCTTTTCCTATGAAGAATCCAGCCATACCATTGGTCCTCCATATTCCTCTGTACAAACTCTTCTATTACTTCCAGCTGCACTTTTATTTCATCCAACTCCCTATCAAGCTTTTCCTGACTTGATCTTCTATGGCCCTTCTCTGAACCTTCACTATGATTATCAGCAACCACAGTATTCTTTCCCTCATGAACTCCCCTTTGTTCATCATGGACTACAACCAATCCATCACTACAAGCTGACTCCATCAACTTGTCTGTAGATACCACACCAAGTCTTCCCATGCTTGGCCTTCTACTGGCATCTCTGCTGGTTTCTCTTTTCTGATTGTGACTCCTCCTTGAACCTCTAAGACAACCATCAATGGTCATCTCTTCTTTCCTCTGTGGACTCATCATGTTCCACCTTGTGAGCTGCAAACAACCTCTTCTACTTTTGAAACAAGTACAACACTTGTTCCCAGTCCCAAGTCATCTCTTGGTGACTCTACTTCTTCTTGGCTCTTCACACAGAACCTTCCCTTGAGCACTCCTGCTCTTCAGCTTTCAAAGCTGATAGGTTGTTGCTTTACACCTACTCACCTTCCTTGGAGAACTATAGTTAGTCTCCGTTCTCCAGCAATACACTTTGCTACCTTAGTTCATTCACAATCTTCTTTTTTCTTTCACCTGCAAGCAAGTTATTTCTTCATATGAAAGCCAATGAATATTGAAATCCTTGACTCTCACTTCTTACCAGTATCTGCTTCAGCCAAAACAATGCTGCAACTTCACCAATCTCGCTAGCTGAAATTCCTGAGTCTTTTCCCCTTCTTTAAGAGCTTTGCTTGCTCTTCTCCTTCACATCCTCCAGGCTATGATTCACTATCACACTTTTCCCTTCAACTATTTCCTGCCAAGAACACATGCATATCATCTTATACAATCAAATGACAAGACATCATCACTTACCAAACTTCCTCAACCTTGCCTGGCTGAAACCCTTCTTGCTGTCTGCAATTTCTTCTCTGTTGTGAATTCTTCACAAACCACTATCCACAAATATTTCTTGTAGAGTCCTCATTTGTTCTTCCCAAAGAACCTTTTCTCGCTTTAATACCAAAATTGGTGCAAGGCCCCTCAGAGACTTGCTTTATTTCTGAGAAATAACCTCTATTTCAGTCCGTAGCTATTACCAAAATGGTATAGTGACTAAATGGCATTCATCTTCTTTCTTTAGAACTCGATTCCCTTTCTCACTTGATCAACCCAAAACATCATTCACGCACTTCTGCAAAACGCAGTTCAAAGAACCTCACAAATCTCTTCAACCGTGGCTTTTCTCGAAAAAAAACTTGGGAGTCACACAATAGACCCCACTCTGCACAAAACCCAGATCGCGGAATCTCTAAATTCGTCTTCATTTGTCCAGAAACTGGGCTGCAAGTTCAGTGACGGTTTTCTTCTTCTCCAGGCATTTGTTTCCTGAAATTCATAGGAACTTCAGTTCCTCAATCGCGTCCCCCCTCTCTAAGTAATCTCATACAACAGCATAACCATTAACGAGATTTCAATCTCGTTCTATGGCAGTACATTCACACACAGAAATGAAACTTATCAAAATCACAGTGCTTTTAATAAGAAATCTATTGCAGGTTAAAATCATCAATTCCATACATTCAAATACACAGAGTTACACACAGGTTAAACATAAGACTCTGTTTCTTTTTCATTGATTCAAAATTTAGTGAAATGCACCACATCTTGCTACTCTACTGTTGTACATGATCCATCCCCCAGCTCTTCTCTTCAATCGATCTCTTGAACCCTAACCTCCTCTTCTACGGCCTGGCTCTTCCTCTTCCTGACCCTCTCTCTCCCGAGAGTTACAAAATTATGTCTTTTTTTTTTTTGCTCTCGAATTGCCATTAGCCAGATTTTCTCTAACAGAGACTTGCCCAAATTTAAGAATTTCTTTCTAAGTTTAGCCAACTAACTCCTAAAATTTGTAACAGCTTAACTAGATGGCTTAGTCTCCTCGCAGGGAGCTATAATTAGCCATTTTATTCCTATTCAAACTCTTTAATTGACAACAAATCAGCTTATACTCCTAATTACAAACAATAAAGCATTTAATAAATTTCTCTTTCAGATTTAGGACTGTCAGCCCTCTTTGCTTAAGCCACAACATGTGACCAGCTTGTCACATTGTTGGCTCTACCTGGACGCTCCTGCATCAAATTCAAAGCTCGAGAGGACTCATGCAAAGGTGCCCATTGTCCCCTCTTTTATTTCTTATAATTTTTGAAGGCTTAAGTAGATTGATCGAGAAGGAAAAGGTGAAAGGAAGACTAGTAGGGGTCAAAATATCCTCTATTATTCGGATTACACATTTACTCTTTGTAGATTATGTGTTACTGTTTGGAAGTGGTTCTTTGGAGGACTGACAAGTATATAAGGAAATATTGGAGCAGTTTTATGATGCTCCAGGTATGGAAACTAGCGAATCCAAATCTAGTTTTCTGGAAAATGAGGTTGATGAGGTAACTTTAGCTCAAATTGGTTTATTATTTCCTTACTAGATAAATGAATTTAATTATGGACTAAATACCTTGGCTATTTCATGAAGCCAAACAATTACTTAACCAAGGATTGGGTGTGGTTCTTTAGTAAGATTGAAAAAAGGATTGAGCATTGGTGTTATAAATGGTTGTCCTTGAGAGGGGGAGGTTAATTCTTGTAAAGGTTGTTCTTGAGAATATCTCGGTCTATTGGATTTCATTGTCAAAGACCCCAAAATCTATTTTGAATAAGATCAGGAAAAAGGTCTTTAGCTTCCTATGGATGAGAAACAAGCAAAAGGAAGGAGTCCACTTGGTGAGTTGGCAGAGATTGGCAAGGCCCAAGAAACTTGGTGGTTGGGGTATCAAAAATATTTTCTCTTTTTGTCAAGCATTAGCTGCAAAAAGCTTATGGAGGAGTTTGTTCTCTTCTAGTATGCCGAGTAGGGTGATTAAAGATAAATATCAGAAACATAAATCAGTATTGGAGTGGATTAGAAAAAACGAAAAAAAGTAAAGGGAGTATCAAGTATTTGGAATTGTTTGGTTAGTTCTTTTCGTATTTGGGGGAATTGGTTGGACCGATTGGAAGCCAGGTAATGGGAGGCTTATTAGAATTGGGGAGGACCCATACATTAGGGGATATGGGTACTATAAATTATCTTCGTATCTGGTAAGTTTTCTTCGATCAAAAGGCATTCAAAATCTTTCTCATTTGGGTGTTTTAGTTGATGGTCATGATGTTAGTCATAGATGGAAACAAGCACATGAATTGGACCTGCAGGGGACCTTTTTCAATGAATGGAATAGTTATTTACTGGGTCTTTAGAGAAGTGGCATTCATCTTTTTGAGTCAGAGGATACTTTAGTCTGGTCCTCGAATGAACAAAATGGGAAGGTAACTGCTAAACTGGCCTATGAAGCAATATTATTTTATGCTATTGAAGTAGAGCAAAAATGGTGGTTTACTTCATTATGGAAGTAGCATATGACTTTAAAAATAAAACTTTTATATGACTTGCATTGGAAAATAAGATTCTAACATGGGATAATTACATTAAGAGGGGTGGAAATGGTCCTAATATATGCATCTTGTGGAAACATGAAGTTGAATCGGTAGATCATCCAATGATACATTGTTCTTTTACAATGCTGGTTTGGAAAGTGGTAAAGAGGGAACTTCATATTCCTCATAATTGGTCATTTCAGAGATTGTCTCTCTGTTTTCAAAATTGGATATATTTTCTCAATTTATGGAAAGAATTTCCCTGTTTCATCTATTGGGAATTATCGAAACATAAGAATGGTGTCCTGTTTTAGGGTAAGCAACTAAATGTTATAAGAGTTGGTGCAAGTGTTATTGGAGCTTATGGGGAAGTTTTTAAAGAGAAGGGAAGGGCTCCTGATTTCAACAACAGTTGGTCTATTGGATTTTTTGATGGTGTTTCTCAGGATAATGGTAAAAGATGTGGAGCTAGTGTTTGATTGAAACTGAGTGATGCATGTGTTTTTAAACTTAAATTAAACGGTGACAGAGGATCTAATACACGAGGTGAATTACTTCCATTATGGGATCGCCTATTTTTTGCAGGCTCTAAAAATATTGTTCATATGCAAGTAGTTGGAGATTCCAAAGTGATTATTGATTGGGCTATCCAAAAAAGTTAATTACAGGTGGTTGTTCTTGATGGGCGGAGGGATAAAATTAGGAGGGTCCAGGCCAAATTTGAAGGGATAAATTTTCAGCATGTTTATAGAGAGTTCAATGAGGAAACTTATATTTTATCCAAGCAAGAGTTGGCTATGACTGAAGGCTCTATTTTGTATTCTGAGCTATGTGGCTCAAATTTAATTTCAGAAGGCTCTATTCCTATTTTTCAATAGTTGAAATTTTAGTCCCAGTTTAGTTCTGTAAGGTTGTATAACAACAATCTTTTTAGAGGGAAGACTATACTTAACTTCTCTAAACGTCAAGTTCTATATGTTTTTTTGGCTATATGTGATAGAGTGTATGTTATCTGTCCATTCAATGATACCCACTTATTGTTTCTAGTATCTAATGTGTATATTAGATAAGTTAGAATCTCTATTGAATGTAACGATATGTCATTTTATTATACTTTGTTTTAAAAAAATCTAGTTTTTTAGTTTTTTTATTGTTGAAAAAAAATTGAAATAGAGATTTATCTTATTTTATTTACAATAAAAATTTAAAAACAAAATCCCCCAAAAAGTCAATTTAATCAATATTATTTTTAACAAAACACAAAAAACTAAATTATTATAAAAAAATTATAAAAAATAATTAATCAATTTAATTATATTAAATTTAAACATAAAAACCAAAAAAATAAATTACTCAATTTTATTATATTAAATTAAAAATTAATTAACACAAAATCTAAACAATAATAAGTTAACTAGTGTCACTAAAAAAATCCATAAGAACTTTGCGAATCGAGTTAGCACTTTTAAAACTATCTATTTTGAGAAGTTTTTTATAAGTGTAAATACAACATAGTTTTTTATAAATGTAAATAGAAACATAGTTTTTTTTATAAATATGAATATAAAAATATTTATTTTATCATATATTTTGATATATAAAAGTTGTATCATTAAAGATTAAATTAATATTCTTATATTATAGATTTTTTTAAACAAAATTCAAATTTTAATATAAATTTTAATATTAAAAATGTTTATTTTAAGAATTGAGTTAGCACTTTTAAATCTATCTATTTTTAAGTATATTTATTTTACCATACATTAGGATGGAGTGATATATCAAAATTGTAAGATTGTATAATAAAGATTAAATCAATATTCTTATATTATAAATTTTTTTAAACAAAATTTAATATAAACATAGATGTTATTTTATCATAAATGATTTAAAAATATGTATTTTATCATAAATTATTTAAAAATATTTATTTTATCATACATACATTAAGATGTAGTGATATAGCAAAGTTATAAAATTGTATCAAGAAAGATTAAATCAATATTCTTATATTATAATTTCTTTTTAACAAATATCAATATAAACATAATATTATAGATATTTTGGAGCAAAATTAATTACACCACTAAAAAGATATACACCAACAAATTACAAATTACAACCACGTGTTTTTGTCAAAATTATTAAAATATAAAATAAATGTATAGATATAGAACGACGGTACTACATTTCGCTGAACCAATGTGCAATAAAGCGCATATCTGGTAGAGTTTTTTTTCCACTTTGTGTTTTATGCATGATAACTTTGGTTAGTGTTTTTTCCCACTTAGTGTCGCTGTATTTTATTGTTAATTGCTATTTGTTTTCTGCATTTATTCCATGGGCTCTTAATAATAGCCATTTATATTTGTAATGTTCATGTTTAACTGTTAGCGTGTCAAGAATTCAATAGATTCTGAATATTATTAAAAAAAAACACATCAGTTTCATAAAACTGGCATAAGCCACATTAAATCTGAAAATGAAAAGACAGCAAACACCAATGCATAATTGCAAATCCATTTCAAACCCTTTGTCTCCGTAATGCAAATCCATTTTAAACTCTTTGTCTCTGTAATGCATTATATCTGTAATGCATTATAAAAGATTTCAGACTCTTTGTCTCTGTAATGCACTATAAAAGAAAAGAAGAAATGTTGGTCATTACCATGAGGGCTAACTCTCTTACCTAGTGAAAATCTCATGTCATCAATCTCTTTGGTGACACCAAAAACAGAATCTGTTTGATCTTGCACCAGGCTTATGAGAGCTTCTCACCAAAGAATGTAAATACTTAATAAGCATGAAATTAAATCTACTGCCCTCAACTTTGCCAATTCTCAAATATGATTACCTAGTAACCATGAAACTAATTTAACCCTGAACTTCACTAACTCAAATTTAACCCTAAACTTCACCAACTCAAAAAAAATGAAGGTATCAACTCCCCTTTGAACAATCAATTGAAAGTGTTTGGATTTGTGAAATGCCTAATGAAATCATTTATTGGTCTATAGCGGCCACTGGCACAAGTAGTAGCAGGAGCATCAACACCAGGCCTCAAAGAAAGCTGGACAATGGACTTATTCATGTCTCAGAAGCTCCCATGATGAGGCTTCAATAAATCAATCATATATCTGTCAGAACTGAGAAAGAAAAATAGAATGCAGCCTAGCTAGTGCAATCATATGTACAAAACTCAACAACTCGAAAGAAAGACTAATAGCACTGATAATAGTAGTATTAATCAGCTCCCTACTCATTCTTCCATGCATATAGCAACAAGGAGAAGCCAGATGGGCTACCTGTTTCAGTCTCCATGCTTGCCCATTGTAACACTGAAGAGCTCGAATTCGAAGAGGAAGATGAGGAGGAGCTGCTCTTGAAGAAGGCCTTATCATGGCCTTTGATACTAAATGCAGATGGAGTAGGCCACTGTAATACAGATGGTGGAAAAGGTTGGCAAGGGACAGCAACATTATTGGCACTTTGACTATTGTTCAAGATCCGATCGCCAGAAGTCTGGAACATGAAGACAGCATGTCCATTGGTTGGATTAAAGAGCCAATTGTGCACATCCTAGAAGACTTGTATTGGGGTTCCATCAACCTCAATTTTCTGATTGCCCCTGAACTTCCACATCAGGTGCTTGACCTGCAAGACCAACTTCTTGTCAACTCTCACATACAATCTTGGCTCCTTGGATCCCCCTGTGTGGCATTCAATCACAATGTCATGAGTCATGCCACTTTCACCAAACTGTGCCTTTGTCGTGTAATATCTCTTTCCAAACACATGCTCTCTTCTAGACAACAATGTGGGCTCAGTGAATGGCTTCCTTGTGTGGGTTTTCTTGTAGGCCTCATCCTGCATATGTCCCAACAACAGGACTATCTCCTTATCACATATCAGGGCCACATAGAAGCCTTCCTGTGGATCAAGCCCACACACATATTTAGCATTGCTCACATCCTAGAACACTTCCATCTTCTTCCCATTGACATCAAAACTCTTGGATCCGTGCTTTCTCCAAAAGAACCATGGCTTTGTATCAACTTTGCACATATAATGGCAACTTGGGTCACTGACATGGACACTGAGGCCCTGTCTCAGTAGATTCTTGCACCATGTTATGGTCACAAATTTCTAGATTCCTGCCATTTTGGTCTGATACAAGCAAGTTATCAAGTTCTGTGTCATTCTGCTTCTAGAAGAATAAGAAGACGACTTATCTGTCAGCTGAGCACCTCCAGATTCTCCAAAACAAGAAGGAAATGCTTCAGGCATTTTTCAGATCCAGCCGCTAATACGATGCTACCCAGAGATTTCAAATATGCATTGTATATCTATTAGATTTCAGCAGCACAGATCGAAATGCGTTGTATATCCACCAGGTATTCGCGCCCACATCAAAACAAAACCAGATCTTGTCACCCACCAGAGAATTCTTACATTGGCATTTCCTAAATCAATGCTGAAGCCTGATCAACAAGATACCCAGAATAGAATCCTCATCCATTATCCCAGAGGCAATGAACCCAAGCGCCAAAACAAGCTCACTCAATGGGGAATTCAGCCACATTCTCAATCTGGGATCCTCCCAGTTCATTGTGAACTCTTCGCTATGTTCAGGTAAGGCTTTTCGAGACCTTCATAGACGGTATGAAGCTCACAGGGCAATGGATGAAACAGTATATTTGTACAAAATCTAGATGACGATGATGCTGATTGAGTTGATCTAGATGACGATGATACTGATCATGTAGATTGAGATGATGATGATGCTGTAGATCGAGATGATCCAGATGCTGTAGATCGAGATGATCCAAATGCTATAGATCAAGATGATCCAGGTGCTGTAGATCGTGATGATCCAGATGCTGTAGATCGAGATGATCCAGATGCTGTAGATCGAGATGATCCAGATGCTGTAGATCGTGATGATCCAGATGCTGTAGATCGAGATGATCCCGATGCTGATGATCGTATGATGATGATGCTGATAATCATGAGGATATAGATGTTGATGTTATTGTAGCTGTTTGAGTGCTGCAGAAGATAAAGACTCAGTACTGAAGATGTTGATGTTCCAGTATTGAAGATTTTCCAGTAACTGGTTGAGTTACTGATGATGTTGAGAATGCTTCCAATTATTTATAGATGTATCATGTATGATGTTGATGACTCCTTGCTCGTGCAGATACTGTTATAATATCCTTCTCGTTAAGGGGGAGTGTTGAGATATTGTAACTTCAAAGAATATTATATTTGTACTTTATTATTCCGGAGATGTTTCATTCCTCCGTGAAGATCTTATTGTATATCCGGAGATGTTTATTCCTCCGTCGGAATGTGGTAACTCGGGTTATTAGACTTCCCTAGTGGGGGTCGGCCCTGTATGTGTTATGTGGGTCAAAGGGTTATTAGAACACCCTAGAGGGGTCGGCCCAGTCAGTTGTAGTGGGGTATTTAACCCATTGGTTAAATACGAGCCTACGTGTTCTTGTGTAAAAGACAAGTCGGAGTAGTGTATAAATAGAGGAAGTGTATTCCTCATTTGATACACTCACACACTTGAGAGAGGCGCACTTGTGGAGGAGAGGTCTGCTATGGTGGAGGAGGAGATCATGTCTTTGGTTTGCATCTTTGTATATTGTTAGTCATCTATATTGAGGAAGCTTTACTGGGTTTTCTACCCCATGAGGGTTTCCCAGGATATATCTGTGTCTCTTGTGTTTATGCTATGCTTGTTGTTTCTTCAGTGATCCTGTATATGCTATTATTGTGAAATGGAATGTAATGCTGCTATTTTCTGTCTTAGCATATTGAATCTTAACATGGTCTGTTGTGGTGCCGAGAAGCACCATTGGGTCCTTCTTCGTAGTTTTAATGAGCTCCAAGAAGGGATAAAAGTGTGCCCTGAAATGATACTGTCCTGTGGATTTCGTGAGCCCAGGATTGTTTGGGCTCATGAGTGCTTTCATTTTTAAGGAGTCTGAAAACGATAAGAAGACTCTACAGTGGTGGTGGCGTACCGTCCTGTGTTTTTATACGAGCCCAGGATGGTGATTGCTCGTGGTCGCTTTCATGTTTAGAGAGTCTGAAAGCGGTAAGTGGACTCCATTGGTGTTCTTTTTCATAAGTTAGTCTCCAAGGCCCGAAAAAGCATAAAATGATGCAAATGGAGAACTCTTCTAGCCGATGTGACTAGAGTATTCCTCTTTCGTAATTAGTCTACAAGGTCTGGAAAAGGGGTAAACTTATACCAGGTAGACACCCTTTCAGATACATTTAGTGAGCATGAAAGGAAGCAAGGTCGCTCGGCAATCTTTTCATTGTTTTAGGAGTCAGAAAAGAGCTTAACAGAAACTCTCTAAGTGCCTTTTTCGTAAAAGAATTGCTCGGTACGAAAAAGGGATAAAATTATACCAAACAAAAAGGTATTGATGAGAGAGAGAAATGGTCTCGAGCGTCGTCATGAGTGTGGAAAACTAAATCTGGTGACATAAAGATCGTAAAAAATGGGCAAATGCTGATGTGGCATGCAAACCGAGGTGATGAGTGGCATTTTGAAAAATGCCCAAAAATTATGTGGGTGAGAGTGAGAAATGGTCTCAAGCATCATCACGAGCGCAGAAAACTGAATCCGACGATATAAGAGTCGTAAAAAATGGACGACGATCGATGTGGAACGCAAACCGAGGAAATGAGGGGGCATGTAAAAGATGCCTGAAAAATCTAGGTGTGATAGCAAGAAATGATCTCAAGCATCATCACGAGCGTGGAAAACTGAATCCGACGATATAAGACTCGTAAAAAATGGAAAACAGTCGATGTGACATGCAAATCGAGGCGACGAGAGGCATGGGAAAAAATGCCTGAAAAATATGGAGGTGAGAGCGAGAAATGATCTCAAGCATCATCATGAGCACGGAAAACTGAATCCGGCGATATAAGGCTCGTAAAAGACGGATGACGGCCGATGTGGCCCACAAATCGAGGCAATGAGGGGCATGGGAAAAAATGCCCAAAAAATGGACCCGGTGGAATCAAGAAAAGGAGAGGACTATCATGAATTTCTCGCTATGCTGATTCCAACGGTACCCACGGTTTGAAAAACGGGAGTCGTATGATACCAAAATCGCTGTTGGAAAAATGGTCAAATTTCTATAAATAGGGTGTGGGCCCAATGTGACATGTGTCATTGTTACCTATGAGTTTCAGAGAGCATTTGAGTGATGTCAGAGCTCTTTCTCGATTTGTGGGAGATTCGACCATTGGAATTTCGTTCTGCGAGCTTCAGGTAAGCCTATGTGCCTTAGCCTTTTCAGTTATGTCTTTTCTGGTTAGCGGTGGTCTTCTGAAGGCCACGAAATTCCATGTTGGCATTCCAACGTGGAATACCGTGGGTTTCGCCTCCTTTTCTGTGATGAACATCGCGTGTTTCGGCTCGAAACCCGCGATGTTCATCGCCGGTTTGGGGACGACAGTCACGATGTTCATCGCGGGTACGCAACTGATACCCCCGATGATCATCGCGGCTAAAGACCTGAAAGCCACGATGGAATTTTTTGAAAAAAAAATTGTTTCCTTTGTTTTTGGGCAAGATGCTGAGGAGGCCACGAGTATCGTGGTGGGAGCGAGAGATGGATGATGATTTGACAGAGCAGATTCGAACTGACCAGGGTGTCCGGGATGCCTTGGCTGCAGGTGGGCTTCTAAAGTTCGCTCAGATTCCACCAATGCGTTCAGTGAGAGATCTACTAAACAAATTGGTGGGTTTCTGGGTTCCCGTAGAGGTTGCTTTCATGGTGGGGGGTGAGAGGTTAGAGATCACCCTTTCTGACGTTTATTTTCTTACTGGGTTTCCTCGCTTAGGGGAGGTAGGGGATCTCCAGCCGAGGATCCCGGCTGGGTTGGATATTGAGGATCTCTTGGAGAGATTCTGTGTGCTGGGGGCTATTGCGCAGAACAGCGCATTGAGTCTGAGATCTCTGAGGGAGTGGGAGATGCAGGCGGTTGGCGCCTGTGTTCTGCGTGTGTTGGGTGCCGCGGCGCCACATCGTTTGTCTGGGGGGAAAATGATGATGGTAGATTCTGTGTTGAGAGGGACCTACCTTGCGTGGGGTCAGATGTTTCTGGTCTGTGTCCGGCAAGATCTGGACAAGGTCAGTCGGGATGGGGGGGAGTTTTGCTATGCCTCCTTCCTGTGTTGTTTTTCCTTCAAGCGAGTACCGACCTTGCGACCGCGTGTGCCAGTTCAAGATGGGTTTGTTAGTGAGCCGCGGATGGTGTGATGGGGGCAGATGATGCCTCAAGGTGGTGGTGGTATCTGGGGGTTCTTTTTGGAGGACATGTATGAGTAGTGGGAGCAAATCCCCCTGCTGATTGATGACTATCCATATGCTGGTATGGATTATCAAGGAGATCCTGAGATGCCTCGAGCCCAAGGGCAGGCCTGGGGTTTAGATGGTATGTTTTATTTTTGGTTCTCTACTATATCATGTCTTGAGATGATTTTTGTTATGAGTATAGCTAGAGATATTTATATGATATTGACTTGGTTCACTTGTGTGATTATGCAGATATTGGTATGAGGCCACCACCAGATCATGTAGGCCGTAGGGGACGGGCGATGGTGGTAATTCCTCCACCTGTAGTGGTACTGCCTCCACGTGCTTGAGGGATTGTGCGCCCTCGAGATGATGCCCTGGAGGGTGTACGAGAGACTTTGGACATGTATCTAGCAGGAGCTTCAGAGGAGGGGTGGAGGAACTTGGACCGGGACATTATCGAGCATTGTTTCGATGCTCCTCGTGAGTGGCATTCTATCGTGCTTAGAGCAGCAGTGGTGATGGCTGAGAGGAGGGCTCAGGATCAGGAGGATCTGGAGGAGCCAGAGGAGGAGGGGCTAGAGGATCCTGGGGATCCTGATGACTAGTTGATTGTATATTTTCCCCCAAATGCTAATGAGCATATGGGGATGTTTGTTTTTATACGGCTATATGTTTTTGTATATTGGGTGCTGAGGGCACCTGTGACATTGTGACTATATATATATATATATATATATATATATATATATATATATATATATATATGTTTTGGTATATAGTCGTGTATGCACGTGGATGCACATCTTGTTTATTTGTTTTCCCATGGAGGCATGTTTGATTTTTTGTATGCCCATGGAGGCACATGTTATGCACATGGATGCAAATTTTGTTTTTTTTACATGGTTTGATTGGTGTGCCAATCAAGAATGTTGTTTGCCATATGGTCTGCAACACTGTTGAGATTCCTTGGGACATGTGTGAATGAAATGGACTAAATCTGTCGAATCATTTGTTTAGTGCACAGGAATTTTCTGAATAGACAGGGATCGCGTCTGGTAATCATTGTTGAGCTGGGAAACAAGGAGTTGGGAGTCCAAGAAAATGCTAAGGTGACTTATGCTCATTTGGAGAGCAACGGCCAAGAGACCGGTCATGGCGTCATACTAAGCTTGGTTGTTGGTGGTAGCAGCTATGCACACTCTGTCGATTTGGATCAACTCATGTGAAGGGGAATATATTACCCAAGCTGCGGAGGAGAGATTGGGAGACCAACGGCTTGCACCATCAGCGAAACCAGTGTAGCAAAGTGGAACAGGATCCATCTGTGGTCATGTAGGAAAAAAAAAAATTTAGGTTTTTGTATTTTTTGTAAAAAACAAAATAAGACTGTACGATTGTGGACTGTGGTGTCCATCAGATTTTCTATGGGTAAAATCGCTTGAGGTACAACCCATTATGTGGGTTGCGAAGGGTGTTGCCTTCTGAGTCGGTCAGAATATATGCCCCCTATCCAAGGCAGGTGTGTACAATATATGGGCCTTGCCACATGGACACAAATTTTCCTTTTCCCGTTTTGTCATGAGCTTGATCATAGGCAAGTACGAGGTCGCCTTCACTAAATACTCATGGGTGAACATGTTTATCATAATGAAGTTTAGATCTGTTTTTGGCCGCTTCGATTGTTTGGAGAGCTGCGTGGCGATCTTTGTCGGCCTGCTCTAAAAGAAGTAAGCGTTCTTCAATCATTGATGTATCGGGGAGAAGTTCTACGGACATTTGTAATGTGGGTATCTAGCATTCAATGGGGAGGAAAGATTCCACGCCATGAACTAAATGGAATGGGGTAAAGCTGGTGGCTGTCTTAGTCGACATGCAATAAGCCCATAATGCGGGAAAAATCATGTGATGCTAATTGGATCTATGTTTGTCAATGGTGCATTGGAGGATGGTTTTCAAAATTTTGTTAACAGCTTCGACTTGGCCGTTCCCTTGGGGGTAGTAGGCGGAGGAGAAATGGTGTTCAAACTTAAGGAGTGTGGACAATTCTCTCCAAATGGAGTCTTCGAAGTGAGAACTGTGGTCTGAGACGAGTTGTTTTGGTACTCCGAAACGAGCAATAACATGGTTGAGGAAAAAGCGGGCTGCAGTGTTGGCTTTGCAATTGTAGGTACGCATGGCCTCCACCCATTTGGTAAAGTAATCAACAGCCACAATAATGTGTTTGTGACCGTCAGCTGAGGTGGGATTGCAATCCATGAAGTCGATGGCCCATTTACAAAATGGTCCAGCGGTGACGACCGGATGAAGGGGGGCGGGTGGGGTTCTTGCCTTTGGGGCAAAGAGCTGGCAGTTTTGGCAGTGTTTAACTGCTGTGATACAATCAGTGAATAATGATGGCCAAAAATAACCTGCGCGGATTACCTTTTGGGTGGTGGCCATTCCTGAAAAATGGCCGCCGCAGGCACCGCTATGACATTCGTTAAGGACTTGTTCTGCTTCGTCTTGGGAAAGGCATCATCGTAAGATTGTGTCAACTCCACGTCGATAGAGGACATCACCCAAGAGGAGATAATGGGGGGCATGGTGACGGATACGATGGCGTCCATCACGGTCGATGTTGGGTTGAAACTTCTGTGTGCGTAGGTATACCAAAATTTCACCATACCAAGGGTCGTCAGACGAGATGATGAACAAATGTTCATCGATTATATCAGTATGGATAGTTGGTGATGACGATGATGATGGTAAGTCCGTAATGAGTTGAGAGAGTGCTAATGCTTTGGTGCTCTTTGGGGTTTTAAAAGTGAGGTCATATTCTTCTAAGATGATCACCCATTTGGAAACACGGCCTTGTAGAAGGCGATGATTTAAGAGATAAACCATTGGATTGGAATCAGCCACAACCGTGCTGTGGCTGAGGAGAATGTAATGTCGTAGTTTTTGTACTGAAAAGACGACGGCGAGGGCCATCTTCTTTTCATGTGGGTAGCGGAGGGGTGGGCCTAACAAGGTGTGGCTCACATAGTAAATGACATGCTCTTGGAGAGCAAAGTCTTCTTGGATGAGGACTCCAGAGACGGCGTGATCTGACGCCGAAATGTAAAGGGTAAAGTATTTTTTGAAATCTGGTGGAGAAATCAAAGGGGCGCTTGTAAGAGATTTCTTTAGGTCCTTGAAGGCTCCTTCTGCTTGGTCGTCCCATACAAAGCGGGTGTGAAGACGTAGCAAACAGAGGAAACCATGTACTATGGTGGCATAGTCTGGAACAAAACAATGAAGGAAGTTTGATTTTCCCTATAGGCTTTGCAGCTGTCGTAATGTGCATGGTGAGGGGATGTCCACTATGGCTTGAAATTTTAGAGGGTGAATGGTGATCCCTTTCTCTGAAATGACAAACCCCAGCAGGCAGCCTGCTATAATGCAAAATACACATTTAAGCGAGTTCAAGCGGATTTTGTATTTGCGGCAACGCAAGAAAACTTGTTGAAGATCTTCTAAGTGGTCAGATCATTTCTTAGATCAGACAGTGAGGTTGTCTAGATAAAATTTAATGATTTTGTACAGATCATGAAAGCAATAAGTCATGGCTCATTGGAAAGTGGCTCCCGCATTCTTGAGACCAAAAGACATGACGCGATAGGCGAAGGTGCCCCATTGGGTGGTAAAAGCGGTCTTGTATTGATCTTCTTTGCAGATTTTGATTTTGTTATATCCGGAGAAACCGTCCATAAAAGAGAGTACCTCATGCCCCGCACACTCATCGATTAGTTGGTCAATAAATGGTGTGGGGAAGTTGTTTTTGGGACAAGCTAGGTTGAGGTCACGGAAGTCAGTACAGACACGGATGGTGCCTAATTTCTTATTAACTGGTACTAGATTTGAAACCCAGGTGGTATATGCAATCGGGTATATGAAACTTGCTGCTCGAAGCTTCTCAATTTCTGCTTTGACGACTGGAAGCTTGGATGGGTGAATGGGACGTTGTTTCTGGCGGACCGGTGATATGTTGGGCCAAGTGTCTATGTGATGTTCTACGATGGTAGAATCAATACCATGCATCTCGGTATAAGACTAGGCAAAGACATCTTGAAACTCTTGGAAGAGTTTCTTATAAGCTTGGGTTTCTTTCTCAGTGCAAGATGCACCCAAAGAGATAAGCTCAGGTTTTTCGGGGGTGGTGGAGATGTCAATTTTTATAATGGGTGAAATGTTAGCCATGTTACCTGTTCGGATATCCACATCATATTTTTCAGGATCTTGCATGCAATTAGAGTTTGCATGCAAATTTTAGGGTTTGCATGCACCTGCATGCACTTGCATGCATCCTAGTCACCATTTTGATGCCTCCAGCACCTTAGCCACCTTATTCTAGCACCCGGGAGCCACTTACTTCAGAGTTTTAGCCCTCCTAGGATGAAAGGCGCCCACTTCTCACCTACTGCCAGAGAAGGGCGCACTTGTTCACCTACCACTGTAGTTCCACTTCAGTTACACTCAGTTAGCTCCGATTCTCCCTGATTTGAGGCTAGTTTCACTTCCGTTGGACCTCCAGATTGACTAGATGACCTGTTTTGACTTCAGTTAGCCTCCCATGCGCCCCCACTGAGCCTCCTTTCCTTAATCAGTGCTACACACTTTAGTTACACATGACACACTCAGTTAGACTCAGATTGACACCTGGATGACTGGTTCTTGTGCATTGATGACCACCACCGATTGATGATGAGGACTCCTAGTTGGAGTCAAGCTACTCCATTTAGTGATTCGAATGACCTCCTTAGGCAATTCGAATTACTCAGTCATTGTGACAGTTTGTATTGTAATTCATTCACCCTTTCTGTTATATTGAGCACTGCTGCATGTTTTGCACAGTTTTGCACCATATTTTCTATGTTCATCTGTTGTGATTGATTTACTTGTTCATTAGATCTGCTGTGACTAATTTTACATTACCTTCCTTGAAGGATTCTGGGGCTGGGATTGGGTCCTTGAACCAATCGACCTTGGTTGGTAAGAAGTCCTTAGATTCAATAGATAGTTGGTTTTCCGCGGTGGACGTAGACGTTTCAGGGAGGAAGTATGATCGATGGTGCATATCATCCCAAGGGTAGTCCGGTGCATTGAGTGTTTCTAGGATTTCTTCATTGGTACGAAAGTAGTGGGACCATAAATTAACTAGCTCGGGTTTATAGGTAGTTGAAATCATATAAATGGTATTGATTTCTTTTGAATGGGAAGATTTTGGGAGAAATATTTCCTCAATAAGCGGTGGGGAGATCTCTAGGTCTACATTATTCAACTTGTATAATGCTGCTCTGTAATATGGTAGATCGGGGCAGTGATGTGAATAATGGCCGTAGATTCCACATATTGCACAAGGATGGTTTGTGCGCAATGATTTATCACGAGGTTGAGGGGAAAGTTCTAGTTTGACTACTGGAACATTGGTTTCGTCGTCCAACATATTCATGTGTTCTTGAAGTGCTGGTAGTTGTGGACATAGGTGAGTAGCGTGGCCAATATCGTCGCACAAGGAGCACACGGGTTGGGGGATTCTTAGCTACTTTGGGAGTCACTGGGGGTGTGCGAGTTGTGGGTGCAGTGTTATAGGTTTGAGGACCTTTGCCCCCAGTGGGGCGGGATTGAGGGGGGACATAAGCAGATGTCGATGTAGTGCCTCCTGTTGGAATCGATCTGTTTTGGGGCTTGGAACCAGTAGGTGGTGGGCGATTTTGAGGGTTGGGTATGCTAGGTGGTGGATGGTTTGACATATTCATAGGCTATACCAGTTGTAGAACAATGGTCGGGGTCGGTGGGGGAGTTGGGGCAGGTAAGTACCATACAGGTAATCCTAACATTAAAACTAGAAGGTTGAGTGTAGCCATTAATGGCGAGCTGACAACTCCTGAAAATGGAAACAACAATGGGATTGTGTGAATCGGTGTTGTTCCGGTATGACTAGGCACGATGGGTGCTTGTGGCAGTGGTTGGGATTGTTGAGTATGTTGTTGTTCATTGTGCGATAAGGTCCATAGATCAGATACTGCAGTCACCTGGAGAGGGGGTGGGATTGACGGGAAAGTGCTAGTCATGGGAGAATCCGAATATATCCCGGGTCCGACTAATGAGACGAAGGCTGTTGGTGCACTAAGAACGGGTTGTTCGATCATGGGAAGAACATTTTTTGGCACTGCAAGGGCATTGGGATCATAGTATGTAATCTGGTCTATTTTGACTATGCGTCCTTCATGGGGGAACATCATAATGCGGAAAACTGAAGAAGCGACAGCTTTCATTTTATACATGTAGCTTCGTCCCAGAAGGAGATTGTAATCAAGTTGGGTGTTAATGACCTCTATATCTATGAGAACCAATATTCCCCCAAGCTGTATGGGTACGTTCACTAACAAACCTTGAGGTTGAGCTGCACGGCCATCGTAAGCTCGTAATGCGGTAGTGGATGGTTGTAGCGTTGGGGATCCAAGTTTCTGCCATACGAAAGTCAACTGACGCAGGTAGAAGCCCCTTCATCGATGAATGACGAGGTTGCGAATGGAGACGGAAACTTGAAAAGCTAGAGATGTAGGAATGCAAGGTTCAACTTGTTCTAAGTTGAAAGCCATCATGTTAGAGTCATTGGGATCTATGGCACCAATGGCAGATAACAACAAATTTCTTTGTGCAGGACAATTTTTTAAAATTTCGAGAGCGGACATAGCAGCGGGGAACTGAGCTAAATCCTCTACAATGTTATAGTTGGAAGCTGCACTAGCGTTTGGGTTATTGTTAGTTCGTCTCAAAGGGAAATGAGGTGCTTTGGGACCCCTGTCCATGGGCATAGGGGGTATGCAAAGCGGTTGATCGGTTGGGAGAGTACTCGATGATGGGTCGGTAGATGTGGCCTCAGGGGCGGATCCGTATTGATTTCAACGGGTTTGAATATTGACATCATTTGATGACATCATAAGCAAATGGTGAGTATTGGACTCTGGATGCTGGTAATTGGTGGCTGCATAGGTAATTTGTTGCTGTGGTGCAGCGGATCCTTGAGGGGGATCATTCGGACGAGTGTTTACCGTGCCTTGGTTTGGTAAGGTATTTTGCAATATCATGGGTTGTTGCTGAGGAGGAGGTGCTGGCTATGCAGCATGTCCTTCTCGTTGGGCGTCGTCAGTCCAGAGTTGATGCGCTCGATCTAAATGGGGACAATTATGTGTGTAATGGCCATAGACTCCACATATGGAAGATGGATGGTTTGTTCTCAAGTTATTATTTTTATCCTGTTTCGGTGGACGCTCAGGGTTTTGGTTGGGGGCAGCAGCATTATTGTTGTTTGGAGGATTAGGTTGTGGTGCACCTTGGTTATGTTGCTGGTTGTTTCCGCGGTTACGTCCTCTTCCGCGGTTTTGTTGACCTCCTTGGTTATGCTGGTTGTTTTGGTTTGGAGGTTGGTTTTGCTATGCCTAGACATGCCCTTGGGCAGTAGGTGGGTTTTGAGGTCGTGCCGGCTCTGGAACAGGTTGCGGTGGGTAGTAAACAGGAGGGTTCGGAGGTGGCCCTGGTATTTGCTGCGGTTGTGTGTAACCTTGAGCTGTTGGAAGTGTTGGAGCAAGAGGTGCTGCCTATTGGGGATAATAAGCCACTTGGGCTTGTGGCTGGACCAGAGTCTAGTGGGTTTGTTAGTTATAGTATGGATCTGGCGCATAAGCTGATGGTGCTTGCCCATAACACTATGGTGGACATGAGGGTCCATGAATGTGGTGGGTATGTATTACTAGAGCATACGAAGTTGTAGCTCCAGATTGAGATGTAGCCCTAGAAAGGTATGGGGCATTGTTTGTACTCATCATCGTAAAAGGTTTGTTTTGCGCCACAACTTGGCCGATAATACCGTCAGCGGCATGGGATGCCCCCGGCGCGTCATGGCGAGATGGATCGCCGCGCAGGGCGTCAGGTAAAATGGTGTATAGATATCCAGACCGGGCATATATGAGGTTGAATTGATGAGATTTTAAGATAGCTTCTTCTTCTGACCGGGGTCGTTCGGAAGCTACATCTTTGGCTATGAGGGGGAGGAGTGATTTGAGAAACCAGTCCAAAAAGATTCGGTCATCAAGTTTTATCTTGCAGAGGTTACGACGCTTACGCCACTCATGGATATGATCAGAATTGGATGACTGTGTTCTGTTCCAATGACGTGTGGAGTCAAGGGATAATGCTCTACGTCTATGACGTGTAGAGTCAAGTGTACCGAACTGAGGGGGTTCACCCTGAAAACGGTGGGATCGTCTTAAGTTCTCAATGGTGAGAAATGTCTAGAAATGTCAATAGATGGTGGTGAGATAAAAAACTCAAGACCCTAATGCCACAATGTGTGCAGGAGGGGAGTGTGAAAAACTAATGGCTCACAGGCCAACAACCAACCTCAAAAGCACTTATTATAGCAGTTGTGCTATAATAAGTGGAGGGATCAAGAAAAATGGTCAGAATACCAAAAATCAAACAATTCCTAGAAAAAAGTGGTGCCTACTAGACCAAGGGGGGGTAGTAGAGCATGCAAACACTTAACTAAAAGTGGTATTATGACTCAACTAAACATATCCTCTGCAAGGTGATGAAATACAAGTCAGACAATATGGGTAGTGGAATCAAAGGCTAAATATCCCCCTACCGAGAGGAACACCAGGTAGACAATCCTAAAAATTGGTCACTAGGATACCCCGTTCATGACACGTTCGGTTGGGTGAATCTGTAGTTTTTTTCTATCACCGCTGTACTCCCATATAGGTAGTACACCGAGAATGTAATGACCCTTTTTCAAAATTTTATTAAAATGCTAATTTTTCCACTTTTTCCCCAATTTCGACCTTTGACTAGTTTTACTGTTTTGACCTCCAAATCAACCCAAATGCTCCCAAATATTCTGTAGGAGTGTATGAATGCTATTTAGACTTGAATATTAGGTTCAGGGATGTTTTATGGCCCTCCAAATAGTGCTGCAAACTTGATTTGTATTCTGATCAATATATGTAATTTTGACTAGTAATTTGTGCATCAAATCCCCCCTGGGTAACACTGCAAATGGCCTTCCAAATGACTCCAAACTCCCACGAATTTATGAACAGAGGTATGTAATGTGTTAAGTATGTGATTAAGGTCTCATTTTCACCATTAATTGATTTTTACTACTGTTCTAACTCTCTCACATTCAACAACAAAAACCCCCAATTCGACCCTTGGGGAAATGGCACTATTTCACCTCTCAATACAAACAAACTGAGTAAAAATGCTTCAAATGCTATTAAAATTAGGATATGAAGCTATTAAAATTAGAAAAATATCATATGAAGCTCCCCCAATGAGTGCAAGATCTCACCCAAAGCGCAATCCCTCAAGGAGCCCAAATATGCCTTCAAAATTGGAAATGGTGGAGAGAAAGTGCTGCACTAAACCAAACCATGAAACTTCCTGTAGCTGCTACCTGCAAATAAAAATCCATGAAATCACCATGAAAGACGTGAGTGGCCTCTCCAAACACCAACTTGGATGGGAATCTTTCACCCTCAAAATTGGCTAAGGCAAGAAACTAGTCATCCACTAGTTATCTCTTCACAAATGCAATTTTTCTCAAATCATCAAAAGCCATTCTCATACTTGATTTATACATTTTATAACCAACATTAGCCTTCAAGGGGTCGAAATCCTCTCAATAGACTCAATAAATTTCCATTTAGAAAATATTCCTCATTTGCACTTGTCTCCTAGTTCCAACCTTCCATCTTCTCCCAAATTTGAATTTGAGTCTCTTTAGCTTCCCCCAACTCCATGAGCGCCTTCCTCGAGCCTATTTTTGGGGCTGACATGTCATAATGGTCAGGTGTAATAAGTCAGGTCTGAATTTTGTCATAAATGTCATAGATGCTTCATTATTTTTGTCATAAAACTAGGGAATCTAGCCCAAGTGTCCACTAGTCTCCAATTTGACTCTTCCTCTCCCATGGAGGTTACTATTCCATCCCATTTCGACCTAAGATGCTCAATGCCATGTGTTATGAATTACCAACTCACCCAAGAGTGTTCACCTTCCCATGAATTCGAATTGGCAAGAGAGAGTTGTCATGTGTCATTGAAAAATCAAGCTAGTGTGGGTGCCACCACCTCCATATGTCTCCAAAACCACTTGACACTTAGAATTTCTCTTGAATTTATTTATTCACCATATTTATTAAATGCTTGAACCCTTCTAATGTCTAAATATCATTTATTAGCTTCCTTATTACCATCCCACATGTGCCCATCCAACCTAGGAAACTAGTAGGATTGATGGGATTGTCTTACTATGCACTTATTTGAATGGGGACATTACCGTCCTCCCCACCCAAGATTGTTTGTCCTCAAGCAATTTCATATTTGGATGCTGCAAAATCTTCTCCTCTTCCCATGTGGCATTTTCATTTGGTAAGTCCTTCCATTGCACTAAATATTCTTTGATGATTCTACTCCTCAACCTTCTTTTCCGTGTCTTCAAAATCTTTTCTGGAACAAGTGTGAGCTGACCTTCATCATCCAAAGGAGGAAGTATTTATGAAGTGATGATTTTCTGACCAAGAGCTTTCTTGAGACAAGAAACATGAAATACATTGTGGATTTTACTCCCTTCTGGGAGTTCTAGTTCATATGCTACTTCTCCAACCTTTCGCACTACCTTGTATGGCCCATAGTACCTTGGTTTTAATTTTTTCGCTCCATTCTTTTTGAGAGATGTTCGTTTATAAGGATGCAACCTTAAATATACTAAATCATTGACTTGAAAGGTTCTTTCTTCTCTATTCCTCTCAGCATATTGTTTTTGTTGATTTTGAGCAACCTGCAAATTGTCTTTCAAGAGCTTTAAAATTTCTTGGCTCTCTTCCACCCAATCTTTAGCCTTTGGGGATCTACTATCACCAACTATAATGTCAGCAAATGTAAGTGCATCATAACCATATAATTATTTGAAAGGAGACATTCCTATTGACATATGATAAGTGGTGTTGTAGCAAAACTCACCCAAGTGTAGCCATTTTGCCCATGCTTTTTGCTGCCCTCCCACATAGTTTCTTAGGTATCCTTCCAACCATTGGTTTACACTCTCTGTTTGTCCATCAGTTTGTGGATGATAGTTGGTACTTGGAGTCAATTGAGTGCTTACCAATCTAAAAATTTCTTGCCAAAAAGCACCCATGAATCTACTATCTCTATCACTGACAATGCTCTTGGGGAGCCCATGCAATCTGAAGATTCCTCTGAAAAAAATATCAGCCACTTGTGTAGCACTAAAAGATGATGTAACAGCAAATAAATGAGCAAATTTTTTCAACCTATCAACTACCACATAGATGCAATCCTTACCCAAGGATTTAGGCAATCCGGTGATGAAATCCATGGAAATACTGTCCCATTTTTGCTCCGGAATGGGCAATGGTTGTAATAGGCCGGTTGGACATGTAAGTTCTGATTTGTTTTGTTGACATGCTTTACATTCATTCACATACTTCTAAACATCTTCCTTCAGCCCCTTCCAAAAAAGTCTTTTCCTCAATTGTCTATAAGTTTTGAAGATCCCCGGATGGCCCGCTAGTGGGGAATCATGTGCTTCTGGCAAAATTCGGTGCTTGAGCTTGGAGTTATGAAATAAATAAATTCTTCCCTTATAATATATCAGCCCATTCAAAATCCTATAATTATCATCCCCTTTGATTCCATCCAACACATCACAAGTAAATTTGTCTTTGGACTATTCAACTAGTAGCATGTTTTTCCAATCCTTGGCAATATCCATGAGAGAAAAAGAAGGCCTTCTTGACAAAGCATCTGCTACTATATTATTTCCTTTGACATATTCAATATCAAAATCATAAGCTTGAATCTTGCTTACCCACTTTTTTTGTCTTTCATTTAGATTTTTTGGGTGAGAAAGTGTCTTAGACTATTGTGGTCAGTTTTCACCACAAACTTGTTGCCCACCAAGAATTGTCTGAATTTGGCCAATGCATGCATAATGGCCAGCATTTCTTTGTCATAGATGGAGTAAATTTTTTCATGAGGCAGCAACTTTCTGCTCTCAAAGGCTATGGGGTGTTGGCCTTTCTTTAGGACAGCCCCTATTCCTCCACCTGAAGCATCACATTCCACAACAAAAGGTTTAGTAAAATCAGGAAGTGCAAGTATGGGACAACTACTCATTACCTCTTTCATTTTTTGGAAGGCCTTTTTAGCCTCTTCATCCCACTTGAAAGCATCATTCTTAGTCAAATCAGTGAGTGGAGAAGTCAACTTGGAGAACCCTTTCACAAATTTTCTGTAGTAGGTGCATATGCCAATAAAGCCTCTCAATTCGGTAATATTTTTTGGTGATGGCCATTCCAAGATAGCCCTGATTTTTTCCATGTGTACCCTCACTCCTTCTTGCCCAATAATGTGCCCAAGATACAGTAGTTCTTTCATCCCAAACTCACATTTTGATAACTTAGCAAATAAGGACTCTTCTTGCAAGATTTTCAACACAATCTCTAACTGCTGCAAATGCTCTTCCCATGTTTTACTGTAAATGAGAATATCATCAAAGAAAACCAAAACAAACCTTCTTATTTGTTTGCAAAATATCCTATTCATACATTCTTGAAAGGTTTCTAGAGCATTAGTTAACCCAAAAGGCATGACAATAAATTCAAAGTGGCCAAAATGACATCGAAAAGCGGTCTTTTGCACATCTTCATCTTTCATTTGAATTTGGTGATACCCTGATCTAAGGTCAATTTTTGAGAAGTATTTGGCCCCATGTAGCTCATCCATGAGCTCATCAATCCTAGGAATAGGATACCTATTCTTGATAGTCTTTTTGTTCAAGGCTCTAAAATCTATGCACATTCTCAATGTTCCATATTTTTTCTTCACTAGCACTACTGAAGAAGCATAAGGGCTAGAGCTTGGTCTAATGAGTCCCAACTCTAGGAGTTCTTGGATAGATTTTTCAATCTCATCTTTGAACTTTTTAGGATGTCTATAAGGTGGTATCTGAATGGGTGAATTACCCTCCTCCAAAATAGTACTGTGCTCAACCCCCCTATCCAGTGGCCTACCATGTGGAAGGTCTCTAAAAACCTTTTCATATATTTGCAAAAGTATTTCTATCTCCTTTGTGTGTTTGACAATATTTATAGTTGGCTTGGGAGATGCAATATGACATTCAGCAGCCCATTCTATATTCCCATGCCTCAATATAGATCTCATACTATTGCAAGTTAGTACTTGATTTGGATAAGTGTGTTTCCCTCTCATAATTCTTTGTACTCCTTTTGAATCTTGGAATTTCATTTCAAGAATTTGATAATTTACTGTATGCTCTCCTATTGAATATAGCCATTGCACTCCCAAAACCACATTAGTATCAGCAACATCAACCACATAAAAACTACCAACAAAAGTATAGTTATCTATGGTGACTTGCAACTTTGGGACCCATGTTTTGCATTGCATTGTGTTGTGACCGGGAATGACAACTGTGAAGCAATCAAATGGTTCAATAGGAATCTTTCTTTTCTATACCATCTCTGCATCAATGAATTTATGAGTGGCTCCTCCATCTACCAAAACTGAAGTTCTTTGTCCTTGTACCACACCTTTGCATCGGATAGTATGATAGCGAGGTACTGCTGAAAGCACTGCCATTCTTGCTTTGTCCGGTGAAGGATGATTTTATTCTTGTCTTTCCTCTTCTACTGCTGTCTCATATCTCTCTTCTTGATCTGAAACATGTCCATATTCATCCATGCCCCCATCATACCCCTCATTATCATAAAATACTTCTATGTATTGAGCCTTTCCTTTGGTACATTTGTGCCCCGGTGTCCATGGTTGGAAGCATGTGAAGCACAGTTTCTTTTTTCTAAGTTCATCCCTGTTTAGTCTCTCTTTTTTATTCCTCTCAAATGACTCTCTTTGCTAAGGTTTCTTATCATATCGATCCCTTTTCCAAGGTTTCTTTTCAAATTTGTCGCTAGGCTTAGGAGCAAATCTTGTTCTAGGAAGCACATTTTGGAGATCCCTAGTCAAGCTCATTGCATCTTTTAATGTAGTTGGCATGTGGGATTTGACCAAACCTCTTAAGGGTTCATCCAAACCTTCAGTGAACAGCAATACTAATCTTCCCAAAGGTACATCAGCCACCTTGACTAATAATTTTTCAAAGTCCAACATATATTCGGTAAGGGACCCAGTTTGCTTCAATTGAGCTAGTTCTTTGAAAGGCAATTCTAGATCTTTTTGTTCAAATCTTTCTAGTACCCTGTCAACAAATTCTCCATATGTTTTAACCTGATTATGACCCAAGGTTTTCAACCCATGAAACCACCATTCATTGGCATCTCTTTCCAATTGAAAAATGGCCATTTTTAATGCATCCTCTTCCAACATAGGATTCAGCTGAAAATATATATCCAATTTTTGCACCCAAGTGTTAGCAGAATTTTGAGAAGAACCATCAAAAGTAGGAAGTGACATTTTTCCAATAGCACTATTTAATTCTTTGTTTTGGAATGGACTCCTATTGTCTCCCTTCCTTTTAATCTTTTGCATAGCATCAATGTAGTCACTGAGTGGTACACCTCTTTTACACTCTTCATTCAAATCATTCCAATCATTTACTAGTTTTTTGTAATCCAATTCAAGATTGGGCTCTTCTTTGGGTGTGAGAAATTTAGGTGCAGTATGCCTTTGTGTGCTTTGAAATTCATTAGGTCTATTATGAGGTCCTGTACTTGAGAAAATATGCTCATTCCCTTTCATCTTTTCCCGTGAGTGTGAACCACTATTATCTCCTATCATCCCTTTGCCTGAAAGTTGGCTACCCAAAAATTCGAAACCTTTCATCATTTGTTTATTCATATCTAGAATAACCATGGTAATTCCTTCAAAACATGGTTTTAAGGCTTCAATAAATTCCTCCTTATGTCTTAATTTTTCCTCCTCTCTACCCATTGTTTTAGAAAAAAACTATTTTTCTGCTACTATCTTTTCTTCACCCAAAACTTCTTCAAATACTGATTCAAAGGGTGGTGGTTTATTTGTTTGGATTATTGTTAATACCATCAAGTGACAAGACCATGCTCTGATACTACTATAATGATCTTTTATCAAAATTTTATTAAAATGCCAATTTTCCACTTTTTCCCCAATTTCGACCTTTGACTAGTTTTACTGTTTTGACCTCCAAATCAACCCAAATGCTCCCAAATATTTTGTAGGAGTGTATGAATGGTATTTAGACTTGAATATTAGGTTCAGGAATGTTTTATGGCCCTCCAAATACTTGTTCAAACTTGATTTGTATTCTGATCAATATATGTAATTTTGACTAGTAATTTGTGCATCAAATCTCCCCAGGGTAACACTGCAAATGGCCTTCCAAATGCCTCCAAACTCCCACGAATTTATGAACAGAGGTATGTAATGTGTTAAGTATGTGATGAAGGTCTCATATGAACCATTAATTGATTTTTACTACTATTCTAACTCTCACATTCAACAACAAAAACTCCCAATTCGACCCTTGGGGAAATGGCACTATTTCACCTCTCAATACAAACAAACTGAGTAAAAATGATTCAAATGCTCAAGTATAGTACATGAAACTTGTATAATATATCAATGGTAGTATATGAATCACAAATATATCATAGAATCTTCCATCCATTCGAAATAATCAACCTTATAGTGTCATACATCAAAGCATTGGGGAAATGGACATTGTTTGCTCATTAATCAATAATTTTGCATACAGTCAATGGGTATTTCGACCTGAGAGTTTTTGAATATGAAGAAAAGAGAATATGAAGCTATTACAATCAGAAAAATATCATATGAAGTTCTCCCAATGAGTGCAAGATCTCACCCAAAGCGCAATCCCTTAAGGAGCTCGAATATGCCTTCAAAATTGGAAATGGTGGAGAAAAGGTGTTGCACTAAACCAAACCATGAAAATTCCTGTAGCTGATACCTACAAATAAAAATCCATTAAATCACCATGAAAGACCTGAGTGGCCTCTCCAAACACCAACTTGGATGGGAATCTTTCACCCTCGAAATTGGCTAAGGCAAGAAACTAGTCATCCACTAGTTATCTCTTCACAAATGCAATTTTTCTCAAATCACCAAAAGACATTCTCATACTTGATTTCTACATTTTATAACCAACATTAAACTTCAAGGGGTCGAAATCCTCTCAATAGATTCAATAAATTTCCATTTAGAAAGTATTCCTCATTTGCCACTTGTCTCCTAGTTCCAACCTTCCATCTTCTCCCAAATTTGAATTTGAGTCTCTTTAGCTTCCCCCAACTCCATGAGCGCCTTCCTTGAGCCTATTTTTGGGGCTGACATGTCATAATGGTCAGGTGTAAGAAGTCAGGTATGAATTTTGTCATAAATGTCATAGACGCTTCATTATTGTTGTCATAAAACTAGGGAATCTAACCCAAGTGTCCACTAGTCTCCAATTTGACTCTTCCTCTCCCAGGAGGTTACTATTCCATCCCATTTCGACCTAAGATGCTCAATGCCATGTGTTATGACTTACCAACTCACCCAAGAGTGTTCACCTTCCCATGAATTCGAATTGGCAAGAGAGAGTTGTCATGTGTCATTGAAAAATCAAGCTAGTGTGGGTCCCACCACCTCCATATGTCTCCAAAACCACTTGCCACTTAGAATTTATCTTGAATTTATTTATTCACCATATTTATTAAATGCTTGAACCCTTCCAATGTCTAAATATCATTTATTATCTTCCTTATTACCATCCCACATGTGCCCATCCAACCTAGGAAACTAGTAGGATTGATGGGATTATCTTACTATGCACTTATTTGAATGGGGACATTACAAAGAACTGCAAAAGGTATCCTTCGGTTATTGAATGGATTGCGGTATTCCACTCAGGATTCCGGAACCAGTCTGGCTACTTCAACCCTCCTAAGGGAGAGGCCTTCCCGATAAATTGGTATATAACCGTGTCAACAAATAATAAGGGATTTTTGGGACCCTAAAAGACAACCACTATGTCTCATATGTAAATAATTGAGGGGTGTTATTGGCACACCTATCCCACCAATCCTACCTAGCTACAAGATTCTTTAAGTGTTCCCCAAGTGCGGTTAAAGTGTTGGTTGAGTTTAGGTAGATTTTAAGGCTCAGTTAATTAAAAATGTGGTAGATTGGGTGCACGTGTGATTATTTAACTGAAAATGAATTTGCCTCGCTTGGGCGAATGATTACAAATGAAAAACAAGACGATTCCAATTTGCAAAAAATAAAGGCTTTTTTTCTGAAATGTAAATGCTTTAACAAAAATAATTAAAAAACTATGGATTTTTGAAATGATTTTTAAAGGAAAGAAAATATATGAAAGAGTGCAAGAAATAAATGGATTTCTTAAGAACTTGCTTGGGCAAACTATTGAGCAAATCTGAAGTGAAATCTATGATCTAAATAGAATGCTAAAAACCTTTCTTTCATTTACTAAATTTTTTTAAAAAGATTTTAATGGAACATATGTAATAGAAAATGATTCACTATTGCTGTAATAATGCAGAAAAAATAATGCTGGAAAAATAGGCTAAATGGGCAATAATGCAGCAAAATTTTTTCTAAAAAATTGGCCGAATGAAAAAACATAGCATCGCAGGTTTCTGAGAAAAGATGCGATAGGCATCACGAGTTTGGGCCACGATGTGCGGCGCGGAAAAAGGCCCCGCAGTCACGATGGGCTGCGCGGAAAAAGGCCGTGAAGCCATGATGTGCAGCGCAGAAAACGGCCGTGAAGTTGCAATGTGCAGCGTGGAAAATGTCCGCGAAGCCGCGATGTGTAGTGCGGAAAAAGGCCACGAGGTCGTGATGAGCCACGCGACTGTCGGGCGAAAAGTCGCGATGCGGAAAATGGAAAAAATGTTGCCGAAAACAAAACCGAAAAGTGAAGTTTCGGCCTGTTTAAGGCTACAGAAAGGGCCAATAGCTAGGGCAACAATGAATATGCTATCTAGTATGGCAGATCTACTAATTGGGATGGTAAAAACAAGTAAAAAACTAAGATCTAAAGCAAAAAATTACAAAAATTTTAAAGCTTGAAATCCAGCGAAGTCGCCAAAAAACTGTTGCTTAGTTTTTCAACCAAGCATGTGCAAGGATGCACCTATTAACTTGTAATAACAGTCTTCAAATTGAAAGCAAATACAACTATAAACTAATCTAAGATTAACATGTGCATGCAACAATAAACTTGAAAAGATTTAACAAAGAGAACAAGAAACGAAATAAAGAATGACTTTTGTATTATAATACCTCAAATGGTGAGGATGTTTGGTGTTGAGCAGCTCCAAGGTTGAGATGCTCGAGGCTCCAATGGTCTCTTCTCCAAGATTGCTAAAATGGTCAAAAAACTCAAGAGATATTTTGATAGCATGAGGATAGAATGATGGATGGATGGAAAGTGAGGAGCCCCTATCACCTTTTTATAGTTTTTGGTGATGGGGAATACCATTGTGGTTTTAAGGAAACCAATGGTATTGACCAACATGGTTTAGGTATTTTTTTCCCTCTTTTTTCCTTTTTTGAATATTTTGAATATTTTTATTCCTTTTTAATACTTTTTGGGAATTCTGGACCCTTTTTGAGGGTTTTTTGAGGAAAAATATATATTTTGAGGGGAAAAAGGTGTATTATGGTCTTTTTGGTGACCTTTTGATGGCTTTAGAGGCTCAAATGGTGGAAAAGTGGACAAATGGGTCATGTGAATAAGGGAATGAGCTAGTTTGCACTTTTTGGGTGTTAACACCTGCATTTTCAGAAGATGCCAAAGCCTTCATTAATACCATAGGTGATTGGTATGTGCTCGAGTACTTCTCATACATCAGAATCTCGGGAAGTGATACAATGCACCTTCTACCTAGAATAGTACTAGACAGGCTAGTTCTATAGGAGGTTTCATTCTAGACAGTGACTGATGGCATGTATAAGAAAATCACAGGTCCTAGGAAGAAAGATTGGCCTAAGTTTTCTCTCAACCTTGGCCAACTAGTTATCCCTACCTCAAAATGGGCTATAGTTCTCGGTGACCAAATAGCTACCTTGAAATTGGGCACTACTGAGAAGAGGAAACATGACCCCAAACTATTCCTGGATGCACACTTCAAATAGATACATGTAAAAATGGATTATGCACATGAGGTTCGACCAGATGATTTTATATATCAAGTGGTAGACACATTTTCTCAAGTCCTTTCCAAAGCCAAAGATTCACAAGAGCAGCATGATATTTTGCAATACCAGAAAGAACTCAAAATTAGAGTTTTGAGCTACAGGGCCATGTAGTTGAATTTAATTGAACAGACAAGGAGAGACAGAGAGGAAAAAGAAGCCCAGAAAGCTAAAGCTCCCTTAATGCTCACATATCCTGATGGGGATAAAGGTAAATCTTCCCTAGAGGACCCTCCACAAGAGAAAATTGCTGAAACAACTAAAGTATTATTACAGATAGCTCGAAATTTCAAGCAAGAGATAACACAGTTGTCATCAGTGCTTAATACTTAATTGCTAGAACCTCCTAGGCCTTCTATCAATATTCAACTGCCTACTACAGAGACTCAAGAAGATTATGACTTGGTCATGACTAGATCTAATCGATTGTGATGAGGAACATGTGCCTCATCCTCCAGTATCAGTGACAGAGGAAGTCATTGAAGATCCTAACACTGTCATTGACTTGCTGGATAGTATTGACATGGATCATTCTTTCCCAGATCAATCAATGTTGGAATTTAATGCTGCCCCAGGCATTGTATCTTCAGCATTTTTGCTACCATCTGTCCAACAAACCTCCACTGCACCTTTAGGAGTGACACTTTCATTTTCCTTGTCCCATTTGTTTAACACTCTCACTGATAGCACCACTCCATTGCCAGAACACCTAGTCCCTTTTTCTATTTCATCATCCATGGTTGTAGAATTCCAGTCTTTGACTGCCCCTCTGCAGTCACCCATAGTTAACTTATTGTCAACTACCACTAATGAATCTTCCAAAGTTTCCCCTCCATCATCACCCATCAAGGCTGATAAGCAATTTCTACTTCGAGAAGCCAATGTTGACAACCAAGTTCCACTTTCTAAATATTTTATCTTGGTACCTTCACCAATCAAAGCCTTATCAGTTACCAAAGTCACCTCCACACCTCAGATTATCCCTCAAGTCACTTTTCCTATACCTAATTCAGTAGTCATTCAAACACCCCCTTTGGTTGCAACAGTAAGTGTTCCTTCTACTTCTGTACGAGAAGTGACTGAGTATGCAGATTAAGATGTAGTTCCCCTTGGTGACTACTTCTATAGCCATGATGATAAGGCAGTGATGAGAATAACCAGGAAGAGGAGCAAAGGGCAGGGTGGGTTAGAAGAACCTGGCCCAGATTAGGTAATATGGGATCCAAGGACCAACAACCCACGAGTTGAATCCATAGAAACTACTGCAGCTTTAGGGGATTTTGCAAGTGCCAATAGGGGTTCCGTCCAAGTTTTGGACAAAGAAGTTGACCTAAAAGAGAATAAAATCAGAAGCCTGAAGGAAGAGTTGGCTAAGATCAAGACACAACA
Organism: Larix kaempferi; assembly: GCA_027924585.1. NCBI lineage: Eukaryota > Viridiplantae > Streptophyta > Pinopsida > Pinales > Pinaceae > Larix > Larix kaempferi. The sequence continues at coordinate 15,967,545 of BSBM01000757.1, read as the reverse complement.
TGTAAGTTATGTGGCTGACCTCAGAAAAACTTGGGCAGATAAGGTTCAAGACCTGGAGCAAAGGAATGATACACTTCTCACTGAACTTCGTCTTTTGCAATCTCAACATTCCACAGATGCAAAAAGGATAGCTTCTTTGGAAAACCAAGTTGAGTATGCAACTGCAAGTGCAGCCTCCTCAAGTTCGTTCAAGTTTTCCTCATGTGATTTTAAGAATTTGGCCCTTAATGTTAATCAATACCATCACAAATTGTTAGAGAAGGTTTACCTCGCTCTTGATGATATCAAGGAGAACTTCATTAATTTTTCCAAGATGTATACTACTCTAGAAGAACAAAAGGCTAAGAGATTTCAAGATTCTAAAGCTGAGGGAGAATTCAGTCAATGGCAGTTGTATATAAAGAATGTGCCAAAAGACATCCCGATCCTTAACAATTTTCAAATGAAGAAGGTGAAAGACTCTCTAAACACTTGGCTTGATTTCAATGAAACAAATGAGGAAATTATCAACAAGTCTAAAGACCTCTGCACCAGATGCTGGTATGCAGTTGACAATATTATGGAGGTTTTGAAACTGTCGTTTATGGAGCCCATTCTGGATGCTTTGCCACCAAAATGCAAACTTGAGGAGCTCAAACACAGGTGTGAAGAGTTGGCACAGAGAATTCAAGATCTTGATCAAGTCAGCATCGATGATGTGGATCGTCTGGTGAGAGAACCGGTCCTCATGGAGGGAAATATTTGCATTTACCTTTGCATTTGGAATAAGTTTGCCAAACATGACATGGAAAATAATACATGCAATGCTCAGTTAGCCTTAGAATCTGTTAACTTCCCCAATATAGATGAGTTGTTAGAGATATATGAGAAATGGCAGGATTTCTCGGATCGATAGTTTGATCCGATTTTGTAATCCCTATTTTGGGAAATATCTATCTTTTTATTCTGTTGTAATTTCCTATTTAAGGAGGACCTCTCATAGTTAGGGGTTGGTAATTTTGGAGTTGCAAATCAGTAGGAGACTGTACTGGAGATACTCTATTTAGTAGAGCCTTTTGTAATTTTTGTACAAGACCTCTTTTAATACAATAAAGTTATCTTTTGATCTATCTCTTGTTATTCTTCAAGTTTATTTGAGAATTACTGATTGTGTACTTAAGATTGTCATCTACAGTGAATGTTATCATTTTGCACATATATAATGTATGGATCTATCATATTGGTTTCCTTGTATGACTGATTGATGCTGTGAGGTATTTTATTGAGTTTATTCAATATCAATATTTTCTTTATCGATTTTTGCAAATGATTTGTTGCACATAATAATCATGGTTGATTTTTCAATTGAAATAATGATTACAGATTGAATCTTGAACAGGCTTAAGTACTTGAATTATTGTCTTTTAATTTTCATTAATGGATTGTGATTTAAGTTAATAAGTAACACATCAAAGAAATTTTTGTTGAAGGTGGTAATTTACTTGTTCATCATACCTCAAGGTCGATCTTCACTATATCAAGCTTTCTTTTTTAGAATAGGACTAACTTAAATTAGTTTCCTCTTTTGAAATAGGTTAGGTTAGGTTAGCTTCGCTATTTTCACATATTTGTTTTCCGTGATTGGAAAACTGACCTAATTGGTGAAATCACCAACTCTTAGAGTGCCAGTGGAGGTTGAATATCCGTGGAGGATCACCATACCAAACAGGGTGGGGATAGAACTGCCCTTGCGAAGGGTCTTTAGAAGCCTTTCAAATTGGGTTTTCTTCCTCTGTTGAGAGCCTTGGAATCATTCTAGCACCTTTGCATCTAACCTGCATCAACCGAGGCCTCAACAAATGGTGCTAGAAGGAGGGAATCTAGTACAACATGCCTAAACAAGCCACTAAGAAACCCCCTCCAGCAAGTACTTCAACGGTTCAAACTCGAATCCAATTAAGGGGTCCATATCTATTTTCAGCTGAACTGTTATCGATCACTTCTGCTCCAGATCCAGCCGTTTCAGATCTATTCTGAAAGTTGTTCCAGATCCAGTCGCCGTTTCAGATCCAACCATTTTCGATCCCTTCTGCGCCATTGTAGATCCATCTGTTGTGGATCCCTTCCATGCCGCTGTTGCCGATCCATTTCTTAAAAAAAAAAAAAAAAAAAACCACAGTTTTTCGGCCATATCTCCCTTGTTTCAACACTGTTTTCCCTGAAACTTCACTGACATCCCTGCAATCCCATTCTACATATTTCATTCCTGAAGACCCTATCCCAAATTCCACTTCCCATGACCAAAAATCCCACATTTGTCTATTTTTAGGGTTTTCCATAACTCCTTCAATTTTCACCCAAACGCCTTCAAATTTTGCCACCGTGTTCCTTTCCTAATTCTGCTTCTTTGTCCCTCTCTACCAAATTTTCTCATTCTTTCACCCCGCTTTTAAAATCCCCATTTTTTGTTTCCCTGTCCATCAGAAAGTGGCAAAAACCTAATCAAACTGTCATGTCCCAAATTTGGAATTGGGTCACAATGGCCTAATCACATTAGCCATATTCATTAGAGTTTGTAAAATTGATGTTAAGGGTCAAATAATTGCCAAGGAGGAAAATTACTAGTTTCCTAGGTTTGGGGTGGAAGCTTTGGGATTTGGAATAAGGGGGATAATAAATGATGTTTAGACATTAGAAGGGTTCAAGTATTTAATAAATAGAGTGAATAAAGAAATTCAAGAGAAATCCTAAGTGACAAATGGTTTTGGAGACATATGGAGGATGTGGGACCCACACTAGCTTGATTTTTCATAATACATGGTATCTCTCTTTTGCAAATTTGAATTAATGGGAATGTGAACACTCTTGGGTGAGTTGGTAAGTCATAACACATGTCATTGATCATCTTAGGTCGAATTTGGAAGGATTGGTAACCTCCATGGAAGATAAAGAGTCAAAGTGGAAGTTTGTGGACACTTGGGCTAGATTCCCTAGCCCCTATGACACCAATGATGGAGCATCTATGACAACTATGACAAATTGCAGACCTGACCTCTGACATCTGACCACTATGACATGTCAGCCCCAAAAATAGGCTCAAAGAAGACGAATTTGGGAGTTGGAGAAGCCAAAGAGACTCAAAATCGAATTTGGGAGAAGATGGAAGGTTGGAACTAGGAGACAAGTGGCAAATGTGGAATATTTCCTAAATGGAAATCTATTGAATCTATTGAGAGGATTTCGACCCTTAGAAGGATAATGTTGGTTATAAAATGTAGAAATGAAGTATGATAATGGCTTTTGATCATTTGTAGAATTTACAATTGCATTTGTGAAGAGGGAGAGCTAGTGGATGACTAGTTTCTTGCCTTAGCCAATTTCGAGGGTGAAAGATTCCCATCCAAGTTGGTAATTGGAAAGGCCATTCAGACCTTTCATTTGGAGCTTTAATGGAGTCTTTATTTGCAGGTTTAAGCTACAGGGCAGCTCATGGTTTCTTCTATTGCAGCTCACTCCTTCAACCATTTCCAGTTTTGATGGCATATTCTTGATCCTTAAGGGAGGGCGTTTTTGGTGAGCTATTGTACTCTTTGGGGAAGCTTTTAATGCCCCATTTCTTTTGTAATATGAATTAAATACTCTGTTCTTCATCTCCAAAAAGTTTCAGGTCGAAATTCCAAGTAGAAATGTATAAATCTCATTTTTAATGGAAGAACAATACCATTTCCCCACTACGTTGTTGTGAGCCAATGTATTGATGATGATTTCGAATGAATGGATGATTCTCTGATATATTTGTGATCAATATACTGCCATGGATGTCTTCTACAAGTTTCATGTACTGTACTTGAGCATTTTAAGCATTTTTACTCAGTTTAGTTGTATTGGGAGGTGAAATAGTGCCATTTCCCCAAGGGTCGAATTGGGGATTTTTGCAGTTGAATGGGAGAGGGTGAGAACAGTTGTAATAATCCATTAATGGTGCATATGAGACTTTAATAAAATACTTGACACATTACATACCTCTGTTAATAAATTTGAGTGGGTTTGGAGGCATTTGGGAAGCCATTTTCAGTACTTACCCCAGGGGGATTTGAACCCCAAATTACTAGTAAAATTGCATAATTGGTCCAGAATCTTAAGAGAGTTTGTAGAGGTATTTTGGTGGCCATATGTTATCCCTGAACATCATATTCAATTCCTAATATCATTCATAAACCTTCCTTGAATATTTGAAGGCATTTGGAGTCAATTTGAGACCTAGAGACCAATACTAGTCAAAGGGAAATCACTAGTAAAGTTACCTACATTGACCAGAATTGAAAGAGTATTTGCAGAAGTGTTTTAAAGGTACAAAGGCATCCATGAAACACATATTTATGTTCTAATATCATTCATATACCTTCTCAGAAGATTTGGGATCATTTGGGGCAAATTTGGGACCTAGAGATCGAAACTAGTCAAAGGTCGAACCAAGGAAAAAAGTGGAAAATTGCAATTTTAATAAAATTCCTAACAAGGGACATTACAGTGGTATCAGAGCATGGTCCTTGCACCTGTGTATTAGGTACATACATTCAAGAATAATTGGCAGCCATGTCTTACTATTATGATGAATCCTATGAGTACAATTCTTATGAGGAATATACAGATGCTTATGAGCAATATGAAGCAGAATGTGAATGGCATGAGGAAGAGGTGCCATCATGCAACACTTCTTACAATTTCAAGAGAAATGAAGATTATTCTTATGACTTTAAATCTGATGAATATGAGTGTGTCACACCAACCAAGGATAATTCTATGAGTGAGTTCCAAAGATGGAGAGCAAAATATAAAACCTTGCCCCAACAATATCAAAAATATCAAGAATATCTTGCTTTTAGCAAAAATACACAAAATGCCATGTCTTTTGAGTACTATGCTGAACATGTTTTTGAAAATAGGCCCAAAAATGAAGATGTGGAGTTAGTGAAGAAAGGTTTATGCCCTTCTTGTAAAAACCCTTGGAGCGAGTATCATATATGTGTGCATGAAATGATGTCCTCCTTGAGGAGAGCTTTTGAGATTTATTCAAGAAGAGATTCCAAATATATTGATCCTAAGGAAAACAAGGGGCAAAATGCATCAGCTTGCTTTAATGAGCAAAAGGAAGAGACATCACAAGAGCATGAAGAAGATTCTATTGAAAATATGGAAGATCATTTCGAGACACCTTCTAGCTTAGACATGAACCAAAGAGCATCTACTGATGGATGCTTAAACTATGAAGGAGTACCTACTGATGGGTGCTCACACCTCTATGTTGGTGACATAGAGATCACTTTTGAAAGTGTTTCTACAAGTACAAGTTTCATTAAGCATGATAATGAAGACCTTGTAGCGGTTGAAGAAGCACCAAGATCAACTTCCCCATCACCACTTGAGCTTCATGAAGTTGGTCCAAGCAAAATTGAAGAAGATGAGGAGGTTCATTTGCAAGAGCCTCATTTTCTTGAAGGGTCCTTAAAGATGAATGAAAATAATATCCAAGAGTCCCTCAGCATTCTCCATGACACTCAAGCATTGGTGTCAAATTCTTGTTGGAGAGCTACTTCATTGGAGGAAACATCCTTCCTTGAAGACATGGAGAAGATTCAAAGAGCAATGTGCCACATCAAAGGTAATTTCATGTCTTTGCTTTTTGATAGAAACCATTTGTTTGAGCTTAATGAATTGTTACATGATGCATACTTGAAGAATAATGAGGATATTCATAATCTCACAATTCAAAATGAGCAACTTCTTGAAAAGTTGCAAGATACTTGTTTTTCCTCCTATGTTTCAGATTGTCAAATGGTAGATTGTTTGGAGGATTCTCATGACATGGTGGATCATGAGAAATGTGAAAATTTGAATGTTCTTGATGTGTTTGAAGATGAACTCGAAGAGATCCAAACACTTGATGTAGTGGAAGAGGAATTTGAATTGCCTCTTGATGAAGGTTATGCAATTTTTAAAGAAGAGCATGATTCCTCTACATTGGAACCAAACTATGACAAAGAGTTCACACTTTTGAAGGAGTTGCATGATACTACCCACATGGATCCTTCCCATGATGAAACTCCTGAACTTTTTGATCATTTGGGTGAGTTAGTACATTCTCCTACATCCTACAATTCCATGTTTTGCAGTATTAGTCTCAATGAAGTATGGGTGAAAGGGTTCTTTTTTATGGTACCACATGAGGAGTATGGAACTCCTAGATTTAACTTTTATGATGACATGGTTGGAGCACCTTCTTATTCACATTTGCAGCAGCATAATTTGTCACTTTATGATGATTCACATCTACATGGATGCACCTATGATATAGATTTGAGTAACTTGAAGACTCATGGTTTTTCTTGCTCAACACTGGGTTCATTTGATGTTAGAGGAACTTCATCCAACACTTGGATGAATAGATTTATGATGGGAGAACATTTTTGTTGGCAGCCACATACTTTGTTACATATTTATGATTCTCACATTCATGGATGTATGGGCGAGACTTCTTTGAGTCATTTGAAGTCTCCTTGTTTTTTCTGCTCATTATTTGGTTCAGATTCGAGTGGAGATTCTTCATTCACTTCTTGGATGAAAGAATACATGGTTGAATATTTTGATGCATATCACATCCTTTTGGAGCAGCATTATAGGACATGGGATCCTCACCTATGTCATTGGAGCAGATTTGATTGGTCACTTGAAGCTTGTATGCACTTGGAAAATGGTGGTCTACTTGCTTGGAGGAATAAGCACTTTCATGACTCTTTGATGAAGCATATCGTTGATGTACATTTTCATTATGTTGTTATGTACTTTGATGATATATATTTGGTACTCATGATGTTTGGAAGAATGCATACAAGAAAATGGGATCCAGGAATCCTCTTATCTAATGGTGTAGGTTGGAGAGCACTCTTAATTGTTGGGGTGCAATACAAGCAATGGGACCCTGGAATAATTTTTATCTCATTGGTTTCATTTTTTTTGGGGAAGCAAGCAGCATGGGAGATGGATTCCCCACTTAATAAAGTGATTTTAATAAGAGTAGTGCAGCAGCAAGAATGGTGGTTCCTCTCTAAAATATTCATGGAAACTCAAAGACTCAAGGTTTGGCAATTCAATGGCAACTTCAAAGAATTATACAGAAAGCAGGTTCTTCAACACCCATGTTTGAAATTGCTTGAGGACAAGCAATATTGGGAAGGGAGGATTTGTCATGTCCCAAATTTGGAATTGGGTCACAATGGCCTAATCACATTAGCCATATTCATTAGAGTTTGTAAAATTGATGTTAAGGGTCAAATAATTGCCAAGGAGGAAAATTACTAGTTTCCTAGGTTTGGGGTGGAAGCTTTGGGATTTGGAATAAGGGGGATAATAAATGATGTTTAGACATTAGAAGGGTTCAAGTATTTAATAAATAGAGTGAATAAAGAAATTCAAGAGAAATCCTAAGTGACAAATGGTTTTGGAGACATATGGAGGATGTGGGACCCACACTAGCTTGATTTTTCATAATACATGGTATCTCTCTTTTGCAAATTCGAATTAATGGGAATGTGAACACTCTTGGGTGAGTTGGTAAGTCATAACACATGTCATTGAGCATCTTAGGTTGAATTTGGAAGGATTGGTAACCTCCATGGAAGATAAAGAGTCAAAGTGGAAGTTTGTGGACACTTGGGCTAGATTCCCTAGCCCCTATGACACCAATGATGGAGCATCTATGACAACTATGACAAATTGCAGACCTGACCTCTGACATCTGACCACTATGACATGTCAGCCCCAAAAATAGGCTCAAAGAAGACGAATTTGGGAGTTGGAGAAGCCAAAGAGACTCAAAATCGAATTTGGGAGAAGATGGAAGGTTGGAACTAGGAGACAAGTGGCAAATGTGGAATATTTCCTAAATGGAAATCTATTGAATCTATTGAGAGGATTTAGACCCTTAGAAGGATAATGTTGGTTATAAAATGTAGAAATGAAGTATGAGAATGGATTTTGATCATTTGTAGAATTTACAATTGCATTTGTGAAGAGGGAGAGCTAGTGGATGACTAGTTTCTTGCCTTAGCCAATTTCGAGGGTGAAAGATTCCCATCCAAGTTGGTAATTGGAAAGGCCATTCAGACCTTTCATTTGGAGCTTTAATGGAGTCTTTATTTTCAGGTGTAAGCTACAGGGCAGCTCATGGTTTCTTCTATTGCAGCTCACTCCTTCAACCATTTCCAGTTTTGATGGCATATTCTTGATCCTTAAGGGAGGGCGTTTTTGGTGAGCTATTGTACTCTTTGGGGAAGCTTTTAATGCCCCATTTCTTTTTTAATATGAAGTAAATACTCTGTTATTCATCTCCAAAAAGTTTCAGGTCAAAATTCCAAGTAGAAATGTATAAATCTCATTTTTAATGGAAGAACAATACCATTTCCCCACTACGTTGTTGTGAGCCAATGTATTGATGATGATTTCGAATGAATGGATGATTCTCTGATATATTTGTGATCAATATACTGCCATGGATGTCTTCTACAAGTTTCATGTACTGTACTTGAGCATTTGAAGCATTTTTACTCAGTTTAGTTGTATTGGGAGGTGAAATAGTGCCATTTCCCCAAGGGTCGAATTGGGGATTTTTGCAGTTGAATGGGAGAGGGTGAGAACAGTTGTAATAATCCATTAATGGTGCATATGAGACTTTAATAAAATACTTGACACATTACATACCTCTGTTAATAAATTTGAGTGGGTTTGGAGGCATTTGGGAAGCCATTTTCAGTACTTACCCCAGGGGGATTTGAACCCCAAATTACTAGTAAAATTGCATAATTGGTCCAGAATCTTAAGAGAGTTTGCAGAGGTATTTTGGTGGCCATATGTTATCCCTGAACATCATATTCAATTCCTAATATCATTCATAAACCTTCCTTGAATATTTGAAGGCATTTGGAGTCAATTTGAGACCTAGAGACCAATACTAGTCAAAGGGAAATCACTAGTAAAGTTACCTACATTCACCAGAATTGAAAGAGTACTTGCAGAAGTGTTTTAAAGGTACAAAGGCATCCATGAAACACATATTTATGTTCTAATATCATTCATATACCTTCTCAGAAGATTTGGGATCATTTGGGGCAAATTTGAGACCTAGAGATCGAAACTAGTCAAAGGTCGAACCAAGGAAAAAAGTGGAAAATTGCAATTTTAATAAAATTCCTAACAAGGGACATTACACAAACCCCAATTACCCATCCGATTTTTTCCCAAATCCAAATCTTCCTTTACTAAATAAGTTTTTTTTTGTGTTTTTCTATCCATTTCCCAAAAAAAAAAAAAAAAAAAACTCTTGGTTGTGGTTGTCACCCACGCAGGAGCAAAAACCATGGAGGAAGCACTTGCAGCCATCCAAACCAAACTCCAAGGCCTCCATCTTCAGCATTCAACCATGAACAATGACCAATAGCCAAAATCTTTTGCAGCCACCGGGTTCTCCTCTTCCAGCAATTTTCGTGGGCCGAAGCTTGATTTTCCTCGCTTCAATGGTATTGATCCGACTGGATGGATATACCGAGCAGAACAATATTTCAGTCTGCATAATACTTTTGATGTCCAGAAAGTTCCGCTTGCATCCTTTCATTTGGAACAAGAATCCCTTCAATGGTACCGTTGTTACATCAAAGCTCATCCTGAGCCAAACTAGACAGATTTTTTCCAACTCCTTTTGCCACGATTTGGTCCTAGTGCTTTTGACGACTTCACAGGAGCACTCACTAAACTTCACCAAACTGGCACAGTGAGAGTATGAGATGGAATTTGAGAAACTAGCCAATCACACAGAAGGATTTTCTGATGAATTCTACAGGAGTTGTTTTATTAGTGGTCTAAAGGATGAAATCCGCTCAGAGGTCAAAATTTTTTTTCCCAACACAATGATGGAAGTCCTAGGGTTGGCTAAGTTGGCCGAGGACAAGATCGCAGCTCAACAACGCTCCAAACCCACCTTTGTTCCTTTCAGAAATATGGGTTCCCAACGACCTCCCATCACGCCTGCTCCTCAACCAACTCCTATCAAGCAATTGTCTGAAACAGAGATGCAGGCATGCTGAGAAAAAGGGCTTTGTTATAATTGTGATAAGAAATTCACTCGGGGACATAGATGTGTTCAACAAAAGCTTTATCTCTTGGATGTGGATTCTCTGCCTGCCTCAGAACTTGATGAAGAATCTCCAGATACAGTAGATGATCAGGTCGACATTCAACACCTGCCTGTTGACACCCCACCTCAGGATGACCCACCCGAGATCTCTCTCCATGCTGTAACCGACGCCACCACCCCACAAACAATGCGAGTCAGGGGATAATTCAAGAAGCTCCCTCTTACCATACTCATTGATTCTAGTAGCACTCATAACTTCATTGATCCTCGGATTGCAAAACAGGCTGATGTTTTGTCCATCCTTGCTCCAACTTTGAAGTCATGGTTTCCAATGGGGGCACCTTACCTTGCAAGGGGAAGTGTCACAATGTGCGTATCTCTATGGAAAATTATAACTTGCGCTCTCACATGTTTGCCTTGTCCTTAGGCGGATGTGATGTGGTTTTGGGCGTTCAATGGTTATGCACACTTGGCCCCATCTTATGGGATTTTGCTAAACTTTGGATGCAGTTTTCAGTCAATGGAGCACAACACAAATTTATGGGCTTACAACTAGGGTCTCTCTGCATCATCAGTTCACATCGCCTGGAAAAAATACTTAAGAATAATTCACATGGTGTCATCGCTCAGCTCCATTCCATTCAGATGCACCCATCAACAGTCTCCACTACTTCCTTGGATAGATATGCAGGTGTCTTTGCTAAACCAATGAGCTTGTTGCCTTCAAGAGACCTTTCCGGTAAGAATTTAGCCGCATCTACCTCTCAGCAGGAAATGATGACTATTTTGCATACAGTACAGAAGTGGCATCCATCCCTATTGGGGAATTATTTCTACATCAAGACTGATCTCCAGAGTCTGGAAACTTTCCTGGAACAACGAGTCTCCTCCCCAACACACCTCAAATGGGTTATCCAACTCATGGGTTATGACTATGTGACCACTTACCAGAATGGTAAGGACAATATGGTGGAAGATGCTCCTCCTCGCACATTTGATGACCCAATTTCTCTTACAGCTATTTCTCTGCTTGTTCCAAATTGGTTGCAATCTGTTCAATGGGACTATCTCTTCTATGAACTCCATGCTTCTTCATCAGTAGGGCACTCTGGGTTCCTCAAAACGTATGACCAGGAACAATGTAACTTCTTTTGGTAGGGACTCAAAAGGACAATTCAACGGATGGTGGTTGACTGTGATACTTTCCAGGTCAACAAGGGTGAAACGACCCTCCTTTCGGGACTGCTCGAACCATTGCCCATCCCTCCATAGATTTGGACAACTATTTCTATGGATTTCCTAGAAGCACTCCAATGGTATAGTACCACATCTCAAAGGACACCATATGAAGCAGTCTCTGGATAGGCACCACCAATTCTTCTTCCATACACCTTTAGCAGCTCCCTAGTTCAAGCAATTGACTCAATTCTTCGAAATCGTGATCAGCTTCTTCTCATTCTGCAGGACAATTTTCACATGGCAAGAATTCGACTGAAACAACAAGCCGATCAGCACCGTTCTGAGCGCACTTTTCACATTGTTGATATGGTTCTTCTTTGTCTACAGCCTTCCATGCAATCCTCCTTGAAACTCGAAAGGCGCCAGTGGCTCGGAATGCAACCCGAGGATGCTACAGGGGACCCACTCCTTCAGATTCTGCATCAATTTCCACATCTAAAGCTTTGAGGACAAAGCTTTTTCTAAGGGAGAGGGGATGTTAGGAACCCATGTCTTTACTTTGTTAATATATTGTTATTGGACGCATATGCTTTGTAAGTCGTCCTGTAGTATTTGTTGATCCATAGTTTATATTAGCCCATTGTATTGACCCATAGTATTGGACGCATATGCTTTGTAAGTTGTCCCATGGTTTTGACTCATAGCATTAGCGTCTAGACTTAGCCCATGGTTTTTATTGACACATAGTATTGACCCATGGTATTGGTGCCTAGACTTAGTATATAAGTGTGTGTTGAGGCCTATGAAGGCACCGTGAAGTTAATTGTATTGAGCTTGCTAAAATGAGATTGCCCCCTCGAAGTGACCCTTGATCAATATAAAAGTGATTCTGAGTTCTATTATTTCTGATATCTCGTGTATTTGCATTAATTAATTATTGCAGGTTCATCACAGCTCAACCAATATGCAGTATGGGTGCTTGGAGACCAACATAGACTACCCAAAAACCTTGAGAAGTGGTTACCCAAGTTTAACCCAGACGACAAGTCACCTGCACTAGATCATGTTAAAACCTTCATGTAGGCTATTAGACTTAGAAGTGTCATTTATGAGGATGTGGTTTGTAGACTCTTTCCTTATACTTTTGAAGGAAAGGCAGCTACATGGTATTTTTCCTTACCACCAAGGTCTATCGTTTCTTGGGATGAGTTTGAGAAATTATTCATCCAAAAGTTTGGAGATGACAAAACACCACAGGATCTTGTTTTGGAATTATCCTCCATGAAAATCAAAGGGAAAGAAAGGGTTAAATATTTCAATCAAAGGTTCTCATACTTAAAAAATAGAATTCCCATCAACCTTCTTCCTGTGGAAGAATTGTTGGTAGCCTACTATGAAAAAGGCCTACCTGCTCCTATTTCAATGTGGGTGAAACGAACACGCAAAGGAACTTTGCTGGAAGTGTTTGCTGAAGCAATACAAGTTGAAAAGGACATTTTGTGTATGAAGGACAGTCTAGAAATATCAGAAGAATAGCCTTCCACTTCCAGGAAAAGGAATGACAGTGTTCCCAAACCCACTGCTCAAAACAAGGATCCATTTGACATGACTGACATGAAAAAGTTAATCCAGAAAATGTCAAACGAGATGGTGGATTTAAAAAAGAATAACAATGAAAATCAAAACCAGAATAGAGGTTTTATGAGGCCACCTTTTAGGAGACCTTATCAACTTCCACTGAATCCACTGCCTCCTAATCCAACAGAAGGCCTCATGAATGAAGAAATTTATTTTATTTTTAGAGCCTTAGCATTAGAATCTCAAAACACCCCTGAAGCTCACAATGATCAAACTGATCCAAACCCACAATTACCTGAAGAAGAAGAATGTAAACATGATGATCCACAAATCAACACTGTAAGCATTAGAGGAAATTTGGGTAAAAAATGGGCCTCCTAAGGAAAATAATAAGAAAATAATGAAATAATAGTAGAGAGAGAGAGAGTAAAAAACTACTTTTTTGGATCGTATTTTCAACTTATCTCCTTGTAGGTTTACTCAAATTTCAAGTGGGATGACTCGTTGGATGCATAATTAAATTAGGAATCCAATGAGTACCCATGTTGCATACTTTTAACAACATCCACACCGTGAAAAATTGAAAATACATTAAAAAACGTGTTTCTAGTGAGAGAAAACACGTTTTTTAATGTATTTTCGATTTTTCATGGTGTGGATGTTGTTAAAAATATGCAACATGGGTACTTGTTGAATGCATAATTTAATTATGCATCCAATGAGTCCTCCTGCTTGAAATTTGAGTAAATCTACAAGGAGATAAGTTGAAAATACGATCCAAAAAAGTAGTTTTTATTTTTTCCCTCGAATTTTTTTAGGTGTTCCCTTGTTGAATTTTAAAGCATTTTGATTGGCTAATACATGATGACATGGAATTTGTATTATTTTTGGAAGGCCCATTTTAAATTGAAATTTCCTCTAATGTTACTTTTCAGAGCTTCCTATGCGTGAAGAAGAAGAAGAACCTGAGACTGTGTTTAATGTTCAACATCCTTATAACACAAGGTCTAAACCTCAACCCCCTTAGGAAACTTCATCCTCCACACCAATTCCTAATAAAGGTAGGACTATTCCACACAAGGATACAGTCATCCTTGAAATGGAGTAAAATTTAGTGTAAGATCTTAAAAGAGTTAAGGCAAACATCTCTTTGTTTGAATTGTTGAAAATCCCTTCCATGAGGGATACTTTACCCAAAAGTATGGTGGTCAAACAACTAAGAGAATTGCAGAATAATAACCTTGACTCTTTCACTAAACCAGATGATCAAAAGTCTGGTAGCAGAAGGACACCTCCTTTTCTACTTACTTTTGATATTTTCAACCGAAACGTACATAACTGCATGATAGACTCTGGTGCCTCATCAAATGTGACGCCTCTGTCTGTTTGTAGAAAATTGAATGCCACATGGAAACCTTGCTCTACTCAGATAGTACAACTTGACAGATCAAAAGTTGGAGTAGTAGGGAGACTCATAAATGTCTTAATTACATTATCAGCCGATCCTCGGATCCATCAAACAATTGATATAGTCATTGTTGATATCTCAAAAGCATATGGTATGTGGCTTAGTAGAGACTGGTCAGAAAAGCTAAAAGGTTATTTTGCTACTGATTGGTCCCATTTGTGGTTACCCTACAATGGACAACCAAACAAGATCAAGATCAGTAGGGAGCCTTATATGAAACAGACAGTCACACACTTAAATGACTCAAGTGAGCCTACGGGTTATTTCAACACACACATTGAGCATTTTACCTTTGACACCTTCTTTGGGAATTTACCAGCTGACATTTCACCATAAGAGAATGCACAGAATGAATCTGAGGTAACTCATATCACTTCTATGCCATTATCAGGAGACATTGTACATAACGTTTTTAATGTAAATACAAATTTTATATTAGACCCTACTACTTGGACATTGTTTTTTGACGGCTCTAAATCCAAGGATGGAGTTGGTGCAAGATGTGTTCTTATAGATCCAAAAGGGACAAAAACTATGATTGTGTGCAGATTAGAGTTTGATTGTACTAAAAATGTGGCTGAGTATGAGGCCCTGATACAGGGGCTTAAGAAAGCTATTGACTTGAAAGTACAGGTCATCCATTGCTTTGGAGATTCAGAAATTATTGTAAAACAAGTGAGGAATAAGATACACTGCTTGTCCCCACGCCTGTTGAATTATCAGAAATTTGTAAGAGATCTTACTAGCTCCTTTACTGCATTTAAAATCAATTCAGTCCCTAGGTCTCAGAACTTCGATGCTGACTTGTTGGAAAATACAGCTTCCAAGTTGATTCTGCCAAATTCCGCCAGATGGCCTATCTCCTCAAACATTAGTCAATAGAACTGATGTATAGGCCTTCCATACCAGATAATGTGACAAACTGGAAAGTGTTCGATGATGATCAGCAAATACTTGATTTTCTGACAGCCCAGGATACATTCTAGGATATGGCTATAGATGAGGATGAACATGAAAAGTCTCTCTCTGATTCCTTGAACGTCATCCCAAAGTCTGTGATCAATTTGGATAAGTTCTATGATTTGCAAGACAAATTCAGACACAAAACCAATTGTAAAACACAGAGCTCTTCACTTAACTACGAGCAAGTCAATTTAGGGACTGAGTAAGAACCTTGTTTTATCAATTTAGGAATTGATTGTACTCCGGAAGAAAGGCGAGCTATCATTAAACTATGTAAGGAATATAAAGATGTCTTTGCGTAGACCTATGACGAATTGAAAACGTTTGACACTAGCGTCATCTACCATAACATACCCATGAAGCTGGAAGTGAAACCATATCAACAGAAACTGCGGAAAATCCATCCCAGTTTAGAGCCTTCTGTGAAAAAAGAAATGGAAAAGCTACTCACAACCCGAATTATTTTTCTAGTGAGGCATACACAATGGATAGCCAATTTGGTGCCTATACGCAAGAAAAGTTGTGAAATCTGATTGTGTGTCGATTTCAAGAATCTGAATCGGGCTTTCGAAAAAGATAACTACCTTATTCCACCTATGGAACAGATTCTCCAAAGAGTAGCAGGATCAGAAATGTTCTCTCTCCTGGATGGTTTTTCGAGGTACAACCAGGTTATGGTCACCCCAGATGACCAATTAAAAACAACTTTCAGAACCCCTTGGGGCACCTTCACCTACAGGAGAATGCCCTTCGGTTTGATCAATGCAGGAGCCACTTTTTAGAGAGCTATGGATATAGCTTTCCGAGGTTTGATGCATAATTCTGTCGTCATTTATTTAGATGATATTACCATATATTCAAAGAGCCGACATGAACATCTGTTTGCTCTGAAACAGGTTTTCGAACGTTGCAGGAAATTTGGCATCTCCCTAAACCCTAAGAAATCCATTTTTGCAGTTACAGAAGGGAAGCTTTTGGGCTTCATTGTTTCAAAAGAAGGTATGATCATTGACCCCAAACGCACAGACGCTATTTGAAAAATTGGCTTACCAGGTTCGCGTAAAGCAATGCAGTCCTTCTTGGGTAAGATCAACTTTGTACGTAGGTTTGTACCTAATTTTGCTCAGATAGTTAAACCTTTACATCATATAGCTAAGAAAGATGTACAGTTCACCTGGTCACAAGAACAAAAGGATGCATTCGTTGAAATCTGTAAGGCCATTGCTGAAGCTCCCGCTCTTATGTCTCCAGACTTTGATAAATATTTTATTCTCTACACTTTCGCCCTTGATTTATCCTATGCAGTTGTTTTGACACAGAAACAGGACAATGATACAGAGATTCCAATCTCTTTTATGAGTTCAACCTTTAAGGGTGCAGAGCTCAATTATTCGTAAATTGAAAAACAAGCCTATGCAGTTTACAAGTCTGTCAAACATTATAGGCCTTATTTGTTAAAATCTTGAACAAAGGTCATTGTCCCATATTCTTCTATTAGAAATGTGCTAATCCAGAAGGAGTTAGGAGAAAAAAGGGCCCATTGGATGACTGCTCTGCAGGAGTATGATTTGGAAATATGACCAGCCAAAATTGTAAAAGGACATGGCCTTTGTATTCTTACTGCTCAATCCAATGATCTTGTACAACAACAAACTGAATGGGAGCAAGAGGAAGATCTTCCAACAAGTTCTGTCCATGCTATTGATACCCCAACATCGGAATGGTATTACCATATCAAATTTTTTCTGAAGCATGGGTTTTCCCCTGAAACCTTGGACTTCAAGAAACGTAGGTCTTTGAGATTAAAAGTTGCACCTTATCAGTTTATAATTGAAGTTAAGTTTAGAAAAAATTATGATGGTGTTTTCCTTAGATGTCTTGAAAAGGACTAGACTGATGATATTCTTTTTCAATTTCATGCAAGACCAGCTGGAGGCCATTTTTCGGGCGAGACAACAGCTCATAAGATTCTCAGAGCTGGGTATTACTGGCCTACATTGTTTAAAGATGCTTATGCCTATGTAAGAAGGTGTGAACCATGCCAGAAATGCACAGGGAAGTTCAAGAAACCTGCTTTCCCTTTGCAACCAGTCACTGTTCAGTTTCCATTTCAGCAATGGGGGCTGGATTTTGTTGGACCCATAAATCCTACCTCATCCCTCCAACACAAATACATTCTCACAACAACTGAATACTTCACCACATGGGTGGAGGCAGTCCCACTTAAGCAATGCATTGCCAACCAAGTGATTTCTTTCTTAGACAATTAGATACTCTCATGGTTTGGCACTCCAAAGTACCTAGTCTTTGATAATGCATCCTATTTTTCCTCGATTGACATAACTGAGTATGCTTTTGTAAAGGGGATGAAACTCAAATTTTATGCCAATTAATACCCACGAGGTAATGGGTTGGTTGAGTCTTCAAACAAAAATTTGATCAACATTCTAAAGAAAACTGTAGCCTCTCACCATAGAGATTGGCATACACAGCTCAATAATGCTCTTTGGGCAGATTGAATTACTCCAAAGGCAACAATTGGAAATTCTCCCTACTATCTAGTGTATGGAAAAGAAGCCATTCTTCATTCTAATCTTACCATCCCTTCACTACGGTTAGCCCAGTCTGTCCAAGAAGATGATTCTTATCCCCTCCAACAGAGAATTGACACTCTACTTAAATTGGAGGAAGATAGGGAAATGACTAGAAACAAGTTATATCATCATCAGCAGATGGTGAAAAGGTGGTTTGATGAAAAATCTTCATCTGACAAAGAATTTTCTGTTGGAGACTTGGTTTTAAGATGGGACAAACAACACAAAGATAAGAACCAGTATACCAAGTTTCAACACCTTTGGCTGGGACCTTTCATTGTTACAGAAAAGATGGGTCCTGGTACTGTTCAATTACAGACACTGGAAGGAGTTGTAGACACTTATCCAGTGAATGTTTCACTCCTCAAAAATTATTTTGTCTGATCAGGCTGATGCACTTGTATATAATTTTGGTTTCTTTATTTCTGTTTTTCTTAGTTTTCATGATTTAGATTTTTTTCTTTTGTTTATTCTGTTGTTAAAACTCTGCACATTTGATGATAATTAATAATCAGTTTTTCTCACCGATGATTTCAACTGAGGTTTTAGAAGTTTCTGCCAGTCACAGTTTCCTTGACTTGTGTCAGAATTTCTTCAATAAAGGCACACAATCAATAATTGCAAGACCTGTATTGATACCTTTCCATGATGATCATTATCTTATACATGTCTCGTTTGTTTAATTGAGGTCTGGGTGATAACCAAGTTTTATGATCTCATGTTTCATGGTTCAAACAACATATTATAATAACCTGCCTAGCTTGTTATGCTCTGGATCCTTTTACAATCATCTTGGTAATAAATCCCTTAATAAATGTAAATTGCAAGGTGGGGGGGGTCTTTCTATCAAGGTAGCCCATTAGGTTCATAGGTGCTTAGTGGAATGACATCTTCACATCAAGCCACCACACTTGGAAGATGACTTTCAGTTTTACTGGGAGTTGGAAGATCCTATCATAGGTCAGTCCATTCATGATCTGCAAAGCACTAGTGAGTAACACTACTAATATATCGTCACCAAGCCATGGTAGTGCCCTTGTAATTTACAATTCAATAAAATCTTTTTTTTTTGTAAGATGCATGTTGTATATAAGAATAGGGGGGTCTTATTACAAGCCATCCCTAACATGATCATGGGATTTATTTGGACTGAAACTACCATAGTGTGGTCACCAAGCCACGGTAGTTGCTTTCAGTATTTCAACTGGAAGACAAGGAGTCTCCTTACTGAGTTGGCTTGATCAGGTTCTGAATTAGGTTTGTGAATGGCACTGCTGATATCTAATCACCAAGTCAGGCCAGTGATCTTATATATGCAAGATCTATTCTATCTTCTAAAAAAAAAAAAGTGTATATAGCTGAATAAATTGTTGTACATTAATAAAATTTTAACAAACCAAGGTGATGTGTAATTGGGATATCCATGTGCGGTTCTAAGTCTATTTCAAGGTTCAACACAAGCTGGTTTTTCATGACTACATCAAGGTAAAGAACCCTGGTTGTTTCCTGTGTCTCCTTATCAGATTGGCATTATCCTTAAAATGGTCATCTCTGGGGATATATTAATCTTATGTTTCTTGCTCGTTGACTGTCATTCTGTTGAGCATTTTCTAAAATTCAGGTTGAAAATATTGGTTGGCTGACTTATTCTCTTTAGTTGAATTTGTTGCAGAGATAACTGGTTCTCCCAGCTAGCCGCCATTTGTTGTGGCCACAACAAATCCCATGCTTAGTTGAAGCATGGGAGCCCCATTCCTAATAAACACAAAGGTAGTTGGGTGAGTTTTCTTGTAAGTATGAGATTTTGGTTTTTATCCCTAAGATCCCTTACCCATACTTTTGTTCTGTGTGTTTTCTTTTTGATCTAAAAATTTCTAAGTGTTTTGGGCTTGCAGGAAGCTTCAATTTTTGAGTATTTTATCGTTTACTTCCATCAACCCAAAACGCGACATTTAGGAAACCCGAAATCCGCAACCTGATAGTGCGAGTTGCAGGATTTGTTTGTTTGTCATGGAGTTTAGGAAACCCAAAACTGGCAACCCGACAGTTGCGGGTTGCGGGATTTTATTTTTCAACTTTTGATTTTCGTCATCCCGAAACCCGCAACCCGACAGTTGCGGGTTGCGGGTTTTCTTTGTAAATAATATCGAGAAATTTTATCCCGAAAACTACTGGATTGGTCTAAAATTTATGCTATATTTGACAATGACAACCTTTCGCACATTGAGAACGATAAACTTATGTATGAGAGGATTAGGGCTTCGCAAATTCACGCCATTGCTACACGTCCTGCTATCCTACCTTAGACTGATGCAGTTAAATGGATTATTGAAAATGCCAGTGTCAAAGACTGTTGTTTCAATGATAGCACCGGTGCTCAATTGACACATTTTCGCCCGGAGGTCTTCGTTCAAGATTTTGCTCTTAAACCTCATACACAGACCCTTTCTTTTGAATTTATTCAGTCCTCAAAGACCCGGTATAACTTCACTGAGATGATAAAGTCATGGATGGTCAAGCCCAATGCCTTTGTGTCTAAGGCTGACAACCTCTATCCCATTATCTGGTTCAAGGAACCCTACTCTATGTTGGCAGCCATGCTTTGCAGGCTTTTTGGTCTTCCCAACTGTTCTCTTTTCAAAGCTGAATAGGCACCTATAGCACATTGTTCGGGTACACAGGGTACTCCCAAAAGACTGAACACCTAGAGCAACCACTTCACACAAACAGATCATAGATCGATACACCGATATTTTGACGTGGTTTAAACCCTCGAGAGGGAAACACTCCACAGCCCCAGCCAAATAGCTTCTATGGAGCAATTTATTCTGCAAAGAAAGAAAGTTACAAATGATCAACTAGACAATGACCCTCCATGCTCTTTAAATAGAGATCATGGACCAATCAGGTTTTCAGCCACAAATCAAGGTTAGGTAGGATCTAAGAGAAGTTGAGCCGTTGGATCACTCTATGTCAGGAACATATCGTGACCATCGGATTTAAGTATTTACAAATGCATACTAATGCATACTAAAGAAACACACTTTACCTAGCGGATCTATTACACAAGTTGATCTTAACTAACTCCTAAGTGTTTAAATATCCTAACATCCCCCCTTAAGAACAACTTGGGATAGGATTGAAGGATTTACAAAAGTGACACTATTAGGAGAAGGAAGGAGGCATTAGAGCCTATTCCCCCTTAATGACAAGTTCCTGAACTCCTAACATAGATCAAAGTTTAGAAAACTTCGCTTCTGTAAGAAACTTGGTGAAGATGTCTGCAACTTGATCATCTGTAGGACAAAATAGCACTTCAAGAACATGATCATGAACAAGATTTCTGATGAAGTGCATATGTAGCTCAATGTGTTTGTTGTGTTGATGTAGGACTGTATCTTTGGCAAGCTTGATGGCACTTTGATTGTCGCACCAAAGTGGAGTAGGCTGCTGCTGCACGAATCCAAACTCTGTAAGGATCTGTCGAAGCCATAAAGCTTCCTGACTGGCATTAACTGCGGCTTGATATTCTACCTCTGTTGAAGAAAGAGAAAGAGGTTGTTGTTTCTTACAATCCCAAGTGACAGGTCCAGATCCCAGACTGAAAACATAACTTGTAGTAGACTTTTGATCATCAGGCTGGCCGGCCCAATCTGAATCAGTGAAACCAACCAACAAAGGTTTCCCCCCTGTATTTTAATGAATCCCAAACTGAATTGTACCTTGAATATATCGAAGTATTCTTTTAGTTGCTTTCCAGTGACTTTCATGAGGTGTTTTCATATAACGGGAAACACGACCAACGGCAAAGGAAAGGTTAGGACGGGAATGAGTCAAGTATAAGAGACTACCAACAAGCTGACGATACAAGGTGGTATCTACTTCAGGTGAAGTACAAGTGGCAGAAAGTTTGACTCCAGACTGGAAGGGAGAAGGGGCTGGTGTACAATATTCCATGTGAAAGTGACGAAGAAGGTCACAAGCATACTTAGACTAAGAAAGAAAGATTCCTTCTTTGGTTTGCAGGACTTGGAGACCAAGAAAATAATGTAAATGTCCTAAGTCTAACATTTCAAAATTTTGCTTAAGACTGGATTTCACATGAGTTATAAGCTTAGGGTCACTACCAGTAAGAATAAGGTCATCAACATATAGGACAAGTATGATGAGATGGTTTTCTACTTTCCTAGTATAGACATTGGGGTCAGAATGGAATCTAGAAAAACCAGTGTCAAGGAGAAAACTATCCATTTTGTCATACCAAGCTCTAGGAGCTTCTTAAGGTCATATAAGGATTTCTTAAGGCGGAAGACAAGGCTAGAGTTATTTTGAACATATCCAGGAGGTTGTTCCATGTAAATTTCCTCCTGTAGATCACCATGTAAGAAGGCAGACTTGAAATCCATTTGATGGACTTCCCTGTTATGTTAGGCTGGAAGGGAAAGAACAAGGCGGATGGAGTTCATTTTTGCGACAGGAGCAAAGGTTTCATTATAGTCAATCCCTTCAACTTGTGAAAAACCTTTGGCAACTAACCTTTCCTTAAGTTGTTCAACACTTCCATCTGATGCATACTTAGTTCTATAGACCCATTTACATCTGACAAGTTTTCTTCCTTTTGGAGGATGTACAAGATCCCAAGTATCGTTTTCCATTAAGGAACGATATTCTTCATCCATAGCTGCATCCCAATCTGGATTTCCTGAAGATTCTGCAAAGGTTTCTATATCATGATTCTCGGAAAATTGAGCCAAAAGAGAAGAGGCTCGCTGAAACTAAGAATGTGTTCGACGTTGATCTCTAGGATCACCGACAAGATCACCAGCTACTTGACATGTTGAACGAACCCATCAAGGAATCACTTGTGCTGGTGCAACTGGATGAACATGAGTAGGCGGAGGTGGATTTTCATCCTCACTGTCATCATTAGAAACTGGAGTTGGAAACTTGTCAAGCAAGTTGGAAGAAGAAGAAGGCACAATCATCGAATCAGGCTCGCAGGCCAAAGATGGCACAATCACCGAGTTAGGCTCGCAGGCCAAAGATGGCACAATCACCGAGTTAGGCTTGCAGGCCAAGAGATTTTCATCAAATTTAACATCTCTTCTAATGATTATATCATGAGAATGTGGTTGAAGAATTCTATAACCTTTTACATCTTCAGAATATCCAAAAAATATGCACGTTTCACTTTTAGGCTGCAATGCTTTCCGTTTTTCATTCGGAATGTGAGCCCATGTTTCACTACCAAACACTCTGAAGTGACTTACATCTGGTTTAATTTTACTCCATGCTTCTTCTGGTGTGATACCTTGTAAATATTTAGTGGGGGTGCGATTAACTATGTAATTTGCACAATTTATGGCTTCAGCCCAAAATTGAAGACTTAGTCCCTTAGATTGGATCATACAATTAGCCATTTCTTTTAAAGTGCGGTCTTTCCATTCAACTACACCATTTTGTTGTGGTGTATATGGAACAGTGTGTTGTTGTTGGATTCCTTGTTCAGTGCAGAAAGTAGTGAAGTTTTTTTTAACATATTCTCCTCCATTGTCAGATCTTAACTTAATAATTTGATGACTAGATTATTTTTCAACAAGGGCCTTGTAGGCCAAGAACATGTTAAATACTTCACTTTTAAGTTTTAGGAAATAAACCCAAGTGCGTATGGTATAATCAGCAATGAAATTTAAAAAGTATTTGAAACCAAAAAAGGAAGCAGATGGAAGAGGACCACACAAGTCACTATGCACAAGCTCCAAGGGAACCAAGGCATGCCAAGAGGCACGTTTGTCAAAACTGTCCCGATGATGTTTTTTAAGTACACAACCAGAACAGACACCATCTCTGCAAGATACCATCAAAAGACCTATCACCATATTGTCTTTACATAGTTGTTGAAATGAATGATAATTTAAGTGACCAAATCGCTCATGCCAAAGTTTGCCCAAGTTATCACTATGAGCAACAAAAACTGAAGGAAAAGGTGATGACCCAAAGTTGTTAAATTTGTACAACCTGGTAATATCATCAACAATTCCGGTAGCTAGGACCTGTTGAGGATCTTTAAAATCCTTGATTACAACTTGGTGAGGTGTAAACGTCACAGTTTTACCTTCACCAGAATGAGTGATTTTATAGACTGATAACAAATTGCAGGAAATTCTTGGAACACATAGTACATCACTGAAATGACCATTATCTACTGGAACTGTTCCAGCTCCTACAACACTTAGAGATCTATCATCACCAACAAATATTTGTTTGGTGTTACATTCATGCATAGTAGAAAAGATGGCTTGATCTTTAGCCATACGATAAGATGCTCTAGAATTAATGAGCCATTCATTTGAAGTAGAAGAAGAAGATGCATTATAAGAATAACCAGAAGCACAAAGTGCATGTCCATGAGAGGTAGATTCGGGAGGTGAATCTAGGCTGATTCATTGCTGCTTCCAAGGCTACCATCTTCTTGAAACACTTAGATTCATCATGATTATCTTTCCCACAATAGTTGCAATGACGCTCAGTCTTCTTTCCTTTTGGCTTGGATCCTTTGTCATTTTTTAAAGAAGGAGCCGACTGAGAGAGTTTGGGACCCTTGTTTGACTTATTATTGCGAAAATTTTGTTTCTTGGGAGGCTTGGACTTTTCTTTTTGTTGGGACAATAAGGCTTTCCTAGATGTATCTGCATTGTTAATTATACCAAGATGGATGAGCTTATCTTGCTCTCTAATCAAGGAATCACAAAAGGATTCAAGACTAGGCTCTTGATAGTTAGCTACATTCAAGGATTCTTTCATGGACTAAAATGTAGATACAAAAACAGAATATGCAAGTCTAAGTTTGGAAAGATTATGATAAATGCATTGTTTGTCTTCCCTCTTAATCTTGCATTCTTCATATAAGAGTTTAAGAGTTTTGTACTTAGATAAATAATCTTGTATGCATGAAAAATCACTTGGATTTAAAGAAATCAACTCATTTTCGAGTTGGTGACCTCGAATTTCATTGTGTTTACCAAACACAGATTCCAACTTGTCCCAAATAGCATCAGGTTCATCAATTCCAGATATGTGGAATCGCAAATCAGTAGAGATTGACATCCCAATCAATCCACGAGCTTCGTCACATCTATTTTTCCATTTGATTTTCTTAGCATCATCAGTAGGTTCTATTTCTTTCCCTGAGGTAATTCTGAAAAGTCCTCTACTTCGTAGAACATCCTCCATAGGAGATTTCCATGAGAAATAGTTGGAACTAGTAAGTAGAATATCACAAGGGGTGTCCATATTTGTAAATTAATGGCTATAAAAGCAGAAACCAATAGTCTGGATGCAAACAGATCAGAAAAATAGGCGGTTTAAAAAAAAAACGGCACTGAAAACTGACTCTGTATGATGAAGTTATGCTTGATCAAAGAAAATGTTGAAGATGTCCCCAATAGTGACGTGGCAGATAGAGAAGGACCAGCTCAAAAAAGGAACCCCCTCTTCCCAAGATGAACCTTTGACAATCACTTTACAATAAAATTGCTTTAGGTGAATCACTTTTGTAAAATAAGTGATTTCACTTTTACAATTATGTTACTTTTAAATAGTACTCCCAAAAGACCAAACACCTAGAGCAAGCACTTCACACAAACAGATCACAGATCGATACATCGATGTTTTGATGTGGTTTAAACCCTCAAGAGGGAAACACTCCACAGCCCAGGCCAAATAGCTTCTACAGAGCAATTTATTACGCAAAGAAATAAAGTTACAAATGAGCTTCTCATAATCGATCAACCAGACAATGACCCTCCATGCTCTTTAAATAGAGATCATGGACCAATCGGGTGTTAAGCCATGGATCAAGTTCAGGTATGATATAAGAGAAGTTGAGCCGTCGGATCACTCTATGTCTGGAACATATCGTGACCATCGGATTTAAGTATTTACAAATGCATACTACTACATACTAAAGAAACACACTTTACCTAATGGATTTATTACACAAGTTGATCTTAACTAACTCCTAAGTGTCTAAATATCCTAACACACATCATGTGTTAACCACTGGTGAATCCTTCCCATGGGCATCTATCCTGTTGTCAGAATTGAAGAATGCAATACAGGATTATCAGAAGGCACCTGCTCATAAGAAGCCACATTTCTTCTTTTATGCATATTTCATTGATGTTTTCAATGCAGAGTTCTAGTATCCTAACTTAGGTTGGAATTGGACCCCTGCAAACCCCCCTGTACAAATTTACCATTCAGCATTGTGGGAAGGCAATTTTGTGCCTTTATTGTATGATATATGTGATAGCTTTATGGGTACCATTTATTTTAAGATCTTCAAGCAGGAGGCACCTGCATTTTCAGAAGATGCCAAAGCCTTCATTAATACCATAGGTGATTGGTATGTGTTCGAGTACTTCTCATACATCAGAATCTGGGGAAGTGATACAGTGCACCTTCTACCTAGAATAGTCCCAGATAGGCTAGTTCAGCAGGAGGTTTCATTTCAGACAGTGACTGATGGCATGTATAAGAAACTCACAGGTCCCAGGAAGAAAGGTTGGCCTAAGTTTTCTCTCATCCTTGGCTAGCTGGTTATCCCTACCTCAAAATGGGCTACAGTTCTTGGTGACCAAATAGCTGCCTTGAAATTGGGCACTGCTGAGAAGAGGAAACATGACCCCAAACTATTCTTGGATGCACACTTCAAATAGAGACATGTAAAAATGGATTATGCAGATGAGGTTCGACCAGATGATTTTATATATCAAGGGGTAGACACATTTTATCAAGTCCTTGCCAAAGCCAAAGATTCACAAGGGCAGCATGATATTTTGCAATACCAGAAAGAACTCAAAATTAGAGTTTTGAGCTACAGGGCCATGCACTTGAATTTAATTGAATAGACAAGGAGAGACAGAGAGGAAAAAGAAGCCCAGAAAGCTAAAGCTCTCTTAATGCTCACATATCCTGATGGGGATAAAAGTAAAGCTTCCCTAGAGGACCCTCCACAAGAGAAAATTGCTGAAACAACTAAAGTATTATTACAGATAGCTCGGAATTTCAAGCAAGAGATAACACAGTTATCATCAGTGCTTAATACTCAATTGCTAGAACCTCCTAGGCCTTCTATCAATATTCAACTGCCTACTACGGAGACTCGAGAAGATGATGACCTGGTCATGACTAGAGCTAATCCAACAAAGAGGCAGAAAGTTCTGGTTTCTAAATCACAGGTGTCCACAATCAACATAATCGATTGTGATGAGGAACTTGTGCCTCATCCTCCAGTATCAGTGCTAGAGGAAGTCATTGAAGATCCTAAGACTGTCACTGACTTGTTGGATAGTATTGACATGGATTATTCTTTCCTAGATCAATCAATGTTGGAATTTAATGCTACCCTAGGCATTGCATCTTCAGCATTTTTTCTACCATCTATCCAACAAACCTCCACTACACCTTTAGGAGTGACACTTCCATTTTCCTTGTCCCATTTTTTTAACACTCTCACTGATAGCACCACTCCATTGCCAGAAAACATAGTCCCTTTTTCTATTTCATCATCCATGGTTGCAGAAGTCTAGTCTTTGACTGCCCCTCTGCAGTCACCCATAGTTAACTTATTGTCAACTACCACTAATGAATCTTCCAAAGTTTCCCCTCCATCATCACCCATCAAGGATGATGAGCAATTGCTACTTCCAGAAGCCAATGTTGACAATCAAGTTCCACTTTCTGAATCTTTTGTCTTGGTACCTTCACCAATCAAAGCCTTATCAATTACCAAAGTCACCTCCACACCTCAGATTATCCCTCAAGTCACTTTGCCTATACCTAATTCAGTAGCCATTCAAACACCGCCTTTGGTTGCAACAGTAAGTGTTACTTCTACTTCTACAGGGGAAGTGACTGAGTATGCAGATAAGGATGTAGTTCCCCTTGGTGACTACTTCTATAACCATGATGATAAGGCAGTGATGAGAATAACCAAGAAGAGGAGCAGAGGCCAGGGTGGGTTAGAAGAACCTGGCCCAGATTAGGTAATATGGGCTCCAAGGACCAACAACCCACGAGTTGAAGCCATAGAAACTGCTACAGATTTTGGGGCTTTTGCAAGTGCCAATTGGTGTTCAGTCCAAGTTATGGACAAAGAAGTTGACTTGAAAGAGAATGAAATCAGAAGCCTGAAGGCAGAGTTGGCTGAGATCAAGACACAGCATGTAACTTATGTGGCTGACTTAAGAAAAACTTGGGCAGATAAGTTTCAATACTTGGAGCAAATGAATGATGCTCTTCTCACTGAACTTCGTCTTTCGCAATCTCAACATTCCACAGATGCAGAAAGGATAGCTTCTTTGGAAAAGAAAATTGAGGATGCAACTACAAGTGCAGCCTCCTCAAGTTCTTTCATGTTTTCCTCATGTGATTTTAAGAATTTGGCCCTTAAATTTAATCAAGACCATCACAAATTGTTGGAGAAGGTTTACCTCACTCTTGATGAGATCAGGGAGAACTTCATTAATTTTTCCAAGATGTATACTACTCTAGAAGAACAAAAAGCTAAGAGATTTCAAGCTTCTAAAGCTGAGGAAGAAGTCAGTCAATGGAAGTTGTATATAAAGAATGAGCCAGAAGACATCTTGATCCTCAACAGTTTTCAAATGAAGAAGGTGAAAGCCTCTCTAAACACTTGGCTTGATTTCAATGAAACAACTGAGGAAATTATCAACAAGCCTAAAGACCTCTACACCAGATGCTGGTATGCAGTTGACAATATTATGGAGGTTTTGAAACTGCCATTTATGGAGCCCATTTTGGATGCTTTTCCGCCAAAATCAAAACTTGAGGAGCTCGAACAAAGGTGTGAAGAGTTTGCACAGAGAATTCGGGATCTTGATCAAGTCAGCATCGATGATGTGGATCGTCTAGTGAGAGAACTGGTCATCATGGAGGGCAAGATTCGCATTTACCTTCGCATTTGGCATAAGTTGGCCAAACATGACATGGAAAATAATACATGCAATGCTCAGTTAGCCTTAGAATCTATTAACTTCCCCAATATAGATGAGTTGTTAGAGATATATGAGAAATGACAAAATTTCTTGGATCGATAGTTTGATCCGATTTTGTAATCCCTATTTTGGGAAATCTCTATCTTTTTATTTTTCTGTAATTTTCTATTTAAGGAGGAGGACCTCTCATAGTTAGGGGTTGGTAATTTTGGAGTTGCAAATCAGCAGGAGACTGGACTGGAGATACTCTGTTTAGAAGAGCGTTTTTGTAATTTTTGTACAAGACCTCTTTTAATACAGTAAAGTTATCTTTTGATCTATCTCTTGTTATTCTTCAAGTTTATTTGAGAATTACTGATTGTGTACTTCAGATTTTCATCTACAATGAATGTTATCATTTTGCACATATATAATGTATGGATCTATCATATTGGTTTGCATGTATGATTGATTGATGCTGTGAGGTATTTTATTGAGTTTATTCAATATCAATATTTTCTTTATCAATTTCTACAATTGATTCGTTGCACATAATAATCATGGTTGATTTTTCAATTGACAAAATGATTACAGATTGAATCTTGAACGGGCTTAAGTACTTGAATTATAGTCTTTTAATTTTCATTAATGGATTGTGATTTAAGTTAATAAGTAACACATCAAATAAATTTCTGTTGATGGTGGTAATTTACTTTTTCATTATACCTCAAGGTCAATCTGCACTATATCAAGCTTTATTTTTTAGAATAGGACTAACTTAAATTAGTTTCCTCTTCTGAAATAGGTTAGCTTAGCTTAGCTTCACTATTTTCACATATTTGTATTCTGTGATTGGAAAACTGACCTAATTGGTCAAATCACCAACTCTTAGAGTGCCATCGGAGGTCGAATATCTGTGGAGGATCACCATACCAAACAGGTTGGTCTTAGAACTACCCTTGCGTAGGGTCTTTCGAAGCCTTTCAACTTGGGTTTTCTTCCTCTGTTGAGAGCCTTGGAATCATTCCATCAACTTTGCATCTAACCTGCATCAATCGAGGCCTCAACACATTGTTAAGTACATTAATCCCTTTTTCAACGAAATATTTATTCAATATTGTTGGAACAAACCATATATTGATGATCAGTAGTAAGATGGATATAAAAATTGAACACGTGAAAGAGATTGTACTCATATCATGCTTATGTTTTATCATAGGAGCATTATTAATCATAATAGGTGTATTGTGATGCAACGACACTTCCTTTTCATGCTTAGGATTATTTTCTTCCTTACATTGCATAGACATAAGTGCCAAATTCCGACTTGCATTAACAGCCCTTTTCAATTGTTGTGTAGTTCCCATTGATCTATCATTTCTAAATGAATGTGAATGTACTATGTTCTCAATTCCTTCCTTCAACAAATGATATTGATTATGTTCTCTATAGAAGATTTAATTTTCATCATATAAATATGGGATTCCCAACACAATTCCACAGATATCTAATGGAACCACATCAAATTCAACTTCATCTACAAACTTGGATGTAATTGCAAACTTTAGATCAAATTGCTTTGTTACTTGTAATATTTTATCTTTGCATACCCAACCTAATGAATAAGTTTTCCTGTGTGGCTTTGTTGTTAATCCCAATTGCTTAACTACTTATTCTGAAATGAGATTATCTTGGTGATGCAGGAGCATCGGGGCCTAGGACAAACAGTCGAAGTTGATCGACAGAAGGGGACAAACCAGAGGGAGTGCCGACGACCACTGGTGTGGAAGTTAAGATTGGCCACCAAGCAGAAGCTATCGATAAGTGGCTGACAGGAACGAGAGGTCGAGAGTTGACAAGTTTGAGGTCGACAGACGACGGGAAGCAGCGAAGGTGTCGAAGGTCAACATGTGGTCGATCGAAAACACTGACAAAAGCGGTAAGGAGCCAAGCATGGAGGACGGGGCAGACTAGCAGCCATGGAAGTTAAGTAAAGGCGATGAAGTGCAGTATGGTCGAGGTAGGACAGGGGCCGAAAAATTTCACAAAGTTAGAGAAGCGCAGAAGTCAAAGCAGGAGTACTTAGCATCCGTTCGGGGTTGTTGAGGAATTTATGAGCAGTTATGCAGGTGGTTGAGGGTCACGAAAGATGTCACCACAGGAAAAGGTTGTGTAGCACGGCTAGAGGGAGCTGACAACTACATGTCTACAGTATCAGGGAGGATTCAGCAGACAGAGGAAGAGTGTCTAGGGGAGCGGAGTGAGCCTCGTGAAGAATAGTAGCAGGGTAGAAGAGTAGTGAGAAGGAACAAAGGAGGGGATCTGATCCATTTCTCATCGTTCAACAGAGAACCAGGAGAGGGAGAAGATTGCACACAGCCGAGAACACACTAGACATGGATTTTCAATCCTGTATATTATAAAATGATACAATTGACTAGATTATTTTACTTTTCATTTTATCCATTGTAACTGATTCAATTTAATATAAGAATCCTACTTTTGGCATTCAGTTCGCGACTATATTTGTGAGCACTTGTGTTGTTGTGTTTATTGTTATGCAAGAAGGTCTGAATAGCCAGACTTGCACCAGTTGGTATCAGATCTGGAAAGAGCCGGTAATATCAAGAGCCCGAAAGAAGAATCCAGTAGAGCTGGAAGGCATCCAGTGTTGAGCAGTTGCATCTATTGAGCGGAAGAGTCTACGAGTGTGTTGATAACTCTATTTGTGGTTGGGTAGATTTGTGCACAAGTTGTGGAGTCCCGTTGCGATTGGACGAGTGAATATTTCGATTTAGTCGAAATAATGGCTCAAAGAGGCATTAATGTCTGAGGAGTTGGATGAAGAGCGCATGGCACAGCAGTCACATTTGATCGTGATATATTCGGAGAGTTCATGCGAATAATGTGAATCTTGACAAGTGAAGTCACAACGATCAAAGAGAGCCAAAGACGTAGATGCATTCCTAATGCGCTATACCACAACGATGAGGAAGTCAAAGAGGTGGAAGCACGAGAAGCTGTCAAGGAAGAACCAGAAGATAAATTCATCAAGATACTGTCGGAGATGAGGGGTAAGACAAAGATGGATGTGTCTACCTAATCAGGAAGTCTGGACCCTGAAGACTTGATAGACTGGTTCAGAGAGATGGAGAAATACTTTGACATAGAGCAAATCGAGGATCATAAACGGGTCAAGACTGCATGTCTGAGGTTGAAGGGTCATGCCTCATTGTGGTGGGACAATGTACAAGATGAAAGAGTCAAGAAAGGAAAGGAGAATATCAAGTCTTGGGAGAGGATGGTTTCCAAGCTGAAGGGGAAGTTCTTTCTAAGTGACTATGTGATTAACTTGTTTAGGAAGTTGCAAAAATTTTGACAGAAAGAGATGACCGTGAAAGAGTACATGGAAGAGTTATATAGACTTTGGATTCGGTCGGGCCAAACCAACGAAGGAGAAGAAGCTGTCGCGAGGTATGTAAATGGATTGAAGTATTCCATACAAGACAAGTTGAGCCTGTCGAGGTTCAGAGTGCTCGGGGAAGTCTACCAATTAGCTCTGAAGGAAGAAGAGAAACTGTCGAGAAAATCCGCATTGACCAGAGGGAGGGTGACTGTCGAGGTGCGAAGACTATTTCCATGAAAGGACAAAGTAGCGGAACCAGAAGATAAGCCGTCAAAGACAATCGACGAGTGGAAGGAAAAATGACTAGAGAGAAAACACAGTGAAACCGACGGGATGGTCAAGAGACCCGCGGTCGGGGTGCGTATGGTTGAACTGGTCCAACAGAAAAGAAAGGAGCTGATAGACCAGCTATGGTTTGTTACAAGTGCTAGGGTGTAGGACACAAAGCTTATGAGTTCCCAGAAAACCTACATGTTACAGACGAGTCGAAACCCAGAGATAGACAATATGACCAGAGCGATGAGAAGGTGGATTCGACATCAGACAGTGGTGAATATGGTCGAAGACAAGGTCGAAACATGATGTCCAAGAGAACGTTGATTTAGGACGATCGACGTGACAAGAAGGAGCCGGCACAACAAAAGGCTATCTTTCAAGACCATATTCGATGGTAGTAGTACGGAGAATATTGTGTCAACAGAATTCATCGACAAGTTGGGTTTGAGATGTCGGGAACACCCAAATCCATACAAGATATCCTCGTTGCAGAAGGGTCACCATGTGAAGGTAACCAAACAGTGCCTGATTAACTTCAAGGTTGGGAAGCTTGAAGATAGTGTACTGTGCGATGTAATCCCAATGGACGCATGTCATCTGTTGTTATGAATACCATGGTAGTATGATCGGAAGATGATCTATGGTGGTTGATACAACACAGTTATAGTGTGGAAAAATGTCATGCGGAGGACGCTAAAGCCGAAGCAATAGGAGGAAACCGACTGTAAGCAGGGCGAGAGCAACTATTGGGAAAAGCGAGTGCTGATGTGCTCAACCAAGGAATTCCTCACAGAGGAGGAGAGATAGTCGGGATGTTTCTCCATCATTCCAAAAGGACCATGTGTCGAGAGGTCGATAATGGAGAAGATTCCGGTCGAATTTGAAGAGATGCTTGACCAGTTTCAGAGCATAGTAGTCGATGAAGCTCCAATGGGATTGCCGCCGACGAGAAGCATATCCCATTAGATCGATTTGATTCTAGGATCCAGTTTTCCAAACAAGGCACCTCATAGAATGACTCCGGTAGTGGGTCAAGAACTCAATCGACAAGTCCAGGAGGTGTTGGACAGAGGATTGATCAAAGATAATATGAGCTCATGTGTGGTACCAGTAGTACTAGCACCGAAGAAGGGTGGAGAATGGAGGATGTGTACAGACTCCAAAGCCATCAACAAGATCACAATCAAGTATTGGTTTCCATTGCCGAGAATGGACGACTTGATGGATTGCTTGAGGGGAGCAAGATACTTCACTAATATCAACCTGAAAAGTGGTTATCACCAGATCATGGTCAAAGAGGGTGATGAATGGAAAACAACCTTCAAGACGAAGGAAGGGCTGTATGAGTGGTTAGTCATACCATTCGGATTGACTAATGCACCCAGTACGTTCATACGGTTGTTGAATGAAGTACTGAAGCCATTCTTGGGAAGGTTCATCTTAGTGTACCTAGACGACATCCTAATATTTAGTTGAACCAAGGTCGAACACTTGGAGCACATTCGACAAGTATTGCAGAAGTTGCAGGAAGAGAAGCTGATGGTGAACTTGAAGAATGTTTCTTCATGAAGGAAGAACTTGTATACTTGGGAATTGTAATCTTGGGTAAAGGGTTAGTGATGGACCTAGAGAAAGTGAAGGAAATATTGGATAGGCCAAAACCAACAAGCACAACAGGAGTGCGAATTTTCCATGAACTTGCTGGTTTCTACAGGAATTTCATCAGAGGATTCAGTCGGATATGTGCACCTTTGACAGAGTGCATGAAGAAAGGGGAGTTCAAGTGGACGAAAGCTTCCCAGAGAGCTTTCGACAAGTTAAAGCCGAAATTCACTGAGAACCCAGTGTTAGCGCTCCCAGATTTCGACAAAGTTTTCCAAGTCAATTGCGACGCGAGTGGAATGGCAATTGGAGCAGTGTTGAGCCAGGAGGGCCGACCAATTGCATTCTTCAGCGAGAAGTTGGATGAAGCGAAGTGGAAATATTCGGTCTACGACCAGTAGTTCTATGCTATTGTCCAAGCATTGAAGAAGTGGAGGAATTATTTGCACGGGGGCTTCACTAGAAGGAAATATAATATCATGTTCATTCATATTGTGGTATTAAATATTCATGAAAACCTAAAAATTATATTTCTTATATATTAAGGGGAAAAGGGTTTTTTTTATTTAATGTAACAATACAAAAATACTTTGGGGCCTTTTTTATATGGGCGGGCTGACAAATATCCGCCAAATGGAGATGGCAGGATCACAGCCGGATGATAAATCGGGTTGAGGCAAGGCTCAGGCTTACCAGTATGCAGGGAAACAATGTCTTGAGGTATGCTTGAGGCTAGGGGTTTCATGGTGAAGTGGGTTGCGAGTCGATCATAGTCGAGAGACAGTGGTCATTGACAGCCAATTGTTACCAATAGCACTTGTTGGGTCCAGGAAATGCCCCTTTTTGGCCATCCTTATTACATCATTTTTCCCTGATTACATCCTATTTTCACAAGCCATACCTATGCATTTTCTCCAGATCAACCAATAATATTGACAGGTATAATTCATTATTGCTTTATTTGTTTTATGCCTAATATTGTTAAGATTATCGATCCTAGTCCTTGATTTATGCTAATCTGTGTGATTTCATTTAGACAAGGTCTAAAGCGCAGGTGTATCAACCAAATGGCTCCAGCTGTTACTCTTCAAATCCCGATTCCTCATACTCCAAGGGACAGTGCATTCTTCCATGAGAATCTGTAACAGGCCTCCACTGAAACAAAACCCAGCTGCAATAGACAGGTCGCATTCCAGCTTGCCAAATCCATTGATCTATTGATTACTGGAGTAACAGCTCCTTCATGAGTAACAACCTTCTTTAATACGGTTGTAACAGTTATCCGTAACTCCGTAGCATGAAGATCATAGATCTTCATTGCTGCACGATTTTAGTGGATCATGATTTGTACTTTCAATGTATAAATATGAGAAGGCTCTTGTAGCCTGGGGTTGGACAATTACCATTTTGCATAAGCTGTAACAGAGCACTGAGATTGTCAATTTCCATCATTAATATAAGAGTAGAGATCTTCATTTCTGTGTCTTAATTTGTTGTGATTCTTGGCATCTCTGTTAGAAGTCTAGGGCCCGCCTTCTCACAGAGATAGCCGGCTTAAGTAGGTAGGTTAATTTAGCTTTCTTTCTGTTGTGTGGTGTGGAATCATTGTATATGTTGCTGTTAGCTACAACAGAGGTTACATTCCTTTTCATAGTTCACGATTGCATCTTGAATAACTATAATAGAGTGGTGTGACAGTCGACTGTGTAGGTTAGTTCAGTTTAATGCATGTTTGTTCGAATCAGCTGTAACAGCCAAGCTCAATCCCAATATCTTTCAGTTGTTTATGCTTTCTAGGATTTCCAGTAATTATCAGTTAGAGTTCAAGCTTATGTTTAGATTCTGGTTGTTGTTGTATCTTCAATTGGTTTATTAGAATAGACAAATTGTGATTGAATAACAGTAGCTACTAGATGGATCATTTTGGTAAAGATTGAATATCGTAGTTTGATCATTATAGGATTTAACTTTTTGCAAAAGTAATATAGTTTATTTCTATTCTTAATTTTATAACTGCTAGGTTGATTTCTATAGAAAGGTAGCTGCAATTGAATTCCTAGATGCATGAGTTAGATTAGTTTTCTTTATGGAATGAGTTTGGCTGGACAGATTGGTAGGATCATTATCTTCATTTAGTTAATCAAGTGCTTGACATGTTTATGCATAGATTGTGCTTATTTCCATTGAAATAAAAGACCTCCCTGGGTTTGACAATTTATATTGAGCATCCTGTGTGTTAGCTTTAATTAATTGACATATAGGGTGACCAACATTTTGGTGCCATTGCCGGGGATGGTAATAGATAGACAGAGTTAGTAGTTGGTTTCATTTGATTTCATTTTGGTTTAATCATTTACAGCATGCATGAATAAAAGAAAAACAAATCAGGAACCCCTTTTAATACTAAAATGCAGGTGGAAGAGGTCAAGGTCGTAATACAGGTCAGGGAAGACACACATACATTAATGAAATAATTGCTAGAGTTGATTCTTCCACTAGAACACCACAAACATATATAGGCACAGGAAATTCTGTTCTTCCCAATCTTGAGAATTCAACATCAACAGTGGAGAATACAATGGGGCCTTCAACTCCTGTTGTAGAAAATAAACCTCCTGAAGGTAAGGGAAGTGTTGTGGGTGCACCAGATAGAGAGGAGATCTATCATATCAACGGAACTAGAGTTACTAAAGAAGTGTGGTTGGAGACTCGCCAAGTAGCAGAGGAAGAGAGGAGGCGAGAAGAAGAGAGGAGAAGAGAAGAAGAAGCCAAAGCAGAGGAAGAACACATAAAGGAAGCTGTTGAATTTTGGACTAGAACCATGGCTGGTAGAGAAAAGGAAGGGGAGAACGAACATGGGGAGAACTGGGAAGAAGAAGGGGAAAATAATCAGCCTGGTAATACTATGGCTACATTAGAATTCCCTATCCTCCAGACACTTGGAGCAGATCCCATGAAACACATCTCACCATCAGTTCTCCTGAATTTTCATGGTAAGTCTTCTGAGGATCCTGATGAGTTTCTTTTTGAGTTTGATATGCTCTGTCGTAGTTATGATTACACCTCTAGTGCTTAGAAGCTGAAATTATTCCCAGCCACCTTGAAAGGAAATGCTCTACGATGGTTCATGAGTTTGGGTCGTGAGACCATTACTACTTGGGACCAAATGAAAAACACCTTCCTTTCCAAGTACCAGGAATATTGTAGAACTAGGGATAGAAAGGAGGAGTTGTTTAAAATGGTTCAAAATGATGAAGAAAGCTTGGAATACTTTGTGGAAAGATTGTTGTACAATTTACAAAGATCTGGTCATGCTGAGATTGGAAAGGAGATGCTCAAGATCATTTTACTACGAGGAATTAGAGAAGACTGCCTTGATATGTTGAATTTGCTGGGAAAAGGGGACATATTGAAGGAACCTTTCGAGAAGATTGTTGAAGTATGTCGAAGACACTCAAGGGGATCCTCTAGAACCAACAAACGAGACAAAGATAGAGACCAGGATGTCTTCACTAGGACTCAAAAGTCAGCTAGTGGAGAGGCCACTCGAGCAGAAATAGGAAACTTAATGGAGAATTTTAAAACAGACATGATGAGATCCATTTCCTCAGAGTTAGATGTCATGAGAGAAAATCATAAGCAAGTAGTAGAAGACCTTACACTTGGTGTATTCTGTCCTAAATGTAGGAAAAAGCACCCATTGAAAGAATGCCCGCTGGACAAAGCAGATATATGAAGGATATGTGAACTGGAGCATGATACCAAGGAATGTCCTTCATTACCTAAGGTCAAAGCAGTCTTGCAAGCATCCATTCCGGATGTGGATCCATATTACTTCATTGCACAGAAGAAACCATGGCAGCCTTGCAAGCAAGGTATGAATCCAAACCCATCATTTTTTCAAAATAATATGAATGGAATGAACAATATGCATAATATGAATACACAATTCCCTTCACATTATTCTAACAATCAGTGGCATCCATCTTAGAACCCAATGCAAAATCCTAACTCATGGACACCATGGTCACAGCAGTCAAACAATCAAGCTCCTTGGAATTCCAATTGGAGAAATTCTTACCAAGGAAATAACTTTCCCCATCACCAGACTCAGTATCAACAGTATCAGCACCAACATTATCAGAAACCGCATCTCCCATTCCAAAACAATGCCGCACCTATGCATGCACAACTTCGACCATAGCTACCTGCACAACCTAACCCAAACCCAAACAATAAAGTAGTCCATCAATTTGAGACTGCCAACATGCCTGCGTATTCCATCACCCAGATTCCCTGCAATGATATACAATTACGATTAGGGAGGGTGGTGGGACCTATTATCATTGAGGATGTTTCATCCCTAGTGATTGAAACTGGAGTGAATCGGCACTATGAGAATATGGTTAATTCAGCTAGCCCCATCATTGAGGATGCTGATACTCCTACCAAAACAGTAGCTGAAACTCAAAGAGGAACACATGTTGTATCATAGCCTACAAAGTTGATGAGAGAACTGCCATACCTTGAACGATTGGCCCTGCAGAAAACAGTGGAATAGCCTCGATTCGATCTCTTAGGAGAATTGAAAAAATTGTATGTTAAAATTCCACTATTACAGGACCTCCATGATGTGCCCATTTATGCCAAGAATGTTAAATATTTATGTGTCAAGAAACTAGGAAGAAGGCCCAAAGACCCCACCCATTGTCCATGTATTGGGAAAAATTTTTGAATTAATAATGGGGAAGGCCCCTATGGAAAAATATGATGACCCT
This sequence comes from Larix kaempferi, assembly GCA_027924585.1. NCBI lineage: Eukaryota > Viridiplantae > Streptophyta > Pinopsida > Pinales > Pinaceae > Larix > Larix kaempferi. The sequence continues at coordinate 15,928,536 of BSBM01000757.1, read as the reverse complement.
GGAAACCCGACTATTACAGTTCACATAGGGAACACAAAAATACCCAATGTCTTGGTAGATTTAGGCGTAGCTATTAATGTTATGACCATAGAGACTGTGAAAAAATTGGGACTCACTAACCTTCGACCGACCCCTACTGTTTTGTAACTTCCTGATAGATCAACGATCAAGCCTGAGGGGATCCTAGATGACCTCGTGATCTCAGTTGAATTGTGGGAATACCTTGCGGATTTCTTGGTGTTACAGCCAAAATCCCAGTTGGGGGGAAACCCACTGATCCTGGGAAGACCGTGGTTGGCCACAGCAGATGCCTGTATTAGCTGTCGGTTAGGATCTATGACCATTTTAGACGAGACTGAGATCAAGAGCCTAACCTTGTACCCTCCAGCTCGACCAAGCACAGAAGTTGAAACTCCATTATGGGAAGATTTGGAGGAAGAAGGTGTGCAACCATTATTAACAATAGGGAGAGCCTTAACGTTTAAAGATGAAACAGAGGATGATTCCATTAATAGTTTCATCAGTGAGCCCACGTCAGTCAATAAAAATGTCTATCAAATCTCGGACAGTACTTTAGCTGCAACAGAACAAGAAAATATTACATAAGAAACTCTAATCAGTGATGCCAGTATAATTCCAACACTGAAAAATTCGAAGAGTGTTCTAGTAGAAATCAGGCTAGGGAAAACATTAAATATCAATCCCAAACTTGCGCCTAGCGAGCTGGAATAGCTAGTCACTCTGCTAAAACAACGTAGGGGAGCTTTCGCTTGGGAGTACACAGACATGAAAGGGATTCCTTCCCATCTGTGCACCCATCACATTTATATTAAGAGCGACTCCAGGCCTGTGTGTCAACCACAACGAATGATGAACCCGAACCTAAGAGACATAGTGAAAGAGGAGATCGAAAAAAATTTGGAAGCAATATTTATATACCCGATTTCAGACAGTGAGTGGGTTTCTCCACTTGTGATTGTGCCAAAGAAGAATGGGAAATGGAGGGTCTGCGTGGATTACAGAGAATTGAACAAAGCAACACAGAAGGACCACTTCCCCTTACCTTTCATCGATCAGGTCCTTGATACCTTATCTGGGAAGAAGTATTTTTCCTTTCTGGATGCCTTTAGTGGCTACAACCAAATCCAGATTGCTCTAGATGACCAGGATAAAACCACTTTCACCTGTCCCTGGGGAAATTTTGCATACCGAGGACTTCCTTTTGGGTTGTGCAATGCACCAGCCACATTTCAGAGAGCAGTGATTGGAATCTTTTGGAAATGGTAAATGATTTCATGGAGATTTTTATGGATGACTTTACTCCATATGGTGATAGTTATGAAGAAGCACTGAAAAATTTAGAAAAGGTCTTGAAACCCTGTGAACAAAGCCAGCTCTCTTTAAGCACTGAAAGGTGTCATATGATGATGAGTGAGGGCATAGTGTTGGGACACTTCATCTCTTCTGAGGGTATCTAGGTAGATCCATCCAAAATCAAAGTAATTGAAAATATACCAACTCCTAGAACACAGAAGGATGTACATAGCTTCTTGGGGCATGCTGGCTATTACAGAAGGTTCATAGAAAAAATTGTCAAACTACGTTCTCCTTTGTTCACTCTGTTGATGAAGGATGCACAGTTTGTCTGGAATGATGCATTCAAAACAGCGTTTACAGAGCTAAAGAAAAAGCTATCTACAACACCCATCTTACGAGGGCCCAACTAGGCTCTACCTTTTCATATTTCTTCAGATGCTTCAGACACTGCCATTGGAGCAGTTTTGGGACAACAGCAAGGTAATGCTCCTTATGCAATTTATTACATTAGTAAGAACTTATCTCCTACTGAACTAAACTATACTGTCACAGAAAAGGAATTCCTTGCCATTGTTTATGCCATCAAAAAATTTAGACATTATATTACTGGATATTCTACTTTTGTGCACACTAATCATTCCGCTATCAAGTATTTAATGAATAAACCAATCACGAAGGCTAGAGTTACTAGATGTTTGTTACTATTACAGGAATTTGATATCACAATTATTTATAGACCAGGGAAGGAAAATGTTGTTGCATATTTTTTATCTCGACTTACTAATAGTGATGACAATTTACTAGTCGAAGATTCCTTCCCTGATGAACATTTGTTTGCAGTATCAGCTCATTCCCCATGGTATGCAGATATTGATAGCTTTTGAGCTATAGGTAAGCTCCCAGCGCATCTGTCGAAAAGAGAAAAAAATAAGATCATACAATAGAGTGCTAGGTACTACAGGATTGATGGCCATTTTTTCTGCACAAGGCTTGATTTAGAGATCAGAAGATGTGTTAGAGAAGATGAGATCTTTATCATTCTTAAAGATTGCCATGATGAGCCCTGTGGGGGACATTTTGTTGACAAAAGGACAGGTCATAAAGCTTTGAGAATGGGCTATTTCTAGCCCACATTGTTCAGGGACGTAAAGAAGTATGTTCAAGCATGTGATAGCTGCCAAAGAATGGGCCAACCCAACAGATTAGATGAAATGCCTTTGCAGCCACAGCTTGTGGTTGAACCATTTGATAGGTGGGCTCTATATTTTGTAGGGCCTATCAACCCTCCATCAAAACAGAAAGTTCACATCTTGGTTTGCATAGATTACATGACCAAATGGGTAGAAGCCGCAGCATTGGTTAAGGCCAATGATCAGGCTGTGATTGATTTCCTATATGAAGAAATTTTTACTCGATTCAGAGTAGCTAAGGAAATCGTTACAGATGGTGGACCACAATTTGTGTCTCACAAGATGGAAGTACTGTTACAGAAATTCCATATTCAGCACATAATAACCTTGCCATAACATCCACAGGCCAATGGCCAAGTGGAGAGTACAAACAAGGTCATCAAGGCTATTTTGACAAAAACAGTGAAGAGCCATCGTAAATATTGGGCTGAAAGGCTTCTAGAGGCACTATGGGCCTATCGTACTACATGGCATAACACCACTTGTTTTCCCCCATATGAGTTAGTGTATGGTAAGAATGTTGTTTTTCCAATTGAATTTGAAATCAGGACTTTGAAAACAGCTGTGGAAGCAAACCTTGATTTATCAGAGGCACAAAGAGACCGACTGAATCAACTCAATGAGTTGGATGAGAAGCGCACATCTGCAGTACATCATACAACTTTAATCCAACAACAGCGCTCTAAGTGGCATGATCGATTTATAAAGAAGAAATTATTCCAAGAAGGAGACTGGGCTCTATTGTATGATTCACGGTTTAAGAGGGAATTTAAAGGCAAGTTGCTTACCTGTTGGTTGGGCCCTATCATAGAGATTGGGTATTTGATAATGGAACAGTTCGGTTGATCACCATTAATGAAAACAAAACACCATTATTCGCAAATGGTCATCGGTTGCGACTATATCAAAAGCATATCTCAGGGGAAGCTTTCATTTCACATGTTGCAGATGATCCAGACTATCAGTTAACGTCGGGACAGGGATTTTTCTAAACCCCTATCAATTTTTAAGAACTGCAATATCCACATGATTTGTACATAAATAATTTTTTTTTTTTTTTTCATTCTGTATTTTATCTATTTTTCATTCTACATTTGATTGAGTTTGTTTTGAAGAATTCTGTGCAGGAATTAATTAGAGGAACAACGGTCGTGACTGGGCCAGACGATTGTAGGCACCTTGCATTGTTCCTAATTTAATAAAGCTCTTTTTAAGAGGATGATTTGTTAGCTTTTAGCAGCCAGCTGAAAATTTGCATGTTACTTCATTATTGCGCAGCTGCGACTCCTTACCTTACTCATTCTTCCTATTTCAGTAGCTTTGACTCCATTATTCTTGACCATTCCGCCAAATCCAGCAGCTGAGACTCCGCTATTCTTGACCATTCCGCCAAATCCAGCAGCTGCGACTCCGCTATTCTTGACCATTCCGCCAAATCTAGCAGCTGCGACTCTGCTATTCTTGACCATTTCGCCAAATCCAACAGCTGCAACTCCGCTATTTCTACTTCATTTTCGCTCTTTTCCAGCAGCTGCAACTCTGCTATTCTTAACCATTTCGCCAAATCCAGCAGCTGCGACTCCGCTATTTTCCACTTCATTTTCGCTCTTTTCCAGCAGCTGCGAATCCACTATTCTTGACCATTCCGCCAAATCCTGCAGCTGTGACTCCACTATTTGTTATCGGACAATCCACTCGAGCGGACGCGAGCTGGATCTCCCTAGCTCAATGTGAGTCTAAAACAAATAGAACAAACTACAAACACATCTCCTAGATCTACTTAAGGACCAAGTACTAGATGTCTTACCTTTTTACTACACAATCCTTTCTCCCGAATGTTGATCCACGTCCCACGGTCGTCAGATCTAAGTTGCAAGACCTGTCAAGACAAAGAAACAAGAGAAACCAGTAAAAGACATCTATACAATAAGCGATCTAAGTAAACAGTTAAGCAGGTAAACTACACAATATCATTGCACATAAGAACAATATTGGTATAAAGCATTTGTATTACTGCAAATAGAGGAGTACATGATAGAGATATAGAACTACAACCAAAGACTTAATGCAGTAGCCCTTCTCCAACCAAGCTAATTTCCATGTCCTTCCAAGGAAGTATGAGCTCTCCAATAAGTGAATGGAGGTGTCTTAAGAGATATTTAACCAGCATGTAGATACCATAGTCTTCCTCCTTTTGGGATGGGAGTGAGCCTCACTTATATAGGACTAAGTGGATGGGGTATGGATAGGATAGATTGAGAGATGGTAGGAGAGAGATAGGGGATCCTCCCAAAGAGTTAAAGGTCGAGTACCATCTCCCCTAGAGGTCATGGATAAGCCCCTAAATGGGTAAGTTTCGAGAAGGATCTCAAATAGGCTATTTTTTCCCATTAACCGACCTCATCGCACCCTGCAATGGAGCAAGATGCGACGTCGCATGTTGCTTGTGTGCAACCTGCGACGACCTCTCAAAAGATTGCAGGATTGAGTGCAAATCCTCCCAGATGAAAATACTTAGTCCAGGTGACTTCAGGGATGTATACACTGAATCTGATGATGAGTAGATTTTAATTGTAACATAATGCCCTCCAAAGCATGAAGCTGTTAAGGACATACAGGTGAAGTGCTATGAAAGAAATAATGGCAATAGGCTTGACGGACGAAGGACACTGATGCAGTACAACTAACTCTGAATGGACAATCTCATATGAAGTACAACATAGCTGTTGACGAATACATTGTAGAGCCATGGTAGTAATGACCGACTGAACACAATCATGGCTACTAGACACAAGCGTAGATCCATGATGAGATGATAACACAACCACGACCAATACAAAAGTGGATCCATGTAATATGACTCCATACAAACTCCATCACAACTTGGGTAAAACATGACTCCCGAGGGTCTTCAAGCTGAACCCGCAATGATACGAATCTATCCATGTGATTACAAATGTCTTGACATCGAACATGGTAGAAACCACTTGATTACCAGCCATTGATGTAAACTGTTAACAAGTGCGAGGGAGATCACCATTGATGTCAATGATTCCCAAGGTATCAGAGTACATATCATCAAGAGTGAATAAATGATTTGAAGTCAAACACAAGATGAAATCTTTCAATCAAGAGTCAATGATGTAAACTCATGATGAAAGCAAGGTAACCTGCCATTGAGGCATGCAGGGCTAAGGTACTTGGTTGGTTTCTAGATTCAATCCTTGGATGATGAGTTGAAGTCGACAAGCATGAATCCGTCGAAGGAGGGCCATGATGAATCCCCCATCAATCGACACGAAACACGACAAAAGATGTGTAGAGTGGATTAGATGGTATAGTAACATGTAATACCAACTCAAAGTAACAATGGCATGATGACATGTGTACTGACTGTAGTGATAGATAGTGGACATGTTCTTGAACATGGGCATGGCATGACTTGGCAGTATTGACACAATGAGAATGACGCAAAATTCTAATGCAACTGATGATGGAAGCTTTCTCTGAATGACTCAAAGGAGTAACAAGACTCAGAAAGTAAGTGGGGACTCATAGACAAACAGATGACCCAAGTACTCTATGCAAATGCAGATGAGTGCCATGTTCAAGAATGACTATATACTGCCACTAGGGTATGTAACACAAACACTTTACTTTTTCCCCATCATGAATGATGAGTGCCTCATTTGTTTTTTACGAGCTTGATGAGGGTAACCAGATGCTTGGTATAGCTCATCTCATAAATGAGTCCAATCCCAAATATTTTCCAAACCTGGGATAGGAGGGGTTCGTCCCATGACGGGCCCTTCAATGTCAAAATTTAACGAGTTCATAGAAGGTAAACTCAGTCATCAATTCATGTTTAGAGAGTTTGAAAAGAACTAAAGAAGACTCCAACGGTCCTTTTTCGCAAAGTTAGCCTCATCGCCGAAAAAGGGTAAAACAACGCGGGAGAGGACTCTTCCAGTCATGATTGGTTGGAGTATTCCTTTTTCGTAATTAGTGCCTCCTAGTCCGAAAAAGGGGTAAACTATCACCAGGAAGACGACCATTCAAATACTTTAACAAGCGTGAACATGACAAGTTCGCTTGGCAATATTTTCATTTTTCAAAAGCTTGAAAAGAGATTAATGGTAGACTCTGGGGGGTGTCCTTTTCCGTGGAAGTTTAACGAGCCCGGAAAAGCGATAAATCATAACTCAGTACTTGTTCTCATAGTTATGTGAGTACGAGAACAAACAAAAATTAAACTCATCCTCATGCAATAATTACGACTAACCAAAAATAATAATGACAAAACATTCAAAGGGGTCTTCATACCTGTAGTTACCGTTGGTGATGCGAGAAACGACACAAAAGACCACTTTACGACTCTTGTACACTAGGAAAAGTGTCAAATAGTCCCAAATAGAATGACAAATGGTCAAAACTATAGTAAATGTCCCAAAAGCATCAAAATATTTGAAAAGGAATATTCCATTCTATTTATAAATAGAAATATGGGCCAAAAATAGATTTCATTGTTCAAATTGCCAATTTGGAGCCAAAACTTCCTTTGCCGATTCCAGGAGCTACGATCCACCATTTCACCAACCGTCCTGATCAGGTAGGCCTAAACTTCATCCAGCAACTTTCCAATGGTTTAGTTTTTTCTTTTATGTCCATTTTTTGGGTTTTTGATGGTGTTATGGAGGGCTTTATGCGCCCTCAACTCATCGCAGGTTGCCCTTTTGGGACCTGCGACGAGACTGATTCATCGCAAGTCTCAAAAATGAGAGGTACGATGACATCGCACTGTACCTAAACATACAGTGCAATGGCGGAAAACCACAAACCAAACATCAAAAATAATTCAAAAAATGGACTTCTGAGGGTTGAAGCAGGACCTAACAATGTTTAAATGTCCTTCTTGGTAGGTTACTAGCTAGCCAATATGGTATTGGAGTGGCGAGAGAGAGAACACGAACTTGAGGATGAACAAGCCGCGAATGATCCACAATGTGTGGATGCTTTGAGAAACTGCGGGTTACTTAAGTTCTTTGAGATCCCAGATCCCGCTACTGACACACATGCTCTAGAGTTGGGATGCGGTGCAACAATAATTTGTGATAGGTGAGCATATCCTCACGATAGACATTGAGGATATCTACTTTCTTACTGGTTTTCCCCGAAGAGGGGATGCTGTACAACTTACTGGGACACGGGCCAGTGACCGTATAGTTGAGGACATGGTGTCACAGCACTGTGTTGCTACTTCTCGTCCTTCCAGTGAGAAAATTCTCATCAGAGATGTGGTGAGCCTTCCACTGTGGACCATATTGCTTACCATTACTAGGGTGGCGAGTAGCTAAGCCCCACACATGGCTACTCGGACCCAAATGCTGTATGCGGAGGACTGTATGTCCCCCATGGTTTTCAACTGGTGTGAGGGTCTCCACGCAAACATCCGAGCTCAGCTAACCAAGTGTCGGCGAGGGGAGCTCAAGCAGTTTGGGTATGGATCGATCATAGTATCGTTCCTCTTCGAGCGGATTCCTCTTCTACGTCTGCAGTTTTTACTTGACGACAGGGAGCCCAGTGATCCCCATATGCTCAAATGGGCTGAGGTTATGACCCGTCATGGTGGCGGGCCCATCATTAGCTTTGGTCCCAAGTTTTTCAGCTAGCTAGAGGGACAATTACTTATGGTCGAGGAATTTCCATACAGCGACACAGACTTCCGAGAGGATCTCGACTTGGTGCTGCCAGAGGGTGCAGCATGGGGTGACCTAGGTGAGAACAAAAACCCTTGTATTTTTATTTTTGTATATTATATCATTTTTTTGATGCAATGCTGACAAGTATGTAATATGTGTGTGTAGATGTGGGCCCCATACGGCCGGTGGGTCTCTACCTTATGGCAAGGAGAGACAGAGGTGGGGAGGCAGTCGTTCCTACAGGTGCTCATGCTACCATCGAGGAGATGGAGGAGGTGTACAGGAACCTGTCCCAGCTGACTGTGGAGGTACCAGAGCCAACTATTGATGATTAATCGAGGCCCATACAGAGACTTGGGGTTGGAGCATCTGTGAGCTTCAATGCCTTACTCCGCAAGGTGGCTCAAACTATAGACTGTTTCCTCACCCAGCGGCAGCATGCCGTTCGAGCTAGGGGTGGTGTATGGGTCAGGCGCCAGGCCTGATGACACTTCTATACTTGTACTGAGATCTTAGAGGCCTCAGATTTTGTACTACTGAAAACTCTAATGCTTCATATTTTTGTAGAGACTCACTGAAAGCCATCGTGCTTCATATTTTGTACCAGCACTACTGTTTGAGCGATATATATATATACAGACATTACCGGCGATTTATACATTATGTGTTTTTAAAATGATTAGTGATGTGATCTTGTTTACATGTTTGCTTTTATACATTATATTTACATGTTGTGAATGCTTTTACATATTATGAGTATTATGTGTGTGTGATGTACCAATCCAAAATGAAGTTGGCCATCGAGTTAGCAACTATGTTTAAATCCCATGGAATGTGCAGGTATTGAACGGATTCAAATGACCTTTTCAGGAGACGTACTCGTTTGAAGAGACGGAGTAAAGTGGGATCACGGATGGCGTACACCCAGTTTAGATGGGAAACCACTAATTGAGAATCCATGTGGATGACAATGTGGTTCATACCCAAGGAAATGGAATTAGCTAGGGTTCCGATTACTGCCTGATACTCTGTGGCATTGTTGGTCGCAAACCCTAGGCAACTTCCTCCTGAGCTAATGAGCTCACCTGTTGGGGAATACAGTACTCAAGCTGCCGAAGCAAGGTTACAGATATGCCGGTTGGCGCCGTCTGCGAATCCATATCATGTTGCCATCTGCACACACATACAGAACATGGTATAAGAAGCAGAAACAAGATCAAAAGACACTAAAAAAGAAATGCTTCACACCACACAAAAACACGCCATGTACAGTATATACAAGCAATTCTATGCATGAGGGATCAAGCATAGTATCTCTTCAGGTAAAGCCCATTGTGAGGTTCACCCAAAGAGATTCTGTCATAATCTTTAAGCTCGTAAGCACCTTTTTCCAACACACGTTTTACAACGTAAGGTCCATGCCACATGGACTTGAACTTCCCTGCTCCTAGTTTTCATGCTTCTGGTCATAAGTGAGGACCAGGTCACCCTCGTTAAAGATATGAGGTTCAAATGACTTATCGTATTGGGCCTTGATGCATTTCTTGTGCGCTTCATTAGCAAGAGTGGCATCTCGGCGAGACTCGTCAAGTTTTGCTAAGTGCAAGAGACATTCTTCCTCAGCAGTGGTGTTAGGAAGAAGTTAAACAGTGAGTTGTAGAGACGGAATTTCGCACTCTATTGGCAGAATAGCCTCCAATCCATATACCAATTGGAAAGGATTGAAGCCCATGGCGGTTTTGACAGAAGTTCGGTAGGCCCATAACGCTGAAAAGAGCATGTTGTGCCAATTGGACTTATGTGTCCCTACCATCCTTTGGACCATAGTTTTCAACACATTGTTAATGGCCTCGACCTGTCCATTGGATTGCGGGTAGTAGGGTGTTGAATTTTCATGGCGAAAACCCAACCTATCACTCAATTCATCAACCATATGGTTCTGAAAATGAGAACCATGATCGGTGACAATTGCCTGAGGAACTCCGAACCGCATTATTACATGATTGAACATGAAGAGTGCGGCGGTTTTGCCATCATTCTGGTATGTAGGCATAGCTTCGACCCACTTTGTGAAGTAATCCACAGCTACGATGATGTAACTATTCCCCCCAACCGAGGTAGGCTTACAATGCATAAAATCAATGCCCCATTTTGTGAATGGGCCAACGGCAATAACCAGATGTAACGGCGCAGGATGAGTGCGCTTCTTCGTATGGAAGTGTTGGCAAGGAGGACATTTGTTTACGGCCTCAATACAATCTTTGAAGATAGTAGGAAAAAAATATCTTGCGCGCAAAATCTTCTAGGCTGTAGCCATCCCAGAGAGGTGACTACCACATGCCCTAGCGTGACAGTCATTCAGAATGCATTCAGCCTCGTCATGAGTGAGACAACGTCGAAGAATTGAATCAATGCCACGGCGATACAAAGTATCATTAATGATTAAATAATACTTTGCATGGTGACGTATCTTACGACGGTCATCACGAGAGAGTTGAGGGTTGAAGCGTTCGGTTTGAAGATATAACAAGATATCTCCATACCACTGGTCAGTTGTACTGATGAGAAACAATGATTCATCCGGAAAGGAGTCATTGTGCTCAACTTATGCATCAGAACAGGGAAGGTCGCAAATGAGCTCAGCAAACACCAAAGACTTCTTAGACTTAGCTTTCTCGAAAAGAAGATCAAATTCTTGCAGTATCACAATCCAGCATGAATACTTGCCCCCAAGCACCTGACGTGTCAGTACGTGGTACATGGGGTTCAAGTCGGCAATGATAGTGGTGGTGCGGAGCAAGATGTAGTGCCGGAACTACTGGACGGCGATGACCGCCACGAATGCGAGTTTTTCAACATGTGAATATCTAGTTTCAACGTCAGCTAGACCCTTACTTGCATAGTATATTACATGTTCCTGGGTGTTTTGATCCTCCTGTACCAAAACCATGGCGATAGTGGTAGTAGAAGTGGCAAGATATAAGATGTAATCTCGATGATAATTAGGCGGTTGGAGCATGGGGGCATGCGCGATGGCATGTTTGATACTCTCGAAGGATTTTTGAGCTTGATCGTCCCAAATGAACGGGACGTCCTTCTTGAGCAGTCTCATATAGCCCTGAGTCTTCTCTACGAAATTACAAAAAAAACATCGTAAATAAGTCACCTTCACTTGGAGACTTTGAAGTTCCGTCACATCAGTCGGGGGTGGTAGGTTGATGATGGCCTCCACCTTTAAGGGATCAATGCGGATCCCATCCTTTGAAACGATAAATTCTAAGAGGCATCCAAACTCAATGCAAAAGATACACTTATGTGGATTCAGACGAATATTGTACTGTCTGCATCTGAGGAAAATGGCCATCAGATGATCAATGTGGAACTCGTGCTTCTTTGAATGAGTAGGGAGATCGTCCAAGTAAGGTTCCACAAAGTCCTTAATGTCATGGAAAGCATATGACATAGCCCACTAAAACGTGGCACTAGCATTTTTAAGGCCAAACGAGAGTTTGCGGTACGCAAACGTTCCCCACAGGCAGATGAAAGCTGTCTTATGTTGGTCGGCTGGGTTGATCTCAATTTGGTTGTAACCAGAAAAGCCATCCATGAATGAGAAAATGACGCTTTCGGCACAGTTGTCGATGATCTGGTCAATGAAGGGGGTCGGGTAGTTGTCTTTTGGACAAGCCCGATTAAGGTCCCGATAATCAACACAAACACGAATGGTTCCCTGCGTTTTGTTCACAGGAACGACGTTTGAGACCCAATCCGTCAATGGGACAGGATAAATAAAACCAGCCTTTAAGAGCTTTTCAAAGTCTGCCTTTATTGTCGCAATCTTCCGGGGGTGTACCAGTCGCAACTTTTGAAATACAGGTTTGATGTCAGGATAGGTTTTTATTTCGTGAGAAACAATTGCGGGGTCTATCCTAGGCATCTCCTCATAGGACCAAGCAAATACGTCTCGAAATTGCTTTAACAAGGCCATGCCAACAGCGATTTCTTCAAGGGAACACTTCTGGCCTATGCGAATGTGTTCCACTATACCAGGTTTCACCGAGATGTCTACCGGGGTGGTTGGCTCAATGTTGTCCAAGTTTCCCTCCGTGTCCGTAAGACATGTAAGGATGGGGGAATGAGGGGATGGGTAGATATCTGGTCAAAATAGGGTATGGATGTTGTTCTCTATGTATTCCAAAGGAGGAAGAAAAGATGACCTATGATGGAGATCATCCCACGGACTGTCGTCAACATTCATTACTTCCATGATGGACTTGTCTGAATGAAAAGTCCGAAGTAAGAGATCAGGTAGAGAGGACGTCCATCATAGAGAACAGGATGGGGAGTCCATGGTTAAATGGTCCTCCGATGCTGATTGGATAACCTCATAAATACGTTCAGTGGGTGAAAGAGGCATCATATCTCCAAGCAGGTGTGTTGTGGCTTCATCCGGTACAAGCCAAGCATCGTTAGAGTCAGATAAAATCTTTGTGGAGATCATGTTCACCATAGCAACATGATTAGGGGGGTCCACGACTGGAAAAATGCCCATGAGAGATGAATCTTTCAAAAGGCCAACCCCTACACTCTCATACTATTTTGACATCTATCCAATGGAAGGAACATGGTCACTAGGATGAGTAGTGGCATCCGGTGTACAAAAATCTAACTAGTCGATAGTAACAATTCATCCTTGGTGGGGGAATTGTACTATGCAGAAGACTGAAGAGGCTACCGCCTACATGATGTAAAACCAATTGCGACCAAGCAAGAGATTATAATCTAACGGGGCCGAGACCACTTCCACGTTAATGGTTACAATCTCTCCGCCCAACTCAACTGCAAGAGCTTGTAAGAGCCCATGAGGTTGAAAGCCACGCCTGTCGAATTCCTTCAACGTGGTAGGAGAATGATTCAATTCGGGGGATCCAATGGCTCTCCAACAGGAGATGGACATGACAGAATTGGAGGCTCCTTCGTCCAAAAGGGTATGATGGACAATCTTCCCAGCAATGTTCGCAGAAACTTGGAATGCGAGCTGTTGTGAGAGCCTCGACTTAAAGTTGTCGAGTAAAAAAACAATGGTGTTCAAGGAATACGGGTCTACTACACCAATGGCTGCAAGGAGAGTTTTGAATTGATTGGGACAATTCTGTAAAACTTCCAGGGTAGACATGGCACAAGGAGCTTGTGCCAAGTCCTCTACGATATTGTAATTTTGTGCCGCTCGAGCATTAGGATTGAAAATAGCTTTTCGAATCGTACTCTTGGGTGGTCGCAATATCGAGTCTAAGGAGGGCTTCTCAATGGTGAGAGAATTCGATGGTACAGTGACATCAGGTAAGGAGTCGGAAGCTTTTTCAGCATTACTTCCATTGGATTCCTTGGAAGGGACCGGATCATAAGATCGTGGGCGAGTAGTCAAATTGATCGCCTCGTTACGCAACGTGAGAACATGCACAGTATTGGATGGTTCCCCCTGGGCTGGGGGGGTTTGAGCAATCATCTACTGGTTTTGAGTAGGAAACAGATCGTTGAGGACTACGGGAGTCGGTTTACCCCTAAGAAACTTTTGTACTTCGTCTCTATGAGGATAGTCTTTGGAGAAATGATCATCTCCACACAGTAAGCAAGGATACTTTAGTTTGCTTTTCTGCTTGGTATCATCAGGAATGCTCTTCGGTTCCTGCTGGGTAGAAGACTTTTTGGGTTTCCCCTTGTTCTTCTTCTTGCCGTTAAACTTCTGATATGAAGCTGAATGGACAGAATTCACCTCTTCAGTTACAGCAGGAGCGGTGGACTTGGTGGTGCTGTGGCCAGCCGGAGCCGGGTTGGATGATCCAACAGTGCTAGCAGCAGGCTGGGTGTTAAGGGAACCAATGATTCCATCAGTTTGGAGTCCCTTATGTGGTTTCGCAGGGTCATTAACTTCATGGAGTGCGTTAAGCAGAATATCAAACAAAGTGCCAGATTGAGTGTAGACTAGGTCTAGCACATGGGCACTCGCGATGGCTTGTTCTTTAGTGATAGCACCTCGCATAGCAACGTCTATTGCTATGGTAGGGATGAGGGATTTTGTGAACCAGTATGCTGATCTGGAATGGGAGATTTAATGAGACGTCATCTCCTCCGCCACTGGTGGATATGATCCAGAATGTGAGTGGCGGTATTCTGACGGAGTGAGGTTAAAAGTTCAGTACTAGTCTCAAACCGTATGGGTAGATGGAAACGTGTCAAAAAATTCATGGCAAGAAAACCAAAATCAGGAAAAGAGTGGTCCATTCCAATAAGGTGGGGGTCCACCTCCACCACCGGGAGGGGGTGGAGATCCACCATCGCCACCGGGAGGAGGTGGGGGTCCATAACCGTAATAAGGTGGTCCACCACCGCCTCCACCTAGAGGGGGTGGTGGACCATTCCCGCCACCGCTGGAGGGGTGAGGGGTATTGTAGGTAAAATGAGGTGGGCCTCCACCAATGTTAGGTGGGGGCCTGCCGCCTCTAGCAGGAGGTGGGGGAGGACCGATCGGGGGTGGTGGTACTTGAGGGATAGTCAGTTGGGGTCTGTGTTTCAACATAGGTTGTTGCCTCCATAGAGTGTATGGATTCCTGGGATAAGGTATCCTGTATGGTGTGTTTCCAGGATTAGGTTGGCCCGGCACACGGTTAATAGAACCTGGATAAGCTTGACTCCATGAGGGTTGAGTTAAATTTGATGGCCCTCCAACATGAGATAATCCCATGGTGGACGGTCTAGCGGGTTGGGAAGGTCCAATGGAAGGTCCATCGGGGATTCCACTGCCTACGTTCTGGTTAGGAAACGGGGGTTTCCCCCCAGCCACAATAGGTTGACCACTATTCAAAGGTTGAACCAACGTAGGTTGTTGACTAGCTACCGTGGTAATAAAATTACCAATAAGATAATTCGTAGGAATGGAATACCCTCCCCTCGAATTCTGAGGTGGGGAAGGAACTGGTAAAGTAACCGTGGTAGTGACAGGTGTGTTGGACTATTGTCCTTCCACCGGTTGGTTCACTTGAGGTGCAGGACTAGACTCTTGCAAGGGTTGACCAGTCTTCTTAGTGGTCATGTGGTGGGATGCTTCAGGTGATCCAAAAGATATCGTATGAGCTGGGATGTTTCCATCGTCAAATCTTATTTGGAAATGGCGATTATGGAATTCTTCAAAGTGTTGTCTGAGACTTTGTCTTCGAAGCTCATCTCCTTTAATACGTAATTGTTCCAAACGTTCATGGATGGGGCCAAAAATCTCGGCAGGGTCAGGCATATAGTAAGGCCTAGAGAACTCTAGAGTAGTCCAGTTAGGTGGGATGAGATGGAAAAATGAGCCACTAGGTGGTCTGTAGAATACATCCAATAAGATACGGAAGGACCAGCAGCTACTGTAGGGTCATCCTGGGGTCAATTTATCCATTCCAATGATCCAGGTTCTCCCGAGATGATGGGAGAAAGGTTTTGTGAAGCGAGGGTTTGTGCTTCTTCATCCCGCGGAGGATGAGAGGCGGGTGAATATGGTGGAAAAAAAAGTCCACCAACATTCAAAGTGGGGTTCTCCACTTCAGTAACTACGACCGTGTTACGCCGATCCATTCTTACCCTCGAAATAACCTCCAGATTAAGGGGATATTCGGGTGATAAGTTCAAGATCCTACAAGACCTTCTCTAGGGAAAATCCACTAGAGTATCAGGAAAATCAGCCAGAAAGGCCGAAACAACGTTTCTCCTAAGGGTATGCTAAAAGAATAGCAGTTCAGAAAAAACCTACTCAAACTAAGGCAACAAGCAAACTTATGTGACAGAGTGGATTCAAAAGTCTAGAACCTCACGGGATTATCAAGGCATTGCAAACCGCGATATACTGTAGGGTCCAACAATATGACGCGACAAGGAGGATTGGGACCATACCGTTGCCTGCATACCCGATTACTTGGACAGTACGTTCGTGCTAATCTCCCCGAGTGCTATTCTTGGTGTATTGCTTTGCCAAGATGGCCAAATGGTTGACTCGGTTGGTTTCAGGAATCCTAATGGTGTCTCTCGATATACACAAGGTACGTAGGAGCTCAAATCCGTAGTGGTGCTCTCTAATGCACAACCGTTCGGCAAGAGACCTTCCGATATATGTGTCGAGTACGTGATACACCCTTCGATATATGCCAAGTACAGATTATGGTACTTGGTGGGTACGTGAAGGAGCTCGATATACTGATGTACGTGGAAGACTACAATACCCCCGGGATACAGTGTTGGCAAATAACGATAGCTGCCACACTTAACGATGCCGGAACACATCTCTAACTTACACACAAGTTGCTAAAAATTTTACCTAGCTCTACCATTAATTTTACCTTGGACGGTTAGGTGAATGCATGAGGTGAGTATATAATAGGAAGCATAATGCAAGCCCTGACTACATGCACGAAATATTCTTTTCTTTCGATGAATTCTAGCTATGGAAAGGAGAAAGCTTTTTTTCCAATGGTATTGCCAAAACAAACTCAATGCAACACAATTCCCAATGCAAACAAATTTGACAATGAAAATATTCTTTTCCTTTTCAGCGAAACACAAAAGTACACAACACTACTAAACCAAATCAAAACAACTTTTTTCTTTTTCTTCTTCTTTTCAAAATAAAATGACACTAAATGATGAAAAGAGAGTATTCTGAGATGAGAAATGCAAGCTTTGCAATTTCAATTTCAATGATCTAAGAGCAACAAAAATTAAAAATGCAGCTATCTTTTGTTAGCATGGAATTAGTTTTACAAAAATTGAAGTGTGCTTTGTGCCTTTCAAGAAGATGAGGGATTCATAATTCAAGAAAAACACAATAGATCATACATTCATTCAAATTTTCCAAAACATAAATGAGAATTTTCCAATGCACAACAATATTTCTTCAATATTTTTTTAGAAACAATGGGAAAGAAACATTTTTAAACTTTTTGATGGCTGCATCGAAGAAGAAATTTGATAACAACTCTGCTTTTGGATCTAAATGACTGAAAAGAAAACACTACTTGCAGCACTCATACATTCAGAAAACTCAAGAAAAGACAAGCACTCAACCAAGTTGAAAAACACACTTAACTCAAAATCAAGCAGCAGCAAGCAAACTAAGCAAGCAAAGCTCAAAACAAATGTAAATGAGGTCTAGAGGTTGATCCAATGCAATGATCAGATAAGGGATGGAAAGAAGGGAATGCAAGAGTGAATGGATGAAGGCGGAGGAGACTAGAGTATCCACCACTACCTATCTCAAACCTGTCCAAGAAGGAACCCAAAGTCAACCCAAATGAAACCAAATTCTCAACACACAAATCATAAATGGGGTCTTTGGCTGGATCTTCAAGCACAGAGGGAGTTCATACATCAGACCAAGGTTCAAACTGTCAGATGAGGGAAGGGATGCCAGTATGCCAACTTTTGACAGATCGGCGCACTCTGTCTTTACACATAGTGCGACGTTGTGGTCATTTTGAAAGGGATTGCAGATTAAAAGAAAAAAAAGTGTTAATTATGATCAAGAGGGTGAAGATGCTTCTCCAAACAATTTGTTTTTATCTTATGGCAAAACTGAAAATACAGTTAAAGATGTTTGGTATTTAGATTCAGGTTGTTCTAACCACATGACAAGAAATTGCAAGCATTTCTCTATAATGGATGAAAGTTTCAAATCTAATATCAAACTTGGTGATGAAAAAACCTTAGAGGTTTCTGCAAAAGGAGATATGGCAGTCCATACAAAAGAAGGTATGAAAAGTGTCAAAGATGTTTACTACACTCCACAGTTAAAGCATAATTTATTAAGTGTTGGGCAGCTGTGTGAAAATAATTACAGAGTAGTGTTTGATGATAGACAATGCACAATTTATGATAAGAATCAAGGCAATAGGGTGGTTACAGTTGTACATATGTCAAAGAATTGGATGTTCCCATTGAAGTTTGGAGAAACTAGCATCAACCTTGCTAATATGGCATATGAGGACAATGGTTGGTTGTGGCATCTCAGGTATGGTCATTTGAATTTTCATAGTTTGAAGATTCTAACATCAAAAGAATTAGTTTATGGTTTTCCTAAGGTTGAAGAGCACAAGGAGGTTTGTGAAGGATGTGCTAAAAGAAAACATGTAAGAGAGAAATTTCCTAGAGGCAAGGCATGGAGGGCCCATTATCCACTTCAGCTAGTTCATTCTTATATTTGTGGTCCTATGCAAACAAAACGTTTGGGTAAGTCATCATACTTCATTACTTTTATTGATGATCACTCAAGAATATGTTGGGTTTATTTTTTGAAGAGAAAGGGTGAAGAATTTGATACATTCAAGAGGTTTAAAGCCCTTGTAGAAAATGAAAGTGGTTACAAAATAAAATGCTTAAGGAATGATCATGGAGGAGAATTTTGTTCAAGAGTTTTTCAGAATTTTTGTGATATGAATGGCATTAGAAGACAACTCACCACTACTTACACACCTCAACAAAATGGGGTAGCTGAAAGGAAGAACCGTACAGTGGTGGAAATGGAAAGGAGTATGCTACATACCAAAGGATTAAACAATTCCTTTTGGGGTGATGCAATTTCTACAGTAGTGTACATTCTCAATAGAAGTCCTACTAGTGCACTTCACATGATGACTCCTTATGAAGCCTGGTATGAGAAAAATCCTAATGTTAATCATTTCAAAGTTTTTGGTTGTTTAGCCTTTGTTCATGTAGCTTATCAAAGGAGACAAAAGTTAGATCCAAAAAGTGAAGCATGCATTTTTGTTGGATATAGTGAGCAAAGTAAGGCTTACAGGTTGTATATTCCTCTCACCAATCGCATTGTTGTGTCAAGAGATGTAATTTTTGATGAAGGGGGAGTTTATGGTCATCCAAAAGACCATGTTGAGAAGTCAAAATATGGTTTGGATGGTGATATTATTGATGATATTAATAATGAGAATCCCACTAATGTTTCAGTATCAAATGCTACAAATCCACCAAGTAGCCCCTCATCTAGTTTTCCATATTCAAGTCCAAGTACTGCAAGGAAGGTGAGAAGCTTGAATGAAATTTATCAGAGAAGTACAAGTATGGCTCATGAAGAAAATCCAAGAGGTGAGACTGTAAATTTTGCTTTATTTTCACAAGTTGATTTTGAGCCATCAAGTTTTGAAGAAGCTTCTACTAATGAGGTTTGGGTGCAAGCTATGCAAGAAGAGATAGATTCAATTCATAGGAATGATACTTGGGAGCTTACAAATCTTCCACATGACAAGAAAAAAATTGGTACTAAATGGGTCTACAAGACAAAGTATAATAGTGATGGGACTGTTGAAAGACACAAAGAAAGGTTAGTTGCTAAGGTATTCACACAAGAGTATGGCATTGATTATGAAGAAACCTTTGCACCTGTAGCAAGGCAAGAGACTATCAGAATGTTGGTTTCACTGGAAGCACAAAAGAAATGGAGCATTCATCACATGGATGTGAAAAGTTCCTTCTTGAATGGGTACTTAGAAGAGGAAGTCTTTGTGGAACAACCACAGGGTTTTGAAGTGTAAGGAAAAGAACATCAATTCTACAAGTTGAAGAAGGCTTTGTATGGCCTAAAGCAAGCACCAAGAGCCTGGTATGCTGGGATTGATGGATATTTTCAAGAGAATGGCTTCACAAGAAGTAAGAGTGAACCTACCCTTTACTATAAACAAGAAGGTAATGATATTCTTATTGTCAGTTTATATGTTGATGATTTGTTGTATATGGGTAGCAGTTCTAAGATGAAGGATGAATTCAAATTTGCTATGATGAGTGAGTTTGAGATGAAAGATTTAAACCTCATGCAATATTTTCTTGGAATGGAAGTTTATCAAAGTGAAGATGAAATTTTTGTTTGTCAGACAAAGTATGCAAAGGATATGTTGAAAAAATTTGATATGGCTGATTGCAAACCATCTCCTACTCCAATTGCTCATGGAGTTGTGTTGTGTAGAGATGATGGTGCTGAAATGGCTGATGAGACAGTTTAAAGAAGTATTGTTGGAAGCTTAATGTTTCTAACACACACGAGGCCTGATATTGCTTATTCCGTTTCACTTGTTTCTGGGTATATGACAATGCCATTTGAAATGCATATGAATGCAGCTAAAATAATTCTGAGGTATGTGAAAGGCACTCTAAATTTTGGCATTCATTACTATACTTTTAAGAGTTTTGAATTGGTTGGCTTCAGTGATTCTAATTGGGGAGGTAGTTTGGATGATAGAAAGTCTACATCTTGTAATTGTTTTTCTTTTGGTTCTGGTTTGATCACTTGGAGCTCAAAGAAGTAAAGTATAGTTTCTCTTTCTTCTACAGAAGCAGAATATGTTGCAGTCACCTCAGCAGGCACATAAGCATTATGGCTTAGAAAAGTTCTAGAAGAAATTGAAGAAAAACAAATTCAACCTACAGTAATTTTTTGTGATAATATGAGTGCCATCAAATTGGCCAAGAATCCAGTACACCATAGCAAGACAAAACATTTTGACTTGAAGTATCATTTTATTCGATATTTGGTGCAAAAGAAGCAAGTTGAATTGAAATACATCAACACTCAAAAACAACTAGCAGACATCTTCACTAAGGGAGTCTCAAAGGCCCAGTTTTTGAAACTCAGAGATCTTATTGTGAGCCCTCTTAGCATCAAGGGGGAGTATGTTGATAAATGATGCTGTGCATAATTTGACACTAACTATTTTAGGTTGCAGGTGTTTATTAAATAAATTTGCAGCAAACTTCACTGCATGCTAATGCATGTGAAGAATAAAATAATTTGCAGAATTATACATCAACCTACAGTTGATTTTACGGCATGTAAATAATGCCTTTATTTCTATGAAATGTAATCTATATAAGTATGTATCTGTGCAAGTCTAAAGATCAATGGGAGATAAACAATTAGGTTTTATTTTCCTGTCTTGAATAAAAAGTCTCTCTCTTATTTTCTGTGTTGTTTTTCTTTGTGCTGTTGTAAATTTGGCTCTTTAATAATCTTCATCTTTGTACTATATCCAACATGGAGATATATGCTCGCTGGATTCCAACCCCATAGTAGGACGTTCTGACTTTGAAGCATGGAGGATATGTATTACCTAAATAATGTGGACTCCAACAAACCAATCTCAATCTCGATTTCTCCTTGCATGTAGACTGATCAATCCAATCAAGTCAATAGTCTTGTTTTCTAGAATTTTGAATCACTCATTCATCATTATTAATATCTATCTATATTTTAATATAGATTACAGGAAATTACTTAAACATGAAGGACGTAAATTCAAAAGTGTATACATTAAAGCATGCCAACATAATGTATCATTTCTCCTTCTATGTGGACTTTGTAGAGCAGTCCTTCATACCTGTAGATTTGAGATACATTCAATAAGTGTGTACCAGCATTTTTTGTTTCTATACGGGCCATTAAAGAACTTTTTGCTTAAGATTTTGCCAAGAAACTAACTCTTCAATAATGAAGTTCTCACTAAAAAACTATTCTTTAATAAGGATGTTTTGTTAAAGTATCTTGATACTTAATACCAATTTCCAAAGTAGATTTTAAAAAATGATTTGACCATGCACACACTCTTATCAATAAAAATGCTTTTATACAAACTTCAACTTGCAATGTTAATAATGTTAAAACTAGCATACCCCCGAAGTGGGGAAATGAAACACCTGATAAAGCTTCAATATGTTACAAAATGAGAGAAAGTTGTGAGTATGTAGATAATACAATTTTATGTGTTGAAAACAAATCTAATGAATGTATTTGTGGAAGTGCGCAAGGGAATGTTATCTTATAAGCAAGGGAGTGTTATCCTTCGGCTGTAGGAAATTATTTTTATACATATAATGAATTGATTATTAAGGTCAATTCATTATCTGGATTTGGAAAAACATGGACCTCCTACATACATATACACTTGAACATACATATCGGTATGTCTCACATATATATACACATGAACATTGCAAAAATAAAAGGAGAGTGAAAACACACTTCTTCATGACTAGGCCCACTAGAACCTTGCCAGGAGTAAATGAATGTTTTATATGAATAATGTTGTAATGGAAAAGTAGGGCATAAAGATTAAATTGTCAAGAGTAATACAACGACAAGGCTATCCATCCACTTCAATGGCTAATGCAAGGCTTGTGAAATTGACGGCAGTTCAGTGCCACCACGAATCAAAGTGAGGCAACGGTGCTCTCGTGATAGCTAACAGTTTGGGGTTTGGACAGGTTGCAAGGAAATTAGTCTTCATGAGTTGTCTAGAGAAGACTACAATCCTCTTTTAGATGACCCGTGGCGGCATGCAACATGTAGCACAAACCTGTGTGTGTTGATCACAAACCTTCTAGGGTTGATCACCCGGTAGCTTCACTCTATGAACCCCTCAAGATGTGTGAGATTTTTCTTTTCGGTCAAACCATTAATTCTCGTGTGCTTGGTTAGAGCTGTGTATGTCCAGAGAACTCTGTGATTCAGTAATGGTGTATAGATTGCATAAACGTGTTCCATGGTATAGGAATCATATAGTTGTTATAGTGAGGCTGTTGATGGTTTCCAATCAATTATCCTATTGCATGCTTGATCGTTTTCTACATTTTGCTTCCTAACTGCCAAGGATGGACTAAGAAGCAATAATTGTTGGAAACGCTGCAATGGGCTTCATGGTCATATTTGCACTGATAGATGGAATGGTGGGAGCGACCTCTTTCCTTCTAGGAATTAATTACATCATGTCATGGACAAATCACAGTTTAGGCTCTACTGCATCAACTGCCAAGCCTGCCATGACAGCCTAGGCGCTCACTCAATTAGCCATGGTGTATATATCATATATTTTTATTGAATGTCAGGCCTTTTTCCTGCCTTCTTCTGGTACACTCCCCCCTCCATGAGTATGAAGAATCAAGTGTTGTTTCAATGGTATTTTGAATTTTCAACTTCTTGTAACTGAAGAGTGCTATTGAGAACACATATTGAGGAGTGTGTCGTCAGCACATATAATGTGGCTCAGCGAGTACAAGTGTGGAAACCCTTGCCTACCTTAATGGATTCCAATGAAGAACTTAATATTTTTAGAAGTAGGAGGTGCGAAATTAAAATTATTGTGGCAGCATGATTCTCCAGTATGCTTATTTTTCTTTCTTAATTTCATTCCATTTTGTAGGCGAAAGTCACATTTACGTCTTTCTAAATGTTGCAAGAGCTAAAAATTTGGGCTCCCTCATTTTCATACTTTTATAGGTCCATAAGGCAATTGAAATAACTCGAAAAAATGGCCATTTTTTATGCATTAATAAAAATCGTGCTAGAAGAATTTGGTGATCTACGCTCCTTGAAATACCTTGAGTTAATCGACTCCTGAAAAATGATGTTTCTTCCTAATTCCTTCATAGATCGATTTGTATGATTCTTTGAGTTTGATGTTGCTTCCAAATTTATTTGGGAATTTAACTCGACTCGAACATCTAGGGTTGAGAGATTGTTGCAGTTTGACCTTCTCTAATGAAACATTTGTAAATATTACCACCTTGGAACACATATATTTCAGGTTGTAGATGTGTGAAAGAATTGCCTCCCCAAGTCGCACATCAAGGGTCCTTTGGACATCAACGGTCCTTACAAAGATTAGATGTGTGTAAAACGAATTTAAAACAATTTCCAAGCAACATTGGAGACATGTGCAAATTGAAAGCTCTGGAATTAGGAGGGGAGCCGTTGTTAGATATCCTCCCAACTTTGACATATATATATAGTTTGATTTGTTCCTATGTTTTTGAAAGAGAATCTACTCGCTATAATTCTATTCTCTGGTGTATTATGTTTTCTTTGATCTTAAGGAGAATATTCTTGATAAAGTCTTTGGTTTGGGTTGATTATGACTATGGAATCAAATCAATTAGGCTTGGATGAGAGGCATATTAGCCAGCAGAAAATCCCCTTCGGACTGGAGTCCATGAAAAGCAATCCCAATCCTATATAGAAGATGGCCATGAATGGCAGGTTGGATAGATTTATAGAGAATGATTTGGTTGGTAAATTGGAAGATCAAAATGGTGAACGGGATGAAGATTTTGTGTTAGATTTTAAGGAGTATATTAATAAGGATTTAATATACTCAAAAGTATTCTTCACGTACGACACTCGGTGATTAATAAACACATCATAGCAGTTATTGGCGTTGGAATTGGTAGCGATGGAGGTGGAGGTGGAGGTGGAAGCCGAGTGGGAGGCCTCCATTTCCATATGAAAAATAGAAAGACAAATCATTGACGAGGGCCTTGGTGAAGATTTTTAGAAGGGCGAATAAATTCGAGGGTGGATTGCAACGAAAAGAGGCCTTGGGATGTGCAGAGACAATATACATAAACACAACAAACCGTTCACCCCTTTAGTGTGGGGTGATTGAAAAAGTCATGGTGGGGTGGGGTAGCATGGCAATAAAAAGCGTCTTTCATATTGGTGAGGGGAGAGGCCGAAAAAATCAATTATATGTTGGTGGGGTGGAGAATGGTGAGATTTGTGTTTGTGGTTTGGGGAATGGAGAGGTCCATGGTGGCGGTGGTGCATGAATTTTCCCTTGCATTTGAGCTTAAGTTCTTCTTCCGGACCCTTGGGTTGTGGCGCTCGCGGTTCGGGCCTTGCATATATTGGAATGAACTCAATCTCTGAAGTTGATTTCATGGTGAAAACAATCAAAAGCATGTGCGCGGAGCAATGTTTGGCACTACCTGAGCTCCAGATGTTCTTTAATGATTTTAATAGCTTGTTCACGCTGTTGGATAAACAGAAATTTGACTACTTTGCAGTGGGAGTGCCTCAATATTTCTACAAAGTGATGTTTCCTTGTGGAAGAATTTATATCTATTTTTCTATTATGGCATTGCATTGGATTTCTCTGGTAAGTTAACAACCTAGCTTTGTGCTATATTGGCTATTTCATAATAACTATTATCTATTCTGAATTCATCCCCTGTAATTCCATGTTCCTGCTATGGTGTAGCAAGAAAACTCGTCTGCATACAATAGGGGAAAGGTTTGGATTAATGGAAATAGAGCAGAGATAGAGAAATCCTATGCGAAGCAATCGTAGAAGGACCTACGCCAATTCTTTAGTACTCGAGCTCATGAAATGGAATGTGGTGACGTCATGTTCTTATGCGTAATCGGTTGCCCCAACTAAGCGCTGCCAGAGCACCAAGTGAGCCCAGAGGGAGAATACTGTGGTGTCAACTTCGAAGCAGCCTGGGAGGATCATATTTCTGAGGTAACTAATGTAAACAAATTGCCTTAAAATGTCCAAAGCCAAATTAAAGAACTCACTTCACTGATAGACATAATGTTTTCTGGTGAAGGGAATAGTGGGGGCCGAGAGCAAAGACCATTTCAATCTACCCTGGTACTTTCCCAATGGAGAAGAAGTGAGGCAAGCCATTGAATTGACATCGATCTTCAAGATCAGGGAACAGGAGGCCCGCAACACAGTGTGCTGCATGGGAGAAGAAGATTTTGAGTAGTGGGTGCGCCACGGCCAGAATTTTGGGAAGGGAAAATCAAATCTGGTAAGAAGATTTGTAGGAGCCTTGTCGAGCAGAAGATCAGATTAGAGAAAGCTGACGGATTGTTTCACATATTATGGATTATTACTGTGGCAAGGGGCGGCTCCTCATTTGCCATCGACATATGACAAAGGGGTGAGAGGAACCGCTCACTTAAAATACGCCTTTGGCATAATAAAGAGTATGATAAAAACTAAGAACACAAGTTTTAAAGTGTTAAAACCCTAATTTTGGGGAAACATCCACAAAATTGTTCAACTACGGAGATTACAATTAGGATTCTCATCATTTTTCACCTGTTTCACACACACCTAACTACATACATATTCTTATTTGAAGAATTTACATAGTTATGAAAAACTACCGCAAGCTATGCAAACTACTAATTGCCCGTTATACAAACTTCCCAAGTTTCATAAACCAACACCAAGTTTTGTAAAACCATTTTAATTAATTTGTTGTCATGTTTTAACAATCTCCACCTTGACAACAATTTATCTAAAACTTTGCCCAAGACTATTCATCATCGCCTTTTCAAGCCAAAAGAAGCCACACACCAGCGTAACTTCTCTAATAACACTGGTTTTGTAAACATATCTGCACAGTCTTCTTGAGTGTGAACCTTTTTTATCTACTCCACCTTCATCAATGACCTGTCTTACAAAATGGTACTTTATATCAATATGTTTAGTCTTACTATGGTAAACTAGATTTGTAGCCAAATGTATAGCACTTTCACTGTCACGAAAACCAAGTACATTATTATGCATCCTTCCAACTTCACTAAGAAGACCTTTCATCCAAATTGCCTCTTTGCAAGCATGTGAGGAAACAATGTATTCTACCTCTATAGTGGATAAAGCAACTGTTTGTTGAAGCTTTGACATCCAACTAATAACTCCACCTACAAGAGTAAAGGCATAACCTGAAGTGGACCTTCTCTTGTCCAAATCACCTGCAAAATCTGAATCAACATAACCTCATACAGAATCACTGTTATTGTTAAAGGTGATGCAATAGTCACTTGTGCCTCTAAGATACCGAAGTACTCATTTGAATCCATTCCAATGTTCTTTTTCTGGATTTTCTATCTACCTACTGACAACACCCATTGCATGTAAAATATGAGGTCTAGTACATACCATCGCATACATCAAACTTCCTACTGCATTGGCATAAGGAACATGAGCCATATAATCCTTTTCTTCATCACTACTAGGACATAAACGTGAATAAATATTAAAATGGGAAGCCAAAGGAACATTCACAGGTTTTGCATTATTCATCTTGAATTTTACAAGTATTTTTTCAACATACTTTTCCTGTGAAAAACTAAGCTTACAATTTATTCTGTCTTTGTGTATTTCAATACTCAAGATCTATTTTGCTGCTCCAAGATCCTTCAACTTGTTGATCTCGTCCATGCTTTTACGTACAACAAGCATATCATCAACATTCAATGTTTTGAAGTACAAACAATTATCATACTCACTTCTAGTATAATTCTGACTCATCATGAAAGAATCAAACTTCTTGTACCATTGCTTCGGTGATTGTTTCAGGCCATACAATGATTTCTTGATCTTTCAAACTAATATTCCTTTACGATGTTGCACAAAACCCTCTGGTTGTTCCATATATATATCCTCATCTAAATCTCCATGTAATAATGTTTTTTTAAAATCTAATTGCTATAAATGCAAATCAAGCAAAGCAACTAGTACTAACATAATACATACATATACAAGGTTAACAACTAGTGAAAAAATATCATGATAGTCAATACCTTCTATCTGAGAATACCCTTTCGTGACCAATCTGGATTTGTATCTTTCAACCTTACCATCAACACCTTTCTTCAATTTGAAGACCCACTTGCATCCAATCATTTTTCTATCTTTGGAGAGTTCAACCAATTCCCAAGTTTTTTTTTTATTCAGGGAATCCATTTCTTCTTTCATTGAAATCTTCCATTTAGTATTGCCAATACAATCAATGGCTTCCTGAAACAAGAAGGTTCCCCATCATCAGTAATCAATGCAATAGATGAAATAAAATATGTATACCTCTTAGGAGGATTTCTCTCCTGTGTAGATATTCTTGGTGTAGGTTGTGGAATTTCCACATTTTCCTAAATTTCTTCAACATCTTCTATGACTTCTTTACCATCAAAAACTTCTTCTAGCTTCCTTGAGTCATGAGAAGATTGGGTCTCCAACTGAACTAGTTGTTTTGATGGTACATGTTCCTATTCCACATCAACTTTTACAATGTCTAATTTAATAAGAGAAGATTCATAAAAAAATACATCTATTATAATGATGATTTTATGGGCATTAGGATCCCACAACCTATATCCTTTCGTTCCATCGTCATAACCAAAAAAGATACACTTATTTGATATGGGGTCTAACTTAGAACGCTGATTTTTAGGAGTAAGTGCATAAGCTTCACAACCAAAGATATTTAAATTTGAATAATCACAAGGATAACCAGTCCATACCTCCTCTGGAATTTTGCAATTGAAGGTGATCGATTTATTAGATAACAAGTGGTAGAAATTGCTTCTTCCCACAACTCTTGACCCAAATTAGCATTGTTGATCATGCTTCTTACTCTTTCTAGAAGAGTTCTATTCATGCATTACGTTCTGCAATTCCATTTTGATGAGGAGTGTATACATTGGTTTGATGTCTTATGATCCCTTCTTCTTTACAATATTTTTTGAATTTTAAAGAAGTAAACTCACCTCCATTATCCATTCTTAAACATTTGATTGTTCTGCTAGTTCTTTTTTCCACCATAACTATAAATTGTTTAAAAATGTCAAATACGTCAGCTTTATTTTTCAAAACATAGACAAAAACTTCCTTGAAAAATCATTTACAAACAATACAAAATATGTTGCTCCCCCATATGAGGCCGTAGGAGATGGACCCCACACATCAGAATGAATGTAGTCAAGAATACCTTTACTAACATGACTGCGTGCTTTGAACTTTTGTCTACACTGTTTTCCAAATATACAACGTTTACAAAACATCAAATGCATAGATTTCGGATTTGGAAGTAATTTTCGATTCATTAGTATGTGTAGTCCTTTATCACTCATATGACTAAGTCGTTGATTCCATAAGCAAGTGAATTATGTTACCTCTTCATATTCCAATGCTATTTCATTGACTTGAGTTCTTCCAATTAAATTGTAAAGGTTTCCCGTTCTTAATTCCTTCATTACCACTAAAGCACCCTTGGATACTATTAGTACTCCATCTAGACCTGTAAAATTATGACCACAAGAATCCAGCACTCCTAAAGATATTAAGTTTTTCTTTAGTTCAGGAACATGTCTAACATCTGTTAGTGTTCTTATGACTCCATCAAACATTTTAATTATGATACTTCCAACCCCAACAGTCTTACATGAAATTTTATTTCCCAAAAGAACTACACCATCATTAATTGTTTGATAAGAAGTAAACCAATCTTTATGAGGACAGACATGGTGCAAAGGACCAGAATCAAATGC
This sequence comes from Larix kaempferi, assembly GCA_027924585.1. Lineage (NCBI taxonomy): Eukaryota > Viridiplantae > Streptophyta > Pinopsida > Pinales > Pinaceae > Larix > Larix kaempferi. Next base: position 15,899,185 of record BSBM01000757.1, on the reverse strand, counting down.
CATTCATCATTGTAATCAAGAGCACTACAAATAATTGTGGACGCTGAGCGAACCCTAGCTAGTTCACCTTCGAGTTGGCGGCTGAGGCTTCTGAATCGGGTTCCGACGCCATGGACCCTCCTCCTGACCTGGGACGGGCGCCCCTCAATGCCCTTTTCCGTTCACTGGTAGCAGCGCAATCTCAGCCCACAAAGACGGCTGATTCCACGGACTCAAGATTCGTTAAAAAATCTGCCATTCCTGAGGTTAAGTTGGGCTCTACTGCTTCGAAGTGTAAAGCCCTTGCGCTTTCTGAAAAAGGACTGGTAGGGCACTTTACTGGGTTATGGCCCTCCCCGAGATCGATCGAGCTATGGCTAAATAAAAACTGGCGCCCCCTCATCCAAGGAGAAGTCCATCAGATCTTCTGCGGTAAGGGATTCTTCGTCTTCTTTTTTGAAAAAAAGGAGGATAGGGACTTAATTTTCAGGAACGGCCCATACTTTATGGGACCAAGAGGAATGTATATCAACAAATGGGACCTCTCGTTTGACCCGGAAAAGGACATTCCCTCAGCCGTACCAGTATGGGTCAAGCTACCTCACCTACCGTTGCACTGTTGGAATGATGAAGACCTGAAGGCTATTGGTAACTCTCTGGGGAAATATATTGACAAATCAGAACCTAAACCCCCGATGTTTTCCTGTGCTCGAATATGTGTAGAGGTGGACTTAGAAAAAGGGCTCCCAGAAGCTATAAGTTTGTCAATGGATGGCTGGAATCATTTGCAACCTGTTGATTATGAGCAGATACCTTTTAAATGCAAGGTATGTCATGAATATGGGCACTTTGCCAAGCTATTCCCTAAGAGAAAGACGCAGGAAATGGAAGAAAATCAAGAGGGAGAGTGGAATGAGGTGAGAAAGAAGAATGGGAAAGCCCCAAATGCACACCATCCGCATGCAACCCCAAAGAGAAAAGAAACGGCAGGAAGACAACAAAGCCCTAGAGAAGCTAACAAATTTCAACTATTATCTTCTGCAGCGACTGAGGAAGAGCAGGAACAGAGATTGGATACAGCCCCGGAGGAAGCAACAGAACAAGTAAGGGAAGAAGAAACGCAAAAAATAGCAGAAGAGAAACTAGAGGAAGGAGAAATCTAGACCACAGAAATATCACAACAGGAAGAGCCTGAAAGCGAGTTACTTAAAGCACGGGGCGGATCTGTCACAAGAGCAAAGGCAAAATTATTTCAAGAAGAAACCTCAGAAAGCAGAGAAGAAGAAATGGAACCCCAGACAAAAAAGGGCAGAAAATTAAATAAAGTGGTAAGAGAGCAAGAAACGATCCGCAAGAAAGCGGCGAGTAAGCAAACCAGCTTAGACCAGCATGTAAGAATTCTATCCAGCTCAAAGAAAATAACAGGGACATCAGAAGAAAAGAAGGAAAAAGCAGGCTCCATCCTCTCCAAAAAATAATGAAGATAGTCTCCTGGAATTGTCGAGGTTTAGGAGGCAAGCAAAAGATAGAAGCACTTAAAAGAATAAAAAAGTTAGAAACCCCCTCCATCCTCATGCTCCAGGAGACTAAGATGCAAGAAGCAGACTGTCTCAAAGCCCTAAACCAAATCTGGCCCAATGGAGAAGGCATTGCAGTCAACTTTACTGGAGCTTCGGGAGGGCTCCTTACTTGGTGGGACAAAGGTAAGTACAAATGCATCTCTTCATTTAGCAATAGAAATTGGCTTTTTACGGAAATAGAAGATATATCAAGCAATGAAAATTACTGGGTAGGAAACATCTATGGACCTACGCTTCACAGTCTGAAGGAAAAATTCTGGAAAGACCTTATTGACCTTCAATCTGGAAGGAATCTATCTCCCTGCCTTTTAGCTGGAGACTTTAACGTCACCGTAAGTGTTAATGAGCGAAGAGGAGGTTCGAAAGTGAGAGATCAGTTTGGAGAAAGTATGGAGGATCTTCAGGCATCTTGGAATCTTGTGGATATAAAACCTAGGCAAGGAAACTATACCTGGAATAATAAGAGAGTTGGACCCGGACATATAGCAGCAAGACTTGATAGATTTCTTCTCAGCTCTGCCTTCCTAAGTAGGCCCCTCCTGCCCGATTCAAAAATTCTAGCTTCAACTGCTTCTGACCATTGACCTATCGCCCTATTTTTCTCATCCCCTGGAAACCTTGGGCCTCTACCTTTCAGATACAATCCGTTTTGGCTGGAGAACGAAGACTGTTATGAAGAGGTCAAAGCTATTTGGAATCAGTTTATCCCTGGATCACCAGGCTTCATATGGGAAAACAAACTTAATAATACAAAGATTGTTTTAAAGAGATGGGATAAGGAAAACAATAAGAAATCGGGAGAAGAGATAAACTCTCTGCAAGAGGAACTCAAAACTTTGCAAAGCCAAATGGAAACCGAGCAGATAACTGAGCACATTCTGAGAAAAGAAAATGACTTGGAAGCTCAAATTAGACAGGCGGCCAGAAGAGAGGAGGAGGAATGGAGGCTGCGCTCAAGATGTTTATGGCTAAAGTCGGGGGACAGAAACACCAAGTTCTTTCATGCACAATGTAAGGAAAGATACAGGAAAAACAACATTTTTAGCTTAACGAAGGAAGATGGAACTAAAATAGAGGATACTGAGGCAATCAAGAGGGAAATCAAAAATCACTTTGAGTCACTTTACAATGAGGAAGGGGATCCCCCAGTCGAGGAAATTGAGATAATGGGTCAGGAGATACCTAAGCTCATAACAGCAGAAGACAACAGTATGCTCGCAGATGTGGTTACGGAAGAGGAGGTTAGAAAAGCAGTGTGGGCCCTCCACCCTGAAAAATCCCCAGGACCTGATGGCTTCACCATCCACTTCTACAGGAAATGCTGGCATCTACTGAAAAAAGATCTACTCAGAATGATAAATTGGACAAGGAACCGAGAGAAGATAGGAGGAGGCACCAATACATCGTTCATAGCTTTAATTCCTAAGGAGAAAAAAGCCACTTTGATTGGGAGATTCAGACCCATATCTTTATGCAACTCCTCTTACAAAATTATTACTAAAGTCATAGCTAATAGAATCAAGAATCTGCTTCCAAGAATCATCTCACCTAATCAGGGCGGATTTGTTCCGGGCAGGCAAATCTATGACAATATCCTCTTAGTGCAGGAAGCAATTCATACCAGCCAGATGAACAAAGATGCAGGTATGGCTATTAAGCTTGACATGGCCAATGCTTTTGATAGAGTAAGGCATGATTTCATCTATAATATTCTGGAAAAATTTGGATTTGACAGAAACTTTATTAGATGGGTGAAAGCCTGCATTGGAGCGCCATGGATATCTCCTCTTCTAAATGGCAGGCCCACCTCCTTTTTTCGACTCTCTCGGGGATTGATACAAGGATGTCCCCTTTCACCCTTCCTTTTTGTCATAATGGCCGACTCTCTCAGCAGAAAGCTTAACTCTCTCTTGGCTTCAGAAACACTCCCTGGTATAGCCTTCGCTCGAAATGTCCAAGCTATAAACCATGCACAGTTTGCTGATGACACCATCCTTTTGGGTAGTGCCTCACCCCAAATAGCAGCCCGTTTCAAAACTTCCATAGATCTCTTCCTCAGGGCCTCAGGAGGCAAAACTAATGATAATAAATGCAATCTGTACACTTGGAACTGCCGACCTGCCAACATCAGGCTCATCTCTGCCATTTTAAACTTTAAACCCTGTCTCAATTGGACTTCCTTTAAATATCTTGGTACACCCATATGTCTTAAATATCCTTCCTCCTCTGTCTGGCTGCCTATACTAGAGAAATTCAGATCAAAGATAAATTCGTGGGGCACCCGATGGCTGAATTTAGCAGGAAAAGTCACTTTGATCAAATCTGTTTTGTCTTCTCTGCCCATTTTTACCTCTGCAATAATGGCAGCCCCGGTTTCAATTCAGAATGCCTTTAGCAAAGAGATAAGAAAGTTCCCGTGGCAAGGGGGAAAGATTCAAAATAAAAAATTTCATCTGATCAGTTGGAAGGTGGTCAAAGAAAAGAAAAATAGAGGAGGGTTAGGAATCCGAGAACCTATGTTGGTAAGCAAAGCATTAGGAGCCAAGCTTGCCTGGAGAATTGTCTCTGGAAAGAAAGAATGGTGGAAAGAAGTAGTCAGGAAAAAATACTCCAGAAGCTCAAGATTAAGATGTCTGGAAAAGAATAATAACAAAAAGGGAACGGCAATTTGGAAACTCATCTCCTCTTCCTCGACTTTGATTACTGAAGATCTCTATTGGATCCCAGGTAATGGGAAAAGAATAAATATTTGGATGGACAGAGTCAATGGAGAAATGCCCTTGGGGCAAATGAGATGTATAGATCCTATTCGCACTTGGCTGCAAAACATGGGAATTACTAAACTCATAGATCTAGTGGATTGGAAGGATAATGGAGATTGGAAAGGATGGAAAAAATGGAGACCTCCTGATAATCTCATGAATGCCTATCAAATTTTCCTCAATACCTTGCATGGAAAGGCTCCGGTGAATATAAGAGAGAAAGACCGAAGGGGCTGGGGGAAAGCAGGGGAATACTCAGTCAAAGCAGGATATGAGAAACTCACTCTCTCTAATACTCCGGTTCTCAAAAACTGGGGGAAAGTCTGGAATTCGGATGGAATCCCTAAAGTTAGCATCTTCTTCTGGCTTTTGAATCATAATAAGCTTTTAACAGCAGAAAATCTCAAAATTAGAGGGATAGAAGGGCCTTCAAGATGCACTCTGTGCAAGCAAGCGGAAGAAACTACTTTTCACATCTTTCTGGCTTGTCCCTTTGCCAAGCACGTCTGGGCTCAGGTTTTGGGGAATCAATGGAGTATATCTATTCTTCCTAAAACTTTTAAAGATCTTAGCGATCACTGGGGACGCTCCTTTCCAGGAAAAAGCAAGAAAACGATGAGAAGAATATGGAATATAGTCCCAATGAATGTCTGCTGGCAGATCTGGATACATAGAAACAAAAGTATTTTTGAGGGAAGGAACCCCAATAGCTACAGAGCAGCCATCAAAGCCACTACAATGATAGCTGAGTCTTTATCCGCCAAAGGTGTCACTATCCCTGCTCAGGAACCTCTCACCCTAGCTGAGTTTCAATGGTGCAATGCCTTCGTAAGGGCAGGCTCCCTTCAGTCCAAAAAGAAACACTCCTATCTTGACTGGGAAATCCGGAAGGAATCCGAGGATTTCTCCAGGTGGTGGAAAGAGCAGAATTCTTACAGTATTTTCTTCGACGGGGCATCCAAAGGGAACACCGGGGTGGCAGGTGCGGGTGGGGTCTTATTTGATCCCGGAGGAAATAAAATTGAATCTATCTCGTGGGGATTAGGAATCAAGACAAACAATGAAGCTGAATGGCTTGCTCTCGTCTTATCTTTCAATATGATCTCCTCCCTCAGCATCGATAATCTCAGAGTTTATGGGGATTCCAGACATGTCATTCAAACAATGAGAAGGGGTGCCGCCCCACAAGGATCTAGAGCTTACAGGTACATGCAAAGAATAAAATCTAATCCTCACTTTTCTCAGACTTCTTTCTTTCACATCTGTCGAGCGAATAACAAGTTAGCAGATGAAGCGGCCAACAAAGGAACGTTGCTAGACATCGGGCACATGGAGGATCTAAATGGTGCCTTGGGATTTCAATTTATACCATAATCTATTTAAATGGTTAAAAATGCTATGGTTATGGGTTTGAAGGGGCTTAGTGGCTTGAGGGTCCCCCTCCCCCCATCCCCGTCCTCCTCCGTAGTCGATGTATTGCGTGCCCCTGCCACACGCCCTCCTCTCCATAGCGCATGGCACATGGGCCCTCGTGGTGCTGTCAGCTCCCATGAGCAGCTCTTAAATGGGCCATCTGCCCCTCCCTCGTTGTATTACGTTATGGCTCGACCTCTCTCCAGTGCGATGAACAAGCTTTCCCTCGGCGACTTGGGCTCTCCATCCTCCCGTCCCGGACTGTTAATCCATCACAGGGCGGGCACTATGCAGAACATTATGGCGGCCATAGCCGCGTTGAGTCGCACCATGGTTGACATTAAGCTTTTTGTGCGCAACACCTACAACGAAGTTTGCACAAGCGTAAATCAAAATGAGGAAATGGCCAAGGATTTGAGCTACACTGTGAACCAGCTCGCATGCCAGGACTCCAGAATTGACGACCTGGAGAGAAACCTGTTCGAATTGATGGGCAAGGTGGATAATATGCAGGAAGACATTGTAGTCCTCACTGGAAAATCGCAGGGAAGTTGCGTCCATGGCAGTCTGACGGTTAATCAGGAGATAAAGCAGGAAAGGCAGGATGCGGCTTCTGTCTACCTTAAAAAATATGGATAGCTTGCAGTTTCAGTTTAGGTTCCTCTTTTTTGATGTTTAAGACTCTATGTTTTTCTGTATATTCCTAAATCAGCAGTTCGTCAGGGTTTATCCCTGCTCTACTTTGAACAGTTTTAGTAAGGTTTTGTTTAGAACTCTTACAGGTAGACAGATAGAATCTTCAGTTATAAATTCTCAGGCACTTGTTACTCTGTCAAATTTTTGTGAAAACTTGTAATGAATGGCTGTGCACAGCCTTTATAAATATATCTATTTCCCCTGTTCTTGTTAAAAAAAAAAGAGCACTACAAATAGACAATACCTCATCAATTATACCTGAATCAGATTCACCTTGATTTGCCTTTGTTTTGAAGTATCCTTTCTTGGATTGTTGTCATTTCCAACAATCTTTCTTGAGATGAACAGACTTGTTACACTACCAACATTTGAGTTTGTTCTTCTTTCCTTTCGATTTTGAGTGTTCCATTTTTCTTTTTATTTCTAGTAATATCATTGTTTTTACTTGACAGTCAAGGTGTTTGGGGTTTTATCCTTTTTTTAAATGAAAAAATTATAACTTTGCTTCTAGAAAAACTATGTAACTAAAAATGGAGCTATTTCAATGTTGGGAGTTCAATTCCCGTTGCAACAGTGTGTTTAAGATTCAAATCTAATGGCCAAATTTTGCAACATTGTGTTTTAGATTCAAATCTTCTTTATAACATATTTATATAATTATTAAGTTAAGTTAATTGAGTTTTTTTTAAATATAAAATGATTTGTTTTTAAGTAACAATTATTAATTTTAGCATAGTTTAAACATTTAAATATATTTAAAATATTTAAATATATCAAAACTTGAAATATATATGTGTAAAAAGATTAATTTGTATTAATTTTAACATAATTGTTACATGATACATCTTCAATTAAAATTGATCATTTAAATAAATATCATTCTTTTAAATATTTAAATATATAAATAAAAAATTTATTTAAACATATATAAATGATAATAAAATTTAGAATTCTATTTCTATATAACAATTAAAAATTAAAATTTTAAATTAATTTATAAAATTACGTTTTAGTTTCAAATCTTCTAATTCAAAATTATATTTTAGGTTTAAAATTTTAAATCTGCTACATTGTGTTTTAGATTCAAATCTTTTTTATAAAAAATTATATAATTATTAAGTTAAGTTAGTTGAGTTTTTTTGAAAAATATAAAATAATTTGTTTTTAAATAATAATTATTAATTTTAGCATGGCTTTAACATTTAAATATATTTAAATATATCAAAACTTGAAATATATATTTGTAATAAGAATAATTTGTATTTTAATATTAATATAATTGTTATATGATACATCTTCAATTAAAATTGATCATTTAAATAAATATCATTATTTTAAATATTTAAATATATAAATAAAAAACTTTATTTAAACATATATAAAATGATAATAAAATTTAGAATTATATTTCTATACAACAATTAAAAACTAAATTTTTGAATTTAGTTGTAAAATTATGTTTTTTTTTTCAAATCTTCTAATTCAAAATTGTGGTTTAGGTTTAAAATTTTAAATTAATTTGTAATATTTATAACATATATATATAATTATTAAGTTAAGTTAGTTGAGTTTTTTTTTTAAAAGTTAAATTAGTTGATTTTTGTTTTTTTAAATATAAAATGATTTATTTGTATGTAATAATTATTAATTTTAGCATGGTTTAAATATTTAAATATTTTTAAAATATTTAAATATATCAAAACTTGAAATATATATTTGTAATAAGATTAATTTGTATTGATATTAATATAATTGAGTGGTGAGAAGGAGGTGTGTTAGTCAATTTGAAATTCGATATATCATCAATTAAAATTGATCATTTAAATAAATATCATTCTTTTAAATGTTTAAATATATAAATAAAAAACTTTATTTAAAGATATACATAATGATAATAAAATTAAACAATTAAAATTTAAAATTATATTTCTATACAACAATTAAAAATTAAAATTTTGAATTAATTTGTAAAATTTTGTTTTAGGTTGAAATCTTTTAATTCAAAATTGTGTTTTAGGTTTAAAATTTTGAATTAATTTGTAAAATTGTGTTTTAGGTTCAAATCTATTCAAAATTGTGTTTTGGGTTTAAATATTTTTCTATACATTTTTTTAAATTTAAATTTAAATACATTTTTTTTAAATTAAATTTGATTTATGCATATCTTTAATTAAAAGTCTAGATTTAAATTGTTAAAAGAATTTTGAATTGTAATTTTTTTAATCATTTAAGATGATAGTAATCTCACTCAAGTGTATATAAAATCAACACAGTAAACCATTATTAAACCATAACAAATAAACTCAACATATTTTTTTTATACAACCATAATAGACCATGGTTCATCCATGGCCAACAAAATTCTCATAGTAAATGAAATTTAACTATTATCTTTGGCTTTTTATATAGGATCATAAAATAAAATATATAACAAACTATCAATCATGATGCTACATTCTATCATTTATATTTGCAATGTTTTTGGAGGATTTATTTATGTTGACATGGCACATTTCTCAATGGTTTTGTTCTTGTGACCTTATTAAGGGTTATGTTGGACCATGATATTGTCACATTTGTCTTGATTGACTAATATTGACTTAGTATTCCTTAATGGTCATGATTAATTGTGGTTTCATTCCTCAATGGATTTGTTGCATTATGGCATTTAGCAATGCTTATGTCACATTGCAACATTTTGGAAAGGTTTTATGTTTCATTGTTATCAATGGATTTGCATTGTTTTGCAAGGGTTTCATCATAGTGTGTCGTTTTATCAAAGGTTATGTTGGATTGTGGCAGTGTTGCATGGTTATGTCATATTGTGACAGTAGTTATGTTTGCTTAGGTTGACTTGGTACATTCCTCAATGGTTTTATCGCATTGTGATGTTCTTTAAGGGTTATGTTGGATCGTAACATTCATCAAGCCTTAATTTTTTTAAATATACAATCACATTAAGAAATGAAGAGGTTGTGACAATAATAGGTTTATAATCATATATATATAGATATATATATATATATATAGATATATATAGATATAGATATATATATATATATATAGATATATATAGATATAGATATATATATATTGGGATGTTTATCTTGGTTGACCCTATTGTGGTTACGTTACTCAATGGTTTTGTTGCATTATGATATTTAGCAAAGGTTCTGTAGCATTGTGATATTTATCAATGCTTTTATGTTGCACTCATGTTCATAATAATCATGTTTCAGTTATGTCATCTTGGCACATTACTCAAAGGTTATGGTTAATTGTGGCTAAATTTGTTAATTAAATTACAGTGTTTTGCAAGGGTTTTTCCACAATGTGACGTGTACCTCATACATAATGTTGCATTAATAATTGTTTTGATTTCAACTAATATCATATTGTGTTGGATTATGACTGTTTGTCTCATTATATAAATATTGTGTTGGATTGTGACTATTTGTCTCATTATGAAATTCATTATATAATCATTCATCTTTATGACATTCATCATTGCAATGTTCCTTGAGAGATTACTTATGTTGACTTGGTACATACTTAAATGTATTTTTCACATTTTGGTGTTCATGAACGGTTATGTTGGATTGCGACATTTTTTCATAGTGTGACGTTCATGAAGGGTTATGTTGGTTTAGTTATGTTTGGTACATTCCTTAATGGTTTTGTCGCATTCTAACATTCATAAAGGCTTACGTTGGATTATGACATTCATCGAGGCTTATGCTGGATTACGACATTGCTTCATGGTACATCCGTCAATGGTTTTGTCACATACGAGATTCATCAAGGGTTATGTTGGATTATGACATTCATCAAGGATTTTGTTTGATTGCGACATTCTTCAAGGCTTATGTTGGATTGTGACATTCCTCCATGGTACATTCCTTTATGTTTTTGTTGTGTTGTGACATTCATAAAGGCTTATGTCAGATTATGACATTCATCAAGGATTAAGTTTTCCATACTCTCTAAATATGAAAACATTAGCGAGCATTAACTACCTCGGGCTCGAAAAAAATCCAAAAAAAATCCACAGGAGAATGTCTTATTGAACATGTTTCTATATCTCTTATTCAAGCTCATTAAAAAATGAATAAAGTTGCAATTTTACTTCTTCAAGATTGTTAAACATTTACGAAGAAGATACAATTGAGCATACTTCTATCTCTTGTTCGAGCTCATTAAAAAATGAAAACGGTAAGTCTAAAAGAGAAAAAGGGGGGGGGGATTCATTGTCTATATCATACAAGTGGCATCATGTTTTACATCACCCTCGCACATGGCACCTATTTTCATCTGTGTCTTACAATTGGTTTATAGCCTTGCTTTAGAAATATACCATTTCCCTGAGTCATATTACTTCTCTGATTCGTTACTCTTCCAATCACTATGGAGGGTTTCCTGATGCCTCATGTATCATTGCACTATGGTCTATATGGTGTTCTTGAGTCTTTACTACCTACTCACACAGTTGTCGTGCTATATGTTCAAGGGAATGTCAACCTGAGTCGACCATTCTACAGTCATGTTGACCTTTTTTGTTGGTAATCCCTATGTCAGTTTGTCATACATGGTGATCATACATCTCTATCACATCTCTCGATGTCTATTTCGTGTCGATTGATGGGGTATACATTAAATACCTCAATTGACGGATTCCTTCCTATCAACGCAAAATGTCTATCTAGGAAGTGGATCTAGAAACATTAGTACCTTGGAGATTGCAGTCATCAGTGGAATGTATTACTCGCATTTGAGAAGGAGTACCCATCATTGACTCCTAATAGAGAAATTCTACAGGTGTTCAACATCAACTCATCTATTCACACTCGTTAGAATGTACTAGGTGTCTTGGGATCCATTATCATCATTGATGGATTCCCTCGTGTTTGTTAACGGAAAGCATCATTTACTGGTAATCAGACGTATTATCACATGTTCAACATTAGCACATCTATTCATATGTTGTAGAATCACACCATCGGGGTTTGAGACGAAGACCTTGGGTTAGAGGTTGCATCCCTCAGCCTTGTTTCCCCTCCCAAGTTGTGTTGGACTTATATCACTAGTTCAAACATTGTATGAGGACCATCTGTGCACTCTTAGTGGTTCTATTTGTCCTCCTGACAGGTATATTATTTATTGTTACATAGATTCACACTGTATTGTTCAGTAGCTATGATCTCATTGGTTCACATAGATCCACATTGTATTGTTTGGTGGCTATGTTATTTGTCATGACATTGATACACTCTTGTATTTATTTTGGCCATGATATTGAATACTTCATTTATGGATCCGTAATATACTCTTGGTGGCCATGCTTTATCCTACTTTTATAGAAGTTGGGTATTCCTGAATCAAGGATGATATCTACATACCTAGTTGATGTTTTGTAGGTTCTCTCTAGTTTCTTGTATCCATGACCTTTTCCTTGACTTGTTTTTATAAAGTGTTTCAGCCATCATCCTCTCTTCTAACCTCACACTTTAGGGGGCATCTGTTATGCCCTTATTTGTCACCTTGGGTTCATTGGAGATACCACTTTATTTCCTAGCTAAGACACTTACCTTTGTACCTTTCTCTAGCCTCATTTCTCCCACTTTTTCACCACAATTTCCCTTTGTATGCTTTTAGGGGGGCGATGGTCAGCCTTCCATCCCTCCCTGTATACTTGCAGGGGAGTGATACCATCACTCCCTACATACCTTGATGGGGGCGATAGTCCACCAATGCTTGATTTTTGGGCATTATATTGATTGGATCTTGTGCATGACTTGCCTCCAATTCATCTAGCATGGGAACTCACACACCAGATCGATACCATCGATCACTTGGATTCTAGATTCATCCCCCATCCACCCTTCCGTCACCTATATATTGAGGCCATTTTATGAGAAAGGGGAGACTCTTGTTATGCATTGTTATGCTCGTGAAATCAGTTTGATTCTCTCAGCCATTGTGATCATCCTATTGTCTACAGCCTAGGAAGTTCTCCGATCTAGAACATTGGAAGAGATTTGCATCTTCATCACAAGGTAATCTATGGTGTACGTCTCCTATTATTATTCAATATAGACATGTGATTTATCCCCCTTTCTATCATGTTGTTCATGGATGATTATGTTTCTCTATTATAGATCTACATTATTCATAACACATACATATTGGATCTGTTATTTCTTGTGTAATACAGATTAGATCTTGTTTATGCTAGCTTAGATATATGTTTATATTTCCATTTTTATAAATCATTTATATGTCAAGAGGTTCTTGAGAAGGGTTTGGATGTCTCTTTGTGTGTAGGTTGATTGGATAAGTGGAGCTAGATCTAGAGCAAGGATGATCAGGTCTGCTGTAATGTACCCACCTGCTGACCCAATGCAAGGAAGGGAACATGGCACTAAGATCTGGGCATTTCATAAAACTCAGCCCACTAATTAAAATCATAAAAATTTAATTATTGGTGTGTAGATACAAATTAGGCAATATGCACAGCGGAATTAAAACTAATCCACACACACGATTAATGCTCATCCAGCATATCAAAATAATCATTAATTAAACATTGCAGAAGTAAATACATAGACATAAAAACACTTATCTTCATTATGCAATTGCCCCAAGCAACTAGCTATGTCGCTGCAACGTTCCACCCAACCATAGGCTCTTCGACAGCTTATACTGAGTCCATCCGAAGGCCACCCCCGAGCTGGGCATGATTCTCATAAGGAAAGGGAACATTCCAGCTCCCACGCAACCCATTAACCATTTCATCTCAGCCAAGCCATTCCAACTGGGTTTATCAGGCTGCACTTGAACCCTGGAGGCTTACACTCAAGCTCAAGCCAAAGCTATGAATACCCATAACCCATACCCAACATACTCTTCTCTCACACAGCATGCACAGACATGGGGCAGGGATACACAATTCAAACAATGGGATTTTACAAATAATATGGCCATAGGTTTTCCCCAAATCGTGGGCACCCCAAAAATGGATTGGGAGAAGGAAATTCGACCATAGGGGAGAAAACGATTTCTTCCACAGATATCACAGCATTCCATGGGCCAAAGAGCCTCTATACACCCCAAAATCGATTTCCTCTTTCTTCCCAACTGCTATACCACAAAAAACGCCCTTCTCTACTGGGAGAATGAAGGAAAAACATAGCCCACATGCCTAGAAAACGCCCAGGTAGCTCTAAACTCGTGAGGGAGAAGGAATGATCCTGGATTATGGGTTGGGGGAGAAACACATGGCTCTTTTCTTGCCCCAAGAAGCAAAACGCGAATTCCCATGAAGGGTGGCTTTCTCATACCCGAATTTGGATAGCCACACCTCCATATTCCCAAGGCATTAACTACCTCAACCAACTCTTGGGAGAAATCAATGGTTGGGTATAAAAGTCAACATGGGTAGTTGAGGGTTTGATGGGTTCTCTCATTGACACTTGGCTTGACCTGATTGGCTCAAGGGTTTGAATGTTTTCCCTCCCAATTCCTTGTGAGATCATGCCCCTATCTCTTTGTTGCATTGCATAGCTAGTTGTGGGTATTTTTATTAAAATGCATATTACATGATATTTGAATTTCCAATGTGCATGGCTAGCACGCAAATCATATGCATCACTAAATCGATGGCGGGGCCTTGGCCTTGAGCTCCTCACCATGATTTCATAACAATAATACATCATTTATAATGTTAATTCCATGGGGTCAAACTGGGGACATTACATCTGCAACATCTAAGGGTTGTTTAAACCAAAGGAACTCTCTTATCTAAGGTATGCCACATTCCTTTCTCTCTCTTCTTCATGATTGCATGAGAGTGGATGTGTAGATCTAGTGTCTATATAGTTAGATCTAGTGGGAAAATCGCATTGGTATACCCTACGGTCTGTCTTGAACCAAGGGAAAGGGTTCAAGAGGGTGCTCACCTATCTGCAATAGAAAAATATACTACACATACGCCAAGCTAATAACTAGGAACCGCCCAATAGTTACATCCTCTCTATGTCACACTTTTCATGTATAACAAGACAGATTGTCATCATGTCATATTTTATAATTAAAAATAATTGGTGAAAGAGCATAGTGGTTTGTTGTACTTAAATACATCAAATTCCAAAGGAACTTATTTGGGAAACTATAAAAAGAACATGAAAAAAAAGAAACTAACTAAGAAAATGAAACTGCTAGACTGTGAAAAGAAAGAATCCTAAATAGTGATCCAAAATAAATAAATAAAATGCATGAGCGATAAAAAAAATGATTTATGGATAACATGAAGCCTACTCCTACTCCTATGACAGAATAAAAATGGATCGTGAAGGATGCCAATTGATGTAAAGGAATGCATCGTGAATGCCACGACCATTATTTGAATTTTGAGATTGGTCTAAGATTGTAAACTAAGTGCCAAAAATTGACATGGATGTGATCATGAAAATATGCAAGGAAATGTTAGTCCTAATCGACTCATACAAAAGTAATTGTAGATGAAATGAGTTACTACGTGTGTGATATAAAAATTTGACTACCCATAAATTCCAAATGTAATCACTAAACACCAGTCCAGGAATTCCTCTGATCACCTCATCGACCATGTCATATTTATTTGGGATAAAGCATTTAAATCATCAGCATTAATTGAATTGACATTGATTAGAGCCTCGTCGATCTCTTTATCATTATTGTTATCCATAACGACAAATTGTTCATTGTTGATTGTCTTAGGATAAAGGAATTTAATTTCTTCTTCATGACCAATGATGATATTAGATGCATCAGTTCCTTCATGGTTGAATCTATCAATATAATGCAATTACTTTCTTCTTCAAAATTAGAAATATTCAAATGATTTTCATTAATGGGATGAAATTTAACTTGATATGAGAATTTTCTTTAAATAAAAATATGATCATTTGGATCAGAAAGTTGCATGAGTTCACCTTTATTGTTAAGCAAGCAAATCTCATCAACAAGGTCAACTAAGGAACCATCGTTGATGGAATGAGGTATTTCTTGGAATTGACTTGGAAAGTATCATCCTCAAAATGAAAAACTTTGTGAAATCCATGAGGAGAAACATAATTAAGAACATTAGTATAAGTATTATGGATTTCATTAAGAAAGGAATTTGGAATTTAGGAATACTAATAAGAAGAGGATTTACTAAACACATATTCATTCTTACATTTAGCTTCCAAGAATATCTAACAAGTGTTTGGGTCATGATGCTCACCACCAAAACTGCACCAAGTCAAAGGAGGGTTCAAGTTATCAAATCTGGTCTTGCAAAGATGAAAGAATCCCCCTGACCCTTGATTGAATGGTAAGGAAAGGATTTGAAACAATAGGCGGTATATCCATAAAGTGAGTTAAGAAACATACAAACCATTACAAATAGGTCATAAATGTGGTTAGAATGACAATATTTGTCAAATATTAAGATATGATCATTAGGATCTTGAGGATATAGTCCCATGAATCAGGGAAGATTTTCATCGAAATGTCTATCTCTTAGACTAAAATATGGAATTCCTGGAATATCGACAGGGTTAACACTATGGTACCATGCATTAGTAATGGTTGGATAATGTGGATAATTTGAATAGAATGTTTCAACAAGATACACTCAAGGATTGGATTCAGGAAAACTCAAAGAAAGATAAGGAACATGTTCCCCAGTATGGTCACCATGTATGTTGCTTCTCAAAACAAAATGGTTTGAGGGAAACAACACTGTAAATACCCTTGGAGGGTTGTTCAAGGGGAGGATGGGGATGGAATCTTGGGTTGCATTAGATCCCTTAGATAGATAGGATTATCAAGGTTGATCAAGGTAATCAAAGTCATAAATAAATGAAAGATGGATATCATTTGTGTGATTAAATGCAAGAACGCTTTCAAAATAATAATGTTAATCCACTCTATAACTAATAGTTCTAATTAAATCCAAGCCACAAATGATAATCCTCTATTGCAAACTGATTCTGTAAATAATCATATGGATAGAAACCAATCTTGCAGTAACAACTTATAAAAGAATAGAAGATAAATCATGCACCCAGACTTTCAATGAGTAACCTAAACAAAGTAACAATGTATAAAAGGAAATAGCAATCGAATTAATCATCCACACATGCAGAAATAATCATAGAAAATCTACTTACTTACAAACAAGTAACAACTCCTGATTAGAAAATGGGGACCTTCCTTCTCTAACCATGGTTGTGAACAAACTACACTTAAGAATTTAGAGAATTAAAGGCGCATTACTATTAAATGAGAAAAAGCATGATACAAGTTACAACAGCGCTCTGTCCACACCCTATGGATTTCTTATGCAAATTCTCAACACCCAATATTCAAAGGGATGGGTCTTTTATGCATGATTTGAGTAACAACATCCCTAAAGTTGGAATAATGGAACTCTTGTTCATACAATTTATAGCATATAGTTTGTTACTTGTTGATGCTATTACACCTTAATATACAATAATAAAACTGGTTGTTACATAACTCAACCTAAAAATGTTTATGATGTTGATATTCCTACATTCTAGACAACTAAATATTTCCATGCTGGCACTTGTTAGATCGACACTTGACCATAGGTCAAAGACCAAATGCTCAAGTTTTGTATTGTCATGACAACATCTCAATCTAGGAACTAACAACAAAGTAACAATATACTAAAAATGTTGATGTATATGTAACTTCGGAATGTATTTCATCTGTATATTTTATATATATTTATTGTACCCTTATAAGAGATGTGTTATTCCTCTATAAGGAAGTGTCGTCATGTGGATTGACAAGTGTCACAAGTGTGTGTACTTGCCGATGGGTTATTAGACCACCATTTGGGGTCGGCCCGGAATTATATATAAGATAATGTGGATGTATCTAAGTAGACAAGTCGGCCCCATTGGGTCACTGGGCAAAAAGGTGAGTATAAATAGAGATAGAAGATCTCTATTTTATTCATTCGGAAAAGTAACTCACTATCTATCTGAAAGTGGCGCATTAGTGAGGAGGAGGAGGATTATCTGCTAGGAGACTATCTCAGTGTTATTTGGTTGTATTTTGGTTGAGCCATTGCTCTCTCTATCTCTGAGGAAGTTGTGGGGTTTTTCACCTTAGGGTTTTCCCCAGGGAAACTCTGTGTCTCTTGTCTCTATGCTTTTGATTCTTGTGATGCTTGTGATGCTTGTCATATTATGATTGTCATGCATTGATATACTGTAGATGTTATTCTCTCAGCAAAGATCCTATAGTATTGTGAATTAATACTCAAAATTTAACATGGTATCAGAGCTTAACTAAGAAGAAGACATTTTGCAGTGACGGAAGCTTGTATTCCTTGTTTATTGGGTTTCTCTCCACATATTTTTGAAATTCAGTATAGTAGATTGGATCTACTCATCAAGGCGCATCTATCTGTCCAATCAGAATTCAGTTCCGAGCATTTTCAGATTTGGCCCTAAAAATTAGGGTTTCCACAAAAATAGGAATTTATGGAAACTGAAGGCACAGCTAGAAGCTCCTTGCAAAAATCGAAGGTTAGAGATTTGGATCGAGATTTTTGGCTGGGTAGATCTCCGGGAAACTCAAACCCTAATTCAGGGCTCTCCCTAGTGAACCCGGGAGGACAAAAAGGCAATTTTGAAGGGCAAGACCTTGCTGATCTCAAATTCTGAATGTACTAGGCTGATAAGCTCTCCAAGGCGCATCTTTCTATCCTTTCGGAATTTTGAAATTCACATTTTGAATTTTTAGGGTTTCTCTGACAAACCCTAATCCGGGACCAAATCCAGTTTTCAGCACTTCAAGTGGTAAGTCCTAAATCTTTTCTATTTCCATTTGAAGTACTCTTAAAGATGTCTCTCCACACCAAGCTTGAGGATAAGCTTGAAGGGGCTGATAACTTCCGATCCTGGAAGTATAGGATTGGGTTAATCCTGGAAGAGAATGAGTTGGACTCATATGTGAAAGAAGACATCCCTATCCCAGAGGATGAAGAAGCCAAGGCATTGCACAAGAAGAACTTGGTCAAGGCAAAGAGAATCATTGTTGATTCTATCAAAGACCATCTCATACCTCATGTGTCTTCTCTTAAGACACCCAAAGAGATGTTTGAATCTTTGACCAAGCTATTTGAAGGAAAGAACATAAATCGGAAGATGACCCTGCGGAACCAATTGAAAGCAGTGAAGTTTCAGAATGGAGAAACCATTCAATCTTACCTTTCAAGGGTCTCCCAGATCAAGGAACAACTAGAAGTAGTGGATGAAATGGTGGAGAATGGTGAAGTGGCTATAACCACTCTAAATGGCCTACCCAGGTCATGGGATTCCTTTATCCAAGGAATTTGTGCAAGGAAGAAGTTGATCTCCTTCAGTAGACTATGGGAAGAATGCTCACAAGAAGAAGCAAGGCTTGTGGCACGAGAAGAAAAGATGGGGAATGAAGATCAAGCTCTCACAGCTCACACCAGGAAAGCAAAGTCCAAGAAAGAGCCATCTCACTCCAAGAGATCTTCACATCACTTCAAAGAAAGAAGAATATGCTTCACCTGTAATGAGAAAGGACATATTGCCATAAATTGTCCCAAGAACAAGAAGGACAATAACATCCCCAACAAGAAGAAGAAGGGCAACAAAAGAAGATTTCATGCTCATGCTGCCGAAGATGATGAACCTCCAAAGAAGAAGGCTAGGGAAGAAAGTGATAGCAATGATGACTCATCAAGTGAAGAAGAGTATGTTCTGATCTCTGCTCTCACAGGTACCATCTCCCATGGCTGTAATGATTGGTTGATTGATAGTGGGGCTTCCAAACACATGACTGGGTTTAAGGAATCTTTTGTGAATCTATCTGAACATGAATCACCCCATAAGGTGAAACTTGGGGATGATTATCAATACCCTATCAAAGGAAGTGGTGAAGCCTCATACAACCTAGATTCTGGAAAAACTTTGAAGATGAAAGAAGTCCTTTATGTGCCTGGACTCAAGAAGAACTTACTCTCCATCTCTGCACTGGATGCAAAAGGTATGAGGGTTGCATTTGTGGATGGCCAAGTCCTAATGTGGCCAAAAGGAAAGAACATAGATGATGCAATAGTGATTGGAGAGCAAGAGGGAGGCTTTTATAAATTGAAGGGACAACCTGAACATGCCATGGTGCATGAATCCATGGAGCCAAGTGAACTTTGGCATAGAAGACTTGCTCACATGCACAACAGAGCACTTCCAATTGAAAGCAAGGTAGTAGAGGGTCTTCCTGAAATCAAGACCAAAAATGAAGGTGTTCGCAAAGGATGTGCAAAAGGTAAGAACATTAAGAAGGCTTTCCCAAGCAGTGAAAGCAAGGCAAAAGACATCCTAGAAATCATCCACTCAGATGTATGTGGCCATATGTCATCCAGTTCCCTGAGTGGGTATGTTTACTATGTCTCATTTATTGATGACTTCTCCAGGAAGACTTGGGTATACTTCTTGAAGGGAAAAGATGAGGTGCTTGATAAATTCAAGGAATTCAAAACCTTGATGGAGAATCAAACTGACAAGAAGATCAAAACATTCAGATCCGACAATGGTGGAGAATTCACCTCAAGTGACTTCAAGGAGCTTTGCAGTGATTCAGGGATTAAGAGGGAGTTGACTGCTCCTTATAATCCTCAACAGAATGGTGTTGCAGAAAGGAAGAACATAACTATCATGGAAGCAGCAAGGGCAATGTTGCATGACCAGGATCTTCCTATGCATCTATGGGCAGAAGCAGCTAGAACAGTTGTATATGTGCAGAATAGAACACCCCACAAGATATTGGACAACAAGACACCAGAAGAGGTCTTTTCTGGTAAGAAACCTGAAGTCAGTCATCTCAGAATATTTGGTTGTCCAGTATACACTCATGTCCCAAAGGAAAAAAGGACTAAACTAGATCCTTCAGGAAAGAAGGGTATCTTTGTGGGTTACAGTGAAAGCTCGAAGGCTTATAGAATATACTTTCCAGGGTTCAAGAAGATTGATGTCAGTAGGGATGTAACATTTTATGAAAACTCAGCATTCATCAAATCAAGGAAGGCACCTACTGAAGTTTATGAAGAACCTAAGGAAACAATATTTCAGGACACTACCATGACTGAAGTAGTTCCAGAAGCTGTTCGTGAGTTTGAAGATCCACAAGAACCTGTAGATCCACCCCGTGAGGATAACACTCACAAGAGGAAACCTGTATGGGCTAGAGAACTCATTCAAGATGCAGAAAGATTTGGTATTCTAGAAGAAGAACATAGAGCAAAGAAGAGAACCAGATCACAGACCAGCTATGTTGCTTTACTCTGTGACATTATGAACAAAGTGCCTTCCAGTTATGAAGAGGCAGCGGAAAAGAAAGAATGGAAGGATGCCATGGTTGAGGAATACCAATCAATAATGAAGAATGATGTTTGGGATGTTGTCCCAAGACCTAAACAGAAGTCTGTTGTGACTTCTAAATGGATCTTCAAAATCAAGCATGCTGCAGATGGTAGTGTGGAGAAATACAAAGCAAGATTCGTAGCTCGTGGTTTCTCTCAGAAAGAGGGAATAGATTATGAAGAAACTTTTGCACCTGTAGCCAGGTATACTTCCATCAGAACAGTACTTGCCCTGGCTGCAGCAATGAAATGGAAAATACACCAGATGGATGTCAAGACTGCTTTCTTGAATGGTGTATTTGAAGAGGAAGTATATGTGGAACAGCCACTTGGTTTTGAAATACATGACAGGGAGTCATATGTGTGCAAATTGAAGAAAGCCTTGTATGGCTTGAAGCAAGGTCCCAGAACTTGGTATGGTAGGATGGACAGTTTCCTATCTAGCTTGGGCTTTACCAAGAGTAAAGCGGATTCCAACCTTTACTACAAGGTTGAGGAAGGGAATCCTGTGATTCTACTCCTGTATGTGGATGACTTATTTGTAACAGGAGATGACAGACTGATTGCAGATACTAAGAGGAAGCTTGCTGCTGAATTCGATATGAAAGATTTGGGAATGATGCACTATTTCCTAGGTATGGAGGTGTGGCAGAATGCAGGTGGGATCTTCCTTGGTCAAGGGAAGTACACAGTAGATATCTTGAAGAGATTCGGGATGATGGATTGCAAGGCCATGGCCACACCTATGGCATCGAATCTGAAGCTTCTATGTGATGCTTCATCTGAGCTGGTTGATGTCTCTTTGTATCATCAGATGATTGGGTCCTTGATGTACCTGA
This sequence comes from Larix kaempferi, assembly GCA_027924585.1. Taxonomy (NCBI): domain Eukaryota; kingdom Viridiplantae; phylum Streptophyta; class Pinopsida; order Pinales; family Pinaceae; genus Larix; species Larix kaempferi. Next base: position 15,877,467 of record BSBM01000757.1, on the reverse strand, counting down.
CGAACACGAGACCAGACATTTGCTTTGCTGTGAACACATTGAGCCAGTTCCTGACGGATCCGAGGAGTGTTCACCTAGTTGCTGTAAAGCATGTTCTGAGGTACCTGAAGGGTACAGTGGATTATGGGCTCAAGTATGAAGCGAATCAAAAGTTTAACCTGCAGGGTTATGTTAATTCAGATTGGGCTGGTAGTGCTACAGATAGGAAGAGCACATCTGGGTGTTGCTTCAGTATGGGATCAGGTGTGATCTCTTGGTTTAGCAGGAAGCAGTCCTGTGTAGCACTGAGTATAGCTGAGGCAGAGTATGTTGCAGCCTGTTCAGCTAGTTGTGAGGCAGTATGGCTACGGAAGCTACTGTCTGATTTATTTGATCTCCCGTTGGATGCTACTGGTATCTTCTGTGATAACCAGAGTTGTGTGAAGCTGTCTGAGAACCCAGTGTTTCATGACAGGTTGAAACACATAGAGATCAAATATCACTATATCAGGGATATGGTGCAGAGAGGAGCCGTGAAGCTCCTGTATGTTACGACGGACGAGCAGATTGTAGATGTGCTGACAAAGACACTTGCCAGGGTGAAGTTCGAGTACTTCAGAGAGAGGCTTGGCGTGCTTCAGATCGAGGACACTTCGAGGAAGAAGTGATGGACACATTTGCTGAAGCCATTCCAAGCATGTTGGAAGGGGGATCCTTCACATGGATATGGATGTAAGCGCTAGATGATGAGCATCAGGATGATGTTCTGGTTTCTGCTTGGATATGATCAGTTGGATCATTATATGTATGTATGTATGCATCATGTTGATGCTGGATATGATCAGTTGGATCATTATATGTATGTATGTATGCATCATGTTGATGCTGGATATGATCGGTTGGATCATGTGTATGTACTTTGTATGCATCATGTTGGATGCTGGATATGATCGGTTGGATCATGTGTATGTACTTTGTATACGCATCATGTTGGATGCTGGATATGATCGGTTGGATCATGTGTATGTATTTTTTATGGCCGCATGGATACATTGTGTGGATCATGTATCTTTGTATGATCAGGTAGATCATGTATGCTGATGGATACATTGTGTGGATCATGTATCTATGTATGTATCAGGTGGATACTTGGTGTGCATCAGATGGATGCATTGTATGATCAGGATGATCGTGGATGACGAGCTTCTCCAGATGACATGCAGCAGGATGTTGCAGTGATGATGATTAGGATGATCATGTGTACATCAGGATGATGTTTGATGAGTATCAGATGATACTTTGTGGTCGTGGATCAGGTTGTGCAAGTAAGCATGTAATTTGTGCCCTGGGAGATTTGCAGATGGTCTTTCGAGGTTTTGCCTATGGCATGTAATTCAGTGCCCTGGGACATCTGGCAAATGCTCTTGCGAGGTTTTGCTTGGAAGGACATGTAATTTGTGCCCTGGGAGATCTGTAGATAGTCTTTCGAGGTTTTTCCTTTGGCATGTAATTCGGTGCCCTGGGATATCTGGCAGATGCTCTTGCGAGGTTTTGTCCTATGGCATGTAATTTGCTCCTGGGAGATCTGGACAGGATGAAAAAGGCCTCAGATGCTTCAGCCAGGTTTTTCCATGACCACATGTAATTTGCTCCTGGGAGATCTGGACAGGATAAAAAAGGCCTCAGATGCTTCAGCCAAGTTTTGTGGTGAGATCACATGTAATGTGCTCCTGGGAGATCCGACAGGTAGAGCCGTGTACTCGTAACAGCCTGGGATGCTTCAGCCAGGTTTTGTGATGGGTCACATGTAATGTGCTCCTGGGAGATCCTATAGGTAGAGCTGTGTGCTCGTAATAGCCTGGGATGCTGCAGCCAGGTTTTGTGACGCACGTAATGAGTCCTGAGGATTCCACAGTATGGCCAGTGATGATGAAGACCTGCAGATGGCGGGCCTACATCCAGTATGAAAAAGGACTGGCTCTGTAGAACTTCCTATGACGAGTAGAGTCAGAGATTGGTTGAGATAGCAGCAGCAGTGACGTTGATGATGACGATGCATCGATGACGATGATCCAAAGAAGAAGACTTGTTTAGCAGATCTGTGTCGAGAAATACCTTCCAAGTTAAGAGGGAGTGTTGATGTATATGTAACTTCGGAATGTATTTCATCTGTATATTTTATATATATTTATTGTACCCTTATAAGAGATGTGTTATTCCTCTATAAGGAAGTGTCGTCATGTGGATTGACAAGTGTCGCAAGTGTGTGTACTTGTCGATGGGTTATTAGACCACCATTTGGGGTCGGCCCGGAATTATATATAATATAATGTGGATGTATCTAAGTAGACAAGTCGGCCCCATTGGGTCACTGGGCAAAAAGGTGAGTATAAATAGAGATAGGAGATCTCTATTTTATTCATTCGGAAAAGTAACTCACTATCTATCTGAAAGTGGCGCATTAGTGAGGAGGAGGAGGATCATTTGCTAGGAGACTATCTCAGTGTTATTTGGTTGTATTTTGGTTGAGCCATTGCTCTCTCTATCTCTGAGGAAGTTGTGGGGTTTTTCATCTTAGGGTTTTCCCCATGGAAACTCTGTGTCTCTTGTCTCTATGCTTTTGATTCTTGTGATGCTTGTCATATTATGATTGTCATGCATTGATATACTGTAGATGTTATTCTCTCAGCAAAGATCCTATAGTATTGTGAATTAATACTCAAAATTTAACAAAAAATAGTCCAATATTGAACCCCATGCAGAAGTAACGACAACGATCTTCCAGTAGACAACCAACTCATCTTATACTGTCTACATGTTGGAATATCAAGCAATACCTAGAGGGGGGGGTGAATCAGTATTAGGCTATCTTCTAAAATTTTATCACATTTAAAACATAATAAACAAAGAAGATAGAATGCACAATATTATCGTGGAATCCCAATTGGGAAAACCACCAATACTTTCTATTACTACAAAATTATATTTATAAATAGTTTGCAAGCACCAACTTGCTGGATGCACCAACACCCAAATTTTTCAGCTACAACTGAACAATGCACCAACTGGAAAGAAGCCATAACCCCCTACAGGATTGCAACATGTCCTTGCACCTCCCAACCACCCTTATTTGTTTTTATGAGATTTCCATATCTTCTTATTTCTTCTATTCAGTCACTGGTAATTCTTCATTTTCTTGGTCTCTGTCTTTTCTTGCTTCTACTTCGATCTGGTCTTCATAGACATATTTCTTCAATTCAATCTTCGGTATATATATTCTTCTATGAGATCGAACCATTGTGTATTTTCATCCATCATGTCCATTCACCTTAATGTCCTTCTAATATCACACCCTTTCACACAGGGTTAATTAATTATTGGTTTATTGGCTAATTTTCGATCAAGCATGATTAAATCCTCTACGCATTTCTTAACTTCTCGCATCTAATTTTCACCTTCACACTACTAAATTAATCTTTCTGGAATGCTCAAATCATCTTTCCCACCATACTTAAAATACCTCTTTGCAGGCTTAATATAAGCTTTGTGCGGGCATATCATTATGCCTCTTCCAGGCATATATTAATGCCTTTGCGGGCATATTTAAACCCTTGTGTGGGCATACCCAAGCCCCTTGCGGGCATATCCCAAGCCCCTCGCGGGCATTATTCAATCCCCTTGCGAGCATATCCATGTAAAATTAGTCACAGCAGATCTAATGAACAAGTAAATCAATCACAACAGATGAACATAGAAAATATGGTGCAAAACTGTGCAAAACATGCAGCAGTGCTCTCTATCCCAGAAAGGGTGAATGAATTACAATACAAACTGTCACAATGAATGAGCAATTCGAATTTCCTTAGGAGGTCATTCGAATCACAGAATGGAGTAGCTTGACTCTGTCTAGGAGTCCTCATAAATCATCGGTGGTGCTCATCAATCACAACAACCAGTCATCCAGGTGTCAAACTGAGTCTAAATGAGTGTAATAAATGTAACTGAAGTGTGTAGCACTGATATAGGATCTGGAGGCTCAGTGGGGGCGCATGGGAGGCTAACTGGAGTCAGAACAAGTCACCTAATCGAACTGGAGGTCAATCGGAGGTGAAACAGTCAGTCAGGAGTGAAACTAGCCTCAAATCAGGGAGAATCGGAGCTAACTGAATGTAACTGGAGTGAATCTGCAGTGGTAGGTGAACAAGTGCGCCCTTCTCTGGCAGTAGGTGAGAAGAGGGCGCCTTTCAGCTTAGGAGGGCTAAAACTCTGTGGTAAGTGGCTCCCGGGTGCTAGAAGAAGGTGGATAAGGTGCTGGAGGCATCAAACTGGTGACTGGGATGCATGCAAGTGCATATCCTGAAATAGATCATGCAAGATCCTGAAGTAGATATGTATCCTGAAATAGATGATGTGGATATCCGAACACCCCCCCTCAAGCTAGACTATGATGTGCCAACTAAAATAATGTGGGGCCCTGGTAACTAAGACCAAAGGTCACCCCAATACAATAATCCAAAAATGCTGAAAATAAACTAAGTGAGGAAAGAGGGAAAAACCAGTGGGAAGAAAGCCCCCCCTCAAGCTAAAGCATAATAATGAATCAATCTGTCTCCACCATGATGGAACTCACCCCCAACAGTGAACGAAGGTAAGATAACTTCTTCTCAGTGAAGCTCTTGGTGAAGATGTCTTCAATTTGCTCATCAGTAGGGCAATATTGCAGAATGATGGTGCGGTCATGCACCAACTGTCGAATGTAATGCATATGAATCTCAATGTGTTTGGTCCTCTGCCACTGAACTGGATCTGTGGAGATCTTGATAGCACTTTGATTGTCACAAAATAGGACAGTCGAAGTAGTGCCACCAAAACCAAACTCAGAAAGAATACCCTGCAACCAAACTGCCTAAATGCATGCAACGACTGCCCCTCGATACTCTGCCTCTGCTGAAGAAAGTGCAATGGATGCTTGCTTTTTGCTGGACCAGCAAATAGCACCATGACCAATCATGAAAACATAACCGGAATTGGACTTCCGATCAATGCTATCACCTGCCCAATCTGAATTAGTAAAACCAATGAAATCTAGCTCAGAATCTGCAGCATAATGTATGCCAAACTGTCTCGTACCTTGCACATACTGCAAGATCCGCTTGGTTGCTCGCCAATGAAGCTCATGTGGCTGCTGCATATATCTTGACACGGCACTCACGGCATATGAGATATCAGTCCGTGAATGTGTCAAATAAAGTAGTGAACCAATCAACTGTCGATACATACTGCAATCTGCAAGCGGTGTGGAATCTCCCTCCTCAAGACTGATTCCTGAGAGGAATGGGAACGGGGCTGCCTTACATTCAGCCATATTAAACTTCAATAACAGGTCGGAAGCATATTTTTGCTGAGATATAGTGATCCCATCAAAATTTTGAGCTATCTCCAAGCCCAAAAAGTGACTCAGCAAGCCCAAATCGCTCATGTCAAAAGCTAGATTTAAGGCAGATTTTAGCTTGTTTATTGAAGTAAGTGTGCTACCAGTAATAAGCAGATCATCAACATAAAGTACAATAACCAACAAATTACCTTTAACTCGCTGAAGATAGATATTCGGATCAGATTTGCATCTTTGGAAATTCTGAGAAAGAAGGAAGGAGTCCATCTTTGCGTACCAAGCTCTTGGGGCCTGTTTTAACCCGTACAAAGATTTCTTCAATCTACAAACCAATGATGGATCTGATGTATAACCCTCTGGCTGCTGCATATAGACCTCTTCAGCAAGGTCTCCATGTAAAAATGCACTCTTCACATCCATATGATGCACTTCCCAGTGCTTGGATGCGGCAATAGCTAAAACAAGGCGGATGGAATCCATCTTTGCAACCGGTGCAAAAGTCTCTGTGTAGTCCACTCCTTGGACTTGGGAAAAACCTTTTGCCACCAACCTTGCTTTATATTTGCTGATAGTGCCATCAGCAGCAACTTTAGTACGGTAGACCCATTTACACTTCACTAATTTTCTTCCAGGTGGAAGAGAAACTAGCTCCCATGTATTGTTCTTTTGAAGAGAACTGTACTCTTCATCCATGGCACTTTTCCATCTCGGATCTCGATGGGCTGAATAGTATGATTGGGGATCTGAACCAGCCATCAAATAAAAAATCTCAGGAAGAAATGGATCAGCAATAGAAAGAGCCATACCTGCCCTTTGAAAGTCTCCTCTTGTTCGTCTCGGATCAGCAGGATTTCCAAGACTAGAACCAGCAGATTGTAGAGTGTTTTGGGCCCACTTTGGTAACTGAGGGGGATCTGAATGGTCGGATTCCGAACCTGATATGTCATGATCATCATATTCTGCTACAATATCAGAAATATCAGAACTCATACCTTCATTATCGCTGCTCGAATCTTCTTCTGGTGAAGGCGGTGAATCGGCAGTTTTCTCCTCAACTAGTTGCAATTCTTGAAGCGGTTCTTCAAACTGCACACTGCGCTCTATGAATATCTTTTTGGATCTGATATCCATGAGTTTATATGCTTTTGATTCTTCCCCATATCCTATCAATATGCACTCGATACTTTGTGGATCCAAAGCTCGTCTCTTCTCAGAAGGAATTCTAGCCCATGCAGTAGAGCCAAAAACTCTCAAATTTGACACATCCGGTTTGTGACCAAAGAATGCTTCGAAAGGAGTCATACCTTTCATGGATGAATGTGGAACACGGTTCTGTATATATGCAGCAACATTGATTGCTTCAGCCCAAATATTTGCAGCCAAACCTTTCGATTCAATCATGCATGTAGCCATCTCTTTCAGTGACCGGTTTTTCCTTTCCGCTACACCGTTCTGCTGGGGTGTGTAGGGAACTGTATGTTGGATCTTGATTCCGCTTTGGGCACAAAGTTGCAGCAACTCGGACTTGATATATTCCCCACCATTATCAGATCTAAGAGCTTTGATCTTGCTCTCAGTGGTGGTCTCAACAGAAGCCTTAAAATCCTTGAATTTTCCAAGCACTTCTGACTTGTTTTTGAGAAAGAATACCCATGTAAAGCGGGAAAAATCGTCAATAAATGTCAAAACATACCTTGAACCATTTAATGACATATGGGGCAGCGGACCACTGATATCAGAATGGATCAATCCCAAAATAGTAGAGGCTCTGCTAGCCTTTCCGCGGTCGAATCTGTGCTCGGGGTGCTTCCCAATAATGCAACCGGTGCATATTCCCTTCGAGGAACGGAGTTGTGGAAGCCCATCTACCATGGATTTATTTGATAGTAGCAGCAAATACTTATAATTTAGATGTCCAAATCTTTCATGCCAAAGCCTACTAACCTCATTACCATGTGTGCGAAGAGCGGTGGGCTTTGCAAGCGGTATAAAGTGCGAAAACTCATAACATTTTGCAGTGTGGTTTGCCTTCCCAACCGCAACTAGTCTTCCACTTTTGATATCAGAAATTTCAACTGTATTAGGGCTGAATGTGACTTTATTTGGATCACCAGTGTGTGTCATTTGATACACAGAAAGGAGATTCGAAGCTAAGGAAGGCACATAGAGAACATTCTGAAAGCATCCATGATCTACATGAATCGTACCTTTTCCCTTTGAAGAAATTTTTGAGTCATCTCCCAAATGGATGGGGATGTAGCTGTTTGGATCGAATGAGGAAAAAGAATCAATATTTGCAGCCATATGATTTGATGCACCCGAATCTATCAAGAGAGTGGGCTTCGAAACCGTTGCCATGAGTGCTTGTCCTCTTTCATGATCGTCATTCCGATCCTTCTTCCTTGCACCGTCAGGAAGGGTTATGTTGTTCTTTTCCAAAAGGAGGGCCATTTGATCTATAGTATTCTTCATACATGAACTTTCGGGATGAAAGCCACGGTTACAATAAGTACATTTAGATTTTTGGTTACCTTCTTTGCCCTTTTGCTTGGATTTCGAACTGGATGGTGCATCCGTTTGCTTGCCTTTGTCTTTTTGCTTGTGAGGCTCGAATTTGGGCTTCTCCTTCTTTAGCTTTCCTTTACCATTCGAGATCTTGGGTCCTTGAACAAATAGGGCTGAATCTTTGGAGCTTATGGACCCCATTTGAATCAACTTGTCATGCTCTTTCGTAACGGACTCAATGAAGGCATTCAAGGTAGGCATCTTCCAATTCGGGGTAGTTAGCCGACCGGAATTGAAAGTGGAGACAAATACCGAATAATCTTTCCCAAGCTTGCTTAGAATGGAGAGGATCAACTGTTTATCCTCTTTGATAACACCACTGTTCTTCAATTGCAAGTTCAAGTTCTTGAATTTTGTGAAGAATTCATTGATGGTCTCGAAATTCTCAGGATTAAGGCCAATCAATTCATTCTCTAATTGAAAAGCCCTAAGCTCATCCTGCTTGCCGAATAGTGTGTCAAGTTGCTCCCATATGGCTTTTGGAGTCTTCAATCCGCTGAGATGGAAGTGAAGATCCTTGGAGATGGAGAGACAAAGAAGACCGTAAGCTTCATCAAGCTTTTTGTAGTGTTTGGTTCTTTCTGCTACATTGTTTGGCTCCAATTCAAGACCAAGAGTGACTCGGTAGTAACCTTTTGAACGTAATATGATCTCCATATCATCTTTCCAATCAAAATAATTGAATGGGGTGAGGATAGGCTTTGAAGAAGAGTATTCCATTGCAAGGATTGAGTCAACTGATGAAGAGGAAGCTTGCATGCAGACTATAGCGAATGCAATTGAAGGAGGAAACCTTGCATGCAGAAAATAGCGAGTGCACTTGAAGGAGACAATAAACCTGCAAATCACATCAAAACAACCACAATAAGGTCGAACAATCCACCCTTTGAGAGTTGCATCACACCTGGGATTGGATTTCAAGCAATGTTGAATGGGTCCAATGTATCAGATCCAGGAATTATGTGGTAACTCAAGCTTCTGGAGTGGTATTGGAATATTTTTCAAGCTTTGCATGCACAAGAGCGAATGCCCTTGAGATATCTCATGCCAAACTTTTTGCAATTTTTAGCAATTCAGTCAAATCTTCTTGTATAAACACCTGTAGAAAAGAGATCTTGTCCCTGCAATGGATCTGATACCATGTAAAATTAGTCACAGCAGATCTAATGAACAAGTAAATCAATCACAACAGCAGTGCTCTCTATCCCAGAAAGGGTGAATGAATTACAATACAAACTATCACAATGACTGAGCAATTCGAATTGCCTTAGGAGGTCATTCGAATCACAGAATGGAGTAGCTTGACTCTGTCTAGGAGTCCTCATAAATCATCGGTGGTGCTCATCAATCACAACAACCAGTCATCCAGGTGTCAAACTGAGTCTAAATGAGTGTAATAAATGTAACTGAAGTGTGTAGCACTGATATAGGATCTGGAGGCTCAGTGGGGGCGCATGGGAGGCTAACTGGAGTCAGAACAAGTCACCTAATCGAACTGGAGGTCAATCGGAGGTGAAACAGTCAGTCAGGAGTGAAACTAGCCTCAAATCAGGGAGAATCGGAGCTAACTGAATGTAACTGGAGTGAATCTGCAGTGGTAGGTGAACAAGTGCGCCCTTCTCTGGCAGTAGGTGAGAAGAGGGCGCCTTTCAGCTTAGGAGGGCTAAAACTCTGTGGTAAGTGGCTCCCGGGTGCTAGAAGAAGGTGGATAAGGTGCTGGAGGCATCAAACTGGTGACTGGGATGCATGCAAGTGCATGCAGCTGCATATCCTGAAATAGATCATGCAAGATCTTGAAGTAGATATGTATCCTGAAATAGATGATGTGGATATCCGAACAATCCATACACTGTGTAGACATGATTTTTCTTCAACTTGGCACGTTCATTTTTCACACATGTGAACTCCATAGGGAAAAATGAAACCATGACCAGATAAATAATTCAAGAAGGAACAGATCCATGTCATTTGTTGAGTTTATTGACACACACACATCATCTGGTGGGCATTTGAAAATAGCCTCTTAAACTACTGATCTAACACTTAGACAAGATTATCAAACCCTAATTCAACATGAGGTAATTTTTATTTTCACCAACTAGGAAATATGAAACATCCAAAGCATAGGGGACAACATGTTGATTCCATCCAAGCCAATTTCATCTTCTGAAACCTCATTCTCTCTCCTTGGCGGGCATTTTACTGGAGCAGTACAAATCAAGCCAGAGGGCACTTTTGGCAGACCTATAACTTTGTCATAAATCACTCTTTTGGAGAAATGAGACCATGGTCAGATAGCCTATTTAACAGGGTATATCCTAATATTTTCGGTTACTTTTTATCTCTCTTATGAGGTATGGCAGGCATTTCCCTGAGGCCATTTGGACCAATTTTCCAACACTTAGTCAATTTCCAGAATTTCTCCAAACTGGCGAATCTTTATATAATTAGGTCAAATTGTAATAATGACATCATGAAGGTACTAGAACACCATCAAGTGGATTTTCATACTCATCACTCATGCCACATCATCATATATTCCATATCATCATATCCTTTATCATTAATGAATACTTTTGGCATCGATGACAATTATACTCAACATTCTCCCACTTTGTCATTGATGACAACAACTTCAAATTTTTTCCTCCCCCTTTTTGCTTTAATGAAAAAGATTCATAAATATCCCCCTGTCACTATTTCTCCACCTGTCAACTATGTCCTATTTGTGACAGGGTTAAACTCTTCATTTTATTTTAATGAAGAGAGATAACTCCCAGTTTTTCCCTAAGATATGCAAATGAGTCTCTAGGTAGTGGTTTAATAAAAATATCATCTATTTGTTTCTTTGTATTAACATACTCCAGTTTGACAATATTTTGTGATACTTTCTCTCTTAAAAATTGATATATTTGATTGGAATATGTTTTGGATATGTTTATAGCACTTGTATTGTCACAATATATAGCTATGGGATCTTCATATTTTACAAGTAAATCTTCCAATTTTTTCTTCATCCAAATGACTTCTGTACAACATGATGCAGCAGCAATATACTCAGCTTCTGATGTAGATAGTGAAATGGAAGACTGTTTTTTGTTTTGCCATGACACCAAGCAATTTCCTACGTAAAATGCTACTCCACTAGTACTTTTTCTGTCATCAATACTTCCTTCCCAATCTGCAACAATGAATGCTTTTAGAGTGAATTTATTGTTTTTTGGATACCATAGTCCATAATCCATAGTACCTTTTATATATCTAATAATTCTTTTTACTGCAGCCACGTGTGTTTCTTTTGGGCCTGACTAAAATTTGGAAACCAAACCTACAACCTGCATTACATCTGGTCTTGTAGCTGTTACATATAATAAACTACCAATCATTGACCTATACATAGTATGATCTACTTCTAAGGATTCATCATAATTGCTCAATTTACAACCGGTAGCCATAGGAGTACTAACAAGTTTGGATTCTTCCATTTTGAATTTTTTCAACATCGCTTTGATATACTTAGTTTGAAAGATGAAGATCTCTTTTTCCGATTGAGATACTTGTAAATCTAGAAAGAATGTTAGTTCCCCCAACATTGACATTTCAAAATCCTTCTTCATTTCTGAAGCAAAGTTTATAGTCATAATTTGTAGATCACTTACAAATATGATATCATCTACATAGACTACAATGATCATATTTTTTTTTTCAAACTTTATGTACAAATTGCTGTCAGTAGCCCCTCTTTTATCTCCTTGTTGTTTTAAATACTTGTCAAGTCTTGAGAACCATTCTCTTGGAGCTTGTTTAAGACCATAGAGTGCCTTGTTAAGTATGCAGACATAATATCTATTTTCTGATAAGAGAAAAGCTCCAGGATTCTCTACATATACTTCTTCTTCAGGTTCTCCATTAAGAAATGCAGATTTTACATCCATTTGATACACTTTGAAGTCCTTGTAGCATGAAAAAGCTAAGAAAATTCTAATGGTTTCAAGTCTTTCCACGGGTGAAAAAGTTTCTTCAAAATCAACACCTTCTACTTGAGCATATCCCTTGCATACTAATCTGGCCTTTTTCCTTATCGCATGACCATCCTCATCGAACTTGTTTTTAAAAATCCATTTGATCCCAATGACATTCATGTCCTTAGGTCTTGGGACAAGTTCCCAAGTTTGGATCTTTTCTATTTGATCAAGTTCATCATTCATAGCATTGATCCAATCCTCACTTCTGCAAGCTTCTTTAAATTTTTTAGGTTCCACTATCGAAAGCGGTGCTTATTCTTCATCATAAAAAAAATTTCTCCTTGTTTGAACTATTGAATTGTTGTCACCAATAAATTGAATTTCAGGATGATTCTTTTGAACTCGTCTGGATGGTGTTTTTGTGTTGATTTGGGGAGTCTTCACTCTCTTGTTTTTCTTCTTCTTCCTTTTCAGGAATATCTTCTTCTTGTGAAATTTCTTATTTTTCTTCAACATCCACATTTTCTTGGATTTGTATCCTTCTTGGTTTAGTGTCATCTACAGTTACATTTGCACTTTATATGATCTTGTGCAACCTTAGATTATAACATCTGCATTTTCTTTTGGTGGAAGAATATCCCATAAATATGCCTTCATCTGTTCTAGTTTCAAACTTCCCTAGATTATCATCATCTCTTTTTATGTAGCACTTACTTCCAAAAAATCTAAAGTAATTAACTGTAGTTGGTCTTCCAAACCATAGCTCATAAGGCGTTTTGTCACTATTTACTCTGAGTTGTCCTCTGTTTTGTACATAGACAACTGTATATACTGCTTCTCTCCAATAGCCATTAGGAAGTTTTGCTTCATTTAGCATAGTTCTAGCTGCTTCTTGAACCGTCATATTTTTCTTCTCGGCCACTCCATTTTTTTAAGGAGTTCTGGGGGCTAAAAACTGCCTTTTGATTCCATGATTTTCACAAAACTCATTGAATTCATTTGAGGTGAACTCGCCACCATTATCTGATCTTAGACCTTTAATCTTGATATTTGCTTCATTTTCAATAAGTGCTTTGAAGGCTTTGAACTTCATGAAAGCTTCTGATTTTTCTTTAAGAAATGCCACCCAAGTCATCCTAGTATAATCATCAATTAATAACATGAATTAATATTCACCTTGAAAGTTTTAGTCCTTGTAGGCCCACAAAGATTAGTGTGAATTATTTCTAATGGCTGAGAGGTTGTATGCTCTTTGACCTTGTAGCTTGTTCTTGTTTGCTCCCATGAAGATAGTGTCTACAAACATGGTTTGGTGGTTTTATGATCTTTGGTAAATTTCTTACAAATCCCTTCTTACTAAATATTACAAGATTGTCAAAGTTCATATGTCCCATCCTTCTATGCCATAGAAAACTTTCATCAATTTGACTCATATGACATTGTTCTTTATTTTCTAGAATATACACATTGCTAGGAGTTCTTACAACAGTCCCAACCATTTTTCCTGAATCCTTTTTTCTGATTTCACATTTCTTGGAATCAAATATACATATGTGTCCTTGATCACATGTTTGTCTTACACTTAAAAGATTTGGTTTTAAGTTTTTTACAAGTAAAATATTTTCAGCTTTCATCTTGTCTCTAAGAGCCATTGTACCCTTCCCAATTATTTTAGAGGATAGGTTATTTCCAAAAGTGACTTTTCCTTTCTGATTTCTTTTTAGACTTATAAATTTATGTGGGTCTCCTGTCATATGTTTTGAACATCCACTATCTACATGCCATATATTTTGTTTTTCAGTTGCACATAGAGCTATTGAGCATTTCAAATCTTCCTTCTTCTTCCAAACCTTCTTTTCCTCATTGTCTTGAGTTTTTGTGGTATCATTCTTCATAGGTATCACTAGTTTACAATTTTCTAGCTATATGTTTTAGGTTACCACATTTGTAACATTCTATACTATAATTCTAAAGAGGAGCAAAAGAGTTGTAGCTTCTTCCTTTTGGATTACTTCCAGTGCCATTCTTCTTATACAACAGATATTGTGATGTAGTGCATTTCCCAATGGGAGCATTTAGTTTACAATTTCAAGCTATATATCCAAAATTGTTGCAGGCATAACACTTTCCCAAAAGGAGTTGCTGATGTTTACTTGGCGCATTATCTGTACTGCTTTGAGAGTGAGCAAATTTTTTACTGTATTCCTTTATAGTTGGTTTCATCAGTGCATCAGCATAACTCTTTTTATTTCCTTCTTTATTCATGAAAGAGGATTTCTCTGACTTCTTTCCTTCATCATAACCTAGTCCAGTTTTATTGCTGAATAATATTTGACAACTTAAGATGTCATCTAGAGTTTTTGAGCTGATCTTAAATTTTGATTGAAATGATTCTTCATAAGTCCTCTTCCTAAGCAAGATTATTTCAGCTTTGAGCTTTTCTAATTTTTCTTCTTGTTTCTTGAGCTGTTGTTCTAGATTGTATTTGTCCTCTCTGGTTTCTTGAAGCTGATTGTTTAAATAAATAATAATTCCTTCTAATTCTTAGACAACACTTTCAAGTTATGTTTTAAGATATACCACACCTTCTACTTCTTCTTCAAAGATTTTATTTTCTACTCCCATGAATAAGACTTCTACTTCTTCATCTTCACTAGACTCATTTGAGTAGCTGTCATCCATGGAATAAAAGGTCTTCTTTTTTTTTCTTAAAAAACTTTTTGTTTTTCTTGAAGTTATCAGGGAACTCAACATATTCTTCTTGTTTGGGATAAGGACATTTGGTAGCAAAGTGACCGATTCCCCCACAGTTAAAACATTTTAAGGGAAATTTTCCTTTGAACCTTAGAGCACCTCTTTTAAGATTTTTAACAAGAAGTGATTCTTCATCATCAGAGTCTTCTAATTGAAACTTTGTTTTAGATTTATTATCTACTTTTGATGCTTTAAAAGTTGCTTCCTTCTTTTGAGAATTGTCTTTCCCAATCCTCATTTCATAAGCTATGAGAATTCTATATAGTTCTTCCATGGTGAGTTTGTCAAGATTTTATCTATCTTCTAGTGTGGAAATATTAGGATTGTAAATCATTAGAACTGATCTTAGTAATTTCTAAACTATTTATTTTTCTTCCAATTCTTCTCCTAGCCCTTGAATTGCATTTACAATTTCATCAATGCTCTCAAAGTATTCTGAAATGTTTTCTTCTTTCTTCATTTTTAGACTTTCAAATTGGGTTTTAAAAGTCTGGAGTTTTGTTCTTATTACCTTGGTGTCTCCTTCATAGATAGTCTACAATTTGTCCCATATCTCCTTCGTTGTTTTGAAATGCATCACTTTGGCAAAGATTGTTCTGGCTAATCCAGCCAAGATTACATTAACAGCTTTGGCATTGCTTCCAAATTTTTTAATTCCTTCAAGATATGTGGGAGGGGTTTTGGGAAATTTGTACCATGTTTCTATAGACATCCAAACATCTAATCCAAGAGACATTATATAGCTTCTCATCTTGATGCTCCAGAACACATAATATTCTCCATTGAATATTGGAACCTTGGAGGACATTTTCACTTGTTGATCCATAGTGATAAAACACAAATTCTCTCCAAGTGTTTTAAACTTTTAGTTAAGAGCATGCTCTGATACCAATTGTTGGAATATCAAGAAATACTGATAGGGGGTGGGAGAATCGGTATTAGGCTATCTTCTAAAACTTTATCACATTTAAAACAAAATAAACAAAGAAGATAGAACACACAATATTATCATGGAATCCCAATTGGGAAAACCACCAATACTTTCTATTACTGCAAAATTATATTTACAAATAGTTTGAAAGCACCAACTTGTTGGATGCACCAACACCCAAATTTTCAGCTACAACTGAAGGATGCACAAACACCATGTTTACCAGCAACAACTGGAAGGAGGCTACAACCCCTTATAGGCTTGCAGCCTGTCCTTGCACCTCCCAACCACCCTTATTTGTTTTTATTAGATTCTAGATCTTCTTATTTCTTCTATTCTATCGCTCGTAATTCTTCATTTTCTTGGTCTCTGTCTTTTCTTACTGCTACTTCGATTTGGTCTTCAGAGACATATTTCTTCAATTCAATCTTCTGTGTATATATAATTCTATGAGATCGAACCATTGTGTATTTTCATCCATCATGTCCATTCACCTTCGCGTCCTTCCAATATCACACCCTTTCACATAGGGTTAATTAATTCTTGGTTTATTGACTAATTTTTTATCAAGCATGATTAACGCCTCTACGCATTTCTTAACTTCTTGCATCTAATTTGCACCTTCACACTACGAAATTAATCTTTTTGGAATGCTTGAATCATCTTTCCCACCATACTTAAAATACCTCTTTGTGGGCTTAATATAAGGTTTGTGCGAGCATATCATTATGCCTCTTCTAGGCATATAATAATGCCTTTGTGGGCATATTTAAACCCTTGTGTGGGCATACCCAAGCCCCTTGCGTGCATTATTCAAGCCCCTTGTGGGCATATCCCAATCCCCTCGTGGTCATTATTCAATCCACTTGTGGGCATATCCCAAGCACCTTGTGGGCATATCCCAAGCGCCTTGCAAGCATATCCATACACTGTGTAGACATGATTTTTCTTCAACTTGGCAGGTCCATTTCTCACAAATGTGACCTCCATAGGGAAAACTGAAACCATGACTGGATAAACAATTCAACAAGGAAAAGATCCATGTCATTTGTTGAATTTATTGACACACACACATCATCTGGTGGACATTTAAAAATAGCCTCTTAAACTATTGATTTAGCACTTAGACAAGATTATCAAACCCTAAGTCAAC
The DNA here is from genome assembly GCA_027924585.1 of Larix kaempferi. Lineage (NCBI taxonomy): Eukaryota > Viridiplantae > Streptophyta > Pinopsida > Pinales > Pinaceae > Larix > Larix kaempferi. Next base: position 15,860,728 of record BSBM01000757.1, on the reverse strand, counting down.
ATGAGATAATTTTTATTTTCACCAACTTGGAAATATGAAACATCCAGAGAATAGGGGACAACATGTTGATTCCATTCAAGCCAATTTCATCTTCTAAAACCTCATTCTCTCTCCTTGGAGGGCATTTTACTGGAGTAGTGCAAATCAATCCAGAGGGCACTAGAGGGTTGAGTATGCTCTTTGCCGTGCACCTTGCGCGATCTCGGCAAATCAGAAACAGAGAGAAAACATGACTCCACAAGTGTGGAAAAGTTTTTTTTGTTTTGATTTGTGGTCTGTTTTGCAGGAAAAAAGGGCAAGCACGCAAACCGAGCAAGAAGAGTAAAAAAAAAGCCCCCTTCCTCATTCCCATATTTTACATACCTTTTAAACTAGCTCACTTGGTTCAAAGTTGCTTTATTCCTTAATAGGTCTTGAGTTCAAGTCTTAGGAAGTTACTTTTAAAAGAAAAAGTGCATGCAATTTCTAATTTCAAGTTACTTTATTGTAAAAGTGCATCTCACTTAAATAATAAAAAATAAAAATATAAGTGAGTCACTTAAGTTTTTTTATTGTTGCACTATTTAAAAGTAATATCATTGTAAAAGTGAAATCACTTATTTTACAAAAGTGGTTCACTTAAAGCAACTTTCTTGTAAAGTGATTGTCAAAAGGTTCATTTTGGGAAGAGGGGGGTTCTTTTTTTGCTGGACATTCTCTAGCTGCCACGTCACTATTGGGGACATCTTCAACAGTTTCTTTGTTCAAGCATAACTTCATCATACAGAGTCCGTTTTCAGTGCCGTTTTTTTTTAAAATGCCTATTTTTTTGAGCTCTTCACATTCAGACTATTGGTTTCTACTTTTACAGCCACTAATTTACAAATATGGCCGCCCTTTGTGATATTCTACTTAACAGTTCCAACTATTTCTCATGGAAATCTCGTATGGAGGATGTTTTACGAAGTAGGGGACTTTTCAGAATTACAACAGGGAAAGAAAAAGAACCCACTGATGATGATAAGAAAATAAAATGGGCAAATAGATGTGATGAAGCTCGTGGATTGATTAGGATGTCAATCTCTACTGATTTGCGATTCCACATATCTGGAATTGATGAACCTAATGCTGCTTGGGACAAGTTGGAATCTGTGTTTGGTAAACACAATGAAATTCGAGGTCACCAACTCGAGAATGAGCTGATTTCTTTAAATCCAAGTGACTTTTCATGCATTCAAGATTATTTATCTAAGTACAAAACTCTTAAACTCTTATGTGCAGAATGTAAGATTGAGAGGGAAGACAAACAATGCATTTATCATATTCTTTCCAAACTTGGACCTGCATATTCTGTTTTTGTATCTACATTTTACTCCATGAAAGCATCATTGAATGCAGCTAGCTATCAAGAGCCTAGTCTTGAATCCTTTTGTGATTCCTTGATTAGGGAACAAGATAAACTCATTCATCTTGGAATAATCAACAATGCAGATACATCTGGGAAAGCCTTATTGTCCCAACAGAAAGAAAAGTCCAAGCCTCCCAAGAAACAAAATTTTCACAATAATAAGTGAAACAAGGGTCCAAAACCCTCTCAGTCAGCTCCTTCTTTAAAAAATGACAAAGGATCCAAGTCAAAAGGCAAGAAGACTGAGCGTCATTGCAACTATTGCGGGAAAGATAATCATGATGAATCTAAGTGTTTCAAGAAGATGGCAGCCTTGGAAGCAGCAATGAAGAAGCACCACATCAGCCTAGATTCGCCTTCAGAATCTGTCTCTCATCGACATGCACTTTGTGCTTCTGGTTATTCTTATAATGCATCTTCTTCTTCTACTTCAAATGAATGGCTCATTGATTATGGAGCATCTTATCATATGGCTAAGGATCAAGCCATCTTTTCTACTATGCATGAATGTAACACCAAACAAATATTTGTTGGTGATGATAGATCTCTAAGTGTTGTAGGAGCTGGAACAGTTCCAGTAGATAATGCTCATTTTAGTGATGTACTATGTGTTCCAAGAATTTCCTGCAATTTGTTATCAGTCTATCAGATCACTCATTCTGGTGAAGGTAAAACAGTGACCTTTACACCTCACCAAGTTGTAATCAAGGATTTTAAAGATCCTCAACAGGTCTTAGCTACCGGAATTGTTGATGATATTACCAGGTTGTACAAGTTTAACAACTTTGGGTCATCACCTTTCCCTTCAGTTTTTGTTGCTCATAGTGATAACTTGAGCAAACTTTGGCATGAGCAATTTGGTCACTTAAATTATCGCTCATTGCAACAACTATGTAAAGAAAATATGGTGATAGGTATTCCGATGGTATCTTGCAGAGATGGTGTTTGTTCTGGTTGTGTACTCGAAAAACATCATCGGGACAGTTTTGACAAACGTGCCTCTTGGCACGCCTCGGTTCCCTTGGAGCTTGTGCATAGTGACTTATGTGGTCCTCTTCCATCTGCTTCCTTTCCTGGTTTCAAATATTTCTTAACTTTCATTGATGATTACACCAGACGCACTTGGGTTTATTTCCTAAAACTTAAGAGCGAAGTATTTAACATGTTCTTGGCCTACAAGGCCCTTGTTGAAAAACAATCTGGTCATCAAATTATTAAGTTAAGATCTGACAATGGAGGAGAATATGTTAACAAACAGTTCACTACTTTCTGCACTGAACAAGGCATCCAACAACAGCACACTGTTCCATATACACCACAACAAAATGGTGTAGCTGAGCAGAAGAACCGCACTTTAAAAGAAATGGCTAATTGTATGATCCAATCTAAGGGACTAAGTCTTCAATTTTGGGCTGAAGCCATTAATTGTGCAAATTACATAGTTAATCGCACCCCCACTAAAGCATTACAAGGTATAACACCAGAAGAAGCATGGAGTAAAACTAAACCTGATGTAAGTCACTTCCGTGTGTTTGGCAGTGAAGCATGGGCTCACATTCCGGATGAAAAATGGAAAGCATTGTAGCCTAAAAGTGAAAAGTGCATATTTGTTGGATATTCTGAAGATGTAAAAGGTTATAGACTTCTTCAACCACATTCTCATGATGTAATCATTAGAAGAGATGTTAAATTTGATGAAAATATCTTGGCCTGCGAGCCTAACTCGGCAATTATGCCATCTTTGGCCTGCGAGCCTGATTCGGCGTTTGTGCCTTCTTCTTCTTCTTCCAACTTCCTTGACAGGTTTCCAACTCCAGTTTCTGATGATGACAGTGAGGATGAAAATCCACCTCCGCCTGCTTGTGTTCCTCCAATTGCACCGGCACAAGTGCTTTCTCGATGGGTCCGTTCAACATGTGAAGCAGCTGGTGATCTTGCCGATGATCCTAGAGATCAACGTCGAACACGTTCTCAGTTTGAGCGAGCCTCTTCTCTTTTGGCTCAAGTTTCCGAGAATCATGATCCAGAAACTTTTGCAGAAGCTTCAGGGAATCCAGATTGGGATGCAGCCATGGATGAAGAATATCGTTCCTTAATGGCGAACGATACTTGGGATCTTGTACCTCTTCCAAAAGGAATAAAACTTGTCAGATGTAAATGGGTCTACAGAACTAAGTATGCATCAGATGGAAGTGTTGAAAGACTTAAGGCAAGGTTAGTTGCCAAAGGTTTTTCGCAAGTTGAAGGGATTGACTACAATGAAACCTTTGCTCCTGACGCAAAAATGAACTCCATCCGCCTTGTTCTTTCCCTTGTAGCCTTACACAACTGGGAAGTCCATCAAATGGATGTCAAGTCTGCCTTCTTACATGGTGATTTATAGGAGGAAATTTACATGGAACAACCTCCTGGCTATGTTCAGAATAACTCTAGCCTTGTTTGCTGCCTTAAGAAATCCTTATATGGCCTTAAGCAAGCTCATAGAGCTTGGTATGCCAAAATGGATAACTTTCTCCTTAACACAGGTTTTTCTAGATGCCATTCTGACCCCAATGTCTACACCAAGAAAGTAGGAAACCATCTCATCATACTTGTTCTATATGTTGATGACCTTATTCTTACTGGTAGTGACTCTAAGCTTATAACCCATGTGAAATCCAGTCTTAAACAAAAGTTTGAAATGTTAGACTTAGGACATTTGCATTCTTTTCTTGGTCTCCAAGTCCTGCAAACCAAAGAAGGAATCTTTCTTTCTCAGTCTAAGTATGCTTGTGACCTTCTTCGTCGCTTTCACATGGAAGATTGTACACCAGCCCCTTCTCCCTTCCAGTCTGGAGTCAAACTTTCTGCCACTTGTACTTCACCTGAAGTTGATGCCACCTTGTATCGTCAGCTTGTTGGTAGTCTCTTATACTTGACTCATTCCCGTCCTGACCTTTCCTTTGCCGTTGGTCGAGTTGCCCGTTATATGCAGACACCTCATGAAAGTCACTGGAAAGCAGCTAAAAGAATACTTCGATATATTCGAGGCACAGTTCAGTTTGGGATTCATTACAGTACAGGGGGGAAACCTTTGTTGGTTGGTTTCACTGATTCAGATTGGGCCGACGATCCTAATGATCGAAAGTCTACTGCAGGTTATGTTTTTAGTCTGGGATCTGGACCTATTACTTGGGATTGTAAGAAACAACAAGCTCTTTCTCTTTCTTCAGTAGAGGCAGAATATCGAGTAGTCGTCAATGCCAGTCAGGAAGCTTTATGGCTTCGACAGATCCTTTCAGAGTTTGGATTCGAGCAGCAGCAGCCTACTCCACTTTGGTGCGACAATCAAAGTGCCATCAAGCTTGCCAAAGATCCAGTTCTACATCAACGCAGCAAACACATTGAGCTACATATGCACTTCATCAGAAATCTTGTTCATGATCGGATTCTTGAAGTGCTCTTTTGCCCTACAGATGATCAAGTTGCAGACATCTTCACCAAGTCTCTTATAGAAGCAAAGTTTTCTAAACTTCGATCTATGTTAGGAGTTCAGGAACTTGTCATTAAGGGGGGATAGGCTCTAATGCCTCCTTCCTTCTCCTAATAGTGTCACTTTTGTAAATCCTTCAATCCTATCCCAAGTTGTTCTTAAGGGGGGATGTTAGGATATTTAGACACTTAGGAGTTAGTTAAGATCAACTTGTGTAATATATCCATTAGGGATACTGTGTTTCTTTAGTATGAATTTGTAAATACTTAATCCGACGGTCACGATATGTTTTCGACATAGAGTGATCCGACGGCTCAACTTCTCTTAGATCAAACCTAACCTTGATCCGTGGCTTAACACTCGATTAGTCCATGATCTCTATTTAAAGAGCATGGAGGGTCATTGTTTAGTTGATCGATTATGAGAAGCTCATTTGTAACTTTCTTTTTTTGCATAATAAATTGTCCCGTAGAAGTTATTTGGCCGGGGCCGTGGAGTGTTTCCCTCAAGAGGGTTTAAACCACATCAAAACATCGGTGTGTTGATCTGTGATCTGTTTGTGTGAAGTGGTTTCTCTTGGTGTTCGGTCCTTTGGTAGTACCCTGTGTACCCAAACAGGAAAAGTGGGGCTAAAAAGGATAGAAATGTATATTAAAAGGGACTTGAAACAAGGAAACAAGATGACAAAAAGGTGGCAATTTCTGGTCCCAACAACCCCACCATTCCAATAACTCATCAGAATTTTCAGTATCAAATTATTCCAGTAGTAAATCAACATACCTTCCAAGATTCATCCAACATATTAGTTATGGTGCACAAACTACAAGGAACTATCAAACTACAAAGAATAATCAAGTCCAAGCAAAGGTAATAAAGGTAATTAAGGTAAAAAAACAATTTCTTAAATCTAATTGTTTATCTAAAATATGGGAATTTTTATTAGACTACTTTCATAAAGCTCCTATATTATCCATGAGATTATCATAACTCTATACCACAACATTATAAATTGACATGTAATCATTATTCCATGACTAATAAATCCTCCAAAATCTCATTACACCATTGAAAGGATATCATATCCAATCACACTGAAATGACCACATCTCTCGTCATGATTTCCACAACCTACCTTGAATCCTCACATCATTCAAAGCTCGTTGCATGATTTACCCATCACCTTCTTGCAACATTTTTTTTATCCCTTCATTTTGAAATCCTCCACTTGAATTTCTCATTAGCAAAGTTAGATTGCTGAGAAATGAAGGCCTGAGCAAACCCTCCACACCGTGAGTATTGAAAGGCCTCTGTAGTGTCGAATTTTAGCTAATGGACGAGAGGACAAATGAAACTGGGATTCTTCCTTATTTATTTATTGGTGCAAGAATTGTTTTTGTTTTCCATATATATTTTATATTTGGGTGAATGTGCATAAAGAGAAATGGCATTTCCTATGTTTATAGAAAATCGTAAAATAAAGAGGGACTCAAAAAAATAGAATAATGTAATTATATATATATATAAAAATGCCACAAAAACAAATATTATTGTTAATATTCTAAATCATCATTTATTTTAAAAATGTGGTTAATGTTTAAAAAAATATCAATACAAATTTTTAAAATATAAATTTGTTTTAGAAACCTTATAAATATTTGAATCTACACTTTTCATAAGTTCAACACTTCAATAATAATTGTTGACTCTTATATCTTTTCAATTCTAGTTCAATTTTAACTTTTAAAGAAAGAAATTGAACTAACCATAATTAGGTAGAGCTTCTTCCTTGCTTTTAAAACATAGTTAAGTTTAAAACATTAAAATATTTTTATAACAATTTCAACTTTTAAAGATATGTTATTATAACTTCTTCCTTGGTTTTAGATTGTGCATAAATTTAATACATTAAAACATATTTTATCCAACTCTTTTTTAAAGGTATTAAACAACTTTATTACTAATTTGATTTGTTTTACAATTAACCTACAAAACTTTAATATTTAATATTTTGTTCATCAAATTCAAACAATGCTTATCACCGCTACCTAAAAGAAGGTAGTGGGCTAAAGTCTAGATGATTTGCATTTTTTTTGGTGAGTTTGGTCTGAATCCAGCAACACGATTTGTTGTTAAAATTGCAATTTTCGTATTTGAAATTGCAATTTTGATTGCAGAAAAGGATTCAGTGCCCTAAATACCCCTGGAGCACCCCAATTATGGAATTCCAACAACTGGAAACTGCAATTTCAACAATTCTCACCAGATTTTAACCAGATAAATAAACGAAGCAAATAATCTAAACTTTAACCCACGCCCTTAAAAATAAGATTTACACATCAACTAAATATGCTCTCAAGATAAAAAGGACCGACTTAAGATCTGAACCACATGAAGCACCGAGCCCCACTGGACTGCAAACAGCCAAGCACGAGGATAAGACTTTGAAACGTGGACAACTAGCCAGCCAATCTTTAAGATCTGAAGCACATGGAAGAACCGAGTCCCACTAGACTCCAAACCCTCAAGCACGAGGATAAGATTTTAGGACCTGGAAACGTGGACTAGCCAGCCAATCTTGATTTCTCCTTCACAAAGAGTCAAGTCAGCATTCTTGATTTCAAAGAATTCCTTTTCCCATACATTAAAAAGTAGGCAAAGGACTGATTTGTTGCATCTATTTTCATAGACTTTCATGGAAAATCAATGAAACGTCAAGGTCGTGCATTCAATACTATGGGTCGGTAAAGCATAGCATCATGCATGTAAGACCAAAGAATTTTGTCGAGGCATGGTTTGGGACTCGGGCATCGAAATTGTCTTTCGAGTTTTATTTTAAAACTATTTTTATTATTTTATTTTTTTATCGAATATAGTTTGATTTCATAAAAATTTTATTGTAAAATATAAAGGATATGTATTCACAAGTCAAAGTCAATTTTGATTTCTAGTAATAGACTCCATAAATGGGGTTAGATAGAAAGTTTTCTCTAGACGATTATGATTAGGTAAGTAGACTTTGCAGTGATGTTGAAGGTTTGTTTTTTGTTTTTTATTAAATTTCGATATAATGATGATCATATTTTTGCATTTCATTTAAATATGCCATCCACATGTTCACTTTGTCCTATCTTTACATAGTTTTATTTGAAACTATTGGATTTAAAAATTATACATAATTTAATCCAACCATTTAAAAATTTATACATAATTTAATCCCAACCATAGCTCACCGCAATATACATGGTTAAGCGTGTAAATTTACATGCTCTAAATAAAATGTTTTAAATAACTTGACGCATCTCTTCATATTTTATTTATTAAATATTTTTATCATATTTTGGGAAGTTTTTAATTCTCAAGTCTTTACATTTAGTTTTTTTTTTTTATTAAATATTTTTATCATATTTTGGGAAGTTTTTAATTCTCAAGTCTTTACATTTAGTTTTTTTTTTTTATATAATTTTGATAACCTAGGTTTGTTTTACATTAATATCTGTAGGTTTGTTTTATATTAAATATACATATTAATTTATTTTTTATATAATAATTTCAATAATATATAATTTATGTTTATGATATGAAATTTTAATTTTGAAAACAACATTTTGTAAAATTGAAAATCTCGTTTGTAAAACTTTGAAATCAAAATTTTGTAAAGTTAAATGAAAAGTTCAAAAAAATTAAAGATGAAATGAATTATTGTGATGGTTCCATTCCATTGGATATGAAAGTTAATAGTACACCAAATTTCTATATCTATGTTAAAATGCATCTTGGGTCTGTCCCATTCAAGAAATAAAACCAGGCAAGGATGTTATGGATAAAGGATATTTTAATATTAATTATGGATAAGGATCTCTCCATGAGATAAGGAAGACACCTTAGCTTGGAAGGGAGGTTTGGTTCCAGTTTGTAATAAATTTTTTATCTAATAAAATCCTCAATCAATTTGTTTTTCTCATTTGTGTTTCTAAAATCAAGTTTTTTTGTGTTGTGTTAATGAATACATGATTGTGTTAATTGATGTGCTCCTCTCTTGGTTATTCCTATTTTTAATCCATTTTATAGTTTGAAATAACATCAATTGGCATAGTGTTGAATGGTCAAATGGCTTGGGTAATAAAATTGGTTTGCTACAACCAGATAGCTTGGGTAATGAAATTGGTTTGCTACAACCAAAAATCACTCATTGGCTTTGTGATTCATATTCCCAATGCTTATGCCCAATGTATCTCAACTCCCACAACTCAAACCTTTCATTACATTGATCATTGGTTAATTAAGTGACACAATAAGTATTGATTTTGCTTGGGTCGAGGAAGTGTGAAAATATCAATGATCTCAACTATTAAAACTATGGATTGTCATTAAAACATTGATCTCAACTATTAAAACTATGGATTGTCATTAAAACATTGTATTAGACTTTAGTTTTCACTTACAAGCCACTCTTTATCCAATTGAGTAACGGTATTCTTGTTGTTGAGGCATTCTTTGTCATAAAAAATCAACTCTTCTATAATCAATACATTAAGCATTGTGAACATTATGGTGACACCTACATCCATATGTTTTTACTCTAGCTCAATGTGAGCATTGTGGTGACACCTACATCCATATGTTTTTACTCTTGCTAGAATAGTTAATGTATGAGTTTAATTATAAACAAACAAACAAATAAAGTGTAAGTCATTCACCTCAAAACACACATGCACACTAGTACCTCTAATAGATTGTGCATATAAATGCATGTTTTGGCACATTCAAATAAAACATAAATTGCATTGTGAAATTGGCATTATGACTAAATTTAGAAACAAAGAACCTAGGTCTAAATATTGATATTGTTGAGATCTAATCCTCAGATTATGGGCCAAATTGTAAATAATAGTGAGTAAGAAAGATGATATTGTTGAGACCTCATCCTAAGAAGTTTAAAGAAAGATGATATTGTTGAGACCTAATCCTAAGAAGTTTAAAGAAAGATGATATTGTTGAGACCTAATCTTCAGATTATGGTCCAAATTGTAAATAATAGTGAGTTTAAAGGAAGATGAGAGTCATTTGGACTCCAACGGATCTCTTCGAATTCAAAACCAAGAGGCATCTATCAAATGTATAAATAAGAGGCTTCTAGCATTAATAAAAGCAATTCAGGAGTTAATTACTCTGACGGTAACTCCTGCTTTGGCATCCTGCCATCCTGCCTGCTTGCTCAGTCTTCCATTCTGATTTCTGCGATATTATCTGCAAAACATATATACCTTGCTCTCCTCAATCCCGCTCTACCTAGAATTAAATGTTTTCTCACCCCCCTGCAAAGGCGTTTCCTCCTCCAAAGTGATGATTGTTCTATTCTCCACATCTCTTCGTGTGTTGAATGAAGATTGCTCCATCGTGTTTAGTGTACTCTATAATTGAAGAATGTAAACCCTAATTATTTCCAATGTGACCTACATGGAGCGTGATTTCATGGGTGTCATATTTTATAGCGAAATGGGTGCTGCTTTTTAATTCTGGAATATAATGATGCATATGTTGTAGACATAACACGGTTTTGTCTGGCATCTAGGCTATTCCAACCATATAACAAGAGCGTTAAAGCCTGCAACCACTATATTCTACACATTATGGAGCCTTAGGCCGGTGTTAGGTCTTCATTATTTCCAGTTTTGTCCGACGCTACAGTCATATCATTGTATTTCGGGTATCTTGGAGCCTTATGGCCGGTTTTAGGTATTATCTATTTCTGGTTTTGTCCGGTGCTACTGTCTTCTTTTGGTCTTTCCATAACAAACTCTGTGCAACCATAGATAAACCTTTCAGTACCCAATACTTCCACTCTGGAGAGAATCCATTGCTTGTGCATTTGGCATTTGGCATCTACTCGATATTTTTTATGCACTATAACTGAATGTGGTGAAGTTTTAGTTGCTAAAAGATTAATCCTCTCCCTTTATTTTTGGCAAACCCAGTACAAGTGGGGATAGATAAATGAATAGGTTTTCAAAGAGTTATGACGTTCAAACTTTCTTTATTTATTTATTTCGGTGATTCATTCAATCAAATATTTTATCCATTACCTATACTTGCTGGTCGCCATTGAATTCTGAACATATGGCACTTCTCATAATTGCATAAGAACAATTTTTTTAAAGACTGTGATACCAGTAGCATAAAGAAAACTCACCATTTCAATTAAACTAAATCGTAAATTAGCTCTTGAAATGAGAGAATAAGATGTATATATAAATAATTGTCACATAGTTATCATTTCAGATTAACATTGTTAATCAATTAAAATTTCAATTCGTTGGAAGTGCGATACTTGGTTGCAAAATCCATTAAAGAAATTGTCATTTTTATTGATAAAGCTACGTGCACAATGAAGCTCGACTTCGTTTACATATTTATTGAATTAGTATCGAGCCTTATATTTGAAAATGCATGTTTTGGCTACTTGTGTTTTCACATAAAATAACGAGTGCAAAGATTGTTGTCTTTCCCATATATAATAATTAATCTAACATATATAATAATTAATCTATATATGTTTAAGTTTATTAAGGAAGCAATATGTTTAAGTTTATTATATATTTAAGTTTATTAAATCAATTTACAATAATAAAATATTTTATTATTATCCTTATAAAAATTAAAATTTAGATAAATATATATATAGAGGAAGAAATATGTTTCTATGTTTTCTACACTAAAACTAAATTGACCTACAAGGTCATTAGGGGTGCGCTTCACTTTTACTTCTTTGCAGGGACTTCTCTGTTAGATGTTGTTAAGTAGTACACTAACCTCATTGGTTGTTTAGTTCACCTTCCGACAAGGGAGGTCCGTGGTCCATTCCAACACATTTAAGGACATAATATAAAAGAAAAGGGTAGGTTTTTGTGTTTTTTTGGTTCTCGGGTTTACAATAGAAAATTTTCACTAAGTCTCTCTAAAGGCCTAAAGTTAAATTTGGTTTCTTTGTTAGATTAATAGTAAAAAGTCACATAACTCAAGATCCAATTTAATTTTAACAAGCTAAAGTTTTATATTGTGAGAGTATCAAATCTAGAATATGGTTGTAATGGTACAATGAACTCTAAACTCAAGTAATATGCAAAATTGAGGTTTGGGAGCTTGGATTCTCATGTTCATACAAACATAACTACTAATTTTTACTCTTATTTTTATGAAAAAGCTTACCAAAAAAATGTTCTAGTGGACTCTATAGAGCTTGAAATCTATTTGTTTCGTTGAACTAATAGTACACTTTGAAGTTAATATTTAGGTTGCTATCAACGAGAAACATCTTTTAAACTATAAGAGAGAATCAAATCTAGAGTATGGTTGTCAGCATGCACACTAAATTCTAATCTCCAATAGGATATAACTCTAAATTTTTGGGAGTTTGGGTTCTAGACTCATTCATACACATTGTTATTATTTTTTATTCTTGTATCCCATGTTGTTTATCTTGTTATGGACCTAATCACTAGCTATGCTCTCAATCAAGGAGAGACTTGCTTCTGTGAGGAGGAAATGATAGGGTGTATTGCCTTTTTAATTTTGAGGTTATATGTTATAAAGTGATTTTAGATTTTATCTATCCTTCTCCATGATTCTCTATAAATTATACAACCCCAAACTTCACAACCATATAAGATAACATGAATGATGAGAGTCTCAAAGAGGAGTTTATTCCTATCCCAAAGCTAAAGCTCTACTGACTTACAACTGTTTTCAAATCTATAATAAGCTTTTCATCTTCAATTAATCAATTTCCCAATACTATATTTCCATTTAAGTTTATAATAAAGATCAATTCCAAAATATTTATATGAAATCACTTCCTCTAAATTATTGTCATACATGAAATTTTTATACATAATATTTTAAAATAACGATTAGAAAAATTCTTTCTTTCTTTAAAAATAAAAATAAAATTCTAATATTAAAATTCTAAAAAAATTAAACGTGGTCTATAAATTATTTTTAAAATGGATTGAACTCTTTTACAAGATTAAGAAGGATTTAGTTTTGATGATTGTATTGGAATATATAAAGTAACACTTTTATGTGCACATTGACATATTGCCAAACACTTCACATCGATATTGATCCTAAGGAAAACAAAGAGCCTTATCTTTTTCTTTCTTCATTTCTCGAGTTGGTTGCAATTAAATATTTTTACAACAAATTGTATATGTTATTTCTAAGTAATAAAAATGAGTTTTGGTAAAGTAATAAAAAATGAGTTTTGGTAATATGATGAACATGTGTTAATATAAAAATATATTTTCATAGATATTACTTCTCTCTATAAGGTTATATGTTGATAATTTGCTATGGTAAACATTAATGTGGAATAAAAGCTAACTTGAAAGTATGGTAGGAAATAAAGTTGGAATTGAGTAAGGGATGATATCTAGCTTTGGTGAACAGGCTTGGTTTTTTTTTCTCATGTTTCCCAAACTCATAATTGTTAACGTTGGGCACTTTGACTCATTGCACCCACCTCCATACATCTATCCATTCATGTGGTTCTAAATGAGTGTCTTAAAGACCTACTAGTGGCCTCTAAATACCATGAAGTCATCCCTTGCAAACAAGTTTATGAAGAAGGAAACAATCCCATTTATGCATATCTAAACTCTGGAGCTCCAATAGAAAGCAACCATCCTAACAAAACGAGCATTGATAGGTAAATTCACAGGGTTGTGGCCTAGCCCTATTGCAATAAACAAAAGGATCTTGGAATGCTGGGCTGAAAAAATCTTAGACTATTTTTCATTAAACAATTATAGGATTATATAGCCTTACATGGAGAAATCCAACTCAAGAGAATAACTCAACCAAATCCTAAAAACTAGAAAATGAATACAATAATAGAGCTAATCGTTTGGGATAAGATTCCAATTGCTCCATAAGAATAGGAAACTATCTCCTTTGCTACATGGGAATAGAAAACAAAAAAAGCTATGTCAAACATAAGTCATATAATAATAAGCACACCATACCAATAATAATATGAGATTAATATGTCATATGAGACAAACCATAGAATAAGGAAAACATATCACTAAGAATCCATATAATTTCTCCCAACTAGAGAAGCATTGGCCTTGAATACTTTCATGAGAGAAGGAAAGTGAAGTTGCATTTGATGTTGATAAATCCAATTCAAGCATGATCTACAACAATTAGAAGTTGATAATAAGAATAATATCTTAGTCATGATATTTGTTGACAACATCGTGGATGCTCAACTAATTTGGAAGATCATGACAAAGAGCATTGTGAACTTGAAGGGAAGCTTCAAGTGATGAACTATTGATAAGAGGTTACCAACTCTGAACTTCCAAGCAAGGAGAGAAATTTGTAACAGGTGAAAAACTATGAAATTCTATAATGTCCTCCTAAAGTAGTGTCTCAAGGCAATAGAGGTCGATGAGAGAATAGAGAAAATGTTGGAGGAAGTGCACAAGAGTCCTTGAAATCCCCTGAATGAACATGGGACTACAAATTTAGAACAAAAAAATTTTGAACCCTTGATCTAAGTGGAACCACTTGGCCTACATATCCTATTTATAATTGTAAGGATAAAAGGCATGATTGTACATTTCCATAGGCCTAGTCCAAGGGGTGATGGGGTTCTAATTTGTTGCATGTTTGGAAACAAACATTCTAGTAAGACCAATAGATTCGATTCTTTTATTTCATTTGCTCTAATAGATTCGATATATTATGAGGATCCTCCTAACTCTTCGAAGGAGTTGAATTGTTTTTCATTTTCTGCCCTCATAAAATAAAAACTAGCAAGTGCCCCATGAGGGGTAAAAAGGGTAAAAAGGAACGTTGAGTTACTCAAAAAATACAAGGAAGGAATGGTTTTCATCTTTATTTTCTCCGAGGCATAAAAAGAAAACAAATCATAGATCTTCATAAAGGTAGGAATGCTCTTTATTCTAAGCCGGTCTTTGTCCTTGGAAGATGTGCTTTATCCTTCTATCTAATGCAAAAAAGAGCTTCAATAAAACTATCTTAAAATGAAGGAGGAGGTTGGGACTATCTTTAGATCAAGGGCTTCATTCAATAATGGAAACAAACTTATTCAAATCATGGGTTTAAAGTGGATACGTGCATCTTAAGAGGAAGTGTTGCTTATAACTACCTTAATGTTGGGTTGCTTGACCCAATTTTAATCCCGAAAAAATCACAATGCATTTCCTCCTTGTATAAGTTTCAAGTACATCGATGTTTTTCCATGTACATAATGTTTATATATTTTTACTTCAAACATATATGTTTTAGACTACCAAATTGTTAAACTATATGTCAGAGAGCCTCTTTAAAAAAGTTCACTTGTTTGTAGACGACAAAAAATGCGAGAATCATGCTCATGGTTGTCATTTTTCAACTATGGTTGGACTTGATGATGCATCAATGGCAAGCATGCTCATGGTTGTCATTTTTCAACTATGGTTGGACTTGATGATGCATCAATGGCAAGCATGCTCATGGTTGTCATTTTTCAACTATGGTTGGACTTGATGATGCATCAATGGTTGTTTTTTGACCAATCATTAAATTCCCAATGAATTACTATCCAAATATTTGCATAATAGATTTCAGATTTCACTGCTTTTGTTAAGTTCACATGGATATGTGTATGCTTGGACATTTCCTCTAATGATTATAATTAGCTTTCAATTCTTAGGTCAAATGTTTAATTACTTTTTTCTCTACTTATCATATACAAGGTTTCAAGCATATTTGAAAAGAACTATGGACAACGTCTTGCCATAGAGTAATTGCAGTTCCCCATATGACATCTCATTGCATTGAAATGCACAACTTCAAGCTCCATTCTTTAGATTTCCTTAGTAACGAACAAAGTAGTAAGCCAAATGACCAATTTTGCAATGAAAAAGAAGGTGTTAAGTATGATTCTAGCTTGATGCAGACCAATTATTTGTGAAGATCCTACTTCAGTAGTGCCTGACTCATATGGCAGGCATGAAATCCAAACAATGGGTAAATCCCTCAAAATGTTTGATAATGCTACAAAAGATCACCAAGCAATATCTTCCTCCTCTATAGTTACTTCTTTAGATGCACTAGAATCGAATGGTAGGCCCGGGTCTCAAACAATGGATAATACCACATCTATGCTCAATGCTTCTATAGGAAATCTTGTAAAGGTGTCAAGCTCCTCCATACAAAAATTGAAGGTAACAATCCTTCTTTCCTCCATTAAGAAAGCTCTAGCTCTGTTTGGAAAGGATTACACACCAGAGGCACTCCAAAAACATGATAAGCTCAAGCCACAAATAGCAATCAAGACTACACTACCATTTGATTCTACTGCAAGTAATCCCATGTCAATGCCAACCACCTCTCTCAATAAAGCAAAAAATCTATTGTGTGAAATATCCTTATTTAGAAATAATGGGTAATTGCAAACCCAACACTCAAGCATATAATATATTTTCAGTAACGTTACAAACTGACCCAAGAAATTGCTTGGTAGCATCTTCTATGTCCATCAAGGAAGCACACATTCTTCTGGAGGAAGATGCAAACAAAGTGCTCAACTCTAGCCCTCTTAATGAATTGTCTAACAACAACAAGAATTTTAGATCTATTAAGGAAAACACTCAAATCGCTTGTATATTTCAAACATCAATTGAAAAACCCGTGGCAGTGTTGGACTCGGGAGACTTCATTGAAAAGAGCCCGACGTATTCTTAGTGAAGATTGCACTCATGGTGTCAATGAATACAACCATATTGCTGGCATGTTTCAAATAGTTCCTAAAAATCTTGCAGAATCATAATTGTCTGTTATCTGAAGAGTAGAAACTATTCTTAGCAAAACCGACATGGAAAAATGTGATCTTATTACTAGTGACACGGGTGATGGTGAAGAAAAACTGAAAAATAATTTAAGAGATACATTAGTTGCAAACCTTGGACAAAGTCCTTCACTTCCACCAAATCGTACTACCTCAAAATGAGCGACAACTAATGGATACTTTGTTCCAAATATAAGAGGCCCATATCCTTGCCATTTTTTCCTTCCAGAAGCTCAATCTTACTCATTTTCAGCAATTTTCATTGAAAAATACCTCATTCCCATAGACATGAAGTGTTTCCCCTGAAAAAATAAGTTTTAACTATAGTAAAAGTTCTCCGCTAAGATATTTGGTGCAAATCATTAGATGCAAATGATTTCCCTAAGATATTTGGTGTAAATCATTGGATGTAAATGATTTTCCTTCATGAAAAGAAATACAAGCAACACACTTAACAATAAGGATAGGAAGTAAATGTCTTCACAATCATGAATCTTTAATCAATAGAGATCAAATGACGAAAGCAACAAGGTGTACAAGGCTTTTTATGGGTGATGGATGATAGGATGTAAAACTCCTTGCATTCATGAAGCCTTTTTATTGGAGATGGATGAGAGGTTGTAAAAGTTTTAAAATCCATGAAGCAGCTTCGATAAAGAGCAGAGATTAAGTATGCATAAGAATGCTATAGGAAGGGACAAGTCTATGCAAGGTTTATGCCATTAGAGATGGGGTACACTATGAAGATGTAAATGTCTATAACATTAATAGAGAAGGTTTATGCCATTAGAGATGGGGTACACTATGAAGATATAAATGTCTATATCCTTAATGGAGATGGATTGTAGCCTATACCCTTAATGGAGATGGATTGTAGTGGCTTTTCTTGTTTTTACAACATTGGATGTTTGGATGCACATGTATTATTTGTGTTTTTTTAATTTTTAGATATATTATTTGTGTTTTTTTAAGTTTTATGTGTTATGTATTAATGGATATTGATTTATATAGAATATGGTTTTTTTTAAGTTAAAAGTGTTTATATAGAATATATAATAATAATAATGATATTTTTTCTCTCTTTTTAGGTTCCTTAATTGACAGGTTTGAAGAATGATATTTAAAGTGATATCAGTATCCATTTAGTGAATAATTTTTTGTATTTTGATTATTTAAATTATGCTAAATTCAAAAATCATAATTCATACTATATTATAGTTTTGAAATATCAAAATTATAAATTTAAAAAAATTGCAATTTTAACTATCCAATTTAAATAAAATATTTTAAAAACCCAACAAGAAATAAAGCATTTTAATTAGAGCTTAGTCCAACCCACAATTGACTTCCATTTACTCTGATTCCTGCCTAGTTGCCCCCTCTCATAAAAAGGAAGTGGGATTTATAAGGCGGTAGGAATTTCCAATAATTCCATGGATGTTTATAAGCCTAAAATCACAATGGGCAGCGTGTCTATACCTTGTGGCCTCCATTCCATCAATAGGGAGACTTCCAATATCCACAAAGTAAACTTTGATTAGACTTATATATGTGGTCTGATTGTGAGACACGTGTGACTGCATTATGCGTCATGATTTGTTGATACAACCTTATTTTTAATGTCAAAACCATCTTGACATGACACCCCATTCCATATGCCAAACTCAAGCTCAACCATCAAATCATTTTTAATGTTCAATCCTAGTTATAATTTTATTTTTTTATCAAAATTACAATTTTGTTATCATTCAAATTGTATTTTCAAATCAAGTCAAATAGTTGAAAAATATTACCATTCAAAATCCAAATCATCATATATTTAAACTAATGCACTAAAAAACCTCAATCCAACAATTTAAGCTCGAATTTGGTTAACATTATAAATTAACTTTTCATTCATCCATCTCTTTGATTTAACAATATTCTAATTCACCTTCTTTTTTTCAATTGACTTAACTAATTAAATTAATGGAGAGATATTAAAAATAAATATACACAATATTTTTTAAATACCTTTTATTTTATGCTATTTTGATGGATATAGTTTATAACATAGTCAAATTTTACTGAATAAAAATATTTTACATTAAATATAGTTAAAATTGTCGCAAAACTATATAAAATTCATAGAAATTTTAATTATTTTACAAAATATCGGGAAATTTAAGAATTAGTAAAATTTCTCAGAATTTATACACTTTAAAAAATGATAAATCCTTAAATTTTTCTAATATCCTTTGTTAAAATTGTGACAACTAATTAATAATAACTAAACTAAAAATGGTTTGTCTAATTGTTGGTTGGTTAGCAGTTTCTCTGACCGATGGTAGTTCTTCATATACGTAACTTCTTCACAATCATATCTATATGTAATCTTGGAGAGGAGAGAATATAATCTAGGAGAATCAGTGGGTGGGGAATGCCTTGTATATAATCACCATTATTGAAAAGAATAAGATGTCGATACTTTGCCCGGTGGATGTTTCAACAAGTGTTGGGGTTTTACCATGTTAAATTCTGTGTTTGATGAATGTATTTATTGTTCATTATTATTGTTGTTAATTTATTATTCTAACCATAGAGAGTGTGAAAGCGTGTAACCTGCTGCAGCCCGTTGTCAGGGAGACCAATCTTGAGGAGTCTGCAAGTGAAGAGAGCCACCATCGTTCGTCGCTTCTGCAAGTGAAGAGAGTGCCACCGAAAGTTTGAAGAGAGTGGAGTCTGTAGCCTTAGTGATAGCTGCAGAGAGGACGCCGGTGAAGGAGCACACGACCACTGTGGTAGAGGACGCCAGTGTAGGAGCAGAGAGCCAGCGTCTGTCTGCTGACAGAAAGCTCCTGCGTAAAGAGAGCCGCCGTGGAGTTGTCAAGAAAGCTCCTGCGTGAGAAGTCTTTGCCAAGGAGCCTGCCGCCAAGTGATAGCCGCTGCCGTTGTTGTATGGAGGAGGAGCCCGTGCAGGATAGACGAGTCGTTTCTGCAGACACCCGTGAAGTTTGCTGGAGTCTCGATCCGTGAAGCAACCAGCAGAGGAAGTCGGTGAGCCCACGCAGGAGTTAGGTAGAGAGATGTCGTTTCATCGTGTGGAGGAGTCGTAGAGAACGAGCGTGCAGACGAGAGGCAGCTTGTGCAGTGGGACGAAGAGCCGAGCCTCCGTGAAGAGGCCGTTTGGCTGTTGCACTAAACTGTAAGCCCGTGGAGCAGAGAGCTGCACCGAAGACTGTTACCTATCCGTGAAGATTGCAGAAGAGAGGTCCGACGTCACTTCGTGCTAAGAACTCTAACCGGTTATGCGTGGAAGTGTGTAAGGTTTGCCATTTGTGTTGATATTCTGTGGTGAAGGTCAAGCCGGTGGTGGGAAGGTCAAGTAATATTTTTTACAAATATTTCTATCACATTTACATGTTTACACCGCATTTTTAAAGTTTTTGGGCATATATATATTATATTGGATATATATATATAGATCATATAATTGTTTTTTGTGAAATCTATAAGATTCTGATAATATTTGGAAGTCTGAGAAGTATAATAATAATAAAAATGATGGGTAAAGTATCCAGTTCTAAATTTGAGATTGAAAAGTTTAATGGCAAGAATAATTTTGAGTTGTGGAAATTTAAGATGCGAGATTTCTTAGTTCAGCAAGGGTTGCAGAAGGCCTTAGATGGCAAGAAGAAACAACCCTTGTCTATGACAGATAGTGAATGGGAGGAGCTAGATGCCAGAGTACTTAGCACAATTCGGTTATGTCTTGCAGATGATGTCTTATTTAATATTGCTGGAGAAAAGACAGTAGCGAGTTTATGGTGCAAATTGGAAAGCTTGTATATGACGAAGTCTTTGACAAATAGAATTTACTTGAAGAGACAGCTATACGGCATGAAGATGAAAGAAGGTACAAAAATTGCAGAACATTTGAATGTGTTTAATACTCTTATTTGCCAGTTGAGTAGTATGGATGTTAAGATTGAAGATGAAGATAAAGCAGTAAATCTTTTAGTCACTCTACCTGAGTCTTGGAGTCATGTAGTATCTTCTATTAGTCTTGGCACATCTTTGGAATTTGACACTGTGGTTGGAGCTTTGTTGTCTCAGGAGTTAAGAAATAAAGCCAGAATTGAATCCTCTACACCAGAAGCTTTGTTTGTTAGAGGTCGATCCAAAGAAAGAGGGGAAAAATCAAGAGGTTTTTCTAGATCTAAATCAAAGGGAAAAAAGAGCAAACTCAAATGTTGGTACTGCAACAAGAATGGTCATCTCAAGAAGGACTGTTGGAAAAGACAAGAATCCAAAAAAAAGACTCCAAGTCTGAAGCAAATTCAGTTGAAACTGATTCAGGTATGGTTGATGAGGTGTTGTCCATTTGTAATATTTCTGATTACAATGAAGAATGGTAGTTAGATTCTGGGGCTTCACACCATGTCTGTCCTCATAGAGAATGGTTTACTTCTTATCAAATAGTTAATGATGGTGTAGTTCTTTTGGAAGATAATTCTTCATGTAAGACTGTTGGTTTTGGAAGTATTAAAATTAAAATGTTTGATGGAGCTATTAGAACACTAACGGATGTTAGACATGTGCCTAAATTAAAGAAAAATTTAATATCTTTGGGAGTGTTGGATTCTTGTGGTCATAAGTTTACAAGTTTAAATGGGGTTATGAAAGTATCTAAGGGTGCTTTAGTGGTTATGAAGGCATTGAGAGTAGGAAACCTTTACAAACTGATTGGAAAAACTCAAGTTAATGAAACGACATTGATATCTGAAGTGGCATCGGAATCCACTCGATTATGGCATCAACGTCTTGGTCATATGAGTGAGAGAGGACTACAGGTATTAGTGAATCGTAAATTACTTCCAAATCTGAAATCTTTAGATTTGATGTTTTGTAGACATTGTATATTTGGAAAACAGTGTAGACAAAAATTCAAAGTAGGGATTCATGCAAGTAAAGGTGTACTTAATTACATACATTCTGATGTATGGGGTCCATCCCCTACTATTTCTTATGGAGGAGCAACCTATTTTTTGTTGTTTGTTAATGATTTTTCAAGAAAGGTTTGGGTCTATATTTTAAAAAGAAAGCCGATGTGTTTGACACTTTCAAACGTTTTAAAGTTATGGTTGAAAAAAGAACTGGCAGGACGATCAAGTGCTTAAGAATGGATAACAGAGCTGAGTTTACTTCTTTAGAGTTTGAAAAGTTTTGCAAAGAAGAAGGGATCGTAAGACATAAAACAAATGTATACACTCCTCAGCAAAATGGCGTTGCAGAACGTATGAACATAATGTCTCCTAATTCCTCCTCTACACTACTTAGTGTATACACCAAGAGCCTCATGAAGACTCACAAACCACCAATTAGGAACACAGTAAGTCCATCCACAATATGGTTTCCCATGTAGGAAACTACACCATAGCTCTACGTGGACAGACTTATGGAAATGAAGGCTAGCTTGCCCTCCTATATCCCACTGAACATGTTGCATTATCCCAAACTCAAATGCCATTAGGAACACTTTTTCACTCCATGGAATTCCAGGATCACATGGTTTATGCAGCATTCTACTTGACATCTTGGTCATCTGGAACAACTTAGAATTCCAAAGGATGCCAAGATCCCATAACCAGGTTGGAAGCCCATCACTTCCAATTATTCTGAAAACTCTTTCCATATAATTGCACACCCAATTCTCATGTGAATGTGTATTGGAGGTATCTAATGGATGCAAAATATATATTTTCTATTGCTCACATATCAGGGAAAAGTCAGTTATAAAAAAAAATCGTTGCAAAAACAAAGTAATCCTTTACCTCCTAGAGTCTTCATTTCAATGATGCCTCTATCCACCCAATCAATGAATGAATAAGCACTTTTGTTTCTGATCCATATGGATTGTGATCAGACACCTCCTCGAGAGTGAATTCTTTCTCCCATATAGGAATCTCATGAGGTTTCTCACTCAAGGCTTGAATGTCAAACAACCTTCTATCGATGCAAGCAAGATTGGTGCATCATTGATCCTTCATTTAGGTGATGTATTCATCTACCAAATCCATGAATGGATTATCACCTTTGATTTTTGATTCAAATGGCATGGTATCATATATATCTCACATAGCTAAGACCTCCTCACTATCCTCTTAAATAAAGACAGATGCTGGTCCAACCTCTTTTGCATCTTTGCTCTTCATAAGCACCTGCAAATTTAAATTTTCTTCATGTTGAATGCTCACATGAGGTTACTCCTTCAAGTCCAATATGTCTCGTACTATGTGCACTTGATCATTATCCATGGAGGATGGAGGATGTAACATGCTCAACTTCCTACAAAGTTGATCCATCTACAATCTTGATTCTTGAAGGGCCTCTTGTGCACTCTTCAAAGAATCATTGGTAGCTTCCAATTCATAAGTGATATTGTTTGATTTTTCTTCTTCTTTATTGAGTGAATGGTGGTACATGTTTGAACCCAAAGAAGTTGGTTTATATCTGAGAGTAGTTTCAAGTAACTCTCTTTCATATTGGCCACTTCTTCTTTAAGTGCTTCGAAATATTCCAAGAAGAATTCTTCTTCTGAAGCTGTCCAACAGCAACTTGACACCAAGGCATTGGTATTAAAAAATTTCTTCAAGGATACCATGAGCTTCTCTTGATTTTCCCTTAATGACCCCATCAAATTATGTGACTCGCATGGGAAATCCTCCACCAATTTTGCTTCATCTAATGGTTGACATAAAGGATCAACTTGCTTGTGGCATGATTCCACAGCATGACGTTCACACAGATCAACATTAGAAGCATTTGCAATATCACTTTCATTGTATGCAATGGAGGGAGTTTCAAAATTCTGCAAAGAAATGTGACTATTACAAGAATTAAAAATTCCACCATATCTTTTGGTTAGATCCTCATCCTCTCCATGTGACTTATTTGGGATGGCATGCTCTTCTATTTTTTTGTCCACGGGAATACTTACAATTGAAACTTGTGGTTCGCTCTATCTCAAGCTTTCATTTGGATGGAGAAAATATATGTGCAAGGTTTCATTCTTACCTTCAAGTGATTCTGCTTCCATGTTATCCTTCTTCGGAAAAATTGATGTTTCTTCATCTTTAGTGGCATTAGGATCTGCAAGTGGTTCTAATGAAGCTTCATTCTGCTACAATTTATGTTCCACTTATCTGCACATATTTTCAACAATATGTGATACCCTTCTTTGATGTGCACTGCAATATGGGTCCATATTTTGGAACAGCCTTCCGACCTCCACTTCATAGTATTCTCAGAAAGACAAGACTATTCGTATTTCTTCTTTTAATGCTTGATAATTCCAGAAGTACTTAGAAGAATTAAATTCCAATGGTTTCCCTCCAAATAACATTCGAGCATCAATAATGATATCCATTGGTGGATTTTTGTTATGACACATGTGCAGGGTCCTATTACATCCACATTGATTGTATGTAATTTCATATTCATTATTAGAAGCACAATTTATAGAGGAGTTTAGCCACCATTAAGATATGTCAAATACTAGCAGTGATTTTCACATAGGAGCATGTAAACATTGAGAATAGATGCAAAAGGAAGGAAGGGCACACTTTTATTACTGTTTATGCATAGATTACATCTAATAAAACATAAAGGTTTTCTCTTCTGCAGAAAACTCAATATAGGACTGAAAATAGGAAGCTCATAAGAGTAAGAAGAAAGATAGGAAAATTTCCTTGAGAACGGGGCATGTCACTGCATACAACTTGAACTCTTCTTGGGTAAAATTATCTTCATACCTACAATTCAACCTCTAAGATATGTCCATGACCTTATATAGATGTATATTTTTCCAATATAAGCTCCAGAACAACTACCCTTTCATGCAAGTGCACCACCATCAACAAAAGCACACACACTAGCTAGTCATTGGAAATCCACACCAAAATTAGTTGTTTCTACCACGTACTCCAAAAATGAAACCATATCACTCTAAAATGCTAAAAAACATGCTAAAATACTGTAGTAAATTCCGCATGAATCTCTATGAAAAGAAGTAAGTGTTCTCTCCCTCAATATTCATCCGAAGGATCTCACAATATCTCAACTAGATAACTGGTTGCAAAGGGGCACATCTCTCAACTCTAGCAAGGGGCACATCACCCAACCTATGAAAAGCACAGAGCTCTTCAATTCAAATGAAAAATGGCCAAAATATGTGAATTGGGGTGCTCACACCTCTTTTATAACTCTTCATTTACCTTATATTTCCTTCTAGAGTTTTATCATGAAAATATCAATAAAATAATAATTAATATTATTTTAATGAGAGAATAGAAGTTAGCCCCCCCTTTCTAATTCAAAATTAGGAAAATATTTCCTATATTCCTTTCTTTCTTTCTTAGCAGTTACTAATCCTTTATCTTCCTTTATTAGAAAAAATCTAGAAACTTCTGCCTTTCCAATTTTTAGCTGCTTTTCCTAATTTTAGTTGTTTTTCCATATTTTTAGATGTTTTTCTCCATATTTCTTGAGGGATACAACTCATATGTATTATCCATCTTCCTATGTGCTCTATTGAGCCACCTAGATCAATTCCAACTCATGAACAAATATTATAAAATTAAATATTCAAAATTGTGGCCTTACATCACCCTTTCATGATTTGATTTAATTATAGAAGGTCACCGGGGGTTCCCTCAGTGAAATTGTTACATATAACGATCGTTCACAGGATATTAAAGAATATCCCTAATTTCAATAAATATTGGAAAATTCCTCCTAAAATTGTATTGTTGAACCCCCCTCCCAATATACCTTTTCAATTAAGAAAACACCTAGTTTCACCTTATACTGTAGGTATCCATTTTTATCAACCCATTTTAACACCCATTTTATATCATATTATAAAGTTGTAACAAATAGGTTCCCTAATGCATCTGAGTATAAGCAAACAAGATGCTAAATAAAATAATAGTGTAATTCTAATAATGATCCCACCAGGATTGCAGGGGCGACTGTTCAATTTGTAGCGTTGGATAGTGGAAGACCCAATGAAATAGTAAAGGGGAAGTGAAAATGCATAAAAGGAAACCCATTCAAGAGATCTATGTAGCAAAGAATGTAAAAGACTCATAGTCCAATAGTCAATGCAGTGCTTAGAAAAGATGAGAATTGTAGATGTTTCACACCATATCCTGTCAATCTACCAATTTTATATCATGTAAATACAAGTATAAACATAGAGAGCTCATGTTTTCTATAAGATTTATAAATTAAACTCCATAAAAATGTCAAATTGAAACCCTTTTGTGGATGGACTTCCCTACCTTCCTATCAAAACAAACATCATTGATTTTTGAACCCAAATGAACATAGAAAAATTCCTCTTACTTTCCAATAACACCATATGAGCATATGCATAGCAGCTTGGATTTTGTTCATTCATAAGATGCAATGAATTGCCTCCACTTCCTATACATTTATTCTTGCAAGCAAGGAAATTAACAACATTTAATTACCTTTTCTTGGGTTATGTCTAGTTTTATTTCTCTTTATAGGAGAGGGAAAAATATCCATTATTAAGTTTGAAGCATGCAATATTTATAAAGATACAGAGATGGTGAAACTTATATGATGCCATTTCATGGTAACGATAACACATAGGGTATGTAAATAAGGATTTAGATTTTCACCTATGTTCATGTTAATTATAATACAATGTTAAGACAGATGCCTTGCATATAAGAATTAAAATTACAGTTATGAATGTGCCAAATATAACTCAATTTAACAACTATTCCTAACTAGAAATGTGAAAATGTTAAAGAAGAATACAAAAAGTTGAATGAAATAATTAGTCAAGAAAGATTGATCTAAATTTTCTTGGTTCCAGTGAGCCAAGAAAGATTGATCTCACTTTTCTTGGTTGTCGTGGATCAAGGTTTGATTGAAACAACCATTGAGCTTTGGAGTTCTCCCAATCCTATTTTGTTTTTTTGTTTTTTTTTGCAAAAGAAAAGTATATATAGATGTTTAAGAGCAAATGCAAAGGAAGGTATGCATATATCTAAGAGATGGACTATGTTTTTTTTCTTTATTATTTTTATTTATTCTACATGATTGGCCCTTATGTGCATAAAAAATAAGTTTCTTTTTTTAAGACATGCTTTTAGAGGATGATTGTTTTTTTTGTCTTTTTTTAATTTGTAATAGCCATGGAAATGTAAATCTTGCTTTATGCAAAAATGAAAAAATAAGTTCAATAGTTGAGTTCGATTCAACTGAGTAGAAAATTTAAACCCGCAGAAAATTTGTATAGGTCGATTTACGCATCTATGGAGGAGCACCATAATTCAATATAAATATAAAAAACAATGGAGCCAGGAGTTTCCCAAACATTTCCTTCCCAACTGGACTGCGAGTGGTATAAAATAAATCTAGCAAACTATGAAGGCCCCCCGAGGAATTCAATGGGTGACAAAATATGGATGGGAAAATTGCTTGCACCATAAAAATGTGAACCTCAACAACCAAATGGAGGCACATATCACATTAAATTATTCAAGCAACACTAGGAATTTAAAAGGATAGAACACATTTATGGATGGAGGCACAATTGACTAGGAATTTAAGAGCACATCTCATCAAGGGGAAGATCACATTTATGAATTTTATTATTTTCTTTTGGTTTTTTTACTACCCATTTTCATGGCCCCGGGGCCAATGAAAGCTTAGATAAATCCCATTCATGAAGAAAATTATTCTTAAAAAACTAAGACTTTATAGGTTCAATGATTTGGAGGTATAAATATAGCCCACGATTTCGAGGTTATTCCTTAACAGTAGTTAGGACTAATATGAATCCATCCCATTATTTGGAGGTATGAATCTAGCCCATGATTTGGAGGTTATTCTTTCACAAAAAATAGGACTAGTATGAATCCAACCTGCAATTTGGAGGTATGAATTGAGCCCATGATTTGAAGGTATGTATACATCCCACGATTTGGAGGTTATTCCTCAGCCCACCCAAATAAAATAACCCCCATATTTATATTACCATGTCAAATTAAAAATATCCCCTTGACCCTTTAATACGAGGCAATATATTTTTGAGGTTTTTAGGAGTATTCAAACCCCCAATATGAACGGACGTTATATGATATTGCCTGGCTAGTGAACCCCCCGTGCAGAAGGTAACTATAGGCCAAAATTAATTCCCTGATTAATTAATTAATTTTCACTTGAACCCATGGGAATATAATGGGATAGTCGTTGCTCCATGGTGCTATGAAAATGGGGACTTGAAAAAGCATGAGCTAAGTTCCCTTGAGGAGTGGTTGCGTATCAGTCGAGGTCAAGTGAAGTAGAAACTACCATATCATGAGTTGTAGAAGAAAAGACAATAGTTAGGATATTAGAAGGAATGCAAAG
The DNA here is from genome assembly GCA_027924585.1 of Larix kaempferi. Classification (NCBI taxonomy): domain Eukaryota; kingdom Viridiplantae; phylum Streptophyta; class Pinopsida; order Pinales; family Pinaceae; genus Larix; species Larix kaempferi. The sequence goes on along the minus strand of BSBM01000757.1, from coordinate 15,832,582 downwards.
GACATAGTTGCAAATATTATTGAGTGTCTTTCTAAGGAAAGCAATGAAACTAGTGGGTTGGAATATAACCTATGTGAGGGTACAAAGAGAAATGCAACAACTACCATGGAAAATGTAGTTGATGTGGTAGAGAGCATGGACCAGATGCAAAGTCCATGGAAGCATAATGAAAAAATTAATGGAATGCACATCATTCATGAACTTGCATAAATAGATAAATAAAGTTATAATGAAGATAAAGCGATTGATGAGTTGAAGAATGCGGCAACCAGACTGCATATTGGAGAAAGAATACTTGCAGGAGATATGCAAGAGAAGGAGAAGAAGAAGGACCCTATAGAGGTCTATGGTTTCTTTAATAAGTGTTTTGTTTGTGTTTGTTTAGGGTTAGACCGCACTGATATGACTATGTCTAAGAAGACTCACAGTATTGAAATTGCAATGGTTGTGTATATGGATTAAGACCATGATATTGAGAGCATATCAAGAGTGGAGATGAGAGATGAACAAGCTGCTAGCAGCAATTATGGAGAAAGCTCGGAGATGGAATCATGAAAGAATGCCAAGAAAGCACAACGGTCATGCAATGAAAGAAAAAGATAACCTAGGAAGAAGACCGGAAGCATCCAAGGAGGCTTGGAAGTGGAAGGGGAAGAGAAGAATCGTAGAGTTTCAGGTATGGAGCCTGCAGAAGAAAAATAAATTGAATTATTAAAAAAATTTGAATCATTATATAATCCTAGATGAGAATAAGACCAGTAGGCATGTTTTGTCATGTATTTGATGTTTTGATAAGCTTGTAAGCATGTATGTGTTTTTATTTTATTTTTGTATGTTGTAGCATCATAGCTAATTTTTTTATCTGTAAGAAGAGTTGAGGTGATATCGCTCAGTAGCAGTGAAAATTTGCAGAAGAAGCTGACAATGAAGGTGAAGTTGTTGAAGAAATAATTAAAGGGGAGAATGTTGGGAGTAATTACTTATCAAACCCATGAAAAAGCGAATTTAAGTCAAGTTAGCGTAGTGAAGCAGTTGTAGCACTCGAGATCTACCTAGTCAGATCAAATTAGTAAGATAGGAATCATGGAAGTTTAGCCATCAATCAGTTCAATCGATCAGCAGCAAGGTGGTTCATAAATGCATTAAAGGTGTTTTGAAAATAAGTAATGCGATCATGATCAGTTTATATCATATCGGATTCAAACTACATAAGTGTCTTCAATCACAATGAATATTTTTGTAGGAAAGAGTTATAGTGCCATTTTTTTCCGAATAGGACATAATTTCTCATCTACCGATTTCAACGCAACTGGATGTAGTCACCTAGCAGAAACCGTGGAGGAAAGAATAATTTTTGGTTATGTGTCGAGGAGCTTATCGAGAGCCTCGATGGAGAAATCCCAACAACAAATCAAAAGATGACATGTGGCAACAGCTGAGAGGGTGTCAGAGAGTTTAATCGGAGGTGTCAACTAGTATGTAAAAGAGAAGTCTCGATAGAACAAGTCCGACAAAGTATTGGACCTAGCAGATTGATGAAGTATTAAGTGTGCATTGGAAGGAAGTTCGATGGGAAGGTATGACAGGACATGTATCGAAATATCAGAGTCTACATTGCAAAGGTTAATATGCAAGTGTGTTCAGCAGTGGAAACCTTGAAGGAGCAGAGGTGATATATCAAAGAATATGTATCGAAGGTCTGAATTGAGGAGAAAATGTGAAAGGCTAATGGAAAAACCCTAATAGTTCATCGTGCATGTCATATTGGAGTTGTTGAGTAGCATAACAGAGTTGAAGCTAATGAAGAAGTCCTAAAGGGGACATGTTTCAGCATATCGAAGTTCTGTATTGGTGTGAACAATATGTGAACACAATGAAAAGGATGAAAGGCCGATCCTGACAGCCAGTCACAATGTGACACGTGGAAAAATTTCAAAGGTTTGTATTGACTGGTTAAAATGAAGTCCCAAAAGGAAACACTAATAGTGGATCCCGATGAGTAATCAGAGCATGGTTTTGTTTGTGGTCTGTCATAGTGTTTTTAATAGTTTTCGGCCCGAAGAAAAATTCCAGTTGCTATGAAAATAGTTCATTTATGTATAAATAGATGATTTGTAATTTTATTTAATGGTTAGATAGATGGATGAATGAAAAAAAATTGTGTGGTTCCGATGTTTGCTCTATGTTTGTGTGTGCGCTTATGTTTTTTTGGTGGTAGAGAATTTTTAGCTCTAACCCGTATCCTTTAATACCTTGTACCTACGTCGTCGAGATGGAGCTCCTTCAACAACTAGGGCTTACAAGATGTGGACATGAAAAATGAATCCATATCAAAGACATTGACATTAACAACCAATCCATATCCCATCTAATGCTGGAGATGTTGACCATAACTCCTCTAGCATGTAGCAACATTATTCTTCATTTATGTAGTTTGTCCTTTGTGGTCTTTGGGCCCAAATATATAGCAAGTTCACAATGCATTTTGTCATGATCTTCCAAATTAGTTGAGCATCCAAGTTGATAATCAAGAATAATATCTTAGTCATTATATTTGCTAACAACATCGTGGATGCTCAACTAATTTGGAAGATCATGGAAAAATGCATTGTGAACTTGAAGGGAAGCTTCAGGTGATGAACTAGTGAGAAGAGGCTACCAACTCTGAAATTACAAGCAAGGATAGAACTTTGTAACAAGTGAAAAACAATGAAATTGTAGAATGTCCTCCTGAAGTAGTGTCTCAAGGAAACATAGTTCAATGAGAGAATAAAGTAAATGTTGAAGGAGGAAGTACACAAGATTCCTTGAAACGCCTTGAATAAACATGGGACTACAAATCTAGAACAAAAGTTTATTTAACCCTTGATCCAAGTGGAGCCACTTGACCTACATATCCTATTTATTATTGGAAGGATAAAAGGAAAGACTGAGCATTTCCATAGGCCTAGTCCAAGGGGTGACGAGGTTTTGATTTGTCGCACGTTCGACAACAAACATCCTGGCAAGACCAATAAAATTTAACTTAGCAAATGGAACCTTGTCATCATTAAAGGCCAGATTGCACTTGACCCAACTGCCCATGTCCAAAATCTAGTTATCAAACACTTCAGTATTGTTTAATCCATCATAGATGGACACCTCTCATTTTTTGCATAGGGGAGATGACTTACTATCAAAGATATTGATATCCTTCTCAACTAAAGAAAAATTGATATTGACAAGTTATGCCATCCTTTCGCCAACCTTTACCATTACCATGGCTTTTTGTTGTTGTTGTTATCATACTATACAATCTTGATTTCTTGAAAAATATGTTAAAATTACAAAAAAACCCCTTCCAACTAAACTATATATGATGACCTCTTTTTAGAATAATATATCTTTTATACCGTCTTTTAAAAGAGATAAGGAAAGGGCTGTGAAGAAAAAAGATTTTATTTATGAAAGCTCTCTTTTCCTGCCAAATTATATATCCTGCCAAATTATATATATGGATATGATGATCTCCTTTACAATAATATATCTTTTATAATGTCTTTTAAAAGAGATAAGCAAAGAGCTTTGAAGAAAACAGGATTTCATTTATGAAAGATCTCTTTTCATGTCAATAGTTTTTAAAAATTATGAGAAGATACAAATACAATACACTATTTTTCATGAAGCTTTTATTTATCTAAGATATTCACTTTTTAACATTACTTAGTTAAACGAAAGAATATGTAGCATATTATAAATTGTAAATGAAAATTTAGAATTTAGCAATGGAATGATTTTGTCGTCCAATGTAATTCACCAACATCCCCTTGGATGGCGGAATTAGGGGATAACTTTGATGAAACTTTCAACCATGCACAGATCGGTATACATAAGTGATGGTAAGGATGGGTTACACCATACAATTGCTATTTCAATCTCCCACAACAACAGTAAGCATGATTTTGAAGTTAACACGAAAATAAGTTAATTAAAAACAATTTGTTCATAAATAATGCCCACTTCAAGTGATTTTGAAGTTAACAGGAAAATAAGTTAACTAATAAGTTAACTGAAAACAATTTGTTCATAAATTAAGGCCCACTTCAAGTATGGGAAAATTGTGCAATCCACATCCACGCTTCAACATTAATGATTTACTTTAGTCAATACTTAGGTCAAATTACTTGCTTTTCAAATGATTACAAAAAACCACAAACATGCTCGAATTTGTCCACTGCGTATTTTTCAAGATTACAAGTTCAAACGACTTCCTCTATGGAAGAGTGTGAGGTGGAGTTGTCATTTACACCATGAAAAATGTTGTTTCAACCAAATGAGTCTTCACTCAGTGAAACTATGCCATAGCGCTTGCAAATGAGATATTAAAGAATACCCCTAATTTCACTGGATGTTAATAAATACTTACCAAAATATTTTTGTTGAGCCTCCATCTCAATACATCTTTCTAATTTTAAAAGTTGTTTTTACTAGATACCCTTTTTATAGTCCATATCCTACATCTCCCAATCCCTACAATATATTCACCTTATTTTTCACAATTTAAAGAAGGAGGTGATAAGATGATGGTGAACAAGATGAAACCTCCATCTTTGAATCCCTTTATAAAAACTCTCAAAACTACTTTGTTTTAATCCCATGATCCCATACCTAAAGCTTGTGTTATGCCTACACATTTAGGCTTTTTCCCGTCGGTTTGAATCGAAAATGCGAAACAATAAGAACACTTCAACATTTATTATCATGTAAAACAAAGCTAAATATCTAATATACCCCAAGGCATTTAAGTGTCTAATGAATTGCATTTGTACATTTTTAATGAAAATTCTTTAAGATTCCAAAGGTGTATGTTTGAATCTCCCTACAGTGTTGTGCTTCTCTACTCTACACATAGCAAAATGACCTACTTCAAGCATTCGAACTTCAAACCCCTTCCAAGCTTTGAACAGTCGAAAGCGTAGAAAAAATGGGAATAAATGATATCAATGCAAGCTTAGAACAAAAGATGAAAACCAATGAAGTGGAGATGTCACCTCTGGAATTTCACAAGATCTACTGATCTTGCCTTGAAATACATAGTGGCTTCTTTCGAGTATCAAGTCCTTGGATTTATTGATGGAAAATGCCAAAACCAAAATCGGATCAGAAAAGAGAAACAAAGAGTTAATATCCTAATCGAAAGGAGGATCACAAGTGCTTTGACACCAATTATGATCCACACCATGTGCAAATTTTAATACCTATAATTGTTTCCAAAACAAATATTTGACTATTTTTCATTAAGCAATCATAAGTTTGTATATCCTTACATGAAGAAAACCAACTCAACAAACATTCTAATAATCCCTATCAGCAGAGACAATTCTCCATTTTTGCATATAGAAGAGGGATTTTGGCATTCTTCTTCATGTGTAAAAAAAATCTAGATTTATTTGGATTTACTTTTCCACTTAAGCCCCTATTTCATAAGATCCAAATGACAAAGCTACCCTACAGGATATCAATGATTATTTTGTGAAGTTCATTGAAGTGGCATAGACAAAGTATTAACTTAACACAGAGAGGCAAGAGAGTCCAGAGCACAAAGGCTCACTCTCATACACACATGAATGGTGTGAAACCAATTCAATTATTAATGGAGAAATAGTTACAATATATAGATGACAACCACCATAACAAACCAGATACCAGATCCATAAGATGTGGATCTCAAACCTCTACATGCTAGTTATAAAAGGTACACCTCAACCCAATCCCTAGTATTTCTACATTATTCCAACATACCCCCTTAATGTAGAAATGGATTTTCTACAACACCTAATTTATGCCTAAGAATTTCAAAGTGAATCTTGCCAACATGTTTGGTAAATATGTCAGCAACATTATCACTTGTGTTACAATAAATAAGTTCAATTTCCTTAGACTCAATCTTTTCTCTGACAAAATGATGTTGCAGCTCAATGTGCTTTGACCTTGCATGATAAACTGGGTTGTGTTCCAATTTAACTGCACTTTGATTGTCACAATGTACTTTTGTTGGTTCTGTCTGCTTTTTACCAACATCTTCTAGAATCCTCCTCTACCAGATAGCTTCACATGTTGCATTAGACATGGATTTATATTCAGCTTTTGTGGATGATAAAGAAACAGTTGGTTGTTTCTTGCTGCTCCATGATACGACCCCGGATCCAATGTTGAATGCATATCCTGTAGTAGATCTTCTGTCATCTTGATTTCCTGCTCAATCAGAATAAAAAAAACCTGCCAATTGAACATCAAACTTATCACTATATAAAAGACCAAAGTTCATTGTCCCTTTCAAATATATAAGGACTTTCTTTGTAGCTTTCCAATGTATTTCATTTGGCTTAGCCATAAATTGACTAAGAACACTGACTGCATATGATATATTTGCCCTTGTAGTAGTGAGATAATTCAAACTTCCCACCAGTTGTCGATACAAAGTACCATCTACATCCTTCGTTCCATCTTCACTGCACAGCTTCAAATTCTGTTCTAAAGGAGTCAATGATGCTTTGCAATCACTCATATTGAATCTTTTCAATATTTCCCTCACATACTTACTTTGAGTGATCATAGTCTTGCCAGATTCTTTCCAAACCTCAAGTCCCAAGCAATAGTGTAATTCTCCAAGATCTTTCATTTCAAATTCCTGTGACAATTGATTTTTTATTTCTACAATCAACTTACATGCATTTCCTATAATGATGAGATCATCCACATCTAAAGATATTAAACCAACATTTCCTTCCTTATCTTTCTTCACATAAAGGTTAGGATCACTTTTACTTTTCACAAACCCTTTCTGATTAAAGAAGGTATCAATCTTTATATACCATGATCTAGGGGCATGTTTCAATCCATAGATAGCTTTCTTCCATTTACATACAAGATGCTCCTATCCTTTTCTGTACAAAGCCTTCAGGATGGACTAAGTACACTTCTTCTTTTAATTCACCATTTAAGAAAGCAGATTTTACATCTAATTGATGGATTTTCCATTTATGTGTTGTAGCCAATGCAACCATAACTCTAATTGTGTTTAACTTTGCTACTGGTGCAAAAGTATCCTCAAAGTCAATTCCCTCCTTTTCAACATAACCTTTTGCAACTAATCTAGCTTTAAATCTGCCAATGCTACCATTAGATTTAAACAACCATTTACATCCTATGGGTGTCTTATTCTCTAGTAACTCTGTTAGTTCCCAAGTTTGATTCTTCATAATAGAGTTATATTCATCATTCATAGCTTCAACCCATTCTTCTTTGTCTTTGGCTTGTTTATAATTCATTGGTTCATTGACATTCATTACATTAGTCATTATACCTTGTAGGAGGACGAATCTGTCTTGTTGACCTTCTTGGTACTACATTGCCTGTAGAAGTTCCATCCATTATCCTTCTGCTTTTTGTTGTATCTTCATCTGAATTGATAGAAGTACTCATGTTGCTTTCACTGCTTCTGTTGCTTTCGCTATGTTCCTGCTCCTCTTGCGGCGGCTCCAATTCCTGCTCTTAGACTATAGAATTTAATTTAACATATTCATCATTGTCAGTAAGAATATGCCTTTGCTCAATTTTATCACTTTTATTTGCATGTTCATGGAACACCACATCTCTGCTTGCAATTAACTTATGAGAGCTAGGATGAAACAACTTATAAGCTTTATGATCATTGCAATATCCAACAAAGACACATTCAAGTGATTTTGCATCTAAATTCCTTCTCTCATCTTTTGGTATGTGTGCAAAATCTTTACAACCAAAAATTCTTAGATTTCTAACTTTAGGTTTGTTCCCATGAAAGACCTCAAAAGGTGTTTGAAGGTCTAATTTCTTTGTTGGACTGATATTCTTCAAATATACAGCAGTATTGACAGTTTCAGCCCAAAAACCATTTGAGATGTTCTTACCTTGGAGCATGCTACGTGCACATTCTACCAGTGTTCTGTTATTCCTCTTAGCAACTCCGTTTTGCTGAGGAGTGTAAGGCACTGTAAATTGTTGTTGGATTCCATGATCCTTACAGTACTTCTTTAATGCTCCAGAAACATATTCACCCCCATTATCAGATCTGAGGATTTTAATGCATTTGCCTGATTGTTTTTCAATCATGGTTCTGAATTCCTTAAAGTACTCAAAGACATCACCTTTTCTTCTTACAAAATAGACCCATGTATATCTGGATCTGTCATCAACAAAGATTATAAAAATACCATGCACCACCTAGTGATCTGGTTTGCATAGGTCCACATGCATCAGAATGGATTAACTCAAGAAAATTAGTTTGTCTTTTATCTTGATGTGTTGGGAATTCATCTCTATGTTGTTTGCCAAGTGCACATGCACTACATTCTATATGTTCATTCTTTATTACAGGCATACCTTCAACCATAGATTTCTTCTGAAGCAACATAAGATCATTATGGTTAATGTGCCCATACCTTTGATTCCAAAGTTCCTCGGTTGTGATTACAGTGGATACTAATGCTTGATGACTGCCTTTGCTCACATCCAACTTATACAATCCTCCACACCTTGAACTTGTAACTACAATCCTGTAATGATCTCGAATATTTTTAATATGACATTGATGCTTACCAAACTCCACTTTCAGGTCATACTCAGTTATGGCAGAAACATATATTAAATTCTTTTTAATACCAGTTACATACATGACATTATAGATCTGTTTCAATTGACCATCAGGTAAATTCACATTTATTATTCCATAACCCTGCACTTTGTGCGACCTATTATCACCCAAATAAATATGAGTGCCATCTATCTTTTCATGATATTCATCGAACCATTCTTTCCTACAAGACATATGAGTAGATGCGCCTGAATCTATGAACCATGCATTCTCATCATTCGTATCAGCGGACAAAGAAGCTTCAAAAATGAACAATCTGAGATTTTTAAATCCATTAACTTCAGAGGTATTTTCATTTGCAAAATTCCCATTGTGATTTCCATTGTAGTTTCTATTTCTATGATACTTCTTCTGATAACAATCTCTAGCGAGGTGTCCTGGTTTGCCACAATAATAACATTCTATTTCATTTCTATCAGAATCAGTCTGAGCCATACCTGTCTGTTTTGTATGAGATTTGCCTCTGTCTCCGTTCCATGGTTTGCCTCTGTCTCTGTTCCATGGCTTGTCTCTGTGTATATCGTCATCTTGCCATTAGTGCGAGATTTGAACCTTGAGCATCCAAATCATAATTCTTCATCCTTTATTCTTCTTGTATGAGAATACCTGTGAGTTCTACAAAATTCGGGGGCTTTTCTCTCGCTGCAAGTGCTGAAATAAACACTTTGTAATCTGGCACTAAACCTTTTAGCATGATCGTTACTAGATCAGTGCTTCCTACGATCTTACCTATATCTCCCAATTTATCACTGAGATATTTAATGCGAGAAATAAATTTACTTACCCCTTCATTTGTTTCCATTTTGATTGACAACAATTTGGACTTCAATAACAATACCTGATTTGCATGAGTTGTTTCGTATAAGCTTCTGAGCATTTCCCATGTCTCCATAGACGTCTCACAGTTTCTGATGTGATGAATTATGTTATCTTTCACTGACATCCGTAGCGTCACCTTGGCTTTAGTTTCCCTCTTGCTCCATTCGGGAACCACCGCAGGAACTGTAGGTTTTTGCTCATCACCGATCACAATCGACCACACATTGAATGCTTCAAGGACGGTCATTAGCTTGAATTTCTAGTTGACATAGTTCTCACCATTCAATTTAGAAGCTTCATTAATGTAGGAATCAACTAAAGGTGGATTTTCCATCTTACCTTCACCCAATTTGAAGGCAGCAAAAAAAAAATTTAGCTACTGTCACACAACAGAGTTCTCTTCCCAATGTCAGAAGCAACCACGGCTTCAATCTTCCACACTGCAGACTCTACACGCAGTATTCACCAAATATTGGCAGCGATCTCAGGAACTACTATTAGGAAACAAGCGATCTTCTCCCAACATCGTTCTCCCAATTTAAAGAGGATCAGAAAGGAAATGAATCATATGACTCCAGGTGAGCATCAATCAATAAACAGATGGTCGATGTGATCTCCTTCATCGATCTGTTCTCTAATGGACACAAGCAAGAAACTTCTTCAAGTTCCTATTGAACAATTATTTGGGCAGCGTTTAGTTCAGATTGGGCAGTGTTTTCCCTTCAGCAAGCTCTTTCAGCGAGAAAACAGATTAGACAAGACCGATAATATTGGGCAGTTCGTAATACGATTTGAACAACGTTCTCTTATTTTGATTGGGCAGCGTTTTGCCTCTCTCACCCCACCATGATTGGGAAACGTTCTCTCAGTGCACCCACAGCGTGAATCAAAGCACCACAGCTTTCTTCTCAATGCCTCAACTCACAACCTCACGGCTCTGATACCATATTAACTTAACACAGAGAGGCAAGAGAGTCCAGAGCACAAAGGCTCACTCTCATACACACAGGAATGGTGTGAAACCAATTCAATTATTAATGGAGAAATAGTTACAATATATAGATGACAACCATCATAACAAACCAGATACCAGATTCATAAGATGTGGATCTCAAACCTCTACATGCTAGTTATAGAAAGTACACCTCAACCCAATCCTTAGTATTTCTACATTATTCCAACACAAAGGAATGACAATATTCATGTGCTCGCATAGTGTTGAATTTGCACAAGATAAAGGTCTTCTAGAGTCCATTCTTTTATAGTTGGACATGTGAACTTTCCTCCAAAAATTGGACAATTATAAATTACCTTTTAAGTGCAATACCTACATACATATGGGCATTTTACAAAACAACAATCAACATGTTACTCCTTCACCTACTTTGAAACACCTTAATTCTCAAATGAACCTTGAACAAAACAATAAAAAGAAGGAACTATGTACACAATCAAATAATTAAAAATCACGAAAGGATAATCTTTTTAACTCCAATCTATGTTATTCTCTAAGTGTCTTAGAACCCTTCATAAAAATAAAGGAGAGAGAGAAGTTTTGACCTCAAAAGGACACTCCCTAATCCATAGAGATAATGATCCCTAAAGCAACAACAAACCCATGCAAAACAAGAATACCCTCTAACAAAAGAGGAAGGATGTCATATCCAATGGTCTGATGCGAAAAGAAAATAATTAGACTACCAAAGATATATTCATCCAACTCTTCAATGATTGAAAAGTTGTAAAAATAATTATATTTAAATACATATTTCATAATTATTTTAATAAAATATTGTTCTTCCAAATTTTACCTTATCAAAGAAGACATTATTTGACAATATGTTGAGATCCATTAATATTTTGTAATTATTTGTTAAACATTAATCTAATGTAATTATTTGTTAAACATTAAAGAGATTAGATTCATAACTACCCAACTAAGGAAAGATGACCAAGAAAATATCATTACATAAGTTAGCCCATCTTCATAACTACCCAACTAATTTAATAAATGACTTAGAGCTAGATCTAGAATCCCAAGCCTTAAGTTTTAGCCAAAGGTAGATAGCTAATTATTTGTTAAACATCAAAGAGATTAGATTCATAACTACCCAACTAATGGAAGATGACCAAGAAAAATATCATTACATAAGTTAGCCCATCTTCCTAACTACCCAACTAATTTAATAAATGACTTAGAGCTAGATCCAGAATCCCAAGCCTTAAGTTTTAGCCAGAGGTAGATAGAGACATCAATTTAAAACGCCAGGGTTCTTTAAAGGGATATCCGCGCGCCAACTACGGGGAACTATGAACAATCAAAGCGTAGTTAAGGTCATTGTAAAATCACATCACAGGTCATTGTAGAGTAAGAGCGTGATCACAGGTTGACCGGTTGGAGAATACCACTAGATATCAAGTCTTAATTTAAACCAGCGATTTACGACTGTCATAATAACTTTAACTTTGTTTTTCTTAAAAAAACAATAACGACTAAGGCATGGTATCTCAGTTCTAGATTCTAGTAGATAGGCAGCTTTATAGAGGCTGAACTAATCACGAGTTGATTCTTCGAGGAAGGAGGCACTTGATATATACTGCGACAAGCCGACGCCATCTAAAAAAAAGAACTAATCTTTATATAACTGATTTCTCGTTGAGAGCTCCTGGAATGGTCCATAACTGATTTCTCGTTGAGAGCTCCTAGAATGGTCCATAACTGATTTCTCATTGAGAGCTCCTGGAATGGTCCATAACTGATTTCTCGTTGAGAGCTCCTAGAATGGTCCATAACTCCCTCAACGGTTCTCTACCTTGATCTGTGGAACAATTGAAATAAACACATGTAGAGAGGCAATGTGGAGCAGAGCACAAAGGCTCACTCTAATACACAAAGGAATGGCCAAACCAATTCAATTATTGATAGAGAAGTAGTTACAATATATAGATGACAAACATCATAACAAACCAGGTCATAGATCCAAGAAAGGTGGATCTCAAACCAAACCATACTGAGTATAGAAAGAACACATCAACTCAATCCTTGCCAATCTGCCTATCATTTCTACATTATTCCAACATACCCCCTTAATGTAGAAATGGATTTTCTACAACACCTAATTTCTACCTAAGGATTTCAAAGTGAATTCTGCCAATGGGTTTTGTAAATATATCAGCGATATTATCACTTGTATTACAATACAGAAGTTTAATTTCCTTAGAATCAATCTTTTCTCTAACAAAGTGATGTTGCAGCTCAATGTGTTTTGTTCTTGCATGATAAACTGGGTTGTGTGCTAGCTTGACTGCACTTTGATTGTCACAATGTATATTTGTGGGTTCTGCTTGCTTTTCTCCAACATCTTCAAGAATCCTCCTCAACCATACAGCTTCACATGTAGCACTAGACATGGCTTTATATTCAGCTTCTGTGGATGATAGAGAAACAGTTGGTTGTTTCTTGCTGCTCCATGCTACGACCCCTGATCCAATGTTGAATGCATATCCTGTAGTAGACCTTCTGTCATCAACGTTCCCTGCCCAGTCAGAGTCAGAAAATACTGCCAATTGAACATCAAACTTATCAGTATATAAAAGACCAAAGTTCATTGTCCCTTTCAGATATCTAAGGACCTTCTTTGCAGCCTTCCAATGGATTTCATTTGGCTTAGCCATGAATTGACTAAGAATGTTGACTGCATATGAGATATCTGGCCTTGTAGTAGTGAGATAATTCAGACTTCCCACCAACTGTATATACAAAGAACCATCTGCATCTTTTGTTCCATCTTGACTGCATAGCTTCACATTCTGTTCTAAAGGAATTACTGATTCTTTGCAATCACTCATATGGAATCTGCTCAATATTTCCTTCACATACTTACTTTGAGTGATCATAGTTTTACCAGATTCTTTCCATACTTCAAGTCCCAAGCAATAGTGAAGTTCACCAAGGTCTTTCATTTCAAATTCCTGTGATAACTGATTTTTTATTTCTGCAATCAACTTACATGCATTTCCTGTGATAATGAGATCATCAACATATAACGATATTAAGCAAACATTTCCTTTCTTATCTTTCTTCACATAAAGGTTAGGATCACTTTTGCTTTTCGCAAAGCCTTTCTGATTAAAGAAGGTATCAATCTTTATGTACCATGACCTAGGGGCCTGTTTTAATCCATAGATAGCTTTCTTTAACTTACATACAAGATGCTCCTGTCCTTTCTGTACAAAGCCTTCAGGTTGGACTAAGTACAATTCTTATTTTAGTTCACCATTTAAGAAAGCAGATTTTACATCTAATTGATGGGTCTTCCAATTATGAGCTGTAGCTAATGCAACCATAATTCTAATTGTATTTAGTTTTGCTACTGGTGCAAAAGTTTCCTCAAAGTCAATTCCCTCCTGTTGAGCATAACCTTTGGCAACTAGTCTTGCTTTAAATCTGTCAATACTTCCATCTGATTTAAGCTTATGTTTAAACAGCCATTTACATCCTATGGGTGTTTTGTTCTCTGGTAATTCTGTTAATTCCCACGTCTGATTCTTCATAATAGAGTTATATTCTTCATTCATAGCTTCAACCCATTCTTCTTTATCTTTGGCCTTTTTATAATTCATTGGTTCATTCATTGTATTGGACATTAAAGAATAATCATCATACCTTGAAGGAGGACGAGTCTGTCTTGAAGACCTTCTTAGTCCTACATTTCCTGTAGGGGTACCATCCATTATCCTTCTGCTTTCTGCTGTATCTTCACCTGAACTGATAGAAGTGCTCATGCTGTTTCTGTTGTTTTCACTGTGATTGCTGCTGCTTCCATTGCTTCTGCTATTCTGCTCCTGCTTCTTCTCTTGTGGCTGTTCCACTTCCTGCTGCTGAATGATGGAATTTAATTTCACATATTCATTTGTAGACGTATGTCCTTGGCCATATTTGTCACTTGTATCTGCATGTTCATGGAACACTACATCTCTGCTTGCAATTAACTTATGAGAGCTAGGGTGAAATAGCTTATAATCTTTATGATCATTGTGATATCCAACAAAGATACATTCAAAGGATTTAGCATCTAGTTTCCTTCTATCATCTTTTGGTATATGTGCAAAAGCTTTACAACCAAAAATTCGTAGATGCTTAACTTCAGGTTTATATCCATAAAGGACCTCAAATGGTGTTTGCAGATCTAATTTCTTTGTTGGACTTCTATTTTTCAAATATACAGCAGTATTAACAGCTTCAGCCCAAAAACCATTCGACATGTTCTTACCTTGGAGCATACTGCGAGCACATTCAACTAGTGTCCTGTTCTTTCGCTCGGCTACACCATTTTGCTGAGGAGTGTGAGATACTGTAAATTGTTGCTGGATTCCATTCTCCTTACAGTATTTCTTGAAGGCTCCAGACACGTACTCCCCTCCATTGTCAGATCTGAGAAATTTAATGCATTTTCCTGTCTGCTTTTCGACCATCATTCTGAACTCCTTGAAATATTCAAAGACATCTCCTTTTATTCTTATAAAATAGACCCATGTGTATCTAAATCTATCATCAATAAATGTTAGAAAATATGATGCACCTCCTAATGATCTAGTCTGCATAGGTCCGCATACATCTGTATGGATTAATTCAAGCAGATCAGTTTGTTTCTTCTCCTGATGTATTGGGAATGCATCTCGGTGTTGTTTTCCAAGTGCACAAGCACTACATTCTAAATGCACATTCTTTATAACAGGCAGACCTTCAACCATTAATTTGTTCTGAAGCAGCATAAGATCATGATGATTAATATGGCCATACCTTTGATGCCAGAGTTCCTCTATGGTGATGATGGTGGATGCCAGTGCTTGATGACTGTCTTTGCTCACATCCAGCTTATATAGTCCTCCACATCTTGAACCTGTAGCAACAGTCTTGTAGTGGTCTCGAATGTCTTTAATATGACATTGGTACTTGCCAAACTCTACCTTTAGGTCATATTCGGTTATAGTTGAAACAAAAATAAGATTCTTTTTAATACCAGGAACATACATAACATTATGTATCTGTTTCAATTCACCATTAGACAATTTCACCTTTACTTTTCCATAACCTTGAACTTTGAGTGACCTATTATCACCTAAATAGATGTGAGTGTCATTGAGATTCTCATTATATTCTTCGAACCATTCTCTCCTAAAAGACATATGTGCAGATGCACCTGAATCTATGAACCATGCATTCTTATCATCTGTCTCAGCAGACAGAGCATCCTCAGAAATAGATAATCTCAGATTTCTAAATTCATTTTCAGGAGTGTCTGTGTTTGCAAAATTCCCATTATGATTTGCATTGTGATTTCCATTGTAGCTTCTACCTCTATAATATATTTCTGATAATGATTTCTATTGAGGTGTCCTAGTTTGTGCCAATAATGACCATCTACTTTATTTCTAGAATGATCAGTCTGAACCATACCTTTATGTTTTGAGTGAAATTTGCCTCTGTCTTCATTCCATGATCTGCCTCTGTCTCCATGCCACTGTTTGCCTCTATCTCGGTTCCATGAGGTGCCTCTGTCTCCATTCCATGATCTGCCCCATGGTTTGCCTCTGTGCATATATCGACCTCTTACCATAAGTGCGAGATCAGAACCTCGAGCCTCGAGATCATAAGTTTTCATCCTCTCTTCTTCTTGAAGCAGAATACCTGTGAGTTCTTCAAAATTTGGGGGTTTTTCTCTTGCTGCAAGTGCTGAAATAAACACTTTATAATCGGGATGCAAACCTTTCAGGGCGATAGTTACTTGATCAGTACTATCTACTGCTTCACCTATAGCTGCGAAGATATCACTCAAATATTTGATACGAGAAATAAATTTACTTACCCCTTCATTTGCTTCCATCTTGATTGACAACAATTTGGTCTTCAGAAACAATATGCGATTTGCATCAGTTGTTTCATATAGTGTTTTTAGCGTATCCCATGTCTTTTTAGACGTGTCACATTTTCTGATGTGAGGGATAATCTTGTCTTGCACAGACATTCGCAGAGTCACCTTGGCTTTGGCTTCCCTTTTGTTCCAATCTGGAACAAGTGCAGGATCTGCGGGCTTCAACTCAGTGCCATTCATAATCGTCCAGCCACCGAATAATTCAAGAACAGTTTGCAGCTTAAATTTCCAGTTGACATAATTTTCTCCATTCAATTTGGAGGCCTCATTAATGTATGTATCAGCCAACGGCTGTTGGGAGGCAGCAGCCATTGCACTTAAACTCAGAATAAAAAAATGTAGTAGATACCTTTACACAGCTGATTTGCAGCCAAAGAATGCAGTACCACCCTCGGGAATACAGCACTGGCGCGGTAGAAGCTGAGAAAAATATCACGTAAGTCCTGAAAGTACCGCGCCCTAGCAGTGGATGAATCCGCGGTAGTTCTGAAGTACCGCGCTGTAGCAGTGGCGAATCACGCGGTAGTGCTGCTCCCCAGCAAACTGGCGGTTCACTTCAAATGCCCACGATCTCCCGACAATACACACATCTTTTCAAACAAATGGTGGCTTCTCTTGCTGACGAATTCATCAGATAGCAGTGGATCCTCTTAGTGGCCTCCACGCATAGCTAACCAAAAAAAATTTCAAAGCTCTCGGCACTTACTCGGCTCTGAGTGGGCAGCGATTGTCACAATTGGGCTTCTTCAGCGATTGTCACTTACTTTGGATTCTTCACAATTGCACTCACGACCTCTTCACAATGGCACTCACGACCTCCTTTCTCATGGCTACACAGTTGGGCAGCGCTCGATGACTGGGCTTCTCAGCCTCTCTTGCAGGCTTGTGGGAAATCTCCAGGCTAGTCACGTCTCTCTACAATTTGGTGATCGTGAGTTCGCCTCCCACTATTGTCGTTGAGCAGACTTGGATCAATTTCAACGTTTTGGCTCTTCCTTTCACAGCTACGTGCATCCGGGGGTCGACTCTTCCTCTTCCTTTCAAATGATTGTTGTGCACTCCTCTGCAGCGGCTCCTCTTCCACGGATTTCTATCTAGCGATGTTGACAGACCACAGTGGGCTTTAAACGCATCCGGCTCTTTTTCTAACCTCGCAGGGTCTGCGATTGAGCAATTGGCAGCTTTCCTCTTCGTGTTCTCCACACGATCTGCGCTCAATTTTCACGTGTAGACTTCAGCTTATATAGATCCACACAAGGAATAGTACAGCCTCTCCACGCTCACCAGGATCTTGGATTGCCCACAACAAATCGCAGATTTGCCTCCTTCACGGTCTTGTCTTCTCTTTAATTGGACACATCCATTTAGCGTATAGCTGCTCTAGCAAGCTCTCACGTGCAGGAACGGGATCTGATTTCTCCCTTTCGACGACTGCAAATAAAATGGTGATCAACGGGTTCTCACGGAGCGATCTGCACTCTTTTCTGGCTTGAACATGCCTCTTTCACACGGGGTCTTTGGCACATGAACAATGAGCACGCTCTTTCTTCACACGCTTATCAGCAGATCAACGATGGATTCACTACACTCACAACACACCTCAATGGGATTTTCAGAGCACGCCGGAGACAATAGGCCACCAAGGTCTTCTCAACAGGCCACATAGGGCTCTCACAATCAGGCCACAATGGGCTCTTCAATCCACAGGCCACAATGGGCTCTGATACCAAATTAACACATATAGAGAGGCAATGTGGAGCAGAGCACAAAGGCTCGCTCTCATACACAAATGAATGGCCAAACCAATTCGATTATTGATAGAGAAGTAGTTACAATATATAGATGACAAACATCATAACAAACCAGGTCATAGATCCAAGAAAGGTGGATCTCAAACCAAACCATACTGAGTATAGAAAGTACACATCAACTCAATCCCTGCCAATCTGCCTATCATTTCTACATTATTCCAACAATTGACACATAGCCAAAAGAAGCTTGATGGAAGCTGGGCTATAAAGACTTCTGTTTGGTCCCCAAGCTCGCTAACTCAATCTCCTTCAGTTTTTTACACCATCGATCTAGAGTGAGCAGTGTTTGGAAATGCCATACGGAACTGTTGTTTTGATCTATAGGACGGAAGAGGTATCGGACAGAAGTGGATTGTCTCAAGCAAAATCTCAAGCCAGAGTGTGAGCAGCATCAATGGCTGGAGGTATGATCCTAACTACATACATTATTAATTCTTTTCGATTCTTTAAAAGTTTATTCCGCATGTAAAGAATCGTAATTTTCTCTAACAAAACCAACAACGAGCCAATGCTAATTGTTCCAGTCTTGTGTATAACTTACAACTTTCTATAAATCTATAAAAATATCATTACATAAGTTAGCCCATCTTCATAACTACCCAACTAATGGAAGATGACCAAGAAAAATATCATAGTTCATCTTCATCTAGCTCGTAAAAGCAAAAAACTACCTCATCTAAAAATATCATTATTTCCAGTTAGCCCATCTTCGATCCCTCTTGCAAGGGTAACCACTTATACGTCAAATACAGTTGAGTGAAAAACATAAACGAAGACACACAGCAAGACATACAGTTTGCAGAATCCAAAACTTAGCGAACAACTAGACAAAATGAAAATTATACAAAATTTAAAATACAATATTGTTTGGAAAAATAACACAAAGACATTTACATTCTATAAGAACATATAAATCAATGATACCAAATAGGTCACTTACAAAGTCAAGGATCTAAGAGTTGTGACTAGTGTACCGGTGCCCCAGCAGCAGAGATTAACCCTATCTTTTTCTCAAACCAAGACTAAACTGATTGTACAGTGAGCTAATAAGAACAAAGTTTAACAACTTTTGATACATCTTTGGGGTCTTTTAATATAATACGTTTTACCCATTGCAGACTAGTCTGTGATTGATTGTGTTATTATATCAAGCACTTCAAATCCGACTAAACATGTAATGTATCATATAAAAAAAAATAAGAAATCTGCAAATTCCTCACCTGAAAGTTTTCTGAAAACTTATGCTACACTAGGAGCGATTACTTAAACAGTTGTCCACTTCAGTTCTCCAAACCCACCACCGGCCGTGTCAAATGGGACTCCAGAGGGCCATTGCACTTACAAGTCTCCCATCACAAAGTTAACTCTGATTGCAGTTACAAGTATCCCAGCCAAATAATCTCAGCAAACTTTAAATGTGTTATTATATCAAGCATTTCAAATCCAACTAAACCATGCAATATATTAAGACATCTGATTACCACACCGTCGTATCAAAAGAGTAGAAATCTGCAAATTCCTCACCTGAGATTTTTTCTGAAAACTTGCGCTCCACTGGAAGAACTTAAACAGATTCCCACTTCACTGGTCATGTCAAACGGGACTCCAGAAAGCCATTGCACTTACAAGTCTGTCTTAGCACACGTCTCCCAAACAAAACTCTGATTGCATTTACAAGTCTGTCTTAGCCAAATAACCTCAGCACAAGTCTCCCAACAAAAGCCTGACTGCACTTACAAGTCTCTCAGCCGAATAATCTGAGCACAAGCCTCCAGCCAAATAATCTCAGTGTAGTTTTCTAATCAAAGATTTTATAATAAATCTATTCAAGCATGGAAGCATGTGATGTAGAATATGTACCCCATCCCTTATTCACTCCGAATAAACAATCCACGAGTCATTAAAAATAAAGTCCATGTTTGAGCGTGTGGGGTCAACACTCTCAACTGCATATGCTCGATGGACACGCACTAAAACGCGTGGTGTCATGGTGTAGCTGGATTTCTCAAGAAATTAAATATTATTTTTGAAATTAGTTGTTAAATATTTTGATTTAAGTATTTACATGATAATTGAAATGATATATCATTAGTATAATGTTATTGAAATGATATATCATTAGAATAATGTTAGTGTGATTGCGATGATTTCTGAATACATTTTAATGAAAGGCATCCAAAGCTAGGGAGGATTAAAATAACGAGAGAACATGATATTATAATTAGGGAAAGTAATGTAAGTTTGAGAAGTTCAAGGTCAATTAGTTTTATCCTTTTTTTAAATAGGAAGTGGTCAAAACTCTATGTGTCATCCATGATATTATAATTAGGGAAAGTAATGCAAGTTTGAGAAGTTCAAGGTCAATTAGTTTTAGCCTTTTTTTAAATGAGGAAGTGGTCAAAACTCTATGTGTCATCCTCTATTAATGAAAGTAAAAAAATAAGAAAAAGTTTCAAAAAAGAGTTCTCTCACTATTTTATGAGAGGCACTCAAATAAGTAAAAAGAAGAACAATCAAAGAAGGGGATACTTAACTACTAGCGCTTGGAATAGTGGACAATTAATGATTGGTATTAGTAAGTTAACTATTGTGTGTGACGGTGAATAAGAGGACCAAAACTATTGAAGTTTAATATGACTAAGAATAATACAAGATTCGTTATAATCATAGTGAAGAGAATTATGAAGTGTTGTATGAGGTAGGAAACTCCATGTGCACATTTTTACTATTACTATATGTGTTAGGTATGTCAAAGAGTGAGAGTATATTTTGTTTAGTAAAACTTACTTGAGTTTTGTAAGGTAATTTTATCTTACTGAAATTGAGAAACCTAATGGTATAAGGGTTGATTGGTTTCTGGATCTATACAAGTCAATTTTTTGGAAAGACCTAATTTTGAAAAAAAAGATAACTATCTTACTTATGATGGTTACTTTTATGTTATTAAGATCACAATTATATTCATTTTATTGATTATGATATAAAAATCTATTCTATACTATGCATATGAAAAGGAAAATACAAAAGGAAATTATTCCTAAGAAATAGAAATAAACTCATGTATTTATATGTATATATAGATTTATACTAAAAGTATATTCAAATATATAGTTAGAGATGGTATATTTGTTTGTATTTTTGTTTAAGACAAAAGAATTTCAAACCCAAACCTTATGGAAAATATATCTACAAATATAGTCTTCATAAATTTTAGGAACCGAGTAAGTATCTCTAAGTTTATATTATTTTTAAACTCGAATAATAGACCAAATCACATAATAAATATATTATCGAGTCTATTTATTAAAATCTCGAACATAACAAATGAAACAACAACAAATAAATATATATATATTTTCCCCATTTTATAGATAGATATCATACTAGATTTCAAAACAAGCTATTATGATCCTCACATTGAAACAAAATGATAGTATTTTGTTATATAAGAAGCTCAAACGAGAAATTACTTCTCTATCACAATTATTACATATGAGGATAGGGTGAAAACCCTCTTACTTATCATCTTAATAGTCTAAGTAACAAACCCTATAATAAGGTCAAGCTAAATAAATACAAGGTAATAACCTCATGTTTATACTCGACTCTTATTTTAGATAATGCAAAAGAAATAAATTAAAACCCTTGACAGTCGGTGTAAGGGGAAACCCTCTCTAACTAGTAGGATGAGCACATAAGTACCCTACAAAATCTAAACATATATGATATAAGAATATTCTAGAACATCATGAAGGTAATCTCATTCAAACGGGAACCATATGAGAACAAATTGTGGCAGTAAGCAATGTGTTTACACTTGGTAAGACTAGTGGTTGAATAGCTCTAGGAATCCTTGAAACTAACTACAAAGAGTAAACCATATTAAAAGAAAATACATTTTATACTTGTAATTAATATGGATAATTTAATAGAAGTCGACAAATATTACCTACAGTCCATCTGACTGACAAATGGTTAATGGAAAAATGTAATTCTCATACAACAAAAACAATTTAAATGCAAAAGGATTGGAAGTTCAAGGATTATGTTCTTACTTAGTAAAAACCATCAAAGGGAGTCTTGGTATGTACAAAATATATTCATTGTTAAAAATTAACCTCTATTAAAATTTATAAGGGATATTTAGATATTCCTATTAAGCTATTCAAAGATGGATTATTAATTTACCTAAAGAAAGCATTGGCTTGAACCCCAAGGTGAACTTGAAAATTTGCGCCATCTTAGATGCATATATATAATAGTCTCAAGGGCCACAACACTTAATCCTCCACCAAATTCCTTTTTCTCTCTAATGGAATACAAGAATGTTGAACATGATTTAATGATAATCCCATGAAAAATGTTAACACTTCAACTAATCATCATTTGGTTATGAAATGGTGATACAAGTTTTTGACATCCGTTTGAAAATAGATAGAAAGTACCTACAGTTGTGGACTCATGGTGCCAATCCAAACGGTAGCTTAGGCTAGGTACCCCATTGAAAACCCTCCTCTAAAAAATTCTCAAAAAATCCGACAACAATCAAGGCTCGACAATAGCCAAATTGCCCACACATAAAACTATACACTTACATCATTAAATATGCAAGGATCAAATGATAGTAGTAAATTTGGTGTTGACTATATAGAGGAAGATGAATGGATACAAATCGTGGTTGGTATTCGAGGTCAAATCCATAGTTGTCAATCTCATTTTTCATACAATTCTCACTTACAGAGTAAACAAAACCAAATAAATATATAGAAACCACACAATGGGACCATTTTGTACGAAAAGGAGGACACCTTGCAATAATGAGGAGGAAGCTTAACCATGCCCTTGACAAAGGGAGGGGTTGATTGGACTTGAAAGCATTGAATATAAGGCATGTGTCTTCCTTGTAAAGAAAGAAAGGGGAATGAAGGGGTAAACACCCCCTTGTGGATCCTTTGAAAGAGGTCGGCCCTAAAAGAAGAAGGATCCCCTAAAAGAACCCTAGAATGGTATAAATAAGAGGATCACCACTCTCATTTAATTATGTCATCATCACTTGAGTTCCTCTCTTAAGTGGTGCACAATTCTAGAGAGAAGAGAGAGAGAGAGAGAGAGAGAGAGAGAGAGAGAGAGAGAGAGAGAGAGAAGAGAGAGAGAAGAGAGAGAGAGGAGAGAGAAGGAGCACTTGTAAGGAGCCTTTTGAAGATGTTCTCTTGAGAATTTTATGGGATATTTGAAGATTATTTTTCTAAGGGTTCTCTAAGGTTCTCTAAGGAGGAGGAGGCACACTTATAGAAGAAGAAGGATTGAATATGAGATCTATGCTTCTTGGATGGAACTCAATATTTTTTCCTAGTTCTCTAAGGTTCTCCAAGGCATGATCCAGCTCAATTTATTCCCATTTAGAGCTCAATAATTTTTAAATAAGGTTTTCTTGTTTTTATTTAAAATATTGCAGATGTACAAGACAAGGGACAGGATGATTATTGGACTTTATGCTTTAGAGGAATTTTCATGTTTATGTTCAGTTATCAATGTAGTATGAGGTGAATGTAGAATACTATGGAACATATTGAAGTTTGTAAGGTGTCCTTAGGGACAAATCTTACAATTCATGGTGACAAAATGTACAAAGCATTTAAGAATTCACTAGTTTATACAAATATAATTAAATATTGATGAAGCTCATAACAATGGTAACTAGGACATTCACATATTAATTCGAAATGCAGAAACATTCATTTACTATTCAAAAAGGCAAACATCCATGAGGAAATCAGGTCATACAAATGAAATCATCATTCCACATTTGATACTCAACACATCCATTCCATGAATATGGTGTAATAGAAGGTTGCTTCAAGATTTATTAATATCCAGAAGTATTACAGAATTAGAGAAGGATTTGAATTCATAGAAGAAGATTACCAATAACATATGAAGAGTTTTATAGGCTGACATAAACATTAGATCTAAATCTCATGGATATTTCTGTCTATTCACAACTAGTATGGGCTTGGTTATCTGTGACCCTGTAGTATTGATAAAGTCCCTCTCCCAAGTAATGCATGATAGTACTGCTAGAATCCAAATTATCCTTTTAGAGTTGCTAACTCTTCTTGATACTACCCTTTGTTTACTGCTCATGTGAAAACTAATTTATTGTTTCTTGATATTGCCTTCCCTCCTTTTCAACCTTTTTGTGAGGATCCTTGTTGTGGGGAACCTTTCCTTAAGGTTTGTCCTAAGGTTTATACTTGTCCTTGGGATGAAAAAATTATCTTGGAGTATTTGTGGTCCTTCAAGGAATTTACTAGCATTTTTTCATTTGTGAATTGCTCATGTGATAAGGGTGGCGGGTTTTTGAATGTGATCCTTAGGATAGCTAACAACTAAAATGATTCTGAAAGCAATTGAACTATGGTTGTCCCATTTAATATGTCTTGCATGTCTTCAAATTTCTCATCATTGTTCCTTTTGCCATTCAATAATTCTTGATATTATCCTTGATTATAGAGGTCACCATTACCATCCCAAGGGGCAGTATTTCCTCTTATCAATGCATCCTTAAACAAGCCTTTAAGGAAGGAATTTTTTGTTATGATATTCCCACCCTGGCATGAGCCCTATTCAACAGATTCATTTTTGTTATGACTTTATTGGCTTCTATGATTATGTGAGTATGGGATAAATCGTAATTGTTATGGAAATAGGATATCTAGTAACTAGTTCACAACATTATCATGAATGGGATTTAGGTCATTCTCTATATATTAGGATCACATAGATACCTTGAACCCTGAGAAACGATGATTAAAGTTTGGTATAAGCTTGGGAAATTTCTGATTTTAGTTCAGAAACCACTTTGAGTTGTTAGTCTTCTATCCTAGCTGGGGACATATGGTGAGCTTTATCCTCAACAAGGGTGCAATCCTTAGCCTAGTTCCAACCACTTCAGTGAATGAGGTTTCCCACCATACAACACAATACTGTATAAAATTGCACACACACACACACACACACACAAGTTCTTATACAATGTTCTATATATTCAACAATTTATAAGTGTTGACAAAATAGAATATATAAATTTTAAACTTTATTGTATAGTTTGAAAAAAAAAATACATACTTAGCACAAATATAATCAAACCAATAAAAAAACTAGTAATGAGGTTCCCCAAAATACAACACAAGTCTTGATAATTTTTTGTTTTGAAAAGATATATTAGCCTTTTGGAAAAGTATGAATTGGCATCTAGTGAGCTATCCTTGCTCAAATATGACCTTTTTGTTGGTTTATTTTTATACTCTAATGTCTCTAGACCTTATAGTATTCATCTTTCTGCTTTCATGAGATGTCACCTTTTAGGGGCTTGAGAGGATGTTACAACTTTTCCTGTAGTCTACCCCTACTTCGTATTTTCCACAATGGCATTTCATGTTTGCATGTTAACCCATCCTTGTGGAGATACACTCTTTCCCCACTTTAGAATCCGAAATGATTTTTCTAACTTGGATTGGGGTGTGTAATCAACTTCCCCCAAGTTTTGATTCAAATCCATCAGCAATGTTGTGCCCTCAATTGAGGGCATTAGTTGATTTAGGACCTCATTATCCCTTGGGATGGTAGACTTGTCAGATACATAAATTATCCCAAGCATGGATTTTTGTATTATCCCTTGGCATGGTAGACTTGTCAGATACATAAATTAGCCCAAGCATGGAGTTTTGTATTATTTTTTGGTGATCTGCTGCAAAATGTAATCTAATATTTGTATCCTATGGGCATGGGATACCATTTTGGGCCATGTTTTCAATTGTCCTAAAGAAGGGAAGTATTAAGGATTTTGAATCCTTCATTTTATTTCTCATGATCTCTAGACTATTGAATCTGCTAATGCAGCTTTCTATATCCATGTGTGCAACTGTTTTGTCATGAATTCCCACTACTTTCAACTGGACCATCTAGTGTCAAAGATTTCACTATTGTTTGGGATATCCTAGAAGTTTGATATCTTCTTTGTATAAATTCTTGGTTTTTAGTCACATACCTCTTGACTTCCTTGTAAATTTTGTTAAATTCCAAAAATAATTATAGATGGCCTTTTATTGAGGGAAAGTTATTAGATACCCCTAACCATATTATTTTTTTTGTTACTGACAATTTTTTTTGTCATTATGGATTCTATTAGCACCTATTTATGTCTATCCTTCCATTCATTTATTTGTCCCTCAAAGATAGAAATGTTCTTCCTTAGTCCATGTGCCTTTAGTTCAAATTTATCAATTTTATCTTCTTGAATTTTTCTTCCAATTCTCCCTCCTTTATAACTTTCCAAATATTATCGACATGTTTTGTTTTCCATTCCTTCTATTATTTATCTAATTGTTTGATCCTATGCTTCAAAATAAATAGTGTTCTCTCAGTTTCTATTGATTGTCTATTGGAAGGGAGTGCATTTGATTTTCTCTATGCATCTGCTAGCTTATTCCTTAAGGAATTCATCTTATTTCTAGATTCATCCAGCTAGAAGCTAAGATCCCTACTATTTTTCTCTTCCTCCTCAAGATATTTAATTATTTTTTCATCAAATTATCTTCCTTTGTGCCAGCAAAGAGGAGTTTTCCTTTCTCAGAAAATTAAGCTCTTCAGTGAACTTTTGTTATTCCTCCACCATTTGTTGGGTGATTGGGAAAGATTGGATCATTTGAGAACTTTCTAGGTCTCTTATCCTCTTACCTTTATCAAATATTATAGCAATGACTTCATTTTATCCATGAGTTCCTTGTCTTGGGATCACTACCATGTTATGCAACCTTGTGTTTTCATTTTCTAGGCTCTTAACCCTGACATTCAAAATTGGTTTTTTACCTGCAATGCCTTTGCTTTATTGTTGTATTTGACCATAGAAGAGGATGTTTGGAGATATTTATTGTATAGAATGTTGTTAGACCCATGTGCCATACATATATCATACTTAATTGGAATGTCAGTGGTATCAAAGGTGACTTGTAGGGTCCTCCATTCACGATGTTTTCTCTGTAATTATTCTTAGCCATGGGTTCCATTGTAGTGATTGTGAATTTCCTTGTCATGAGATTGTACCATTGCAACATTCTGGACTTGTATTGAGATTCTAATCTCTATGTTCCTTGTACGCCTTCTTGAGCATGTGTTCTCCTTTTTTGTTCTTCTTCCAGGATTTTTAAGGGATCAATGAAATATATCGGGCATATCACTCTTTTCCCATTAATCTTGTGTTGTCATCTCTGAAGTTGGAGTTGTCAAATGCATGATAGAAGTGCCTTCTTTGTACACATCAGACACAATTTTATTGGAATCGAAAATAGAAGAAAAAAGATTAGAGGATGTTTCACCTCCTTTTTGTTGGGACTCTTCATATTGCTCCAAAATTTGCAAGAGGCTCATTGTGGGAGGTATGTATCCATGGATTCCTTCTTTAGTTTTTTCTTGTTCCAAAGAATCCAACTTAGCCTTCTTATCTTCTAGTTCTTCCTAAGAAAACTCATCTCCTTTCCTATTCTTACCCCCATAGATTCACTAATGACCTATAGCGGGAACTTTCCAAGTTCTTCACTTTCCTTTTGTAACACCTCTTATGTATCTGGGAGTTGGGTCTCCTCTGGTCTTTCTGATATTACTTCTTCAACCTAGGCTTCTTCTATTTTAGGAGAATGAATGGTGATGACCACCATGGATAATGGTGGTGGACTCTCTCTTCTCCCCTTAGTGGTCATGGAATCACTCATCGCATCTCAACCAGAGAGGCAACCCCTATTTTTGATTGTTCTACCATTTTCACTTCCTTTTTCCTCAACAGTTTGTCATTGCTCAAAGCCAAGGGAAAATTAGGAGCAGGATACCTTGTTTTCATATGATCCTCTTGATGTGATTCCCAAAGTATTTGTTGAAAGGTTTCATGCAATTCTTTCTTCTCATCCATTGGCACATTAACATGAGCTCCCAATCCCAATTTGTGTGGTATTTTCTCTATGTGTATGAGTTCAATGTTTCCTTAGACATCCTTCCCCAAACCTTGTTCGGTTCTAAAACCCATAGCTTTCATTATTGGGAGGGCCTTTTGGTAGGGAACCACCTTCTTGGAACCAGGGTAAATCTATATATCAGGGGACCTTTTCGCACTCCCTTCTCCACCATATTTTACCTTTGACATTGGTGTTACTTCTCCAGTTCCCTCTAGTGGAATTTGCCCCATTTGTTTTGTCACCATCATCATCTTTGTGGGCCTCATCATAGATCTCATTAAATATTTTATCTTCAAGGATGGATACATAAGGAACATCACTCTTCCATGAGTATTTGCACATTTTCCACCATGCTCCTCTATTATGTTTGGTGAAACTATCTTGCATGAGTTCATTGCACCTTTCACGTGTAGGAGCTTCAAATTCCATATATTCTTTGGTTACCACCTCCCTTTATTTCCTGTAAAAAGTATAATAAGTTTGATCCTATGATGTATTTGGAGTAGGTGTAAGGAAAAAATTAGTTTCTACTTCAACTATATTTTCTTCCCCTTTAATGATCTTTTTTATCTCTACAAAATTTTCCTTGTTAGCTAAATTTTCAACCTCTAGGCAAGGTTCAAGATCTTATGGGTTTTGGAGCTTCCTCCATTTCGATTTCCCTATTAGTAGGTGAGGATCATGCTTCCAAGGATAATCTAAGGGCAGGTTCAAATCCTTCAATATTTCCATCTCTTTTTGCATGCCTCTTCTATCATTTACAACATAGCCACCAAAGGGTTGAAGGAGAACCCTCAACGTGTCACACTCACCCATTATATTAATGATCGACTAACCAATGTTGATGGTATTATACCTCCTATTGTAGTAAACAATCTAATAGGTGATATAGAAAAGACAAGTAGAAACACTTCCTTATTCTCATTTTTTGAAAATTTGGAAGCCAAAACAACTGTGTTTCGTCCTAAATTGACCAACCCCTCTGCTTCTATTCAATCGACTAAAATTTCTAGTGATCCAAAGTATGATCGTAATACCACTCAAAACACCTCTATTAGGAGATACAAAATGTTGTATGAGTTGAGAGAAAAAATTTCCAAATACACACCAATGTCAGTCCAATTATATAAGGGTAGTGATGACTTCTCTCTTCCTGTGCATTTTCAAAGTAAATACCAAACTTCTTACAACCATGGTTTGTAGGGTACTTTTCCATATTCTCTACATGTTCCTGATATTATAATCAAATTCTCCTTTTGTGGTAATAATTTTATGATTTCCAAGTCTAAGATAGATGCTACAAATCTTTGTTTGTTTATCCTTTCACATGTACTCTTTCCTCCCAAATAGTCAATAGCACTTATGCCATTTTGTGGTCCTATTTATTGTTGGTACGATTATTTGAATATTGTTAAATACAAACATAGCATTTACATCTACATAGTATGTGCATGAATGGTTATGCTTATGGAAATTTTAACATGGAGAACATGTTATATATCGATGGTCATACATGCACTCATGCGAACATTGTAGGGTTAATAAATAGTTATAGGTGCTCTTTATGTTTTGGAAATTTCTCATTTGAGGAACACTCCGATGACTAGGAGTACTTTATGAAAAGAAAAGTGTCCAGATTTGGTGTTGTGCATGCAATACGTAGCTTGTCTCATAGTGACAAGTTTTTAATAAAATATAACTTCCATATAACACCAACCACTCATTAAATATGCCTTGAATTGTGACTACCTTTATACATCCCCTTGGGGCATAAGACAAAATTCATTGATTAATTGTATTTTTTTTATTTTCAATGGGATTAATGTAAATGTATTGCTCCATCTGAAATTTTGTTTTATAAAATACTTGTGGTTGGACATTTAATATTGGAAAAATATATCATGCTTTTATAATAATTGTTTGGTGTAATGTTTGAACAAACCAATTTCATTGTGCTTACTACTATCATCGATGTAATGTTCAATATTTTTGAAATCAAGATTCTGACAATGAACGACCTATATACTATTTTTCGTTGCACGCCACTACAATATCAAAACAAGAGAAGGATACAAAAAGAGTCCAAGTCGGAGAGGAAGCATACAAATAATGTTTGAATCAACTACCTGTTCAATTCCCACTACGTCTAGATTCACCAAATAGAAATGTCTACAAGAACACTAGTTCGTCACATGTTAGCAATGAAATAGAGGTGGGTATGGATGATTTCATACAGGATATAGGTTCAATAGATGTGATGGTGTTATATGCATTATAGGATGATGAGCTATGAGATGATGCTCATATCACCTAAAATATGCTTCCACCACCCCTCTCTTTGGACCTGGCCAGTCAAATTCAACCCAGTAAGGGACAACAATGTTACTATAGAACTTGAAAGCAATCAATATGACATGTCAAATACGTGTTTCTCGATAGTTATGTTGTAACTAACCATCAAGTCCCTTATATTTTGAGGAATCTTCTCACACAATAAATATTTAAAATGGTCTACTTTAAGAACATTAAATGACATTGTACATTTCTATTTACCACTAATTGCATGTTATTCAAAGATAAGGTACTTCCAAGTGATAATTTATTTTCCGATAGCTATGAAGAGGAAATGAAAATGTTGAAAATGTTCGGTGTTGAGTGCATACCATATCATGCGTGCACGAATGATTGTATTCTATATAGAGGTGAATATGAAAACAAAGATTTCCAAAATATGAGCATGACAGGTTGTTGGGCATGGCCCAAGTTGGCACACTTTCGAAGAAGTACAATTTTGGCAAGTGCGCAGTTCAGGCTGTGAAGTCAGATGGCACAGTTTTGTGGAGTGTGCAGTTCAGATTACGTAGTCATAGATGCGCAGTGCCAGCGCAACAACTATTTTGGGTAAAGAGTATAAGGGAGGTTGAGCTATGAAAGCGACCTTTTTTGGGTAAGCAACTCCAGGATTCCTAGAAGTTGGGTTGTTGACACAGACCTAGTCGACAGGGGTTCCACACGCTGTTGACACTAGCCCACCGTGATCTCCCTGAAGACTTTGATAATCTATCATGGGGATTCATCTCGATGCACTATTTTAGCCTTTGGATTCTCCCCCATTTGAGTGCAATGGATCCTGGATCTCACCTCCTCATATTTTTTCTCCATTTTAGTCAATGGCTCTCCTTCCTCAACCTTCTCCTGCTCCAGGGACATCCATCAAGGAGATCCCCTTTACCATTTTCTCTGTATCCTTATGGATGAAGTTCTGGGAAGTACTTTAAAAGCAAATATCAGAAACAACCTCCTCATGCGAATTTGTTCTACTCCTTGTTGCAGCCTCTATGCACGAAGTGAAATGTCTTAAATCGCTATGTCCCCCATTATGCGGTTAAGGACATCTTGTCTCAGCAAGATTGTCTAGGAATAAGGGGAAAGTGGGTCTCTAAAATACAAGAGTATGACCTAGAAATTAGACCCACAAAGTTAATAAAGGGACATAGACTAGCCAAAATGCTAACATAGAGAAATGAAGAATCCTTAGGAATGGTGTGTTAAACCAATAGTGTAGAACCAATCATGTCGGAGGATCTTCAGCGTTTAAGTCAACAACAATGGTATGCAGATATAATAAATCTTCTCATGAACTTTGATTGACCAGAGAATCTAGTAGGTCATAAAAGAAGGGAACTAAGGCTAAAATATACCAGATACTGCATCACTCAAGATGGATTGGGATGGAGAAATCCCGATGGCTTGGTTCTCAGATGTGTTGACGAGACAAATTCCATAAAGCTTATAGCGAAGTTTCATTCAGGATTTTGTGGAGGGCATTATGCAGCATATACGACATCCCACAAAATACTCAAAGCATGTTACTATTGGCCTACTTTATTTGCATATGTACATACGTTGGTCAAATATTGCCCCCAGTGTCATTTTTTCACTGGGAAGGAAAATTTGGTAGCCTTACCATTAAAGATAGTAGTGGTTCAAGCCCCTTTCTAGCAACGGGGTCTTGACTTCATCGGCCAGTTCAAGGAAAATTCGAGCAATGGTCATACCTGGATCCTTACTACCATTGATTATTTCACCAAGTGGGTGGAGGCCATCCCCACAAAGGCTGCAACTAATAATGTAGTTATGAATTTCCTAGAAAATCAATTCATAACTAGATTTGAGGTTCCAGCTAAAATAACAACTGATAATGCCCAAGCATTCAGCTCAGGCTATTTTTCATCTTTCTAATTCAAATATGGCATTGTATTATCTCACTCATCCAACTATTATCCCCAAGGAAATGGTTTAGCTGAGTCAAGTAACAAAAAATTGATGAACATATTAAAGAAGATGGTGGGGAAGAACAAGAAGTATTGGGATAGCAAGATCAAGTTTGCACTTTGGCAGATCGAATAACCAAGAAGCGTTCAACATGAAAGACTCCTTTTGAGTTGGTGTAGGGTTTAAAATTATCCATGCCCATCTACCTTCAGTTTCCAGTGTATCAAATGTTCCATGATTATGATACAGAGGATGATGCTATGCAGAACGAGATAGAGAAGATATTGAAGTTAGATGAAAAAAGGAGGAAAGCATTCGACCAAAGTATTACAAATCAAGACAAGGTTAAAAATAATTTTGACAGGTCTGCTAATCAAGATACTTTCAGTCCGGAGATTGGGTGTTTTTGTGGGATAAAAGAAGAGAGAAGCCAAGAAAGCATGGAAAGTTTGACAGCCTTTGGATAGGACCTTACGTCGTATTTGAGCCAGTAGGGGCCAACTCTTTTTTCCTTTACACGATGGACAGAGAAATATTGGTCCTTCCAGTCAATGTCCGACATCTCAAGTTGATCTTTAGTGATAATAGCTAGTTCCCGTGGGGGCATTCTTGTAGTAGGGCCATTTCTAAACCTTTGCCTTGAATTTTTTTCAAGTTATTTCTTTTTGTACAATAGTTTGGTATATTATGCCCTTTGTATATTATTGTTGTATCATTGTTTTTGTAAAATAGTTTTTGTATATTATTCATGTGTAAAGTGTTACAACATTATTTTCCACCTTGTGAGCATCAACACTCTTTGGCCTTCAGGATCCATTTCACTGACTCAGAGGCACTTTATGTCCTTCAGGCACATATGTTTCCTATTTTTTCTTCTTATACACTTGCTGCATTACTTCAGTAGGCGTACCCGTGAGCTGCATCACTATAGCCCGCGGGTAGCATGTAAAATGGTAAAAATCACTAGTTAATTACTTTTTACTCCCAAAAAGCGACCTTAGGGTGACATTTGGCCCTCGATTTTCTCGATAACGCCTCGATGTGTCCTTTCACTTACCTTGGGAGGACTATATATTGAGCACATATGGCATATGGAAGGGGGGAGAAGGAGAGAGCAAGATAACTCTAGTGGATTTTTGTCTCATCTTGAGTCTACACTCATTGGTCCTTGTAGTTGTGAACCCTTTATGTTCACCTTCCAAACTCCTATCATAGTTTGAGTTTGCCATTCCATGGAGAATTGAAGTGGTGGAGGAACAAGTGGAAAGACTCAGTTCTTGGGTCAGATTGGTTGCCGGCAAGAGGTCGTATCACATTGTACTTCTTGTTATTTATTAATAGAAATACTCATTTTCTTGTCCATTAATGTTGTGAATGTTGTTTATATTACATTGGGTTGCATTTACTTATAATATCATGGACCATTTCTATTGATGATGTTAATGTCTTTCATATATTATATGTGCTTGTCGTGTATTGGCTGTCAAGAATAATTTGCAGGTTCAAGTGCATTGGTTGAAAGCTTCAACGAGGATCTACATCAAATATTTGGATTGAGGTTGGTTATATTCTCCATTGTCTTCACATTGTCATTTTTATAGCATTGCATTGGGAATTGAGTTATTTTCCAGTAGTCAACTGTTTGTTGTGGTCTGCCCCAAGCCATAGGAAGTTTTCTCCGTAACAGAAATAGCGACTCCACTGGGGAGAACATCCATTTTTGGGGATTTTTAGGCTTTAGTCCCTATTTAGAGTTGTTTTGTGTCGAGTCTCTGTGTCATACATTGGCCATTAAGATACCCTATAGAAAACTGGTTTTTTCTGAGCCATTGGACTCTTTTGCTGCTCATTTTCCTTTCCCTGTACACAGGTCAAGCTTGTTTTGCCCACGTCTACCCGCGGGTACCCGCAGTTATTCCTTCGAACCGTTACAACTCCAGATTTGATTGGTTTATGCCCTTTTGTTGTTGATAGGTTGGTCCTGAGTGTTTACGAGTCTTCTTTGGCCTTGTTCCTGACTGTCCCATGCCTTGTTTGTGACCAGAAGCTCTTCTTTCTCTTTGTTTTGAGTCTTGGTAGTTTACCACCATTTTTTGTTTTTTAGCTCATTACATTGGCTGAGTCTCACTGTTTGGGATGTGCTGGGTTGTCTGAGTGATCTGCTCTACATGTCTGTAACCAGATAGGTAGATTTCTCTTTCATTTTTCATTTCATTATATTGAAAAATACAAAAACATAGTTTTGCATTTTCCTTTTTCTTATAAGTGAAAATACAAAAAAAAAAATTACTTTTATGTACTGCATTTTGCATATGAGTGCTTGTGCTTTCATTCTAGGATCTGCTTGTGCATTGAAAATATAAAAGAGTTGCATTTTTATTTTGAAACCGTTGGATTGACTTTCATTCTAGTGGCATTGTTTTTATTGGATAGTTGAGTCTAGAGTTTGTTAATTGTGAATACTATTGAGTCATTTACATCATTAGTTTCATGACCATATCCTTTGAGTAACCACAGCCATTAAAATTAATCCTTAATCTTAAAATTGATTATAACGATTTTTATTTATAGGGTACACCAACTAGCATAGGTTTAGAGTCTTGGAATAGATCATTGTGAGTTAACAATCCAAGAGTACTAGACAAAACATTATGTGTCTAACCAGGGAGTGGTGAAATCCATTGTATACATCGGTGTTCTCCGGAAACTCTACTCAGACCAGAGTTAAGCACGACGTCACGGGAGGTTGGTTGAGGAGATATCCCTCCGATACCAGCTGAACGTGGGAGATATATCTAGGATTTGTTCCTATCTGGGGGTACCGGAGGTTTGTCCTCTTGTGCTTTGGGCTTAGCTACCCTGTCCATATGACGGATTCCACCTACGAATGTCCCCCTGAGCATCGGTTATATCGTGGTGACCTTAGTTTCCTTACCTAGGTATCGCACAGGGTATTCGTAGTGGTTATATTGGGGGTGTCCTGAGTCAGATAGGGTTTGGACAGCACAGTTGCCTGTTGTATAGGGACTTGACCCTATGCACGCGGTGAAGTTTGGGAACCCTTATAACTGATTCTGTTACCTTCGGCTACAGTTTGGGAGTCTCAACCCTCTCCTAGGCGAGACATATCGGTTCTAGTGTCGGGAGCTCATTTAGCCACTCTGTTTCTCTGCTCTTGGCTGTAGTTTCTCTAGGTGTGTGCTCTTGATTTATTGTTTTTGATCAATAGTTTGGCCACTAGGGGACATTTTGATTTTATCACTCTTTGAAAAGGATCGTGGCGCGGAGCCCTGCTCTCTGTCGGTCTCGTCATTTGGCTGGTTTGTCGGCTGTCGAAGTTAAGCATCGTATTGATAGGGGACGCCACAAGGCCCCCTCTGATTCTTTCGATTATTTTGTAGGATATATAGCCGACGTCATGACTGCACATTCAAGCATAGGAGAAATCCATACAGACCCTTCGGGTAGATCCGAACACACTTCAGACACCCCTACTCCTAGAGAGGTGTGGGGGGGTGATCCACCTGAGACCCAACCTCATTTGTTTGGTTTGGATCTGTCTGAGACCCATCCTAATTTGTTTGGTTTGGACCCACCCGAGGACGACCTATTCGATTCTTCAAATCTACATGACTTCCATTATGGGATGCCTGAGGCACATGATGACACAGACCCTACGACCAATGCTACCCCATTCTCTTTCGGTATGCTCGATTACAACCCAGTTGATACTCCTACTTCATTTGGTAGTCATGCTGGCACTAGTCATGGTGTTAGCAACACTACACCCACTGGGGGAAATACCCTTGCCGGGGGAACCACTTTGTCCACTCACACACATAGTATGGGGACTGGTCACATCCCTCCTAACAATGCAAATGTTGGAGGACGACCACCTCCTAGGACTACCCATCCTAATAGGAACACTGTTCGGAATATGACTTGCCATCCACATTTTAATACACATGCCTCTACCCGTCAACCCAGGACCACTTTTGCGAATGTTAACATTCCTCCCAATCATGGGGGTGGACACATACCGTATACCTTTATGATTGCCATCGCTACTACTAATGCTAATGTAAGAGGTGGTAATATACCTCATAGTCATGGTCACAATGCCACCATTCCTACTACTAGTAACACCAACGTTGGGGTTGGGAATACATCTCACACTTATGGTCACCACATGACTTCTCACACTACTCATAATCCTTATGTAGGGGGTGGGAACATACCTTATCACCAAGGACATTAAAACATGGTTCCCGCTACGAATAGCACGTATATGCCCCATAGTTATGGTGGCAACCTGTTGATGTATATGTAACTTCGGAATGTATTTCATCTGTATATTTTATATATATTTATTGTACCCTTATAAGAGATGTGTTATTCCTCTATAAGGAAGTGTCGTCATGTGGATTGACAAGTGTCGCAAGTGTGTGTACTTGCCGATGGGTTATTAGACCACCATTTGGGGTCGGCCCGGAATTATATATAATATAATGTGGATGTATCTAAGTAGACAAGTCGGACCCATTGTGTCACTGGGAAAAAAGGTGAGTATAAATAGAGATAGGAGATCTCTATTTTACTCACTCGGAAAAGTAACTCACTATCTATCTAAAAGTGGCGCACTAGTGAGGAGGAGGAGGATCATCTGCTAGGAGACTATCTCAGTGTTATTTGGTTGTATTTTGGTTGAGCCATTGCTCTCTCTATCTCTGAGGAAGTTGTGTGGTTTTTCACCTTAGGGTTTTCCCCACGAAAACTCTGTGTCTCTTGTCTCTATGCTTTTGATTCTTGTGATGCTTGTGATGCTTGTCATATTATGATTGTCATGCATTGATACACTGTAGATGTTATTCTCTCAGCAAATATCCTATAGTATTGTGAATTAATACTCAAAATTTAACACAACCCTTATTATAATACAATCGGTGATGGCTCTCAGTACAACCCACCTCAATACGGTACTCAAAATGTGTATATACATGCTTACCCTCACATGGGTCAGGTCGGAGGAGGTTATCATCCTTATGGCCATGGTCAAACTTATGGTCCGTCAGGTCCGTATCATCAACCTTATGGTAATGGTCAAGCTTATGGTCCATCTTATCCTTCGGGTCCTTATAACCAACCTTTTATGGGAGCTTACAATCAAGCTTTACAGCCCCAGCTCCCATTCCTTGCTCGACTGAACCTTTTGGATCTCTCAAAGCTCACGAATCCTAATTGGCATCCGGTCCCTCCCAAGCTCCCTTCGAACATTCCAAAGTTTGAGGGGAAGAGTGGTGAGGACCCGGGTGACCATGTCACGACCTTTCACCTTTGGTGATCAGTCAACTTGTTGAATCACGATTCTGTTCATTGAGGCTATTTCAACGCACCCTCACGAGGGCAGTCGCGAAATGGTATGTCGAGTTTCCTGGGGGCACTTATAGGGGTTTTAACGAAATAGCTTTGGTTTTCTTGGATCACTTCTAGTTGCTGGTTCATTATGATATTGGTACTGAACTTTTGTCTACCTTCTGTCAAAATAAGGCCACGCATATTTCTGACCACATTCAAGAGTGGCGTCGACGGAAGAGATTGGTGAAAGCCAACATTCCTCCAGAGTTTTTGTTGGAATGGTTTCTCAAGTCTTTACTCCCATATATTGCTAAGGATGTTTTGATGTCTGGCATTGTGACGAAGGAACAAGCCATCTTAAAAGTCTAGCAGTTAGATTTACTATACTCTCAGTCTTGCATTTTATATGACATTATTCCTGATGCACCGCGAACACGTCATGAGCCCAAGTCAGTTCCTGTACCACATGCCGATGGCATTATGGGATCCGCAAGTACTCACCCCGTGGATTTGATTGCTACTCAAATGCAGAATTTTTTTCTCAACCAGTCTACTCCCGGACATGTTCACACCTTGTCCACTTGCACCCCATCGTCTAATGTACACGCTGTGCAATCGACGACCCCATCGGGTAACCAGCAGCGTGGTGGTAAAAAGAAGGGGAGAAACAACCATAAGGGTGGAAACAATGGGAACAATAATAGTAATCGCAATACTCTTCGTAAAGAGAACGCCAACCCTCCTCGGAATGGCGACAATGCTGGTGGGGACCGTAAGCCTCGACATAAAGTGAAATTCCCTTACAACCTCTGTGGGGAAGATCACCTTACTCACTTGTGTCCTTGTATTGAAGAAGCATCGAAGCATCTGGCACAAAGCCCAACTGTGTTGAAATATCCCCTTCCTCATCATCAGAACATGGCTTCGCATGCTCCCGCTACTGGTTATGGACCTAATGAGACTGAAACATCTTCTTCCAATACTAGTGGCTATGGATGTGTGAATATGGTCCAATCACAAGTTTGTGTTGCCACTCGTCAACGCGATTATGGTGCACCACAACCGAACATGGGGAATGAGCCTCCCCCTCATCCTGATAATTCCTTGCATATCGAGAAGCCCTCTACTATGCCGCGGATACTGAAAGGTGTTCTCAAGCGCTCTACGCATAATCCTAATGCTAGAGCCGCCTAGAAATACTCCATTTTAGAATATTTGGGCCAGACTCCATGTGCCATGTCGGCTCTTGAATTTTTACAAGCATGTCCTTCTCAAAGGCAGGCCCTTTTAAGTGCTTTAGGAGTTCAGGATGGAGGTAGTCCCAACGTTATTATGTTTGATACTATTGACGTTCATCCTTGCTTACCTTACCACGTGGCTTTTCAAATCCATGTGGAGTTCCTTCAGAATTTTGTCAAGAGAACAGTGGTTGACGAAGGTGCTTCTGCGTTGGTAATGTCTTTATCTTGTTGGAAGGGTCTTGGCTCTCCTCCCTTATCCACGTCTAGGACCATGCTTACTGCATTTGACGGTCGATCTTTTAAGCCGCATGGAATTCTTCCTTCCATTGTTGTCCTCTTGGGTGGGAAAGCTGTTCCTATTGAAGTCGAGGTGGTTGATGCGCCCATCGACTACAACCTTCTTCTGGGTCGGAATTGGATGTACGCTGTGAAAGCGGTCGCGTCTACTATATTCAGGGTTATTTGCTTTCCTCACGAAGGCAAGATTGTGAAAGTCGACCAGCGGGATTTCATTAGTCCTTATTCCACAGCATCCATGGGATCAGTAGTCCCGCAGGTTACAGATTCTCAGCCTGCAATTGGGAACATGGGTGTCGGGATGTACCCTTCATTGATGGGATCTTATGATTTTCCTACACCCATTAATTTTATTGGAACCATTTCTGATAATGCATCTCCTCTGTTGCATAATGTTCTATTCCAGACTTCATATTTCGATGATCCATGGACCTTACCTTCCACAAACTCCGCGTCTAGAGACATTGCGCATGTCGGGATGTCTATGCCGCTTTCTGCTGCTAAGCTTGCCTATCATGATATTCAACAGGCCACCACAGAACTGGATCCTCCATCTTCTTGGACAAATAAGGAATATCCTGTTATGCTGTCGGTTTAGGCAGCCAACTCGTCTTGTTTGTACGATTTCCTTGATGATACTTTACCTTCAGATGAAGTTATTCTCGAGGCCATGTGTGGTAGTGAGAGACCCTGGGAGGATATTGTAATATCTCGATTTTGACCCTATTGCATTAAAACTGTAAATGATGTAAATATTGTTATTAATCATGGTGAGGAGCTCAAGGCCAAGGCCCCACCATCGATTTAGCGTTTCATGTATCGGCAATTAAAATAGATGCATATGGTTCTTGTGCTGGGCATGCACAATGTAAATTAATACATCATGTAAATACAAATTTTAATGAAATACCCACAACTAGCTATGCAATGCAACAAACAGATGTGGGCATGATTTCACAAGGAATAGGGAGGGAAATTATTCAAACCCTTAAGCCAATGGTGCTAACCCATGTGTCAATGAGAATACCCATAAACCCTCAACTACCCATTTTGGCTTACGCACCCAATCATTAAATTCTTCCAAGTGTTGGTTGAGGCAGTTAATGCCTTGGGAGTGGAGAGGTATGGCATCCAATTTAGTGTATGGGCAAGCCATCAACCTGGGAAATCGAAATTTGTCTCCTTGGGAAAGAAAACACCCACGAATCGCCTCCCCAAGCCATGATTCAGGATCAGACTTTTCTCTCTCACGCAGTCGGAGCTAGCTGGGCTTTCCCCATCATGTTTTTCATCATTTTCATGCATTTTTCCATGCCTGGGAGCTCGTTTTGTATTGCACAGTGGCTGGGAGGAAGAGAGCCGCAATTTTTGAGGGTTATGGAGGTCGTTTCTGCCCACAAAATGCTCATAAACGTTCTCTGAGGCTGTTTCTTCCCACGAAATGCCCATAATCGTTTTCTGAAAACGATTTTGCTCTTCTAGGGTTGACTTCCCATTTTCCATTTCCTTTTTGTTGCCCACGTATTTTCTAAAACTGATAGAAACCCCATTTTGGGCATTCCACTGTAGAAACGTTTTCTTCATGCCCAGTAATTGTGATTTCTGCTGTTATGTGCATCCTTGTTTTGGTTTGAACCTGTGACGGAATGGTATTGGAGTGGTAGTGGAAAGAATTGGCTTGATAAACCTAGTGGGGAAAATAACCTCTCAAGAAGATCAAGAGAGCTGGCTACTCTTCTATGGACACCTTGGACACTCTAGATTGGAAAGTATGGCCTGAGGGACTACGTATTGGTGAAGGGAATACTTCCTTGAGTGGGGTGTGTAGGCATTGTGGGTGCCAAGCTAGATAGATCTTGTAGAGGTATCCATGGCTCTTTGCTTGAGCTCACTAGCTTAGCAATTCTTCCTTTCCATTTCCTAGTAGCCTGATAAACCCAATTGCAGATTGGCTTGGCTCATTTTGGTGTGTGTTTGGCTATGTGTGAGTCTGTTGTTCCCTGGTTCCTTGTAGAAATCATACCCAGCTCGGGGGTGGCAGTTGTATCAAGGGATTGATAAGCACAACTGGCCTATGGTTGGGTGGAATGTTGCAGATGCATAGCTGGTTGCTCAGGGACTACTTTGTTTTAAGATAAGTACTCTCATGTGCTAATTCTGTATTGTTTTAATTGATGAATGACATGAATATCTTGAATGTATGATGGATGTGTAATAGAGTTTAATTCTCCTGTGATTTCAAATATTTATGCATTTGCATATGTCCATATTCATTTTATATGAATGTTTGTTTTACTTAATGGATATGGGGCTAGATGCCCGGATTTAGTGTCACGTTCTCTCCTTAGCTCGGTCTGATGGGAGGGGATGTTACATTGTGGTATCAAAGCTTATGGTTCAACACAACGGCTGTTGGGCCCTTCATAGAAATGTAAATCATTGTGTGTATATGTATGTAGTATTTGAATTTAAAATGAATTTGAAATTAAAATGAATTAGAGAAACCTGAAGATCTCATAGCTTCAATTTGATTAAGATTGGAAATCATTTCCATGACTGTTTTGGGGATTATTGCAAAATTGCTTGCATTGATTTTCATCTTATGAAAGTGAGGAAGGAGGGAGAAAATCCCTTTTCAGGTTTAATGCTTACTTACATTGTTCTAATGCAGTAGCATTCTGTCTTTTTTTTGTATTTGTTGGTTGCCCCATGAAGGAGAGAAGGAGACGCAACCTCTTGTTATCCTTATATTTTTTTTTGCTGTTCTATTTTGACATAGCAGAGGTGCAAGTTCTTGGCATTCTTTTATTGTTTTTATGCGAGTTTGATCTGTAGTAGCTCACCTCTATAAAGAAATGAAGGGCACATTTCCAGAAAAGTTCTAACTGTCTGTGAATTTGCAAAAAATTTCTAAGTATTTATGAGTTCTGCTAAAGGCTCTGTCGGCGATTTTAGCGTTAATTCTTGCGCGCGCGCGGCGGCAGAATTAACGCTAATTTTTGCGACACGGTCGACAGGAAAGTTGTTAATTCTGTGCTGAAAGGAGGGGAAAAAAATTCTATTTTTGGAAATTTTTCCTAAGGGTTGCGGCAGCAAAATAGCTATTAAACTATTCGCCGAAGGGAAGCGGTCGGTGGTCACAGGGTTGGCGGTCGGAGAATTAACGATAACTCTGCGTGCATGGTGACAAAATTAACGATAACTCTGCGTGCATGACAGTAGAATTAACGATAACTCTACGTGCGCGATGGTAGATTTAACGTTAATTTCTGCATGTGCGGCGGCAGAATTAGCGTTAATACCTGCGACGCACGCGGTGGAAAAATTTGCGATAAGAGCCACGCCACCCGCGGAAAAAATAACCTCAACATCTGCGCCAATGACGGCAAAAATAACCTCAACATCCGCACCAATGACAACAAAAATAACCTCTACATCCACGCAATGGCGGCCATTTTAGCCTTAACATTTGTGCCAACAGGGAAAGTCGATGATTGGACAAAGTTGTCAATATGGGATTTTCCCACATACATGCAAATAATTTATAGTATTATAATGAAGCTAATAGTTGTGTTTATAAACACATTTTACAGAATTATAGTCACATCAAAGCAACATTCCAGATAAGTGCAGTTGGAAATTTCTAGTCTTGGTTGGGCCAAGAATATCAACATCATGGATGATGCACAGGATCCCTATGAGCCTAAGACAGATGCCATGGGGAAAATATACATGTTGAGAATGCTGAAATAGAATCCAATGGGAGAAGAAATCGAGAGACTCCTGTAGATATTGCAGCCACCATAAGGAGCTTAAGGGTGGAGTTGCAAATCTATAGAGAAGATAATAAGAGGATGATTAAATCTCAGGAAGAACAAAATCAGTTAAATGCAGCCATGCTGCAAAGTTTGACAGATATCCAAAGGAAAATAAACTCTGGACATCAGACATCAAATCCAGAAAGGAGTGGCAGTAGTTCAAGGAGGAATTCCCACAAGAGGACCAATATCTCAAGAAGAGTTTCTAGAGATAGAACATATACTCCAAAAATCTCTTCTAGCGGATCGTCTGACTCTGAAGGATCCATTGAAGGTTCAAACTCTTCATCTCGCAAGAGTAAGAGGAAGAGGCATTACAAGAACAATTCACATGGGGAATTTAAGAAGGAAAAACCTCCTACATTCGGTGGAGAGGTAAAGTTTGGTCAAGAAGCTGAAGCTTGGCTTCTTGGGATGAAAAAGTATTTCCAAGTCCAAGACTACTCTGGAAATATGAAGGCAAGGGTCACCATCTTCAACTTGAATGAAAGAGAATCTATATGGTGGGAACACTTCAGGAAAGTGAAGAAGATCAATGAAAGAAAGATTGTGTGGAAGCAATTCAAGAAATACTTCAAGCAGAAGTACCTCTCTGATAGGTACTATGATGACAAGATCAAAGAGTTCCATGAGTTGAGATTGGGACAATTGACCATGGAAGAGTATGCAAACAAGTTCTTGGAACTGCTGAGGTATTTAAAGTATATTCGAGATGATAAGGTGAAAATTCAGCATTTTCTAAGTGGGCTACCTTAGTCATATAAAGATAGGATTGAATTTGATGAGCCCCGAACTCTAGAAGAGGCAATAAGGAAGGCCAAGTATTGCTATGATCAAAACAAAAGCAAACCTGATTTCCATAAGGCATGGAAGGACAAGAAGAATGAGAAGTTTGACCAAAGGAAGAAAGGTTTCAAACCTCCTCATACCAGAAATCAACAAAGGAAGCCATCACAAGTTGTGACTAAGCCAACTAGGATGATGTGAGACAAGCCAAGAGATCCAAAGGAGCTAAGAGAACCACTTCAATGTTGGGGTTGTGGAGGAGACCACATGCTTAGGAACTATCCACATCGGAATGGGAATGCAAAGCAAGTTCACAACATCCAAGGAGCTAAAATTGTGGGTCATGTGGCGAGGACAATCCCTATAAGCTATGCAGCACTAGACAACCACCAGGAAGATCATCAATCAACTGTTGTTGAAGTTGAAGGTAAGATTGCTAAGCAATCTGTTTCTATTTTGATTGATCTTGGATCTACTCACAGTTATATCACTCCTAAAATTGTTGAGACTTGTGCTTTTAAGAAATCAAAGCATAGTAAATCATGGTTAGTTCAACTAGCCACTGGAACCAAGAGAAAGGTTAGTGAAATTGTAGAGGAATGTCCCTTAGAAATGGATGGGCTGTTCACTTATGCAAATCTGAATGTTTTTCCACTTGGTTCCTATGATGGGCTGTTCACTTATGCAAATCTGAATGTTTTTCCACTTGGTTCCTATGATATTCTCATTGGAATGGATTGGTTAGAAGCACGCAAGGTTAAAATTGACTGCTACCATAAAAATTTTGAATGCATGGAAAAAGAAGGAAACCCAAGGGTTGTAAAAGGCATTCCAAAGGTGACTTCTGTTAGGCAGGTTTCAGCCATGCAGTTG
The DNA here is from genome assembly GCA_027924585.1 of Larix kaempferi. Taxonomy (NCBI): domain Eukaryota; kingdom Viridiplantae; phylum Streptophyta; class Pinopsida; order Pinales; family Pinaceae; genus Larix; species Larix kaempferi. Next base: position 15,787,691 of record BSBM01000757.1, on the reverse strand, counting down.
AAGAAGTTCTATAGGAAAGGTTGTCAATTGTATGCAGCCCATGTTTTGGAGGTAGCAGAGAATGAAACTCTTAAGTTGGAGGACTATCATGTATTGCAGGAATTCAAGGATGTCTTTCCTGATGAGATTTCTGGACTTCCTCCAAAGAGAAACATTGATTTTACAATTAAACTTGTGCTAGGAGCAGCACCAGTGTCTAAGACACCGTACAGGATGAGTACACTGGAATTGCTAGAATTGAAAATGCAATTACAAGAGTTGTTGGAAAAGAAATATATCAGGCCAAGTGTGTTCCCGTGGGGAGCACCTGTTCTATTTGTGAAAAAGAAAGATGGAACACTCAGGTTATGTATCAACTACAGGCAGTTGAACAAGGTCACTATGAAGAACAAATACCCATTGCCTCGAATTGATGACCTTTTTGATCAAATGAGAGGAGCAAAGGTATTTTCAAAGATCGACATGAGGTCTAGTTACCATCAGGTAAGAATCAAAGAGGAAGATATTCATAATATAGCCTTTAGAACAAGGTATGGACACTATGAGTTCGTGGTGGTACCATTCAGTCTCACAAATGCACCTGCTACATTCATGTGTCTGATGAATAGTGTTTTTAGCAAGTATTTGTACAAGTTTGTCCTTGTTTTTCTGGATGACATTCTCATCTATTCTAAGAATGAAGAAGAGCATTAAGAACATTTGAGAATGACATTGCAATTGCTAAGGGAGCATAAGCTGTATGCAAAGTTAAGCAAATGTGACTTTTATAAAGGTAAAATTCATTATTTGGGTCACATTATCTTAGACGAAGGAATATCTGTGGACCCTGAGAAGATTTAATCCATTATGAATTGGCCAGCTCCAAGGAATGTGATAGATGTGAGATCCTTTATGGGACTTGCTGGGTACTACCGGAGGTTCATTGAAGGATTTTCCAAGGTTGCAAACCCAATCACTTCTTTGCAAAAGAAGGGGATAAAGTTTGAATGGTCACCAAGATGTGAGGAAAGTTTCCAGTGGTTGAAGAATCTTCTTACGAGTGCACCAATTTTGAAAATTGTAGACCCAGAAGAAGACTTTGTGGTGTGTATCGATGCATGCAACCAAGCACTTGGAGGAGTTCTTATGCAAGACAACCACGTGGTATGCTATGAGTCGAAAAAGTTGAAGGAGCATGAGAAAAACTAAGCTACTCATGATTTAGAACTTGCAGCCATAGTACATGCTTTAAAGATGTGGAGGCATTACTTAATGGGCAGGAGATTTGAGCTAAGGATAGACCATTGTGGTCTGAAATACTTGTTTGATCAACCAACTTTAAATGCTAGGCAAGCTAGATGGTTGGAATTTTTGTGTGAATTTGATTTGAGATCAAACACATAAAAGGGAAATAAAATAAGGTAGCAGATGCACTTAGCAGGAAAGTACATGAAATGCATGTGGCAGTACTTAACACTTTCCAACCATATTTGAGGCAGCAGATTGTTAACCATATGGTTGAGGATGAAGTGTATGTGCAGATAAAGGGCAAGTTGCAGCAACAAGATTTTGAAAAGAAGTATGAAGGCTATCATTTGGAAGAAGACAGACTTGTTACCTATAAGAATAGAGCCTATATTCCAAATGTGGCAGATTTGAGGAGGATTGTTATGGATGAAATCCATAGATCTCCATACTCTTGTCACCCAGGATATCAGAAAACAATTGCTACAGCAAGAAAATATTATTTCTGCCCAAGGATGAAGAAGGACATCGCTGAATACATTTCTAGGTGCATGAAATGTCAGCAGGTGAAGGTTGAACACCAACACCCAGCAGTTTTATTGCATCCATTGCCAATTCCAGAATGGAAATGGGAAGTAATTTCCATGGATTTTACTACAGGATTGCCAATGACTGTAAGACAACATGATTCCATCATGGTTGTGGTGGACAAGTTAACAAAGGCAACACATTTTATACCGGTTAATTCCACACATAAATTCGATGCCATTGCAAATATTTTCATGAAGGGAATTTTCAGATTACATGGATTGCCTAAGGCAATAATTTCTGACAGGGATACCAAGTTCACGTCCAATTTTTGGAAAGGTCTCTTTGCAGATTTGGGTACACAGTTGAACTTTAGTACCGCATACCATCCTCAAACAGATGGGCAAACAGAAAGAGTAAATCAGGTGCTTGAAGACATGCTTCGCATGTATGTTATGGACCAACCATCCAAGTGGGAGGATTATCTACACTTTGTAGAGTTTGCATATAACAATGGGAAACAAGCATCATTGGGAATAAGTCCATATGAGGCTTTGTATGGCAGAAGGTGTAGGACACTAGTGACTTGGGATAATTCAGTGAATAGAATTGTACTTGGGACGGAATTGCTTGAGGAAATGGAACAAGAGATTGCAAAGATCGGGAAGAATTTAAAAGCGGCCCAGGATAGACATAAGAGTTATGCAGATAAGCTTAGAGTGCATAGGCAATTCAGTGTTGGGGATCATGTGTATCTTAGAGTGAGACCAAGGAAGAGTTCCTTGAAGCTTGGGCCTTGTGCCAAGCTATCACCTAGATATTGTGGGCCATTTGAAGTGCTTGAAAGAATGGGGCCAGTTGCATATAGACTTGCATTTTCTGCTAGCACTAGAGATCATAATGTTTTTCATGTCTCTTTGTTTAAGAAATATGTACATGATCCTAACCATGTGATTAATTGGGATGTGATCCAAGTGGAACCCGAGGGAGAATTCCAAACCGATCCATTGCGCATCCTAGACAAGAGGGTAACATTGCTCCGGAACCGAGCCATCGGACAGGTAAAGGTGCAATGGAAGCACTACGATCCCGATGAGGCTACATGGGAGCTGGAGGATGCCATGAGAGTGGCATATCCATTTATGTTCGATTTTGATGAGCACTAAGGACAGTGCTAATGTAAGGGGGAGGGGAATGTAATATCCCGATTTTTACCCTATTGCATTAAAATTGTAAATGATGTAAATATTGTTATTAATCATGGTGAGGAGCTCAAGGCCAAGGCCCTGCCATCGATTTAGCATTTCATGTATTGGCAATTAAAATAGATGCATATGGTTCTTGTGTTGGGCATGCACAATGTAAATTAATGCATCATGTAAATACGAATTTTAATGAAATACCCACAACTAGCTATGCAATGCAACAAAGAGATGGGGGCATGATTTCACAAGGAATAGGGAGGGAAATTATTCAAACCCTTGAGCCAATGGTGCTAACCCATGTGTCAATGAGAATACCCATAAACCCTCAACTACCCATTTTGGATTATGCACCCAATCATTAAATTCTTCCAAAAGTTGGTTGAGGCAGTTAATGCCTTGGAAGTGGAGAGGTATGGCAGCCAATTTCGTGTATGGGCAAGCCATCAACCTGGAAAATCGAAATTTGTCTCCTTGGGCAAGAAAACACCCACGAATCGCCTCCCCAAGCCATGATTCAGGATCAGACTTTGCTCTCTCACGCAGTCGGAGCTAGCTGGGCTTTCTCCATCACGTTTTTCATCATTTTCCTGCATTTTTCCATGCCTGGGTGCTCATTTTGTATTGCACAATGGCTGGGAGGAAGAGAGCCATGATTTTTGGGGTTTATGGAGGCTGTTTCTGCCCACGAAATTCCCATAAACGTTCTCTGATGCCATTTATTCCCACGAAATGCCCATAATCATTTTCTGAAAACGGTTCTGCCCTTCTAGGGTTGACTTCCCATTTTTCCATTTCGTTTTGGTTGCCCACGTTTTTTTTGAAATTGATAGAAACCCCATTTTGGGCATTCCACTGTAGAAACATTTTCTTCATGCCCAAAAATTGTGATTTTTGCTGTTATGTGCATCCTGTTTTGGTTTGAACCTGTGACAGAATGGTATTGGAGTGGTAGTGGAAAGAATTGGCTTGCTAAACCTAGTGGGGAAAATAACCTCTCAAGAAGATCAAGAGAGCTGGCTACTCTTCTATGCACACCTTGGACACTCTAGATTGGAAGGTATGGCCTGAGGGACTGTGTATTGGTGAAGGGAATACTTCCTTGAGTGGGGTGTGTAGGCATTGTGGGTGCCAAGCTAGATAGATCTTATAGAGGTATCCATAGCTCTTTGCTTGAGCTGACTAGCTTAGCAATTCTTCCTTTCCATTTCCTAGCAGCGTGATAAACCCAATTGCAGACTGGCTTGGCTCATTTTGGTGTGTGTTCGACTCTACTATTCCCTGGTTCCTTGTAGAAATCATACCCAACTCGGGGGTGGCAGTTGTATCAAGGGATTGATAAGCACAACTGGCCTATGGTTGGGTGGAACGTTGCAGATGCATAACTGGTTGCTCAGGGACTACTTTGTTTTAAGATAAGTACTCTCATGTTCTAATTCTGTATTGTTTTAATTGATGAATGACATGAATATCTTGAATGTATGATGGATGTGTAATAGAGTTTAATTCTGCCGTGTTTTCAAATATTTATGCATTTGCATATGTCCATCTTCATTTTATATGAATGTTTGTTTTACTTAATGGATATGGGGCTAGATGCCCGTATTTAGTTTCACGTTCTCTCCCTGGCTCGGTCTGATGGGAGGGGACATTACATATATGCATCATCGCTCTTATTTTCTTCCCAACCTCGATCTCGCCGAGCAAGAAGAGTTTTGGACGACTCTTGCCGAGATGGTTGGTCACCCTGTGGCTCCTTTGGTTTCACATGGGATTTACACGGAGGGGAACATGTCTAATATTTCCCCCACTATACCGATCAACATCTCTCGCACTCCCAGAAAGATCGAAAATGTTTACATCGGTGATGATTGCTCTTCTGAGGAGGTTGCCATTTACACCAAGTTGTTTATAGAACTTCGGGAAGCTTTCACCTGGTCATACGAGGAGATGCCAGGAATATACCCCAGTATTGTTGAACACGAGATTAGAACATATCCTCATACTAAACCGGTTCGACAACGTCTTTGTGCTGTTAACCCTAGGAAGGAAGTAATTATCAAGGCAGAGGTAGAGAAATTGCTTAAGGCCGGTTTCATCTACCCTGTTCCCCTTACCGAATGGGAGTCAAATCTTGTTCCTGTGGATAAGAAGCAGGGAATGATCCGTGTATGCACCGATTTTCGAGACCTAAACCGTGCATGTCCGAAGGACAATTTCCCCACTCCATTCATTGATTAGATCTTGGATGCTTGTGTGGGAAGTGAGATTTTTTCGTTCATGGACGGCTTTTCGGGGTATAATCAGATTCAAATCAAACCTGAGGACCAACATAAGACTACATTCAACGCGCCGAAAAATGCCCTTCGGCCTTAAAAACGCCGGAGCTATGTTTCAACGCGCCATGACCTATGCCTTTCACAACCTTAAACGTATAATAGATGTTTTATTGGATGACCTTGCTGGCCATTCTCGCAATAGAGTGGACCTCCCCAAGCATCTCTATTTGATTCTTGAACGATGTATACGCTAAAAGATTCGATTGAATCCTAATAAGTGCATCTTCGCTGTGAGGACAGGTCGCCTTTTAGGTTTTATAGTTTCGAAAGAGGCTATTAGAGTCGATCCTCTTAAAGTTGAGGCAATACTTCGGTTGCCTCCTCTGCGCAACTTGTTACAACTTCAGAGCCTCCAAGGGAGAGCTACTTTTCTACGTCGATTTGTAGTGAATTACGCTAGTCTTACCAAAGGTTTTGTGTGCTTATTGAAGAAAGACACACCGTTTATCTGGGATGAGCGAGCCTAGCAGTCTTTCGATGCCCTTAAGAAATCTTTGGTATCAGCCTCTTTGCTTAGTCCACCCGACTTTGCGAGAGACTTTATCCTTTATGTGACTGCGTCTCAAGAGAATACTGGAATGGTCTTGGTTCAGGTGGATGATGTGCTCGTGGATCATGTGATCTATTACCTTAGTCGAAATTTAGTAGACGCTGAGCTAAGATATACTCACGTGGAGAAGTCAGCACTTGCGACTGCTCATGTAGTCCAACATTTACGGCACTATATCATGCTTAGGAAAACCATAGTTATCGCGCATATCAATCCATTTCAGTTCGTGTTATCGCAACATCTTATAGGGGGGAAGTACAATAAATGGATTGTCATCCTTTAGGAGTTTGAGCTTGAGTTTGCTTCGGTGAAATCGGTGAAATCCTTGGTTTTCGCTGAGTTGATGTCGGACCTTCCGCGACTTGATGAGAATATTGTCCATGATGATTCCTTTGTGGATGAGCATGTTTTTCTTATCTTGTGTGAGGACCCTTGGTATGGGGATGTCATTGTATATCTCCAAACCCTGAAGCTTCCTTCGCATTATTCACGGGATGAGCGACGGTGAAACATCATGCCAAATATTATACTATCATCGGTGACACTTTATATCGTCGAGGAAAGGATTCCATTCTCCATCATTGTTTGAGTCATGAAGAAGCGGAGTGTGTGCCTAATGATTGCCATGATGAGGCGTGTAGCGGTCACTTATTTGGGCTTGCTACAACCCAACGTATTATGCGAGTGGGTTAATTTTGGCCCTCGATCTTTAAAGACTGTGTGAATGCTGTAAAGAGATGTCACCCTTTCCAGGTGTTTTCTTGAAATGTACGCTCGCATCCAACTCCCCTTCATCCGGTCATCACCGTCGGTCCCTTCACCAAGTGGGGGGTGGATTTCATGGATTGCAAACCAGCTTCGGCTGGGGGGCATCACCATATCATAGTGGCCGTGGACTATTTATCCAAATGGGCTAAGGCCATGCCTACCTTTAAAGTTGATGGTGCTACAGCAGCCCACCTCATATTCAATAAGATTATCACTCGGTTTGGTATTCCTAAAGAGATCGTCACTGACCATGGCAGTCACTTTCAAAACAAAATGATGGAGGATTTGTCACTCAAGCTTGGGTTTCATCAAGAACACTCATCTTCTTACTATCCCCAAGCGAATGGTCAATTTGAAGCAGTTAATAAGTCTTTGAAGACCATTCTCCAACGTACCATCCAACAAAGAAATACCAATTGGCATATTATGTTATATCCTTCTTTGTGGGCGTATTGAACCGCAGTTAAGATTGCCACCGGGTTCTCACCATTTCAACTAGTACACGGTGTGGAGTCTGTCTTATCGATTGAATGCGAGATCCCTTCGTTGAAACTAGCTATAGAGCTCCTCCCTGATACATCGGGTATTGAGAAACGTCTAATCCACCTTGAGCAACTTGACAAGCAGCGTAGAGATGCTGCCGTGGCTATCGATGCCAATAAACGTCGTATTAAGGTTCAGTATGATAGGTTTGTCCGTCCTCGGCAATATGCTGAAGGTGACTTGGTCCTTTTATATGACCAAGCTAAAGAACCCCTGGGGGCAGGCAAGTTTAACCCCATGTGGCACGGCCCTTACATTGTGAAGCGTGTCCTGGAAAAAGGAGCCTATGAGTTAGAATATTACGAGGGCACTGTTTTGAAGGAGCCTAGGAATGCGCTTTACCTTAAGCGGTATTATGCTTGAGCTTCTAGATCGAGCTGATACTTTTGTATACTATTGTATAGTTGTTTATGTACATAGTTTAGATTTTTCTTGGTTATTCGGGTCTGCTGATTCGCTTCCTTTGCTAGATAGATGTCAGAGGAATATCCTATGTTCCTAGGATTTGCAGATGGTGATATCCATCATACGCAGCAGCTTGCTTCTTCTGCCTAGGTTATTTATTCACCTGATCACCTAGTTGTGTCTTCAGGAGGTGCGTGTCTCGGTCCTACATCTAACAATGTGGTTGAGTACAGTGTTGTCATTGAGATACTTCAGGATGTTATTTCACATGGTATCCAGTTTTTAGAAGTCCGCCTGGATTCACAGCTAGTTGTGTCTCAGTTGAATGGTCAGTACCGTGTAAGGGACCCTACGTTACTACAGAGATTCTTACGGGTAAGACTCTTGGAATGCCATTTTGTTTCAATTACATACATTCATGTTTCGAGAAGTTTTAATCATATATCTGATGCATACGCTAATTATGTCCTAGATTGGCATTTGTCACATACATAATGAAGCACACAAATAATGATACATTCATACATTTGTAAATACACACGTATAGTAGAACCGGAGAACCATAGTTTTTATAAATAATATGCCCAAAATGGGAGTGTCATGATACAAAATTGGAGCTCGTAGCCCTCAAAAATATACATATCGATACAAAAATGGGACTCTGATGTCTAAGCCCTATAGGGAGGCCTAGCCACCGTCTCGGCAGGATGAGTCTCGTGATAACAAACTACTGCAATAGCCACACACTGCAGCCGTTGAACCTAGCGACTCGATACCCCCACAACATGGTGTTGTATATCCTCAGGTAGTTGCGCCACCTCTATCCCTGGTACCTTGTTGGTCATCCGTGATAGGTTGACCCTCATAGTCTCTAGTGTCCGCTCTGCTACAACACCTACCTCTTCACCACCCCTGCCTCATCAACGATGTCTCGGGAGGCCCTGTGGTCTTACTAGACCCTTGTCTACGAGCAAACAACAGAATGTCAATACATGATACTCTCCCTAAAAATATTTTTGCATTTAAACTTATAATCCAAAATCCATAAAAAATTAATATGTCAAAAACATAAAAAGAGTAACTCACCAATGTCTCCAAATGCTGCTCCTGGTGGAAGTGGCATGTCATGATCCTGACGGAAGTCTATCTCGCCATAAGCGTAGTCATCTATAGCTATGACCTATCGGTCCCACCAGTGAAAAAACTTAGCTGTGTATGGTGATGCCTATCGGCCACCACCCTGTCGCGTCAAGACCTATGCCCACCGAGTCAGGGCTGGGTCGCGAAGACTATGAGGAGGGAATTCCACCCTTGGACTGAGCCCCATAACACTCTTAAAGAATAAACTGCACAAGATACTACTGTACCCGAAGTTTTTTGCCTCCCCTTGCTTGCACTCCATCAACTAGGTCTTCATGGACCCCGGTAGCATTGTGCACCAGTCGTAAACCATGGGACGCAGACACTGCAAAGCATAGAACATCACTGGCCTCGATGCTTGGTAAAGTGCTGCCGAACTTGTAATATGCACAAGGGTAGCCACTATAACCTTCATGCTTAGATTGACTATCGCATTGATGGGAACCTGACTCCCCACTGTCCTAGTGTTTGGAGGACAATACCGCTCAATGTAATCAGCGATAGTGATCCCACTACCCACCGATTGAGAACAAAGGCTTGCCACCTCACCTCGGCGGGACAAACCAGTAATGAAGTAGATATCATCCACCTCCAAAGAAAGTATTTTCCTGTCTAGGTTGAAGCTCTGAGCATCTATGTCCCAGTAATCAATCAAGTGGCAGAGAAATAGGTTTTGGGCCCTCAAACCCCCTATGTTCCAAAACTTGTAAAGACCACATGCTTGTAAAGCTTGTTGCGCAGGAAAATCATTGCGGATAGCCTCATCCACTAGGTCATGTTCCCTCTCTCTCCATTCTAGCACCATCCTGGAGGAAGAGAAACAAAAGATTTAGTGAATTTCACTTAAAAAAATAACTCCACGGACGTACCCGCGGGAAATTTTTCTCACAAAGGCGAGTACCCGCGGTCAATGCGTGCGTTAACTGCGAGTACCCATCCCTACCCGTGACCCACATAGTTATATCCCGCGGGTACTGCCGTGACCATGTAGGGCATGGCCATACAAAAATCCAACCATTAAAATTTTAAATAAAAACATTGAAATGAAAGGTATGGATGAGACTACCAACCTGCTCTAGACGGCTCAATGAATGGACGCTTGTAGCTCCCAGAATCAATAGTTGAACTTCAAGGTGAAAACTAACCACAAAACTCCAAATGGGTGAATAGTAAAAATGAATTGTAAATTGTAAATTTTTCTTACTATTTATAATTTTTGAAACCCACTTGTCTATAGTTTTTGCCACTTAATGTTGTTTTCGACTAATATAATGTCTTGGAGTAGCATTTTTTGACCGTATTTCTTCGGCGAAAGTTGTTTTTGATCATTTTGTGCCTACGGCAGGTACATTTCACACCTGGCATATAGGTTAGATGACATTTTCACATGCATTATGCATTTGACCTTTTGACCATTTTTCATAAACACTAGGTTCGACCCCGCTTCTTAACCGACACAAAACCTTCACACTACTATGGAAGTGTCGTTACTTGGCGGTAGGGCCTTTCCGAACATGGGTGCCTGCTGTGGCCACAACATATCCCATGCTTATTTAAGCACGGGAGCCCCAATCTTAATAAACACTAAGGTGTTTGGGTGAGTCATTTTGTAAATATTAGAGTTTGTCACCCATGCTTTTGATTTGCTTGTTTGCAACTTTTGTTCATTTTTTCCAAGGCATTTCAGTCTGAAAGGAAAGGAAAGCTAAACTTTTGGTTATTTTGTTGATTGTTATCATCATTCTGAAAATCAGCATTTGGAGTCTCCGAAATCCGCAACCCGACATTTGCGGGTTGCGGCAATGTTGTTTAAAATTTTGGATTTTGGTGATCCCGCAATCCGCAACTCGACATTGCGGGTTGTAAAATTGATCGGTAATAAGATCAAGGAATAATTACCCTGAAACTTGAACTCCGCAATGGCGGCATTCGGCTTTCGGGATGGTCATTTTCGTTCATTTCCTGTATGCTCCCGAAACCTGCAATTCGTAAATTTCGGAATGCGGCTTTCGGGATAGTTATCCTGCTTGACAGTGTGACGCTCCTGAGACCCGTTACCCGCATAGTCGATTTTCGGCTTTTGGGAATCCTTTTTTATTTTCATTTTTGCTACCCGCAACCCGCAAACCCACACTTTCAGATCTCGGCTTGCAGAATCTTTGAATAAAAACTTCATGAACATATTTGAATTCGATTCCGCATCCCGCTCCAGCTAATCACAGCCGTCCATTCTTATGAACTTACAGTCATGTTGATCTTGGGTAATCAGTTAAGTCAGGATGCGTTATTTTGTCTGTTGAAAACTGGTTCTCCCAAATTATCATTTTTCTGTATAATTTATAACAGTGTATGCTACTACAAGACTATCAATTGCTTCTTGTTGGATGGACACCATTGCTCTGCCTTAAGTTCGCCTGTCTGGTCTTGAGTTTTGACAATTTGTCATTTTCTCCCGCTTCTTAATGATCATGTCTTTTCACTTAATTTCCGACTTCAAAGCTTCTATCGTTCTCATGGAATTCGGATCAGATTGATCCGATGTGTTACGTGTGAAGAAATGATCACCCGTGTACTGGAACTCCTAATCGAGATTTTTTGCAGATCAATTCTATCACCGCAGCCTCCGTTTCCATTATTAATTACCAATTATAATTATTGATGGGAAGTTGCCTATAACTAGGTGATCGTAAAGGCAATTCAAAATCATGCAAGCAGTAATTGAGCCTGTACTTTTCACAAGCTTAAACTCAAAATCTCGGCTTTTTCATGACAGTTGAAGTAATTATAATGGGTTCGCTACGTAAGTTTAATCATTGCAAATCGCCTTGCTCAATCGCCATCACCCTGCCTCTTGGTCTTAAAATAGCAATTAACTTGAAGATTCCACATTGTTCATTGCTTTCTGTAATAGGAAACATTCTGTGCACTGTTATGGGCATCTTGTCATCTAAAATTTATCCAGGATGAGTAATTTTCATGCAGGAGGTGAACCTTCTAATATTCATGTTGATAATGAGGAACTTTACCCCTTGTTGTATCAAGAAACGTTGTCACCACCATTTGATGCAGGTGTTTTTGATCTTAGCAGCGGCAGTAGTGAAGAGGACTTTGAAGCGTTATCTTCCTATGTGCAAAATTCTATGGAGCAGAGCAAGGAAGTTCTGGGAGAACCAGCTAACCTTGATGACGATCTCATACAAGACTTTATAATCAATGGAGAACCTGACGTACCGGACACTGTTTCTGAAGTAAATCCTTTAATGGATTTCTCTGTTTTTTACCATGATTTACCTGATTCCGAATTTCCTACAGCAGATGTTTCACAAACCATGCCACCTGTTGAAGATAATGAACAATATTATTGAATTTTTATGGTGCCACGAGACCCTATCTGATTAAAGAACAAGTCTTTGTAAGATCTTTTGGGTGATAAGGTGGCGGAAAATCCTTCAAGCTGGAAAATAGCAAGTTTTCTTGGATCGACAGTTGGAGCCGATTTTGTAATTTCTATTTCGGTAGAATTTCTCCCTCTCAGACTTTGATGTAAATTGTAGTATTTAAGGAGGAATGTTTCCCTTAGCAAGGGGTTGGGAATTTTGGAATTTTGATTCAGCAGGAGTATGGACTGAAGATGCTATGTCTATACGAGCCATTGTAATTTTGGTACAAGACTTTAATATGCAGTAAAGTTATCTCTTCTCCACCTTCTTGTGTTCTTCAAATTTCTTTGAGAATCGCTGAGTTAAATGTTTTAGATTGTCATCGGTTTAAATGTATTTAATCTTTTGCAGGTTATTTATTTCTACACAAAGCCTTCATATTGATTTTTTTGTATGTTAGGTCCAAGCTATTGATTGTTCTGTTAAATTTCTTTGATTGAATAGTTATTACTTTTATATTTCTGCAAATGATTCGATGCAATTAAATATGCATAATCAATTGTTAATTTTTCAATTAACACCATGATTACAGATCAGTTATTTGAATAAGCTTAAACACTTTGAAGGATTGTCACTTAATTTCTTAATTGATAAAACTTTAATTAACAAGTGAAGAACCAGAAGACATTTATGTTTAAGGTACTTGATCACTTGTTTATCATACTTCAGTTCCGATCTGCACATTATCAACTTTTCCTCTTTAGGTTAGATCTGACTCAGGATAGATTCTTTCCCTAGGTAGGTTAGGTTAGTTTTGTTAATCAGCTATCACACTTTGTTTTCCTTAATAGGAAAACTGGTCTTTGAAAGATCAAACCTTTTACTCTTAGAGTGCCAGCGAAGGCCAAATATCCGTGGGTGATTACCACACCAAACAGCTCGAGGATAGGGTAACTCTTGCGTAGGGTTAACTGAAGCCTTTGGCTGGGTTTCCATCCCCTGTTGTGTGCCTTGGAACCCATTCCAGCACTTTTCACTTACCCTGCACCCCTGAGGCATCAACAGTGCCCTAGTTAGAACCCCTTTTTGCCTTTTGGCGCCCATGTTGCTGTCTCTCTTCACGATCAGGAGTCCTTTGTAGTTACTCCATGACTTTGCAATGAAGACTCATACTCTACTTTGTCTTATGCTGGCCATCTCCCACAAGGACTCCCCCATTTATATTGAGTTGTGATTGCATTGCATCATCCTGCTTATTTCTTGAGCCCTGTGTCGGCTCCTGCTTACTCGATTGTTAGCCTGGTGCCTGAGCACTTTCCTTGTCGAGCCCTGCAGAGCTTTCATTTGTCCTTCACAATTTGATTACCTTTTGACCTTGAGGGAACAACCCCTCGAGTTTCCACATCCTGCACACAGTTCCTTGCATTGATCATAGGTATGTTCCACTGCTTGGGACTAGTCTACTCGCCATTTGACACTCATTCCCTCAATTGTTGTATTGTAAGCAATTTTATTCTTTTTCAAGCTTTTCCAAAATATGAAAAAAAAAAACAAAAAAATCAAATATTCCAAAAAGCCAAACGAGATTATGGTTACTACTTCTAGTTGGAAGTTGTTGTGTTGCCTTTGAAAAAAGCATTCACTCCACCCCATACATTATGAGTCGGGACTATAGTTGGACCTTAGGAGTTGTACTCGTTTCTCAGTTTACTCCACCGATTGATTAAAATTCCAGTCATTATGGAGCCCTTTGTGATGCCTCCTGAATTACACAGTCTATATCGAGTCTATGTTGCCTCAGTCTATCCATCTGCTCATGCTCTTCTTCAAAGGAAGTCCTGAAACTAGAGTCGGCCACTCCTCAGTTCTCTTGACTATTGCATGTCGGCCATCCTTATTGAGTCAGTTCATTCCACCTGAGTTCTTCCAAATATTTCAGCATAGCTGGTACCTCATGTTGGTCGATGGTGGATGCCTTAATGCCCTCATTCCAGCGAGTCTCGTTCCGTCGACTTCAACCCATTTATTCCATAACTTGAGGCTTAGAGTTCGGTTGGGTACCTTGAGGCTTGCAGTCATTAGTGGCAGGTTCTCTCGCCAACGACAGTTTTCAGAATACATCAATGTCCCCTGATCGATGGATTCATCTCAGTGTTCGACTTCAACACATCTATTCACACTTTGATGATTGTACTCTGTGCCTTGATGCCCATTTTCATTATTGGTGGGTTATCTCGCGTCTGTTAACGGTATATATCATTGACTGGTAATCAGACGATGTCACATCAGGTTCGACTTCAAATTTTTTATTCACTTGATGGGACTTGCACCGTAGATGATTTGTGTAGAAGACCCCAGGAGATAGTGGCATTTAGTATGCTACTTATGATCATGAATTTACATATGAGATATCACCTCTTAGGTGTCAGCAGAGGGATCATGGCTATGATCACTCATGACAGATATTCATTATGTACTGCCTATTCATGGAAATTGTATCAGTTTGTTGTACTATTCTGACATGTATCCAAAGACATTATTGTATTATGACGAGTGAGCTGCTCCTTCCACTTGTGTTTCCATCACTCCACTTCTGAGATTTATAATGTATTTTGGTCATCGTAGCATTATTCTCTAACCTCACACATTAGGGGGCATCTGTTACAACATTATTTTCCACCTTGTGAGCATCAACACTCTTTGTCCTTCATGATCCATTTCACTGACTCAGAGGCACTTTACGTCCTTCAGGCACATATGTTTCCTATTTTTTCTTCTTATACACTTACTGCATCACTTCAGTAGGCATACTCGTGAACTGCATCACTATAGCCCATGGGTAGCATGTAAAATGGTAAAAATCACTAGTTAATTACTTTTTACTCCCAAAAAGCGGCCTTAGGGTGACCTTTGGCCCTCCATTTTCCCAGTAACGCCTCGATGTGTCCTTTCACTTACCTTAGGAGAAGGAGAGAGCAAGATAAATCTAGTGGATTTTTGCCTCATATTGAGTCTACACTCATTGATCCTTGTAGTTGTGAACCCTTTATGTTCACCTTCCAAACTCCTATCATAGTTTGAGTTTTCCATTCCATGGAGGATTGAAGTGGTGGAGGCACAAGTGGAAAGACTCAGTTCTTGGTTCAGATTGGTTGCCGGCAAGAGGTCGTATCACATTGTACTTCTTGTTATTTATTAATAGAAATACTCATTTTCTCGTCCATTAATGTTGTGAATGTTGTTTATATTACATTGGGTTGCATTTACTTATAATATCATGGACCATTGCTATTGATGATGTTAATGTCTTTCATATATTATATGTGCTTGTCGTGTATTGGTTGTCAAGACTAATTTGCAGGTTCAAGTGGATTGGTTGAAAGCTTCAAGGGGGATCTACATCAAACGTTTGGATTGAGGTTGGTTATATTCTCCATTGTCTTAGCATTTCCATTTTTATAGCATTGCATTGGGAATTGAGTTATTTTCTGGTAGTCAACTGTCTATTGTGGTCTGCCCCAAGCCACAGGAAGTTTTCTCCGTAACATAAAGTTTTGTTGTATATTTCTAACTTAAGGTTTCATTTGTCATTTTTTATACATGTTGTCCTGACAACTTTTAATTGTGTGTAGGAAGTTGGGATCCCAGAGTTCTCACCCACTATATTTGATTGAAGATTAGTCAGAGCATGTGTCCCATAGTTGGAGCCATATGTTACTAGATAAGTTGTACTTAGATGGTTTCAAGTGAGCCTACAAACATAGAACAATTTTACTTGTTCTAGTTTAGAAGATCAAAAGTCCTAGGAGACCACCTTGGCCCTTTTTTAATAAAAAATCACATCTCCATACCCTGTGTGGAATTGTATTAAAATGTCATAGAATGATGGTTTTGTAAAATACTTGGCTTCCCTAGACTTAGGCATCGATCCGAGTATTCCAAGGTGATTTTTCCCTTGTCAATTATACTGTGTTTGTCAATAAGGTATAATTTTCGAGTTTTCCAGATTACTCCTCCAAATTTGGAATATTTGTCTTGGTCCCCGGGCCTTAGAAGGTCATTAAAGTCTAAGAGTCAATGTTTATTACCATGCTAAGCATTAATATTGAGTCGTATGGACATGTGCTAGGTGCCCTTAAGTTTTTTTTATGTTTCGCACAAAGTAATTTGTTTCTA
This sequence comes from Larix kaempferi, assembly GCA_027924585.1. Taxonomy (NCBI): domain Eukaryota; kingdom Viridiplantae; phylum Streptophyta; class Pinopsida; order Pinales; family Pinaceae; genus Larix; species Larix kaempferi. Next base: position 15,771,436 of record BSBM01000757.1, on the reverse strand, counting down.
TAAACTTGGGCTATTTTTTAATAGTTTAATTGCAAAAACAAAAAATGTAATAAAAGTGTGGTTAGGAGTGATATTCACCATGTGGGTGCTCGTTTTCTAACTCGGATCACCCATAAAACCCATAAACCCACTTTCCTAAGTGATTGAGTGATTATTTATCACTCAAATCTATTTTCTCTCAAAAAATTAAAAAAGTGAAAAACAAATTAGATAAATAATAAATAATGAGAGAAAATCAAGTTCCTAAATGGAATCTTGTCTCAATCAAGATCAGAGTTAAATAAATATCAATTTGGAGGTGATTGAGGATCATATCAATCAAAATCGGTGGACATCCCAATCAAATAAGGAGAGGGCAAGTTCTTCCACAAGAAGGGGGTGCATATCTCCTTAGCTTAGGAGAATTATTATATGTGAAATCCATTGGTTTGATGGATGATCTATCCAAAGAGAAGGGGAGAACCTCTTGTTTAGGTGGTGCCCACCTCATGAGAACACTCCAATTTAATGCCTCAATCAAGGGGATTGTGATCCCATCTTTCTCTCATGTCATGTGCCCTTTCCTTCCTTTGGATCTCATGTGCCCTTCCTCTCTCATTTGCTATAAAAGAAGACCTCTCCTCCTCTTGCAATCTAGTTAGACTTTGGGAGAGAAGGGATTGCATATTGTAACCATGTACTTGTTATCACATCCATGTTAGCTGGAGCTACCATGTTGCAGATTGTGTGGTCAGGGACCATACTACATTTTTTTTCCCAAATCAGAGATCGGATGCCTTCATAGGGGGCATGCATCATATTTAGAATGCCCCGAGCAGAGATATTAGGGGGGACAGATGGTTTTGTATTGGTCCAGACATGTTACACAGCATTGCCTATAGTGTCACCCTTCCTTGTTGGGATTTGCATGATCCCATTTGAGATAGTTACTTAGCCATATTGTGATGATATCACTACAGAGTATTGTTGGTTTGCCGCCTATTGCCTAGATTCAGCAGAGATCCAGTTTCAGAGACAGCTTCAGCAGCAGGTATATGGTAGGGTAGGTATAGCACTTTATGGTTTATTGCACATGTTGTTATTTAGACTTGTTTATTTATGATAGGACATGGAATTGACATGTGATGTTTGACTATGGTGATCTCGTTGCTTATTATGATGTGTATAGCCCTTGGTGATGTCAGTCCACCTCATTTAGTAGGCTCATGTATATGCACACTGGTTCCCATACCCGTCACTGGTATAGACTTGGTCATTTCGTCCTCCTAGGTAGCTAACTTTGGATCCACCTATCACTTCGTTCCATCCATCCGACTCATTCATGTTGATTTCTCCCAACTTGGACCTTAATTTGTGACCTTGAGGACCCCTTTCCCCATTGACCTCTAAGTATGCCATGATTCCCCGTCTTTTGTGCCTCGGCTCTTTAGTGTGTGAGATGCATTCTGAAACCTAGGATTTGCTCCTGTCGGTTGCCCCCGATGTTGCAATGCAGTATAGGATTGTGTATACTTACCGGGTGTTCCCCATTGGTCATCGAAGCATGTGCACTTACCCCCATTACTTTGCAGTATGAGCACCTTGATTATATCTATTGAGATATATATGTAGCCCAAAAGGGCCTTGAAATGTAATGAAATGAAGAAATGTAAAAGAAGCCAAAAAGGCTATGTAAATGTAAATCAATCCAAAAAGGCTAAGTGAGAAAGTCAAATGTAAAGTCCAAGCAATGTGTTTCTGAACACACACGGACACAGGTCAGCCATATATATCAACATTGTATTGGTTATTTCCTCACCTAGTCCCACGGGGCAAGGAGGTGAGATGGAGTAAGGGACAGCTATGTGAATTGTCCCCTAGAGTCTCAAGTTACGGTTTGCCGGACACCCAATTTGGCGGCTCTAGAAAAGATCCTCACAGATTCTTCTTAAGGAACGGATGTGAGTTGTGAGGTATATGTTAGATGATCAGTGGCGGTTTCCATGCATTGTACCCATTTGTGAGGCACCGCCCTTTCTTGTGTATTATCATGGTATGCTAATGCCAGTGGCACGGGGGGTTCACTAGTGAGGCAATATCATATCACGTCCATTCATATTGAGGGTTTGAATACTCCTAAAAACCTCAAAAATATATTGCCTCGTATTAAGGGGCCAAGGGGGCATTTTTAATTTTACATAGTAATATAAATATTGGGGGTTATTTTATTTGGGTGGGATGAGGAATAACCTCCAAATTGTTGGATGGATTCATACCTCCAAATCATGGAATCAATTCATACATCCAAATTGCGGGTTGGATTCATATTAGTCCTAGTTTTTGCTAGGGAATAACCTCCAGATTGTGGGCTACAATCATACCTCCAAATCAAGGGATGGATTCATATCAGTCCTAACTGCTGCTAAGGAATAACCTCCAAATCGTGGGCTGGATTTACACCTCCAAATCATTGAACTTATAAAGTCTTCTTTTTTTAGAATAATTTTCTCCATGAATGGGATTGATCTAAGATTTCATTGGCCCCAAGTCCATGAAAATGGGAGGTTAAAAAAATAGAAGAAAATATTGAAATTCATAAATGTGATCTTCCTCTTGATGAGACATGCTCTTAAATTCCTAGTCAATTGTGCCTCCATCCATAAGTGTGATCTGTCCTTTTAAATTCCTAGTGTTGTTTGAATAATTTAATGTAATCCGTGACTCCATTTGATTGTTGAGGTTCACATTTGTATGATGCAAGCAATTTTCTCATCCATATTTTGTCACCCATAGAATTCCTCATGGGGCCTTCATAGTTTTCTATTTATTTTATACAACTTGCATTCTCGCTGGGAAGTAAATGTTTGGGAAACTCTTGTCTCCATAGTTGTTTAAATTTATATAGAATTCTGGTGCTCCTCAATGCATCTACTACGTAGATGCATAAATCGACCTGTGCAAATTTTCTACTCAGCTGCATCAAACTCAACAATTGAGCTTATTTTTTCATTTTTTCATGAAGACCGATTTACATTTCCGCGGTTGCTACAAATTAAAAAACAAGAAAAACAACCATCCTCTAAAGCATGTCTCCCCCAAAAAACAACTTATTTTTAATGCACATAAGCTCCAATTCATGTAGAATAAATTAAAAAAAGAAAAAAATACATATTCCATCTCTTAGATATATGAATACCTTCTTTCATGCATTTTCTCTTTAACATCTATGTATAGTTTTCTTTTGAAAAAAAACAAAAACAAAAGAGGATTGGGAGAGCTCCAATGCTCAATGGTTATTTCTTTGGAAATATGGAGGCTAAGGTTGGAGATTTCCTCCCATGCCACTTTAAAACAATTTCACAAAAGAAAATGATGGCATGAATTGAATGAGGGTGGTGAGAAATTACTAGCTGCATTCATTGCTCTGACCATCGTAGTTGATTGCTTCAATTTCCCCTAGATTTGGTTGTGTACACATTTCAACTAGCATCCTCCCTGATCCCCCGATTTCATATTTGGAATTTACTACCCGTCTTCTTCTTTTCCTGTCTTCCCATACTTTCCCATTCTGCTTTTGATTTCAAATTTATTCTTGATTCTTCATCAGTATAAGCTTCGGATCTTTGCTGGTTCAAATTCCTACAATTCTTTAGAACCCTCCAGCCCCCAAATTCTTGAATTCTGCAAGGGTTTGGTCTTTTTTGTCCCTGTAGCAGGGGTTGACTAGGCCAAGGATTGAAATGTGTTATCATTGGTCCCAATGCTAGTCAAGGATAGGCATCCGCTCAACTTCTAGGTATTCTTTGCACATAATGCAAAAGTGATTTCTTTTCATTTCGTTTGTGTGAAGTTCTTGCACTTTCTTCTTGTAAAAGATCTAACTCTTCATTTTTTTAGGTTGGGGTTTAGGTGGGTATTGATATTCAATCAAACCTTGCTCCACGACAACCAAGAAAAGTGAGATCAATCTTTCTTGGCTCACTAGAACCAAGAAAATTTGGATCAATCTTTCTGGACTAATTATTTCTTTCAACCTTTTGTATCCTTCCTTAACATTTTCACATTTTCCAGTTAGGAATAGTTGTTAGATTGAGTTATATTTGGCACATTCATAATTTTGTAAAATCTAAGCATGATAGATCTATGAAACAAGACAACAGTTACTAGAGATGCATGCGGCAAATAATATGTCAAAACACTAATGCAAAAGGTTTGCAACAATTCATGCATTATCATAAACTCAGAAGAAGATTGCAATGTATAACAATGGATACAATAAGCCAAGCAATTTGAATTCCAGAGAGGTCATTCGAATTGAATGGATGAGAGTGGCTTACTTGGCAGTTAACACCACTCAACACATCAGTTAACCACTTAACTACTATGTAACTAACTCTAACAGACTCTGAAACTGTCTAACTGAGTCTAATTGAATCTAGAACTCAATTGAATGCCCAAAAATAGGGGACGGCACCTTTCCGTCTGTAGTTAACTGAATAGTAGGTGAAAATAACACCAGATGAAGTCAACCAATGTAGTAGGGCGCCTTTATGTTTCTAGTTGGCTGAATATAATAATAAAAGCTGTCAGTTAGACTGAGTAGAGCGCTTCAGTCATGCAAAACACCTCAGTAGGCTCCCTGAATGATGGAGGAGGCCCAGTTCACTGAAACTGGTGATCTACTGATGATGTGAGCACATAATTGAGTCAAAATACTTAGGATAAGTGGAAAATTAAGTTGTGAAGCTCAGATAAATGATGTGAGGTTGGAAAATGCTCCAACAAATTTTAATTTCAATTCTTATATGCAAGGCAATCATTTTAATATTGTATTGGAACTGACATGAACATAAGTGAAAATATAAATCCTTATTTACATACCCTATGTGTTATCGTTACCATGAAATTTTATCATATAAGTTTCACCATCTATGTATCTTTATAACTATTGCATACTTGAAACTTAACAATGGAGATTTTTCCCTCTCCCAGAAAGATTAAAAAAACTAGATATAACCCAAGAATATGTAACTAAATGTTGTTAATTCCCTTGATTACAAGAATAAATGTAAAGGAAGTGGAGGAAATTCATTGCATATTGTGAATGACCCAAATCCAAGCTATGCACATGATCATATGGTGTTATTGGAAAGTAAGAGGATTTTTTTTATGTTCATTTGGGTTCAAACAACAATGATGTTTGTTTTGACAGGAAGGTAGACAAGTCCATCCACGAAAGGGTTTAAATTTTTTATTTTTATGGAGTTTAATTTATTAAGCTTATAGAAAACACGATCTCTTTATGTCTATACTTGTATTTACATAATATAAAATTGGTAGATTGACAGTTTGTGGTGTGAAACATCTGTAATTCTCATGTTTTCTAAGCAATGCACTGACTATTGGACTATCAGTCTTTTACATTCTTTGTTACATTGATCTCTTGACTGCGTTGCCTTTTATGCATTTTTCCTTCCCCATTACTATTTCATTAGGTCTTCCACTATCCAATGCTACATATTGATCAGTTTCCCCTGCAATCCCGTTGGGATCATTATTAGCATTATACTATTGTTTTATTTAGCATCTTGCTTGCTTATACTAAGATGCATTAGGGCTCTTCTTTGTTACAAATTGATAATATGATATAAAGGGGGTATTAAAAATGGGTTGATAAAAATGGATACCTACAATATTTGGTGAAACTAGGGGTTTTCTTAATTGGAAAGGTATATTGAGAGGGGGGTTCAACAATACAATTTTAGGAGGCATTTTCCAATATTTAGTGAAATTAGGGTATTCTTTAATATCCTATGAACGATCGTGCTATGTAACAAGTTCACTGAGTGAACCCCCCGTGGCCAGTGGGTCCCGCTCTCCCTGTTTACCCGAGGGGTCACATGGTCTTGGTCCTCGTCTTCCCTTATCCTCCACCTCGTTTATCCACCTCACCCAAAGTCAGCTAAGTGGTCAAGTCTGTAAGTTGTGCATAGCATTGAGTATTTGTTAGAGGTGGTGGGCCCACCTCACCCAAGGCTTGTGTTTGTTGAGATATATATGTTTTGATCACCATATCGGCATTATATTGTTTTAAGTAATGTATTAATGTGAATAAGGAAGTCTTGATGCTTCATGTTGCTTACAGGTTTTTAGCCATTACCATTTTGACCAGATTTGACTTAGTCAAACCAGGTTGACTAGGCCAAAAATGGGCCCGAAAAAATATTGCGATCAAGATTTCAATTTTGGTCATTTGTTATCTCTTGGGGTCCCATATGAACCTCCAAGTGTCAGAATTTGAAAAAGTTGAAGCATTGAGGAGATTTTTAATTATTATAGGCCACCAGGGACCTGTTTTAATTAAAAATCATGGATTTTTGGCAAACAACGCCTAGTTGATGGATCGGGGTCGTTCAATTGACCATATCTACCATATTTGGGGTCTACGATCACATTGCAGTAGACGGTTCGTCAATCCGAGCATTATACATGGGTCAAAAGCCCATATGGAAAAATGGCAAATGCAAAGGTTGGCTAATACAAGGGTGAGTTCTAAGGTATTTTCATGATGTTTGGACATTATATTGGTGTTGTGGGGCCCTCACTTTAGCCATCTCACCATGGGGGATGAATTTGCCCATGGGGGGCATTTTTCCACTTCGCAAAATTCAATTTTTTATTTTTATTTTTTTATGTATTGAGATCATAGTGTAGTGGTATGGGGGGCTAAAACATCCCATAGGCACCCCCCAACCACATCTTATATGTGTATTATGGGCCCCACGAGTTGGCCCCATCTCCACTTGGGCATTTTTTAGGGTAATTCGCCCCCCCTCTAGAGCTCATCCCCACCATCGATTTGTCATTTGAGAGAGAGCATCTCAGCCATCGATTTTTTGAGGGAATTAGGGTTTTATTGGGAGCATTCTCTACTTAAGAGAGAAGCTCTCCCATTTGTACTTCTTCTTGGTGTTTTTTAGACTTGAGATTGAGCAATAGAGAGACAATTCTTCCAAATTTGCTTGTGATATGGTGGTGAATGCCTATGGTGTTGATTGTTAGCTTATTGCTGGTGCATTGCTAAGTAATTTTATGGTTTCTCCATCCTTCTTTGGCCAAAAACGAACTGCAGTTGACTTGACCACTTGAGAAAGGGCGCAATTTTTGGAGTGGGAGCTCCACACTTGGGTTTTTCTTCAAGAATTTAACAAGGGAAGTGAATTTTACAGTTGTATCTCGCTTTCCTTCACTATTGTCTTTCATTTGCTGATTTCCTTGGTTATTTGCTATAGTTGTTGATTCATTCTCTCTGTGGTAGGTACAAGGGCACATTGGTCAACTGGCTGCATAAAAAACGTTAAGGGAAACACATTGTTGCTTAGCACTTGGTCTCCGGGGTTTGTCTTCAGCTCCAAAACGCATTCATCTTCATTATTTGGGTACAATCCTTGCTTGTCTCTTGCATTTCAGTTTCATTTGCAAATGTTAAGCTGCACACAATAAAATAAACCCCAAATATTAAAAAACTCAATTTTCAACCGTTAAAACTCCTTTTTCTTCCCAAACCCGCTTATGAAACATTATCAAACGCTTATATCTGAAGTTTCATCTTGATTGGAATCCATTTACCCTTATGATTAGCACTGGTTTGTTTGGCAAAAACGCCCTTCTTGGGGCGTTTTTCTCTTTCTGCTTGACTAGGTCACTTTGGGGTTATGGGTAGTTTAGATTTGGTTTTAAATCATCATTTTACCTTAAGAAATCAAGCTACCATTTGCTGGAAGTGTGTTTAAGCATAGATTTATCATTTCCCTAGGTTCATTAAGCTAATGATTTAACCCTTTTCCTTGGGCAGTTTACTTCATCATTTCACTGTGCTTCCTTAGGCTATTTCAGCCATATAATCACCTATCTAATCTCTCTATCACATCACGCTTGATTGCTAGTCACATTCTGTATCACTCCCACTTTACCATTTGTGTCCATTTGTTGGCTAAAATCAGACTTAGGGTCTCATTAACACTCACTTCTTGTTTTTATCTCTTCATCTTTTGGGATTTGGGTGTCTTTTTTTCTCTCAACCATCACTGGTTGAGAAGGGTCTCCCCCTGGATCAGGCTACATTCCCTATCCGAAGTGACAAACGCCTTGTCTGGTGTGACTACCACTCTTCGGACGGTGGACTTGGCGTTTGCTGGTTACACCTACCTGGCTGCTCACCCTCTACCATCTCGGACGAGATACCTTTCATTAGCAGCTAGAGTTTGTGTGATAATAGTTCTATCATTATTTTGCTTGAGAATAAAGATAAGCTTTGGAGTCTAAGTGTGTGGTGCTACTATGTGTGGATCAAGATTGTCATGGTTTCATTGAGGTAACCTATGTTATTCATATTTTTGGCTTCTTTCTCTGTGAATCCGACCTTGGTAGGGTTGTTATCAGCTGATATGAAATAGGTAGTAAGTAAGTTTACTTGCTAATTTATTCTTAGATATTTATCTAGATTTTACATGTTTTATAAGTTATATGCGTGTTTTTTGAATCTCTTTTATATTTACTATTGGATTTCACTGGTATTTTATGCAAGTGTGTGATTAGCTTTCAGGTATCCTAGCTTGGAAAAAGGGGTGATATAGTTTGTTTCTTCCCATATCCAAGCATCTTCATGACATAGTCCCTCGGCATCCCACCAAGAAGTCTCTTGGTTGATCTTTCTAGAAACAAGCCTATCTACTCCTCTATTTCTCCTTCAAAAATTCAAACTTCCTTTTTCCATTTTCTATTAAGCAAAGTATTCAAATATATAGCTTAAATTCATATTATAAGTAGATTTGATTCAATATTTTTGATCTAACTCTTTTAAAAAGTATCATCTTACAATCGAGATCTAGTATTGAGCAGCCTTTCCTTTTACAAGTTGAAATTTCAATAGATTATAAGGCTTGTAGGTTTAGATTGATTTACTGTTTGTTAAATTTTATATCTAGCATCTAAGTGCCTTCATTGGATTCCTTTTAAAGTTTGTCCAAGACCCTAAGAAAGTTGGTTTCATACACCAACTTGTCTTAGTTATTTGTTTTCTTAGATCTTGTTTAGTGTAATAATTCTTTTTGGTAATTTTTCTAGCTTGCCCAAATCACTTTGAAAGTGATTTTGGGATTTTTTTTATTAGGTTTGGAGGCATTTTGGGAAAAAAGTTGAGCTTCTAGCCAATCCGGAGCATTCCGGATCCTTCCTGCTTCATTCGACATTTTTCTTTAAGTGTTTTGTAAGCCTTTGGATCCATATCTATAAATATCCAAGGCATTTTCTAGAGACTATTGTAAAGAGTAAAAAATAAAAGAAAAGCAAGTGGGATACGCAATGCCCACACCCCAACCCCCCAAGGGGGGGTTTTGCATTGTTTTGTGGTGTGTGTGTTTTTCCTTTTCTTTTAATTTTGTTTCGCATAATAACTTAAAATAAGTTTAAAATTAACTTTTGAAGTGTCCGATCCAAATATCGGCGTTCAAAACATACTCAAGACTTAGGATTTAACTTTATTTGGCAAGAAGTATATACTTTTTTAGTTAAGTTTATTTTTCAAGTTCATTTTATCTTTGCAAAGTAACAAATACTAACCCATTATGCTTTATCGAATTACCGAAAGGGAAAAGATACTCGTACTGTAGTAATTAGTTCACATTTGGTTTCAATCTTTGTTTTAGTTCTTTCAAAGTAATGAACCCGACTTTGTATACCTGAAATATGTTCCCGCCATCACATAAAGTGCTTGCATGAGTACGTGTTGGATGATCAGAAAAGAGTTTCTTAGCCAGTAGTAGTTAGATTCACACTTGTAACTTACTGCAGTGAACGTATCCGTTCACTAAGTTAATATTCGAATCCGACTCTCATATTGAATAATAGATAAGAATAATATATTGATTGATAGGATAAAGATACAATAAGCTCACCTTTATAGGGCTTGAGCAAGAATAGCGAAGGGTTACACCCTTTCGCTTATTAACCTAATAATCTATTTAATATATAAATAACAATATTAATTAAATATTCATAGCATTGCCTTCCCCTTTTGGAAAGCTTTGTCTCAAAGCTTGAGTATTTTCCTAATGTCGTCCTTCATTCAGATTCAGTGTCGGTATTAGAATCGGACGTGATTTCTTGTGTAGAAACTTGCACTTCCTTTTCATTGATGATTTTGCACTGTATTGTCTGATTGTTCCTACATTTATGGCCTGGGATCCAATCATCACTGCATCGACGACATATGTTTTTCTTCTTTTTTCTATTATCAGAGTAACTATTAGATGACTTTGATCTATTTTCCATTTCATAGGCATATGATTGAGGTTTGTGGCATTGATGGCCAGGTGACCAAGTATCTGCACAATACCTACATTGTGTCTCTTTTTCTTGTCGATAATGGTTATCACCTCTTGTTTTTATTCCTTCCAATTTGCGTTCTATGGCTTTTGCTTTATGTCTTGCCACCTCTACGTTAGGTATTTCATGTAACTTTAACTCTTTTTGGAGGTACGGTTTAAGACCTCCTAAATAGGTTTCGAGTATTTGTTTGTCAAACAACCCAAATACTCGTGTCGATAAGGATTCCCACTGATGTGTGAATTCCTCAACGCTTCCAACCCGTTGTAATCTGGTAAGTTTACTGAAAAATTCTTCTTCTTTGATACCTTGAAACCTATTAAAAAAATCATTTTTGAACAAGTTCCAGGTGTAGGCAAAATTGTCTCTCTTCCACCATAAGTACCAATTATAGACGTACCCTTCCATATGCATTGATGCATATTTCACCTTCTCCTCGTCAGATTGAATATTGTAAATGTCGAAGTATTCTTCTACTTTGTTTAGCCAAGCAATGCATTGGTCTTCACTTCCATTGTATTTCGACAACTCTATTTTTGCCTTAGGTGGGTACACTATGTAAGGGTGATATTGATTCCCTTTTGCTTTATGGTTTGATGGTGGATCGGAACTACTGGATGACATAAGTGACATATTTGAATTGCTTCGTTGTTGGCGGTGATTTTTATCTTTTTTATTCTCTACTATCTTACTGATAGCTTCTATTTGGCTGTTTAATCGTGCCTCCATATCTGGCAGTACTTTTGTTTTTATCTCTTGCTTAAGCGTCGCATTGTTAATCTTTATTTCTTTTTGCAATTCTTCTTGATTCTTGGCAAGTACTTCCTGTGTGAAAAATATGAAATGAGGCATCTAGCATGTCTGGATTGCTGACTTCGTCTGTCTTAGGTGTTAATCTTTGTAACACCTCCATTAATATATTATGGTTCTGCGTCATGGTGCTCAAGTTCTAGGTTATGGTATTTATGTTTTGAGTCATAGCACTCATTTTGTCATCCAAGTCTTTTTGTTTTTCATTCAGAATGTCAAATTTTTCACTCAACCTTCTTTCTAGTACCAGAACAACTTCATCTTTGATTTCTTTTTTAAGCACGACATTGTAATTTTTCATCTCTTCCCTTAAATCTTCTTGAAACATTTTCTCAAGTTTGTCCATTTTGGAGTTTAGACCTTCGACGATTTTTAAATCTCTAATTTGGTCTTTTTCTAATTTTTCTAGTCGGTCTCGTAACTCAGCCATGGTTCTTGACCTGGTGTGGGGAGGTGAATATTTGGAATCAATTTTTGGAGTAAGGATAAGAGTTAGGGTTAGGGATAAAATAACACTATAAATATTACTAAATTATAATAATAATTTATTATATATATTAAAAATAATAATACAATAGTTATTATTTAAATTATAATAATAATTTATTATATAAAAAAAATATAATAATAAAAAAATTTATTATTATTATTATTTTTTTTGATATTAACTTTTTTTTGTTTGATTGGTGCAGGTCGCTCGGAGTGGCGGGAGATGGCGGAAGATGATGGCGGAATGGATAGCAGGTTGGAGAATGGAGGATGGTGTGGACGTGCAGGTGGAGAGATGTTGTGGTAGAAGTGGTGGCAGCGCGGAGGTGGAGACTGGGGCGTGAGAGGGGAGTGTGACAAGGAGACTGGGGCGTGAGAGGGGAGTATGCAGTGCTTGAAGGGCATGTGATTGGTGGGAACGAGGAGCTGTTCGCGGAGGTGGAGACTGGGGCGTGAGAGGGGAGTGTGCATTGTTTGAAGGGCGTGTGCAGCGTGGAGGGGAGTGTGCAGCGTTTGAAGGGCATGGAGTGGATGTGGACGAATGGGTGAATGGAAGTGAAGAGCAGCGTGGAGGTGGTGGAGCACGTAGGCATTGGAGTGGGGGCGGCTGGAGGACGCTGATGGATGAGAGCAGCAGCGTGGAGAGGTTGTGCGTGGGGAGAGATGTGGCATGCGTGGGGAGAGATGTGGCAGGGAAATGTGAAGTGCGGTGGCGGAGAGAGAGAAGGCTGGGAGAATGGGAGAGCATGGGATGAGCAGTGGAAGGAGGGGGTGGCAGCGAAGAAGGGAAAGGATGGATGAATAGGATCTTGGAGAGTAGGATGCAGCTGAAACCGTGCATGTAGAGTAGAGTTGAACTAATGTGAGCCGAAACCGTGCTCAGCAACCGTATCCAGTTGGAGTTGAAGGGAGAGCCAAAACCGAGCTCTGATACCAAATGCAGTGAACGTATCAGTTCACTAACTTAATAGTCGAATCCGACTCTCATAGTGAATAATAGATAAGAATAATTTATTGATTGATAGAATAAAAGATACAATAAGCTCACCTTTATAGGGCTTGAGCAAGAATAGAGAAGGGTTACACCCTTTCACTTATTAACCTAATAATCTATTTAATATATAAATAACAATATTAATTAAATATTCATAGCATTTACACTCCCTGAAAGACGAAAATCCAACGTCTCGATTTTACCTCATGTGGGAAAAACTTACATAGAAAGCGGGAACAACTAGAGAGTGACTGTAGGGCCCCGTCAGGCTACACCCTAGTTTGGTGTAGTGTTGGACAAACCCCTGTGACTCCATCTAGCCCACATTTTCTCGTGTAGGGCCATACTTGGCGAGTTTGGACACATTCCCTGTACCATTTTGGTATATTGGGAATCCCCCTCCCTTCTAGTCAATTCATCTTTAAATAAATAAAACTAACCATGAACATTCACAAAACATTTACACTACAACAACACTTTACTTTTTCAACTCCATTTTGACACCGGTTCTATTTACAAATATTCAAATCTTGTGTTGATTGGTTATAATCATTATGTGATGTTGACTAAATTTCACATTTGCAAGTGTTTTTTGCTTTCAGTATTTACTTCTAAAAAATCCTAAAAAACTTACCCATTCACAAACTAAACAACTTAATCAGCCTTAGTAACCTCTAAGGACTGTCGCCCTTGGCTTCGTTAGGATTTCTGCCTAAACGAAGGATTCAATATTAAGTGACAATACTTGACTCGAGACTTGCCCCCAAGGAGCGCACCTAAGCAACGTGAATATTTTTGATGCGATAACCCCCAGATGCGTGTTCCGACGAAAACAAGTTTAATGATTGTTTGGACAAAAAATATTTCTATGTTTTAACTAGCTTAAAGAAGAAGATCCACATAGCTAAAATAAGAATGAACTCTAGCTCAAAGGATTTGCCAACTTTTGTTGAGCATGAAAATAAATTCCTCATAGATTGCCCTCCATTACACTACTTATTACCACCTGCACATAAGATCTCAGTTTCAAAATTTTTGTTACAAATGATAGGAATCTCCCTTATCTCATCAAAATTATAGTAATTTACGAACACTCCTCTCCAAGATGTTTGAGCACACAAATAAAACTTTAAAGAAAACCAAGTAGTTCCTTACTTTTATTTTTTAAGGTCCCATATACCAAAATTGGAACTATCATTATTATTATTATCATCTATAATTTTTATATTTAAAATTTTAATGTATATATTTTTTTCAAATATATAAATTTAGGTATTATAAAATGAATGATTTATAAATAAATAAAAATATGATATAATAATAAAGCACATTTTTTTTTATTCTTAAAATTTTATATTCCTCCCGATTATTAATTTTTTTATTGAGAGAAATTAAACTTTTAAATTAAATTATCATTTAAATATAAAATAAAATATTACGTTAATATTTATATTTATTTTATAAGTGTATATTTCTAGATTTACATTATAATCTATATAATTTAAAGACTATAAAATCTATAAACCAATTATAGTCTAAATAGTTTTTTGTCACTCCTATTATCATGTTTTGTGAAAAACATTGAACAATTCAAGTGTTTCATAATGTTTAACTTCAAAATTCAAAGCAATGCACTTTATCCTATTCTCCTTCTAGAAGTGGGTGGCCCTATCGAGAGCATCGCTATGGCTAGATAGGTGATATACAAGTACAAGATAAATAACATAAGAGACTAGAGACTTTCTAAAATTGCTTTAAAATCTAGTCAAGACCAACTTTGGCTCAGAGAGGGTGGTAAAAAGATGCCATGTCTTGGCTAAACCATTGGAGGATTACGAAAATGTCACTTTGCAAGATATCAATAACATTAAAAATATTATCACACCTATGTTTAAAGAGAAAATGTGGGACCATAAAGAATTAGAGGTTAAATGAAAATTAAGATACTTTAAGGAGGTCATTAACCCTAATCTAGAAGATCAAGAATATCTCTCTGTTTTAACTAGTTCAAAGAAGAAAATTAATATAGCGAAGATAAGAATGATCTCCCAGGAGCTTCATAATGAAACGTGATGCAATTCCCAAATGTCACCTACACAAATTTTGAGACTATTTATTTTATTGCAAAAACATTATATTAAATTATAATTACAAAGTTTTGTAATTATGACCAAATATTGGTCAAGGATGATTGTAATGACAGATTATTATTATTTAATAAATTAAAAAAGGAGACAAACACCCAAGGGGACTATTAAATGAGTGTTCATTGACCCACTAGGAGGAATGGAAGCTGTTAGAAGGCATGGGATAGATGTCAGCATTTGCACTCCACCACTAGTTGTTGGTTATGGGACAACTACCCCTAAATTTGTGGCATTATCCCCTAGGTGGGTGGAAGAGAGCTGATGGCTCATTAATGACCAGGTTAACCACTAAAAGGCCTAGGTAGCCTAGATAAGGCAATTCCATTTGGGCATGCAGCTCTACATTATTTTCTGCAGAAATAATTCCTCAAGTGTATCAGGTGATCACTGAGAGATTCGAATAGGGAGGCTATGTGGAAGTGCATTGTGAGGCTACTGAAATATTTGGAGGAAATAACTAGAGGTGCTGGTGCAGGTCTCTTTGACTGCTAAGTCTATATGATTGGATGAGCTACTTTGTAGTTGCAAGTAGATGACCTAAAGCTTCTACAAATTCTTCTTCCTAGTGATTCAGTGAATAGGCTCGGGGGTCCTAAGGCAAGTAATTTGGCTGTCTTCAGGAATAGGTTAGGTGGAACATGCTTCTTGGGTTGTTTGTTTCTCCTACAATCAATCAGGTTCTACTGTTCTACCTTATTGTTTACAGTTAAATAATTTTCTGAACTTGTAGGTTTAGTATGTACAGTTAATGACATATAGAAATAATTGTTTTCAATGTTTGACCTAGAGATGATTTTGTTTAAGGATGATTAAGTAATGAGAAGATAATTAAAGGAATCTTTTTTGCATTTTTCCCCATGTGAACTTTCTGCATCGTACTCCAGTACAGAAAAGGAAAATTTAAGATAGAATATTTGATGGGCATAATGCCAAATGAATGGATAGAATAACTCTGTAATGATTTCTTTTAAATTTTGATTTATCAATTATTTATGTATAAACTTAGAAATAGAGCAGTTTATCATAGAAACCAGACTTATAGTATATTCCCTTACTTGGAAATAAAAGTAAAATAATTCATCTCTGCACAAGTCTAGGTTTTCAAATCTTTACTAACCATTCTTTCTGCTAATACTTTGCAATCTAATGTTATTTCTTTCCAACATGAAAGTGTTATATTTCCACTTATTCTAGAAATTTTAACAGCTACAAATATTCATCTATACAGAGTTGTTACTTACACGAACTTTAAATGAAAACAAAAAACATAGAAATACATCAATACTGAATCTTAGTTCCAAGTTGACGAAACAAAAAATGGAGTTGGCTCTCGGCCACTAACCAAACATTATCATAGTCTTTTGTTAACGCAGTAAAAGACAAAAAACTTCCAAACAAAAACTACAGGGTAGGGTTTCGACTGTTGGAATAAGGTCGAACCCTGTGGCATATGGTCATTTATAAACACATAACAATTCAATTTTCATATTATCACTTTCCAAACTTAAACATTAAAACAATACAAGTATGGGGTTATTCTGTCGAGAATTTATGTAACCTACAGCTCTCGGCCGAAGTCAACATTCATTTTTCTAAACCCTACATCGTAGCAGGCTATCGGCCTCTCACCCTTACCACTACCAAGCGAAATGAAGGCCACAGACTCACTCCAACGATAAACATAGCGAAGAACTAGGGTTTCATGCTAAAAAAAACAAAACATAAGAGATCAACGATGGAAAAGATGCCAGGCAGATACATCGAAACTCGGGCAACCATTGTATTGAATGCCATATTAATTATCCCAACCATCATGACATCCAACTTAGTAGACCAAGGTTAATGTATTACACAACTTGGCGTAAGATTGGAGTTTGGTGTTTACCATCACGTGGACTATAGCCACGTTGACATCCACGGAGATTTCCACTAAGCAGGGTAGGTTGGCAATTAAATGCGATGACCTGTTACGAAATCCAGCTAGCACTTTGGCGTTAAAACATCCTTTATGTTGTCAACATCATTTAGTACAAGCTAGGGTTGATAGGATATATTTCCTTCGCACTATCCACAGTATAAAGTCAAAACTCATAATACCTCATAGGTTATAAGGCTAATATATGCTTTCTATTCGTGTTATAAAGATCACATATATTAGGGTGTACATAATGCTTAGCACATAGTTTAGTAGTTTAGGATGCATCTTTTAGTACAGTGTAATATTTGCTTATATTACCTTATCGTTTCACAATATTGCCTATTATGTTATGAATGCACAAATATTATAATAGAAGAAGCACAATCCCGTAGTGTAGCAAATTTACAATAGAACTATGATTGTAATATCATAATAGACGATGATATATTAGCATAATCCTACATGCACTTTATAAATGGGAAATTATAGGAGCTACTCTAGTTATTTGACGATTTCAAGTGAATCCATATGTACATTGGAATCTAGCACACATAGTATAATTTTAATACACGGAACAACACTACTCCTTGCAGTATGACAAATGACGATAGGATTTTAATAGCACTGTTAAAATTGTAAGCTAACACGTAAACAAGAAGTAGGACAAAGACCCATACCTTCCATAACTTTCATGCAAGAAAGTACTAAGAGTGTTTCACAATAAGATTGACGATGAATTGAAAAACATATTCACTCTTAAACACTTGAATTGTGGTATTATTCTTACCTGCGTTTCTGCACAGTGAAACATGTTCAAATGCTTTAGCTAAACGTAGCTAAGTAAACCTCAAGGTACCTCGTAGGACCCCTTAATCATCATTCAAAAGCAAACTGTCAGTATTTTAACAAGAAATTAATCATAGTACAAACCTACGTACAACATGTAATTTACAATTAATCACAAGCAAATCTGAAAGATGTATTTTTGTGTTATGATCGTTAATTGTCTTTTGTTAAAAGATTAGTATCCATTTATTTCCGCTTTAGCAAATACAACTATCATCATAATTTGTTTTTAAGAATTTCAATGTGTCGTTATCATTAAATTAGTTAAGATATTTAACTATTATTTTATGTTCCGCATTTGCAAATTCAGTAATTATTGATACTTTAAAATTTTTAAATTTTTGTGAAATTACGGGATGTTAAACTAAAACTCCATGTGTGGAAAGGATTTGTCATCTCTGTGAAACTACAAGCATTGATGATGAAAGTGACTTTCTCTTAGAATGTCGTGCTTACACCCACATTAAATAGTAGTTCCATAATCTTTGCTACAATACAAAGCTCTCTAACCTTCTAACTTATCAAAACTATGGCAACCTAAGAACGCTTTTTTCTAAGCATCTTTTTGAGCACACAAATAAAATTTAACTACCATCATCATCATATAATCTTATAATGTATAAACAACTTTATAAAACTTTTAAATATATATATAGATAATAATTTAAAATTTTTAATTAAAATAAATTAATTAAAGAAAAACAAAAGAAATAATTATAATATATTTAAGATTTATAACCATACAAAATATTATAATATGATTATAAATTATTATGATAAATGTAATTATGTTAATGGGTTAAAAGTTGTGTTCATGTAAAAATTAAATAAATCAACCGTACATTTCACTAAAAAAACACATCACAACATAAATTACACAAAATTCACTAAATCTGGAATTATTAGTCCCTGCCAAGGCAGGGATTATAGCAATGGGTTCATTGTCAAAACTAAGTTGACTTTTTAATAATTTTATCAATTTAATAGTTGTTTTACAATGTTATGTAAAAAATAATTATTAATTTTAATTTTTAAAAAATAATAAAATGTGTTTTTTATTTTTGAAATTAAAAAATACTATTTTTCATTGTTCTAAGGCTTGATTTGACAAAATACCCCTAGTTGGAGGTGACAATTAATTTAAAAAAAAAACCATTTAAAAAATATTTTATTTAAAACAAATTCTCTAATTAACACATAATCATAGATAGTATATATACTAATTATTTTACAAATACCAAAGCATGATAGGAATATCTAATAGTACATATAATAATTGTTAATGAGATATATATTAATTGCAAAGAATTCAATTTTACTATGCTTTTCCAACTACTTTTCCAAGAGTCCACCTGGAAAACTCGTAAACATTGCAGTGTAATTTTACAACTTGCTCCCTGACAATTCATGTCAGCAATAACATTTACAAGGTCCGTCCAAGTACATTGTTTCAAAATTATAATAATCATTGAAACCAATAACACATGAATGTTTAAACATTTTTATGAATTAATATATATAATATAACAATTATTATAGTACATGGATAATGTATGATTGTTAATATATATTTTCAATTAGTATATATTTTCAATTGATAAAATTATATACATATAAGTTTTATTTTTTTGGGTTAACTTTTCCACTATAAACCCGAGGTGGGAAGAGTTGGGGCTCGCGACCTGGTCTGCCATAGACTGGAGCTTGCAACTTGTTTAACCACTTGTACGTCTTAACAAGCAGACAGTTGCCAACAGGCCAACATCCCTACCCCCTAGATATAAGTTTATTAAAACAAAAAACTATGATCAAATTATTTTTCAATATTTTAACCATGTTTTAATGGGGGGTTAATTTTTTAAACAGAAGCTATGATCAAA
Source organism: Larix kaempferi (assembly GCA_027924585.1). Lineage (NCBI taxonomy): Eukaryota > Viridiplantae > Streptophyta > Pinopsida > Pinales > Pinaceae > Larix > Larix kaempferi. The sequence goes on along the minus strand of BSBM01000757.1, from coordinate 15,751,987 downwards.
TTACATTCCATATTGATTGATCACAATCAACATTAAATATAAGATCTCATGGTATACATACCTTACCCATACAACATTAAATGTTTTTGAGTTGGAAGTTGTTTACATACTTTCCATAATTTTACATTGTATTTTTCATTCTTATAGGTTTTCAAACTAATATACAATTTTTTGTGTGTGAGACATTATTGATGGGTTTTTAAAACAATATACAATACTCTTTTGTGTGATATAGTGGTTTTTTAATTTACCAGTCCAATTAACAATTCAAAAAGTAATATTTGTTTCATTTTTCATCAACAAATGAGATATAATTGCACAGTATAGAAAAATAATATCATATATCTATATATTAAAAAAATAATAGGCAAATAAATTATATAATATATACGAAGCTTATAAACTAACAAATTATATATCAGATATGAAATACATTTTTAATTAAAAAAATACAACTTATCTTGTACATACTAAATGACTAATTCCTTTAAAACCAAAGATATAAATTAACTTTTATTAATTCTTTTTACAAAAATTTCCAATAACAAATAAACATATCATAAATATTTTCTTTTTCAATAAACATATATTATATCACAATTATAAACCTAAGTTAAAGCAGGGACTAGCTGCTTTGCAGCGATCTCCCTTGTTATCTTAAAAATTAATATCATAATTACAAAATTAACTATGATTGTTACTCTATTTATTAAATGCAAGAATGACAATCTCATGATTGCACAATGGACCATGGTTATTACATATATTCATTAAATGCCAAAACTCATATTTATCATCTAAATATTCTTGCTCTCATTCATTCAATCTATATCTAAGAACTCATCTTCCAACTTTTGTTAGAGCTGTTATCGCTCCACTCCATTCCTTCAGGTTTAGATGGAAAATCTCCATCCTGACTTAAGATGGATTTATGTTAATTTACAATTTTTCAAATTTAAAAAAAAAATCAAAATTTTAAATTTTAAAAATCAATCCCTCCCAAAGATTAAACATAAAATTTCAATAATAATTAATTAAATATAGTAAGCTGATTAAAGATTAAAAGTGTGGTTTGCTGTTTTGTTATATTTTTTTAAATGATTATTAAATGTGGTTTAAAAATATTTGTTAATTTTGATAGAAAATGTGAAAGTAGACTTTTGAATTACACACAAACCAAGATTGTGTTGAGTGTCATATTCCTCAACAAATACTACATATTTATACATCAATATTTACTTCAAGATAGAGATACTATCTTAACCACACTCACACATGAGGGAATATCTCACCCACACACTAAATATAGGAGGAGACTTATTTGGAGAGAATCTCTCACAGACCCAACTATCTAACAAAACAATCTTTACTTTAGCTAGACCAAACACATTAACAAATTACAACCTTATAATATGAGCACATATCACATGAAGACAAGTAGGAGTTATAATTCCAATGCTCCCCCTTAAGGAGTACTTCCTTAATCTTTGGCATGTCTTCATCAACATCTTTCACCGGCAACACATGCTCCCATTGATACTGAAGGTGCTCCTCATCAACAAGGTTTGTATTTTCTCCCAAGTTTATGCTATAGTGTTATCCAAGCGCACAAATGAATTGTTAGTGCTAGGAACTTCGACTTATGGCACCCACTTTCATAGGTTTTTGGATCTTGGAATGTTGGGTTCCAAAAATGCAAGAACAACTACCTCCATTTTTTCATGTGTAAGAAGCATTTTGGCATTCTTATTCATGTGTAAAGAAGACTAGGATTTAATTTTCAACTCAAGCCCCTATTTCATAAGATCTAAGGGACTGTGTCTCGATCACTATCCTCAAGAGTTCAATCTAATGGTGGAATTATCCTTTCGTGTTGGTGTGGTTTGCCTCCCTTTTTTTGTTGATCTTCAAGGAAAAAAGAAGTTCCTTAAAGTAGTAAAGCCAAAGGGATGCCAATATTCATGTGCCCAAATTGTGTTGAATTTGCACTAGATAAAGGTCTCATAGAGCCCATTCTTTATTGTTGGATAGGAGGATTTTTGTCCAAGAATTGATCTAAGAACAATTTCCTTTAAATGCAATACATGTCATACATATGGGGATTTTGTGGAAAAAATGTCAACATGCTACTTCTCCACCTACTCCGAAACACTCTCAATCTAAAGGGAACTTGGAACAAAAAAACATAGATGACAAACCTCAATTTAGGCTAATGATGAATAAGAAAAAGAAACAATGCACACAATAAAAAAGAACACGAGTTTGATCCCTCTAGCTCTAATCGATTAGATGTTGTAGGAGTCTTAGAGATCTTTGTAACAACATAGGAGGGAGGGGAGTCCCAACCTCAGAGGGACACTCCCCAGTCCATGGAGGTACTGATCCTTGAAGAAACAACAAAACCCTGGGTAGAGAAACAATCCTATTCAACAGAAGAGGAAGAATGTAATGTCCTTTTTTTAAATTTTTATTAAAATGTCCAATTTTTCACTTTTTCCCCAATTTCGACCTTTGACTAGTTTTGATGTCTAGGTCTCCAAATTGATCCAAATGCTCCCAAAAATTCTGTGAGGGTGTATGAATGATATTAAGACTTGAATATGAGGTTCAGGGATGATTTATGACCCTTCAAATACTTTTGAAAACTTGTTTAAGATTCTGGACAAAGTATGGAACTTAACTAGCAATTTGGGGATCAAATCCCCCCAGGGTAAGTACTGAAAATGGCTCTCCAAATGCCTCCAAACCCATTCGAAATTCATAACATAGGTAGGGGATGTCTGAGGGACATTAATAAGGTCTCATATGCACCATTAATCAGTTATTAAATCTGTTCTAACCTTCTCCAATAACAACAGCAAAAATCCCTAATTCGACCCTTGGGGAAATGGCACCAAATCTCTTCCAAATGCAAATAAACTGAGCAAAATGACTTCAAATAATTAAGTGCTGAACATGAAACTTGTAAAAATCATCGATTTCTGTCCATCATCATAAATATATCAGAGAAGCTTTATTTCATTCGAAATCATCAACATTACAATTGCATACATCAATGTAGTGGGGAAATGGTCATGGTTTGCTCATTAATCATCATTTTTACATACAACCACTTGGTATTTCGACCTGATACTTTCTGAAGATGAAGAAAATAGTATATTATGCTTATTACAATCAGAAATGGATCATGAGAAGCTCTCCCAAAGAGTACAAGAGCTCACCAAAAACGCCCTCGCTCACGGAGAAAGAATATGCCATCAAAACTGGAAATGGTTGAGGGAAAGTGTTGCACTAGAAAAAACCACGAGCTGCCCTGTAGCTTACACTTATAAATACAAACTCCATTAAAGCTCCATGAAAGACTTGAGTGGCCTCTCCAAACACCAACTTGGATGGGAATCTTTCACCCTCGAAATTGGTTAAGGCAAGAAACTAGTCATCCACTAGCTCTCTCTTCACAAATGCAATTTTTCCCAAATCATCAAAAGCTCTTCTCTTGGTTTATCCCTGTATTTTATAAACATCCTTAGCCTTCTAAGGTTCCCAATACTAACAATGATGTGCTACAACTTATTAAGGAAAGAATATTCAGACCAGACTGTACACAGGGAAACATGACCCTAGAAGAATTCTTTGGATCGGATAACATACCAAAGAACAGAGAACCGGAATGGGAAGATCAATTAGACCATGCTCTTGACTGCTATAACCTCACTGAAGAATTTGAAGAGAAAGAAGATAGTGATGAGGAGGACCCGTGCAACATAAAGATACCTAAATCTGAAGGAGCGCGCGAGGTAGAAGGACCTCCATTGGAAATCCCAGATATGAGTGGACCTGTGAAAACAAGAAAAGTGAACATTGGCAACAGTGAAGAGACAAAGTTCATAGCTATCGAAGATTACTGGGATGAAGACACACACAGTGGAGGAGGCCGGGGGTATATTACAGGAATATCACGATTTATTCCCGACCAAATTCACAGAGATGAAAGGTATTTTGGGAGGCTTAGGGGTGATGAAAATTCCTCTTAAGCCTGGCACGAAGCCTATGAAACAAAGACCATATAGACTGAACCCACGCTACAAAGAATGAGTTAAGGCAGAACTGGATAAGATGCTCGATGTAGGGATCATTAAGCCAGTTGAAGAATCTGAGTGGATAAGCCCGATGGTTATCCAAGATAAGAAGACAAAGGGTGAAATCCGGATCTGTGTTGATCTAAGGAAGCTGAATGACGCTTGCATGCATAACCCATTTCCTACACCTTTTACAGATGAAGTGCTAGACAATGTTGGAGGAAATGAGGCATACTCTTTTACTGATGGATTCTCCGGCTACCATCAGATCAAGATCGATTGCGCGAACAGGCACAAGACTACTTTTGCTACGGAATGGGGGTCGTTTCAGTACACAGTAATGCCGTTTGGTCTGAAGAACGCACCTACCATATTTTCTAGAGTAGTCGTTGCAGCATTTAAATATTTTATACATAACTTCCTAGAGGTTTATTTTGATGATTGGACCATCTTCATATTACTGAAGAACCATGCAGCAAACCTTAGGATGATGCTAGAAAAATGTAGACAGCATCAAATTTCATTAAATCTGAAGAAATGTGTTTTCTGTGTTCCCTATGGGATTTTGTTAGGACACATTGTGTGTAAACAGGGCTTAATGGTTGATCCTTCGAAGATCATAGTCATTGTAAACTTGCCTACACCAAATTCAGTTAAGCAGTTACGCACTACATTGGGGCATACCAGGTACTACAGGAAGTTCATAAAGGGGTATGCGCAGATAACCGCAACTATGGAAAAGCTGCTCAAGAAGGATGTGTCGTTCGTTTGGAACGCAAAATGTGAACAAGGTTTTGACACCCTGAAAGAGAAGATGGTCACTGCGCCAATCCTAGTTTTTTCGGACTGGGAGAAGCCATTTCATGTCCATGTTGATGCATCATGCATCGCATTAGGAGTTGTTTTAGCGCAACCAGGAGAGGGAGGTATTGACCATCCCATTGTGTTTTCGAGTAGAAAGTTATCATCTGCTGAGAAGAACTATACCACTACTGAGCAAGAGGGACTCGTTATGGTCTACACGCTGCAAAAGTTCAGGCATTACTTACTTGGTGCGCATTTTTCCATGTTTACTGACCATTCTGCGTTGAAATACCTGGTCAATAAGCCAGTGTTAGGGGGGAGAATATGTAGATGGTTGTTACTCTTTCAAGAGTATGACCTCGAAATTGTGGATAAACTAGGCAGGTTGAACTTAGGCCCTGATCATCTGTCGAGAATTGAGTCAGGAGAAGAGCCGACAAACTTGGAGGACAATCTACCGGATGTGCAGTTGTTTGCTATTCAAATTTTCGATGATTATTATCAGGATATTGTTGATTTCCTAACTACAGGGATGGCACCTCAAGAGTTCACTACACAGCAAAAGAAGCAGCTGGTAGTGTGCGTAGCAGACTTCACTATCATCGTGGGTCAGCTATACAAGCTGGGACCAGACGAAGTACTGCGCAGATGTGTATTAGAGCATGAAAAACCATTCATATTAGCGGATGCACACTCAGGAATTGCAGGAGGTCACTATGCAGGAAAAGCTACTGCGCAGAAGATATTGCGCGCAGGTCTATGGTGGCCTACTATTCATAAAGATGCAAAGGAACATTGTCAGAATTGTGATGTTTGTCAAAGAACAAGGAAGCCTTCGCGCAGAGATGAAATGCCTTGAATCCACAGTTGAAATTGCATGCCTTTGAGAAATGGGCCATTGATTTTGTGGGTCCTATTAACCCACCAGGAAAACGGACTGGTGCGTGATACATCATTACTAGTACTGATTACCTCACCAGATGGGCAGAAGCAAAGCCAGTGAAGGATTGTAGCCCAGCTACAGCATCAGAGTTTATTTTTGAAAACATTATTACAAGGTTTGGATGCCCAAATATTTTGATGAGTGATCAAGGCACTCACTTTTTGAACAAAACTATTGAGGCATTGACGGAAGAATTTAATGTTCATCATTAGCGCAGCACGCCTTACCATCCTCAAGCGAATGGGACTGTTGAAGCATTCAATAAAGTCTTGGAAAATGCGCTTAATAAGATATGCAACGTCAATTGGGATGATTAGCACCTCCATGTTCCCGCAGTCTTGTGGGAATATAGGACTACATGCAAGAATTTGACAGGCCACAGACCGTTTAGATTGGCCTATGGACAAGAAGCAATAATGCCAATGGAGTATATCGTTCCCAGCTTGAGAATAGCTGCATTTACAGGCATGGCAGACCACGCAGCCCTAGAATAAAGGCTCCTACACTTGGTGGGGATGGAGGAAGATCGATTCATCGCAGGCTTCCATCAACAAGTGCAGAAAGAGCGCGAAAAAGCATGGCACGACCGCCACATCAAGAATAAACACTTTTAGGTAGGTGATATAGTCCTCCTGTATGATAGCAAATTCATGAAATTTCCTATAAAATTTAGAATGCTTTGGCTTGGCCCATATACTGTAATGCATGTTACTAATGGTGGCGCAGTCCAATTAGCTGCATTAGCAGGCAACACCTTACCAAGTTTGATCAATGGTAGCAGATTAAAGCTTTACCGCGATAGTCTGCCTACGCAGAGTTCTGTATGAGTCAGGGAAGCATACCGCGCAACACTATTGAAGTTGCGTGCAAAAAAAAAAAGAAAAAAAAGGAGAAATTAGCCGCACAGGCAAGTCCAGACAATGGTCGTGCAGAAAAGAAGGAACGACATTAGCACAGAAGGAGACACCAACTGCGCATCTTGAAGTGGGCATCCAGTCAGGCTGCCAACACAATGCAATGGAAACCGTTACCAGACCATCTGTCAGCTGGTTAGTGGGTCGTTAACCAATTAGGCGGTAGGGGTAACGTTCAAATTTAAGGGCGGATGTGACAACTTGGAACACATTAAAAGCTGAAGTGACCAGTTAGCATCCAAATCTGACTAGCAGGCTGAGCTATTAATGTTGATTCAAAGGAGCTCACAAGCTGGCTTGCCCATTATCCTTTTGACATTTAAGAAAGTCGATCTGGCCAAATGATGAGGATCAACTGGCATGGCCGAGATCTTAGGAAAGAGTTGGACATTAATATGGAATTGAGTACTTCGCAACCTAGTGACGAACACGTTGCAGCTCAGCTCAGCCTATAAATAGGCCTCATTCGGCCTCTTAACCATTTTTACGAACTGTTTGAACTGAGAAGAGTCGAGTGCAAAGAATGTTGTATGAGTGAACAGGTTGAGTTGGAAGACATCTCCTGGTTATTTCAGGAAACACCGATTTTAGGAGCAATGACAGTAGTAGGCCTCGGCTCATAACCTACCTATCTACCTAGTACCCGACTATATTCCCCCACGAAAGCTTGATGCCCCACCAGTCTACTTAGAAAAGAATGCTATATATGAAATTTTGATACCCACTATCTCTACCAGGGTGAAGATTGAGGAGAATCTGCTGGGAAACGTACCAAGTTGCAAGCTGGACGACATGGACTTGCTCAAAAATACGCTCGTAACACCGAATCATTACCCACAATTCAGACCTAAGGCATACCTCAACCGGGTGCAGAATCCACTAACTGGCACCGATAGGCTGGAACTCCAAGAATGGCTCGAACTCATTTGGCCATGAGGCTTGTTGAACTTGCTGCAAATGTCGCATTTCACGAAGAGTACTGAGTTTTCAGCGGTAGTGCGTGTGCTACTGTCATGTGTCCATGAAGGATTCTTGTGGCTTGACACCCATGTTGATATCAGCATTGATCTGATACATCATATTACAGGCTTGAACAAAAGAGGTGAGGACCCGACCGACCTACTCATCAAGAGGGAACATGATAAAAATCTGAGCGCTGAAGTAGTAAAGGAATTCGACGTGGTGCAGAAGGGACATGGGTTCCCAACCATCGAAATCAATGACCGCGCCACGAAGTTTACTACTCAGTTTCTTGTAGGGAAGCTGTTGCACAAGTGTAGACCACCTGAGGTTCCCGCCGTTGCAATCAAAGTAGCATCTAATGTATTGCACGAAAAACATTACAATTGGTGCTAGTTCTTGCTGAATGAGTTCCTGGAAGATGTTGAAGAAACACAGGACATGGGAACGCCATTCCACTTTACCTGGCTACTAGTATTGATAGCGTTTATAGGCTGGAAAGAATCAGAAGGGTACCAGGGAGCTCCAACCCTGGCAGGAAAGGGGCACAGAACACGTTTTTCTAACCTCTGGGTGGGCCGCAAGGCGTCGAGGCAACGACATACAGCCGAACTCTTCTATGTCTATTATCATCAGTTGCGCGAAGAAATTATGGCAACGTTGTGCATTTCACGACTGCTAACGGACAAGTATACATGCATCATGAGATTCAGCATCAGGAGACATCAGTCGCACATTCAGTCGAGGGTTAACGCGTAGGAAGGACTATGGTATTCGTGTTTTTACTGACTCGATGAGCCCAGCATCGAGGCAATGATGGAGCGATGGGATGTCGAATGGAAAGTCCCCTTTTCAAAAGATATTGCATCTGATTATGAGCAAGACATCCCACCCATCTCGATGAACAAGATTGACATCAAAAGCTCAGATGAAGAAGATACTAAGGGAGATAGTGAAGACGCAGCGGCAAAGAAGGAAAAGCAGGAAGGGGGGTTATCTCAAGGAACTCCCATTGTCGAAGAAGAGAACCCCACTGCAGATAACACCGAGGAGTCGGTAGGGTGCAAAAGAAAGGACACTGAAAGCCGCTCAGACTCGCAAGACCCACGAAAAAAGAGGAAGGTCAAGAGACCAGCATTCGGACCACAGCTCCACTCGGATGACTGTGAGACAATTGCGACGAAAGTACAAGAAGTATGGGAAGAAACCCGTGGAGAGAAAGAAGCAAAGCAAGAACAGCTCCAGCTGTCCATAATCCAAGCTATGGAGGAGGTCAAGACGATGGTAGCACAAATAGGGTTGGACAGCCAAGTTCAGATTCTAATGGGAAGTCAGAGAGGCCAAACGCACAAAGAAGACAACCTGTCCTCATAAGTCAATATCTATGCATCTTGAACCTCGAACCAAGCTACCTCATCTATCCGAATGAAGTAGTTAAGGAGGCAGTCAAGACTGGGCGCCTCGACCTGAATATTGGGGCTTTTCCCTGGAAGACTTGAATGAGTTGCACATCAAAGTGGCAGAAGAGATTCATGAGAGAGGCCTGGCCTCATATGATTAAAGCGCGAAGCTGGCTGAAGACATTAATCAGCTAAAGCAGGAATCAGCTCACAATCTGCAAGAGTTGAATGAGGCTAGAGAAAAAGATCGCAGACTGAAAGAGACAGTTTTAGTACTCTACAAAACATTTGAGGCATGCGTTGAGGAAGAAGATGTAGGGGATACCATAAAGAACATTGGGGCTAAGGTAGAAGACCTTATATCGACAATGGAATAGATGGAAACTTCCTACAAAGGGAAGATTGCAGACCTGGAAGAAAGGCACCCAATTATCCCATCAGATAAGCGCGCAGCTCCAGCTGAGGACGTAATGGCCACCATGAATAACATTTCGTCGCAGGTGATAAAGTGCCATGATTTACTCGAAGGAATAAATACACTTGTGTTGGGGATGAATGAAGATCTTGCGCTGCGACAGATCAAGGAGGAACTACAGAGGGCACAGCAACAGCTGGAAACCGCAAATGCAGAATTAAAGACTGCGCCGGCCAGGGAGAAGATACAAAGGTTTAACAAAATGAGGGACCTACAGAAGGAACTGGCCGCTCTTAGGGTGAAAGAAGCTGTTGCATCTGACAGGTTACAACCCATTGAACAGGAAGGTCTCTAACTGATGCAACAGTTCGATTAAAAGTTCGTAGAACTTCATACAGCAGAAGGAACAATGAAAGAGCAGGTGGCCAAAGAGACAGTTTCACAAGCCACTCTAGAGATGCTACGCAAATTCGAGAAGAAGGCCAAGGACATGGTCGCATAGTTAGCAATCACTCTGCAAAGTTTTGCTTCAAAGATAATCACACCTGAGGGCGCAGCACCGTCGTCCGAAATTGGAAGTGGCTCGGGACGAGCCACAGGTGAGTGTTAGGGGCCTATTGGACAGGGTCCAAGCGAGGATTTTGCACAAGTACTGAAAAGTGTGCATTGCGTGCTACGACAGGTTATAGGCAATTTTGAGAAATTGCGCATGCCACGCGACGGCAGTGGCCAAGGCAGGATTGCGCAGTAGGAAGATGCGCATAATAACGCATGAGCTAGTTTTGGGTTCGCAATACGGGAAAAGGACAGTCAAGGATAGGACCTATTTTTGGGTAAGGAACAGGTGGAAGGCAAAGGAAAGTGACCTATTCGAACAAGTGGCGGCAAGCAGTTGAGAATCTAGGCCACTACGCCGATGGCGATAGGAAGGCGGAAGGAGTGGAAAGGGACAAGCCATGATGCAGTTGTAACCGTTTTGAAGACTGCGGCTGTCAGAAGAGCGTGTGAGCCACGAGTGGCCCAGCTGGAGCATGAGGAGAAAGCTTTCGACAACAACAGCTAGGGTGGAAGTTAGCCACGCCAGTTTTGGAAACCTTAAGGTTTTAGCCTAATGATTGTAAATACACGACCCTTGGGCGTGATCTATAAATAAGGGCATTTTGTAAGGGAAAGGGTTAATCTCTCATAGAGCTAGTCATTATAGAACATTGTACATCTTTGAGCTTGAAGCTATTGTAAAGGCTCTGCAGTTGAGTGCGCAGAGACCTGTCCGAGAGAGGAGAGTCTGTAGCTGAGTGCCCAGGCTAAGAACGGTTGTACCCTTCCCTTAAAGATCAATATTAACATCCGTTCTTGTGGACGTAGCCTCCATCTGGGGGGTGAACCACGTTAAATTCTATGTTATGTGATTATTGTTCATTTATTTTCTTATGAATGTTTGGTACTGTAACCATCTATTATGTGATTGATTTTATATGTATTCGCCGCAAGAGAATGCAAATAATATGTTAAGTAATACATGTGTGGGTGAATTTTAAGTATTCAGCACTTACAAGTCTGTGAATGTATGGATCTGTTGATGAATCACTTAATGGATACTGAATTTCAGCACAGTATGGTAGGATCGTCCAAGGGCATGCACTGTAACATTAATAAGCTAAGTGTCATGAATGAATGAAGATTGTCGAGTCGGTTGGTTAAGGTCATAAGAGTCTCGAGTAGACGCACAGTCTAGTAATGCGCTGAATCATTGAGACTCACTGCGAGCTAAGCTGTGGATAGCTTATCATCGTAACGCAAGTAGTGTCCCCTACCGCGCAGTCTGTAGTTGCGTTAATCGCGCAAGCGTCCCCGCTTTCTGCAGTAATCGACGAGAAGTAGGGATTTTGAGCTGTGGTCTATTCAAGGGAGAGTCTTGTTGCACGTTGTTGTCATCCTGTTACACTCGCATCACAAGGTTGCGGAAACGTGATTCTGTAACCACCCCCTCAGCTTCGCCTCGGGTGAGACCTCAGGCTGTTCGCAGCCTGTTGCCGAAAGGGCCGGTGAACAGGGGTTTTGTTGGTTCCTTGAATCGCAATGTAACTAGGTCTACATTGGAAAACCTCTAGCTGTCATTTAAGCCAACAATGCTTATTATGATGGAAAGCACCGATGCACTATGATATATAAAAAGAACAGTTAAATTTTAAAAATATAGAAAATTCCCTTTGTGTATGACGTAACATATCACATTGGTGCTTTGTTATAGTACGTAAACACCAGTGGGTTTAATCAATACGTAAGCACTAGTGTTGGTTTGGTTACATTGTTCTGGTATGTATATTGTTTTAAAGCACCGAGGTGGTGTTAAATTTTGGTGTGCTCTGGTGCTCTATGTGTTAGAGTGTACCGGTGCATATCATTTTTATCATATTGCATCGATGTGTATAATTATTATGTTACGCATTGATGCATTGTTTTTCAAATAAGTGCACCATAAAAAAACATTTGTTATAGCCTTCATCCACCGAGTTTCTTTAGTTATAATTTTTTTGTAAAAACCTCTGTTAAAACATTCACTACCAATTGCAAAGATTGTAGTGGAGGTTTTTTGTCCTTTCTGGGCAATATTGTAACACTAAGAACCTTCGCTACAGGATCTTTTCCTTGTAGTGTCTAGTAAAGGATTCGTAAATATATCAATAATCTGATCATCTGTTCTGCAATAAACAAGAGATACAACATTTTCATGTATAAATTGTATCAAGAAGTGGAAATGAATTTCAACATGCTCCATTTTGTTGTGTGCAAAAAGATTATCAGCAACTTGGATTACAATACGATTGTCATAATAAACAATAGTCGAGGCTTGAATAGGAAAACCAAGTTCTTCTAAAAGATGATGGATTCAAACTTCCAATGTATCTTCTTTGTCAACTCCATGATACTTTGATTTCATAGTCGAAAGAGAGACTACCTTCTATTTTTTACACGATCACACCAAGGATCCAGAACTAAGTCAAAACACATAACCAGAAGTGGAATTCCTTTCGTCAATATCATTAGCCCAGTCAAAATCAATAAAATGGATTAGTGGGCTTGAATTGTGACAATATTTGATACCAAATTGATAAGTTCCCTTGATGTATCAAACAACTCTCTTTGGATATTTCTAGTGGTTTTCCCTAGGATCCTGTATGAACCAAGAAACCACACTAACAATAAAGGAAATGTGTTATGTATCTAAATATTAAAAATATTAGTTAAATCATAAATATGATTAATTAATTAGAATAGTTAAATTCTATGGATACATCGTTCCAATGAAACGATACCCAATTGACCTATAAATGGTCAATTGCTTGTAAATGTGAAAATCATCTTATATATCATATATATATTATTATCTATCAAAATGTGGGCTTTCGAATATCTGGGCATTTTAGAATTATCATTGGCATTAAGAAGCTTTCATGCTTCATTGGTATCAGATCCAGCCCTTCCTGAGGCTTATGTTGATCATCGGCTTATAACCAAACTGCCAAGGTTTCCTTGAGATCTAATCTTTGATCTGACACAATCCTTTATTCATTCCATCCATTGTCAGTTTTCCTACTCTTTTCCACCGCACTACCCTTTCCCTTCCTGCACACACTCTCACTCATCCTCACTCCCTCTTTGTCTCCTCATGCCTCTTCATTCCTCACACAGTCCTCCCTCACTCTACCTTCACCCCACTCCCACGCCTCCCTACGCCCACTTCCCATCCCCATCGCATTTCTCCATCCATATCACTGCACTCCCTTATCATTTCATAATTGTCTTCCCATTCACACGTCCCTCATGCGCTACCCCGTTAACATGCTGCATACACATCGCGCCATTCCACACTATCCCTAAGTCTCCCCTCATTGCATCGCTATCACTATAAACTCCCATACGCCACTCATTCTCGTGCCAAACACCACTCATCATTGCCGCCCCATATTCCCGTGGTCCACTCCTCTCCATGCCCTTGGATCCTCACCCGCCTTGGATCCCTTCTCCCACATTCCTTCTCCACATTTTTCCCCACACTGCACCACACCGACCCCCACACTCATAGCTCATTCCTCATACCTAATAGCACCTCCCTCACAGTCTCACACCTCTCCCTCTCCATCTGGAACCCTTATGAAATGCCACTTAACCTATTCTCCTCCAGCCACACTCTTGAAATTCACAACCCCCTTCTCCAAACCACACCCTTCTTTCCGAGCTCCCTCCTTCCTTACTCCCACATTCCACATCCACTCCATCTGCTTCTCTCACTGCTCACCAACACCCATTCTATGCTCCCACGCTCACATCGCATTCACACCCACGCTTGCTCTACCCCTTCACTCAATCCCTCACGCGCCCCCCAAACCTCGCTTTCTCCTCACACTACACCTCCACCTGCTCCACGACCTCCTTCCACCAGCGTCAACCTTGCTTACTCCTGCCACCTCCCAACACTTGCGCCAACCCCTACGCCCACATGTTCTCCTCACTCACGCATCTCCTCCATGGCTGCGCCTCCTCCTCCTTCACACCTCTATTGCACCTCTCATACAATCTGCTAACTCCGCTCCACGTAAGCCCTACACGGCAAATAAAAAATTATTAAAAAATATATTATTATAATAATACTACTCTTATTATTATATAATATCATTTTTTAAAATTTTAATTATTGATATTAAATTTTTAATATTAATAATTATTAGTGCACCCCAAAAATCCTTCCCTTCATAAAAAATATATTTATTATCAATATTGTTAATAATAATAATTATTTAATAATCGTAATTATTACAATTATACCAAAAAAATCAAGAAAAAAGCGGATTTCTAAAAATGAAATTTTATGTATTCCTATAATCGAAGAAGAAAGAAAAAAAATCAAAAATCAAGAAAGACTCCTTCATTAAAAAATCAAAGACTACCTATCGTCAAAGAAGTCGGTCAAAGGAAGACTTGTCAAAGAAGTTAAATACTATCTATCACTGGAAAATTCAAAGTCAAAGGAAGACCAACTATCGTCAATGAACACCAGAAGTCAGGAATTATGGTGAATTCAAAATAAGAATTGCAATCGAAGCTACAAGAAGCATTGGACGAGTTAGAGCAATATAAAGCAACTAATAATGATCTTCAAATCGAGATTATGAAGCAAAAATTGTGTAATCATTTAGCAGAACAAGAGAATCATAGCTTAAAAGATCAAAAGCAAGAGCTCCAGAAAATGTTATCAAATAAGGCTAAGAAAATATCACATCTAAAAAGTCACAATCAAAACCTTGAAGACAAAATCAGAACTCAAAAAATGTCAAAGAATCACCTTATAGAAGCAATAACGATTTAGAAGAAGAAATAAAACGTTTAAACAAAATAATCAAGGACAAAGATGACGAAATCACACAAATTTAGACAAAAGTCAAGCCGAATGATTATTGGTGTTAAGAAGCTTTTACACTTCAAAATGTCAAGCCGAATTTGAGTTGCATAAATCAAGCTACTAACCAACTATTGATAAAGAGTGGCATCGACTCGAGGAGAGTCACAGTCCTTAGACAAGTTAACCTCCGACTAATATGGTGTAGAACAAGACTTACAACCATCCATTTTAAATGAATTCAAAACAACCAAATCATATTTGAGTTGAGAAATAAAGATACCATCATTCATCTATAATACTTGAATGCCTAGAAATAAATGAAAAATACCAAGGTCAGTCATTTCAAAGGTATCCATAAGTTGTTTTTTCAAATGAAAAATTAACTCAATATTGCTTCCAGTGATCACTAAATCATCAACATACAATGCCACAATCAACGTATCACCATGAATATGTAATACATAAATATTGTGATCAGATTCACAACGTTTAAAGCCAATATTGATAAAGAAACAATCAATATTCATATACTTAGCACATGGGGCTTGTTTCAAATCATACAAATACTTCTTTATTCAACATACAAAATTGAAATTGTTGGAGTGTTAAAAACCCAACCATACCACTTTAGACTTAGGATATAATTTATTAATCAATTTTTATTAATTTCCTAAGTGTTGACTAGGTAATTTGGCATAGTTTTGTCTTTTATGGGTCCACCTGCCATTCTAAGTCACTAGGGAATACTTGAGGATATTCTGGATAATATTTCCTAGGATTCTCTCTGATTTATTTCCATTCCTGAGTTAGAAAGGCGCCTTCCTACTTGATACAGCTTTATCCTGCTTTTTCTGCTTTCTAGTGGATAAGGTAAAGCTAGTTGACTAGGAATCTGTCTCCACTTGGACAATTCGACCTACACCTATTTCTTCTCTCCAAAAGTCATCATCACATTCCATTTTCATATTAAGCCAATTCCTGATCCTTTAGACTGATTTGGAAAGTGCTTTTGACACCTAGGTTTTTTTTTGCTTTTAGTAAGCCTTTTCTTTTTGTGCTTTACAACTTTCCTTTAAGGCATTCTATTTTCTCTCTTGAGGATGTATTATATGATGTAAACATATTGATGAATAATATATAGTGATTTAGTCTCAATAGATGTTCTCTATTCTTATTCTCTTATTCTCATAAATATTCCTTCTCTATTCTTATTCTCTTATTCTCATAAATATTGCAAGTGAAGTTGTTCTAATGAATCGAGATCTAGGCAATCTAAAATCTCACAGGTATCTAACAAAAAATTAGGAGGTTGTTTCATTTATATTTGATTAGATAAATATCCACGGAGAAAGGAATTTTTTACATCCATTTGATGAAGTTCCCATCTAAACCGAGTAGAAAGCGACATAATTAGTTGAATATAGTTCATATTTGCAATAGGGGAAGACGTTTCAGTGCATTCAATGCCTACTTAGTGAGAGAATCCCTTGGCTACCAAACGAGCCTTCCAAAATTAAACAACACCTTCTGAGGTAAACTTGGTCTTGTAGACCCATCAACACTTCACAATATTCTTTCCAGGTGGTCAAGAAACTAGATCCCAAGTGTGATTCTTTAGCAAGGAATCAAATTCAGTAGAAATAGCATTCTCCAATTCAGGAAATCCCCGAGAATTAGCATAGGTGTCAATATCACAAGTTTCAAGAACACATTCCATCAGGGAAACACTTCCATGTTTTTTCTAATTATGGATCCACCGACCAACACTAGCATCACTACCATCAACTCCATCAACTTTGATGGTATTAACAACCCACTGAGGTACAAAATACGTCAGTTAATCTAGTTAGTTGATTTAAAGAGGTCGAGTATGTGTTTTGACATCTATAGTCAATGCAGATTGACTTCCATTCAATTCAGGAACATAGGTCAATTTTATGGTCGATACTTTAAAGGAATGTGCAGTCGATCCAGATTCTTCAAGAGTATCAAAAGGATCTTTTCGTAATAGATTGGAGGAAGATTTCAATAACTTAATACGTGAAGTCTTCTCATCAAAGATCACATTCTTACTCAATATGATATATTGTTTGACAAGGTCAAATAACTAATAGGGATTATAATTTATGCATTACATTCATCAGAATAACCCATCAGGATGCAAGCATGAATTTTTGCATCCAACTTCTTCCTACAGCTATCATTGATATGTGCCCAAACAACACATCCAATGGTTTTTATATGTCCGATAGAAGGTTTCCTTCCTTGCCACTTCGCAATTAGAGTCATGTCGCTGACGATTCTAATTAGAATAAGGTTCAAGAGATAGTTTGAGTAAACAACTTCTGGTCAAAATTTAGTCAGTAGGTCTTTGTCCTGCAATAGACATCAAGCCATTTCCACTAAAGTCCTATTCTTTTTCTTTTCTACGCCACTATGCTGAGGGGTGTGAGGGATGGATTTGTACCAAGATATACCATTATGTTCTAGGTGATATTCAAATTGTTGACATACATATTCTCCATTGTTTTTTGATCTTAGACATTTAATAGGTTGGTCACATTGCTTCTTAGCCAATGCTCTAAATTCTTTGAATCTTTCAAATACATGAATTTTATTCTTCAAGAAATATACCCATGTAAACCTGGGAAAATCGTCAATAAAGGTTAAAATATACTTCACAGTTACTAATTGTTAAATGTACAACATCACGAGTCATTCTCCAAGCCAATCTTGTGCAACCCTCATGTGTTGAGGTAGGGATCCTAAGTTTGACTTAGGAACTTGGAGTAGATTATTGAGTTGGACTCAAGAATGACTAAGCCTTAAATTGTAAAAGGTTATTTCTCATGTGTTGAGGTGAATGCTTTGATGTATCAAAGTGATGATGTTGGACAAGGCTCAAGACTTGTGTGTCCAGTCATATTCTCTTGTGGACCTCCAGTTATAGTAGTTACCCATGGGGTGCACCTCTAGTTATAGAGGTAGATGCTTTGCATGTTGAAGCAGTAATGTTGTGTGATGTATTACTAACCATGGTCACCGATTTTTATTAAGTATCCTTTAGAGACTGACCACCTCTAGAGTGAATTACTTTTGCATATGATCATTTGGTCCGAGAATAATATAATATGATCACAACATTTGAAAAATATTCTGAGTATAATCTGATATGATAGATAATTAAAGTTAACACATATTGACCATGTAGATAAGACAAGAGATAAGATGTGATAAGATATGAGAGAATTCAAATTGCACATAAAAGAATTAATTAAGAGAGAATTCAAATTGTTAAACTTCAGTGAAGACTTCAATAAATCAAAGGATAACTTGAATTGATCACTACAGTGATGTTAATAAGACTTCAGTTAAGAGAGTTAACTAAGTGATATCAAAGAAGATCTAGTTAACTAAGTGTTATTGCATGACGACACATATGTTAAACTAAAAGATGACACTTGAGTTACAAAAATTGCATGACGACACTTATGTTAGCCACATAACTAAGTGGGAAAGCTTTTAGTTAAGGAGCGAGTTCATCTTAATAATTAGTTCAGTAAGTTAATGCACTGCATGAGAAGTGGGGCACACTTCTTCATGCAAGGTTGATGCATCCAGATAGAGGATGAGTTCATCTTGAAGTCATAAGATACAAATAGAAACCGATGCATGTGAAGAATGTATAAATATGTTATACAAGATTGATGATTTCAATGTGAAGTGAATTCTCTTCTCCCTTAAAGGCAAGGTGCTTTTCGTTGTGCAGGATATTATTCTGAGTCTCTCTTCTTTATCTTTCTCTTGCTCTGTAATTGCACTGGGGGTGTTTGATGTAAAAGGAATTCTCTGCTATCTATCATAATTATACTTTAAATATTTGTTGGGGTTTTTCATCCTCATTATTTTGAGGGTTTTCCCCAGGGTACATCTTGTGTTATGGTTGAATGTTTCATGTGATTGAATAGTTCATTTATTAAGGTATTCATTATTTATGCACTCAAAGTTTTAAAGTTCAAATATCATCATATTTTCTCAAAACATTAACACTAATGAGGGTTTTTCATGCAGAGGAGGTCACTATGAACAACTTCTAGTTAGTCTTACGCTCTCCATGCTTTCCCAGAATCAAAGGGTTCCTAATGATGATTTCCAAGCACACATTCTATACAAATTCCATCAGGTGGAACAGTCTTTGGGAGACTAGTAGCCATATTCTTTGTTACAATCATCTTCAAGCTTCGAAAGTTCAAATGTCCACTTGACATTCATGCCAAAATCAACTTTTGTCATCAATATTAGCAACCCATGCAGTCAGTCCAGAATCATGCCTAAGACATTCACAAAACTTATATAGACCATATTTGGGATGAATATATCTTGAAGCAACATACACCCCCATGCATTAAATCCTTTACGGTAAAGCGATCTGACCAAAACTCAACGGCCTTGCCAGTTTTAGTGGGTTGATGAATTGACATCAAATTTGCACTCCAGCTAGGAACATGGTAGACATCAGAAATTCTACCATGTTGACATTCGACATCTCCATTTCCAACAACCATGAGGGCATAGTCATCGGCTATATAAATTTTTATGTTCTCGAGCCCCACTTAAGGAAGAGAATAGAGAACCATCCTTAGCCATATGATGAGTACAACCAGAATCAATGATCCACTCAATCTGAGTGGTGTGGGCATGTAATGCATGGGAAGTATTGATATAAAAGTTAAAATTATCTACAGATCAATTGATCAAGTGACCAACTGACATGTATTCTTCAAGATGCTTGACCTTTTCTTCCAAATATTTTATCTTCTTCTAATAGGTTTTCTCCACATAGCCCCACATTTCCACATTAATGATAGGTCTTCTTCTTTCGATTCTTCTTAGCCGAAGCTAACTCATTAGTCTTTCCTTTAGTAGGTTGGTCGATACACTCCTATCATCTATTCAAGGTCTTTAGTCAATCTTGTTCTTTGTAATTTTGCTTGACCTTGCCTTTGAGAAAGTGAGCATGGTGTCTAATACCAAGATTCCCTTCATCAAGAATATTTTGTGGATCCTTGATCAATAAATCACATAAAGTATTGAAGAAAAAGTCCTTACCGTCTTCCTTGTGTGACATCCAATTGGCGTCAAATGAGGATCACCACACATCATAAGGTTTATTTAGAGCCAAATAGTCCTTAATCATTTCAAATAAATGGGGTTCTAGAGAGATCAACTCTTTCTCTATCTACATCAATTGACTTTCATTAACCTTTTCGAACAACGAATTCAACTTATTTCAGACAGTATAAGGACAGTCAATCCCACTTGTATGAAATAAAATATCCCTTGAAAGTTAGGTCATGATGACCCCAATAGCCTCATTCTTCTTTCCGTTGATGACAAACTTAGCCTGGTCATCAGTCGGATCTGGAATAACAGTCTTGGTATACTGCCAAAGTTTCTTGATTTTTAGCAATGTTTCCATGACTGAAGCCCAAATTCCATAGTTATGGCCATTTAGAATAACAGGTTCTATCTTGAAAGTCGTCCTTCTGATATCTTATAGATTTGATCTAAGTTCAAAGAGTACCAGTCAATAAATCTGCATCCCATAGTCCATCAACCCTATATCGAACTCAACACGATACGCATACAATAGGATAAGCCCGCAAGAACTCGTACGACCATGCTGACCATTCTATCCCCATTGGGTATCCTCCTCCAACATTAAGGCTGGAACTGACACGAGGGTTTTATGTACTTCGGTACAGGTTCCAACAGCTCTAATTGAACTCCTTCATTGTAATATATTGCTCAATTTGATTGAGTTGCTGTATATTAATATCCATACTAGAAAATCCCAAAAGTATATTCATTTTGAATATATTTTCAAAAATGTATATTCATCATTTTAATTTCTTTTCAGGTGGTAAAATAATAATAATATTGTTTATAAAATGATGGTGGTGGTTGTTTTTAAGCTTCCATGAGACTAACTTTATGAGACCTTTAAAAAGTAAGGAATCACTTGGTTTTCTTTAGAATTTGGTTTATGTGCTCAAAAAGTTGCAATCTTATCACCATAATTGTGATGAGTTAAAAGGTTAAGCTAATCAATGTGGTAAAAAATATTTTATAATTGTGCTCTAATGTTGGTGTAAGCATGACATTCTATAAGGAAGTGACATTTTTGAGTGGAAGAGGCCCA
Source organism: Larix kaempferi (assembly GCA_027924585.1). Classification (NCBI taxonomy): domain Eukaryota; kingdom Viridiplantae; phylum Streptophyta; class Pinopsida; order Pinales; family Pinaceae; genus Larix; species Larix kaempferi. The sequence goes on along the minus strand of BSBM01000757.1, from coordinate 15,730,869 downwards.
TTCTACAGCCCAGTAGGGGGAGATGTGTAACTCCTTTCATGCTCATCCTATGGCTGACACATGTCCTTTATAAAAATCATAAAATATTATAAAAAAAAACATGTTACTAAAATTAGATTTAAAATATTTAGAACAACATATATATAAAACTACACAAATTAATTAAATCAAAACCATAAACATTGCATTACACACTTTCTCAACATTTCCACTCTAAAATAAGGTTTGCACCAAAAATTTGACTCGTTATATTCATTAAATGCACGAATGCCAATATCATGATTGCACAATGTAACATGGTTAACCATGATGGTTAACCATGATTAGATGTTCTCGGTGTTTTGTTCACCGCTCTCATTCAATCCATACCTACTTATAACCTATCTTCCCACTTTTGAAATGTTAGAGCTGTTATCACTCCACTCTATTCCTTCGCGTTTGTTTTGGATGCCAATCTCCTCTGCACCTGAAATAGAAACTTTATTCTCAACTTTGATAGCCTCTTTGAGCTCTGCCACTACCTCACTCACACTCGGTCTACAAGATGGTAAGTTCTCAACACATCCCATGGCTGTTTTGGCGACAAGAGTCATGGATTTCATGTCGAAAGCTCCATGCAAGCTCTTGTCTATGATTTCTATTATTTTGCCACCATTTTCATCCATCTCTACAAGATAAGGTGTTACCTGTAATTATGCCAATACTTATTGATGTTAGCCTCCAATAGAGGATGCGCTCAGATACTCTACATGCTGTTAAATATAAAATTAAATTAATTTATATTTCTACAGTGCTGTTAAATATAAAATTAAATTAAATTCTAAGATTTAAATTAATTTATATTTGGGATGATTGAAGAGAAGATTCCTTACCCATCGAACGATGTTTACATGCTCTTCACATAGTCTTATGTCAATGGGTTGTCTACCGCATATGATTTCTAACAAAACCACACCAAAACCATATACATCACTTTTCTCCGTCAACATTTGAGTGTTATAATACCTGCCAAAGTTTGTAAAAAAATTAACTAATTAGTACTTCAAAGAGTGCATAATTGCATGTATTCTTGAATTTTATAATTTATAATGTATTAAATTAAAAAATTGCATAATTGCATATATTATTGAATTTTATTATTTATAATGTATTAAATTAATAAATTTGTTAAAATATAAATGTAAAATTGCATATATTATTGAATTTTATTATTTATAATGTATTAAATTAATAAATTTGTTAAAACATAAATGTAAAAGATGGAATGAATTAATTGAAAATAAAAGAATTTTTTTTTAATTTTGTAATTTTGTAATTTATAATATATTTAATTAATAAATTTGAAAAATGCATTAAATTAATTTAATATAAAGAATATTGTAATTAGAGTAAGTTATATTTACTCTGGATCCAGGTATCCGAACGTTCCTTTCACTGCAGTGGTAACATGAGTAGCCTCCCCGTCAATTGTCATCCTTGAAAGACCGAAATCAGCCAACTTTCCATTCAAATTGTTGTCTTGATATCTCTGTGAATTATCTTCGGGGTGGAACCCACATGTAAGTATTCCAGCCCTTCACATACAAAGCGTAGGTGGATCACGTGAGATATAAGGTTACCCATTGATCTATTCCTATTTTACCGTAATCAAAACTTAAACCAATAGCGTTTAGGTTTACTTCATACAGATATAAGGTACAAAGTAATTAAGAGATAGAGTTTACTTGACTTTTCTATCGATAAAAACAAACGCTGATGAGTTTACTTGACTTTTCTATCGATAAAAACAAACATTACATTTCTAGTTTGTTTCGTTACATGTGCTCGTAGATGAGCATGACTTCTCTAGTTTCGTTACATGTGCTCGTAGATGAGCATGACTTCTCTAGTTTCGTTACAGTAGCCCAATAAAGACATGTAGCCCAATAAAGATACCAAGTTCCTATGGTTGATTTTAGAGAGAAGATCAACCTGTTCATGAGACATATTATAGTCAGGGTCAGGGTGCAGAAATTGGATTACATGGTAATATGTGAGAATGGATAAATAGGATTATATAAATTGCATGATTACATGGTAATATGTGAGAATTACCTCATTCAAGAACTCGTGAATTCCTTGTCGAGAAAACAATGAGAGCACTTTTACGGCTCCAAATCCCCCTCGACCGATCTCTTCACTAAAGCTTTCTGTGGCGGCTATCATCTCATCTAGAGTGAAGGCACGGGACTTTGTTGGATTTGGCACCATAATCATTGAGTAATCTGCAAATTGTTTACATAAAGTATAGTGACTAATAATAAAAGCACAATCACTTTCCTTCTTCTTCCACTCTATATATGATAATATTTACCTCGGAATAAGTAAGATTTTGGTTCCTTCTTCACTACACTGTTTTCCGTTTCTTTTCTCAGTTTTTGGCGATACATAGCAACACCCAGTATGAACGTATAACCAGGACAAGCGTCAACTTAATTTTGTTGGAGTGTTTCGATTTATGTAGAATACAATCCCTCGAATTCATTCCCAGGGACGGGTCCTGAGTACCTGAAACACAGATATTTTCCATAAACACTACAAGAAAAACGGCATTTTAGCCTCACATTAGCACCACTATTTGTAAAGGATTTGGGAAATCCTCAATTTTCAAATAGTGGTGCAAAAGTGGTGATAATGTGGGGATACGCAAGTGGTGCTAAGATTTATGGTGCAAAAGTGGTGTTTGTCAAAAAGTTGTTTTTGGTGTTAAATGAGTATGTGGCATTCCATGGTGTATGGTGCAAACCACCAAAACCAATCTTAGGTGGATTGAAGCTTTTTGGTGCAAAACACCAAAACCAATCCAACATGGATTGAAACTTTTTGGTGAAAAACACCAAAAATTATTATTATTATTTAATAGACACAAACTTATATATGGTGCAAAGCACCATAAAATAAAAAGTGGTGCAAAGCACCATAAAATAATAAATGGTGCAAAAAAAAATATAAATCACATATTATATATATTTATATATAATATGTGATTTATATTTTTTTGCACTATGTTCCAATCGTAATACTCCAACACTAGTAAAATAGCTAAGGAAAAACGCTGGTGAGCATAGTACAAAGTCTCCTTCAAGAACACACGATGGTTCTCTACCTAATGAACTACTCTCTTACTCCCTTAGGTATAAAGTCCTATGATAAACTAAGAGAGACCCTCCCTATCTTTGATATGAAACCTTCACTCCCATATGAATCATCATCTAACATTTTTAAGAAACAATCATTCCTTAATGGTTATTACAACATTATGAACACTTCCCCATATTGAACACTTCAATGAACCTTTAATCTCGTGATATATTATTTCTCAACATGCATATTTTTGGGCTAAGTGGCCTTGTTTAATGGGTTGCTATATATCAACAAAGCACACCACATATGTTCTCACCTCAACCTAAACATCGCCTTTGTCTAATGAGTTGCCTTTGTTTATTAGGTTTCTGCTACCCACATAGCAATAAATCATTAAACGCATGCTTTTACCTCAACCTAACGATAGTATAAAGTCAACTTCCAAATTAACAAGGTTTTCACATCAACTCATAGATTTATATTGTCAAATCAACGAAGCTTTTTACTCAATTACATACCATGAAAACAACTTCTAAATTAACCACGCATACTTCCACATTATCCCAAAGAAAATCAAATGAACTTCCAGATTAGCAAGTTAATGCTTCAACTTCCGATTTAACAAAACTTTAAGCTTTGACCCAAGTCGATCAAATCAATGGCGGCTTTTGTTAATTTGATTTAAAACATGTTTTAAAGCCAATGAAGGAGCATTCTAATTGTATTGAGATTCATAGAATCTGGATACTTTTGATAAAATAATATACAAATGCAAATTTCTATGCCTCTGCAGTTTTATTTATATGTTCGGTGGAGAAATGCTGACCATTTTATAAAATATACGTCATCATTGTCGTCCACCTCATCGTATTTGTCAAAGAACTGCAGTGGCCACCTACCAAACTCAAAATCGTGCAAGGCAATGAGTGCATTACAGAGCTCCACCATATTTAAGAATGGCGAAAAGAGGTCCCAAGTCGGTCACTCCTGATGTCGGGTGCCCCAGGCCAGATTCTTCCACCAATTTTCCGCGTTAACCGCCACAGTGACCCACAATCCCGAGAGAAAAAATAGAATATATTAAATCTCAATACGTAACAAACTTTGTTCACCAACAAACTATTAAATAATTTGTACTAAGGATCAGTGTTGTAATTCATACTATATAGAGAGAGAGGTGTATTCTGCTTCCCCATTAGCTAATTTGCAGTCATTCCCAGATAGGTGATAGGCGCCCTTATATTTGCAATGGCAATCAAGAAGTATAATAAGTATAATAGAGCTGTGCACTTTTGCTTTGTATGGCTTGTGGTGTCCACTGTGTTGCTGCAAACTAGTGATGGCCATATCTGGAGGAATCTGGTGTTGTATTTCCATTATGTAATCTACATTGGCCTCAACGCCAAGAACGCAACATCTATGCTTGTGGGTGCTCCCCAGGGAGCTAACGTCACACTTCTTGCTGCAAAAGAAAACCACTTTGGAGATCTGGCGGTATTCGACGATCCCATTACTCTGGACATTTAAAATAGAAAAATTGAATCAGAGAATGATGAGAATGAATTCATAACAATGTAATTTTCCAAAGATGTTGTCATAGCCTTTTTCAAAATTAGCAAAATCTAATATTACAATCAGAACATGAAGCTATGACAATTATGTGAATACCCAAAGATCTCGCTTGAATAGCCAAAGATCTCGCCAGGAAGTCTGCCACGGTCTTCTTTCAAAATAAGAGATAACACTTGTTGCATTGCAGCAGCAAGTTTTTTTTGTTCTATGTTTTAACTGCTGGTACATTAAAAATGAGCTACATTTGATACTTTTTTGTTGCTTTGGCTCTCATATCCAAGCCTATCAACCTCAAATTTCGCAGATTTCTGTAGCAAAGCTGTTGGAAAAAGACATGAATTAGCTGCTCTTCCAATCTTGCAAATTGAAAATAAGTTCAAAACGACCACAAGTCCAGAAATACACCTAAGCGACGTATACCCTCTAATTTCATGAAGCAAAGCTACAAACTAAAATTGCAAACAAAGGAAATATGTGAATACACGGAAGAACTTACCTTTGTACAAACCCATTGGCAATTCTTTGCGCCAGACCTTAGATGTAGAAATAAGAATCTGTAAGTTAGGACCATGATTCTGGCTGTGATCATAGAAAAATGCTATCGGAGAAAGTGTTGTTTTGTTTGGTAATTTCCTCTCGATATGGCAGATACGGTCACTTTTTATCCATAATATGGTCATGGCATGTTATTAATCAGGTTGCAGCTCTGCCTAGCATGCACAATTTAAGCTAGTTATATTTGAGTAATTGATTTTGATCTGCTAGGCTTCAGCCAGACTGGACAAATTATCTCCTTGTATGTTATATGAATGATTTGATGTCAATATAGTTATATCTATATTTCACAGATTTCTGAAACAGTTTTGCATCTCATATTTGATAAATATATCTAGTTGAACAAGGACTGAAAACATGTCAACACCATATTCTTATGTCAAGGAATAAAAGAAGGGAGAAGTGATCCATCCGCAACTAAGCAAGAGTTTGGGACGAATTATAGCTGAAGAAGTTGGAATCTCCCGCTGTTTTTTCTGGCTATGAGTAGGTTGGACAACAGGCTTAGTTTCCTTTGCTTGAAGATAACTTTTACACAATTACAATAAATATAGATTGGATCGAGTTATGGGATAGCACCTCGGGAGCTGTGGTAGGTAGCGATAACGTTTGTAAAAAGGGCTATTGAGACAATTTTCAAAATGAATTATATTTTATTCTTCAACCCAACCTTTATGCATTAAACTGTTGCCTACAGTCTCTAATTGTATCTCTGCATCACAGCAAGGTCCTACCTAAGGCCCTTTCACTACACCGCCATCCTACCCCCTCCTCCCAAAAGATGGCTGAAGCTGTAAAGTTGTTCATCGTGGGAAGTTTGGTTGTCCCATAAGCTACAGGTTATAGAAAATGGCCTCGGTCAACATTTATAATTAAATTGCTTCTTTAGAGCGTCGGATTAACAATCTATTACTACCTTACCGAAAGCAGCATTATAAAGCGACTAGAGTTTTAATAAATCCAAAGCATCACTGTATGAGAAAGAATTTAGTACCTTCATCTCTGTAGCCTTTTCTTGCTTGTCTCGGTCCAGGCCATGACGCTTAGATCTATATAGAACTAGTGCACGTACTCTGGCCGCTGTTGCGGGACATGGTAATACTACCTCACGAAACAGGTGCCCACCTGCCAATTCGCAACAACAAACCCCCTATTGCATTTCATCGAAAATGTATAGATAGATATATCTCATTTGCATTTGAGAAAAATGGGTTATGAAAACAAAAACATACCTGTCAAGCAGTGACTAGGGTAGAGAGGGTGGGCGCCATTGTCCCTGCAAAAACGGAAACACATATCAAATCTTATACGAAAACCCCAGGGCGAATTCTATCCTAACTCTGTAAAACAGTACAGATCTGTGGCTTCACAATGGCCAGATTAAAAATAAAGTGAATATAAAAAAGAACACCCACATTGTCAGATAGCCTGCCCTCTAGGGTCAGACAACCGACTATTTGGCAAAAGACCAGAACACAATACCTGCAATGCAGGAAGACAAAAGGACCACCTATCACATTAACATGGATTATTCAAAATCTGGATAGATATATGTACATGATTCACATTTCATTTCACCTCCTTCCCTCCTGAAATGTTAGATGAAGAAACTTACTATTTGCCGCAGAAGAAAAGTAGTGAAAAACCAGCGCCAAGGTTCAATCCCGTGGGCTTCAGAAAGCATAAGGTCCAAAGTAGGGCGCGTTCGTCGTCCGAGCCGTAAAATTATACGGGGAATACCACAGCGCTGCTCCACCCTGGAAATACTGGGAAGAAGAAGCTATTGATCTCACATAGTATCATGGAATGAAGGAGCTTTGCTATGGATAGTGGGAGACAATTTTTGGAGCTCTCTCAAACTCGAGAATCATCATCAAAATGAAAAAATATATATGTGAAAAGATGAAAACCCTAGCGGGAGGGTGAAAGACAACACTTGTGAAAAAGTGGAGCTTCACATCACCTGTAGCATAGGGTAGTGCTCTTGAAACGACAAGCTATCTCAAAGCCCTGTATCTTCAGCCACACCTGTGAACAGGGATAACCCCTTTAGCCTCAGCCACACAGTTGAACAATGAAAACAAACAATCTCAAAGCCCTGTATCTTTAGCCGCACCTGTGAACAGGGATAACCCCTTTAGCCTCAGCCACACCGTTGAACAATGAAAACCCCTGTAGCCTCAACCGCAGCCACACCGTTGAACAATGAAAACCCCTGTAGCCTCAACCGCACCCGTGAAGAGGGAAGAGAAATGTAGCTTCCCATATTTTATGTTATTGATGGTTATGTGATATTTCCTATAAGTCTAATGGGTAATAGTAATCGGGCAAGCTGGAGAAAAGAGACCATTATTGTTTAAATGTTTTATTAAAAGGAAATAAAGTAGATTTGAGTATTTTTGCTTATTTTTGCATTGTCTATAGAAGGGGATTTAAAAAATAAAAAATATTTGCCCTTAGCAAAAGGGTCATGGAATCATGGTTTTGTGGCTTGGGCAACTCATTTATGGAGTAAATTATGAGAATTGGTTTGAAATGGGTCATCAATATTTTTAATTTTTTTTTTAAGAATGGAGTTGACCACTTTTGGGTGATAGCTAGCACCCTCTTCTATGGGACATTTGCTTATGGAGTAATTTTGATGCTTCAAGGATTTTCTAGATTCCTTTTGGGGATTTGTTGGACTTGAAATGTTGGAGGATTTTCTTGGAATGTGGCATAATCAACGATTCTTGCTTGATGGTCAAATCAAAATGTAATAACAATAATTCATAATGTTGCTTTAGGAATGTCTACTTCTTCCATCTTAAAATAATAATATATTGATCTTAAATACAATTTTGAAAAGGCCTTCATTCCTTTGAGTTGGCCAAATAAACCATCAATCCTAGACAATGGGTATTGTTATTAGACATTTTTCATATGCAATGAATGCATTTTACATAAAACATCATTCATGATTGAATACTGGCATGAGATGTCAATGAAACAATATGTTACGAGAAATCGTTGTATAATCTATGGATCATCAAAGTTAGATCATGTAATTGACTAAATTTTTCGTTGTGTGATACCTCCGTTTTTTAGGTCACATAGTTTATGCAAGTAATCATTTGATACTTACAAAGTCTTTGTGTATGTCACCAACATAGTAAATGATGCACTTTAGCATTTTTCATGCATATTTAGAGATAGAAAAATATCAAAATTTTGTATTTTCTACCATTGTGATAAAGTACTAAAGTCAAAGAGGCAATCACATGGCTCAAATTGGATTACATCTTTAGTTCCCATTCATGGAGATCTCCAAAGAAAACCTATAAATACATGGATCTCTTAAGAGTTCTAAGAGTTCAGTGAAGGTAATGTTTTTTTGTACAAGTGTAATCGTGAATCTAATCCTTCTCTTGTTCCAAATTCAACATTTCTCATTAGTATCATCAACATTTTTTAACGAAGGGGTCCAGAAGTAGGAGGATTAGTCAAGGGTAGAAGTTATTTTTTTGGGGGGGGAGATGGGTGAGAGTTGCTCGAGGGGGAGGAGGAGAGGGGATGGGTGGAGGTTGTCCTCCATATCCTCTCAATCCTCTTTTTCCTACCATGAGAGTTTTAAATGTATGTTTTGGTAGTAGTAAAACTAGTTAATTGGATGGAGAATGACACAAGACCATGGATCTTAAGATATCCCCAAGGGTAACAAGGACTCACAACAGTGATTTAGTCTCTAGTTTTTTCAATTCGATATGTGATTATGTAAAATATGATGAAACAACACCTCTATGATTCTAGCATGGTTCAAGCAGATCTAAATAAAAGAAAAAATGAGGCCATCAGAATGAATTTCCATAGCTAGTGGTGAAATCTGTCAAGGATGCATCTAAGTGAAGATAGAATGAAACAATTATAGTGAACTAACTCGGGGTGATAAAATCCAAGTTATGATGCACTATTTGCAACTTTAAGTATATCGCACAACCCCATGAGCAAGTCGCCTAGGTAGACTTCCTAACAATGCCCATTGGGTTTCCTCTTCACAATGATAGGATGGGGGGGTCAATCATCAGTTAAGTGTTCATGTTGATCAGAGACATATGGGATAAATTAACCAACCAAAACCTTAGAAATAAGACATTACTCTTAACAAAGTGTTCCCAATTCCCTAGGAGATGCACATATTTCTCAAAACCACATAATGGCACAAACATCATCAAACATAGACCAATGATACCTCAAAAACACCACTTATTGTTTGTGGATGAAACCTTCATAGCCTTGCATGGTTAGAATATTCCTTTAGCAATTGAGTTGCAGGTCTCCTCCATTACCATGTCCAAGGTCCTATGACCACAAGATCTAAATACATAGCACCATGGATACCCGTGGAAACTCATGTGTGATTCTTTGAGAAATTATTCAATGCTCTATATGCCTCATTGGTTTCTTTAGAGCCAAAGTCATGGTCTTCATCCCTATAATGTCATTCTGGAGGCCCTAGGACACCTTCATAATTCTCAAAACCACCTGATGGAATAAACTTACTAAATCATATGCCAGTTATACCCTCAATAGGCCATGTTCAGTTTGTGGAGGTAACCTACTTAGTTTTAGATGTTTAGAAGATTCCTTTAAAGCCACATGTTTAGGTCTCTGAATCTCCTCCAATAAACATTTCTGAGGGCCCAAGGCTACAAGACCTAGATACATAATGCCATAGATACCACTCCAATTCCATGCATGGTGCTTTGAGTCAATTTTCATAGCTTCAAATGCCTCAACGATTTCTTTAGGGCCAAAGTTGTGGTCCTCTTCCCTAGAACATGATTCTAAAGGCTGCGAGAGACCCACATATTGCTCAAAACAACTTAATGTCACCGGCATCCTCAATCATAGGCTGATGATACACTCAAGAGGCCATGTGTGGTTGGTGGATACCACCTCCTTTGCCTTAGATGGCTAGAATATTCCTTCAGGGCTTAAGGTTCAGGTGTCCTCTGTTGACAATGTCCAAGGTCCCAAGGACAAAAACCTAGATGCATAGTGACATGGATACCCCTACAAGGTCATGCATGATTCCTAGATGCATTGTTCAAGGCTCGCCCCAATAATTAATTTATGGACAAACACATAGTCTTCTTCCCTATAATATCATTCCCAAGGCCTTGGCACAGGTAGATATTACTCAAAACCATCTAATTGCACTAAAATTCTCAATCATAATCCAATGCTACCTTCATGAGGCCATGTGTGGTTGGTTGAGGTATCCTTCTTATCCCTTGATGGATAGAAAATTCCTTTTGGGCCTAAGGTTGAGGTCTCCTCCCTTGACCATGCCCAATGACCTAGGTCCCAATGACTTGGATGAATAGTACCCTAGATACTCTGTGAATCCATGTGTAGTGCCTTTTGGAACTCTTAATGGATTTGTATGCCTAAATGATTTCTTTGGGATCAAAGGCATGGTCCTATTCTATAGAATGGAATTCGTAAGGCCCCAATATATGTGTGTATTGCTCAAAACTAGCTAATGTCATCAACATTCCCAAACATAGATAATTGATACCCTTAAGAGGCCATGTGTGGTTGGTGGAGGTAACCTTCTTAGCCATGGATAGATAGGAGCTTCCTTTAGGGACCTATGTTCAGGTCTCTTCTATTAACCATATTAAGGACCTAATGCCACAAGACCTAGATACGTATCTTGGGTAGTGGTTTGATGTGTTGTACCTATAATAATTTTTAGGAGTCATATCCCACATTTCCTTCCCAATCCGTGCCAAATTCCTTAAAAACATACCTACTACTAAAAATATTCCAATAACTCTCTTACCCCCACTTAGATGATAAGGATACCCTCGAGCGGTGCTATCTTTTAGATTGAGCTGCTGCTCTGAGCCCTAGATACCTACAAGCTTCCTTTATGGCCTAAGTTTTAGGATCCCCCCCCCAACCTTGTTTTGTGTTCCATGTTCCATACCTAGTGTTGAACAACTTCTTAATGTAATTGATATCCCACAAAGAGGTGAAGTGTAGATTTTAAATCTCATTTGTTGTGGTTTAAGATGTTCTTATCAGCCCTTCATGCATAGAAGTTTCCTTTACGGTGTAAGGAAAACATTTTTTTCATATACCATGTTTATAATCCCAAGACCCACACCATTTATTCAAATCCTACTAATGTAATTAATATTCCCAAGTTAAGAGGTGAAGGATTTCGTGGATAATCCATCTGTGGTAATTTGAGCCTTTGTTATGGGTCTTGGGTATCTAAAATGTGCCTTCAGGGCCTAAGGCCTAATCTTCCTTTCTTGACCATGTCAAATGCATCGATACACATGTCTGTTACGTAAATCCACCTAATGGAATTGGTATCCCAACTCATAGGTCAAGGATACCATCAAGAGGAACTATATTCTCATTTGAAGTGTCTTTCTTGACCACATATGCCTAGATTGTTCCTTTATAATATAAATTTCAAGATTCCTCCCTCGACGATGTCTAGGGCCCCAAGACCTATACCTAATCCTCAAAACATCCCAAATTCCACCCATATCCCTGTTCTTACTCCAAGGATTCCCTTGAGAAGTCAAGTGTTGCGCTTTGACGAGTCTACAACTCTATTAGACTTGGATCCCTAAAAGATTCATTTAGTGGCTAAGTCCTGGTTTTCTCCAATAACCATGTAAAGTGCTCCTAATCCCATCCCTAATAATGAAAATCGCATAATGGTATTGATATCCAGACACATAGGGCTAAGAATACCCTCACAATACCATTAGTGGTGGTTTGAGGTGTTTTACTTGGCCATAAATGCATAGAAGACTCCTATAAGACTTGGTAGAATTTTACTCCCTCAACAATGTCCACGAATGAGGATTTACGAAATTTAACCATACATGGCTAAGGATGGGGATTTCAAAAATTTTATCAGACACCAATGGTAAGGTCCTGAGTATAATAGTGTTGATTTGGCTATGCTGATAATGTTTGAGAAACTAAAAAGACTCAATAAAACGGTTTTTCAATGGGAGAAAGTTAAGAAGGAACATCTTACACAAGAATTGCTAGAAGTCGAAGAGAAATTGGAACCTCTTTATAAGAATATCATGTTTGATTTCCATAATACAATGGACAAGGAACAAATTACAAAATTGGAAGCTAGGAAAGCAGATATATTAAGTGTTGAGGAAGAAACATGGTGTTTAAAGAACAAATATATTTGGATTTCGCAGGGCGATGAAAACAAATCTATTTGAATTTGACCATGCCCAATTGCACAAGTCCCCATGACTTGGATGCATAGTTACATTGACACACTATGAAGCCATGTGTGGTGCTTTATGGCATTATTAATGGCTTTGGATTCCTAAATAGTTTTTTCATGGCCAAAGGAATTACCCTCTTCTATAGAATGTCATTCCCAAGACCCCAATATACGTGTGTATTTCTTAAAACCACCTAATGGCACCAACATCTCCAATCATAGGCCAATTATACCCTTAAGAGACCATGTGTGGTTGGTGGAGGAAAAATTCTTAGACACTGATGGATAGAAGATTCCTTTAGGGTCCCATGTTTAGATATTTTCCACTAACCATGTTGAAATCCCTAAGGCCACAAGACCTGGATACATATTGCCATGGATACCCCTAAAAATCCATACGTGTGGTGCTTTGAGACATTGTTCATGGCTATGTATGTCTCAATTATTTCTGAAGGTCCAAAGGCATGATCTTCCTCCCTATAACTTCATTTCCAATGCCTTGATACATTGACATACTACTCAAAACCACCAAGCGGCACTGAAATCCTCAATCATAGGCCAATGATACCCTAAGAAGGCCATGTGTGGTTGGTGGAGACAACTTTCTTATCCCTAGATGGCTAGAAGATTCCTTTAGGCCTTAAGCGTCATGCCTCCTCCCATGACCATGTTGAAGCCCCAAAGTCCCCAAGACTTAGATATATAGTTCCATGGACACCCTTGCATAGTCACACGTGGTATCTTAAGGAATTGTTCATGGTTTTGGATGCCTCGGTGGTTTCTTTAGGGTCAATGGCATGGTAATTCCCTTAGAATGTCATTCACAAGGCATCGATACACATACATATTTCTCAAACGTGCCTAGTGGAATCACCCTCTTTAATTATAGGACGATGATACCCTCGGGAGTCCATGTGTGATTCGTGAAGGAAACCATCTTATCCTTGGATGGCTAAAATATTTCAGGGCCAAAGGCTCATGTCTCTTCTATTGACCATGTACAAAACCTCAAGGCCACGATACCTAGATACAAAGTTCCATGGATACCTTTGCAAAATCATGTCTGGTTCTTTGAGGCATTGTTCATGGTTCTATATGTCTCAATGGGTTTTTTAGAGCTAAAAGCATGGTCTTCTTCTCTAGAGCATCATTCCCAAGGCCCTAAGACACCTACATACTTCTCAAAACCACATAATAGCATTAATATCCTCAATGATTGGCCAATGATACCCTCACGAGGCCATGTATGGTTGATTGAGGTGATGTTCTTAGCCTTGGATGGCTAGAAGATTATGTTAGGGCCATAGGTTTATGTCTCCTCCCTTCACCATGTCCAAGGCCCTAATACCCCAAACCCCAATACATGGATACATAGTGGCACAAATATCCATGCAAGGTCATGCATGGTGCTTCAGGTATTGTCCATTTCTCTAGATGCCTCAATGGTTTATTTAGGGCCAAAGGCATGGTCATTTTCCCTGAAACATCTTTCACAATGCCTTAAGACATGCAGAATATACTACTCAAAACTACCTAATGGAAATGGCATAATCAATCATAGGCCAATGATACCCCGAAGAGGGTATGTGCGGTTGGTGGAGGCAATCTTCTTATCCCTATTTGGATAGAACATTCCTTTAGAGCTCAAGATTCAATTCTCCTCCACTGGTTATGTCCAAGTTCCCAAGGCCACAAGACCTAGATACATAGTTCCATAGATACTTCTCCAAAGTCATGCATGGTACTTTTAGGTAGTGGTCATGTCTCTATATGCCTTAATGGTTGCTTGATGGCCAAAGGCATGGTCTTCTTCCCTATAAAACCATTCCCAAGGACCCGAGACATGTACATACTAATAAAAACCACCTAATGGTAACAACATATTCAATAGTAACTAATTATACCATTGGGAGGTTGTGTGTATTTGGTGGTAGCAAAATTCTTATCTCTGGATGACTAGAAGCTTCCTTTAGGGGTGAAGGTTCAAGTCTACTCCACTAACCATGTTGAAGGCCCCAAGTCCTCAAGACCTAGATACATAGTACAATGGATACCCATGCGAAGTCATGTATGGTGCTTTAAGAAATTATTCATGGATTTAGATGCATCAATGATTTCTTTAGGGATGAAGGCATGGTACTCTTCCCTAGAACGTCACTCCTAAGGTCCCGAGACATGTACATACTACTCAAAGTCACCTAATGACACCCCATCCCCAATAACAATATAATGATACTTTTAAGAGGCCATGTGTGGGTGGTGGAGGAAACCTTGTTATGCCTTTATGGATAGAATATTCCTTTAGGGATTGAGATTTAGGTCTCCTCCATTGACCATGTCCAAGGCCATAAACCTAGATACCTATTGCCTCAATGGATCTGGATACCTTATTGGTTTCTTTAGGGATAAATTCATGGTTTTATTCCCTATAATATCATTACCAAGGCCTTGGGACACCTAAATAAAACTCTTTATTTCCTCCTATGACTCATGTCAATGCCTTCAGATCTATCTCGCTATGCAAAAAATATTGATTGTACCCATATCTAACTTTTATGCCAAATATAGACTGTAAAGGGTGTATGTTATGGTTCATCGCCTTGATAATTTCTCATTACAACAATAATATTATGTTACGATATACTTATTTCAAATTCTTCCCCAACCATTTTCTAAGACCCATCCCTAGTGCACAAAACCACATATTTCATGCCATATCCCACTTTAATATTAATGATATACAATAATGTTCATGATATCCCATGTGATAGTTTGAGTGATCGCTCTTAGCCCGAGATGCCTAAAACCTTCCTTTAGGGCCTAATTCATGTGATTCCTCCCATGGATATGTCCAAGGTTCTCATACCTAGTGTCACTTACATGAACACTCAGATGCCAAGGATAGTGTTGGGAGTTCATGGGTGTGTTTTAAATCTTCCTCTTATGACAATATACAAAAATATAAGACCCATATATACTAGCAAAAACCTCATAATGATGTCGATTTCCTCACTCAATGCTAAAGAATACCCCTAATAGGTCATGTGTAGTGGTTCAAGTTATTGTATTTTTCCTTGGATGCATAAAATATTTTATTTGGGACTAAGGCCTATGTTTCCTCCCTAAAAACTGTTGAGGGCCTATACGCCCACATATAGTGCTTAAAACCTCTTAGTTACATTAATACCCCCAATATTAGGCCAACGATACCCTTAGGAGTTTTTATGTTGTGGTTCGAGGTATATTTGTTAATCTTTTATGCCTAGAGGTTTCCTCTAAGGTCTAAGGCCAGAGTTTCCTCCCTCAATCATGTATATTCCTTGAATACTTATACCTAGTTTTATTTCATCCAATGCCCCCCATTATCCCTATTATAAGGCCATAAATCTTTTCAAAATGTCGTTTATGTTGGCTCAACAAATCATTAGTATCCCTACATCCCTAGAAGATTCATTTAGGTTAAGTTTTAGGTTTCTTCTCCTAACAAGATTCAGGACCAATAGACCTATCGCTAGTGATCACAACTTATAATGGCATCAAAACCAACACATAAACATTAAGAATACTCTTAGAAAGACGTGTCTGATCATCTTTATCGGTCCTATATTCTTAAAAGTTTTTTTTAGGGCCCAAGGTAGAGGTTTCCTCCCTTGAACATGTCCAAGGCTTTGAGACCCATGCCTTGTGCTTGAAGCCTAATAATGATACTAATATCCATCAAGAAAATTAATATATCAATAAAAATATACACTATCGATTAATCAAATTTCAATTCAAATCCGTTTTATTAATTATATATAATGATAATAAATTAAAAATGGTTTTCTTTAATTATTTGTCAATATTAAGAATCATAGGTATTTATTTGCTTGAATAATATTAAAAATGAATAATAGAATTGAGTTATTTACAAAATAATTCTTTGTGAACTTGTGGTGTTAATGATGCAAAACCCCATAAATGAATCATGTGAGTTTATGTGTTTAAATAGGATAAAAAATAATAATTGAATTTGTTGTGATTGTGGTGTAGAACTTCATAAATTAATCATGAGCATTTATTTGAATGAAAAAATTGAATTTATTTATTTACAAAATAATTATTTGTTAATATGCTTATGGTGCAAATAATCATAATTAAATATGATTTATACATGTCCATGTGACAAATATGCACTTAGCACCAGTATATGGTACTTTCCAACATGACATTTCTCTATGCTCATGATTCCTTTAGCCTAAGGCCTAAGATTATTCTCTCGGCCATGTTGACAACCGTTGGATCTATCCATAGTAATTAAAGCCTTGTAATAGTGTCAATGCTCATACGTAGAGGGTAAGAATACTCTTACGAAGACATATCCATAATAATTAAAGCCTTGTAATAGGGTCAATGCTCATACATAGAGGGTAAGATGTGTGGTCCTGACCTTTAAGGTGTCTTTCTTGGTCCCGGATTTTAAAAAGCTTTTAAAAAGTTTCTTTTAGGATAGTAGGTAGAGGCTTTCTTTATTGACCATGTCCATAGATCTAAGATCCATGCCTTTTGCTAAAAACCTAATAATGAGAATGATTTCCCTCAAGAAATTAATAAGATTAAATATTTTAATTGGATAATCAAATTTTAATTCAAATAATTTTTATTACTACTGATCTATACCACTAATAAATTAAAAATGGTTGTTTTTATTTATTTTTCAATTGTATTTATTTTTATAAATAGTATTACAAATGAATAATTGGATTGATATATTACAAAATAATTATTTGTGAACTTCTTGTGCTTGTGGTGCAAAACCTCATAAATGAATCATTCACCAATTTATTTATTTAAGTTTTATAAAATTAAATAATTGAACTTCTTGTTATTGTGGTGCAAAAACTCTTTGGTTGTTCATTTGAATTAATAAAATGAAAACTATTGAATTTACAATAGAATTGTTTATGAATTATTTATATTTATGGTGGAAATCCTCATAATTCAATCCTAACTCTTACAATACATGTATATGTGACAAGTAATTACTTAGCACCACTTTTTGGTATTTGCCAAGGTGGCATTTCCATTAACTTGGATGAGGAAGAACTCAATTTCCAATAAAGTTCACAAATATAACACCATATTAACACCATAAAATATAAGTGGTGCTAATACCACCACCTTAACACCAAAAAATGTATATGGTGTTAATAGCACCACTTTAACACCATAAAAATGTAAGTGGTGTTAATACCACCACCTTAACACCACAAAATATAAGTGGTGCTAACTTGTGGTGCTAAAAGATGGGTTTTCTTGTTGTGAAACGTCATGCAGTTACATTAATTAGAATTTGAACTCGATTCATTAGTATAGAAAATGCGTGACCCTCTAAATCTTAAAATGCTGTTTGTGTTGAAACATAAGGAATATAAAATAGGTTATGATTACCTAAGTTTCAAAGAACAATCGAAGAGAACATTGTCAGGAATTACGCCACTGAAATTATTGTTTTCTATATTCCTGTTACATTACATTATATGTTGAGACATCGAGTACAAAATTTATTGATTAATTTTGAACCAAAAAATTGTAAAATAATAAATAGAAAAAATGAGAAGAGCGGGAGACGTACAACTCTTTAAGGTTTCTTAATTTAGATAGCCACTCAAGAGTACCATTCAAATGGTTGTTTTGTAAATATCTGCATAGCAATCAACGAAAATTTTGGTATTGTGAAAATATATAACAACTTCAAAAAATCCACAAAATAAAAGTATTTTAAAAAAAAACTTACAATCTTTCCAACATAGTTAAAGGCGCTAAATTTGGCATTGGTCCCATTAAATGATTATTGGCGAGTGACCTGCTAATTTCAACATGAATGGGTAATATAACCATAGAGTTCTATGTGTTCTATGTTCGCATGTAAGGTTAACAAACTATTAAGAATATTCCCATACATCTCAACCATATTCCCAAACTACAATCGCCATTGGTATTCTTGTATTCAACATCGTTTCAGTTGGAGGAATTTTTGAAGGGCTACCAAGAGGTTACACAGAACAAAAGGGATTGAATTTTGCTTACATATTAACTATTGCAGTCAACTGTGCAATCTGTCTAGGCACCGATACCGTAAGATTCTTTCCCGACACATCGCTGGCAACAATAATAAAATTATTATAATTTAATGTATATGTCTCATCATCATGATTTCAGCTGTAAATAAATCGAAATTTGAAACTTACATTGCAGAAACTCTTACTGGCCCAGAGCTGTTATCACAACCAATTCCGTTCCATGGTATCAAAAAGCAAGGATCAACAGAATTCCCATCTAATATGACAAACGAATAGTAGATAGCCTCAAGAGCGTGAACTGCAGTTTAAAAACTTCGTTAAGCATTGATTTATGATATCAGTAATTTACTTATGAGAATTTTGCGAGGTCGAGGCTTACTATCATCTGAAAATGTTGCCAGTTCTGTGTACACAATCCAGTAATACTCATAAGCGTTGATTATAGGAGGAAGGGTGGAGTTACTGTCCTCAACCAATCCAAACTTAGGCCCGGAATTGCCTATATATTCAACCTGGGTAGAATTATGATTTCCCGTCAAAGTAATAGAATTAATAGGAAAGTATGGCATTTCTGAACTACTTATTGTGACATTAAATGATCTTGATTCGGACATATTCAGCTTCTCAATCTCTGCAAAATACCAAATCACATATTTGTTCCCGGAAAGGATTGGAAAAGAATCCAAGCTGTTCACAACCCATGCAGTTTGCATGACAGTTGTTGGAGGAAGGTTTGTGAAATCGACTGTTGAAATAGGCTCTTTCGAAGTTACATTCCTTAAAATATTTAAATGATAAGATGGCGATGATGTCCAGATGCGATCGAATTGGTCCTGAGGATACCTGCTCAATTAACCATACAAATTTATCTAGGTCCGGGATAATAACAAAACTGTAATGCATCAAAATTGGACTACATATAAATAATCATTTGGCAGTAAATTCTTTTTAAGGTAAATATAGAAATTTCGAAACTTTACCTAACCGTCGAAGTTCCACCAAGATCATATCTATCTTGTGTAGTCAAGATTACTCCTTTTGCCCCAGTAGATAATTGATACATGCCATCCTGGAGCTTCCTCAATTCGATAGCAGAGATAAAGGGATCATGTGTCTCGGAGGTTCTGACCAAGCAAATGTACAGCAATGTGTCAGAAGTAATCAACATATTTTCGTAAAAAGATGGAAAACCTCGATTTGTGGGTACGTTTTGCACAGCCAACAAATCCGTTGTCTCAATAGAGAAAGCGAAGCTTGGCAAGTGTCGGTATCCAGTGAAATTTCCAAGGGCAAACCATAATCTTATGAGGTAAGGTACATCAGAGGCCACAGGCAACTGATAGCAAGACTTGTTAAGAGGCTTTGGGAAAAGACGTAGACTATGCAAGTATGAACCCATGTATGAAGCGTCCCCTATGTCTGCTGACTGACCGACGTCGACATCTATGTAATCATCATCGGTTACCCATTTTATGTTGTTTTCCGCATCTGTGTGATTTGTTTTTGCCCCGCAATTGATACTCAGAAATCCTGCACACCACAAGAAAATAGTTAATAAAGAGAATAACTTGTCAACCAAATATGAAAAAAAAACACTCGATGAGCCCTATAAAAAGTAAACGAAACAGGAAATACTCCAACATTCTATTTAAAAGTGCGCTCATGAGCCTTTCTTAGAGATAGAATGTTAATATGGCATACCTGGTTGAGCAGTAATCACAGCGAATAAACGGTAGAGCACCCCCAGCAGGCCTATCCAACGGCCCCATTTGCCAGAACGAATTTTGTCCATCGACCCACCCATTTTTACGAAGTAGCTGATTGGAAGCAAAAGGATTCGGACAGATGGCTGTTTGAAGTTTGAAGTGTTCTTTATATCTGCTTTTAGGCTCAGCCTTCTCTCACACTTCTGTTGCTATCCCTCCTCTACGTGACCTGAAAAGACTGTAAATTATATTTCACCTTTCATCATTTGGTCACTGTGTGATTGAATGCATAACCTGTAATGGTTCTAGTTATTGATAGGTTTTCGATTTTCTTGTGCAAGTTCGAAATTGGAATATTGGATAGGAGTTAATGTGGGACGCAATATACTCGGAAAACACTAATACTTTTGCATTGTCATTACATATAAAACTTATTAGAATAAAATATCTATATTATCAATTTTATTGGAATGACATGTTAATAAATTATTAGAATAAAATATCTATATTTTTTTTCAGCGAATAAAATATCTATATTATCAATTTTATTGGAATGACATGTTAATAAATTATTAGAATATCTATATGTCCATGTCGCAAATAAAGTAATGATGCTGAGGCATTATTTTGTCCTGGTTTATGTAAATAGAAATGAGATGTAAAGTAGATGAATATTAACCATACAATCCTACAGTGTTCCTATTAGATTTGAATAACTAACCTGAAGCATTTAAGGGTCAATGACATATGTAATTAAAATCCAATGGGATATATTGGATCCATGCTCTCTAGTTTGGTATTTATTGATCACATGTATTACATATTGTATTCAATATTAAATGTTATGTTGTTTGTTATTTATTGATAATTATTATTTGTATATATTTGTTGTGTTTATTAAGATAATATGTATTTATATGTGTTGTATTTATTAAGATAAAAATTTGATGAGCAAAATGTCTAAGTTTTATTAATTGTCAAGTATCACGTGTCTAGCTAATGTATCAACATGATAGTTTCTATCATTACCCCTTCCAAACTACAATGTGAGAAAAAGAAACAAAGAAAGATCATTAATTGAAGATCAAGATGCCACCTATAATTCATGTCTCCATGCCCTCTCCATTCCTACAACCTCCCCCTTACTTCGATTTTGACACAAGTTCCTTGGACCTACCCTACCTTCTCTTATGGAGTACATGTTGGGAGTAGTTATTTCTCGAACACCCATACCAAAGAATTTAAGTCAAGTCACTGCAGTTAAGCAGTTACATGACTCAAGATTTGCCTAGTCAGATCAAAGATAAGTTCACTCGTATAGGCATCGTGGCATTTTAGCCATCAATTAATTCAATCGGTCATGCAGTAAGTTGCTTCATAATTGCATTAAAGGTGTTATGGAAAAGCAGTATTGGTGATCACAATAGATTTTAGATCATGCCAAGTTCAAACCACATGAGTGTCTTCAATCCATGGGGGCTTCACTAGAAGGCAATATAATATCACATTCATTCATATTGCGGTACAAAAATAATTTGGGGTCTTTTTTATTTGGGCAGGCTGACAAATATCCGCCAAATGGAGATGTCAAGATCACGACCGGATGAGAAATCGGGTTGAGGCAAGGCTCAGGCTTACCAGTACGCAGAGAAATCACGTCGTGAGACATGCTTGAGGCCAGGGGTTTCGTGGTGAAGAGTGTTTCCATTTGATCATAGTTGAGAGACAGTGGTCATTGACAGCCAGTTGTTACCAATAACACTTAGCCAGTTGTTACCAATAGCCTTAGGAGGCTCTAAGCCTCCAGGGCCTGTTATAGGCCCTCGATAGGCCTTGGGGGCTTGAATACCCAACCACTCATGCCTATTATAGGCCTTGGGAGGTTTATTCAGCCTCCTAAGCTTGGTACAGGACCTGGGGGCTTGGATACCTAGCTCACAACAGGCTTAGTCAGTGATTGGGGAACTGCAACATGAAATCAAAATGTTGTACTATGTGCATTGGCTCTAGTGACATACAAAAAGTGATCTCCTATCTCTTCATTAGACCATTAGATGTTGCAAATCATAATGATATGTGGCTGAGTAATTGCATTGTGGGTGAAGTAATGTGCATCCACAATATACATCGAAAGAAGCAAGGTGCATTGTAAAATGCATGTGGGGTCATAAGAGGGATATCATATCAATATACTAGGTAGAAATATAAAGGGGTAAAAAAATGTTAATGAAAAAAATTGATACATACAATATATAGTGAAAATAGGGTTTTTTTTTAATTGGGAAGGCATATTGAGAGGGGGTTAAAAAAAACAATTTTGGAAGGTATTTTCCAATATTTAGTGAAATTAGGGGTATTGTTTCATATGCCACGAACGAACGTGCTATGATAGTGGTTTATTGAGTGAATCCCCCGTGCTTCAATCGTGCTTCAATTGCATTGAAGAAGATTGCAAGAAAGAGTTATAGCACCGCATTTTGTCTAGATAGGAAATAATTTTCTCATCTATCAAGTTGAATGCAGATGCATGGATTCGTCCAATAGAAGTCACCAAGGAAAGAAGAATTTTTTGCTAAGTGTCAAGGAGCTTGTCGAGAACCTTGATGGAAAGATATTGATAAAAAAATTAGAATACAACACATTGCAGTAGTCGAGAGGATATTAGAAAGGTTAGTTAGAGGTGTCAACTAGTGTGTTCAAGAGAAGTCTCATTGGAGTAAGTCCAAAAAAGTATTGAACCCAACAGATCAATGAAGTATTGAGTGTGCATCGAAAGGAAGTCCGATGGGAAGGTCTAACATGACACATGTCGGAATATCATCTAGTCCTCTTTATGGAGGTTTCAAGTGCGTGCAGCAGTGGAAACTCTGAAGGAGCATAGGAAATATATCATAGCATATGTATCAAAGGTTTGCAGCAAGGAGAAAATGTGAAATGTCGATGGAAGAACCCCAACAGTTCATCGTGGATGTCATATCGGAGTTTCTGAGAAGCACAATAGAGTTGAAGGCCAATGGAGAAGTCCCAAAGGGGACACGTGTCAACACATCCAATTTTGTATCGATGTGTACAATAAGTGAAAACAATGAAAAGACCGAAAGGAAGAGTCCGACAGCTAGTCACAGTGTGACACACGGAAGTTTTTTGAAGGTTTGTATCAATGGGCTAAAATGAAAGCCAGAAAAGAAATGTTGATAGTGGATCTTGATGGGTAATTGGAGCATGGTTTTGTCGATAATATATTGTCGTGTTTGTAATAGTTTCCCACCCTAAGGAAAATTTCGGTTGTCATGAAAATAGTTCATCTATGTATAAATAGGTGATTTGTAATTTTATTTGATGGTTAGTTAGATAGATGGATGAATGAAAAAGAAAAAAGAAAAGTTTACGTATGGTTCCACTATGTGCTCTATGTATGTGTTCCTCTTTATGCTTTTTTGGTGGCATACTGGTTTTAGCTCTACCTTGTATCCTTAAATTGATATCACAACATGATAATGGTGTGGACCTATTCTCCACTAATCATATTTGAAGGTGAATCCAACCTATAGAGCTAAATACAAAGCATTGTTGTTGGTGTTGAGATTTTCTCTACTACGTATAGTCTGGGTTTATCCAACCAATTAGGTTGAAGGGAGTGTTGTGTTCTCTGTTGGAATATTTGTATGAATTGAAAGGTTTGAGTGTGGAATACGTTTATGTCATGTGTCAGATATTTGTGGGTTGTAATTCCTGGTTAGCATTAAGTCGATTGTGTCTTAAGAGCCCGTTGATTGAGAAGTTGTGTTAGCCCATGTACATTGTGTGAGGATCGATCCGGTTGTGAGCAAGGAATATTGACATATGTGAGTGTTACTGTCTGTTGAGTTTCTTTGTAGGAATAAATTCCCTAGCGTAGAAGAATCTGTGAGTCTCATTTTTTTATTTTTTATGTGTTTGTCTCTAGTTCAAGCAAGAGATAGATGGTGATCATGTTGGCCATTAGAAGAGTTAGTCCAGTCAAGTGAAAGTGTATCCCACATGCGGTTACCAGAACTCCTCGTGACCAAGTTGAGTGGAAAAAGTATGTTAGTGTTTGAATCCATGGATGAAGTTTAAGTAGGTCATAGCTTGGTGAGCAGTATAGTGTGTTTTGTGCAGGTGATCAAAAGCTTAAGGTATTTTTCTCAATGGTTAATGTGCAATAGAGGACCCAGGTATATGGGTTGTGTTTCTAAATCCTGTAGAGGTTTAAGTAATGTGTTCATATTACCACTGAAGGTGAAATCTATAGATTAGTGGTAAGTTGTAAAAAGAGCTATGGGTTAGCAAAGAAGACTCAAGGAAAAACGAAGCAGAAACATAAGAGCCGAAGGAAAGTATTTTGCAGAGGTATATGGGGAGGTTCTAGCTATAGCAGAGGATCCAAAAATCCATGAAGATGAAAAATGATAGGTCGAATATGATGGGTTTGGAATTGACCTTGGATTACCCCCACACTTCACTAGTAAGAATTTTAATGTTTGGTTAGACAAGATGGAAGTGCTCCTTCATTTAGAAGGTTTATGGAGTTTTTTTGTGAATCAATATGAAGACCCCTGTGATGAGACTAGGGATGCCTCAACATTATTTTTCATCTATTAAGATCTAGATAATAGTATGTTTAATGTTGTAGCTAAATCCACCACCACAAGAGAAGCATGGGACTGTCTGAAACGAGAATTTGATGTAAGGGGGACTGATATTGACCAGCAGTTAGATGAGTTATTGGTTGTAGAAGAATCAAGAGTGAAGTGTGCAGTAGATGTAGGAGATAGCCAAGTATGTGGTGAATCCCACTGTGTGGT
This sequence comes from Larix kaempferi, assembly GCA_027924585.1. Classification (NCBI taxonomy): domain Eukaryota; kingdom Viridiplantae; phylum Streptophyta; class Pinopsida; order Pinales; family Pinaceae; genus Larix; species Larix kaempferi. The sequence continues at coordinate 15,705,764 of BSBM01000757.1, read as the reverse complement.
TACACTAATGGATGTTGATGAAATTGTAGATGTAGTACTCCTTATTGAATCTGAGGAGAAGGATAATGTTGAAGAACTCCTTATGGTAGTAGTGCTTGCAAAGGAGAAGTTTGAAGAAGCTCTTGTGTGTGAAGGAGATCATGCACATGTTGATGGTGAAACCCACTATTTTTTTTATGGAAGTGGATGATGTTGTTGCAAAAGGAAACAAAGAAGTTATTGAAGAAGAGACTGTTGTATTTCTTGTAGTAGTAGAAGAACCCAAACAAGTTGTAATAGACTCTACTGAAGCAGATAAAACTGAATAAATCGAGGACTGTGGTGTCTCCATCAACGATACAAATCATGTGCATATTGTAGAAGGTGAATCCCGTAGTGCTCCATCATGTATGTAAGATGGTGGTCGAACTTCCAAAATAGAATTCTATGTCTCAGTGAAGTCAACAATGTTTATCGTTGATAATCATTATGCTATAGCTATCGTTGAATCAAATTATAGTTATGCGAACCCAACAACATTGTTTACCAATGAAGATGGTGAAGAAGCTGCTCTTAAAGCAATATGTTTTGATGAAATAATTGTAAATCCCACTATGCATGTGGATGAAGACAAATAAGAAATGGTAAAGGAAGAAGTGCCAAAGGGCACAATTATTTATATTAATAATTTTACTATTGATTTGTTTAACCTTGAAGGTGTTAATAATGAAGATCCCAATGAAGTTGATGATATTGCAAGAAGAAATGTTGGTTTTGATTGTAGTACTAAAATTGTTGCTGAAATATTTAAAGAAATTATTGTAGTTCTTGCAGTAGCAGAGGAGGAACAAGTTGTTAAATCTGCAACTAGAGAATCCCACTATGCAAATGCACATGTGAATGATAAAATGAAGAAAAAGATCATGTTTTTAATGCATATTTGTAATTGATTGAAGAATGACTTGAAAATACAATATATGTTGATGAAGAGAATCTAGCAAAGGAGGTTGTTGATGATATGATTTTTGTTGAGGATGTGCACTTTGTAGAGGTGCCAAAGCAACAAGAATAGAAATCTTTAGAGAACTTCCTAGTGAAGGAAACAAATTGTGAAACGATTTTGAAACCCTTGAGGATATTCCCAAGGAAGAGTTGAAAACTGAAGATGACCATGAAAAAGGAGGAATAGAAGAAGAATAAAGCAATGGATCAGACAATATAGACAAAATTGAACAAGTTGTTGCATAAGAGAGCAACCAAGAACCTGTCAACATGACAAAGGTAAGTAATTCATCCCCGGAATTTGAAGTTGAAATATATTTGAGAATGAAGAACTAAAAATAATAGAGGATTTTTGGGGGATTAATCACTCTGTATTGGAGGAGGAAGGTAGCATGAATGTTGAAGGGAAAGATTGGATTAAGGAAGAGGATCCCACTATAGTGGCAGAAACTGCAACAGAGAATGACGAAAAAAAATAAGGATGGTGCAAGTTGAAGCATTGTAATATCCCCAATATGATTTATGGAGATACTAACTCAATCACAGATATAAAAAAAAAACAAAAAAAATTGAAACTAGGTGCAAATTCTAGTTTTTACAAACCAAAATCTACCTATTTCTAACTCACTCCAAATAACATCAAACCCCAACTATTCCCCAACTATTTTTTTATCTAAAAAAAGGGATAGGTTTAATAACCAAGAAGGAATCATATAGGTTCGGGCCATAAGGATTTACTTTGATAGCTTGCACATTTCAGAGTGCATCAAACCTAGGTAGACCATTTGGGTAGACCGAAATGATCAGAGGAAACTTCCCCATGAATTATGTGGAACTCTTTCGCTTCTGGTGTAATACTATAAGTAACTATATAGAGGAAATTTCATACATTTCATACTTGGAGGCACTCACTCAAGTTCATAAATAGAAATTAGAAATTCTAGACTAGGTGCAAAACTGAGATCTAGGAAGGTAAAATTGTAGATTTACAAACAATCCCTAATGGCACTGGAGGCTCTTGAATTTATATTCTAACACATGTGTAGGGTCCTATTTCATCCACATTAATTGTCTGTAAATTCATATTGATTATTAGAATCACAATTTATACAGGATTTTATCCACCATTAAGATATGCCAAATACTAGTAGTGATTTGCACATAGGAGCATGTAAACATTGAGAATGGATGCAAAAGGAAGGAAGGGTACACTTTTATTACTATTTATGTACATATTACTTATTATACAACATAAAGGGTTGCTCTGTTGCAGAAAATTCAAGATAGGGCTGAAAATAGGAATCTCAAAAGAGTAAGAAGAAAGATAGGAAAATTGTCTTGAGAACATGGCATGTCACTGCATACAACTTGAACTCTTCTTGGGGAAAATTATCTTTAGACCTACAATTAAACCTCTGAGATATGTCCACGACCTGATACAGATGTATATTGGTCCAATATAAGCTCCAGAACGTCTACCCTTTCATGCAAGTGTGACACCATCAACAAACCATACACACTGGAAACTAGTCATTGGAAATCCACACCAAAACTAACTGTTGCTACCACTAACTCCAAACATGAAACAAAATCACTCTGAAATGCTGAAAAACATGTTAAAATATTGTAGTAGAGGCTACATGAATATCTATGAAAAGAACTGAGTGTTCTCTCCCTCAATATCCAGTTGAAGTATCTCACAATCTCTCAACTAGATCACTAGTTGCAAAGGGGCACATCTCACAATGATAGCAAGGGGCACATCACCCGAGCTATGAAAAGAAAAAATATCTTCAATTCAAATGAAAATTGGACAAAATATGTGAAATTTCTTGTTCTATTCTCTACTCATGTACGCTGATGAATTCATAGGTGCATTAGCCAAGCCAATGCTCATGCATGGAACTCCAAAATAGTCAAATTGGACACAAGGAGATGTATTATGCAGAACTTATTTATTCAAATGAACCATATGGTGATGATGAAGGTGGAGATAAAACTTGGGAAGGTTCTCAACCTCATGCACCTATTTCTTCTCAAGACATGTCACTATCCCAAACCACCAAGCAGGAACATAGTAAGTCCATCCACAATATGGTTTCCCATGTATGAAACTACACCACAACTCTACATGGATAGACTTATGGAAATGAAGGCTAGCTCGCCCTCCTATATCCCACTGAACATGTTGCATTCTCCCAAAATCAAATTCCATTGGGAACACTTTGTCACTCCATGGAATTATAGGATCACATGGTTTATGTAGCATTTCACTTAACATCTTGATCATCTAGAACAACTTAGAATTCCAAAGCATTCCAAGATCCCATAACTAGGATGGAAGCCCATCATTTCCAATTCTTCTGAAAACTCTTTCCATATAATTGCACACCCAATTATGATGTGCATGTGTACTGGAGGTATATAAAGGATGAAAAATATATATTTTATGCTACTCACATGTCAGGGCAATGCCAGTTATAAAATAAAATTGATTGCAAAAACAAAGTAATATTTTACCTCCTAGAGTCTTCATTTCAATGATTCCTCTATCCACCCAATCAATGGATGAATAAGAATTTTTGTTTGTTCATCCATATGGATTGTGATAACCACCTCCTCGAGAGTGAATTCTTTCTCCCATATAGGCATCTCATGGGGTTTCTAATTCAAGGCTTGATGTCAAGCAACCTCTACCGATGCAAGCAAGACAGGTGCATCCTTGATCCTTCATTTAGGTGATGTATTCATCTACCAAATCCATGAATAGATGATAGCTTGTTGATTCAAATGGCATGGTCTTATATATATATCCCATAGCTAAGACCTCCTCATTGTCCTCTTGAAGCAAGACAGGTGCTGGTCCAACCTCTTCTGCATCTTTGCTCTTCACAGGCACCTACAAATTTAAATTTTCCTCATGTTGAATGCTCACATGAGTTTACTCCTTCAATTCCAATATGTCTCCCGCCATGTGCACTTGATCATTAGCCATGGAGGATGGAGTATGTGACATTCTCAAATCCCTACAAAGTTTATCCATCTACAATCTTGATTATTGAAGGACATCTTGTGCACTCTTCAAAGAATCACTGGTAGCTTCCAATTCATAAGTGAGCTTTTTTGTTTTTTTATTATTCCTTCTTGAGCAAATGGTGGTACATGTCTCAACCCAAAGAAGTTGATTTATATATGAGAGTAGGTTCAAGTAACTCTTTTTCATATTGGCCGCTGCTTCTTTAAGTGTTTCGAAATATTCCAGGAATAATTCTTTCTCCAAATTCTTCTCCTGAAGCTCTCCAACAATAGCTTGACACCAAGGCATTGGTATTAACAAATTTATTCAAGGCTTCCATGAGCTTCTCTTGATTTTCCCTTAATGACCCCAGCAAATGATGTGACTCACATGGGAAATCCTCAACCAATTTTGCTTCATCTAATGGTTGACATAAAGGATCAAATTTCTTGTGGCATGATTCCACAGCATGACATTACCACAGATCAACATTAGAAGCATTTGCAATATCACTTTCATTGTATGCAGTGGAGGGAGTTTCAAAATGATGCAAAGAAGTGTGACTATTACAAGAATTAAAACTTCCATCATACCTTTTGGTTACATCCTCATCCTCTCCATGTGACTGATTTGGGATGGAATGCTCTTCTATTTTGTTGTCCACGTGAAGACTTACAACTGCAACTTGTGGTTCCCTCTGTCCCAAAATTTCATTTGGCTGGAGCAAATCTATGTGCAAGGTTTTATTCTTACCTTCAGGTGATTCTGCTTCCTTTTTATCCTTCTCTGGAAAACTTGATGTTTCTTCATCTTTAGTGGCATTAGGATCTGCAAGTGGTTCTAGTGAAGATTAATTCTGCTGCAATTTATGTTCCACTTATCCACACATATTTTCAACAACAATATGTGCTACCCTTCTTTGATGTCCATTGCAATATGGATCCATGTTTTGGAACAACATTCCGACCTTAACTAGATAGTATTCTTGGAAATATAATACTATTCGTATTTCTTTTTTCAATTCTTGATAATTCTAGAAGTACTCAGAAGAATTTAACTTCCAATGGTTTCCCTCCAGATAACATTCGAGCATCAATAATGCTATCCATTGGTGGATTTCTATTCTGACACATGCGCAGGGTCCTATTACATCCACATTGAATGTATGTAACTTCATATTTATTATTAGAAGCACAATTTATGGAGGATTTTAGCCACCATTAAGATATGTCAATTACTAGCAGTGATTTGCACTTAACAACATGTAAAAATTGTAAGAATGGATGCAAAAGGAAGGAAGGGAACACTTTTATTACTGTTTATGCAGATATTACATATGATACAACATAAAGGTTTTCTCTTTTGTAGAAAACTCAATATAGGACTGAAAATAGGAAGCTCATATGAGTAAGAAGAAAGATAGGAAACTTTCCTTGAGAACAGGGCATGTCACTGCATACAACTTGAACTCTTCTTGGGGAAAATTATCTTCAGACCTGCAATTCAACCTCTGAGATATGTCCATGACCTTATATAGATGTATATTGGTCCGCTATAATCTTTGGAACAACTACCCTTTCATGCAAGTGTGCCACCATCAACAAAACTACACACAGTGGAAACTAGTCACTGGAAATCCACACCAAAACTAGTTGTTTCTACCACTTAATTCAAACATGAAACTATATCACTCTAAAATGTTGAACACCATGCTGAAATAATGTAGTAAAGTCTACATGAATCTCTATGAAAATAACTGATTGTTCTCTCCCTCAATATCCAGCTGAAGGATCTCACAATCTCTCAACTAGATAACTGGTTGCGAAGGGGCACATCTCTCAATGCTAGCAAGGGGCACATCACCCAAGATATGAAAATAAAATAGCTTTTCAAATCAAATGAAAATTGGCCAAAATATGTGAATTGGGGTGCTCATACGTCTTTTATAACTCTTCATTTACCTTTTATTTCCTTCTAGAGTTTTCTCATGAAAATATCAATAAAATAATAATTAATATTATTTTAATGAGAGGATAGAAGTTAGCCCCCCCTTTCTAAATCAAAATTAGGAAAATATTTCTTAGATTCCTTTCTTGATTTCTTAACAATTACTAATCATTTATCTTCTTTTATTAGCAAAAATCTAGAAACTTTTGCCTTTCCACTTTCCTGTTGCCATTCCACTTTTTAGTTGCTTTTCTCTAGATTTCTTAAGAGATACAACTCATATGTATTATCCATATTCCTATGTTCCCTATTGAGCCACCTAGATCAATTCCATCTGATAAACAAATATTATAAAATTAAATATTCAAAATTGTGTCCCTACATCACCCTTTCATGATTTGATTTAATTACAGAAGGTAACTATAGGCCAAAATTAATTCCCTGATAAATTAATTAATTTCCACTTGCACCCATGGGAATCTAATGGGATAGTGGTTGCTCCATGGTGCTACAAAATGGGTACATGACAAAGCATGAGCTAAGTTCCCTTGAGGAGTGGTTGTGTATCAGTCGAGGTCAAGTGAAGATGAAACTGCCATAGGAGTAGTAGAAGAAAAGCCAATAGTTGGGATATTAGAAGGAGTGTAGAGGGAATAGTTGCAAATATTCTTGAGTGTCTTGCTAAGGAAATCAATGAAACCAGTGGGTTGGAATATTACCTATGTCAAGGTACAGAGAGAAATGCAACAACTACCATGGAAAATGCAGTTGATGTACTAGAGAACATGGACCAGATGTAGAGTCCATGGAAGCAAAATGAGAAAATAATGAGGGGTTCACTAGCGAGGCAATAGAATATCATGTCCATTCATATTGGGGGTTTGAATACTCCTAAAAACCTCAAATATATATTGCCTCGTATTAAGGGGTAAAGGGGGGGTTTTTAATTTGACATAGTAATATAAATATTAGGGGTTATTTTATTTGGGTGGGTTGAATAATAACCTCCAAATCGTGGGATATATTCATACCTCCAAATCATGGGCTCACTTCATACCTCTAAATCGAGGGTTGGATTCATACCAATCCTATTTTTTGCTAAGGATTAACCTCCAAATCGCGAGCTAGATTCATAACTCCAAATCATGGGATGGATTAATATTAGTCCCAACTGATGCTAAGGAATAACCTCCAAATCATGGGTTGTATTTATACATCCCAATCATTGAACTTATAAAATCTTCTTTTTTTAGAATAATTTCCTTCATGAATGGGATTTATCTAAGCTTTCATTGGCTCCGAGACCATGAAAATGGGTAATCAAAAAAGAAAATAATAAAATTCATAAATGTGATCTTCCCCTTGATGAGATGTGCTCTTGAATTCCTAGTCAATTGTGCCTCCATCAATAAATGTGATATGTCCTTTTAAATTTCTAATGTTGTTTGAATAATTCAATGTGATATGTTCCTCCATTCAGTTGTTGAGGTTCAAATTTTTATGATGCAAGCAATTTTCGCATCCATATTTTGTCACTCATTGAATTCCTTGTGGGTCCTTCATAGTTTGCTATTTATTTTATACCACTTGCAGTCCAACTGGGAAGGAAATGCTCTGGAAACTCGTGTCTCCATAGTTTTTAATATTTATATCGAATTATGGTGCTCCTCCATGCATCTACCACGTAGAGGCGTAAATCAACCTATACAAATTTTCCGTGGGTTTAAATTTTCTACTCAGTTGCATCGAACTCAACAATTAAACTTATTTTTTCATTTTTGCATGAATCCTAATTTACATTTATGTGATTGTTACAAATTAAAACAAAAAACGAAAAAAATCATCCTCTAAATGCATGTCTCCCCCCCAAAAAAACTTATTTTTTATGCACATAAGGGCCAACTCATGTAAATAAATAAAAAGAAAAAAACATATTCCATCTCTTCAATATATGCATACCTTCCTTTGCATTTGCTCTTAAACATCTTTATATACTTTTATTTTGCATAAAAAACAAAAACAAAAGAGGATTGGTAGAACTCCAATGCTCAATGGTTGTTTCAACCAATGTTACAAATATCGGCGTGGCGCAGAAATCAGTAGGGTCCAGGAAACATCGTTTCGGGGTATCTCGACAGAACATCGGCAAAAATCGGACAAAAAATCGGCAAACTTAAAAAACACAAAAATGTTCTTTTTTTTTCAATTTTTTAAACATCTAAAGCAACAATAACATCAAATAAACACATTGCCACATGAATATGGAAAGAAAACCCATATATAAGATATATATATCTAGATGTCTAGACTCTAATATTAAAACACAATTTTAAAACACAATATTAAATTGTTATACAAATTTTAAAACACGATATAAAATGTTATACACATTTTAAAATGTTAATATTAAAACATAATTTTAAACCACAGTGTTATAATGTTATACAAATTTCAGCATAAAAAAAGCTAGAACGAGAACCGTCACGAATTTCAGCCTCACCACGAACCGTCGAACAGTTGGACCAACATCAATAATTAGGAGGTTTCGAGTGCTTATGAAAGAGAGCCTGATATCAATGTCGGCAAAGCTTTACTGTAAATTGTAGTTTCGGCAAGCCAAGCGTCAAGCGAATTAGCGATGGCTAGCAAGGTGGCTACAAGTTTCAGCTTTCACTTCACGGTTTCACAGTGCACCTCAATCAATGACTCAACAGAAACCGCGGGCTAGGGTTTCCGTTTCCCTATAACGAATTAATTTGATTTTTAAAGAACTGAAATGAAATAACTCAATTTTTCAAATGAATTGAAACAAATGAGAGGAATTCTAGTGTGGTCTTGAATTTAGCCATGGAATTCCCGCGGGATTTAAAAGTAAAAAATGGACATTTTTAACCTTGTCCCAAAAATCGCGAGTCGACGGTGATATCTCGACGACTTTTCTGGCAAATATCGGCGATTTTTCGGGCAAATATCGACGCAATTTTTTGGCTGATTTTTTCTTGAAAAGGGGCCTCCAAAAAATCACGATTTTTCGACGTACCACGAAAAATCGGCCGATATTTGTAACTATGGTTTCAACCAAACCTTGCTCTACAACAACCAAGAAAAGTGAGATCAATCTTTTTTGGCTCACTGGAACCAAGAAAAGTTAGATCAATCTCTCTTGACTAATTATTTATTTCAACTTTTTGTATTCTTCTTTGACATTTTAACATTTCCAATTAGGAATAGTTGTTAGATTGAGTTATATTTGGCACATTCATAACTGTAATTTTAATTTTTATATACAAGGAATCCATCTTAATATTGTATTGGAACTTACATGAACATAGGTGAAAATCTAAATTCTTATTTACATATGCTATGTGTTATCGTTACCGTGAAATGGTATCATATAAGTTTCACCATCTCTATATATTTATAACTATTGCATGCTTGAAACTTAACAATGGATATTTTTCACTCTCCTGTAAAGATAAAAAAACCAGATATAACCCAAGAAAAGATAACTAAATGTTGTTAATTCCCTTGCTTGCAAGAATAAATGTAAAGGAAGTGGAGGCAATTCATGGCATGTTGTGAATGACCCAAATCCAAGCTATGATATGATCATATGGTTTTATTGGAAACTTGTAAGAGGGATTTTTCTATGTTCATTTGGGTTCAAACATCAATGCTGTTTTTTTTATAGGGAGGTAGGGAAGTCCATCCACGAAACGGTTTCAATTCTTCATTTTTATGGAGTTTAATTTATTAATCTTATAGAAAGCATGATCTCTCTATGGCTATACTTGTATTTACATGATATAAAATTGGTAGATTGATAGGTTGTGGTGTGAAACATCTACAATTCTAATTTTTCTAAGCATTGCACTAACTATTGGACTATCGATCTTTTACATTATTTGTTACATTGATCTCTTGACTGGGTTTCCTTTTACGCATTTTTCCTTCCCCGTTACTATTTCATTTAGTCTTTGACTATCCAATGCTACAAATTGATTAGTCGCTCCTACAATCCTGGTGGGATCATTATTAACATTATACTATTATTTTATTTAGCATAATGTTTGCTTATACTAAGATGCATTAGGGATCTTGTTTGTTACAACTTGATAATACGATATAAATGGGGTATTAAAAAATGGGTTGATAAAAATGGATACCTACAATATCTGGTGAAACTAGGGGTTTTCTTAATTGGAAAGGTATATTGGGAGGGGGGTCCAACAATACAATTTTAGGAGGCATTTCGCAATATTTAGTGAAATTAGGGATATTCTTTAATATCTTGTGAACGATCATGCTACGTAACAAGATCACTAAGTGAACCCCTTGTGGAAAAAATTAATGGAATGCAAGTCATTCATGAACTTGCATAAATAGATAAAGAAAGTTATAATCAAGATAAAGCGATTGATTATTTGAAGAATACGGAAACCAGACTACATATTGGAGAAAGAATACTTGTAGGAGATATGCAAGAGAAGGAGAAGAAGAAGGACCCTAAAGAGGTCTATGATTTCTTTAATAAGTGTTTTGTTTGTGTTTGTTTAGGGTTAGACTGCATTGATATGACTATGTCTGAGAAGAATCACAGTATTGAAATTGCAAGGGTTGTGTATATGGATTAAGACCATGATGTTGAGAGCATGGAAAGAGTGGAGATGAGAGATGAACAAGCTGCTAGCAGCAATTATGAATAAAGCTTGGAGATGGCCTCATGAAAGAATGCCAAGAAAGCACAACAATCACACAATGAAAGAAAAAGATAACCTAGGAAGAAGACCATAAGCATCCAAGGAGGCTTGGAAGTGGAAGGAGAAGATAAGAATCGCAGAGTTTCGGGTATGGATCCTGAAGAAGAAAAATAAATTGAATTATTAAAATTTTATGAATCATTGTATAAGCCTAGATGAGGCTAAGACCAACAAGCATGTTTTGTCATGTATTTGATTTTTTGATACGTTTCTAGGCATGTATGTATTTTTATTTTATTTTTTTATGTTGTAGGATCATAGCTAATTTTTTTATCTATAAGAAGACCTAAGTGATATCACTTAATAGCAGCGAAAATTTGTTGAAATAGCTAACACAGAAGATGAAGTTATTGAAGAAATAATTAAAGGGGATAATGTTGAGAGTAATTACTTATCAAACCCATAAACAAGAGAATTTATGTCAAGTTAGTGCAGTGAAGCGTTGTAGGGATCGAGATATTCCTAGTTAGATCAAATTAGTCAGATAGGAATCATGGCATTTTAGCCATCAATCAGTTCAATCGATAAGTAGTAAGTTGGTTCATAATTGCATTAAAGGTGTTTTGAAAAATAATTAATGTGATCATGATCAATTTATATCATTTCAAATTCAAACCACATAAGTGTCTACAATCGCAATAAATACTTTTGTAGGAAAGAGTTATAGTGCCATTTTTTTCCAAATAGGACATAATTTCTCATTTACCGAGTTGAACGCAACTGCATGTAGTCACTTAGTTCAGTCAATACTTAGGTCATCAATGTCATTTACTTCAGTCAATACTTAGGTCATCAATGTCATTTACTTCAGTCAATACTTAGGTCAAATTACTTGCTTTTCAAATGATTGCAAAACACCACAAACATGCTCGAATTTTTCCACTGCGTATTTTTCAAGATTAAAAGTTCAAACAACTTCATCTATGGTAGAGTGTGAGGTGGAGTTTTCATTTACACCATGAAAAATATTGTTTCAACCAAATGAGTCTTCACTCAGTGAAACTATGCCATAGCGCTTGCAAATGAGATATTAAATAATACCCCTAATTTCACTAGATTTTAATAAATACTTACCCAAATATTTTTGTTGAGCCTCCATCCCAATACATCTTTCTAATTTTAAAACCTTGTTTTTACTAGATACCCTTTTTATAGCCCATATCCTACATCTCCCAATACCTACAATATATTCACCTTATTTTTCACAATTTAAGAAGGAGGTGATAAGATGATGGTGAACAAGATGAAACCTCCATCTTTGAATCCCTTTATAAAAACTCTCAAAACTACTTTGTTTTAATCCCATGATCCCATACCTAAATCTTGCGCTATGCCTAGACATTTAGGCTTTTTCCCGTCGGTTTGAATCGAAAATGCGAAACAATAAGAACACTTCAACATTTATTATCATGCAAAACAAAGCTAAATATCTAATATACCCCAAGGCATTTAAGTGTCTAACGAATTGCATTTGTACATCTCTAATGAAAATTCTTTAAGATTCCAAAGGTGTATGTTTTGAATCTCCCTACAGTGTTGTGCTTCTCTACTCTACACATAGCAAAATGACCTACTTCAAGCATTCGAACTTCAAAACCCTTCCAAGCTTTGAAAAATCGAAAGCCTATAAAAAATGGGAATAAATGATCCCGATGCGAGCTTAGAACAGAAGAAGAAAACCAATGAAGTGGAGATGTCACCTCTGGAATTTCACAAGATCTACTGATCTTTCCTTGAAATACATAGTGGCTTCTTTTAAGTATCAAGTCCTTGGATTTCTTGCTGGAAAATGCCAAAACCAAAATCGAATCAGAAAAGAGAAACAAAGAGTTAATATCCTAATTGAAAGGAGGATCCCAAGTGCTTTGATACCAATTATGATCCACACCATGTGCAAATTTTAATACCTATAATTGTTTCCAAAACAAATATTTGACTATTTTTCATTAAGCAATCATAAGTTTGTATATCCTTACATGAAGAAAACCAACTCAACAAACATTATAATAATCCCTATCAGTAGAGACAATTCTCCATTTTTGCATATAGAAGAGGGATTTTGGCATTCTTCTTCATGTGTAAAAAAAATCTAGATTGATTTGGATTTACTTTTCCACTCAAGCCCCTATTTCATAAGATCCAAATGACAAAGCTACCCTACAGGATATCAATGATTATCTTGGGAAGTTCATTGAAGTAGCATAGCCAAAGTATTAACTTAACACAGAGAGGCAAGAGAGTCCAGAGCACAAAGGCTCACTCTCATACACACAGGAATGGTGTGAAACCAATTCAATTATTAATGGAGAAATAGTTACAATATATAGATGAAAACCACCATAACAAACCAGATACTAGATCGATAAGATGTGGATCTCAAACCTCTACATGCTAGTTATAGAAGGTACACCTCAACCCAATCCCTAGTATTTCTACATTATTCCAACATACCCCCTTAATGTAGAAATGGATTTTCTACAACACCTAATTTATGCCTAAGAATTTCAAAGTGAATCTTGCCAACAAGTTTGGTAAATATGTCAATGATATCATCACTTGTGTTACAATAAATAAGTTCAATTTCCTTAGACTCAATCTTTTCTCTGACAAAATGATGTTGCATCTCAATGTGCTTTGACCTTGCATGATAAACTGGGTTGTGTTCCAATTTAACTGCGCTTTGATTGTCACAATGTACTTTTGTTGGTTATGTCTGCTTTTTAACAACATCTTCTAGAATCCTCCTCAACCAAACAGCTTCACATGTTGCACTAGACATGGATTTATATTCAGCTTTTGTGGATGATAAAGAAACAGTTGGATGTTTCTTGCTGCTCCATGATACGACCCCGGATCCAATGTTGAATGCATATCTTGTAGTAGATCTTCTGTCATCTTGATTTCCTGCCCAATCAGAATCAGAAAAACCTCCCAATTGAACATCAAACTTATCACTATATAAAAGACCAAAGTTCATTGTCCCTTTCAGATATATAAGGACTTTCTTTGCAGCTTTCCAATGGATTTCATTTGGCTTAGACATAAATTGACTAAGAACACTGACTGCATATGATATATTTTCCCTTGTAATAGTGAGATAATTCAAACTTCCCACCAGTTGTCGATACAAAGTACCATCTACATCCTTTGTTCCATCTTCACTGCACAGCTTCAAATTCTATTCTAAAGGAGTCAATGATGCTTTGCAACCACTCATATTAAATATTTTCAATATTTCCCTCACATACTTACTTTGAGTGATCATAGTCTTGCCAGATTCTTTCCAAACCTCAAGTCCCAAGCAATAGTGTAATTCTCCAAGATCTTTCATTTCAAATTCCTGTGACAATTGATTTTTTATTTCTACAATCAACTTACATGCATTTCTTGTAATGATGAGATCATCCACATATAAAGATATTAAACCAACATTTCCTTCCTTATCTTTCTTCACATAAAGGTTAGGATCACTTTTACTTTTCACAAACCCTTTCTGACTAAAGAAGGTATCAATCTTTGTATACCATGATCTAGGGGCATGTTTCAATCCATAGATAGCTTTCTTTAATTTACATACAAGATTCTCTTGTCCTTTTCTGTACAAAGCCTTCAGGATGGACTAAGTACACTTCTTCTTTTAATTCACCATTTAAGAAAGCAGATTTTACATCTAATTGATGGATTTTCCAGTTATGTGTTGTAGCCAATGCAACCAGAACTCTAATTGTGTTTAACTTTGCTACTGGTGCAAAAGTATCCTCAAATTCAATTCCCTCCTTTTGAGCATAACCTTTTGCGACTAATCTAGCTTTAAATCTGTCAATGCTACCATTAGATTTAAACAACCATTTACATCCTGTGGGTGTCTTATTCTCTGGTAACTCTATTATTTCCCAAGTCTGATTCTTCATTCATAGCTTCAACCCATTCTTCTTTATCTTTGGCTTGTTTATAATTCATTGTTTCATTGACATTCATTACATTAGTCATTATACCTTGTAGGAGAATGAATCTTTCTTGTTGACCTTCTTGGTACTACATTGCCTATAGGAGTTCCATCCATTATCCTTCTGCTTTCTTTTTTATCTTCATCTGAATTGACAGAAGTACTCATGCTGCTTTCACTACTTCTGTTGCTTTCACTGCTTCTACTGCTTTCGCTATGTTCCTGCTGCTTCTCTTGCGGCGGCTCCAATTCCTGCTCTTGGACTATAGAATTTAATTTAACATATTCATCATTGTCAGTAAGAATATGCCTTTTCTCAATTTTATCACTTTTATTTGCATGTTCATGGAACACCACATCTCTGCTTGCAATTAACTTATGAGAGCTAGGATGAAACATCTTATAAGCTTTATGATCATTGCAATATCCAACAAAGACACATTCAAGTGATTTTGCATCTAACTTCCTTCTCTCATCTTTTGGTATGTGTGCAAAAGCTTTACAACCAAAAATTCTTAGATGTCTAACTTCAGGTTTGTACCCATGAAAGACCTCAAAAGGTGTTTGAAGGTCTAATTTCTTTGTTGGACTGATATTCTTCAAATATACAATAGTATTGACAGCTTCAGCCCAAAAACCATTTGAGATATTCTTACCTTGGAGCATGCTACGTGCACATTCTACCAGTGTTCTGTTCTTCCTCTTAGCAACTCCGTTTTGCTGAGGAGTGTAAGGCACTATAAATTGTTGTTGGATTCCATGATCCTTACAGTACCTCTTGAATGCTCCAGAAACATATTCACCCCCATTATCAGATCTGAGGATTTTAATGCATTTGCCTAATTGTTTTTCAATCATGGTTCTGAATTCCTTAAAGTACTCAAAGACATCACCTTTTCTTCTTATAAAATAGACCCATGTATATTTGGATCTATCATCAACAAAGATCAAAAAATACCATGCACCACCTAGTGATCTGGTTTGCATAGGTCCACATGCATCAGAATGGATTAACTCAAGCAAATTAGTTTGTATTTTCTCTTGATGTGTTGGGAATTCATCTCTATGTTGTTTTCCAAGTGCACATGCACTACATTCTACATGTTCATTCTTTATTACATGAAGACCTTCAACCATAGATTTCTTTTGAAGCAACATAAGATCATTATGGTTAATGTGCCCCTACCTTTGATTCCAAAGTTCCTTTGTTGTGATTACAATGGATACCAATTCTTGATGACTGCCTTTGCTCACATCCAACTTATACAATCCTCCACACCTTGAACTTGTAACTACAATCTTGTAATGATCTCGAATATCTTTAATATGACATTGATGCTTACCAAACTCCACTTTCAGGTCATACTCAGTTATGGCAAAAACATATATTAAATTCTTTTTAATACTAGGTACATACATGACATTATAGATCTGTTTCAATTGACCATCAGGTAAATTCACATTTATTATTCCATAACCCTGCACTTTGTGCGACCTGTTATCACCCAAATAAATATGAGTGCCATCTATCTTTTCATGATATTCATCGAACCATTCTTTCCTACAAGACATATGAGTAGATGCGCCTGAATCTATGAACCATGCATTCTCATCATTCGTATCAGCGGACAAAGAAGCTTCAGAAATGAACAATCTGAGATTTTTAAATCCATTAACTTCAGAGGTATTTTCAATTGCAAAATTCCCATTGTGATTTTCATTGTAGTTTCTATTTCTATGATACTTCTTCTGATAACAATCTCTAGCGAGGTGTCCTGGTTTGCCACAATAATAACATTATATTTCATTTCTATCAAAATCAGTCTGAGCCATACCTGTCTATTTTGTATGAGATTTGCCTCTGTCTCCGTTCCATGGTTTGCCTCTGTCTCCGTTCCATGGCTTGTCTCTATGTATATCGTCCTCTTGCCATTAGTGCGAGATCTGAACCTTGAGCATCCAAATCATAATTATTCATCCTTTATTCTTCTTGTATGAGAATACCTGTGAGTTCTACGAAATTCGGGGGCTTTTCTCTCACTGCAAATGTCGAAATAAACACTCTGTAATCTGGCACTAAACCTTTTAGTGTGATCGTTACTAGATCAGTGCTTCCTACGATCTTACCTATATCTCCCAATTTATCACTAAGATATTTAATGCGAGAAATAAATTTACTTACCCCTTCATTTGTTTCCATTTTGATTGACTACAATTTGTACTTCAAAAACAATACCTGATTTGCATGAGTTGTTTCGCATAAGCTTCTGAGCATTTCCCATGTCTCCGTAGACATCTCACAGTTTCTGATGTGAGGAATTATGCTATCTTTCACGGACATTCGTAGTGTCACCTTGGCTTTAGTTTCCCTCTTGCTCCATTCGGGAACCACGCAGGACCGGTAGGTTTCTGCACATCATCGATCACAATCGACCATGCATTGAATGCTTCAAGGACGGTCATTAGCTTGAATTTCCAGTTGACATAGTTCTCACCATTCAATTTAGAAGCTTCATTAATGTTGGAATCAACTAAAGGTGGATTTTCCATCTTACCTTCACCCAATTCCAAGGCAGCAAAAAAAAAATTTAGCTACTGTCACACAACAGAGTTCTCTTCCCAATGTTAGAAGCAACCACGGCTTCAATCTTCCACACTGCAGACTCTACACGCAGTATTCACCAAATATTGGCATCGATCTCAGGAACTACTATTAGGAAACAAGCGATCTTCTCCGAGCAACCAGCTACAATCTTCTCCCAGCAGCGTTCTCCCAATTTAAAGAGGATCATAAAGGAAATGAATCATATGACTCCAGGTGAGCATCAATTAATAAACAGATGGTCGATGCGATCTCCTTGAGTGATCTGTTCTCTAATGGAGACAAGCAATAAACTTCTTCAAGTTCCTATTGAACAATTATTTGGGCAGCGTTTAGTTCAGATTGGGCAGCGTTTTCCCTTCAGCAAGATCTTTCAGCGAGAAAACAGATTAGACAAGACCGATACGATTGAGCAGTTCGTCCTGCGATTTGAACAACGTTCTCTTATTTTGATTGGGCAGCGTTTTGCCTCTCTCACCCCACCATGATTGGGAAACGTTCTCTCAGTGCACCCACAGCGTGAATCAAAGCACCACAGCTTTCTTCTCAACGCCTCAACTCACAGCCTCACGGCTCTGATACCATATTAACTTAACACAGAGAGGCAAGAGAGTCCAGAGCACAAAGGCTCACTCTCATACACATAGGAACATAGGAATGGTGTGAAACCAATTCAATTATTAATGGAGTAATAGTTACAATCTATAGATGACAACCACTATAACAAACCAGATACCACATCCACAAGATGTGGATCTCAAACCTCTACATGCTAGTTATAGAAGGTACACCTCAACCCAATCCCTAGTATTTCTACATTATTCCAACACAAAGGAATGACAATATTCATGTGCTCGCATAGTGTTGAATTTGCACGGGATAAAGGTCTTCTAGAGTCCATTCTTTTATAGTTGGACATCTGAACTTTCCTCCGAGAATTGGACAAATATAAATTACCTTTTAAGTGCAATACCTACCTACATATGGACATTTTACAAAACAACAATCAACAAGTTGCTCCTTCACCTACTTTGAAACACCTTAATTCTCAAATGAACCTAGAACAAAACAATAAAAAGAAGGAACTATGTGCACAATCAAATAATTAAAGATCACGAAAGGTTATTCTTTTTAACTCCAATCTATGTTATTCTCTAAGTGTCTTAGAGCCCTTCATAAAAATAAAGGAGAGAGGGAAGTTTTGACCTCAAAAGGACACTCCCTAATCCATAGAGATAATGATCCCTAAAGCAACAACAAACCCATGCAAAACAACAATACCCTCTAACAAAAGAGGAAGGATGTCATATCCAATGGTCTGATGCCAAAAAAGAAAATAATTAGACTACCAAAGATATATTCATCCAACTCTTCAATGATTGAAAAGTTGTAAAAATAATTGTATTTAAATACATATTTCATAATTTTTTTAATAAAATATTGTTCTTCCAAATTTTACCCTATCAAAGAAGACATCATTTGACAATATGTTGAGATCCATTAATATTTTGTAATTATTTGTTAAACATTAATATAATGTAATTATTTGTTAAACATTAAAGAGATTCGATTCATAACTACCCGACTAAGGAAAAATGACCAAGAAAATATCATTACATAAGTTAGCCCATCTTCATAACTAACCAACTAATTTAATAAATGACTTAGAGCTAGATCTAGAATCCCAAGCCTTAAGTTTTAGCCAAAAGTAGATAGCTAATTATTTGTTAAACATTAAAGAGATTAGATTCATAACTACCCAACTAGTGGAAGATGAGCAAGAAAATTATCATTATATAAGTTAGCCCCTCTTCCTAACTACCCAACTAATTTAATAAATGACTTAACTAATTTAATAAATGACTTAGAGCTAGATCCAGAATCCCAAGCCTTAAGTTTTAGCCAGAGGTAAATAACTAATTATTTGTTAAACATTAAAGATAATAGATTCATAACTACCCAACTAATGGAAGATGACCAAGAAAGTTAGCCCATCTTCATATCTACCCAACTAATTTAATAAATGACTTAGAGCTAGATCCAAAATCCCAAGCCTTAAGTTTTAGCGAGGTAAATAGCTAATTATTTGTTAAACATTAAAGATAATAGATTCATAACTACCCAACTAATTAACTACCCAACTAATGGAAGATGACCAAGAAAAATATCATTACATAAGTTAGCCCATCTTCATAACTACCCAACTAATTTAATAAATGACTCCAGAAAGCCATTGCACTTACAAGTCTGTCTTAGCCAAATAACCTCAGCACACGTCTCCCAAACAAAACTCTGATTGCATTTACAAGTCTGTCTTAGCCAAATAACCTGAGCACAAGTCTCCCAACAAAAGCCTGACTGCACTTACAAGTCTCTCAGCCAAATAATCTGAGCACAAGCCTCCAGCCAAATAATCTCAGTATAGTTTTCTAATCAAAGATTTTATAATAAATCTATTCAAGCAATTACGAAGCATGTGATGTAGAATATGTACCCCATCCCTTATTTCCAAAAATGAATGTACCAGCAACCATTAGCTGGCTTCGACTACGCCATTAAAAAAAAAGTCTCTCAACTGCATATGCTCCATGGACACGCACTAAAACGCGTGGTGTCATGGTGTAGCTGGATTTCACAAGAAATTAAATATTATTTTTGAAATTAGTTGTTAAATATTTTGATTTAAGTATTTTCATAATAATTGAAATGATATATCATTAGTATAACGTTATTGAAATGATATATCATTAGTATAATGTTAGTGTGATTGTGATGATTTCTGAATACATTTTAATGAAAGGCATCCAAAGCTAGGGAGGATTAAAATAACGAGAGAACATGATATTATAATTAGGGAAAGTAATGTAAGTTTGAGAAGTTCAAGGTCAATTAGTTTTATTTTTTTTTAAATGAGGAAGTGGTCAAAACTCTTTGTGTCATCCTCCATTAATGAAAGTAAAAAAATAAGAAAAAGTTTCAAAAAAAAGGAAGTGGTCAAAACTCTATGTGTCATCCTCCATTAATGAAAGTAAAAATATAAGAAAAAGTTTCAAAAAAGAGTTCTCTCACTATTTTATGAGAGAGGCACTCAAATAAGTAAAAAGAAGAACAATCAAAGAAGGGGATACTTAACTACTAGCTCTTGGAATAGTGGATAATTAATTAGTTTTATCTTTTTTTTAAATGAGGAAGTGGTCAAAACTCTATGTGTCATCCTCCATTAATGAAAGTAAAAAAATAAGAAAAAGTTTCAAAAAAAGAGTTCTCTCACTATTTTATGAGAGAGGCACTCAAATAAGTAAAAAGAAGAACAATCAAAGAAGGGGATACTTAACTACTAGCGCTTGGAATAGTGGATAATTAATGATTGGTATTAGTAAGTTAACTATTGTGTGTGACGGTGAATAAGAGGACCAAAACCATTGAAGTTTAATATGACTAAGAATAATACAAGATTCGTTATAATCATAAATTATAATCATAGTGAAGAGAATTATGAAGTGTTGTATGAGGTAGGAAACTCCATGTGCACATTCTTACTATTACTATATGTGTTAGGTATGTCAAAGAGTGAGAGTATATTTTGTTTAGTAGAACTTATTTGAGTTTTGTAAGGTAATTTTATCTTACGAAAATTGAGAAACCTAATGGTATAATGGTTTGGTTTGAGGGTAACTTCTGAGATAGAAAGAACAAAATGTCTTTAGAAATTCTATGGTTGGGTGGTTCCTAGATCTATACAAGTCAATTTTTTGGAAAGACCTAATTTTGAAAAAAAAAGATAACTATCTTAACTATGATGGTTACTTTTATGTTATTAAGATCACAATTATATTCATTTTATTGATTAATGATATAAAAATTTATTCTATAGTATGCATATGAAAAGGAAAATACAAAAGGAAATTATTCCTAAGAAATAGAAATAAACTCATGTATTTATATGTATATATAGATTTATACTAAAAGTATATTCAAATATATAGTTATAGATGGTATATTTGTTTGTATTTTTGTTTAAGACAAAAGAATTTCAAACCCAAACCTTATGGAAAATATATCTACAAATATAGTCTTCATAATTTTTAGGAACCGAGTAAGTATCTCTAAGTTTATATTAATTTTAAACTCGAATAATAGACCAAATCACATAATAAATATATTATCGAGTCTATTTATTAAAATCTCGAACATAACAAATGAAACAACAACAAATAAATATATATTTTTTCCCCATTTTATAGATAGATAGATAGATAGATATTATACTAGATTTCAAAACAAGCTATTATGATCCTCACATTGAAACAAAATGATAGTATTTTGTTATATAAGAAGCTCAAACGAGAAATTACTTCTCTATCACAACTATTACATATGAGGATAGGGTGAAAACCCTCTTACTTATCATCTTAATAGTCTAAGTAGCAAAACCTATAATAAGGTCAAGCTAAATAAATACAAGGTAATAACCTCATGTTTATACTCGACTCTTATTTTAGATAATGCAAAAGAAATAAATTAAAACCCTTGACGGTCGGTGTAAGGGGAAACCCTCTCTAACTAGTAGGATGAGCACATAAGTACCCTACAAAATCTAAACATATATGATATAAGAATATTCTAGAACATCATGAAGGTAATCTCATTCAAACGGGAACCATATGAGAACAAATTGTGGCAGTAAGCAATGTGTTTACACTTGGTAAGACTAGTGGTTGAATAGCTCTAGGAATCCTTGAAACTACAAAGAGTAAACCATATTAAAAGAAGATACATTTTATACTTGTAATTAATATGGATAATTTAATAGAAGTCGACAAATCTTACCTACAGTCCATCTGACTGACAAATGGTTAATGGAAAAATATAATTCTCATACAACAAAAACAATTTAAATGCAAAAGGATTGGAAGTTCAAGGATTATGTTCTTACTTAGTAAAAACCATCAAAGGGAGTCTTGGTATCTACAAAATATATTCATTGTTAAAAATTAACCTCTATTAAAATTTATAAGGGATATTTAGATATTCCTATTAAGCTATTCAAAGATGGATTATTAATTTACCTAAAGAAAGCATTGGCTTGAACCCCAAGTTGAACTTGAAAATTTGTGCCATCGTAGATGCATATATATAATAGTCTCAAGGGCCACAACACCTAATCCTCCACCAAATTCCTTTTTCTCTCTAATGGAATACAAGAATGTTGAACATGATTTAATGATAATCCCATGAAAAATGTTAACACTTCAACTAATCATCATTTGGTTATGAAATGGTGATACAAGTTTTTGACATCCGTTTGAAAATAGATAGAAAGTACCTACAGTTGTGGACTCATGGTGCCAATCCAAACGCTAGCTTAGGCTAGGTACCCCATTGAAAACCCTCTTCTAAAAAATTCTCAAAAAATCCGACAACAATCAAGGCTCGACAATAGCCAAATTGCCCACACATAAAACTATACACTTACATCATTAAATATGCAAGGATCAAATGATAGTAGTAAACATGGTGTTGACTATATAGAGGAAGATGAATGGATACAAATCGTGGTTGGTATTCGAGGTTAAATCCATAGTTGTCGATCTCATTTTTCGTACCATTCTCACTTACAGAGTAAACAAAACCAAAGAAATATATAGAAACCACACAATGGGACCATTTTGTACGAAAAGGAGGACACCTTGCAATAATGAGGAGGAAGCTTAACCATGCCCTTGACAAAGGGAGGGGTTGATTGGACTTGAGAGCATTGAATATAAGGCATGTGTCTTCCTTGTAAAGAAAGAAAGGGGAATGAAGGGGCAAACACCCCCTTGTGGATCCTTTGAAAGAAGTCCGCCCTAAAAGAAGAAGGATCCCCTAAAAGAACCCTAGAATGGTATAAATAAGAGGATCACCTATCACATACCCCAATTTTGTAAAAATTATGTAATTATTTCATTATATTCCTGAGACATTATGTTAAATTTAATGCTAAGTAGGAATTGATGACTCAGCAGAGTCACTAGAAATGGAATGTAATTCTGAATATTTTATTATTAATAAATAAATTATGGAGACAACAGCATGGGAGAGATGTTAAAAAGAGGTTACTGGTCAAACTGGTGGATGGAACTAGGTGGAACGGCAAATGACAAGTGGCAGCATCCTCAAACACTTCCTAAGTTGCAGGTGGCAACTTCCCTATATTTGGGGTCATGATTCCCCAAGAAAGTGGAATCTGAGTAGGTGGCTCATTAATTGACAGTTAACCCAACAAAGGCTTAGGCAATCTTTTAAATAGTACTCAATGAACTGAGCTGGGGTTCAAATTGTTCTGGAGGGAGAATACATTCAGGTGAATGTTATTCAGGAGTCCCATTGAGGAAGAGGGAAATATACAGTAAGGAAGTTGTTTGAGAGGAATGCTGCAGTAACTTGGTTCCATTGTAGCTGTTTGGGCTGAGTGAATTATTTGTTGCACCTAGTTCCAGCCAGGGAGACCAGAGCAAGCTCGGGGGTCCTGAGAAGTGTTGTCTGGGCACTTTCCAGGAGTTGGTAGGGAGGAACAGCCTCCCATTGCTGTTGTTGTCCACAGAAACAAGTTCTGTCATTTATTCCCTTCTGTTTGTTAAGTCTGAATAAATGTATGATGAGTTTATTTCTATATGTCTGAAAAGTAATTAGTTAGTAAAATAGTATATCAGAGTAGCAGTAGTTAGATTTGGTATAGTTATTGTGTTTCAACATTCTTTAATATCATTATTATCTTACTGATGAGGTCTTTTAATGCATGCTATACAATAGTAATATTGTAAGCAATGGCTTATTATTGTAAATTTTAAACCTAGTGTAATTATTTTAGTTTAATAGATAAGTAGGGTTTTAGTATAAAGTAATTATTCTCTGGAATTACAACTCGTTTAAATAATCATAGAAACAGAAATAAACATGGCTACATAAATTACATTATTTGTACTTGAAGGGATAATAAGTAAAAGCTATGTACCCAGTATTTATACCCTGTGTTTTACAAAACCAAATATACAATCATAGGAAACAGTATTAAAATATAACCAGGTATATTACAGTATCGATAGCATTATCAATATCGTTGCAGAACATTTGTAGCCACAGTTAGGTTATGTATGTCAGGGTACAAACCCTAGTCAAGGTTTGATCAGTTCTAAATCCATTATATAAATCAAACACAAACCCTAGCTAAAGATTATCCATTCATTATCTATCAAACAAAACGATTGTGCAGAAACCCTAACAGAACTACATCACATAGGATTTATTAACAGATAAATAAACTAGTTATTGTTTTAGGAACAATAGAATTAACAGAAACATAGCTAGCTCAATATCGAGCTTAAGCATTATAGTATTATCCTCCCTTAAAACTTTCAGGTACCAACAGAATCATGATCGATATAACAGAACGGTATCTTAGCTCATTATCGAGCTCAGAACTGTTAGTTATATCCTTCACTTGACTCACAGTATCGACAGAGTCATAATCATAACAACCGAACAAGCAACTACACAAAAGCACGACCGTGGTGTTTGAGTCGAACCCAACCACTCCAGTTTCCACAACGAGAATTTTATCGACAGAGAATTTACTTAGTTATTAATTTTTACCACAAAAGAAAACAAACAGAACAATGTTCAGCTCATTCATCAAGTTTAACCTACGGTTACTATCTTTATTTCAGCTCACATTTTTTCCAACAGAGTCGTGTTCAGTTAATAGCTTAAGCATTTGAATGTAAATTACCACTGAAAATTAGTTCGGGTCAAACCCTACTAGCCCAGTTTGAACAAACAAAACCAATGCTACAGAATTAAGACCATGTTTCCACCTACGGCCGCAACCCATTTTATTAATGAAAGCATTTACATAAACATAGAAATTTAAAACACACGCCACACACCAGTTCCATTATACAGAATGACTGTAACAAGTCATATTATAAAGCTTAAATTCATAGGAAAAATGTATGAGCAAAGCCAATGCTCATTAGTTAAGACATTATTCTACCTATAGACGAGCCACAAATCTACTGCATAAGTGGATTCAAAACTTAAAAATTTACTACTACTGTACATAGTTCAGAATTAAAAATGCACGCATTTAAACAAGCCATTATATAGGTAACACTTTATATTAAGTCGAACTCAAAAACCTGGGTGTTAACCCTAAAACATTTTAAAGTGCTGTAACGAAATTAAAACCCCAAGGCCGTAGCTTCATCTACAGAACAGGCCCACAGCTTGTTTATTTTATACAATAATTCTTCTAGGAACCCTAACTACCACAAGAAAAACGAATAAAATTACATATGACTGCAACCATAACATTCCACACACATCACAGGGTTAAACCTGTCCATGAACTTTGGAAACGAGCAATTACAAGATCAAACAGAACGGAGCTAGCCACAAGGGTGGATCTTTCAAGACCAAACCCTAACCATCCTAACCACCAACAAGGAGGAAAATTCCATGGTGAAAACTAGGCTTACCCGGCTAAGCCATTCGTCGAAGCCTTGTGCCATCCACGCCTTCAGGAAGGGCCAGGACCTGCAACAACAGTGTAGTATCAGTTACAGACTTTAATTTTGTTAAACCATTTATTTTAAACTGAAAAATGAAGGAATAACTGTAGCTTACCAGCGAACTTGAATGGAGTTCCAAACTCAGTAATCATCCCGTCAACCACGAGCAGAGAAGGTGTAAACCCTTCCTCGTCACCGAATGAGCAACTGACAGAAGCAAAAGATTTATTCCATGATGGAAGCCGTGACCAAAAACAAGTCCAACGATAATCTCATGCCAGGACCAGACCAGTAAAGGAAGTCAAGGGATAAAACCCTAGGTATTTTAACACACTCATAGCTGTCAACAGCCAAATCTAAGGACTCCCAAACGATAAAAATAATAAGCAAAAGAACTGTAGCAACCTGGAAGCTGTTGCCAATAGCGCCACAACAAAACTCAGACTAGGAGAATTCGCAGAATGACCCGAGCCCGAAGGCGAAGGAAAAATGACAAGGTAGGGTTAGATCAACTGTTTTATATCACCAAACACTTGGCTCTTGATTAACCACGTAGCAGTTTAATTTTCCATGCAGTGGGTCGATACTCCATAGTTCCACGATGACATACCAATTATTGTTAATCAATTAAAATCATAGCAGGGATGTCCAATTATGGTAATGAACCATAGTTCAAACTTGCCAAATATTCCATGTTAACACATGCTTCCGATTTTCGCTTTGGAGAACAATAACACTTGGTCCTACAATCATTACAATCATGCTAATGACAATAAAGTTCAAGCTCTCGATGAGATTCTTATCATTGTTGCTAAGCAAAAACCCATAACATGTGTAAATAAAATTATTGTATGATTCTTCATAATGGATAGTTCACATGTCATCCTTATAATAATCAAAACATTAGAATGATGTTTTAATACCTTGCCTTGTATTCAATAAAAACTTGGTTAGTCAATAGCATTCGAGATTAAGACTTGGAGTCTGTTTCAAACATAGAGCATATGTTAAATTATTATAAAAATTTCCAAGGAGGTAGTTTTCAAGTGAAACAAATGCTAATTGTAAAACCTATCACTAATTTGTATACCCTAGCCTAATGTGAAAGAACAAGAGATATTATATCTCTTTCAATTTTCTAAGTTATTGTAGAGAAGTAGGGCATAAATGAATGACAATTCTATATTGAGATAGCGTTGCACAGATGATTTAAGACTTGTCATTTCTTCATTATGGAACTTTAACTGATGAAAATCAAGTTATGCAACTCATAATAATTGGCTTAAGGAAAGATAGACCCTTGCTATCCTTAATACACAACGAGTTCAATCAAATATGATAATGAAGGACTACTTCCATAAGTGCTTATGGATTTTGCTCAAGTATCATTTATGGAAACAAAAAGTAGATACCAAACAAGGCAAATCCTTAAATTTAATAATAGAAGACAGGTATCGACAGGTCATCTTTGCATTTGCCGAAGATAAGAAAAGTACAAAACTTAGTGATATCTTTAACTCCCAATCTGTGCAATTAAAGTGTAAATCAAAACATGTTTCTGAATTTTGAACTAGGCATAATGCAGGAAGAATTCTACCTTTAAAAGCTTGATAAACCTGGTTAGCATGCGTAGACTGTTCATTGAATGATGTGGTACAACTAAATTGACTTATAATGCTTTAAAGATTATTGCGGCGACCCGACATTACCTGTATATCTGTAAGAGAAGAAAAATCTGTTGCATTAGCTCGGAAGCTAAGTAAGCCAGTCTGTCATGGCAATTCCCCCTTGTGGTTGAAAAACAGAAAAACAATCAGCAACAGTAAAGAAACTCATAATAAAATCTAAGTATAATAACAGATCATTTAGACACATGTATGATCACTTAAACTAATCAAACAGATCAAGGAATGCATTTATAAATATTATATGCTAATTTAAAAATTTTAAATTTTTCAGAAATTCTGGGTTTTGACATCACCACTCTCATTTAATTATATCATCATCACTTGAGTTCCTCTCTTAAGTGGTGCACAATTCCAGAGAGAGAGAGAGAGAGAGAGAGAGAGAGAAGGAGCACTTGTAAGGAGCCTTTTGAAGATGTTCTCTTGAGAATTTTATGGGATATTTGAAGATTATTTTTCTAAGGGTTTTCTAAGGTTCTCTAAGGAGGAGGAGGCACACTTATAGAAGAGGAAGGCTTGAATATGAGATCTATGCTTCTTGGATGGAACTCAATATTTTTTCCTAGTTCTCTAAGGTTCTCCAAGGCATGATCCAGCTCAATTTATTCCCATTTAGAGCTCGATAATTTTTTAAATAAGGTTTTCTTGTTTTTATTTAAAATATTGCAGATGTACAAGACAAGGGACAGGATGATTACTGGACTTTCTGCTTTAGAGGAATTTTCATGTTTATGTTCAATTATCAATGTAGTATGAGGTGAATGTAGAATACTATGGAACATATTGAAGTTTGTAAGGTGTCCTTAGGGACAAATCTTACAATTCATGGTGACAAAATGTACAAAGCATTTAAAAATTCACTAGTTTATACAAATATAATTAAATATTGATGAAGCTCATAACAATGGTAACTAGGACATTCACATATTAATTAGAAATGCAGAAACATTCATTTACTATTCAAAAAGGCAAACATCCATGAGGAAATCAAGCCATACAAATGAAATCATCATTCCACATTTGATACTCAACACATCCATTCCATGAATATGGTGTAATAGAAGGTTGCTTCAAAATTTATTAATATCCAGAAGTATTATAGAATTAGAGAAGGATTTGAATTCATAGAAGAAGATTACAATAACATATGAAGAGTTTTATAGGCTGACATAAACGTTAGATCTAAATCTCATGGATATTTCTGTCTATTCACAACTAGTATGGGCTTGGTTATCTGTGACCCTGTAGTATTGATAAAGTCCCTCTCCCAAGTAATGCATGATAGTACTGCTAGAATCCAAATTATCCTTTTAGAGTTGCTAACTCTTCTTGATACTACCCTTTGTTTACTGCTCATGTGAAAACTAATTTATTGTTTCTTGATATTTCCTTCCCTCCTTTTCAACCTTTTTGTGAGGATCCTTGTTGTGGGGAACCTTTCCTTAAGGTTTGTCCTAAGGTTTATACTTGTCCTTGGGATGAAAAAATTATCTTGGAGTATTTGTGGTCCTTCAAGGAATTTACTAGCATTTTTTCATTTGTGAATTGCTCATGTGATAAGGGTGGTGGGTTTTTGAACGTGATCCTTAGGATAGCTAACAACTAAAATGATTCTGAAAGCAATTGAACTATGGTTGTCCCATTTAATATGTCTTGCATGTCTTCAAATTTCTCATCGTTGTTCCTTTTGCCATTCAATAATTATTGATATTATCCTTGATTATAGAGGTCACCATTACCATCCCAAGGGCCAGTATTTCCTCTTATCAATGCATCCTTAAACAAGCCTTTAAGGAAGGAATTTTTTGTTATGATATTCCCACCCTGGCATGAGCCCTATTCAACAGATTCATTTTTGTTATGAATTTATTGGCTTCTATGATTATGTGAGTATGGGATAAATCGTAATTGTTATGGAAATAGGATATCTAGTAACTAGTTCACAACATTATCATGAATGAGATTTAGGTCATTCTCTATATATTAGGATCACATAGATACCTTGAACCTTGAGAAACGATGATTAGAGTTTGGCATAAGCTTGGGAAATTTCTGATTTTAGTTCAGAAACCACTTTGAGTTGTTAGTCTTCTATCCTCGCTGGGGACCTATGGCGAACTTTATCCTCAACAAGGGTGCAATCCTTAGCCTAGTTCCAACCACTTCAGTGAATGAGGTTTCCCACCATACAACACAATACTGTATAAAATTGCACACACACACACAAGTTCTTATACAATGTTCTATATATTCAACAATTTATAATTGTTGACAAAATAGAATATATAAATTTTAAACTTTATTGTATAGTCTGAAAAAGAAAATACATACTTAGCACAAATATAATCAAACCAATAAACAAACTAGTAATGAGGTTCCCCAAAATACAACACAACAAAACACAAGTCTTGATAATTTTTTGTTTTGAAAAGATATATTAGCCTTTGGGAAAAGTATGAATTGGCATCTAGTGAGCTATCCTTGCTCAAATATGACCTTTTTGTTGGTTTATTTTTATACTCTAATGTCTCTAGACCTTATAGTATTCATCTTTCTGCTTTCATGAGATGTCACCTTTTAGGGGCTTGAGAGGATCTTACAACTTTTCCTGTAGTCTACCCCTACTTCCTATTTTCCACAATGGCATTTCATGTCTGCATGTTAACCCATCCTTGTGGAGATACACTCTTTCCCCACTTTAGAATCCGGAATGATTTTTCTAACTTGGATTGGGGTGTGTAATCAACTTCCCCCAAGTTTTGATTCAAATCCATCAGCAATGTTGTGCCCTCAATTGAGGGCATTAGTTGATTTAGGACTTCATTATCCCTTGGGATGGTAAACTTGTCAGATACATAAATTATCCCAAGCATGGATTTTTGTATTATCCCTTGGGATGGTAGACTTGTCAGATACATAAATTAGCCCAAGCATGGAGTTTTGTATTATTTTTTGGTGATCTACTGCAGAATGTAATCTAATATTTGTATCCTATGGGCATGGGATACCATTTTGGGCCATGTTTTCAATTGTCCTAAAGAAGGGAAGTATTAAGGATTTTGAATCCTTCATTTTATTTCTCATGATCTCTAGACTATTGAATCTGCTAATGCAGCTTTCTATATCCATGTGTGCAACTGTTCTGTCATGAATTCCCACTACTTTCAACTGGACCATCTAGTGTCAAAGATTTCACTATTGTTTGGGATATCCTAGAAGTTTGATATCTTCTTTGTATAAATTCTTGGTTTTTAGTCACATACCTCTTGACTTCCTTGTAAATTTTGTTAAATTCCAAAAATAATTATAGATGGCCTTTTATTGAGGGAAAGTTATTAGATACCCCTAACCATATTATTTTTTTTGTTACTGACAAATTTTTTGTCATTATGGATTCTATTAGCACCTATTTATGTCTATCCTTCCATTCATTTATTGGTCCCTCAAAGATAGAAATGTTCTTCCTTAGTCCATGTGCCTTTAGTTCAAATTTATCAATTTTATCTTCTTGAATTTTTCTTCCAATTCTCCCTCCTTTATAACTTTCCAAATACTATCGACATGTTTTGTTTTCCATTCCTTCTATTCTTTATCTAATTGTTTGATCCTATGCTTCAAAATAAATAGTGTTCTCTCAGGTACTATTGATTGTCTATTGGAAGGGAGTGCATTTGATTTTCTCTATGCATCTGCTAGCTTATTCCTTAAGGAATTCATCTTATTTCTAGATTCATCTAGCTAGAAGCTCAGATCCCTACTATTTTTCTCTTCATCCTCAAGATATTTAATTATTTTTTCATTAAATTATCTTCCTTTGTGCCAGCAAAGAGGAGTTTTCCTTTCTCAGAAAATTAAGCTCTTCAATGAACTTTTGTTATTCCTCCACCATTTGTTGGGTGATTGGGAAAGATTGGATCATTTGAGAACTTTCTAGGTCTCTTATCCTCTTACCTTTATCAAATATTATAGCAATGACTTCATTTTATCCATGAGTTCCTTGTCTTGGGATCACTACAATGTTATGAAACCTTGTGTTTTCATTTTCTAGGCTCTTAACCCTGACATTAAAAATTGGTTTTTTACCTGCAATGCCTTTGCTTTATTGTTGTATTTGACCATAGAAGAGGATTTTTGGAGATATTTATTGTATAGAATGTTGTTAGACCCATGCACCATACATATATCATACTTAATTGGAATGTCAGTGGTATCAAAGGTGACTTGTAGGGTCCTCCATTCACGATGTTTTCTCTGTAATTCTTCTTAGCCATGGGTTCCATTGTAGTGATTTTGAATTTCCTTGTCATGGGATTGTACCATTGCAACATTCTGGACCTGTATTGAGATTCTAACCTCTATGTTCCTTGTACGCCTTCTTGAGCATGTGTTCTCCTTTTTTGTTCTTCTTCCAGGATTTTTAAGGGATCAATGAAATATATCGGGCATATCACTCTTTTCCCATTAATCTTGTGTTGTCATCTCTGAAGTTGGAGTTGTCAAATGCATGATAGAAGTGCCTTCTTTGTACACATCAGACACAATTTTATTGGAATCGAAAATAGAAGAAAAAAGATTAGAGGATGTTTCACCTCCTTTTTGTTGGGACTCTTCATATTGCTCCAAAATTTGCAAGAGGCTCATTGTGGGAGGTGTGTATTCATGGATTCCTTCTTTCGTTTTTTCTTGTTCCTAAGAATCCAACTTAGCCTTCTTATCTTCTAGTTCTTCCTAAGAAAACTCATCTCCTTTCCTATTCTTACCCCCATAGATTCACTAATGACCTATAGCGGGAACTTTCCAAGTTCTTCACTTTCCTTTTGTAATACCTCTTATGTATCTGGGAGTTGGGTCTCCTCTGGTCTTTCGGATATTACTTCTTCAACCTAGGCTTCTTCTATTTTAGGAGAATGAATGGTGATGACCACCATGGATAATGGTGGCGGACTCTCTCTTCTCCCCTTAGTGGTCATGGAATCACTCATCGCATCTCAACCAGAGAGGCAACCCCTATTTTTGATTGTTCTACCATTTTCACTTCCTTTTTCCTCAACAGTTTGTCATTGCTCAAAGCCAAGGGAAAATTAGGTGCAGGATACCTTGTTTTCATATGATCCTCTTGATGTGATTCCCAGAGTATTTGTTGAAAGGTTTCATGCAATTCTTTCTTCTCATCCATTGGCACATTAACACGAGCCCCCAATCTCAATTTGTGTGGTATTTTCTCTATGTGTATGAGTTTAGTGTTTCCTTAGACATCCTTCCCCAAACCTTGTTCGGTTCTAAAACCCATAGCTTTCATTATTGGGAGGGCCTTTTGGTAGGGAACCACTTTCTTGGAACCAGGGTAAATCTATATATCAGGGGACCTTTTCGCACTCCCTTCTCCACCATATTTTACCTTTGACATTGGTGTTACTTCTCCAGTTCCCTCTAGTGGAATTTGCCCCGTTTGTTTTGTCACCATCATCATCTTTGTGGGCCTCATCATAGATCTCATTAAATATTTTATCTTCAAGGATGGATAAATAAGGAACATCACTCTTCCATGAGTATTTGCACATTTTCCACCATGCTCCTCTATTATGTTTGGTGAAACTATCTTGCATGAGTTCATTGCACCTTTCACGTGTAGGAGCTTCAAATTCCATATATTCTTTGGTTACCACCTCCCTTTATTTCCTGTAAAAAGTATAATAAGTTCGATCCTATGATGTATTTGGAGTAGGTGTAGGGAAAAAATTAGTTGCTACTTCAACTATATTTTCTTCCCCTTTAATGATCTTTTTTATCTCTACAAAATTTTCCTTGTTAGCTAAATTTTCAACCTCTAGGCGAGGTTCAAGATCTTATGGGTTTTGGAGCTTCCTCCCTTTCAATTTCCCTATTAGTAGGTGAGGATCATACTTCCAAGGATAATCTAAGGGTAGGTTCAAATCCTTCAATATTTCCATCACTTTTTGCATGCCTCTTCCATCATTTACAATATAGCCACCAAAGGGTTGAAGGAGAACCCTCAACGTGTCACACTCACCCATTATATTAATGATCGACTAACCAATGTTGATGGTATTATACCTCCTATTGTAGTAAACAATCTAATAGGTGATATAGAAAAGACAAGTAGAAACACTTCCTTATTCTCATTTTTTGAAAATTTGGAAGCCAAAACAACTGTTTTCGTCCTAAATTGACCAACCCCTCTGCTTCTATTCAATCAACTAAAATTTCTAGTGATCCAAAGTATGATCGCAATACCACTCAAAACACCTCTATTAGGAGATACAAAATGTTGTATGAGTTGAGAGAAAAAATTTCCAAATACACACCAACGTCAGTCCAATTATATAAGGGTAGTGATGACTTCTCTCTTCCTGTGCATTTTCAAAGTAAATACCAAACTTCTTACAACCATGGTTTGTAGGGTACTTTTCCATATTCTCTACATTTTCCTGATATTATAATCAAATTCTCCTTTTGTGGTAATAATTTTATGATTTCCAAGTCTAAGATAGATGTTACAAATCTTTGTTTGTTTATCCTTTCACATGTACTCTTTCCTCCCAAATAGTCAATAGCACTTATGCCATTTTGTGGTCCTATTTATTGTTGGTACGATTATTTGAATATTGTTAAATACAAACATAGCATTTACATCTACATAGTATGTGCATGAATGGTTATGCTTATGGAAACTTTAACATGGAGAACATGTTATATATCGATGGTCATACATGCACTCATGCGAACATTGTAGGGTTAATAAATAGTTCTAGGTGCTCTTTATTTTTTGGAAATTGCTCATTTGAGGAACACTCCGATGACCAGGAGTACTTTATGAAAAGGAAAGTGCCTAGATTTGGTGTTGTGCATGCAATACGTAGTTTGTCTCATAGTGACAAGTTTTTAATAAACCATAACTTCCATATAACACCAACCACTCATTAAATATGCCTTGAATTGTGACTACCTTTATACATCCCCTTGGGGCATAAGACAAAATTCATTGATTAATTGTATTTTTTTATTTTCAATGGGATTAATGTAAATGTATTGCTCCATCTGAAATTTTGTTTTATAAAATACTTGTGGTTGGACATTTAATATTGGAAAAATATATCATGCTTTTATAATAATTGTTTGGTGTAATGTTTGAACAAACCAATTTCATTGTGCTTACTACTATCATCGATGTAATGTTCAATATTTTTGAAATCAAGATTTTGACAATGAACGACCTATATACTATTTTTCGTTGCACACCACTACAATATCAAAACAAGAGAAGGATACAAAAAGAGTCCAAGTCGGAGAGGAAGCATACAAATAATGTTTGAATCAACTACCTGTTCAATTCCCACTACGTCTAGATTCACCAAATAGAAATGTCTACAAGAACACTAGTTATTCACATGTTAGCAATGAAATAGAGGTTGGTATGGATGATTTCTTACAGGATATAGGTTCAATAGATGTGATGGTGTTATATGCATTATAGGATGATGAGCTATGGGATGATGCTCATATCACCTAAAATCTGCTTCCACCACCCCTCTCTTTGGACCTGGCCAGTCAAATTCGACCCAGTAAGGGACAACAATGTTACTATAGAAGTTGAAAGCAATCAATATGACATGTCAAATACGTGTTTCTCGATAGTTATGTTGTAACTAACCATCAAGTCCCTTATATTTTGAGGAATCTTCTCACACAATAAATATTTAAAATGGTCTACTTTAAGAACATTAAATGACATTGTACATTTCTATTTACCACTAATTGCATGTTATTCAAAGATAAGGTACTTCCAAGTGATAATTTATTTTCCGATAGCTATGAAGAGGAAATGAAAATGTTGAAAATGTTTGGTGTTGAGTGCATACCATATCATGCGTGCACGAATGATTGTATTCTATATAGAGGTGAATATGAAAACAAAGATTTCCAAAATGTGAGCATGACAGGTTGTTGGGCATGGCCCAAGTTGGCACACTTTCGAAGAAGTACAATTTTGGCAAGTGTGGAGTTCGAGCTGCGAAGTTAGATGGCACAGTTTTGTGGAGTGTGCAGTTCAGATTGCATAGTCATAGATGCGAAGTCATGCTGATGCGCAGTGCCAGCGCAACAACTATTTTGGGTAAAGAGTATAAGGGAGGTTGAGCTATGAAAGCGACCTTTTTTGGGTAAGCAACTCCAGGATTCCCAAAAGTTGGGTTGTTGACACAGACCTAGTCGACAGGGGTTCCACACGCTGTTGACACCAGCCCACCGCGATCTCCCTGAAGACTTTGATAATCTATCATGGGGCTTCATCTCGATGCACTCTTTTAGCCTTTGGATTCTCCCCCATTTGGGTGCAATGGATCCTGGATCTCACCTCCTCATATTTTTTCTCCATTTTAGTCAATGGCTCTCCTTCCTCAACCTTCTCCTCCTCCAGGGACATCCATCAAGGAGATCCCCTTTACCATTTTCTCTGTATCCTTATGGATGAAGTTCTAGGAAGTACTTTAAAAACAAATATCAGAAACAACCTCCTCATGCGAATTTGTTCTACTCCTTGTTGCAGCCTCTATGCACGAAGTGAAATGTCTTAAATCGCTATGTCCCCCATTATGCGGTTAAGGACATCTTGTCTCAGCAAGATTGTCTAGGAATAAGGGGAAAGTGGGTGTCTAAAATACAAGAGTATGACCTAGAAATTAGACCCACAAAGTTAATAAAGGGACATAGACTAGCCAAAATGCTAACTTAGAGTAATGAAGAATCCTTAGGAATGGTGTGTCAAACCAATAGTGTAGAACCAATCATGTCGGAGGATCTTCAGCGTTTAAGTCAACAAAAATGGTATTAAGATATAATAAACCTTCTCATGAACTTTGATTGACCAGAGAATCTAGTAGGTCATAAAAGAAGGGAACTAAGGATAAAATATACCAGATACTGCATCACTCAGGATGGATTGGGATGGAGAAATATCGATGGCTTGGTTCTCAGATGTGTCGACAAGACAGATTCCATAAAGCTTATAGCGAAGTTTCATTCAGGATTGTGTGGAGGGCATTATGCGGCATATATGACATCCCACAAAATACTCAAAGCATGTTACTATTGGCCTACTTTATTTGTAGATGTACATACGTTTGTCAAATATTGCCCCCAGTGTCATTTTTTCATTGGGAAGGAAAATTTGGTAGCCTTACCATTAAAGACAGTAGTGGTTCAAGCCCCTTTCTAGCAACGGGGTCTTGACTTCATCGGCCAGTTCAAGGAAAATTCAAGCAATAGTCATACCTGGATCCTTACTACCATTGATTATTTCACCAAGTGGGTGGAGGCCATCCCCACAAAGGCTGCAACTAATAAAGTAGTTATGAATTTCCTAGAAAATCAATTCATAACTAGATTTGAGGTTCCAGCTAAAATAACAACTGATAATGCCCAAGCATTCAGCTCAGGATATTTTTCATCTTTCTAATTCAAATATGGCATTGTATTATCTCACTCATCCAACTATTATCCCCAAGGAAATGGTTTAGCTGAGTCAAGTAACAAAAAATTGATGAACATATTAAAGAAGACGGTGGGGAAGAACAAGAAGTATTGGGATAGCAAGATCAAATTTGCACTTTGGCAGATCGAATAACCAAGAAGCGTTCAACATGAAAGACTCCTTTTGAGTTGGTGTAGGGTTTAAAATTCTCCGTGCCCATCTGCCTTCAGTTTCCAGTGTATCAAATGTTCCATTATTATGATATAGAGGATGATGCTATGCAAAACGAGATAGAGAAGATATTGAAGTTAGATGAAAATAGGAGGAAAGCATTCAACCAAAGTATTAAAAATCAAGACAAGGTTAAAAATAATTTCGACAGGTTTGCTAAGCCAAGATACTTTCAGTCCGGAGATTGGGTGTTTTTGTGGGATAAAAGAAGAGAGAACCCAAGAAAGCATGGAAAGTTTGACAGCCTTTGGATAGGACCTTACGTCGTATTTGATCCAATAGGGGCCAACTCTTTTTTCCTTTACACAATGGACAGAGAAATATTGGTCCTTCCAGTCAATGTCCGACATCTCAAGTTGATCTCTAGTGATAATAGCTAGTTCCCGTGGGGGTTTCTTGTAGTAGGGCCATTTCTAAACCTTTGCCTTGAATTTTTTTCAAGTTATTTCTTTTTGTACAATATAGTTTGGTATATTATGCCCTTTGTATATTATTGTTGTATCATAGTTTTTGTATATTATTCATGTGTAAAGTGTTACAACATTATTTTCCACCTTGTGAGCATCAGCACTCTTTGGCCTTCAGGATCCATTTCACTGACTCAGAGGCACTTTATGTCCTTCAGGCACATATGTTTCCTATTTTTTCTTCTTATACGCTTGTTGCATTACTTCAGTAGGCGTACCCGTGAGCTGCATCACTATAGCTCGCGGGTAGCATGTAAAATGGTAAAAATCACTAGTTAATTACTTTTTACTCCCAAAAGTGACCTTAGGGTGACATTTGGCCCTCGATTTGCCCAATAACGCCTTGATGTGTCCTTTCACTTACCTTGGGAGGACTATATATCGAGCACATATGGCATATGGAAGGGGGGAGAAGGAGAGAGCAAGATAACTCTAGTGGATTTTTGCCTCATCTTGAGTCTACACTCATTGGTCCTTGTAGTTGTGAACCCTTTATGTTCACCTTCCAAACTCCTATCATAGTTTGAGTTTGCCATTCCATGGAGGATTGAAGTGGTGGAGGCACAAGTGGAAAGACTCAGTTCTTCGGTCAGATTGGTTTCCGGCAAGAGGTCATATCACATTGTACGTCTTGTTATTTATTAATAGAAATATTCATTTTCTCGTCCATTAATGTTGTGAATGTTGTTTATATTACATTGGGTTGCATTTACTTATAATATCATGAACCATTTCTATTGATGATGTTAATGTCTTTCATATATTATATGTGCTTGTCGTGTATTGGCTGTCAAGAATAATTTGCAGGTTCAAGTGCATTGGTTGAAAGCTTCAACGGGGATATACATCAAACGTTTGGATTGAGGTTGGTTATATTCTCCATTGTCTTCACATTGTCATTTTTATAGCATTGCATTGGGAATTGAGTTATTTTCTGGTAGTCAACTGTCTGTTGTGGTCTGCCCCAAGCCATAGGAAGTTTTCTTCGTAACAGAAATAGTGACTCCACTGGGGATAACATCCATTTTTGGGGATTTTTAGGCTTTAGTCCCTATTTATAGTTGTTTTGTGTCAAGTCTCTGTTTCATACATTGGCCATTAGGATACCCTATAGAAAACTGGTTTTTTCTGAGCCATTGGACTCTTTTGCTGCTCATTTTCCTTTCCCTGTACACAGGTCAAGCTTGTTTTGCCCACATCTACCCGCGGGTACCCGCAGTTATTCCTTTGACACATTACAACTCCGGATTTGATTGGTTTATGCCCTTTTGTTGTTGATAGGTTGGTTCTGAGTGTTTATGAGTCTTCTTTGGCCTTGTTCCTGACTGTCCCATGCCTTGTTTGTGATCAGAAGCTCTTCTTTCTCTTTTTTTTGAGTCTTGGTAGTTTACCACCATTTTTTGTTTTTTAGCTCATTATATTGGCTGAGTCTCACTGTTTGGGATGTGCTGGGTTGTGTGAGTGATCTGCTCTACATGTCTGTAACCAGATAGGTAGATTTATCTTGCATTTTTCATTTCATTATATTGAAAAATACAAAAACATAGTTTTGCATTTTCCTTTTGCTTATAAGTGAAAATACAAAAAAAAAAATTACTTTTATGTACTGCATTTTGCATATGAGTGCTTGTGCTTTCATTCTAGGATCTGCTTTTGCATTGAAAATATAAAAGAGTTGCATTTTTATTTTGAAACCGTTGGATTGACTTTCATTCTAGTGGCATTGTTTTTATTGGATAGTTGAGTCTAGAGTTTGTTAATTGTGAATACTATTGAGTCATTTACATCATTAGTTTCATGACCATATCCTTTGAGTAACCACAACCATTAAAATTAACCCTTAATCTTAAAATTGATTAGAACGATTTTTATTTATAGGGTACACCAACTAGCATAGGTTTAGAGTCTTGGAATAGATCATTGTGAGTTAACAATCCAAGAGTACTAGACGAAACATTATGTGTCTAACCAGGGAGTGGTGAAATCCATTGTATACATCGGTGTTCTTAGGAAACTCTACTCGGACCAGAGTTAAGCACGAGGTCATGGGAGGTTGGTTGAGGAGATATCCCTCTGATACCAGCTGAACGTGGGAGATATATCTAGGATTTGTTTGATCTGGGGGTACCGGAGGTTTGTCCTCTTGTGCTTTGGGCTTAGCTACCCTGCCCATATGACGGATCTCACCTACAAATGTCCCCCTGAGCATCGGTTATATCGTGGTGACCTTAGTTTCCTTACCTAGGTATCGCACAGGGTATTTGTAGTGGTTATACTGGGGGTGTCCTGAGTCAGATAGGGTTTGGACAGCACAGTTGCCTGTTGTATAGGGACTTGACCCTATGCACGCAGTGAAGTCTGGGAACCCTTATAACTGATTCTATTACCGTCGGCTACAGTTTGGGAGTCTCAACCCTCTCCTAGGCAAGACATACCAGCTCTAGTGTCGGGAGCTCATTTAGCCACTCTGTTTCTCTGCTCTTGGCTGTAGTTTCTCTAGGTATGTGCTCTTGATTTATTGTTTTTGATCAATAGTTTGGCCGCTAGGGGATGTTTTGATTTTATCAATCTTTGAAAAGGATCATGGCGCGGAGCCCTACTCTTTGTCGGTCTCGTCATTTGGCTGGTTTGTCGGCTACCGAAGTTAAGCACCGTATTGATAGGGGACGCCAAAAGGCCCCCTCTAATTCTTCCGATTCTTTTGTAGGATATATAGCCGACGTCATGACTGCACATTCAGGTACGGGAGAAATCCATATAGACCCTTCGGGTAGAGCCGAACACACTTCAGACACCCCTACTCCTAGAGAGGCATGGGGGGGTGATCCACCTGAGACCCAACCTCATTTGTTTGGTCCGGATCTGTCCGAGACCCATCCTAATTTGTTTCGTTTGGACCCACCCGAGGACGACCTGTTCGATCCTTCATATCTACATGACTTCCGTTATGGGATGCCTGAGGCACATGATGACACAGACCCTACGACCAATGCTACCCCATTCTCTTTCGGTATGCTCGATTACAACCCAGTTGATACTCCTACTTCATTTGGTAGTCATTCTGGCACTAGTCATGGTGTTAGCAACACTACACCCACTGGGGGAAATACCCTTGCCGGGGGAACCACTTTGTCCACTCACACACATAGTATGGGGACTTGTCACATCCCTCCTAACAATGCAAATGTTGGAGAACGACCACCTCCTAGGACTACCCATCCTAATAGGAACACTGTTCGGAATATGGCTCGCCATCCACATTTTAATACACATGCCTCTACCCGTCAACCCAGGACCACTTTTGCGAATGTTAACATTCCTCCCAATCACGGGGGTGGACACATACTGTATACCTTTATGACTGCCATCGCTACTACTAATGCTAATGTAAGAGGTGGTAATATACCTCATAGTCATGGTCACAACGCCACCATTCCTGCTACTAGTAACACCAACGTTGGGGTTGGGAATACATCTCACACTTATGGTCACCACATGACTTCTCACACTACTCATAATCCTTATGTAGGGGGTGGGAACATACCTTATCACCAAGGACATTAAAACATGGTTCCCGCTACGAATAGCACGTATATGCCCCATAGTTATGGTGGCAACCCTTATTATAATACAGTCGGTGATGGCTCTCAATACAACCCACCTCAATATGGTACTCAAAATGTGTATATACATGCTTACCCTCACACGGGTCAGGTCGAAGGAGGTTATCAACCTTATGGCCATGATCAAACTTATGGTCCGTCAGGTTCGTATCATCAACCTTATGGTCATGGTCAAGCTTATGGTCCATCTTATCCTTCGGGTCCTTATAACCAACCTTTTATGGGAGCTTACAATCAAGCTTTACAGCCCCATCTCCCATTCCTTGCTCGACTGAACCTTTCGGATCTCTCTAAGCTCACGAATCCTAATTGGAATCCGGTCCCTACCAAGCTCCCTTCGAACATTCCAAATTTTGAGGGGAAGAGTGGTGAGGACCCGAGTGACCATGTCACGACCTTTCACCTTTGGTGATCATCCAACTTGTTGAATCACGATTCTGTTCATTTGAGGCTATTTCAACGCACCCTCATGAGGGCAGTCGCGAAATGGTATGTCGAGTTTCCTGGGGGCACTTATAGGGGTTTTAACGAAATAGCTTTGGTTTTCTTGGATCACTTCCAGTTGTCGGTTCGTTATGATACTGGTACTAAATTTTTGTCTACCTTACGTCAAAATAAGGCCACACATATTTCTGACCATGTTCAAGAGTGGCATCGATGGAAGAGATTGGTGAAAGCCAACATTCCTCCAGATTTTTTGTTGGAATGGTTTCTCAAGTCTTTACTTCCATATATTGCTAAGGATGTTTCGATGTCTGGCATTGTGACTAAGGAACAAGCCATCTTGAAAGTCCAGCAGTTAGATTTACTATACTCTCAGTCTTGCATTTTATATGACATTATTCCTGATGCACCGCGAACACATCATGAGCCCAAGTCAGTTCCTATACCACATGCCGATGGCATTGTGGGATTCGCAAGTACTCGCCCCGTGGATTTGGTTGCTACTCAAATGCAGAATTTGTCGCTCAACCAGTCTACTCCCGGACAGGTTCACACCTTGTCCACTTCCACCCCATCGTCTGATGTACACGCTGTGCAATCGACGACCCCATCGGGTAACCAGCAGCCTGGTGGTAAAAAGAAGGGGAGAAACAACCGTAAGGGTGGAAACAATGGGAACAATAATAGTAATCGCAATACCCTTCGTAAAGAGAATTCCAACCCTCCTCGGAATGGCGACAATGCTGGTGGGGACCGTAAGCCTCGACATAAAGTGAAATTCCCTTGCAACCTCTGTGGGGAAGATCACCTTACTCACTTGTGTCCTCGTATTGAAGAAGCATCGAAGCATCTGGCACAAAGCCCAACTGTGTTGAAATATCCCCTTCCTCATCATCAGAACATGGCTCTGCATGCTCCCGCTACTGGTTATGGACCTAATGAGACTGAAACGTCTTCTTCCGATACTAGTGGCTATGGATGTGTGAATATGGTCCAATCACAAGTTTGTGTTGCCACTCGTCAACGCAATTATGGTGCACCACTACCGAACATGGGGAATGAGCCTCCCCCTCATCCTGATAATTCCTTGCATATCGAGAAGCCCTCTACTATGCCGCGGATACTGAAAGGTGTTCTCAAGCGCTCTACGCATAATCCTAATGCTAGAGCTGCCCATAAATACTCCATTTTAGAATATTTGGGCCAGACTCCGTGTGCCATGTCGGCTCTTGAATTTTTACAAGCATGTCCTTCTCAAAGGCAGGCCCTTTTTAGTGCTTTAGGAGTTCAGGATGGAGGTAGTCCCAACATTATTAAGTTTGATACTACTGACGTTCAGCCTCGCTTACCTTACCACGTGGCTTTTCAAATCCATGTGGAGTGCCTTCAGAATTTTGTCAAGAGAATGGTGGTTGACGAAGGTGCTTTTGCGTTGGTAATGTCTTTATCTTGTTGGAAGGGTCTTGGCTCTCCTCCCTTATCCATGTCTAGGACCATGCTTACTGCATTTAACGGTCGATCTTTTAAGCCACATGGAATTCTTCCTTCCCTTGTTGTCCTCTTGGGTGGGAAAGCCGTGCCTATTGAAGTCGAGGTGGTTGATGCGCCCATCGACTACAACCTTCTTCTAGGTCAGAATTGGATGTACGCTGTGAAAGCGGTCGCGTCTACTATATTCAGGGTTATTTGCTTTCCTCACGAAGGCAAGATTATGAAAGTCGACCAGCGGGATTTAGTCCTTATTCCACAACATCCACGGGATCAGTAGTCCCACAGGTTACAAATTCTCAGCCCGCAATTGGGAACATGGGTGTCGGGATGTACCCTTT
Source organism: Larix kaempferi (assembly GCA_027924585.1). NCBI lineage: Eukaryota > Viridiplantae > Streptophyta > Pinopsida > Pinales > Pinaceae > Larix > Larix kaempferi. The sequence continues at coordinate 15,662,191 of BSBM01000757.1, read as the reverse complement.
ATTGATGGGATCTTATGATTTTCCTGCACCCATTAATTTTATTGGAACCATTTTCGATAATGCATCTCCTCTGTTGCATAATGTTCTGTTCTGGACTTCATATTTCGATGATCCATGGACCTTACCATCCACAAATGCCGCGTCTGGAGACATTGCGCATGTCGGGATGTCTATGCCTCTTTCTGCTGCTAAGCTTGCTTATCATGATATTCAACAGGCCACCACAGAACCAGATCCTCCATCTTCTTGGACAAATAAGGAAGATCCTGTTATGCTGCCGGTTTAGGCAGCCAACTCGTCTTGTTCGCACAATTTCCTTGATGATACTTTACCTTCAGATGAAGCTATTCTCGAGGCCATGTGTGGTAGTGAGAGACCTTGGGAGGATATTGTAATATCCCGATTTTGAACCTATTGCATTAAAATTGTAAATGATGTAAATATTGTTATTAATCATGGTGAGGAGCTCAAGGCCAAGGCCCCGCCATCGATTTAGCGTTTCATGTATCAGCAATTAAAATAGATGCATATGGTTCTTGTGTTGGGCATGCACAATGTAAATTAATACATCATGTAAATACGAATTTTAATGAAATACCCACAACTAGCTATGCAATGCAACAAACAGATGTGGGCATGATTTCACAAGGAATAGGGAGGGAAATTATTCAAACCCTTGAGCCAATGGTGCTAACCCATGTGTCAATGAGAATACCCATAAACCCTCAACTACCCATTTTGGCTTATGCACCCAATCATTAAATTGTTCCAAGAGTTGGTTGAGGCAGTTAATGCCTTGGGAGTGGAGAGGTATGGCATCCAATTTAGTGTAAGGGAAATCCATCAACCTGGGAAATCGAAATTTGTCTCCTTGGGCAAGAAAACACCCACGAATCGCCTCCCCAAGCCATGATTCAGGATCAGACTTTGCTCTCTCACGCAGTCGGAGCTAGCGGGGCTTTCCCCATCACGTTTTTCATCATTTTCCTGCATTTTTCGATGCCTAGGAGCTCGTTTTGTATTGCACAGTGGCTGGGAGGAAGAGAGCCACAATTTTTTAGGGTTATGGAGGCCGTTTCTGCCCACAAAATGCTCATAAACATTCTCTGAGGCCGTTTTTTCCCACGAAATGCCCATAATCGTTTTCTGAAAATGATTTTGCTCTTCTAGGGTTGACTTCCCATTTTCCATTTCCTTTTTGTTGCCCACGTATTTTTTGAAACTGATAGAAACCCCATTTTGGGCATTCCACTATAGAAACGTTTTCTTCATGCCCAGTAATTGTGATTTCTGCTGTTATGTGCATCCTTGTTTTAGTTTGAACCTGTGACGGAATGGTATTGGAGTGGTAGTGGACATAATTGGCTTGATAAACCTAGTGGGGAAAATAACCTCTCAAGAAGATCAAGAGAGCTGGATACTCTTCTATGCACACCTTGGACACTCTAGATTGGAAAGTATGGCCTGAGGAACTGCGTATTGGTGAAGGGAATACTTCCTTGAGTGGGGTGTGTAGGCATTGTGGGTGCCAAGCTAGATAGATCTTGTAGAGGTATCCATGGCTCTTTGCTTGAGATCACTAGCTTAGCAATTCTTCCTTTCCATTTCCTAGTAGCCTGATAAACCCAATTGCAGATTGGCTTGGCTCATTTTGGTGTGTGTTTGGCTATGTGTGAGTTTGTTGTTCCCTGGTTCCTTGTAGAAATCATACCCAGCTCGGGGGTGGCAGTTGTATCAAGGGATTGATAAGCACAACTGGCCTATGGTTGGGTGGAACGTTGCAGATGCATAACTGGTTGCTCAGGGACTACTTTGTTTTAAGATAAGTACTCTCATGTGCTAATTCTGTATTGTTTTAATTGATGAATGACATGAATATCTTGAATGTATGATGGATGTGTAATAGAGTTTAATTCTACTGTGTTTTCAAATATTTATGCATTTGCATATGTCCATATTCATTTTATATGAATGTTTGTTTTACTTAATGGATATGGGGCTAGATGCCCGGATTTAGTGTCACGTTCTCTCCCTAGTTCGGTCTGATGGGAGGGGATGTTACAGTGTGGTATCAGAGCTTATGGTTCAACACAACGGCTGTTGGGCCCTTCATAGAAATGTAAATCATTGTGTGTATATGTATGTAGTATTTGAAGTTAAAATGAATTTGAAATTAAAATGAATTAGAGAAACCTAAAGATCTCATAGCTTCTATTTGATTAAGATGGGAAATCATTTCCATGACTGTTTTGGGGATTATTGCAAAATTGCTTGCGTTGATTTTCATCTTATGAAAGTGAGGAAGGAGGGAGAAAATCCCTTTTCAGGTTGAATGCTTACTTACATTGTTCTAATGCAGTAGCATTCTATATTTTTTTTATATTTGTTGGTTGCCCCATGAAGGAGAGAAGGAGACGCAACCTCTTGTTATCCTTATACTTTTTTTTGCTGTTTTATTTTGTCATAGAAAAGGTGCAAGTTCTTGGCATTCTTTTACTGTTTTTATGTGAGTTTGATCTGTAGTAGTTTACCTCTGTAAAGAAATGAAGGGCACATTTCCAGAAAAATTCTAACTATCTGTGAATTTGCAAAAATTTTCTAAGTATTTATGAGTTCTGCTAAAGGCTCTGTCGGCGATTTTAGCGTTAATTTTTGTGCGCGCGGCGACATAATTAACGCTAATTTTTGCAACACGGTCGACGGGAAAGTTGTTAATTCTGTGCTGAAAGGAGGGGAAAAAAAATTCTATTTTTGGAAATTTTGCCTAAGGGTTGCGGCAGCGGAATAGCTGTTAAACTCTTCGCCGAAGGGAAGCGGTCGGCGGTCGGAGAATTAACGATAACTCTGTGTGCACGGCGACAAAATTAACGATAACTCTGCGTGCATGGCAATAGAATTAACGATAACTCTACATGCGCGACGGTAGAGTTAACGTTAATTTATGCGTGTGCGGCGGCAGAATTAGCGTTAATACCTACGACGCACACGGCGGAAAAACTTGCGATAAGAGCCACGACACCCGCAGCAAAAATAACCTCAACATCTGTGCCAATGACGGCAAAAATAACCTCAACATCCGCACCAATGACAGCAAAAATAACCTCTACATCCGCGCAATGGCGGCCATTTTAGCCTTAACATTTGTGCCAACAGGGAAAGTCTATGATTGGACAAAGTTGTCAATATGGTATTTTCCCACATACATGCAAATAATTTATAGTATTATAATGAAGCTAATAGTTGTGTTTATAAACACATTTTACAGAATTATAGTCACATCAAAGCAACATTCCAGATAAGTGCAGTTGGAAATTTCTAGTCTTGGTTGGGCCAAGAATATCAACATCATGGATGATGCACAGGATCCCTATGAGCCTAAGACAGATGCCATGGGGGAAAATATACATGTTGAGAATGCTGAAACAGAATCCAACGGGAGAAGAAATCGAGAGACTCCCATAGATATTGCATCCACCATGAGGAGCTTAAGGGTGGAGTTGCAAAGCTATAGAGAAGATAATAAGATGATGATTAAATCTCAGGAAGAACAAAATCAGTTAAATGCAGCCATGCTACAAAGTTTGACAGATATCCAAAGGAAAATAAACTCTAGGCATCAGACATCAAATCCAGAAAGGAGTGGCAGTAGTTCAAGGAGGAATTCCCGCAAGAGGACCAATATCTCAAGAAGAGTTTCTAGAGACAGAACATATACTCCAGAAATCTCTTCTAGAGGATCGCCTGACTCTGAAGGATCCATTGAAGGTTCAAACTCTTCATCTCGCAAGAGTAAGAGGAAGGGGCATTACAAGAACAATTCACATGGGGAATTTAAGAAGGAAAAACCTCCTACATTCGGTGGAGAGGTAAAGTTTGGTCAAGAAGCTGAAGCTTGGCTTCTTGGGATGAGAAAGTATTTCCAAGTCCAAGACTACTCTGAAAATATGAAGGCAAGGGTCGCCATCTTCAACTTGAATGAAAGAGAATCTATATGGTGGGAATACTTCAGGAAAGTGAAGAAGATCAATGAAAGAAAGATTGTGTGGAAGCAATTCAAGAAATACTCCAAGCAGAAGTACCTCTCTGATAGGTACTATAATGACAAGATCAAAGAGTTCCATGAGTTGAGATTGGGACAATTGACCATGGAAGATTATACAAACAAGTTCTTAGAACTGCTGAGGTATTTCAAGTATATTCGAGACGATAAGGTGAAAATTCAACGTTTTCTAAGTGGGCTACCTTAGTCATATAAAGATAGGATTGAATTTGATGAGCCCCGAACTCTAGAAGAGGCAATAAGGAAGGCCAAGTATTGCTATGATCAAAACAAAAGAAAACCTGAATTCCATAAGGCATGGAAGGACAAGAAAAATGAGAAGTTTGACCAAAGGAAGAAAGGTTTCAAACCTCCTCATACCAGAAATCAACAAAGGCAGCCATCACAAGTTGTGACTAAGTCAACTAGGATGATGGGAGACAAGCCAAGAGATCCAAAGGAGCTAAGAGAACCACTTCAATGTTGGGGTTGTGGAGGAGACCACATGCTTAGGAACTATCCACAACGGAATGAGAATGCAAATCAAGTTCAAAACATCCAAGGAGCTGAAACTGTGGGTCAAGTGGCGAGGACAATCCCTATAATCTATGCAGCACTAGACAACCACCAGGAAGATCATCAATCAACTGTTGTTGAAGTTGAAGGTAAGATTGCTAAGCAATCTGTTTCTATTTTGATTGATCTTGGATCTACTCACAGTTATATCACTCCTAAAATTGTTTAGACTTGTGCTTTTAAGAAATCAAAGCATAGTAAATCATGTTTAGTTCAACTAGCCACTGGAACCAAGAGAAAGGTTAGTGAAATTGTAGAGGAATGTCTCTTAGAAATGGATGGGCTGTTCACTTATGCAAATCTGAATGTTTTGCCACTTGGTTCCTATGATATTCTCATTGGAATGGATTGGTTAGAAGCACGAAAGGTTAAACTTGACTGCTACCATAAAACTTTTGAATGCATGGACGAAGAAGGAAACCCAAGGGTTGTAAAAGGCATTCCAAAGGTGACTTCTGTTAGGCAGGTTTCAGCCATGCAGTTGAAGAAGATCTATAGGAAAGGTTGTCAATTGTATGCAACCCATGTTTTGGAGGCAGCAGAGAATGAAACTCTTAAGTTGGAGGACTATCATGTATTGCAGGAATTCAGGCATGTCTTTCCTGATGATATTCCCGGACTTTATCCAAATATAAACATTGATTTTACAATTAAACTTGTGCCAGGAGCAGCACCAGTGTCTAAGACACCGTACAGGATGAGTACACTGGAATTGCTAGAATTGAAAATGCAATTACAAGAGTTGTTGGAAAAGAAATATATCAGGCCAAGTGTGTTCCCGTGGGGAGCACCTGTTCTATTTGTGAAAAAGAAAGATGGAACACTCAGGTTATGTATCGACTACAGGAAGTTGAACAAGGTCACTGTGAAGAACAAATACCCATTGCCTCGAATTGATGACCTTTTTTATCAAATGAGAGGAGCAAAGGTATTTTCAAAGATCGACTTGAGGTCTGGTTACCATCAGGTAAGAATCAAAGAGGAAGATATTCATAAGATAGCCTTTAGAACAAGGTATGGACACTATGAGTTCGTGGTGGTACCATTTGGTCTCACAAATGCACTGGCTACATTCATGTGTCTGATGAATAGTGTTTTCAGCAAGTATTTGGACAAGTTTGTCCTTGTTTTTCTAGATGACATTCTCATCTATTCTAAGAATGAAGAAGAGCATGAAGAACATTTGAGAATGACATTGCAATTGCTAAAGGAGCATAAGCTATATGCAAAGTTAAGCAAATGTGACTTTTATAAAGGTAAAATTCATTATTTGGGTCACATTATCTCAGACGAAGGAATATCTGTGGACCCTAAGAAGATTGAAGCCATTATGAATTGGCCAGCTCCAAGGAATGTGACAGATGTGAGATCCTTTATGGGAGTTGCTGGGTACTACCAGAGGTTCATTGAAGGATTTTCCAAGGTTGAAAACCCAATCACTTATTTGCAAAAGAAGGGGATAAAGTTTGAATGGTCACCAAGATGTGAGGAAAGTTTCATTGGTTGAAGACCCAGAAGAAGACCCAGAAGAAGACTTTGTGTTGTGTACTGATGCATGCAACCAAGGACTTGGAGGAGTTCTTATGCAAGACAACCATGTGGTATGCTATGAGTCGAAAAAGTTGAAGGAGCATGAGAAAAACTATGCTACTCATGATTTAGAACTTGCAACCATAGTACATGCTTTAAAGATGTGGAGGCATTACTTAATGGGCAGGAGATTGGATAGACCATTGTGGTCTGAAATACTTGTTTGATCAACCAACTTTAAATGCTAGGCAAGCTAGATGGTTGGAATTTTTGTGTGAATTTGATTTTGAGATCAAACACATAAAAGGGAAATAACATAAGGTAGCAGATGCACTTAGCAGGAAAGTACATGAAATGCATGTGGCAGAGCTTAGCACTTGCCAACCAGATTTGAGGCAGCATATTGTTAACCATATGGTTGAAGATGAAGTGTATGTGCAGATAAATGGCAAGTTGCAGCAACAAGATTTTGAAAAGAAGTATGAAGGCTATCATTTGGAAGAAGACGAACTTGTTATCTATAAGAATAGAGCCTATATTCCAAATGTGGTAGATTTGAGGAGGATTGTTATGGATGAAATCCATAGAGCTCCATACTCTTGTCACCCAGGATATCAGAAAACAATTTCTACAGCAATAAAATATTATTTCTGCCTAGGGATGAAGAAGGACATCACTGAATACATTTCTAGGTGCATGAAATGTCAGCAGGTGAAGGTTGAACACCAACACCCAGCAATTTTATTGCATCCATTTCCAATTCCATAATGGAAATGGGAAGTAATTTCCATGGATTTTATTACAGGATTGCCAATGAATGTAAGACAACATGATTCCATAATGGTTGTGGTGGACAAGTTAACAAAGGCAACACATTTTATACCGGTTAATTCCACACATAAATTCGATGCCATTGCAAATATTTTCATGAAGGAAATTTTCAGATTACATGGATTGCCTAAGGCAATAATTTCTGACAGGGATACCAAGTTCACTTCCAATTTTTGGAAAGGTCTCTTTGCAGATTTGGGTACATAGTTGAACTTTAATACCGCATACCATCCTCAAACAGATGGGCAAACAGAAAGAGTAAATCAGGTGCTTGAAGACATGCTTCGCATGTATGTTATGGACCAACCATCCAAGTGGGAGGATTATCTACACTTTGTAGAGTTTGCATATAACAATGGGAAACAAGCATCATTGGAAATAAGTCCATATGAGGCTTTGTACGGCAGAAGGTGTAGGACACCAGTGACTTGGGATAATTCAGTTAATAGAATTGTACTTGGGCCGGAATTGCTTGAGGAAATGGAACAAGAGATTGCAAAGATCGGGAAGAATTTAAAAGCGGCCCAGGATAGACAGAAGAGCTATGCAGATAAGCTTAGAGTGCATAGGAAATTCAGTGTTGGGGATCATGTGTATCTTAGAGTGAGACCAAGGAAGAGTTCCTTGAAGCTTGGGGCTTGTGCCAAGCTATCACCTAGATATTGTGGGCCATTTGAAGTGCTTGAAAGAATAGGTCCAGTTGCATATAGACTTGCATTTCCTGCTAGCAGTAGAGCTCATAATTTTTTTCATGTCTCTTTGCTTAAGAAATATGTACATGATCCTAACCATGTGATTAATTGGGATGTGATCCAAGTGGAACCCGAGGGAGAATTCCAAACCGATCCATTGCGCATCCTAGACAAGAGGGTAACATTGCTCCGGAACAGAGCCATCGGACAGGTAAAGGTGCAATGGAAGCACTACGATCCCGATGAAGCTACATGGGAGCTGGAGGATGCCATGAGAGTGGCATATCCATTTTTGTTCGATTTGATGAGCACTGAGGACAGTGCTAATGTAAAGGGGAGGGGAATGTAATATCCCGATTTTGACCCTATTGCATTAAAATTGTAAATGATGTAAATATTGTTATTAATCATGGTGAGGAGCTCAAGGCCAAGGACCTGCCATCGATTTAGCATTTCATGTATCAACAATTAAAATAGATGCATATGGTTCTTGTGTTGGGCATGCACAATGTAAATTAATACATCATGTAAATACGAATTTTAATGAAATACCCACAACTAGCTATGCAATGCAACAAAGAGATGGGGACATGATTTCACAAGGAATAGGGAGGAAAATTATTCAAACCCTTGAGCCAATGGTGCTAACCCATGTGTCAATGAGAATATCCATAAACCCTCAACTACCCTTTTTGGCTTATGCACCCAATCATTAAATTGTTCCAAGAGTTAGTTGAGGCAGTTAATGCCTTGGAAGTGGAGAAGTATGGCAGCCAATTTCGTGTCTGGGCAAGCCATCAACCTGGGAAATCGAAATTTGTCTCCTTGGGCAAGAAAACACCCACGAATTGCCTCCCCAAGCCATGATTCAGGATCAGACTTTGCTCTCTCACACAGTCGGAGCTAGCTGGGCTTTCCCCATCACGTTTTTCATCATTTTCCTACATTATTCCATGCCTGGGAGCTCATTTTGTATTGCACAATGGCTGGGAGGAAGAGAGCCACGATTTTTGGGGTTTATGGAGGCTATTTCTGGCCACGAAATTCCCATAAATGTTCTCTGATGCCATTTATGCCCACGAAATTCCCATAATCATTTTCTAAAAACGACTCTGCTCTTCTAGGGTTGACTTCCCATTTTTCCATTTCGTTTTGGTTGCCCACATTTTTTCTGAAACTGATAGAAACCCCATTTTGGGCATTCCACTGTAGAAACGTTTTCTTCATGCCCAACAATTTTGATTTCTGCTGTTATGTGCATCCCTGTTTTGGTTTGAACCTGTGACAGAATGGTATTGGAGTGGTGGTGGACAGAATTGGCTTGATAAACCTAGTGGGGAAAATAACCTCTCAAGAAGATCAAGAGAGCTGGCTACTCTTCTATGCACACCTTGGACACTCTATATTGGAAGGTATGGCCTGAGGGACTGTGTATTGGTGAAGGGAATACTTCCTTGAGTGGGGTGTGTAGGCATTGTGGGTGCCAAGCTAGATAGATCTTGTAGAGGTATCCATGGCTCTTTGCTTGAGCTCACTAGCTTAGCAATTCTTCCTTTCCATTTCCTAGCAACATGATAAACCCAATTGCAGACTGGCTTGGCTCATTTTGGTGTGTGTTTGGCTATGTGTGAGTCTACTATTCCCTGGTTCCTTGTAGAAATCACACCCAGCTCGGGGGTGGCAGTTGTATCAAGGGATTGATAAGCACAACTAGCCTATGGTTGGGTGGAACGTTGCAGATGCATAGTTGGTTGCTCAGGGACTACTTTGTTTTAAGATAAGTACTCTCATGTTCTAATTCTGTATTGTTTTAATTGATGAATGACATGAATATCTTGAATGTATGATGGGTGTGTAATAGAGTTTAATTCTACTGTGTTTTCAAATATTTATGCATTTGCATATGTCCATCTTCATTTTATATGAATGTTTGTTTTACTTAATGGATATGAGGCTAGATGCCTGTATTTAGTTTCACGTTCTCTCCCTGGCTCTGTCTAATGGGAGGGGACATTACAGATATGCATCATCGCTCTTATTTTCTTCTCAACCTCGATCTCGCCGAGCAAGAAGAGTTTTGGACGACTCTTGCCGAGATGGTTGGTCACCCTGTGGCTCCTTTGGTTTCACATGGGATTTACACAGAGGGGAACATGTCTAATATTTCCCCCACTATACCGATCAACATCTCTCGCACTCCCAGAAAGATCGAAAATGTTAACATCGGTGATGATTGCTCTTCTGAGGAGGTTTCCATTTACACCGAGTTGTTTACAGAACTTCGGGAAGCTTTCATCTGGTCATACGAGGAGATGCTAGGAATAGACCCCAGTATTGTTGAACACGAGATTAGAACATATCCTCATACTAAACCGGTTCGACAACGTCTTTGTGCTGTTAACCCTAGGAAGGAAGTAGCTATCAAGGCAGAGGTAGAGAAATTGCTTAAGGCCGGTTTCATCTACCCTGTTACCCTTACCGAATGGGTGTCAAATCTTGTTCCTATGGATAAGAAGCAGGGAATGATCTGTGTATGCACCGATTTTCGAGACCTGAACCGTGCATGTCCGAAGGACAATTTCCCCACTCCATTCATTGATTAGATCTTGGATGCTTGTGTGGGAAGTGAGATTTTTTCGTTCATGGACGGCTTTTCAGGGTATAATCAGATTCAAATCAAACCTGAGGACCAACATAAGACTGCATTCATTTGTCCTTGGGGTACATTTGCATACCGGAAAATGCCCTTCGGCCTTAAAAACGCCGGAGCTATGTTTCAATGCGCCATGACCTATGCCTTTCACAACCTTAAACGTATAATAGAGGTTTTCTTGGATGACCTTGCTGGCCATTCTCGCAATAGAGTGGACCTCCCCAAGCATCTCTGTTTGATTCTCGAACAATGTATACGCTACAAGATTCGATTGAATCCTAATAAGTGTATCTTCGCTGTGAGGATAGGTCGCCTTTTAGGTTTTATAGTTTCGAAAGAGGCTATTAGAGTCGATCCTCTTAAAGTTGAGGCAATACTTCGGTTGCCTCCTCTACGCAACTTGTTACAACTTCAGAGCCTCCAAGGGAGAGCTACTTTTCTACGCCGATTTGTAGTGAATTACGCTAGTCTTACCAAAGGTTTTGCGCGCTTATTGAAGAAAGACACACCGTTTATCTGGGATGAGCGAGCCCAGCAGTCTTTCGATGCCCTTAAGAAATATTTGGTATCATCCTCTTTGCTTAGTCCACCCGACTTTGCGAGAGACTTTATCCTTTATGTGACTGCGTCTCAAGAGACGATTGGCATGGCCTTGGTTCAGGTGGATGATGTTCTCGTGGAGCATGTGATCTGTTACCTTAGTCGAAATTTAGTAGACACTGAGCTAAGATATACTCACGTGGAGAAGTCAGCACTTGCGACTGTTCATGCAGTCCAATGGTTACGGCACTATATCATGCTTAGGAAAACCATAGTTATCACGCATATCAATCCATTTCAGTTCGTGTTATCGACATCTTATAGGGGGGAAGTACAATAAATGGATTGTCATCCTTCAGGAGTTTGAGCTTGAGTTTGCTTCGGCGAAATCGGTGAAATCCTTGGTTTTCGCTGAGCTGATGTCGGACCTTTCACGACTTGATGAGAATATTGTCCATGAGGATTCCTTTATGGATGAGCATGTTTTTCTTATCTTGTCTGAGGACCCTTGGTATGGGGATGTCATTGTATATCTCAAAACCCTGAAGCTTCCTTCGCATTATTCACGGGATGAGCGACGGTGAAACATCATGCCAAAGATTATACTATCATCGGTGACACTTTATATCGTCTAGGAAAGGATTCCATTCTCCGTCGTTGTTTGACTCATGAAGAAGCAGAGTGTGTGCCTAATGATTGCCATGCTGAGGCGTGTAGCGGTCACTTATTTGGGCTTGCTACAACCCAACGTATTATGCGAGCGGGTTATTTTTGGGTCTCGATCTTTAAAGATTGTGTGAACGCTGTAAAGAGATGTCACCCTTTCCAGGTGTTTTCTTGAAATGTACGCTCGCATCCAGCTCCCCTTCATCCGGTCATCACCGTCGGTCCCTTCACCAAGTGGGGGGTGGATTTCATGGATTGCAAACCAGCTTCGGCTAGGGGGCATCACCATATCATAGTGGCCGTGGACTATTTCTCCAAATGGGCTGAGGCCATGCCTACCGTTAAAGCTGATGGTGCTACATCATCCCACTTCATATTCAATAAGATTATCACTCAGTTTGGTATTCTGAAAGAGATCGTCACTGACCATGGCAGTCACTTTCAAAACAAAATGATGGAGGATTTGTCACTCAAGCTTGGGTTTCATCAAGAACACTCATCTTCTTACTATCCCCAAGCGAATGGTTAATTTGAAACAGTTAATAAGTCTTTGAAGACCATTCTCCAACGTACCATCCAACAAAGCAAGACCAATTGGAATATTATGTTATATCCTGCTTTGTGGGCGTATCGAACCGCAGTTTAGATTGTCACCGGGTTCTCACCGTTTCAACTAGTACACGGTGTGGAGTCTGTCTTATCGATTGAATGCGAGATCCCTTTGTTGAAACTAGCTATAGAGCTCCTCCCTGATACATAGGGTATTGAGCAACGTCTAATCCAACTTGAGCAACTTGACAAGCAGCGTAGATATGCTACCTTGGATATCGATGCCAATAAACGTCGTATTAAGGTTCAGTATGATAGGTTTGTCCATCCTCGGCAATATGCTGAAGGTGACTTGGTCCTTTTATATGACCAAGCTAAAGAATCCCTGGGGGCAGGCAAGTTTAACCCCATGTGGCACGGCCCTTACATTGTGAAGCGTGTCCTGGAAAAAGGAGCCTATGAGTTAGAATATTTTGAGGGCACTGTTTTGAAGGAGCCTAGGAATGGGCTCTACCTCAAGCGGTATTATGCTTGAGCTTCTAGCTCGAGCTGATACTTTTGTATACTATTGTATAGTTGTTTATGTACATAGTTTATATTTTTCTTGGTTATTTAGGTCTGCTGATTTGCTTCCGTTTGCTGGATAGATGCCAGAGGAATATCCTATGTTCCTAGGATTTGCAGATGGTGCTAGCCATCATACGCAGCAGCTTGCTTCTGCTGCCTGGGTTATTTATTCACCTGATCACCTAGTTGTGTCTTCAGGAGGTGCGTGTCTCAGTCCTACATCTAACAATGTGGTTGAGTACAGTGTTGTCATTGAGATACTTCAGGATGTTATTTCACATGGATCCAGTTTTTAGAAGTCTGCCTAGATTCACAGCTAGTTGTGTCTCAGTTGAACGGTCAGTACCGTGTAAGGGACCCTACGTTACTACAGAGATTCTTACGGGTAAGACTCTTGGAATGCCATTTTGTTTCAATTATATACATTCATGTTTCGTGAAGTTTTAATCATATATCTGATGCATACGCTAATTATGTCCTAGATTGGCATTTGTCACATACATAATGAAGCACACAAATAATGATACATTCATACATTTGTAAATACACACGTATAGTAGAACCGGAGAACCATAGTTTTTATAAATAACATGTCCAAAATGGGAGTGTCATGATACAAAATTGGAGCTCGTAGCCCTCAAAAATATACATATCGATACAAAAATGGGACTCTGATGTCTAAGCCCTATAGGGAGGCCTAGCTACCATCCCGGCAGGATGAGTCTCGTGATAACAAACTACTGTAATAGCCACATGCTGCAGCCGTTGAACCTAGCGACTCGGTACCCCCACAACATGGTGTTGTATATCCTCAGGTAGTTGCGCCACCTCTATCCCTGGTACCTTGTTGGTCATTCGTGATAGGTTGACCCTCACAGTCTCTAGTGTCCGCTCTGCTACAGCACCTACCTCTTCACCACCCCTGCCTCGTCAATGATGTCTCGGGAGGCCCTGTGGTCTTACTAGACCCTTGTCTACGAGCAAACAACAGAATGTCAATACATGATACTCTCCCCAAAAATATTTTTGCATTTACACTTATAATCCAAAATCCATAAAAAATTAATATGTCAAAAACATAAAAAGTGTAAGTCACCAATGTCTCCAAATGTTGCTCCTAGTGGAAGCGGCATGTCATGATCCTGACGGAAGTCTATCTCGCCGTAAGTGTTGTCATCTATAGCTATGACCTGTCGGTCCCACCAGTGAAAAAACTTAGCTGTGTATGGTGATGCCTGTTGGCCACCACCCTGTCGCGTCAAGACCTATGTCCACCGGGTCAGGGCTGGGTCGTGAAGACTATGAGGAGGGAATTCCACCCTTGGACTGAGCCCCATAACACTCTTAAAGAAGAAACTGCACAAGATATCACCGTACCCAAATTTTTTTGCCTCCCCTTGCTTGCACTCCGTCAACTAGGTCTTCATGGACCCTAGTAGCGTTATGCACTAGTCGTAAACCATGGGACGCAGACACTGCGAGGCATAGAACATCACTAGCCTCGATGCTTGGTGAAGCGCTGCCAAACCTGTAATACGCACAAGGGTAGCCACTATAACCTTCATGCTCAGATTGACTATGGCATTGATGGGAACCTGACTCCCCACTATCCTAGTGTTGGGAGGACAATACCACTCAATGTAATCAGCGATAGTGATCCCACTACCCACCGATCGAGAATGAAGGCTTGCCACCTCACCTCGACAGGACAAACCAGTAATGAAGTAGATATCATCCACCTCCAAAGAAAGTATTTTCTCATCTAGGTTGAAGCTCTGAGCATCTATGTCCCAGTAATCAATCAAGTGGAAAAGCAATAGGTTTTGGGCCCTCAAACCCCCTATGTTCCAAAACTTGTAAAGACCACATGCTTGTAAAGCTTGTTGCGCAGGAAAATCATTGCGGACGGCCTCATCCACTAGGTCATGTTCCCTCTCTCTCCATTCCAGCACCATCCTGGAGGAAGAGAAACAAAAGATTTAGTGAATTTCACTTAAAAAACTAACTCCACGGCCGTACCCGTGGGAAATTTTTCTCACAAAGGTGAGTACCCGTGGTTAACGCGTGCGTTAACTGTGAGTACCCATCCCTACCCGCGACCCACATAGTTATATCCCGCGGGTACCGCTGTGACCATGTAGGGCATGGCCATACAAAAATCCAACCACTAAAATTTTAAATAAAAGCATTGAAATGAAAGGTATGGATGAGACTACCAACCTGCTCTAGACGGCTCAATGAATGGATGCTTGTAGCTCCTGGAATCAATAGTTGAATTTCAAGGTGAAAACTAACCACAAAACTCCAAATGGGTGAATAGTAAAAATGAATTGTAAATTGTAAATTTTTCTTACTATTTATAATTTTTGAAAGCCACTTGTCTATAGTTTTTGCCTTTTAATGTTGTTTTCGACTAATATAATGTCTTGGAGTAGCATTTTTTGACCATATTTCTTCGGCGAAAGTTGTTTTTGATCATTTTGTGCCTACGGAAGGTACATTTCACACCTGGCATATAGGTTAGATGACATTTTCACATGCATTATGCATTTGACCTTTTGACCATTTTTCATAAACACTAGGTTCAACCCCGCTTCTTAATCGACACAGAACCTTCACACTACTATGGAAGTGTCGTTACTTGGCGGTAGGGCCTTTCCGAACATGGGTGCCTATTGTGGCCACAACAGATCCCATGCTTATTTAAGCACGGGAGCCCCAATCTTAATAAACACTAAGGTGTTTGGGTGAGTCATTTTGTAAATATTAGAGTTTGTCACCCATGCTTTTGATTTGCTTGTTTGCAACTTTTGTTCATTTTTTCCAAGGCATTTTGGTCTAAAAGGAAAGGAAAGCTAAAATTTTGGTTATTTTGTTGATTGTTATCATCATTCCGAAAATCAACATTTGGAGTCTCCGAAATCTGCAACCCAACATTTGCGGGTTGCGGCAATGTTGTTTAAAATTTTGGAGTTTGGTGATCCCGCAATCTGCAACCTGACATTGCGGGTTGCAAAATTGATCGGTAATAAGATCAAGGAATAATTACCCCGAAACCCAAACTCCGCAATGGTGGCATTCGGCTTTCGGGATGGTCATTTTCGTTCGTTTCCTGTATGCTCCCGAAACCCGCAATTCGTAAATTTCGGAATGCGGCTTTCGGGATAGTTATCCTACTTGACAGTGTGACGCTCCCGAGACCCGTTACCCGCATAGTCGATTTTCGGCTTTCGGGAATCCTTTTTTATTTTCATTTTTGCTACCCGCAACCCGTAAACCCGCACTTTCAGATCTCGGCTTGCTGAATCTTTGAATAGAAACTTCATGAACATATTTGAATTCGATTCCGCATCCCGCTCTAGCTAATCACAACCGTCCATTGTTATGAACTTACGGTCATGTTGATCTTGGGTAATCAGTTAAGTCAGGATGCGTTATTTTGTTTGTTGAAAACTGGTTCTCCCAAATTATCATTTTTCTGTATAATTTATAACAGTGTATGCTACTACAAGACTATCAGTTGCTTCTTGTTGGATGGACACCATTGCTCTGCCTTAAGTTCGCCTGTCTGGTCTTGAGTTTTGACAATTTGTCGTTTTCTCCCGATTCTTAATGATCATGTATTTTCACTTAATTTCCGACTTCAAAGCTTCTATCGTTCTCATGGAATTCGGATCAGATTGATTCGATGTGTTACGTGTGAAGAAATGATCACCCGTGTACTGGAACTCCTAATCGAGATTTTTTGCGGATCAATTCTATCACCGCGGCCTCCGTTTCCATTATTAATTACCAGTTATAATTATTGATGGCAAGTTGCCTATTATGATGTGATCGTAAAGGCAATTCAAAATCATGAAAGCAGTAATTGAGCCTGTACTTTGCACAAGCTTAAACTCAAAATCTTGGCTTTTTCATGACAGTTGAAGTAATTATAATGGGTTCGCTGCGTAAGTTTAATCATTGCAAATCGCCTCGCTCAATCGACATCACCATGCCTGTTGGTCTTAAAATAGCAATTAACTTGAAGATTCCACATTGTTCATTGCTTTCTGTAATAGGAAACATTATGTGCACTGTTCTGGGCATCTTGTCATCTAAAATTTATCCAGGATGAGTAATTTTCATGCAGGAGGTGAACCTTCTAATATTCATGTTGATAATGAGGAACTTTACCCCTTGTTGTATCAAGAAACGTTGTCACCACCATTTGATGCAGGTGTTTTTGATCTTAGCAGCGGCAGTATTGAAGAGGACTTTGAAGCATTATCTTCCTATGTGCAAAATTCTATGGAGCAGAGCAAGGAAGTTCTGGGAGAACCAGCTGACCCTATTGACGATCTCATACAAGACTTTATAATCAATGGAGAACCCGACGTACCGGCCACTGTTTCTGAAGTAAATCCTTTAATGGATTTCTCTGTTTTTGACCATGAATTACCTGATCCCGAATTTCCTACAGCAGATGTTTCACAAACCATGCCACCTGTCGAAGATAATGAACAATCTGTTATTGATTTTTTATGGTGCCACGAGACCCTATCTGATTAAAGAACGAGCCTTTGTAAGATCTTTTGGGTGATAAGGTGGCGGAAAATCCTTCAAGATGGAAAATAGCAAGTTTTCTTGGATCGACAGTTGAAGCCGATTTTGTAATTTCTATTTCGGTAGAATTTCTCCCTCTCAGAGTTTGATGTAAATTGTAGTATTTAAGGAGGAATGTTTCCCTTAGCAAGGGGTTGGGAATTTTGGAATTTTGATTCAGCAGGAGTATGGACTGAAGATGCTCTGTCTATTCGAGCCATTGTAATTTTGGTACAATACTTTCATATGCAGTAAAGTTATCTTTTCTCCACCTTCTTGTGTTCTTCAAATTTCTTTGAGAATCGCTGAGTTAAATGTTTCAGATTGTCATCGATTTAAATGTATTTAATCTTTTGCAGGTTATTTATTTCTACACAAAGCCTTCATATTGATTTTTTTGTATGTTAGGTCCAAGCTATTGATTGTTCTGTTAAATTTATTTGATTGAACAGTTATTACTTTTATATTTCTGCAAATGATTCGATGCAATTAAATATGCATAATCAATTGTTAATTTTTCAATTAACACCATGATTACAAATCAGTTATTTGAATAAGCTTAAACACTTTGAAGGATTGTCACTTAATTTCTTAATTGATAAAACTTTAATTAACAAGTGAAGAACCAGAAGACATTTCTGTTTAAGGTACTTGATCGCTTGTTTATCATACTTCAGTTCTGATCTGCACATTATCAACTTTTCCTCTTTAGGTTAGATCTGACTCAGGATAGATTCTTTCCCTAGGTAGGTTAGGTTAGGTTTGTTAATCAGCTATCACACTTTGTTTTCCTTAATAGGAAAATTGGTCTTTGAAAGATCAAACCTTTTACTCTTAGAGTGCCAGCGGAGGCCAAATATCCGTGGGTGATTACCACACCAAACAGCTCGAGGATAGGGTAACTCTTGCGTAAGGTTAACTGAAGCCTTTGGCTAGGTTTCCATCCCTTGTTGTGTGCCTTGGAACCCATTCCAACACTTTTCACTTACCCTACACCCCTGAGGCATCAACAGTGCCCTAGTTAGAACCCCTTTTTTCCTTTTGGCGCCCATGCTGCTGTCTCTCTTTACGATCGGGAGTCCTTTGTAGTTACGCCATGACTTTGCAATGAAGACTCATACTCTACTTTGTCTTATGCTGGCCATCTCCCATAAGGACTCCCCCATTTATATTGAGTTGTGATTGCATTGCATCATCCTGCTTGTTTCTTGAGCCTTGTGTCGGCTCCCGCTTACTCGGTTGTTAGCCTGGTGCCTGAGCACTTTCCCTGTCGAGCCCTACAGAGCTTTCATTTGTCCTTCACAATTTGATTACCTTTTGACCCTGAGGGAACAACCCCTCGAGTGTCCACATCCTGCACACACTTCCTTGCATTGATCATAGGTATGTTCCACTGCTTGGGACTAGTCTACTCGCCATTTGACACTCATTCCCTTAATTGTTGTATTGTAAGCAATTTTACTCTTTTTCAAGCTTTTCCAAAATATGAAAAAGACCAAAAAAATCAAATATTCCAAAAAGCCAAACGAGATTATGGTTACTACTTCTAGTTGGCAGTTGTTGTGTCTCCTTTGAACAAAGCATTCATTCCACCCCATACATTATGAGTCGGGACTATAGTTGGACCTTAGGAGTTGTACTCGTTTCTCAGTTTACTCCACCGATTGATTAAACTTCGAGTCATTATGGAGCCCTTTGTGATGCCTCCTGCATTACACAGTCTATATCGAGTCTATGTTGCCTCAGTCTATCCATCTGCTCATGCTCTTGTTCAAAGGAAGTCCTGAAACCAGAGTCGGCCACTCCTCAGTTCTCTTGACTATTGCATGTCGGCCATCCTTATTGAGTCAATCCGTTCCACCTGAGTTCTTCCAAATATTTTAGCATAGTTGGTACCTCATGTTGGTCGATGGTGGATTCCTTAATGCCCTCATTCCAGCGAGTCTCGTTCCGTCGACTTCAACCCATTTATTCCAGAACTTGAGGCTTAGAGTTCGGTTGGGTACCTTGAGGCTTGTAGTCATTAGTAGCAGGTTCTCTCGCCAACGACAGTTTTCGGAATACATCAATGTCCCCTGATCGATGGATTCATCTCAGTGTTCGACTTCAACACATCTATTCACACTTTGATGATTGTACTCTGTGCCTTGATGCCCATTTTCATTATTGGTGGGTTATCTTGCGTCTGTTAACGGTATACATCATTGACTGGTAATCAGACGATGTCACATCAGGTTCGACTTCAACTTTTTTATTCACTTGATGGGACTTGCACCGTAGATGATTTGTGTAGAAGACCCCAGGAGAAAGTGGCATTCAGTATGCTACTTATGATCATGAATTTACATATGAGATATCACCTCTTAGATGTCAGCAGCTTGTACCTCCAGTTTCCACCAGTTGTTTCCTTTTCAGCAGGAGACCATATCTTACTGTAGAGGGATCATGGCTATGATCACTCATGACAAATATTCATTATGTACTGCCTATTCA
Organism: Larix kaempferi; assembly: GCA_027924585.1. Lineage (NCBI taxonomy): Eukaryota > Viridiplantae > Streptophyta > Pinopsida > Pinales > Pinaceae > Larix > Larix kaempferi. The sequence continues at coordinate 15,642,471 of BSBM01000757.1, read as the reverse complement.
TGGAAATTGTATCAGTTTGTTGTACTATTCTGACATGTATCCAAAGACATTATTGTATTATGACGAGTGAGCTGCTCCTTCCACTTGTGTTTCCATCACTCCACTTCTGAGATTTATAATGTATTTTGGCCATCGTAGCATTATTCTCTAACCTCACACATTAGGGGGCATCTGTTACAACATTATTTTCCACCTTGTGAGCATCAACACTCTTTGGCCTTCATGATCCATTTCACTGACTCAGAGGCACTTTATGTCCTTCAGGCACATATGTTTCCTATTTTTTCTTCTTATACACTTACTGCATCACTTCAGTAGGCATACCCGTGAGCTGCATCACTATAGCCCATGGGTAGCATGTAAAATGGTAAAAATCACTAGTTAATTACTTTTTACTCCCAAAAAGTGGCCTTAGGGTGACCTTTGGCCCTCCATTTTCCCAATAACGCCTCGATGTGTCCTTTCACTTACCTTGGGAGGACTATATATTGAGCACATATGACATATGGAAGGGGGGGAGAAGGAGAGAGCAAGATAACTCTAGTGGATTTTTTCCTCATCTTGAGTCTACACTCATTAATCCTTGTAGTTGTGAACCCTTTATGTTCACCTTCCAAACTCCTATCATAGTTTGAGTTTTCCATTCCATGGAGGATTGAAGTGGTGGAGGCACAAGTGGAAAGACTCAGTTCTTGGTTCAGATTGGTTGCTGGCAAGAGGTCGTATCACATTGTACTTCTTGTTATTTATTAATAGAAATACTCATTTTCTCGTCCATTAATGTTGTGAATGTTGTTTATATTACATTGGGTTGCATTTACTTATAATATCATGGACCATTGCTATTGATGATGTTAATGTCTTTCATATATTATATGTGCTTGTCGTGTATTGGTTGTCAAGGCTAATTTGCAGGTTCAAGTGGATTGGTTGAAAGCTTCAAGGGGGATCTACATCAAACATTTGGATTGAGGTTGGTTATATTCTCCATTGTCTTAGCATTGTCATTTTTATAGCATTGCATTGGGAATTGAGTTATTTTCTGGTAGTCAACTGTCTATTGTGGTATGCCCCAAGCCACAGGAAGTTTTCTTCGTAACATAAAGTTTTGTTGTATATTTCCAACTTAAGGTTTCATTTGGCATTTTTTATACATGTTATCCTGACAACTTTTAATTGTGTGTAGGAACTTGGGATCCCAGATTTCTCACCCACTCTATTTGATTGAAGATTAGTCATAGCATGTGTCCCATAGTTGGAGCCATATGTTACCAGCTAAGTTGTACTTAGATGGTTTCAAGTGAGCCTACAAAGATAGAACAATTTTACTTGTTCTAGTTTAGAAGATCAAAAGTCCTAGGAGACCACCTTGGCCCTTTTTTAATAAAAAATCACATCTCCATACCTTGTGTGGAATTGTATTAAAATGTCATAGAATGATGGTTTTGTAAAATACTTGGCTTCCCTAGACTTAGGCATCGATCCGGGTATTCCAAGGTGATTTTTCCCTTGTCAATTATACTGTGTTTGTCAATAAGTTATAATTTTCGAGTTTTCCAGATTACTCCTCCAAATTTGGAATATTTGTCTTGGTCCCCGGGCCTTAGAAGGTTATTAAAGTCTAAGAGTCAATGTTTATTACCATGCTAAGCATTAATATTGAGTCGTATGGACATGTGCTAGGTGCCCTTAAGTTTTTTTTATGTTTCGTACAAAGTAATTTGTTTCCGTAAACTTGGGCTATTTTTTAATAGTTTAATTGCAAAAACAAAAAATGTAATAAAAGTGTGGTTAGGAGTGATATTCACCATGTGGGTGCTCGTTTTCTAACTCGGATCACCCATAAAACCCATAAACCCACTTTCCTAAGTATTTGAGTGATTATTTATCACTCAAATCTATTTTCTCTCAAAAAATAAAAAAAGGTGAAAAAAAAATTAGATAAATAATAAATAATGAGAGAAAATCAAGTTCCTAAATGGAATCTTGTCTCAATCAAGATCAGAGTTAACTAAATATCAATTTGGAGGTGATTGAGGATCATATCAATCAAAATCGGTGGACATCCCAATCAAATAAGGAGAGCGCGAGTTCTTCCACAAGAAGGGGGTGCATATCTCCTTAGCTTAGGAGAATTATTATATGTGAAAGCCATTGGTTTGATGGATGATCTATCGAAAGAGAAGGGGAGAACCTCTTGTTTAGGTGGCGCCCAGCTCATGAGAACACTCCAATTTAATGCCTCAATCAAGGGGATTGTGATCCCATCTTTCTCTCATGTCATGTGCCCTTGCCTTCCTTTGGATCTCATGTGCCCTTCCTCTCTTATTTGCTATAAAAGAAGACCTCTCCTCCTCTTGCAATCTAGTTAGAATTTGGGAGAGAAGGGATTGCATATTGTAACCATGTACTTGTTATCACATCCATGTTAGCTGGAGCTACCATGTTGCAGATTGTGTGGTCAGGGACCATACTACATTTTTTTTCCTAGATCAGAGATCGGATGCCTTCATAGGGGGCATGCATCGTATTCAGAATGCCCCAAGCAGAGATATTAGGGGGGACAGATGGTTTTGTATTGGTCCAGACATGTTACACAGCATTGCCTACAGGGTCACCCTTCCTTGTCGGGCTTTGCATGATCCCATTTGAGATAGTTACTTAGCCATATTGTGATGAGATCACTACAAAGTATTGTTGGTTTGCCACCTATTGCCTAGATTCAGCAGAGATCCAGTTTCAGAGACAGCTTCAGCAGCAGGTATATGGTAAGGTAGGTATAGCACTTTATGGTTTATTGCACATGTTGTTATTTAGACTTGTTTATTTATGATAGTACATGGACTTGACATGTGGTGTTTGACTATGGTGATCTCGTTGCTTATTATGATGTGTATAGCCCTTGGTGATGTCAGTCCACCTCATTTAGTAGGCTCATGTATATGCACACTGGTTCCCATACCCGTCATTGGTATAGACTTGGTCATTTCGTCCTCCTAGGTAGCTAACTTTGGATCCACCTGTCACTTCCTTCCATCCATCCAACTCATTCATGTTGATTTCTCCTGACTTGGACCTTGATTTGTGACCTTGAGGACCCCTTTCCCCATTGACCTCTAAGTATGCCATGATTCCCCGTCTTTTGTGCCTCGGCTCTTTAGTGTGTGAGATGCATTCTGAAACCTGGGATTTGCTCCTGTCGGTTGCCCCCGATGTTGCAATGCAATATAGGATTGTGTATACTTACTGGGTGTTCCCCATTGGTCATCGAAGCATGTGCACTTACCCCCATTACTTTGCAGTATGAGAACCTTGATTATATCTATTGAGATATATATGTATCCCAAAAGGGCCTTGAAATGTAATGAAATGAAGAAATGTAAAAGAAGCCAAAAAGGCTATGTAAATGTAAATCAATCCAAAAAGGCTAAGTGAGAAAGTCAAATGTAAAGTCCAAGCAATGTGTTTCTGAAAACACACGGACACAGGTCAGCCATATATATCAACATTGTATTGGTTATTTCCTCACCTAGTCCCGCGGGGCAAGGAGGTGAGATGGAGTAAGGGACAACTATGCGAATTGTCCCCTAGAGTCTCAAGTTACGGTTTGCCGGACACCCAATTTGGCGGCTCTAGAAAAGATCCGCACGGAGTCTTCTTAAGGAACGGATGTGAGTTGTGAGGTATATGTTAGATGATCAGTGGCGGTTTCCCTGCACTGTACCCATTTATGAGGCACCGCCCTTCCCTGTGTATTATCATGGTATGCTTATGTCAGTGGGTCCCGCTCTCCCTATTTACCCGAGGGGTCACATGGTCTTGGTCCTCGTCTTCCCTTATCCTCCACCTCGTTTATCCACCTCACCCAAAGTCAGCTAAGTGGTCAAGTCTGTAAGTTGTGCATAGCATTGAGTCTTTGTTAGAGGTGGTGGGCCCACCTCACCCAAGGCTTGTGTTTATTGAGATATTTATGTTTTGATCACCATATCGGCATTATATTGTTTTAAGTAATGTACTAATGTGAATAAGGAAGTCTTGATGCTTCATGTTGCTTACAGGTTTTCAGCCATTACCATTTTGACCAGATTTGACTTGGTCAAACCAGGTTGACTAGGCCAAAAATGGGCCCAACAAAATATTGCGACCAAGATTTCAATTTTGGTCATTTGTTATCTCTTGGGGTCCCATATGAACCTCCAAGTGTCAGAATTTGAAAAAGTTGAAGCATTGAGGAGATTTTTAATTATTATAGGCCACCAGGGACTTGTTTTAATTAAAAATCATGGATTTTGGGGAAACAACGCCTAATTGATGGATCGGGGTCGTTCAATTGACCATATCTACCATATTTGGGGTCTACGATCACATTGCAGTAGACGGTTCGTCAATCCGAGCATTATACGTGGGTCAAAAGCCCATATGGAAAAATGGAAAATGCAAAGGTTGGCTAATACAAGGGTGAGTTCTAAGGTATTTTCATTATGTTTGGACATTATATTGGTGTTGTGGGGCGCTCACTTTAGCCAGCTCACCATGGGGGATGAATTTACCCATGGGGGGCGTTTTTCCACTTCGCAAAATTCAAATTTTTTTATTTGTTTATGTATTGAGATCATAGTGTAGTGGTATGGGGGGCTAAAACATCCCATAGGCACCCCCCAACCACATTTTATATGTGTATTATGGGACCCACGAGTTGGCCCCATCTCCACTTGGGCGTTTTTTTAGGGTAATTCGCCCCCCCTCTAGAGCTCATCCCCACCATCGATTTGGCATTTGAGAGAGAGCATCTTAGCCATCGATTTTTTGAGGGAATTAGGGTTTTATTGGGAGCATTCTCTACTTAAGAGAGAAGATCTCCCATTTGTACTTCTTCTTGGCATTTTTCAGACTTGAGATTGAGCAATAGAGAGACAATTCTTCCAAATTTGCTTGTGATATGGTGGTGAATGCTTATGGTGTTGATTTTTAGCTTATTGCTGGTGCATTGCTAAGTAATTTTATGGTTTCTCCATCCTTCTTTGGCCAAAAACGAACTGCAGGTGACTTGACCACTTGAGAAAGGGCACAATTTTTGGAGTGGGAGCTCCACACTTGGGTTTTTCTTCAAGAATTTAACAAGGGAAGTGAATTTTACTGTTGTATCTTGCTTTCCTTCACTATTGTCTTTCATTTGATGATTTCCTTGGTTATTTGCTATAGTTGTTGATTCATTCTCTCTGTGGTAGGTACAAGGGCGCATTGGTCAACTGGCTGCATAAAAAACGTTAAGGGAAAACACATTGTTGCTTAGCACTTGGTCTCCGGGGTTTGTCTTCAGCTCCAAAACGCATTCATCTTCATTATCTGGGTACAATCCTTGCTTGTCTATTGCATTTCAGTTTCATTTGCAAATGTTAAGCTGCACACAATAAAATAAACCCCAAATATTAAAAAACTCAATTTTCAACCGTTAAAACTCCCTTTTCTTCCCAAACCTGCTTATGAAACATTATCAAATGCTTATATTTGAAGTTTCATCTTGATTGGACTCCATTTACCCTTATGATTAGCACTGGTTTGTTTTGCAAAAACGCCCTCCTTGGGGCGTTTTTCTCTTTCTGCTTGACTAGGTCACTTTGGGGTTCTGGGTAGTTTAGATTTGGCTTTAAATCATCATTTTACCTTAAGAAATCAATCTACCATTTGCTGGAAGTGTGTTTAAACATAGATTTATCACTGCCCTAGGTTCATTAAGCTATTGATTTAACCCTTTTCCTTGGGCAGTTTACTTCATCATTTCACTGTGCTTCCTTAGGCTATTTCAGCCATATAATCACCTATATAATCTCTCTATCACATCACGCTTGATTGCTGGTCACTTTCTGTATCACTCTCACTTTACCATTTGTGTCCATTTGTTGGCTAAAATCAGACTTAGGGTCTCATTAACACTCACTTCTTGTTTTTATCTCTTCATCTTTTGGGATTTGGGTGTCTTTTTTTCTCTCAACCATCACTGGTTGAGAAGGGTCTCCCCCTGGATCAGGTTATGTTCCCTATCCGAAGTGACAAACGCCTTGTCTGGTGTGCCTACCACTGTTCGGACGGTGGACTTGGCGTTTGCTGGTTACACCTACCTGGCTGCTCACCCTCTACCATCTCGAACGAGATACCTTTCATTAGCAGCTAGAGTTTGTGTGATAACAGTTCTATCATTATTTTGCTTGAGAATAAAGATAAGCTTTGGAGGCTAAGTGTGTGGTGCTACTATGTGTGGATCAAGATTGTCATGGTTTCATTGAGGTAACCTATGTTATTCATATTTTTGGCTTCTTTCTCTGTGAATCCGACCTTGGTAGGGTTGTTATCAGCTGATATGAAATAGGTAGTAAGTAAGTTTACTTGCTAATTTATTCTTAGATATTTATCTAGATTTTACATGTTTTATAAGTTATATGTGTGTTTTTTGAATCTCTTTTATATTTACTATTGGATTTCACTGGTATTTTATGCAAGTGTGTGATTAGCTTTCAGGTATCCTAGCTTGGAAAAAGGGGTGATATAGTTTGTTTCTTCCCATATCCAAGCATCTTCAGGACATAGTCCCTCGGCATCCCACCAAGAAGTCTCTTGGTTGATCTTTCTGGAAACCCCTATCTACTCCTCTATTTCTCCTTCAAAAATTCAAACTTCCTTTTTCCATTTTCTATTAAGCAAAGTATTCAAATCTATAGCTTAAATTCATATTATAAGTAGATTTGATTCAATATTTTAGATCTAACTCTTTTAAAAGTATCATCTTACAATCGAGATCTAGTATTGAGCAGCCTTTCCTTTTACAAGTTGAAATTTCAATAGATTATAAGGCTTGTAGGTTTAGATTGATTTACTGTTTGTTAAATTTTATATCTAGCATCTAAGTGCCTTCATTGGATTCCTTTTAAAGTTTGTCCAAGACCCTAAGAAAGTTGGTTTCATACACCAACTTGTCTTAGTTATTTGTTTTCTTAGATCTTGTTTAGTGTAATAATTTTTTTCGGTAATTTTTCTAGCTTGCCCAAATCACTTTGAAAGTGATTTTGGGATTATTTTATTAGGTTTGGAGGCATTTTGGGCAAAAAATTGAGCTTCTAGCCAATCCGGAGCATCCCGGATCCTTCCTGCTTCATTCGACAATTTTCTTTAAGTGTTTTGTAAGCCTTTGGATCCATTTCTATAAATATCCAAGGCATTTTCTAGAGACTATTGTAAAGAGTAAAAAATAAAAGAAAAGAAAGTGGGATACGCAATGCCCACACCCCAACCCCCCTTGGGGGGGTTTTTCATTGTTTTGTGGTGTGTGTGTTTTTCCTTTTCTTTTAATTTTGTTTCGCATAATAACTTAAAATAATTTTAAAATTAACTTTTGAAGTGTCCGATCCAAATATCGGCCTTCAAAACGTACTCAGGACTTAGGATTTAACTTTATTTGGCAAGAAGTATATACTTTTTCAGTTAAGTTTATTTTTCAAGTTCATTTTATCTTTGCAAAGTAACAAATACTAACCCATTATGCTTTATCGAATTACCGAAAGGGAAAAGATACTCGTACTGTAGTAATTAGTTCACATTTGGTTTCAATCTTTGTTTTAGTTCTTTCAAAGTAATGAACCCGACTTTGTATACCCGAAATATGTTCCTGCCATCACATAAAGTGCTTGCATGAGTACGTGTTGGATGATCAGAAAAGAGTCTCTTAGCCATTAGTAGTTAGATTCACACTTGTAATTCACTGCAGTGAACGTATCCGTTGCAGTGAACGTATCCGTTCACTAACTTAATAGTCGAATCCGACTCTCATATTGAATAATAGATAAGAATAATATATTGATTGATAGGATAAAAGATACAATAAGCTCACCTTTATAGGGCTTGAGCAAGAATAGCGAAGGGTTACACCCTTTCGCTTATTAACCTAATAATCTATTTAATATATAAATAAAAATATTAATTAAATATTCATAGCATTGCCTTCCCCTTTTGGAAAGCTTTGTCCTCAAATCTTGAGTATTTTCCTAATGTCGTCCTTCATTCAGATTCAGTGTCGGTATTAGAATCGGACGTGATTTCTTGTGTAGAGACTTGCACTTCCTTTCCATTGATGATTTTGCACTGTATTGTCTGATTGTTCCTACATTTATGGCCTGGGATCCAATCATCACCGCATCGACGACATATGTTTTTCTTTTTTTTTCTATTATCAGAGTAACTGTTAGATGAATTTGATCTATTTTCCATTTCATAGGCATATGATTGAGGTTTGTGGCATTGATGGTCGGGTGACCAAGTATCTGCACAGTACCTACATTGTGTCTCTTTTTCTTGTCGATAATGGTTATAACCTCTTGTTTTTATTCCTTCCAATTTGCGTTATGTGGCTTTTGCTTTATGTCTTGCCATCTCTACGTTAGGTATGTCATGTAACTTTAACTCTTTTTGGAGGTACGGTTTAAGACCTCCTAAATAGGTTTTGAGTCTTTGTTTGTCATACAACCCAAATACTCGTGTCGATAAGGATTCCCACTGATGTGTGAATTTCTCAATGCTTCCAACCTGTTGTAATCTGGTAAGTTTACTGAAAAATTCATCTTCTTTGATACCTTGAAACCTATTAAAAAAAGCATTTTTGAACAAGTTCCAAGTGTAGGCAAAATTGTCTCTTTTCCACCATAAGTACCAATTATATGCGTACCCTTCCATATGCATTGACGCATATTTCACCTTCTCCTCGTCAAATTGAATATTGTAAATGTCGAAGTATTCTTCTGCTTTGTTTAGCCAAGCAACGCATTGGTCTTCACTTCCATTGTATTTCGACAACTCTATTTTTTCCTTAGGTGGGTACACTATGTAAGGGTGATATTGATTCCCTTTTGCTTTATGGTTTGATGGTGGATCGGAACTACTGGATGACGTAAGTGACATATTTGAACTGCTTCGTTGTTGGCAGTGATTTTTATCTTTTTTATTCTCTACTATCTTACTAATAGCTTCTATTTGGTTGTTTAATCATGCCTCCATATCTAGCAGTACTTTTGTTTTTATCTCTTGCTTAAGCATCGCATTGTTAATCTTTATTTCTTTTTGCAATTCTTCTTGATTCTTGGCAAGTGCTTCCTGTGTGAAAATATGAAATGAGGCATCTAGCATGTCTGGACTGCTGACTTCGTCTGTCTTAGGTGTTAATCTTTGTAACACCTCCATTAATATATTATGGTTCTGCGTCATGGTGCTCAAGTTCTGGGTTATGGTATTTATGTTTTGAGTCATAGCACTCATTTTGTCATCCAAGTCTTTTTGTTTTTCGTTCAGAGTGTCAAATTTTTCACTCAACCTTCTTTCTAGTACCAGAACAACTTCATCTTTGATTTCTTTTTTAAGCACGACATTGTTATTTTTCTTCTCTTCCTTTAAATCTTCTTGAAACATTTTCTCAAGTTTGTCCATTTTGGAGTTTAGACCTTCGACGATTTTTAAATCTCTAATTTGGTCTTTTTCTAATTTTTCTAGTCGGTCTCGTAACTCAGCCATGGTTCTTGACCTGGTGTGGGGAGGTGAATATTTGGAATCAATTTTTGGAGTAAGGATAAGAGTTAGGGTTAGGGATAAAATAACACTATAAATATTATTAAATTATAATAATAATTTATTATATATATTAACAATAATAATACAATAATTATTATTTAAATTATAATAATAATTTATTATATAAAAAAATATAATAATAAAAAAATTTATTATTATTATTATTTTTTTGATATTAACTTTTTTTTGTTTGATTGGTGTAGGTCGCTCGGAGTGGCGGGAGATGGCGGAAGATGATGGCGGAATGGATAGCAGGTTGGAGAATGGACGACGGCGTGGGCGTGCAGGTGGAGAGATGTTGTGGTAGAAGTGGTGGCAGCGCGGAGGTGGAGACTGGGGCGTGAGAGGGGAGTGTGACGAGGAGACTGGGGCGTGAGAGGGGAGTATGCAACGCTTGAAGGGCGTGCGATTGGTGGGAACGAGGAACTGGTCACAGAGGTGGAGACTGGGGCGTGAGAGGGGAATGTTGACGAGGAGACTGGGGCGTGAGAGGGGAGTGTGCAGTGTTTGAAGGGTGTGTGCAGCATGGAGGGGAGTGTGCAGCGTTTGAAGGGCGTGGAGTGGATGTGGACGAATGGGTGAATGGAAGTGAAGAGCAGCGTGGAGGTGGTGGATTGGTGGTGGAGCACGTAGGCAGTGGAGTGGGGGCGGATGGAGGACGCTGATGGATGAGAGCAGTAGCGTGGAGAGGTTGCGCGTGGGGAGAGATGTGGCACGTGTGGGGAGAGATGTGGTAGGGAAATGTGAAGTGCGGTGGCGGAGAGAGAGAAGGCTGGGAGAATGGGAGAGCGTGGGATGAGCAGTGGAAGGAGGGGGTGGCAGCGAAGAAGGGAAAGGATGGCTGAACAGGAGCTTGGAGAGTAGGATGCAGCTGAAACCGTGCGTGTAGAGTAGAGTTGAACTAATGTGAGCCAAAACCGTGCTCAGCAACCGTATCCGGTTGGAGTTGAAGGGAGAGCCGAAACCGAGCTCTGATACCAAATGCAGTGAACGTATCCGTTCACTAACTTAATAGTCGAATCCGACTCTCATAGTGAATAATAGATAAGAATAATAGATAAGAATAATATATTGATTGATAGGATAAAAGATACAATAAGCTCACCTTTATAGGGCTTGAGCAAGAATAGCGAAGGGTTACACCCTTTCAATTATTAACCTAATAATCTATTTAATATATAAATAACAATATTAATTAAATATTCATAGCATTTACACTCCTTGAAAGACGAAAATCCAACGTCTCGATTTTACCTCATGTGGGAAAAACTTACATAGAAAGCGGGAACAACTAGAGAGTGACCGTAGGGCCCCGTTAGGCTACACCCTAGTTTGGTGTAGTGTTGGACAGACCCCTATGACTCCATCTAGCCCACATTTTCTTGTGTAGGGCCATACTTGATGAGTCTGGACACATTCCCTGTACCATTTTGGTATATTGGGAATCCCCCTCCCTTCTAGTCAATTCATCTTTAAATAAATAAAACTAACCAAGAACATTCACAAAACATTTACACTACAACAACACTTTACTTTTTCAACTCCATTTTGACACCGGTTCTATTTACAAATATTCAAATCTTGTGTTGATTGGTTATAATCATTATGTGCTGTTGACTAAATTTCACATTTGCAAGTGTTTTTTGATTTCAATATTTACTTCTAAAAAATCCTTAAAAACTTACCCATTCACAAACTAAACAACTTAATCAGCCTTAGTAACCTCTAAGGACTACCGCCCTTGGCTTCGTTAGGATTTCTGCCTAAACGAAGGATTCAATATTAAGTGACAATACTTGACTCGAGACTTGCCCCCAAGGAGCGCACCTAAGCAGCTTGAATATTTTTGATGCGATAACCCCAGATGCGTGTTCCGACGACAACAAGTTTAATGATTGTTTGGAGAAAAATTATTTCTATGTTTTAACTAGCTTAAAGAAGAAGATCCACATAGCTAAAATAAGAATGAACTCTAGCTCAAAGGATTTGCCAACTTTTTTTGAGCATGAAAATAAATTCCTCATAGATTGCCCTCCATTACACTACTTATTACCACCTGCACATAAGATCTCAGTTTCAAAATTTTTGTTACAAATGATAGGAATCTCCCTTATCTCATCAAAATTATAGTAATTTACGAACACTCCTCTCCAAGCTGTTTGAGCACACAAATAAAACTTTAAAGAAAACCAAGTAGTTCCTTACTTTTATTTTTTAAGGTCCCATATACCAAAATTGGAACTATCATTATTATTATTATCATCTATAATTTTTATATTTAAAATTTTAATGTATATATTTTTTTCAAATATATAAATTTAGGTATTATAAAATGAATGATTTATAAATAAATAAAAATATGATATAATAATAAAGCACATTTTTTTTTTATTCTTAAAATTTTATATTCCTCCCGATTATTAAATTTTTTATTGAGAGAAATTAAACTTTTAAATTAAATTATCATTTAAATATAAAATAAAATATTACGTTAATATTTATATTTATTTTATAAGTGTATATTTCTAGATTTACATTATAATCTATATAATTTAAAGACTATAAAATCTATAAACCAATTATAGTCTAAATAGTTTTTTGTCACTCCTATTATCATGTTTTGTGAAAAACATTGAACAATTCAAGTGTTTCATAATGTTTAACTTCAAAATTCAAAGCAATGCACTTTATCCTATTCCCCTTATAGAAGTGGGTGGCCCCATCGAGAGCATCGCTATGGCTAGATAGGTGATATACAAGTACAAGATAAATAACATAAGAGACTAGAGACTTCCTAAAATTGCTTTAAAATCTAGTCAAGACTAACTTCGGCTCAGAGAGGGTGGTAAAAAGATGCCATGTCTTGGCTAAACCATTGGAGGATTACGAAAATGTCACTTTGCAAGATATCAATAACATTAAAAATATTATCACACCTATGTTTAAAGAGAAAATGTGGGACCATAAAGAATTAGAGGTTAAACGAAAATTAAGATACTTTAAGGAGGTCATTAACCCTAATCTAGAAGATCAAGAATATCTCTATGTTTTAACTAGTTCAAAGAAGAAAATTAATATAGCGAAGATAAGAATGAACTTCCAGGAGCTTCATAATGAAACGTGATGCAATTCCCAAATGTCACCTACCCAAATTTTGAGACTATTTATTTTATTGCAAAAACATTATATTAAATTATAATTACAAAGTTTTGTAATTATGACCAAATATTGGTTAAGGATGATTGTAATGACAGATTATTATTATTTAATAAATTAAAACAAGAGACAAACACCCAAGGGGACTATTAAATGAGTGTTCATTGACCCACTAGGAGGAATGGAAGCTGTTAGAAGGCATGGGACAGATATCAACATTTGCACTCCACCACTAGCTGTTGGTTATGGGACAACTACCCCTAAATTTGTGGCATTATGCCCTAGGTGGGTGGAAGAGCGCTGATGGCTCATTAATGACCAGGTTAACCACTAAAAGGCCTAGGTAGCCTAGATAAGGCAATTCCATTTGGGCATGCAGCTCTACATTATTTTCTGCAGAAATAATTCCTCAAGTGTATTAGGTGATCACTGAGAGATTCGAATAGGGAGGCTATGTGGAAGTGCATTGTGAGGCTGCTGAAATATTTGGAGGAAATAACCAAAGGTGCTGGTGTAGGTCTCTTTGACTGCTAAGTCTATATGATTGGACGAGCTACTTTGTAGTTGCAAGTAGATGACCTAAAGCTTCTACAAATTCTTCTTCCTAGTGGTTCAGTGAATAGGCTCGGGGGTCCTAAGGCAAGTAATTTGGCTGTCTTCAGGAATAGGTTAGGTGGAACAAGCTTCTTGGGTTGTTTGTTTCTCCTACAATCAATCAGATTCTACTGTTCTACCTTATTGTTTACAGTTAAATAATTTTCTGAACTTGTAGGTTTAGTATGTACAGTTAATGACATATAGAAGTAATTGTTTTCAATTTTTGACCTAGAGATGATTTTGTTTAAGGATGATTAAGTAATGAGAAGATAATTAAAGGAATATTTTTTGCATTTTTCCCCATGCGAACTTTCTGCATCGTACTCCAGTACAAAAAAGGAAAATTTAAGATAGAATATTTGATGGGCATAATGCCAAATGAATGGATAGAATAACTCTGTAATGATTTCTTTTAAATTTTGATTTATCAATTATTTATGTCTAAACTTAGAAATAGAGCAGTTTATCATAGAAACCAGACTTATAGTATATTCCCTTACTTAGAAATAAAAGTAAAATAATTCATCTCTGCACAAGTCTAGGTTTTCAAATCTTTACTAACCATTCTTTCTGCTAATACTTTGCAATCTACTGTTATTTCTTTCCAACATGAAAATGTTATATTTCCACTTATTCTAGAAATTTTAACAGCTACAAATATTCATCTATACAGAGTTGTTACTTACACGAACTTTAAATGAAAACAAAAACATAGAAATACATCAATACTGAATCTTAGTTCCAAGTTGATGAAACAAAAAATGGAGTTGGCTCTCGGCCACTAACCAAACATTATCATAGTCTTTTGTTAACGCAGTAAAAGACAAAAAACTTCCAAACAAAACCTACAGGGTAGGGTTTCGACTGTTGGAATAAGGTCGAACCCTGTGGCATATGGTCATTTATAAACACATAACAATTCAAGTTTCATATTATCACTTTCCAAACTTAAACATTAAAACAATACAACTATGGGGTTATTCTGTTGAGAATTTATGTAACCTACAGCTCTCGGCCGAAGTCAACATTCATTTTTCTAAACCCTACATCGTAGCAGGCTGTCGGCCTCTCACCCTTACCACTACCAAGTGAAATGAAGGCCACAGACTCACTTCAACGATAAACATAGCGAAGAACTAGGGTTTCATGCTAAAAAAAAAACAAAACATAAGAGATCAATGATGGAAAAGATGCCAGGAAGATACATCGAAACTCGGGCAACCATTGTATTGAATGCCATATTAATTATCCCAACCATCACGACATCCAGCTTAGTAGACCAAGGTTAATGTATTACACAACTCGGCGTAAGATTGGATTTTGGTGTTTACCATCACGTGGACTATAGCCACGTTGACATCCACGGAGCTTTCCACTAAGCAGGGTAGGTTGGTAATTAAATGCGATGACCTGTTACAAAATCCAGCTAGCACTTTGGCGTTAAAACATCCTTTATGTTGTCAACATCATTTAGTACAAGTTAGGGTTGATAGGATATATTTCTTTGCACTATCCATAGTATAAAGTCAAAACTCATAATACCTTCGATCATAGGTTATAAGGCTAATATATGCTTGCTATTCGTGTTATAAAGATCGCATATATTAGGGTGTACATAATGCTTAGCACATAGTTTAGTAGTTTAGGATGCATCTTTTAGTACAGTGTAATATTTGCTTATATTACCTTATCGTTTCACAATATTTCCTATTATGTTATGAATGCACAAATATTATAATAGAAGAAGCACAATCCCATAGTGTAGCAAATTTACAATAGAACTATGATTGTAATATCATAATAGACGATGATATATTAGCATAATCCTACATGCACTTTATAAATGGGAAATTATAGGAGCTACTCTAGTTATTTGACAATTTCAAGTGAATCCATATGTACATTGGAATCTAGCACACATAGTATAATTTTAATACACGGAACAACACTACTCCTTGCAGTATGACAAATGACGATAGGATTTTAATAGCACTGTTAAAATCGTAAGCTAACACGTAAACAAGAAGTAGGACAAAGACCCATACCTTCCATAACTTTCATGCAAGAAAGTACTAAGATTTTTTCACAATAAGATTGACGATGAATTGAAAAACATATTCACTCTTTTTTCACTCTTTTACACTTGAATTGTCGTATTATTCTTACCTGCATTTCTGCACAGTGAAACATGTTCAAATGCTTTAGCTAAACGTAGCTAAGTAAACCTCAGGGTACCTCGTAGGACCCTTTAATCATCATTCAAAAGCAAACTGTCAGTACTTTAACAAGAAATTAATCATAGTACAAACCTACATACAGCATGTAGTTTACAATTAATCACAAGCAAATCTGAAAGATGTATTTTTGTGTTATGATCGTAAATTGTCTTTTGTTAAAAGATTAGTATCCATTTATTTCCGCTTTAGCAAATACAACTATCATCATAATTTGTTTTTAAGAATTTCAATGTGTCGTTATCATTAAATTAGTTAAGAGATTTAACTATTATTTTATGTTCTGCATTTGCAAATTCAGTAATTATTGCTACTTTAAAATTTTTAAATTTTTGTGAAATTACGGGATGTTAAACTAAAACTCGATGTGTGGAAAGGATTTGTCATCTCTGTGAAACTACAAGCATTGATGATGAAAGTGACTTTCTCTTAGAATGTCGTGCTTACACCCACATTAAATAGTAGTTCCATAATCTTTGCTACAATACAAAGCTCTCTAACCTTCTAACTTATCAAAACTATGGCAACCTAAGAACGCTTTTTTCTAAGCATCTTTTTGAGCACACAAATAAAATTTATCTACCATCATCATCATATAATCTTATAATGTATAAACAACTTTATAAAACTTTTAAATATATATATAGATAATAATTTAAAATTTTTAATTAAAATAAATTAATTAAAGAAAAACAAAAGAAATAATTATAATATATTTAAGATTTATAACCATACAAAATATTATAATATGATTATAAATTATTATTATAAATGTAATTATGTTAATGGGTTAAAAGTTGTGTTCATGTAAAAATTAAATAAATCAATAGTACATTTCACTAAAAAAACACATCACAACATAAATTACACAAAATTCACTAAATCTGGAATTATTAGTCCCTACCAAGGCAGGGATTATAGCAATTGGTTCATTGTCAAAACTAAGTTGACTTTTTAATAATTTTATCAATTTAATAGTTGTTTTACAATGTTATGTAAAAAATAATTATTAATTTTAATTTTTTAAAAATAATAACATGTGTTTTTTATTTTTGAAATTAAAAAATACTATTTTTCATTGTTCTAAGGCTTGATTTGACAAAATACCCCTAGTTGGAGGTGACAATTAATTTAAAAAAAAACCCATTTAAAAAATATTTTATTTCAAACAAATTCTCTAATTGACACATAATCATAGATAGTATATATACTAATTATTTTACAAATACCAAAGCATGATAGGAATATCTAATAGTACATATAATAATTGTTAATGATATATATATTAATTGCAAAGAATTCAATTTTACTATGCTTTTCCAACTACTTTTCCAAGAGTCCACCTGGAAAACTCGTAAACATTGCAGTGTAATTTTACAACTTGCTCCCTGATAATTCATGTCAACAATAACATTTATTAGGTCACGTATTGTTTCTAAACACCTAAGCAAATCCTACACCTTACAGTTTTGTGACAGTTTATCATGTCAGAGCAATAATATTTTTTATCGTGTGGCCTATTATGAGAGTTTTGTTGTAACAAGTTCCCTGAGGGATTTGCACAAGGGGACAAAGGCTGGTTGACACCTAACATTACTCAAACGTACAAATACGAAAGCATCAAAGCATCGTGATTCTGTAAACTTTGGTTAAAATTTAAAAAAATGAATGCAAACTAATAAGTAATCCACATGAAGTAATATGCAACCACTGCCTAGTCAAACGCAATGATACATTGCCTATCAACCGATATAATAAGTAAATTATAAATTGTAAAAGTAAACTCAATTATTATAATTTTATAAATAACATTAACTTTATAAATTTTAAATTTTACAAATAGTATTAAATTTAAGATTTATGATTAAAGTGAAATGAAAGGTCTCCTACATACCTTTGTTAAAATTAGTAAGTATACAATTACTTTTGCGTTCATCAAACACATAATATGTTAATTTTGATTTATTCAATTACACATGATATAACATTAACTATATAATGCACATCCTTTAAGACAAACATATTTATTTTTGAGATCCCAAATTTTAAGATACAAAGACATTGCTAATGAGTAAAAAATCTCCACTTTCTAAAGAGACATTGTTCATGCGTGAACAACCTCCACTTTCTAAAATAACATTACGGTACAAAATTAGACTTAAATTTATAAATCATCACCAAAAAATATAAAGACAATGTCCAAGTACATTGTTTCCCATGATAGTGACTGCACAAGGTCCGTCCAAGTACATTGTTTCAAAATTATAATAACCATTGAAACCAATAACACATAAATGTTTAAACATTTTTATGAACTAATATATATAATATAACAATTATTATAGTACATGGATAATGTATAATTGTTAATATATATTTTCAATTAGTATATATTTTTTATTGATAAAATTATATACATATAAGTTTTATGTTTTTGGGTTAACTTTTATACTATAAACTTGAGGTGGGAAGAGTTGGGGTTCGTGACCTGGTTTGCTATAGACTGGAGCTTGCAACTTGTTTAACCACTTGTACGCCTTAACAAGCAGATAGTTGTCAACAGGCCAACATCCCTACCCCCTAGATATAAGTTTATTAAAACAAAAAACTATGATCAAATTATTTTTCAATATTTTAACCATGTTTTAATGGGGGGTTAATTTTTTAAACAAAGCTATGATCAAATTACATTCCATATTGATTGATCACAGTCAACATTAAATATAAGATCTCATGGTATACATACCTTACCCGTACAACATTAAATGTTTTTGAGTTGGAAGGTGTTTACATACTTTCCATAATTTTACATTGTATTTTTCATTCTTATAGGTTTTCAAACTAATATACAATATTTTTTTTTCTGTGAGACATTATTGATGGGTTTTTAAAACAATATACAATACTCTTTTGTGTGATATAGTGGTTTTTTAATTTATTAGTCCAATTAACAATTCAAAAAGTAATATTTGTTTCATTTTTCATCAACAAATAAGATATAATTGCACACTATAGAAAAATAATATCATATATCTATATATTAAAAAAAAATAGACAAATAAATTATATAATATATATGAAGCTTATAAACTAACAAATTATATATTAGATATGGAATACATTTTTAATTTAAAAAAATACAACTTATCTTGTACATGCTAAATGACTAATTCCTTTAAACCAAAGATATAAATTAACTTTTATTAATTCTTTTTACGAAAATTTCCAATAACAAATAAACATATCATAAATATTTTTTTTTTCAATAAACATATATTATATCACAATTATAAACCTAAGTTTAAAGCAGGGACTAGCTGCTTTACAGCGATTTCCCTTCTTATTTTAAAAATTAATATCATAATTACAAAATTAACTATGATTGTTACTCTATTTATTAAATGCAAGAATGACAATCTCATGATTGCACAATGGACCATGGTTATTACATATATTCATTAAATGCCAAAACTCATATTTATCATCTAAATATTCTTGCTCTCATTCATTCAATCTATATCTAAGAACTCATCTTCCAACTTTTGTTAGAGTTGTTATCGCTCCACTCCATTCCTTCAGGTTTAGATGGAAAATCTCCACCCTGACTTAAGACGGATTTATGTTAATTTATAATTTTTCAAATTTAAAAAAAAAATCAAAATTTTAAATTTTAAAAATCAATCCCTCCCAAAGATTAAACATAAAATTTCAATAATAATTAATTAAATATAGTAAGCTAATTAAAGAGTAAAAGTGTGGTTTGTTGTTTTGTTATATTTTTTTAAATGATTATTAAATGTGGTTTAAAAATATTTGTTAATTTTTATAGAAAATGGGAGACTATACATTATATTTTTTTTAAATGATTATTAAATTTTTTTTAAATGATTATTAAATGTGATTTAAAAATATTTGTTAATTTTGATAGAACATGTGAAAGTAGACTTTTGAATTACACACAAACCAAGATTGTGTTGAGTGTCATATTCCTCAACAAATACTACATATTTATACATCAATATTTCCTTCAAGATAGAGATACTATCTTAACCACACTAACACACATGAGGGAATATCTCACCCACACACTAAATATAGGAGGAGACTTATTTGGAGAGAATCTCTCACAAACCCAACTATCTAACAAAACAATCTTTACTTCAGCTAGACCAAACACATTAACAAATTACAACCTTATAATATGAGCACATATCACATGAAGACAAGTAGGAGTTATAATTCCAATGCTCCCCCTTAAGGAGTACTTCCTTAATCTTTGGCATGTCTTCATCAACATCTTTCACCGGCAACACATGCTCCCATTGATACTGAAGGTGCTCCTCATCAACAAGGTTTGTATTTTCTCCCAAGTTTATGCTATAGTGTTATCCAAGCTCACAAATGAATTGTTAGTGCTAGGAACTTCGACTCATGGCACCCACTTCCATAGGTTTTTGGATCTTGGAATGTTGGGTTCCAAAAATGCAAGAACAACTACCTCCATTTTTTCATGTGTAAGAAGCTTTTTGGCATTCTTATTCATGTGTAAAGAAGACTAGGATTTAATTTTCAACTCAAGCCCCTATTTCATAAGATCTAAGGGACTGTGTCTCGATCACTAACCTCAAGACTTCAATCTAATGGTGGAATTATCCTTTCGTGTTGGTGTGGTTTGCCTCCCTTTTTTTGTTGATCTTCAAGGAAAAAAGAAGTTCCTTAAAGTAGTAAAGCCAAAGGGATGCCAATATTCATGTGCCCAAATTGTGTTGAATTTGCACTGGATAAAGGTCTCATATAGCCCATTCGTTATTGTTGGATAGGAGGATTTTCGTCCAAGAATTGATCTAAGAACAATTTCCTTTAAATGCAATACCTGTCATACATATGGGGATTTTGTGGAAAAAATGTCAACATACTACTCCTCCACCTACTCCGAAACACTCTCAATCTAAAGGGAACTTGGAATAAAAAAACATAGATGAGAAACCTCAATTTAGGCTAATGATGAATAAGAAGAAGAAACAATGCACACAATAAAAAAGAACACGAGTTTGATCCCTCTATCTCTAATCGATTAGATGCTGTAGGAGTCTTAGAGATCTTTGTAACAACATAGGAGGGAGGGGAGTCCCAAACTCAGAGGGACACTCCCCAGTCCATGGAGGTACTGATCCTTGAAGAAACAACAAACCCCTGGGTAGAGAAACAATCCTATTCAACAGAAGAGGAAGAATGTAATGTCCTTTTTTTTTAATTTTTATTAAAATGCCCAATTTTTCACTTTTTCCCCAATTTCGACCTTTGACTAGTTTTGATGTCTAGGCCTCCAAATTGATCCAAATGCTCCCAAAAATTCTGTGAGGGTGTATGAATGATATTAAGACTTGAATATGAGGTTCAGGGATTATTTATGACCCTTCAAATACTTTTGAAAACTTGTTTAAGATTCTGGACAAAGTATGGAACTTAACTAGAAATTTGGGGATCAAATCCCCCAGGGTAAGTACTGAAAATGGCTCTCCAAATGCCTCCAAACCCATTCAAAATTCATAACAGAGGTAGGGGATGTCTGAGGGACATTAATAAGGTCTCATATGCACCATTAATCAGTTATTAAATCTGTTCTAACCTTCTCCCAAACAACAACAAAAATCCATAATTCGACCCTTGGGGAAATGGCACCAAATCTCTTCCAAATGCAAATAAACTGAGCAAAATGACTTCAAATACTTAAGTGCTGAACATGAAACTTGTAAAAATCATCGATTTCTGTCCATCATCATAAATATATCAGAGAAACATTATTTCATTCGAAATCATCAACATTACAATTGCATACATTAATGTAGTGGGGAAATGGTCATGGTTTGTTCATTAATCATCATTTTTACATACAACCACTTGGTATTTCGACCTGACACTTTATGAAGATGAAGAAAATAGTATATTATGCTTATTACAATCAGAAATGGATCATGAGAAGTTCTCCCAAAGAGTACAAGAGCTCACCAAAAATGCCCTCCCTCAAGGAGCAAGAATATGCCATCAAAACTGGAAATGGTTGAGGGAAAGTGTTGCACTAGACAAAACCACAAGCTGCCCTATAGATTACACCTGTAAATACAAACTCCATGAAAGACCTGAGTGGCCTCTCCAAACACCAAATTGGATGGGAATCTTTCACCCTCGAAATTGGCTAAGGCAAGAAACTAGTCATCCACTAGCTCTCTCTTCACAAATGCAATTTTTCTCAAATCATCAAAATCTCTTCTCTTGGTTTATCCCTGTATTTTATAAACATCCTTAGCCTTCTAAGGTTCCCAATCCTAACAATGATGTGCTATAGCTTATTAAGGAAAGAATATTCAGACCAGACTGTACCCAGGGAAACATGACCCTAGAAGAATTCTTTGGATCGGACAACATACCAAAGAACAAAGAACCGGAATGGGAAGAGCAATTAGACCATGCTCTTGACTGCTATAACCTCGCTGAAGAATCTGAAGAGAAAGAAGACAGTGATGAAGAGGACCCGCACAACATAAAGATACCTGAATCTGAAGGGGCGCGCGAGGTAGAAGGACCTCCATTGGAGATCCCAGATATGAGTGGCCCTGTGAAAACAAGAAAAGTGAACATTGGCAACAGTGAAGAGACAAAGTTCGTAGCTATCAAAGATTACTGAGATGAAGACACAGTGGAGGAGGTCGCGGGTATATTACAGGAATATCACAAGTTATTCCCGACCAAATTCACAGAGATGAAAGGTATTTTGGGAGGCTTAGGAGTGATGAAAATTCCTCTTAAGCCTGGAGCGAAGCCTGTGAAACAAAGACCATATAGACTGAACCCACGCTGCAAAGAACGAGTTAAGGTAGAACTCGATAAGATGCTCGATGCAGGGATCATTAAGCCAGTTAAAGAATCTGAGTGGATAAGCCCGATGGTTATCCAAGATAAGAAGACAAAGGGTGAAATCCGGATCTGTGTTGATCTAAGAAAGCTGAATCACGCTTGCATGCATAACCCATTTCCTACACCTTTTACAGATGAAGTGCTAGACAATGTTGGAGGAAATGAGGCATACTCTTTTACTGATGGATTCTCTGGCTACCATCAGATCAAGATCGATTGCACGGACAGGCACAAGACTACTTTTGCTACGGAATGGGGATCGTTTCAGTACACAGTAATGCCGTTTGGTCTGAAGAATGCACCTACCATATTTTCTAGAGTAGTCGTTGCAGCATTTAAAGATTTTATGCATGACTTCCTAGAGGTTTATTTTGATGATTGGACCATCTTCAGATTACTGAAGAACCATGCAGCAAACCTTAGGATGATGCTAGAAAAATGCAGACAGCATCAAATTTCATTAAATCTGAAGAAATGTGTTTTCTGTGTTCCCTATGGGATTTTGTTAGGACACATTGTGTGTAAACAGGGATTAATGGCTGATCCTTCAAAGATCGCAGTCATTGTAAACTTGCCTACACCAAATTCAGTTAAGCAGTTATGCACTACATTGGGGAATACCAGGTACTACAGGAAGTTCATAAAGGGGTATGCACAGATAACCGCAGCTATGGAAAAGCTACTCAAGAAGGATGTGTCGTTTGTTTGGAACGCAGAATGTGAACAATGTTTTGACACCCTGAAAGAGAAGATGGTCACTGCGCCAATCCTAGTTTTTTCGGACTGGGAGAAGCCATTTCATGTCCATGTTGATGCATCATGCATCGCATTAGGAGTTGCTTTAGTGCAACTAGGAGAGGTAGGTATTGACCATCCCATTGTGTTTTCGAGCATAAAGTTATCATCTGCTGAGAAGAACTATACCACTACTGAGCGAGAGGGACTCGCTATGGTCTACACACTGCAAAAGTTCAGGCATTACTTACTTGGTGCGCATTTTTCAATGTTTACTGACCATTCTGTGTTGAAATACCTGTTCAATAAGCCAGTGTTAAGGGGGAGAATATGCAGATGGTTGTTACTCTTTCAAGAGTATGACCTCGAAATTGTGGTTAAACTAGGCAGGTTGAACTTAGGCCCTGATCATCTGTCGAGAATTGAGTTAGGAGAAGAGCCGAAAAACCTGGAGGACAATCTACCAGATGCGCAGTTGTTTTCTATTCAAGTTGCAGATGATTATTATCAGGATATTATTGATTTCCTAACTACAGGGATGGCACCTCAAGAGTTCACTACGCAGCAAAAGAAGCAGCTGGTAGTGCGCGTAGCAGACTTCACTATCATCGTGGGTTAGCTATACAAGCTGGGACCAGACGAAGTACTACGCAGATGTGTATTAGAGCATGAAAAACCATTCATATTAGCGGATGCACACTCAGGAATTGCAGGAGGTCACTATGCAGGAAAAGCTATTGCATAGAAGATATTGTGCACAGGTTTATGGTGCCCTACTATTCATAAAGATGCAAAGGAACATTGCCAGAATTGTGACGTTTGTCAAAGAATAGGGAAGCCTTCGTGCAGAGATGAAATGCCTTGAATCCACAGTTGAAATTGCAGGCCTTTGAGAAATGGGCCATTGATTTTGTGGGTCCTATCAACCCACTAGGAAAACGGATTGGTGCACGATACATCATTACTGGTACTGATTACCTCACCAGATGGGCAGAAGCAAAGCCAGTGAAGGATTGTAGCCTAGCTACAGCATCAGAGTTTATTTTTGAAAACATTCTTACAAGGTTTGGATGCCCAAATATTTTGATGAGTGATCAAGGCACTCACTTTTTGAACAAAACTATCGAGGCATTGACATAAGAATTCAACGTTCATCATCAGCGCAGCACGCCTTACCATCCTTAAGCGAATGGGATTGTTGAAGCATTCAATAAAGTCTTGGAAAATGTGCTTACTAAGATATGCAACGTCAATTGGGACAATTAGGACCTCCGTGTTCCCACAGTCTTGTGGGCATATAGGACTACATGCAAGAATTTGACAGGCCACACACCGTTTAGATTGGCCTATGGACAGGAAGCAATAATGCCAATGGAGTATATCGTTCCTAGATTGAGAATAGTTGCATTTACAGGCATGGCAGACCACGCAGCCCTATAAGAAAGGCTCCTACACTTGGTTGGGCTGGAGGAAGATCGATTCATCGTAGGCTTCCATCAACAAGTGCAAAAAGAGCGCGAAAAAGCATGGCATGACCGCCACATCAAGAATAAACACTTTCAGGTAGGTGATCTAGTCCTCCTATATGATAGCAAATTCATGAAATTTCCTGTAAAATTTAGAATGCTTTGGCTTGGACCATATACTGTAATGCATGTTACTAATGGTGGCGCAGTCCAATTAGCTACATTAGCAGGCGGCACCTTACCAAGTTTGATCAATGGTAGCAGACTAAATCTTTACCGCGATAGTCTGCCTGGGTGGAGTTCTGTATGAGTCAGGGAAGCATACCGCGCAACACTGTTGAAGTTGCGCACAAAAAAAAAGGAAAAAAAAAGGAGAAATTAGCCGTGCAGGCAAGTCCAGACAATGGTCGCACAGAAAAGATGGAACGACATTAGCATAGAAGGCGACACCAACTATGCATCTTGAAGTGGGCATCCGATTAGGCTGCCAACACAATGCAATGGAAACCGTTACCAGACCATCTGTCGGCTGGTTAGTGGGTCGTTAACCAATTAGGCGGTAGGGGTAAAGTTCAAATTTAAGGGCGGATGTGACAACTTGGAACACATTAAAAGCTGAAGTGACCAGTTAGAATCGAAATTTGACTGGCAGGCTAAGCTATTAATGTTGATTCGAAGGAGCTGACAAGCTGGCTTTCCCATTATCCTTTTGACATTTAAGAAAGTCGACCTGGCCAAATGATGACGATCAACTGGCATGGCCGAGATCTTCGGAAAGAGTTGGACATTAATATGGCATTAAGTACTTCGCAACCCAGTGACGAACACGTTGTAGCTCAGCTCAGACTATAAATAGGCCTCATTCGACCTCTGAACCATTTTTACAAACTGTTTGAACTGAGAAGAGTCGAGTGCAAAGAACATTGTATGAGTGAACAGGTTGAGTTGGAAGACATCTCCTAGTTATTTCAGGAAACACGATTTTAGGAGCAATGACGACAGCGAAGGCTGGTGCATCTAGGAGTTCGGCAAGGCAAGCTGCTGGAAGTAGCAAGGGAAAGGGACAAGCTTCAGAGCAGGGAGGGTCTGAAGTTCCATTACAGTAGTCGGCCTCGGCTCATAACCTACCTATCTACCCAGTACTCGACTATATTCCCCCACGAAAGCTTGATGCCCCACCAGTCTACTTAGAAAAGAATGCTATATACGAAATTTCGATACCCACTATCTCTACCAGGGTGAAGATTGAGGAGAATCTGCTGGGAAACATACCAAGTTACAAGCTGGACGACATGGACTTGCTCGAAAATACGCCCGTAACACCGAAGAATTACCCATAATTCAAACCTAAGGCATACCTCAACCGGGTGCAGAATCCACTGACTGGCACCGATAGGATGGAACTCCAAGAATGGCTCGAACCCATTCGGCCATGAGGCTTGTTGAACTTATTGCAAATGCCTCATTTCATGAAGAGTACTAAGTTTTCGGCGGTAATGCGCGTGCTACTGTCATGTGTCCATGAAGGATTCTTGTGGCTTGACACCCGTGTTGATATCAGCATTGATCTGATACATCATATTACAGGCTTGAACAAAAGAGGCGAGGACCCGACCGACCTACTCATCAAGAGGGCACATGATAAAAATCTGAGCGCCAAAGTAGTAAAGGAATTCGGCGTGGTGCGGAAGGGACATGGGTTCCCAAGCATCGAAATCAATGACCGCGCCACGAAGTTTACTACTCAGTTTCTTGCAGGGAAGCTGTT
Organism: Larix kaempferi; assembly: GCA_027924585.1. Taxonomy (NCBI): domain Eukaryota; kingdom Viridiplantae; phylum Streptophyta; class Pinopsida; order Pinales; family Pinaceae; genus Larix; species Larix kaempferi. Next base: position 15,615,991 of record BSBM01000757.1, on the reverse strand, counting down.
GCGTAAGTGTAGACCACCTAAGGTTCCCGCCGTTGCAATCAAAGCAACATCTAATGTATTGCGTGGAAAACATTACAATTGGTGCCAGTTCTTGCTGAATAAGTTCCTGGCAGATGTTGAAGAAACACAGGACACGAGAACGCCATTCCACTTCACCTGTCTACTAGTACTGATAGCCTTTATAGGTTGGAAAGAACCAGAAGGGTACCAGGGAGCTCCAACCCTAGCAAGACAGGGGCACAGAACACGTTTTGCTAACCTCTGGGAGAGCCCCAAGGCGTCGAGGAAACGACATACAGCCAAACTCTTCTATGTCTATTATCATCAGTTGCGCGAAGAAATTATGGCAACGTCGTGCATTTCACGACCGCTGACGGACAAGTATACATGCATGATGAGGTTCAACATCAGGAGACATCAGTCACACATTCAGTTGAGGGCTGACGCGTAGGAAGGACTATGGTATTCATGTTTTTACTGACTCGATGAGCCCACCATCGAGGAAATGATGGAGCGATGGGATGTCGACTGGAAAGTCCCCTTTTCGAAAGATATTGCATCTAATTATGAGCAGGACATCCCACCCATCTTGACGAACAAGATCGACATCAAAAGCTCAGATGAAGAAGATACTGAGGGAGATAGTGAAGACGCAGCAGCAAAGAAGGAAAAGCAGGAAGGGGGGTTATCTCAAGGAACTCCCATTGTCGAAGAACAGAACCCCACTGCAGATAACACCGAGGAGTCGGCAAGGCGCAAAAGAAAGGACACCAAAATCCGCTCAGACTTGCAAGGCCCACGAAAAAAGAGGAAGGTCGAGAGACCAACATTCGGACCACAGCTCCACCCAGATGACTGTGAGACAATTGCGATGAAAGTACAAGAAGTATGGGAAGAAACCCATGGAGAGAAATAAGCAAAGCAAGAACAGCTCCAGTTGTCCATAATCCAAGCTATAGAGGAGGTCAAGACGATGGTAGCACAAATAGGGTTGGACAGCCAAGTTCATATTCTAATGGGAAGTCAGAGAGGCCAAGCGCACAAAGAAGACAACCTGTCCTCATAAGTCAATATCTGTGTGTCTTGAATCTTGAACCAAGCTACCTCATATATCCGAATGAAGTAGTTAAGGAGGCAGTCAAGACTGGGCGCCTCGACCTGAATATTGGGGCTTTGCCCTGGAAGACTTGAATGAGCTGCACATCAAAGTGGCAAAAGAGATTCATGAGAGAGGCATGGCCTCATACGATCAAAGCGCGAAGCTGGCTGGAGACATTAATAAGCTAAAGCAGGAATCAGCTCGCAATCTACAAGAGTTGAATGAGGCTAGAGAAAAAGATCGCAGACTGAAAGAGACAGTTTTAGTACTCTACGAAACATTTGAGGCATGCGTTGAGGAAGAAGATGTAGGGGATACCATAAAGAACATCGAGGCTAAGGTAGAAGCCCTTATATCGACAATGGCGCAGATGGAAACTTCCTACAAAGGGAATATTGCAGACCTGGAAGCAAGGCACCCAATTATCCCATCAGATAAGCGTGCAGCTCCAGCTGAGGACGTAATGGCCACCATGAATAACATTTCGTTGCAGGTGATAAAGTGCCATGATTTACTTGAAGGAATAAATACACTTGTGTTGGGGCTAAATGAAGATCTTGCACTGCGACAGATCAAGGAGGAACTGCAAAGGGAACAACAACAGCTGGAAACCGCAACTGCAGAATTAAAGACTGCACCGGCCAGGGAGAAGATACAAAGGTTTAACAAAATGAGGGACCTACAGAAGGAACTAGCCACGCTTAGGGTGAAAGAAGCTGTTGCATCTGACAGGTTACAGCCCATTGAACAGGAAGGTCTCTAACTAATGTAGCAGTTCGATGAAAAGTTCGTAGAAACTCAGACAACAGAAGGAACAATGAAAGAGCAGGTGGCCAAAGAGACGGTTTCACAGGCCACTCTAGAGATGCTACGCAAATTCGAGAAGAAGACCAAGGACATGGTCGCAGAGTTAGCAATCACTCTGCAAAGTTTTGCTTCAAAGATAATCACACCTGAGGGCACAGCACCGTCGTCCGGAATTGGAAGTGGCTCGGGACGAGCCATAGGTGAGTGTTAGGGGCCTGTTGGACGGGGTCCAAGTGAGGATTTTGCACAAGTATTGAAATGTGTGCATTGCATGTTGTGGCAGGTTATAGGCAATTTTGAGAAATTGCGCATGTCGCACGATGACAGTGGCCAAGGCAGGATTGCACAGTAGGAAGATGTGCATAATAATGCATGAGCTAGTTTTGGGTTCGCAATACGGGAAAAGGATAGTCAAGGATAGGACCTATTTTTGGGTAAGGAACAGGTGGAAGGCAGAGGAAAGTGACATGTTCGAAGAAGTGGCAGCAAGCAATTGAGAATCTAGGCCACTATGCCGATGGCGACAGGAAGGCGGAAGGAGTGGAAAGTGACATGCCATGATGCAGTTGTAACCGTTTTGAAGACTGCGGCTATCAGAAGAGCATGTGAGCCACGAGTGGCCCAGCTAGAGTATGAGGAGCAGGCTGTCGACAACAACAGCTAGGGTGGAAGTTAGCCATGCCAGTTTTGGAAACCTTAGGGTTTCGGCCTAATGATTGTAAAGAAACGACCCTTGGGCGTTATCTATAAATAAAGGCATTTTGTAAGGGAAAGGGTTAATCTCTCATAGAGCTAGTCATTATAGAACATTGTACATCTTTGAGCTTGAAGCTATTGTAAAGGCTCTGCAGCTGAGTGCACAGAGACCTGTCCGAGAGAGGAGAGTCTGTAGCTGAGTGCGCAGGCTAAGAACGGTTGTACCCTTCCCTCAAAGATCAATATTAACATCCGTTCTTGTGGACGTAGCCTCCATTCGGGGGGTGAACCACGTTAAATTCTGTGTTATGTGATTATTGTTCATTTATTTGCTTATGAATGTTTGGTACTGTAACCTTCTGTTATGTGATTGCTTTTATATATATTCGCCGTAAGAGGATGCAAATAATATGTTAAGTAATACATGTGTGCGTGAATGTTAAGTATTCAGCACTTACAAGTCTGTGAATGTATGGATCTATTGATTAATCACTTAATGGTTACTGAATTTCAGCACAGTATGGTAGGATCGTCCAAGGGCATGCACTGTAACATTAATAAGCTAAGTGTCGTGAATGAATGAAGATTGTCGAGTCGATTGGTTAAGGTCGGAAGAGTCCCGAGTAGATGTGCAGTCTAGTAATGCGCCGAATCATTGAGACTCACTGCGAGCTAAGCTGTGGATAGCTTATCGTCGTAATGCAAGTAGTGTCCCCTACCGCGCAGTCTGTAGTTGCGTTAATCGCGCAAGCGTCCCCGCTTTCTGCAGTAATTGACGAGAAGTAGGGATTTTGCACTGTGGTCTATTCACAGCGAGAGTCCTGTTGCGTGTAATTGTCATCCTATTACACTCGCATCACAAGGTTGCGGAAACATGATTCTGTAACCACCCCCTCAGCTTTGCCTCGGGTGAGACCTCAGGCTGTTCACATCCTGTTGCCGAAAGGGCCAGTGAACAGGGGTTTTGTTGGTTCCTTGAACCGCAATGTAATTGGGTCTACATTGGAAAACCTCTAGCTGTCATTTAAGCCAACAATGCTTATTATGATGGAAAGCACCGATGCACTATGATATATAAAAAGAACATTTAAATTTTAAAAATATAGAAAATTCCCTTTGTGTATGACGTAACATATCACATTGGTGCTTTGTTATAGTATGTAAACACTAGTGGGTTTAATCAATACGTAAGCACTAGTGTTGGTTTGGTTACATTGTTTTGGTGTGTATATTGTTTTAAAGCACCGAGGTGGTGTTAAATTTTGGTGTGCTCTGGTGCTCTATGTGTTAGAGTGTACCGGTGCATATCATTTTTATCATATTGCATCGATGTGTATAATTATTATGTTACGCATTGATGCATTGTTTTTCAAATAAGTGCACCATAAAAAAAACATTTGTTATAGCCTTCAGACACCAAGTTTCTTTAGTTATAATTTCTTTGTAAAAACCTCTGTTAAAACATTCACTACCAATTGCAAAGATTGTAGTGGAGGTTTTTTTGTCATTTTTGGCCAATATTGTAACACTAAGAACCTTTGCTACATGATCTTTTCCTTGTAGTGTCTAGTAAAGGATTCGTAAATATATCAATAATCTGATCATTTGTTCTGCAATAAACCAGAGATACAACATTTTCATGTATAAATTGTCTCAAGTAGTGGAAATGAATTTCAACATGCTCCATTTTGTTGTGTGCAAAAAGATTATCAGCAACTTGGATTGTAGTACGATTGTCATAATAAACAATAGTCGAGGCTTGAATAGGAAAACCAAGTTCTTCTAAAAGATGATGGATTCAAACTTCCAATGTATCTTCTTTGTCAACTCCATGATACTATGATTTCATAGTCGAAAGAGAGACTACCTTCTATTTTTTACACGATCACACCAAGGATCCAGAACTAAGTCAAAACACATAACCAGAAGTGGAATTCCTTTCATCAATATCATTAGCCCAGTCAAAATCAATAAAATGGATCAGTGGGCTTGAATTGTGACAATATTTGATACCAAATTGATAAGTTCCCTTGATGTATCAAACAATTCTCTTTGGATATTTCCAGTGGTTTTCCCTAGGATCCTGTATGAACCAAGAAACCGCACTAACAATAAAGGAAATGTGTTATGTATCTAAATATTTAAAATATTAGTTAAATCATAAATATGATTAATTAATTAAAATAGTTAAATTCTATGGATACATCATTCCAATGAAACGATACCCAATTGACCTATAAATGGTCAATTGCTTGTAAATGTGAAAATCATCTTATATATCATATATATATTATTATCTATCAAAATGTGGGCTTTCGAATATCTGTGGGAATTTTAGAATTATTACTGGCGTTAAGAAGCTTTCATGCTTCATTGGTATCAGATCCAGCCCTTCCTCGAGCTTATGTTGATCGTCGGCTTATAGCCAAACTGCCAAGGTTTCTTTGAGATCTAATCTTTGATCTGACACAATCCTTTAGTCATTCCATCCATTGTCAGTCTGCCTACTCTTTTCCACTGCACTACCCTTTCCCTTCCTGCACACACTCTCACTCATCCTCACTCCCTCTTTGTCTCCTCATGCCTCTTCATTCCTCACACAGTCCTCCCTCACTCTACCTTCACCCCACTCCCATGCCTCCCTACGCCCACTTCCCATCCCCATCACATTTCTCCATCCATATCACTGCACTCCCTTATCGTTGCATAATTGTCTTCCCATTCACACGTCCCTCACGCGCTACCCCGCTAACATGCTGCATACCCATCGCGCCATTCCACACTATCCCTAAGTCTCCACTCGTTGCATCGCTATCACTATAAACTCCCATACGCCACTCATTCTCGTGCCAAACACCACTCATCACTGCCACCCCCATATTCCTGTGGTCCACTCCTCTCCATGTCCTTGGCTCCTCACCCGCCTTGGCTCCCTTCTCCCACATTCCTTCTCCACATTTTTCCCCACACTGCACCGCACCAACCCCCACACTCACAGCTCATTCCTCATACCTCATAGCACCTCCCTCATAGTCTCACACCTCTCCCTCTCCATTTGGAACCCTTAAGAAACGGCACTTAACCTATTCTCCTCCAGCCACACTCTTTAAATTCACAACCCCCTTCTCCAAACCACACCCTCCTTTCTGAGCTCCCTCCTTCCTTACTCCCACATGCCACGTCCACTCCATCTGCTTCTCTCACTGCTCACCAACACCCATTCTGTGCTCCCACACTCACATCGCATTCACACCCACGCTTGCTCTACCCCTTCACTCAATCCCTCACACGCCCCCCAAAACTCGCTTTCTCCTCACACTGCACCTCCACCTGCTCCATGACCTCCTTCCACCAGCGTCAACCTTGCTTACTCCTGCCACCTCCCAACACCTACGCCAACCCCTGCGCCCACATGTTCTCCTCGCTCGTGCATCTCCTCCATGGCTGTGCCTCCTCCTCCTTCACACCTCTATTGTACCTCTCATACAATCCGCTAACTCCGCTCCACGTAAGCCCTACACAGCAAAAAAAAATTATTAAAAAATATATTATTATACTAATACTACTCTTATTATTATATAATATCATTTTTTAAAATTTTAATTATTGATATTAAATTGTTAATATTAATAATTATTAGTGCACCCCAAAAATCCTTCCCTTCATAAAAAATATATTTATTATCAATATTGTTAATAATAATTATTATTTAATAATCGTAATTATTACAATTATACAAAAAAATCAAGAAAAAAAGGGGATTTCTAAAAATGAAATTTTATGTATTCCTATAATCGAAGAAGAAAGAAAAAAAATCAAAAATCAAGAAAGACTCCTTCATTAAAAAATCGAAGACTACCTATCGTCAAAGAAGTCGATCAAATGAAGACTTGTCAAAGAAGTTAAATACTATCTATCACTGGAAAATTCAAAGTCAAAGGAAGACCAACTATTGTCAATGAACACCAGAAGTCGGGAATTATGGTGAATTCAAAATAAGAATTGCAATCAAAGCTACAAGAAGCATTGGACGAGTTAGAGCAATATAGAGCAATTAATAATGATCTTCAAATCGAGATTATGAAGCAAAAATTGTGTAATCATTTAGCAGAACAAGAGAATCATAGCTTAAAAGATCAAAAGCAAGAGCTCCAGAAAATGTTATCAAATAAGGCTAAGAAAATATCACATCTAAAAAGTCACAATCAAAACCTTGAAGACAAAATCAGAAACTCAAAAAATGTCGAAGAATCACCTTATAGAAGCATAACGATTTAGAAGAAGAAATAAAACATTTAAACAAAATCATCAAGGACAAAGATGACGAAATCACACAAATTTAGACAAAAGTCAAGCCGAATGATTATTGGTGTTAAGAAGCTTTTACACTTCAAAATGTCAAGCCGAATTTGAGTTGCATAAATCAAGCTACTAACCAACTATTGATAAAGAGTGGCATCGACTCGAGGAGAGTCACAGTCCTTAGACAAGTTAACCTCCGACTAATATGGTGTAGAACAAGACTTACAACCATCCATTTCAAATGAATTCAAAACAACCAAATCATATTTGAGTTGAAAAATAAAGATACAATCATTCATCTATAATACTTGAATGCCTAGAAATAAATGAAAAATACCAAGGTCAGTCATTTCAAAGGTATCCGTAAGTTGTTTTTTCAAATGAAAAATTAACTCAATATTGCTTCCAGTGATCACTAAATCATCAACATACAATGCCACAATCAATGTATCACCATGAATATGTAATACATACATATTGTGATCAGATTCACAACGTTTAAAGCCAATATTGATAAAGAAACAATCAATATTTGTATACTTAGCACATGGGGCTTGTTTCAAATCATACAAATACTTCTTTATTCAACATACAAGATTGAAATTGTTGGAGTGTTAAAAACCCAACCATACCACTTTAGACTTAGGATATAATTTATTAATCAATTTTTATTAATTTCCTAAGTGTTGACTAGGTAATTTGGCATAGTTTTGTCTTTTATGGGTCCACATGCCATTCTAAGTCACTAGAGAATACTTGAGGATATTCTGGATAATATTTCCTAGGATTCTCTCTTATTTATTTCCATTCCTGAGTTAGAAAGGCGCCTTCCTACTTTAGATAGCTTTATCTTGCTTTTTCTGCTTTCTAGTGGATAAGGTAAAGCTAGTTGACTAGGAATCTGTCTCCACTTGGACAATTCGACCTACACCTATTTCTTCTTTCCAAAAGTCATCATCACATTCCATTTTTATATTAAGCCAATTCGTGATCCTTTAGACTGATTTGGAAAGTGCTTTTGACACCTAGGTTTTTTTTTGCTTTTAGTAAGCCTTTTCTTTTTGTGCTTTACAACTTTCCTTTAAGGCATTCTATTTTCTCTCTTGAGGATGTATTATATGATGTAAACATATTGATGAATAATATACAGTGATTTTGTCTCAATAGATCTTCTCTATTCTTATTCTCTTATTATCATAAATATTCCTTCTCTATTCTTATTCTCTTATCCTCATAAATATTCCAAGTGAAGTTGTCCTAATGAATCTAGATCTAGGAAATCTAAAATCTCACAGGAATCTATCAAAAAACAGGAGGTTGTTTCATTTATATTTGATTAGATAAATATCCACGGAGAAAGGAATTTTTTACATCCATTTGATGAAGTTCCCATCCAAACCGAGTAGAAAGCGACATAATTAGTTGAATATAGTTCATATTTGCAATAGGGGAAGACGTTTCAGTGCAGTCAATGCCTACTTAGTGAGAGAATCCCTTGGCTACCAAACGAGCCTTCCAAAATTAAACAACACCTTCTCAGGTAAACTTGGTCTTGTAGACCCATCAACACTTCACAATATTCTTTCCAGGTGGTCAAGAAACTAGATCCCAAGTGTGATTCTTTAGCAAGGAATCAAATTCAGTAGACATAGCATTCTCCAATTCAAGAAATCCCTGAGAATTAGCATAGGTGTCAAGATCACAAGTTTCAAGAACACATTCCATTAAAGAAACATTTCCATGTTGTTTCTAATTATGGATCCACCGACCAACACTAGCATCACTACCATTAGCTCCATCAACTTTGATGGTATTAACAACCCACTAAGGTACAAAATACGTCAGTTAATCTAGTTAGTTGATTTAAAGAGGTCGAGTATGTGTTTTGACATCTATAGTCAATGCAGATCGACTTCCATTCGATTCAGGAACATAGGTCAATTTTATGGTCGATACTTTAAAGGAATGTGTGGTCGATCTAGATTCTTCAAGAGTATCAAAAGGATCTTTTTGTAATAGATTGGAGGAAGAATTCAATAACTTAATACCTGAAGTCTTCTCATCAAAGATCACATTCTTACTCAATATGATATATTGTTTGACAGGGTCAAATAATTAATAGGGATTATAATTTTTGCATCACATTCATCAGAATAACCCATCAGGATGCAAGCATGAATTTTTGCATCCAACTTCTTCCTACAGCTATCATTGATATGTGCCCAAACAACAGATCCAATGGTTTTTATATGTCCGATAGAAGGTTTCCTTCCTTGCCACTTCGCAATTGGAGTCATGTCACTGACGACTCTAATTAGAACAAGGTTCAAGAGATAGTTTGAGCAGTAAACAACTTCTGGTCAAAATTTAGTCAATAGGTCTTTGTCCTGCAATAGACATCAAGCCATTTCCACTAAAGTCCTATTCTTTTTCTTTTCTACGCCACTATGCTGAGGGGTGTGAGGGATGGATTTGTACCAAGATATACCATTATGTTCTAGGTGATATTCAAATTGTTGACATACATATTCTCCACTATTTTTTGATCTTAGACATTTAATAGGTTGGTCACATTGCTTCTTAGCCAATGCCCTAAATTCTTTGAATCTTTCAAATACATGAATTTTATTCTTCAATAAATATACCCATGTAAACCTGGGAAAATCGTCAATAAAGGTTAAAATATACTTCACAGTTACTAATTGTTAAATTTACAACATCATGAGTCATTCTCCAAGCCAATCTTGTGCAACCCTCATGTGTTGAGGTAGGGAGCCTAAGTTTGACTTAGGAACTTGGAGTAGATTATTGAGTTGGACTCAAGAATGACTAAGCCTTAAATTGTAAAAGGTTATTTCTCATGTGTTGAGGTGAATGCTTTGATGTATCAAAGTGATGATGTTGGACAAGGCTCAAGACTTGTGTGTCAAGTCATATTCTCTTGTGGACCTCTGGTTATAGTAGTTACCCATGGGGTGGACCTCTAGTTATAGAGGTAGATGCTTTGCATGTTGAAGCATTAATGTTGTGTGATGTATTACTAACCATGGTCACCGATTTTTATTAAGTATCCTTTAGAGACTGACCACCTCTAGAGTGAATTACTTTTGCATATGATCATTTGGTCCGAGAATAATATAATATGATCACAACATTTGAAAAATATTTTGAGTATAATATGATATGATAGATAATTAAAGTTAACACATATTGACCATGTAGATAAGACAAGAGATAACATGTGATAAGATATGAAAGAATTCAAATTGCACATAAAAGAATTAATTAAGAGAGAATTCGAATTGTTAAACTTCAGTGAAGACTTCAATAAATCAAAGGATAACTCGAATTGATCACTACAGTGATGTTAACAAGAAATAATCAGTTAAGAGAGTTAACTAAGTGATATCAAAGAATATCTAGTTAACTAAGTGTTATTGCATGATGACACTTATTTTAAGAGAGTTAACTAAGTGATATATCAAAGAAGATCTAGTTAACTAAGTGTTATTGCATGACGACACATATGTTAAACTAAAAAATGACACTTGAGCAAAAATTGCATGACGACACTTATGTTAGCCACATAACTAAGTGGGAAAACTTTTAGTTAAGGGGCGAGTTCATCTTAATAATTAGCTCAGTAAGTTAATGCACTGCATGAGAAGTGGGGCACACTTCTTCATGCAAGGTTGATGCATCCAGATAGAGGGTGAGTTCATCTTGAAGTCATAAGATAAAAATAGAAACCGATGCATGTGAAGAATGTATAAATATGTTATACAAGATTGATGATTTCAATGTGAAGTGAATTCTCTTCTTCCTTAAAGGCAAGGTGCTTTTCTTTGTGTAGGATATTATTCCAAGTCTCTCTTCTTTATCTTTCTCTTGCTCTGTAATTGCACTAGGGGTGCTTGATGTAAAAGGCATTCTCTGCTATATATCACAATTATACTTTGAATATTTGTTAGGGTTTTTCATCCTCATTATTTTGAGGGTTTTCTCTAGGGTACATCTTGTGTTATGGTTGAATGTTTCATGTGATTGAATAGTTCATTTATTCAAGTATTCATTATTTATGCACTCAAAGTTTTAAAGTTCAAATCTCATCATATTTGCTCAAAACATTAACACCAATGAGGGCTTTTCATGCAGAGGAGGTCACTATGAACAACTTCTAGTCAGTCTTATGCTCTCCATGCTTTCCCAGAATCAAAGGGTTCCTAATGATGATTTCCAAGCACACATTCTATACAAATTCCATCAGGTGGAACGGTCTTTGGGAGACTAGTAGCCATATTCTTTGTTACAATCATCTTCAAGCTTCGAAAGTTCAAATGTCCACTTGACATTCATGCCAAAATCAACTTTTGTCATCAATATTAGCAACCCGTGCAGTCAGTCCAGAATCATGCCTAAGACATTCACAAAACTTATATAGAGCATATTTGGGATGAATATATCTTGAAGCAACATACACCCCCATGCATTAAATCCTTTACGGTAAAGCAATCTGACCAAACCTCAACAGCCTTGCTAGTTTTAGTGGGTTGATGAATTGACATCAAATTTGCACTCCAGCTAGGAACATGGTAGACATCAGAAATTCTACCATGTTGACATTCAACATTTCCATTTCCAACAACCATGAGGGCATAGTCATCGGCTATATAAATTTTTATGTTCTCGAGCCCCACTTAAGGAAGAGAATAGAGAACCATCCTTAGCCATATGATGAGTACAACTAGAATCAACGATCCACTCAATCTGAGTGGTGTGGGCATGTAATGCATGGGAAGTGTTGATATAAAAGTTAAAATTATCTACAGATCAATTGATCGAGCGACCAACTGACATGTATTCTTCAAGATGCTTGACCTTTTCTTCCAAATATTTTATCTTCTTCTAATAGGTTTTCTCCACATGTCCCACGTTTCCACATTAATGACAGGTCTTCTTCTTTCGATTCTTCTTAGTCGAAGCTAACTCATTAGTCTTTCCTTTAGTAGGTTGGTCGATACACTCCTATCAACTATTCAAGGTCTTTAGTCAATCTTGTTCTTTGTAATTTTGCTTGACCTTGCCTTTGAGAAAGTGAGCATGGTGTCTAATACCAAGATTCCCTTCATCAAGAATATTTTGTTGATCCTTGATCAATAAATCACATAAAGTATCGAAGAAAAAGTCCTTACCGTCTTCCTTGTGTGACATCCAATTGGCGTCAAATGAGGATCACCACACATCATAAGGTTTATTTAGAGCCAAATAGTCCTCAATCCTTTCAAATAACTGGGGTTCTAGAGAGATCAACTCTTTCTCTATCTACATCAATTGACTTTCGTTAACCTTTTTGAACAACGAATTCAACTTATTTCAGACAGTATGAGGACAGTCGATCCCACTTGTATGAAATAAAATATCCCTTGAAAGGTAGGTTATGATGACCTCAATAGCCTCATTCTTCTTTCCATTGATGGCAAAGTTAGCCTGGTCATCAGTCGGATCTGGAATAACAGTCTTGGTATACTGCCAAAGTTTCTTGATTTTTAGCAATGTTTCCATGACTGGAGCCCAAATTCCATAGTTATGGCCATTTAGAATAACAGGTTCTATCTTGGAAGTCGTCCTTCTGATATCTTATAGATTTGATCTAAGTTCAAAGAGTACCAGTCAATAAATCTGCATCCCATAGTCCATCAACCCTATATCGAACTCAACACGATACGCATACAACAGGATAAGCCCGCAAGAACTCGTACGACCATGCTGACCATGCTATCCCCATTGGGTATCCTCCTCCAACATTAAGGCTGGAACCGATGTGAGGGTTTTCTGCAATTCGGTACAGGTTCCAACAGCTCTAAGTGAACTCCTTCATTGTAATATATTGCTCAATTTGATTGAGTTGCTATATATTAATATCCATACTAGAAAATCCCAAAAGTATATTCATTTTGAATATATTTTCAAAAATGTATATTCATCATTTTAATTTCTTTTCAGGTGGTAAAATAATAATAATATTGTTTATAAAATGATGGTGGTGGTTGTTATTAAGGTTCCATGAGACTAACTTTATGAGACCTTTAAAAAGTAAGGAATCACTTGGTTTTCTTTAGAATTTGGTTTATGTGCTCAAAAAGTTGCAATCTTATCACCATAATTGTGATGAGTTAAAAGGTTAAGATAATCAATATGGTAAAAAATATTTTATAATTGTGCTCTAATGTTGGTGTAAGCATGACATTCTATAAGCAAGTGACATTTTTGCGTGGAAGAGGCCCATTCTACAGCCCAGTTGGGGGAGATGTGTAACTCCTTTCGTGCTCATCCTATGGCTGACACGTGTCCTTTATAAAAATAATAAAATATTATAAAAAAATAACATGTTACTAAAATTAGATTTAAAATATTTAGAACAGCATATATATAAAACTACACAAATTAGATAAATCAAAACCATAAACATTGCATTACACACTTTCTCAACATTTCCACTCTAAAATAAGGTTTGCACCAAAAACATCTTCTTTTTGCACTCTCGAAAAGTAATAACGATACATTGTTAGTTGAGAGAGTGAATGGGACACCATCCTCACTCAAGAAATACCATAATTTTGTAAAATACTCACCATCCCAGTATTATCTTCAAAAAAATATATCATGAATACCAAATTTTATTCTTATATTCATTAAATGCACGAATGCCAATATCATGATTGCACAATGTAACATGATTAACCATGATTAGATGTTCACCGCTCTCATTCAATCCATACCTACTTATAACTTATCTTCCCACTTTTGAAATGTTGGAGCTCTTATCACTCCACTCCATTCCTTCGCGTTTGTTTTGGATGCCAATCTCCTCTGCACCTGAAATAGAAAATTTATTCTCAACTTTGATAGCCTCTTTGAGCTCTGCCACTACCTCACTCACACTCGGTCTACAAGATGGTAAGTTCTCAACACATCCCATGGCTGTTTTGGCGACAAGAGTCATGGATTTCATGTCGAAAGCTCCACGCAACCTCTTGTCTATGATTTTTGTTATTTTGCCACCATTTTCATCCATCTCTACAAGATAAGGTGTTACCTGTAATTATGCCAATGCTTATTGATGTTAGCCTCCAATAGAGATGCGCTAAGATACTCTACATGCTGTTAAATATAAAATTAAATTAATTCCTATTTCTACAGTACTGTTAAATATAAAATTAAATTAAATTATATTTGAGATGATTGATGATAAGATTTAAATTAATTTATATTTTGGATGATTGAAGATAAGATTCCTTACCCATCGAACGATGTTTACATGCTCTTCACATAGTCTTATGTCAATGGGTTGTCTACCGCATATGATTTCTAACAAAACCACGCCAAAACTATATACATCACTTTTCTCCGTCAACATTTGAGTGTTATAATACCTGTCAAAGTTTGTAAAAAAATTAACTAACAAGTACTTCAAAAAGTGCATAATAGCATGTATTCTTGAATTTTATAATTTATAATGTATTAAATTAAAAAATTGCATAATTGCGCATATTCTTGAAATTTATAATGTGTTAAATTAATAAATTTGTTAAAACATAAATGTAAAAAATCAATGAATTAATTGAAGATAAAAGAATATCATATGTATTTTTAAATTTTGTAATTTATAATATATTTAATTAATAAATTTAAAAAATGCATTAAATTAATTTAATATAAAGAATATTGTAATTAGAGTAAGTTATATTTACTCTGGATTAAATTAATTTAATATAAAGAATATTGTAATTAGAGTAAGTTATATTTACTCTGGATCCAGGTATCCGAATGTTCCTTTAACTGCAGTGGTAACATGACTAACCTCCCCGTCAATTGTCATCCTTGAAAGACCGAAATCAGCCAACTTTCCATTCAAATTGCTGTCTAAGAGAATATTGGCGGTCTTGATATCCCTGTGAATTATCTTCGGGGTGGAACCCACATGTAAGTATTCCAGCCCTTCACATACAAAGCGTAGGTGGATCACGTGAGATATAAGGTTACCCATTGATCTATTGCTATTTTACCGTAATCAAAACTTAAACCAATAGCGTTTAGGTTTACATCATACAGATATAAGGTACAAAGTAATTAAGAGATAGAGTTACCCTGCGCTGCATCTAAAGCTATTTTAAGCCTTCCTTTCCAATTTAAATCGGATTTTTCTGCCATAGGACCTTGAAAACAAAACCAAAAACAAACGCTGATCAGTTTACTTGACTTTTCTATCGATAAAAACAAACATTACATTTCTACAATATAATTTACCGTAAAGGTGGTCTCTTAGGGACCCTCGTGACATGTGCTCGTAGATGAGCATGACTTCTCTAGTTTCGTTACAGTAGCCCAATAAAGATACCAAGTTCCTATGGTTGATTTTAGAGAGAAGATCAACCTGTTCATGAGACATATCATAGTCAGGATTACATGGTAATATGTGAGAATGGATAAATAGGATTATATAAATTGCATGATTACATGGTAATATGTGAGAATTACCTCATTCAAGAACTCGTGAATTCCTTGTCGAGAAAACAATGAGAGCACTTTTACGGCTATAGCTTTGCCTTCGGGCAATACACCAAAGAACACCGATCCAAATCCCCCTCGACCGATCTCTTCACTAAAGCTTTGTGTGGCGGCTATCATCTCATTTAGAGTGAAGGCACGGGACTTTGTTGGATTTGGCACCATAATCATTGAGTAATCTGCAAATTGTTTACATAAAGTATAGTGACTAATAATAAAAGCACAATCACTTTCCTTCTTCCACTCTATATATGATAATATTTACCTCGGAATAAGTAAGATTTTGGTTCCTTTTTCACCGCACTGTTTTCCGTTTCTTTTCTCAGTTTTTGGCGATACATAGCAACACCCACTATGAGCGCTAAAGCGATGATTATAATTCCGCTGAACGTTATAACCAGGACAAGCTTCAACTTAATTTTGTTGGAGTGTTTCGATTTATGTAGATTACAATCCCTCAAATTCTTTCCCAGGGACGGGTTTCCTGAGTACCTGAAACACAGATATTTTCCATAAACGTCATGCAGTTAGATTAATTAGAATTTGAACTCGATTCATTAGTATAGAAAATGCCTGACCCTCTAAATCTTAAAATGCTGTTTGTGTTGAAACATAAGGAATATAAAATAGGATATGATTACCTAAGTTTCAAAGAACAATCGAAGAGAACAACATTGTGAGGAATTACGCCACTGAAATTATTGTTTTCTATATTCCTGTTACATTACATTATATGTTGAGACATCGAGTACAAAATTTATTGATTAATTTTGAACCAAAAAATTGTAAAATAATAAATAGAAAAAATGAGAAGAGCGGGAGACGTACAACTCTTTAAGGTTTGTTAATTTAGATAGCCACTCAAGAGTACCATTCAAATGGTTGTTTTGTAAATATCTGCGTAGCAATCAACGAAAATTTTGGTATCGTAAAAATATATAACAACTTCAAAAAATCCACAAAAGAAAGGTATTTAAAAAGAAACTTACAATCTTTCCAACATAGTTAAAGGCGCTAAGTTTGGTATTGGTCCCATCAAATGATTATTGGCGAGTGACCTGCTAATTTCAACATGAATTGTTAACAAACTACAATCGCCATTGGTATTCTTGTATTCAACATCGTTTCAGTTGGAGGATTGAATTTTGCTTACATATTAACTATTGCAGTCAACTGTGCAATCTCTCTAGGCACCGATCCAGTAAGATTCTTTCCCGACACATCGCTGGCAACAATAATAGAATTATTATAATTTAATGTATATGTCTCATCATCATGATTTCAGCTGTAAATAAATCGAAGATTGAAACTTACATTTCAGAAACTCTTACCGACCCAGAGCTGTTATCACAGCCAATTCCGTTCCATGGTATCAAAAAGCAAGGATCAACAGAATTCCAATCGAATATGTCAAACGAATTGGTGATAGTCTCGAGAGCGGTAACTGCAGTTTAAAAACCGCGTTAGGCATTGATTTATGATATCAGTAATTTACTTATGAGAATTTTGCGAGGTCGAGGCTTACTATCTTGTGAAAGTGTTTGCTGTTCAGTCTTCACAACCCAGTAATACTCATAAGCGTTGATTATAGGAGGAAGGGTGGAGTTACTGTCCTCAACCAATCCAAACTTAGGCCCGGAATTACCTATATATTCAACCTGGGTAGAATTATGATTTCCTGTCAAAGTAATAGAATTACTAGGAAAGTAGAGCATTTCTGAACTACTTGTTGTGACATTAAATGATCTTGATTCGGACATATTCAGCTTCTCAATCTCTGCAAAATACCAAATCACATAATTGTTCCCGGAAAGGATTGGAAAAGACTCCAAGCTGTTCACAACCCATGCAGTTTGCATGACAGTTGTTGGAGGAAGGTTTCTGAAATCGACTGTTGAAATAGGCTCTTTCGAAGTTACATTCCTTAAAATATTTAAATGATAAGATGGCGATGATGTCCAGATGCGATCGAATTGGTCCTGAGGATACCTGCTCAATTAACCATACAAATTTATCTAGGTCCGGGATAATAACAAAACTGTAATGCATCAAAATTGGACTACATATAAATAATTATTTGGCAGTAAATTCTTTTTAAGGTAAATATAGAAATTTCGAAACTTTACCTAACCGTCGAAGTTCCACCAAGATCATATCTATCTTGTGTAGTCAAGATTACTCCTTTTGCCCCAGTAGATAATTGATACATGCCATCCTGGAGCTTCCTCAATTCGATAGCAGAGATAAAGGGATCATGTGTCTCGGAGGTTCTGACCAAGCAAATGGACAGCAATGTGTCAGAAGTAATCAACATATTTTCGTAAAAAGATGGAAAACCTCGATTTGTGGGTACGTTTTGCACAGCCAACAAATCCGTTGTCTCAATAGAGAAAGCGAAGCTTGGCAAGTGTCGGTATCCAGTGAAATTTCCAAGGGCAAACCATAATCTTATGAGGTAAGGTACATCAGAGGCCACAGGCAACTGATAGCAAGACTTGTTAAGAGGCTTTGGGAAAAGACGTAGACTATGCAAGTATGAACCCATGTATGAAGCGTCCCCTATGTCTGTTGGGTGACCGACATCTATGTAATCATCATCGGTTACCCATTTTATGTTGGTTTCCGCATCTGTGTGATTTGTTTTTGCCCCGCAGTTGATACTCAGAAATCCTGCACACCACAAGAAAATAGTTAATAAAGAGAATAACTTGTCAACCAAATATGAAAAAAAAACACTCGATGAGCCCTATAAAAAGTAAACGAAACAGGAAATACTCCAACATTCTATTTAAAAGTGCGCTCATGAGCCTTTCTTAGAGATAGAATGTTAATATGGCATACCTGGTTGAGCAGTAATCACAGCGAATAAACGGAAGAGCACCCCCAGCAGGCCTATCCAACGGCCCCATTTGCCAGAACGAATTTTGTCCATCGACCCACCCATTTTTACGAAGTAGCTGATTGGAAGCAAAAGGATTCGGACAGATGGCTGTTTGAAGTTTGAAGTGTTCTTTATATCTGCTTTTAGGCTCAGCCTTCTCTCACACCTCTGTTGCTATCCCTCCTCTACGTGACCTGAAAAGACTGTAAATTATATTTCACCTTTCATCATTTGGTCACTGTGTGATTGAATGCATAACCTGTAATGGTTCTAGTTATTGATAGGTTTCTGATTTTCTTGTGCAAGTTCGAAATTGGAATATTGGATAGGAATTAATGTGCGACGCAATATACTCGGAAACACTAATACTTTTGCATTTTCATTACATATAAAACTTATTAGAATAAAATATCTATATTATCAATTTTATTGGAATGACATGTTAATAAATTATTAGAATAAAATATCTATATTTTTTTTTTCAGCGAATAAAATATCTATATTATCAATTTTATTGGAATGACATGTTAATAAATTATTAGAATATCTATATGTCCATGTCGCAAATAAAGTAATGATGCTGAGGCATTATTTTGTCCTAATAGAAATGAGATGTAAAGTAGATGAATATTAACCATACAATCCTAGAGTGTTCCTATTAGATTTGAATAACTAACCTGAAGCATTTAAGGTCCAATGACATATGTAATTAAAATCCAATGGGATATATTGGATCCATGCTCTCTAGTTTGGTATTTATTGATCACATGTATTACATATTGTATTCAATATTAAATGTTATGTTGTTTGTTATTTATTGATAATTATTATTTGTATATATTTGTTGTGTTTATTAAGATAATATGTATTTATATGTGTTGTATTTATTAAGATAAGAATTTGATGAGCAAAATGTCTAAGTTTTTTATTAATTGTCAAGTATCACGTGTCTAACTAATGCATCAACATGATAGTTTCTATCATTACCCCTTCCAAACTACAATGTGAGAAAAAGAAACAAAGAAAGATCATTAATTGAAGATCAAGATGTCACCTATAATTCATGTCTCCATGCCCTCTCCATTCCTACAACCTCCCCCTTACTTCGATTTTGACACAAGTTCCTTGGACCTACCCTACCTTCTCTTATGGAGTACATGTTGGGAGTAGTTATTTCTCGAACACCCATACCAAAGAATTTAAGTCAAGTAAGTGCAGTTAAGCAGTTACATGACTCGAGATTTTCCTAGTCAGATCAAAGATAAGTTCACTTGTATAGGCATCATGGCATTTTAGCCATCAATTAATTCAATTGGTCATGCAGTAAGTTGCTTCATAATTGCATTAAAGGTGTTATGGAAAAGCAGTATTGGTGATCACAATAGATTTTAGATCATGCCAAGTTCAAACCACATGAGTGTCTTCAATCCACGGGGGCTTCACTAGAAGGCAATATAATATCACATTCATTCATATTGCAGTACAAAAATACTTTGGGGTCTTTTTTATTTGGGCAGGCTGACAAATATCCGCCAAATGGAGATGTCAAGATCATGGCCGGATGAGAAATCGGGTTGAGGCAAGGCTCAGGCTTACCAGTACGCAGGGAAATCACGTCGTGAGACATGCTTGAGGCCAGGGGTTTCGTGGTGAAGAGGGTTTCCATTTGATCATAGTTGAGAGACAGTGGTCATTGGCAGCCAGTTGTTACCAATAACACTCAGCCAGTTGTTACCAATAGCCTTAGGAGGCTCTAAGCCTCCAGGGACTATTATAGGCCCTTGATAGGCCTTGGGGGCTTGAATACCCAACCACTCATGCCTATTACAGGCCTTGGGAGGTTTATTCAGCTTCCTGAGCTTGTTACAGGACCTGGGGGCTTGGATACCTAGCCCACAACAGGCTTAGTCAACGATTGGGGAACTGCAACATGAAATCAAAATGTTGTATTATGTGCATTGGCTCTAGTGACATACAAGAAGTGATCTCCTAATTCTTCATTAGACCATTAGATGTTGCAAATCATAATGATATGTGGCTGAGTAATTGCATTGTGGGTGAAGTAATGTGCATCCACAATATACATCGAAAGAAGCAAGGTGCATTGTAGAATGCATGTGGGGTCATAAGAGGGATATCATATCAATATACTAGGTAGAAATATAAAGGGGTAAAAAAATGTTAATGAAAAAAGTTGATACATACAATATATAGTGAAAATAGGGTTTTTTTAAATTGGGAAGGCATATTGAGAGGGGGTTAAAAAAAACAATTTTGGAAGGTATTTTCCAATATTTAGTGAAATTAGGGGTATTGTTTCATATGCCACAAACGAACGTGCTATGATAGTGGTTTATTGAGTGAACCCCCCATACTTCAATCGTGCTTCAATTGCATTGAAGAAGATTGCAAGAAAGAGTTATAGCGCCACATTTTGTCTAGATAGGAAATAATTTTCTCATCTACCAAGTTGAATGCAGATGCATGGATTCGTCCAATAGAAGTCACCAAGGAAAGAAGAATTTTTTGCTAAGTGTCAAGGAGCCTGTCGAGAACCTTGATGTAAAGATATTGATAAAAAATTAGAATACAACACATGCCAGTAGTCGAGAGGATATTAGAAAGGTTAGTTAGAGGTGTCAACTAGTGTGTTCAAGAGAAGTCTCATTGGAGTAAGTCCAAAAAAGTATTGAACCCAACAGATCAATGAAGTATTAAGTGTGCATCGGAAGGAAGTCCGATGGGAAGGTCTAACATGACACATGTCAGAATATCATCTAGTCCTCTTTATGGAGGTTTCAAGTGCGTGTAGCAGTGGAAACTCTGAAGGAGCATAGGAAATATATCATAGCATATGTATCAAAGGTTTGGAGCAAGGAGAAAATGTGAAATGTCGATGGAAGAACCCCAACAGTTCATCGTGGATGTCATATCGGAGTTTCTGAGAAGCACAATAGAGTTGAAGGCCAATGGAGAAGTCCCAAAGGGGACACGTGTCAACACATCCAATTTTGTATCGATGTGTACAATAAGTGAAAACAATGAAAAGACCGAAAGGAAGAGTCCGACAGCTACACACGGAAATTTTTTGAAGGTTTGTATCAATGGGATAAAATGAAAGACAGAAAAGAAATGTTGATAGTGGATCTTGATGGGTAATTGGAGCATGGTTTTGTCGATAATATATTGTCGTGTTTGTAATAGTTTCCCACCCTAAGGAAAATTTCGGTTGTCATGAAAATAGTTCATCTATGTATAAATAGGTGATTCGTAATTTTATTTGATGGTTAGTTAGATAGATAGATGAATGAAAAAGAAAAAAGAAAAGTTTATGTCTGGTTCCATTATGTGCTCTATGTATGTGTTCCTATTTATGCTTTTTTGGTGGCATAGTGGTTTTAGCTCTACCTTGTATCCTTAAATTGATATCACAAACATGATAATGGTGTGGACCTATTCTCCACTAATCATATTTGAAGGTGAATCCAACCTATAGAGCTAAATGCAAAGCATTGTTGTTGGTGTTGAGATTTTCTCTACTACGTATAGTCTGGGTTTATCCAACCAATTAGGTTGAAGGGAGTGTTGTGTTCTCTGTTGGAATATTTGTATGAATTGAAAGGTTTGAGTGTGGAATAAGTTTATTTCATGTCAGATATTTGTGGGTTGTAATCCCTGGTTAACATTGAGTCGATTGTGTCTTAAGAGCCCGTTGATCTTGTTTATCCTCCAGCTATATGCACAACTATTGAGAAGTTGTGTCATCCCATGTACATTGTGTGAGGATCGATCCGGTTGTGAGCAAGGAATATTGACATATGTGAGTGTTACTGTCTGTTGAGTTTCTTTGTAGGAATAAATTCCCTAGCGTAGCAGAATCTGTGAGTCTCATTTTTTTATTTTTTATGTGTTTGTCTCTAGTTCAAGCAAGAGATAGATGGTGATCATGTTGGCCATTAGAAGAGTTAGTCCAGTCAAGTGGAAGTGTATCCCACATGCGGTTACCAGAACTCCTCGTGACCAAGTTGAGTGGCAAAAGTATGTTAGTGTTTGAAGCCATGGACGAAGTTTTAGTAGGTCCTAGCTTGGTGAGCAGTATAGTGTGTTTTGTGCAGGTGATCAAAAGCTTAAGGTATTTTTCTCAATGGTTAATGTGCAATAGAGGACCCAGGTATATGGGTTGTGTTTCTAAATCCTGTAGAGGTTTAAGTAATGTGTTCATATTACCACTGAAGGTGAAATCTATAGATTAGTAGTAAGTTGTAAAAAGAGCTATGGGTTAGCAAAGAAGACTCAAGGAAAAATGAAGTAGAAACATAAGAGCCGAAGGAAAGTATTTTGCAGAGGTATATGGGGAGGTTCCAGCTATAGCAGAGGATCCCAAAATCCATGAAGATAAAAAATGATAGGTCGAATATGATGGGTTCGGAATTGACCTTGGATTACCCCCACACTTCACTAGTAAGAATTTTAATGTTTGGTTAGACAAGATGGAAATGCTCCTTCATTTAGAAGGTTTATGGAGTTTTTTTGTGAATCAATATGAAGACCCCTGTGATGAGGCTAGGGATGCCTCAACATTATTTTTCATTTAGTAAGATCTAGATAATAGTATGCTTAATGTTGTAGCTAAATCCACCACCACAAGAGAAGCATCGGATTGTCTGAAACGAGAATTTGATGTAAGGGGGAGTGATATTGACCAGCAGTTAGATGAGTTATTGGTTGTAGAAGAATCAAGAGTGAAGTGTGCAGTAGATGTAGGAGATAGCCAAGTATGTGGTGAATCCCACTGTGTGGTTACACTAATGGATGTTGATGAAATTGTAGATGTAGTACTCCTTATTAAATCTGAGGAGAAGGATAATGTTGAAGAACTCCTTATGGTAGTAGTGCTTGCAAAGGAGAAGTTTGAAGAAGCTCTTGTGTGTGAAGGAGATCATGCACATGTTGATGGTGAAACCCACTATTTTTTTTATGGAAGTGGATGATGTTGTTGCAAAAGGAAACAAAGAAGTTATTGAAGAAGAGACTGTTGTATTTCTTGTAGTAGTAGAAGAACCCAAAGATGTTGTAATAGACTCTACTGAAGCAGATAAAACTGAATAAATCGAGGACTGTGGTGTCTCCATCAACGATACAAAGCATGTGCATATTGTAGAAGGTGAATCCCGTAGTGCTCCATCATGTATGTAAGATGGTGGTCAAACTTACAAAATAGAATTCTATGTCTCAGTGAAGTCAACAATGTTTATCGTTGATAATCATTATGCTATAGCTATCGTTGAATCAAATTATAGTTCTGCGAACCCAACAACATTGATTACCAATGAAGATGGTGAAGAAGCTGCTCTTAAAGCAGTATGTTTTGATGAAAGAATTGTAAATCCCACTATGCATGTGGATGAAGAAAAATAAGAAATGGTAAAGGAAGAAGTGCCAAAGGGCACAATTATTTATATTAATAATTTTATTATTGATTTGTTTAACCTTGAAAGTGTTAATAATGAAGATCCCAATGAAGTTGATGATATTGCAAGAAGAAATGTTGGCGTTGATTGTAGTACTAAAATTGCTGCTGAAATATTTAAAGAAATTGTTGTAGTTCTTGCAGTAGCAGAGGAGTAACAAGTTGTTAAATCTGCAACTAGAGAATCCCACTATGCAAATGCACATGTGAATGATAAAAAGAAGAAAAAGATAATGTTTTTAATGCATATTTGTAATTGATTGAAGAATGACTTGAAAATCCAATATATGTTGATGAAGAGAATCTAGCAAAGGAGGTTGTTGATGATATGATTGTTGTTGATGATATGAAAATCCAATAACTTGAAAATTTGATATTGACAAGTTATGCCATCCTTTCGGCAACCTTTTCCATTACCATGGCTTGTTGTTGTTGTCGTCATACAGATACAATCTTGATTTCTTGAAAAATATATTGAAAAATACAAAAATCTACTTCCAACTAAACTATATATGATGACCTATTTTAAAATAATATATCTTTTATATAACGAAAGAGCTTTGAAGAAAAAATATTTTATTTTTAAAAGCTCTCTTTCTATACCAAATTATATAGATATGATGATGATCTCCTTTACAATAATATATCTTGTATAATGTATTTTAAAACAGATAAGCAAAGATCTTTGAAGAAAAAAGAGGATTTCATTTATGAAAGCTCTCTTTTCATGTCAATTGTAGCTTTTGAGAAATTACGAGAAGATACAAAGCTTTTATTTAACTAAGAGATTCACTTTTTAACATTACTTAGCTAAACGAAAGAATATGTAGCATATTATAAATGCTAAATGAAAATTTAGAATTAGCTATGGAATGATTTTGTCGTCCAATGTAATTCACCAAACGAAAGCATATGTAGCATATTATAAATGCTAAATGAAAATTTAGAATTTAGCAATGGGATGATTTTGTCGTCCAATGTAATTCACCAACATCGCCTTGGATGGAGGAATTAGGGGATAACTTTGATGAAACTTTCAACCATGCACAAATTGGTAGACATAGGTGACGGTAAGCATGGGTTACACCATACAATCGTTATTTCAATCTTCCACAACAAGGTAAGCATGATTTTGAAGTTAACTGAAAACAATTTGTCCATAAATTAAGGCTCACTTTAAGTTTGGGAAAATTGTGCAATATGTATTCACACTTCAACATCAATGTCATTTACTTCAGTCAATACTTAGGTCAAATTACTTGCTTTTCAAATGATTGCAAAACACCACAAACATGCTCGAATTTTTCCACTGTGTATTTTTCAAGATTAAAAGTTCAAACAACTTCATCTATGGTAGAGTGTGAGGTGGAGTTGTCATTTACACCATGAAAAATATTGTTTCAACCAAATGAGTCTTCACTCAGTGAAACTATGCCATAGCGCTTGCAAATGAGATATTAAATAATACCCCTAATTTCACTAGATTTTAATAAATACTTACCCAAATCTTTTCGTTGAGCCTCCATCCCAATACATCTTTCTAATTTTAAAACCTTGTTTTTACTAGATACCCTTTGTATAGCCCATATCCTACATCTCCCAATACCTACAATATATTCACCTTATTTTTCACAATTTAAAGAAGGGGGTGATAAGATGATGGTGAACAAGATGAAACCTCCATCTTTGAATCCATTTATAAAAACTCTCAAAACTACTTTGTTTTAATCCCATGATCCCATACCTAAAGCTTGCGTTATGCCTAGACATTTAGGCTTTTTCCCGTCGGTTTGAATCGAAAATGCGAAACAATAAGAACACTTCAACATTTATTATCATGCAAAACAAAGCTAAATATCTAATATACCCCAAGGCATTTAAGTGTCTAACGAATTGCATTTGTACATCTCTAATGAAAATTCTTTAAGATTCCAAAGGTGTATGTTTTGAATCTCCCTATAGTGTTGTGCTTCTCTACTCTACACATAGAAAAATGACCTACTTCAAGCATTCGAACTTCAAAACCCTTCCAAGCTTTGAAAAATCGAAAGCCTAGAAAAAATGGGAATAAATGATCCCGATGCGAGCTTAGAACAGAAGAAGAAAACCAATGAAGTGGAGATGTCACCTCTGGAATTTCACAAGATCTACTGATCTTGCCTTGAAATACATAGTGGCTTCTTTCAAGTATCAAGTCCTTGGATTTCTTGCTGGAAAATGCCAAAACCAAAATCGAATCAAAAAAGAGAAACAAAGAGTTAATATCCTAATCGAAAGGAGGATCCCAAGTGCTTTGATACCAATTATGATCCACACCATGTGCAAATTTTAATACCTATAATTGTTTCCAAAACAAATATTTGACTATTTTTCATTAAGCAATCATAAGTTTGTATATCCTTACATGAAGAAAACCAACTCAACAAACATTATAATAATCCCTATCAGTAGAGACAATTCTCCATTTTTGCATATAGAAGAGGGGATTTGGCATTCTTCTTCATGTGTAAAACAAATCTAGATTGATTTGGATTTACTTTTCCACTCAAGCCCCTATTTCATAAGATCCAAATGACAAAGCTACCCTATAGGATATCAATGATTATTTTGAGAAGTTCATTGAAGTAGCATAGCCAAAGTATTAACTTAACACAGAGAGGCAAGAGAGTCCAGAGCACAAAGACTCACTCTCATACACACAAGAATGGTGTGAAACCAATTCAATTATTAATGGAGAAATAGTTACAATATATAGATGACAACCACCATAACAAACCAGATACCAAATCGATAAGATGTGGATCTCAAACCTCTACATGCTAGTTATAGAAGGTACACCTCAACCCAATCCCTAGTATTTCTACATTATTCCAACATACCCCCTTAATGTAGAAATGGATTTTCTACAACACCTAATTTATGCCTAAGAATTTCAAAGTGAATCTTGCCAACAAGTTTGGTAAATATGTCAGTGACATCATCGCTTGTGTTACAATAAATAAGTTCAATTTCCTTCGACTCAATCTTTTCTCTGACAAAATGATGTTGCAGCTTAATGTGCTTTGACCTTGCATGATAAACTGGGTTGTGTTCCAATTTAACTGCGCTTTGATTGTCACAATGTACTTTTATTGGTTATGTCTGCTTTTTAACAACATCTTCTAGAATCCTCCTCAACCAAACAGCTTCACATGTTGCACTAGACATGGATTTATATTCAGCTTTTGTGGATGATAAAGAAACAATTGGATGTTTCTTGCTGCTCCATGATATGACCTCGGATCCAATGTTGAATGCATATCTTGTAGTAGATCTTCTATCGTCTTGATTTCCTGCCCAATCAGAATCAGAAAAACCTGCCAATTGAACATCAAACTTATCACTATATAAAAGAACAAAGTTCATTGTCCCTTTCAGATATATAAGGACTTTCTTTGCAGCTTTCCAATGGATTTCATTTGTCTTAGCCATAAATTGACTAAGAACACTGACTGCATATGATATAGTTGCCCTTGTAATAGTGAGATAATTCAAACTTCCCACCAGTTGTCGATACAAAGTACCATCTACATCCTTCGTTCCATCTTCACTACACAGCTTCAAATTCTGTTCTAAAGGAGTCAATGATGCTTTGCAACCACTCATATTGAATCTTTTCAATATTTCCCTCACATACTTACTTTGAGTGATCATAGTCTTGCCAGATTCTTTCCAAACCTCAAGTCCCAAGCAATAGTGTAATTCTCCAAGATCTTTCATTTCAAATTGCTGTGACAATTGATTTTTTATTTCTACAATCAACTTACATGCATTTCTTGTAATGATGAGATCATCCACATATAAATATATTAAACCAACATTTCCTTCCTTATCTTTCTTCACATAAAGGTTAGGATCACTTTTACTTTTCACAAACCCTTTCTGATTAAAGAAGGTATCAATCTTCGTATACCATGATCTAGGGGCATGTTTCAATCCATAGATAGCTTTCTTTAATTTACATACAAGATGCTCCTGTCCTTTTTTGTACAAAGCCTTCAGGATGGACTAAGTACACTTCTTCTTTTAATTCACCATTTAAGAAAGCAGATTTTACATCTAATTGATGGATTTTCCAGTTATGTGTTGTAGCCAATGCAACCAGAACTCTAATTGTGTTTAACTTTGCTACTGGTGCAAAAGTATCCTCAAAGTCAATTCCCTCCTTTTGTGCATAACCTTTTGCGACTAATCTAGCTTTAAATCTGTCAATGCTACCATTAGATTTAAACAACCATTTACATCCTATGGGTGTCTTATTCTCTGGTAACTCTATTAGTTCCCAAGTCTGATTCTTCATAATAGAGTTATATTAATCATTCATAGCTTCAACCCATTCTTCTTTATCTTTGGCTTGTTTATAATTCATTGTTTCATTGACATTCATTACATTAGTCATTAAAGCATAGTCATTATACCTTGTAGGAGAATGAATCTTTCTTGTTGACCTTCTTGGTACTACATTGCCTATAGGAGTTCCATCCATTGTCCTTCTGCTTTCTGTTGTATCTTCATCTGAATTGACATAAGTACTCATGTTGCTTTCATTGCTTCTACTGCTTTCGCTATGTTCCTGCTCCTTCTCTTGCAGTGGCTCCAATTCCTGCTCTTGGACTATAGAATTTAATTTAACATATTCATCATTGTCAGTAAGAATATGTCTTTTCTCAATTTTACCACTTTTATTTGCATGTTCATGGAACACCACATCTCTGCTTGCAATTAACTTATGAGAGCTAGGATGAAACATCTTATAAGCTTTATGATCATTGCAATATCCAACAAAGACACATTCAAGTGATTTTGCATCTAACTTCCTTCTCTCATCTTTTGGTATGTGTGCAAAAGATTTACAACCAAAAATTCTTAGATGTCTAACTTCAGGTTTGTACCCATGAAAGACCTCAAAAGGTGTTTGAAGGTCTAATTTCTTTGTCGGACTGATATTCTTCAAATATACAATAGTATTGACAGCTTCAGTGCAAAAACCATTTGATATGTTCTTACCTTGGAGCGTGCTACGTGCACATTCTACCAGTGTTCTGTTCTTCCTCTTAGCAACTCCGTTTTGTTGAGGAGTGTAAGGCACTGTAAATTGTTGTTGGATTCCATGATCCTTACAGTACCTCTTGAATGCTCCAAAAACATATTCACCCCCATTATCAGATCTGAGGATTTTAATGCATTTGCCTGATTGTTTTTCAATCATGGTTCTGAATTCCTTAAAGTACTCAAAGACATCACCTTGTCTTCTTATAAAATAGACCCATGTATATTTGGATCTATCATCAATAAAGATCAAAAAATACCATGCACCACCTAGTGATCTGGTTTGCATAGGTCCACATGCATCAGAATGGATTAACTCAAGCAAATTAAATTGTATTTTCTCTTGATGTGTTGGGAATTCATCTCTATGTTGTTTTCCAAGTGCACATGCACTACATTCTATATGTTCATTCTTTATTACAGGAAGACCTTCAACCATAGATTTCTTCTGAAGCAACATAAGATCATTATGGTTAATGTGACCATACCTTTGATTCCAAAGTTCCTTTGTTGTGATTACAATGGATACCAATTCTTGATGACTGCCTTTGCTCACATCCAACTTAGACAATCCTCCACACCTTGAACCTATAACTACAATCCTGTAATGATCTCGAATATCTTTAATATGACATTGATGCTTACCAAACTCCACTTTCAGGTCATACTCAGTTATGGAAAAAACATATATTAAATTCTTTTTAATACCAGGTACATACATGACATTATAGATCTGTTTCAATTGACCATGAGGTAAATTCACATTTATTATTCCATAACCCTGCACTTTGTGCGACCTGTTATCACCCAAATAAATATGAGTGCCATCTATCTTTTCATGATATTCATCGAACCATTCTTTCCTACAAGACATATGAGTAGATGCGTCTGAATCTATGAACCATGCATTCTCATCATTCGTATCAGTGGACAAAGAAGCTTCAGAAATGAACAATCTGAGATTTTTAAATCCATTAACTTCAGAGGTATTTTCATTTGCAAAATTCCCATTGTGATTTTCATTGTAGTTTCTATTTCTATGATACTTCTTCTGATAACAATCTCTAGCGAGGTGTCCTGGTTTGCCACAATAATAACATTCTATTTCATTTCTATCAGAATCAGTCTGAGCCATACTTGTCTATTTTGTATGAGATTTGCCTCTGTCTCCATTCCATGGCTTGTCTCTGTGTATATCGTCATCTTGCCATTAGTGCGAGATCTGAACCTTAAGCATCCAAATCATAATTCTTCATCCTTTATTCTTCTTGTATGAGAATACCTGTGAGTTCTACAAAATTCGGGGGCTTTTCTCTCACTGCAAATGTTGAAATAAACACTTTGTAATCTGGCACTAAACCTTTTAGCGTGATCGTTACTAGATTAGTGCTTCCTGCGATCTTACCTATATCTTCCAATTTATCACTGAGATATTTAATGCGAGAAATAAATTTACTTACCCCTTCATTTGTTTCCATTTTGATTGACTACAATTTGTACTTCAAAAACAATACCCAATTTGCATGAGTTGTTTCGCATAAGCTTCTGAGCATTTCCCTTGTCTCCGTAGACGTCTCACAGTTTCTGATGTGAGGAATTATGCTATCTTTCACGGACATTCGTAGTGTCACCTTGGCTTTAGTTTCCCTCTTGCTCCATTCGGGAACCACCACAGGACCGGTAGGTTTCTGCTCATCATCAATCACAATCAACCACGCATTGAATGCTTCAAGAACGGTCATTAGCTTGAATTTCCAGTTGACATAGTTCTCACCATTCAATTTAGAAGCTTCATTAATGTAGGAATCAACTAAAGGTGGATTTTCCATCTTACCTTCACCCAATTTGAAGGCAGCAAAAAAAAAATTTAGCTACTGTCACACAACAGAGTTCTCTTCCCAATGTTAGAAGCAACCACGGCTTCAATCTTCCACACTGCAGACTCTACATGCAGTATTCACCAAATATTGGCATCGATCTCAGGAACTGCTATTAGGAAACAAGTGATCTTCTCCCAGCAACCAGCTACAATCTTCTCCCAGTAGCGTTCTCCCAATTTAAAGAGGATCAGAAAGGAAATGAATCATATGACTCCAGGTGAGCATCAATCAATAAACAGATGGTCGATGCGATCTCCTTGAGCGATCTGTTCCCTAATGGAGACAAGCAAGAAACTTCTTCAAGTTCCTATTGAACAATTATTTGGGCAGCGTTTTCCCTTCAGCGAGATCTTTCAGCGAGAAAACAGATTAGACAAGATCAATAAGATTGGGCAGTTCGTCCTGCGATTTGAACAACGTTCTCTTATTTTGATTGGGCAGTGTTTTGCCTCTCTCACCCCACCATGATTGGGAAACGTTCTCTCAGTGCACCCACAACGTGAATCAAAGCACCACAGCTTTCTTCTCAATGCCTCAACTCACAACCTCACGGCTCTGATACCATATTAACTTAACACAGAGAGGCAAGAGAGTCCAGAGCACAAAGGCTCACTCTCATACACATAGGAATGGTGTGAAACCAATTCAATTATTAATGGAGAAATAGTTACAATCTATAGATGACAACCACCATAACAAACCAGATACCAAATCCATAAGATGTGAATCTCAAACCTCTACATGCTAGTTATAGAAGGTACACCTCAACCCAATCCCTAGTATTTCTACATTATTCCAACACAGAGGAATGACAATATTCATGTGCTCGCATATTGTTGAATTTGCACGGGATAAAGGTCTTCTGGAGTCCATTCTTTTATAGTTGGACATGTGAACTTTCCTCCGAGAATTGGACAAATATAAATTACCTTTTAAGTGCAATACCTACCTACATATGGACATTTTACAAAACAACAATCAACAAGTTGCTCCTTCACCTACTTTGAAACACCTTAATTCTCAAATGAACCTAGAACAAAACAATAAAAAGAAGGAACTATGTGCACAATCAAATAATTAAAAATCATGAAAAGTTATTCTTTTTAACTCCAATCTATGTTAGTCTCTAAGTGTCTTAGAGCCCTTCATAAAAATAAAGGAGAGAGGGAAGTTTTGACCTCAAAAGGACACTCCCTAATCCATAGAGATAATGATCTCTAAAGCAACAACAAACCCATGCAAAACAACAATACCCTCTAACAAAAGAGGAAGGATGTCATATCCAATGGTCTGATGCCAAAAAAGAAAATAATTAGACTACCAAAGATATATTCATCCAACTCTTCAATGATTGAAAAGTTGTAAAAATAATTATATTTAAATACATATTTCATAATTATTTTAATAAGATATTGTTCTTCCAAATTTTACCCTATCAAAGAAGACATCATTTGACAATATGTTGAGATCCATTAATATTTTGTAATTATTTGTTAAACATTAATATAATGTAATTATTTGTTAAACATTAAAGAGATTAGATTCATAACTACCCAACTAAGGAAAGATGACCAAGAAAATATCATTACATAAGTTAGCCCATCTTCATAACTACCCAACTAATTTAATAAATGACTTAGAGCTAGATCTAGAATCCCAAGCCTTAAGTTTTAGCCAAAGGTAGATAGCTAAT
This sequence comes from Larix kaempferi, assembly GCA_027924585.1. NCBI lineage: Eukaryota > Viridiplantae > Streptophyta > Pinopsida > Pinales > Pinaceae > Larix > Larix kaempferi. The sequence continues at coordinate 15,583,507 of BSBM01000757.1, read as the reverse complement.
TATTTGTTAAACATTAAAGAGATTAGATTCATAACTACCCAACTAATGGAAGATGACCAAGAAAAATATCATTACATAAGTTAGCCCATCTTCCTAACTACCCAACTATTTTAATAAATGACTTAGAGCTAGATCGAGAATCCCAAGCCTTAAGTTTTAGCCAGAGGTAAATAGCTAATTATTTGTTAAACATTAAAGAGAATAGATTAATAACTACCCAAATAATGGAAGATGACCAAGAAAAATATCATTACATAAGTTAGCCCATCTTCATAACTACCCAACTAATTTAATAAATGACTTAGAGCTAGATCCAGAATCCCAAGCCTTAAGTTTTAGCCAGAGGTAGATAGAGACATCAATTTAAAACGCCAGGGTTCTTTAAAGGGATATCCGTGCGCTAACTACGGGGAACTATGAACAGTCAAAGCGTAGTTAAGGTCATTGTAAACTCACATCACAGGTCATTGTAGAGTAAGAGCGTGATCACAGGTTGATCGGTTGGAGAATACCACTAGACATCAAGTCTTAATTTAAACCAGCGATTTACGACTGTCATAATAACTTTAACTTTGTTTTTCTTAAAAAAACAATAACGACTAAAGAATCGTAATTTTCTCTAACAAAACCAACAACGAGCCAATACTAATTGTTCCAGTCTTGTGTATAACCTACAACTTTCTATAAATCTATAAAAATATCATTACAAAAGTTAGCCAATCTTCATAACTACCCAACTAATGGAAGATGACCAAGAAAAATATCATAGTTCATCTTCATCTAGCTCGTAAAAGCAAAAAACTAGCTCATCTAAAAATATCATTATTTCCAGTTAGCCCATCTTCGATCCCTCTTGCAAGGGTAACCACTTATACGTCAAATACAGTTGAGTAAAAAACATAAACGAAGACACACAGCAAGACATACAGTTTGCAGAATCCAAAACTTAGCGAACAACTAGACAAAATGAAAATTATACAAAATTTAAAATACAATATTGTTTGGAAAAATAACACAGACATTTACATTCTATAAGAACATATAAATCAATGATACCAAATAGGTCACTTACAAAGTCAAGGATCTAAGAGTTGTGACTAGTGTACCGGTGCCCCGTGCCATAAACAAGTTTTCTTGTGTGAATCACTGCAATCTGATGATACATTAAACTATTCTTGGCCAGAATGGGAGTGCCAATTGAAACAAAATGCAATGCTACTAATATACGCAAAGAGAAGGGTAATGCGATTAACAGGATCCAATGTTTGCTGACAAAATCTCCCAAGACAAGAATAAATACACAAATGAAAATGCCTAGAAGAAACCCCAGCAGCAGAGATTAACCCATCTTTTTCTCAAACCAAGACTAAACTGATTGTACAGTGAGCTAATAAGAACAAAGTTTAACAACTTTTGATACATCTTTGGGGTCTTTTAATATAATACGTTTTACCCATTGCAGACTAGTCTGTGATTGAATGTGTTATTATATCAAGCACTTCAAATCCGACTAAACATGTAATGTATTTTATAAAAAAAAATAAGAAATCTGCAAATCCCTCACCTGAAATTTTTCTGAAAACTTATGCTACACTAGGAGCGATTACTTAAACAGTTGTCCACTTCAGTTCTCCAAACCCACCACCGGTCGTGTCAAATGGGACTCCAGAGGGCCATTGCACTTACAAGTCTCCCATCACAAAGTTAACTCTGATTGCAGTTACAAGTATCCCAGCCAAATAATCTCAGCAAACTTTAAATGTGTTATTATATCAAGCATTTCAAATCCAACTAAACCATGCAATATATTAAGACATCTGATTACCACACCGTCGTATCAAAAGAGTAGAAATCTTCAAATTCCTCACCTGAGATTTTTTCTGAAAACTTGCGCTCCACTGGAAGAATTTAAACAGATTCCCACTTCACTGGTTATGTCAAACGGGACTCCAGAAAGCCATTGCACTTACAAGTCTGTCTTAGCCAAATAACCTCAGCACACGTCTCCCAAACAAAACTCTGATTGCATTTACAAGTCTGTCTTAGCCAAATAACCTCAGCACAAGTCTCCCAACAAAAGCCTGACTGCACTTACAAGTCTCCAGCCAACAAAAGCCTGACTGCACACGTCTCCAGCCAAATAATCTCAGTATAGTTTTCTATACCCAACATCGAATCAAAGATTTTATAAGAAATCTATGTAAGCAAGGAAGCATGTGATGTAGAATATGTACCAGTAACCATTACGGGTGTGAGCACGCATGTATTAGCTTATTAGCTCTCCATTTAAAAAAAACAGTATTCCACACACGATCAAACTCTCCTCCAAAGTTATAACTCCGAAGAAACAATCCACGAGTCATTAAAAGTAAAGTCCATGTCTGAGCGTGTGGGTCAACACTGTCAAGTGCATATGCTCGATGGACACGCACTAAAACGTGTGGTGTCAGTTGTAGCTACATTTCTCAAGAAATTATTCCTGAGGATTAAATATTATTTTTGAAATTAGTTGTTAAATATTTTGATAAATATTATTTTTGAAATTAGTTGTTAATATTTTGATTTAAGTATTTACATGATAATTGAGGATTAAATATTATTTTTGAAATTAGTTGTTAAATATTTTGATTTAAGTATTAACATGATAATTGAAATGATATATCATTAGTATAATGTTAATGTGATTGCGATTATTTCTAATTACATTTTAAAGAAACGCATCCAAAGCTAGGGAGGATTCAAATAATGAGAGACCGTGATATTATAATTAGGGAAAGTAATCTAAGTTTGAGAAGTTCAAGTGTCAATTAACCTTATATGTTGAGGAAGTGGTATCAACTGGCTTCAACTACGCCATTAAAAAAACAGTATTCCACACCCGGTCAATCTCTCCTCCAAAGTTATAACTCCGAATATACAATTCATGAGTCATTAAAAGTAAAGTCCATGTTTGAGCGTGTGGGGTCAACACTCTCAACTGCATATGTTCGATGGACACGCACTAAAACGTGTGGTGTCATGTTGATGGTTACTTTTCAATAATATGTATATGTATATGAAAAGGAAAATACAAAAGGAAAAAAAGGAAATTAGTGTTAAGAAATAGAAATAAATTCATGTATTTATATGTATATATAGATTTTTAGTAAAAGTATATTTAAATATATATATATATATAGTTATAGATGGTATATTTGTTTGTATTTTGGTTAAAGATAAAAAAATTTCAAACCCAAACCTTATGGAAAATATATCTATGAATATAGTCTTCATAATTTTTAGGTACCCAGTAAGTATTTCTAAGTTTATACTATTTTTAAACTCGAATAATAGACTAAATCACATAATAAATATATTATCGAGTCTATTTATTAAAATATCGAACATAGGAAATATTTATAGGTTTATATTCTATTCAAATGGAAATGAAACAACAACAAATCAATATATCTATATTTCCCATTTTATAGATAGATAGATAGATAGATTTCATACTAGATTTCAAAACAAGCTATTATGATCCTCACATTGAAACAAAACGATAGTATTTTGCTATATAAGAAGCTCAAAAGAGAAATTACTTCTCTATCACAACTATTACATATGAGGATTGGGTGAAAACCCTCTTACTTATCATCTTAATAGTTTGAGTAACAAACCCTATAATAAGGTCGAGCTAAATGAATACAAGCTAATAACCTCATGGTTAGCAGTGAACTCTACCTATTATACTCGAAACTTATTTTAGATAATGCAAAAGAAATAAATTAAAATCCTTAACAGTCGGTGTAAGGGGAAACCATCTCTAACTAGTAGGATGAGCACATAAGTACCCTACAAAATCTAAACATATATGATATAAGAATATACTAGATCGCGATGAATGTAATCTCATTCAAACGGGAACTATATGAGAACAAATTGCGACAGTAAGGAATGTGTTTACACTTAGTAAAACTAGTGGTTGAATAGCTCTAGGAATCCTTGAAACTACAAAGAGTAAACCATATTAAAAGAAAAGACATTTTATACTTGTAATTGATATGGATACTTTAATAGAAGTCGACAAATCTTACCTGCAGTCCATTGGATCGACAAATGGTTAATGGAAAAATATAATTCTCATACAACAAAAACAATTTAAATGCAAAAGGATTGAAAACAAGAAATATGTTCTTACTTAGTAAAAACCATCACAGGAAGTCTTGGTATCTACAAAATATATTCATTGTTAAAAATTAACCTCTGTTAAAATTTACAAGGGTTATTTAGAATATTCCTATTAAGCTATTCAAAGATGGATTATTAGTTTACCTAAAGAAAGCATTGGCTGGAACCCCAAGGTGAACTGTTGATCTACACCATCATAAATGCATATATATATAATAATCTCAAGGGCCACAACACCTAATCTTCCACCAAATCCTTTTTTCTCTCTAATGGAATACAAGAATGTTGAACATGATTTAAGCCACTTCAATGAATTAGAATGATAATCTCATGAAAAATGTTAACACTTCAATTAATCATTATTTGGTTATGAAATGGTGATACAAGTGTTTGACATCCATTTGAAAAGAGATAGAAAGTACCTACAGTTGTGGACTCATGGTGCCAATCCAAACCCTAGCTTAGGCCATGTACCCCATTGTAAACCCTCATCTCAAAACTTCTGACAATAATGGAGGCTCGAAAATAGCCAAATCACCTACACATAAAACTATACACTTACATCATTAAATATACAAGGATCGAATGATAGTACTAAACATGGTATTGACTATATAGAGGAAGATGAATGGATACAAATTGTGGTTCTATTCGAAGTTAAATCCATAGTTGTCAATCTCATTTTTCATACCATCCTTGAAATGACGAACAATAAGTAACCACTTATACTATGAAACGAGAACTCGACACAGTTTTCGTTTTTCTCTCTCCTAATTTTAATAGCTATTTTTACCTCTGTTTCAAAAAGTGTTGATACCAGTATCACACATTTTCATTTTGAGGCCTTTTTTGGGGCCTTTGAATTATCTGTCATAAAATATATTTAATTTCTATTTTCAAGTGTGTTTTTAGAAATTTAACAAAATAACATACATTTATAAGCAATTTATAATAAAAAACATATACATTTTGCAATTTTTTGTATAAAATAAGACATTTTTATTGACAAAATTGTAAAAAAAATTCAAAAAAAAAGACATTTAAAACCATTTGCAATGAATTTTTAAAGATTTTTTTGTATAAAAACGATACCATTTCATATTATTTTCCAAAAAGTGACGATTCACATAAATTCAAGAAAAAATATACCATATATTTGTAAAAAACATATTAAAAATATTATATATAGAAATTTTATTTCTAAAATAAACTCTGAAAGTCAAAACATTACTAATATATCTTATCAAAAAATTGTCAAATTTAACATTTTCTTTAAGACATGAAACTAATCAACACTTTAAGTTATTAGGCACTTTTAGTCTCTTGTAATATTTATTGGAATGAGCATAGCTGGCACATACATCTATCTTCAGAGATTTTTGTATTACTTTGTGGTTTACAGTCTTTTTCTATTTCATCCATTAATAGAATTTGGGTTTTTTTATATTACTATGTTCTTTGCAATATCTTTTTTTGTATATTTCCATTTTATATTTCGTCCTTCATTCTATGAAAAAACTAGATCAAACATCTCTTCCCTATACCATTGATTTTTATGAAAATGATACATTATAAACAAGGGAAAGATATTTAATCAATTGGAACATAGATGTCTAAGTGTTAAGACTCCATAGGTGGCCAAATATTTGTATTTTATCAATATTAAAAAGAAAAATATACGATTATAGCAAGTGACTATAATCACAATCACATTAGAGAAAAAAAATAATTGGTAGAAAGACACAAAGCCTAGTTCGTGGCTTAAAAATTTAGAAATGGACTATATCTATATATCTATGTAGAAAGGTTGAACACCAAAAACTTCACAAGGAGGCATCATTCTTAAAAAGATATCTAGAAAGATAGAACACTTCAAACTTCACAATGAGAGTTATCTTAATTGCCACTATATGCCTGTCCACCACTCTTATCAATTGTTTCTTCGAATATAATTTTATTGATTTTATTATAAGATATATAACAAAATTCTCAAACTATTGAAAACCTATGTATAAGATTGTGGAAATGAGGTATATATGTTTGTGAAAATATCATAACATTGAGCTAAAGAGATACCTATGTACAATAAATATTATTTTTACTAAGATTTATATCTACATTAGAACCTTTTACACTTTTTATAAAAAATCAAAATCATTATTAAACATTAATAACCTAAATATTTCTATCTTTGGAATGATGGCAATAATCTAAATCTTTAAAATGCGGATAGTTATCAATATATACATATATTTGATAAAAATTTTAAATGTAGTTACACATCATTTCTTTTAAAAAGAAAAAAAAACACTAGAAATAAATTGTCATTGTGTTTTAGTGGCGTGTAAAAATTTCAAGTAACCATTAGATGAATTTAGAGCATTTTAAAATTTCAATGTAGTTAACCTAATCATTTATGTATCATCCTCCATTACTTTGCCATACATTTATGTATCATCCTCCAATACTTTCCCATATATCTACTACATGATATTATTATAATATGTATCATCAACCATCACTTTGCCATATTATATATATTACATGCTTATTAGTCCCTCCAGTTTATATCTTTCATCTTTGTCTGTTAATTTATATGAATATATTAAATAGGTATAAAATTGAATAAAGTTTTGAAAAAAAAACTATAATTTGATATTTATATTGAATCAAAAGTATATCATTTTACAATATTGCCAAAAGTGTTATACTCATTTCATGGCTAAATTCAAAGAGCAGAAGATATAATAATATTGACCCTTCAAACGACTATCACCAAGTTAGAACAGTCTTCCATCCAATGTGAGAGATAATATGAGAGATGTTTCGACGAAATTTAAAGCAAGAGAGTGTAACAAACGTTTGTCAAGATTAAAATTGAATTGGAATTTTGAAAAAGTGTGGATGTTTCAATAATTAATTCATAACTTCTGTTGTGGCACAGTACACAGCCTCGTATCAACTTCAATGGGAAACACTCTTCTTAAGCACGAATTTACTGGAGCATGAATTTACTGGGCAGATTCTTGTCTAAAGGGACTTTTACACGATACTCATATACAGGTCTTGGCATGACACTTGCAATCAGAATTGAAGAGAATCAACCTACAAATTGGTATAAATTTCAAAAGATTATTTATTTCAAGTTCTATTTGCGGTATTAAAATGCATTTAGATCATTACAGTATTAAAATGCTTTTTAAATTTGTAATCGCATCAAACTGCTCCTTAGGCCACACTCATTCGCTCATCTGGGTGCCCAAGGGGAGCCGCTCACTTGGGTGCCCGAGGGCCGCCCCTCACTGGCGGCGCGATGCTAGGCATCGCGCAGCTCGTGAGGGCGGCCCTTGGGCGCCTAGATGAGTGAATGAGTGTAGCCTTAGGAGCAGTTTAACTATCATCTTTTGTTTAATGTTTGGTTTACATGTTAGGGCTTGAATTTAGAAGAACTTGTTTGCAATATAGGCTAAGTTTGGTTTTTTAATGGCTACAACCACATGGGATTCACCTTATTGACCAATATCTTATCATGTGCATTCATAAAGGGCGTTTTTAAATTGTAAAAAATAAGGTCAATATATTGTAGGTTTTAGGGGGGCGGGGAGTAGGCTATGGGGGGTTTATATGTATTGGGGGTATAAAAAGGGGCATCTAGTAAAAAATGGAATATCTCATAAAAATAGGTTTTTTTAAAATTGGAAATATGTTTTGGGAGGGGAGCTCAACAAAAGGATTTTGGTAAGTATTTATCAATATCTAGTGAAATTATTGGTATTCTTTAATATCCCATGAACAAAAGTTCTATGGAATAGTTTCACCACAATTTCACTGAGTGAATACCCTGTGACTACAACTAAGTACACTTTGTTTTTTATGAATATTTGTACAATTAGAATTTTTTATATTTTATATTTTTTATATTTATCTTCTTCATGTTAATATATGGCTTACTTTATTAATCACAAATTTAATTGTTAACTTTATTTGTATTTATCATTTAGTATAATAGTAATTTATCTTAAATGATGACTATGATATTTGAATAAGATTGCCTAACCTAGTCACTATGCAAGGTTTTAGGATATAGAGTAAATATCTCCATAAGGTGGCATCACCCATGTTACTATATATTGGTAATATGGGTGTGAACACATTGAGTTGGCTAATTAGCCTTTTTCGTCACTTTGTTTCCCGTGTATGTTTTAACACTTCAATGAGAAATTAGGTTTCATAAAGAAAAACAGTGAAAAATATTTATTTCATCAATAACAATGTGTTAATATGACAAAAATTATTTTAGTTGTCTCATTTATGTATAGGGGTTACTTCAATGGTTCTCGTAAACACTTGGAAGTATTATAAGAAAGAAAATTGGAATTGAGTAGAGAATATTACCTAGCTTTGCTCAAGCTCCTCACAGCTAGGGTTTCTTCTCTTGGTGCCAGGTCTAATGCCCCCCTTTTTGGTGCTACTTAAGCTCACGGTCATTAGTGTTGGGCACTTCATCTCATGGAACTAGCATTCACAAATCCATCCATATCTACGAATCCAGATATGTGTCTTGAAGACCTCCTACAGGTCCCTTAAGTTTGCAAAGTTGTCCCTTGCAAGTCAATATGTGAAGAATGCTATGATCCCATCTATGCCTATCTAAACTATAGAGCACTAGTGAAAAGATTCCACCCTCACATAACGAGCATTGATATGTGCATCCACGGGGTTGTGTCTTAGCCCAATTGTAGTAGACAAATGGACCTTGGCCTTCAAAATTGTAGGGATAACTCTTCATTTTTGCATGTGGAATAGCATTTTTCCCATTCTTGGTCATGTCTAAAGAAGATCGGGATTTAATCTTCCTCCAAAGCCCCTATTTCACGAGTTCTCATGTATTGTATCTCAATCAGTGGTCTCTAGACTTCAATCGAATGGTAGAAATAACTTGAGTTCCAAAGTGGGTTTTCCTCCCCCATATGTTGGTGATCTTCTAGGAGAAAACTACTCTAATTGATATTTGTGATAGCATTGGAAAGTTCCTTGAAGCATAAAAGCCAAATGGATGCCAATATTCATGTGCTCGTGTATGTGTTAAAGTCGCGTTGGATAAAGGTCTTTTGGAGGCCATGTTTTTACATTTGGAAGGAGAACTTTCTTCCAAGTACTAAACTATGAAGATGAAATTTTAATTGCACCTTTTGCATTGCATATGGTTATTTTGTGAAATCATTGTCAAAACGATGCTCCTCCACCTAATCTAAAACACCTTCAACCTTAAGGAAACCTCAACAAAGTAATGATTATGAGCAATCTCAATTTAGGTCAATGATGAATAAGAAGAAGATATAATTCATATAATTGAAGGATAAAAAAACACTTGTAATTGATCCCTCTAGTTAAAATCGACGTCACTCTCTAAGAGTCTTAAAGCCTTTCATAACAACATAGGAGGGAGTGGAGTGCCAACCTCAAAAGGACACTCCACAATCCACAAAAGAAACAATCATCCCTTAAAGAAACGATAAACCCCCAAATGGAGCAATAAACCCCTTTGAAGAGAAGGGGGAAAACATCATAAACCAATAAACCACCCAAGCAAAACAAGAATCTAAACCAATGATCATCCATGCAATCACAAAAAAATATAAAAAAGAATGAAAAGGAAACAAGAAAAGGTTAGTCCTCAACTCTACTCACTAAGGTAAGGAAATACAATAAAAATGAAGATCCAAAATTTGTCTTTAATTACAAAGAATTTGCATAAGGGAGGCACCTCACAAACCCTATCTTGAATGCAATACAATATGGTTTGAGATGTGTTTTTTAATTCTATGTAAATATAATTTGCTTGGATTTACTTAGACATATATATAAAAAGAATAAATGTAAGAAAGAAAAGGAGTCAAGGCATTTTTTGGCTAGTTGTTTAGCATCTCATTATGGGGAATGGAGCAGTATAGTTTATACAGACAACAACGTCTCTTTTTTAATTTTAGATTGGCAAGTTTTGAGTGCGGTTGCTAAATGATGTCAGACTTATTCTTTTTATTTTATCTCAACCAAATAAAATTATAATATTGTTCCATTATCTATTGAGGTGCTTCTTACTTTGATTTATTAATCTTTGTTTTTAATAAATTTATATAAAATATAAATTATAATATTTTTCATTTATTTTAATTTTGATGATTATAAATGGAAACTCAAGCTGTATTTTTACTTTTTTATAGGATTCTAAGTATTGAACAAGCTCATAAATGAAAACAAAATTCTTCATTGCTACTAGATTGCTAATCATTTATAAAAAGAATTATATATTTAAAATTAAAATTGAAAAAAAAACATAAAAACTTTATATTAATGAAATTCATTTAAAAAAAATCTAAAAATGCTAACCTTCCTCTAAGGCTATCCATGTTTATACACCCACCATTCACCATTCAATAAATCAATTTGTTCAACTAGGAAGGTCAATAATATCAAGAAAAACTCCATTTTCATCGTTTTAAGGTTTTCAAAGATGGAGTATAGCTTAAAGGTTTTTAATGATTTTTTAAAGTTAGTTTATAGACTTTCATATCTTTTGCAACATGTTAAAATTATGTCTCTTTAATCAACCAATAAGAAACCAAAGGCCCACGTCAAGACTATCTATTCGAGTGTAGGGCCAAGTCGCATTTCACGGGACGCTAAACTGCGTATGTTCTACGGAAACACATTAAAGTCCACAAGCGTCATTAGATCAACAGATCAACAGGTGTATCTTCTATGTAGACAAGAAATTTTTTTTTTTTTCAATAATGATAACAAGATGCTATCAAAGTTGACGTTGATTCTTCTCTGTACTATGCCAACATGAAGATATGGTAAGTGGACGTTCAGACTTTGAAACATCGAGGATATGCATTATATCATGTGGAATCCAATCAGATTTCTCGTTGCGTGTAGACTCATCAAGCCTGTCAAGTCAGTAGTCTTGATTTCTTAAAATTTCCAATCAGTCATGGGACGTAAATTCAAAAGTAAAGCATGTCCACAATATGTATCATTTCTGAGTCCTTGGGTTAAGGGAGTCAAGTCAGCAGTCTTGATTTAATAGAATTTCCATCCATTACTTGTTAAAAAAAAGAATTTCCATCCATTTAAAAGTATGGAATTTCCATACACTTCACTAGAAATCACTGAAACGTGGAAGACGCGCATTCATTATGCCATATGGACTGGAAAGCATGTCACGGCATAACAGGATCGATTTGATACATTCAAAAGCAGGAAGATAGATTCAACAATATGCGTTTCATACGAACTGAACAAGTCAATTCAATCTTGATTTCTTTTAAAATATAGCTTAGCATAAATTGATTGTCTTTATTCATATACATTTTGTTCTCTGCTTAAAAAATATACATGACTTTTCATTGATATTGAGCTTGAGGTATTCCACCAAATCCTTGATATTTCCAATTATTTGTCATAAATATCTGTATTCGCACGCATTGTACTTCATCAAACTGAATGCTTTGCTCATTTCATTTATTCGGTTCATAAGGGCATATTTTTCGCGAAAAACCATGTTCATTATATTTCTTTAAAAAACTAGTATATATAAATAATCTCTTAATTGTTACCATCTAGATCAATGTCTCGATGCATTGTTTGCAAGGCTTATATAGACTAACTAATCTAGTCTATGCTTATCGTATCACTCAACTCTTACCTTAGATATGAAATTTTGATTTTAAACATTCAAAGATCAACAAAGGTTTAAATTAACTATCAACACACACCGAAAAACACCATTGTGTGCACAAAGGGTGCAAAGCACCCAAATTTTATAAGAGAATATCATAATGTATTGTATTACTTCATGCTGCAAATGAACACAACCGAGTGTCTATTTACACATGTAATACAAAGTCAATTGTAATCCACAAATGGACAGAGGCCAATGCCTGGCTTGTAATAAAAGGATCGATAGTGACTGTTAGTGCTAAAAGATGCACTCCGACCACGGAGAGGGCGTGGCTAGCACATTTTAATGCTCAAAGGCCAATGTTGATTGATTGATTGGATTAATTGTGTACCGGATTCAAGAAAACATGCAGACAAAGAAATTGTGAAACAACTGAAAACATTAAGCTTCTGCACATAACATGGCAAGCTGACTAAAGCAAGAATGATATCTATTATAATTCAGGTTAAGAACTTATTGGAAATATGTGGAGCACACTGTTCATTCATATATAACATTTCAGATTACCATATTCAGAAAAAACATTCTAAAAAGAGATAGCATGAATATTCAATCACAGGTATGGGAATTCACAATGAAAACATCAGTATGAAGGAATCCATAACTCTGATGATTAAAAAAAATCACAGAATACTCAAGTTTAAGGTAACTGAAACCTGTTTCACAATGGATGTACATCTTCAGATAATAGGCTTCCAAATGAAATAACAGAGCAAAAAGGTTTCTAGACTCTCGATCCCATTACAATTTTCCCACGGCCCCCCGGCTGGAACGCCTCTCTCCCTACATTCCAAATGTTAGCTTTTATAGGCAATACAAAGAACAAGCTATTGCCAGCGTTTGGAAATCGAATATATCTAAAAATAAATGGCAACTAAGTTTAATCACATAAAATATGGAAAGAATCTGTTCAATTGCTAGTTGATCCTTCAATTCCTAGTCCAATGCGTGATAATCTGGGATTGCCGGATCAAAGATTCTTGATTGCCACCTGTTTCCAAAAGAGTTATGTTTTCCAATTCCTCCGTGGGTGACCTTCTTAATTCTTCGAACTCTGACATATCCACAAAAAGTGAAACCACATAAATTAATGTTATAGTCGCAGATGCATAGGGCTCATAGTTTCTAAGCAGATGAATATGCTGCAATGTTTGAAAAATCCATACTTTATTTTTAGAATAACACAACGATTTCAGTGGCGTTTTTGGTGAAGTGATCTTGAATACTCTTCTCTTAGATTACCCTGCAACATCTCCATATTTACAGTATTCCACTCAAGTCAATTTTGTATAAGAACTAAAACTGTAAGTGTTTGAAAATAATCTACATTGGCCAGGACTCAGTCCATTTGCAGCTGCCAACTGAACAAGCTCTTCATCCACCTGCTAATGCACTTAGCATTTGAACAATTTAAAACCCTGAACATGGATTTTACACATAATACTCAGCAATTGACAGTCAATTGATTCCATTTGACTGGTTTCTTCACTAACTGGGCACTGATGTGAGTACCATCATACTCGGGCACTTTTCTGAATTTGATTGGAATTTAAATGTGGAGTGAATCTATCGTTTGACACTTCGTTGCTTTTTCTTTATAGTTGTATAGTACCTTCTTCATGTACCCTCGAATGCAATTGATAGCTGTTGAAGAACTTTTAAACAAGCGTTCATTTTAACACCTGCAGTTTTGGAGCTTTTCAACTCTGTCTGAATTCACTTGGTAACTTGAGCTTGAGACTGCTTTCTTCAGCGTTGGTTTAAACATTTGTTGCTTCGCGTTTGAGATTAACTTTATGGGATATATCCCATATACAAACCGCCATATTAATATTGATACTTGCTTGATGGTTAGCTCGACGCGTTGAGTACAACTGCTAGTGGACTTGTGAGCTTCTCTTGTCGCCTTATGGGATGTGGAAGAGCTTGGCTTATGACTTGAACACGGAAGCATGAGCTTGAAAATTAAGTGTAAAACTCACTTTTTAAAACCCAAAACTTTTCATAAAATAAATATAAAACATAAAGTAGCTTTTTTATATTTATTTTATTTAACAATTTCTTATAGCTTCACGTGAAATTGGAGCATGACTTGGATATTGGGTTTAAATCCTTTTATTTGCCCAAAATTTAGGGATGAATGGTATAAAAACATAATTTAAGTCTTTTAAATAAAAATTCTTATAAATAAAATTAATCATAATGGAATAATTTTAAAATAATAATTTTATCAATTGACTTGGGTAGGATTAACTCAGTTTTTTTTAAAATGCAAACGACAAGATTAGGCACTAGACTTCCATTTATGGACAAATGCGGGATTAACTAGATTGAAGGTTTGGAGTGAAGGGAGATTGGTTAGTTTAACGTAAGGAACTCAAAGCTTTGACAAAGATGTCAGTGGACTTTCCGATAACAAAAATTGGGATCCTTATTTACAGGCGCATTGCTAGAATCTGAGAATCTTGATGAGGCATATCTGGTACCAACAGTGACCATACAAAAACCTTGTTGGCTCCTTCATTTTAGGATGGCCCACAGTCATGGAAGATTGCACGGAGAGCAAGGTGGAAGTTGTTGTTGATGTATATGTAACTTCGGAATGTATTTCACCCATGTATTTCATATATATATTTTGTACTCCTATAGAGATGGCATTATTTCTCTATACAAAAGTGTTTGTATTCCTATAGAGATGTTATTATTCCTCTATAAGGAAGTGTCATCATTTATATTGTAAGTGTTGTAACTTATACTTGATGGGTTATTAGAACAACTTGTTGGGTCGGCCCTGTATAAGTCATGTGGGTCAAAGGGTTATTAGACCACCCTATTGGGGGTTGGCCATGTGGGTCAAAGGGTTATTAGACCACCCTAGTGGGGATCGGCCCAATCAGCATTATGTTATGTGGTTAAGTTAAGGCCGACCTAGTAAAGGTTATTAGGCAAGTCAAGTCTAGTATAAATAGAGATCGGGAGATCTCTGTTTGATCATTCTATTCACTCACTCACACTTTGGAGAGTGACGCACTTGTGGAGGAGGAGGCTCTACTGCTAGGAGAGGACTATCTCTTATATTCTGGTTGTATCATTGCTCTATCTATCTCTGAGGAAGTTATTGGGGTTTTTCACCTTTATGGTTTTCCCCAAGTAAACTTTGTGTCTCTTGTGTGCTTGCATTATTGTGTCCATGATTAATATGCTGTAGATATGATGTACATGTTGTTCTCTCAGTTAAGATCCTAGATCAGATTGAAGTAAATTATGAAAATTTAACATGGTATTAGAGCTAGCCTGAAAGAAGGTATGATATGGCATGTATGACACTTGTTGCACTTATGATACTAGGGCTTGATATAGCAAAAACCAGGCATCGTAGCAATTTCGCTATAAATCCATTTTGGAGAAGGTTTCGGATTTAAAACTTTTACAGGTCGAATATAAGATCCCCATGTACCTTGTGTCCAAAGGAAAACCTCTAATTCATTGTACTTTGTGATTTATGATCTGTACAATATAGGGTTTTTGCCTCTTCCAGATCTGAGTCAAAAACAGGTGACCTTGGAAAAAATGTCATAACTTGGGCTAGGAAGCTCCAAATGAAATTTCGTAAAAAATAACAGACTGTACGATCTTAGGAAAATGTTTCAGAGGCCGAAGTTGAACTAGTGACACGTGGCACACCGTACAAGTTCGCTCTCCTGTTTTATCCCATAAACATGTCACGTTGCAACACTTGGCATAAATCTCTCTCAGAGAATCCATTTGAGGTCAGACCTATGGGGTTGGAAAGATGACAGGTAGGGATATCTTAGGAAAACTATTCGGACCTTGTGGATCGAAAAGTTCGGAGTTACACCAGAAACAATCAGGTACATATTTCTGTCAAAACATAATTATTTTTTAGCACCTTCATTCATGGCTTCTGGAATTTAGGGTTTCAGATAAAGTTGGAATTTTTGTAATCGGAGACCACGGCTGAATGCTACTCATCAAAATCGAAATTTAGAGACCAAGATCAAAATTTTTGGTTGGGCATAAGGCTGGGCTTGATCAGACCCTAGTTTGGGACTTTGATCAGAAAAGTGTAAAATTAGGGCTTTTGTAAAGATGGGAATTTTTTAAATCTATGACCACAGCTGGAAGCTCCTCAGAAAAATAGAAGCTTAGAGCTTTGGATCAAACCTTTTGATTGAGCATAAGAGTGGGCTTCATCAAACCCCAGTTCAGGGTCACGTCTAGTGAATCCGGAAGTTTCAAAGGCAAAATTGAGGAGCGAAACTTTGCAGTTTTCAAATGAATATACCAGCTTGATCAGCTCATCAAGGTGCATATTTCTATCCTTTCAGAAGTTTGAAATTCAAAGTTTGAATTTTTGGGGTTTCTCTAACAAACCCTAATACAGCTCCAGATCCAATTCCTGCAAATCAAGTGGATTGGTCACCTGCATAAGTGAAGAAGTTCCGGTTTCAGAGGGAGATGAGGCTAAGGCCTTACATAAGAAGATTACAAGCAATCTCAACAGGTATGACTCATTCAGGTATGTCTCGAGATTTGTTCATGATTAAGTTTATGATATGTTTGTCTTCATGTTTTTACGGTTAGAACAATCTTGATTTTAGACTTGTCGTATCACCTTAACAAAATTATGAATGCATGCATTAGGGTGTTGACACTTATGATTGTACTAATGCATTATGGTTTTGTATGAGGTTTATGTTGTCTGCTAACATGAAAGGTACACCAAGAAAGACAAATCATGTTCTTGAGGTTTATGTTGTCTGCTAACATGAAAGGTACACCAAGAAAGACAAATCATGTTCTAGTTCAAAAACATATGATCATGATGACATGAGGACAAAGATTCATCCATTGTCATGGATCGCTTAGAAGATCTACTTACGAGCTATGTATAACTTGGTCCTACAATGGATAACTTATGAGACATGTAGGTTACTAGCACAAGTCATTG
Organism: Larix kaempferi; assembly: GCA_027924585.1. Classification (NCBI taxonomy): domain Eukaryota; kingdom Viridiplantae; phylum Streptophyta; class Pinopsida; order Pinales; family Pinaceae; genus Larix; species Larix kaempferi. The sequence continues at coordinate 15,566,618 of BSBM01000757.1, read as the reverse complement.
AAGAGAACCATAAGACATTATGCGGGTATGTTAGACATAACTATCTAGCATGCTAATTCAGGTATGTTTTTCCTATATCAAGCTAGAATCCTACCTTGTGTCAGGATCTTATACTGTTGTGTTGTTGATAATGATTATTCATGAAGCCATAGGTTTGAATAGTCATGGTTGTATGCATATTATGTTTCTTACCATAACTGATGATTTAACTAACCAGAAGAGTCCTATGATCAAATAAGAATATGCATGAGTAAAAGAAGACTTCCCTGAAACCTTGAATAATAATGCTTATTATTTCTGTTTGAAATGATCATGACTATACATGCTTAAGATTATTGTGTTTTGATAGTATTAAGAATATACTAATGAATGTATGATATTACAAGGATAACACAATCATGATACTAATAAGCATGCATAGGGACCTAGGATGAATATAGGTTCAAGGACAGGTAATCCAGGAAGCAAAGACCAAGAGGAAGCTCACTCCAGTAGTTTCTGCAAGGATGCAGATATCCAGAGGCAGTTGACCATCCTTCTGCATTCCACAACAGAAAGGTGTAGAAGAAGCTACTTTAGCAGCTCCTGCAAGGAAGCAAAGACTTAGAGGGAGTCCACCCAACAAACAAACAAAGATAAGTATTTTAATTACCATTTCTTACATATTTGTTTGTTTAAATAAAATTGTTCAATGATGTTCCTAGACTTAGGATATGTATTGTGCATATTAGAATGATTGCATTAATGAACAGTATACTACTAATATGCATTTGATGCGTAAGTGGCCTATGGCACTGTACAACATTCCATTGCTACTTATCTAGAATGAAACCTCTTTGCTGACATGTTGGGAGTTGTGCACACTCTTAACAATGTTATGGTAGAGATTGGAAGGCATCTGGAAGTTACGGGATATGGAAAAATGTTGTATTGAAGCATTGGCTAAAATAATTGCATGACTGTATGACATATTTCTTTATGTGTAAGAATTTGTTTTGAAAACTATGAGATGTTTTCTAATCATGCAATTTAACTTGTTGTGTAGGAAAGATCGTATACCATCACCTACAAAAGAAGGACTACAACATTTGTTCAAGCAACAAAGTTATCTATTGAAAATATTGAAGATATTGAAGTTCCCAGGATTTGGGAAGTATGCCATGATCGAAGAGTACTAGTCGATCATGAAGATGTTTGGGATGCAGTCCCAAGACCTGAAGGGGAGTCTGTAGTGACTTCCAAGAGGATCTACAAGATCAAGCATGCTGTAGGTGGTAGCATAGAGACTTTTTCTCTGTAGCCAGATACAATTCCATTAGATCCGTACTTGCTCTGGCTGCAGTGATGAAATGGAAGATACACCAGATGGATTTCAAGACAGCTTTCTTGAATGGTGTAGTTGAAGAAGAAGTGTATGTGGAGAAGCCACTTGGTTCTGAGACACATGCCAGGGAGTCATATATGTGCAGAACTTGGTATGGTAGACAACTTTCTATCCAGTTTGGGCTTTACCAAGAGTAAAGTGGATTCCAACCATTACTACAAGGTTGAGGAAGGCAATCCAGTGGTACTACTTTTGTATGTGGATGACCTGTTTGTTACAGGTGAGGATAGATTGATTTCCGACATGCAGCGGAAGCTTGCTGCCGAGTTAGAGATGAAGAACTTGGGTATGATGCACTACTTTCTTGGTATGGAGGTGTGGCAGAGTGCAGATGGAATCTTCCTTGGACAAGGGAAGTATACAGTAGAGATCCTGAAGAGGTTTAGGATGATGGACTGCGAGGATATGGCATCGAACCTGAAGCTTCTGTGTGATGCTTCATCTGAACCGGTTGATGTCACTATGTATCGTCAGATGATTGGGTCCTCTATGTATCTGACGAACACAAGACCATATATCTGCTTTGCGGTGAACACATTGAGCTAGTTCCTGACAGATCCGAGGAGTGTTCACCTGGTTGCGATAAAGCATATTTTGAGGTACCTGAAGGGTACAGTTGATTATGGGCTCAAGTATTATGCATGCATGCAATTGCATGCATCCCATTCATCAGTCCCAACACCTAGCTCTCAATTAGCTAGCCCCCGGGAGCTTCTCATTGATAAGTTTTATCCCTCCTAGTGCTTAGTGTGCCCTGCATGCAGTTGCATGCATCTCATACACCCTCTCTCACCTACCATTCAGTTGTACTTCAGTCATCTTTAGTTCTTTCCTTGATTTAAGGCTAGACTGACTCTCAACTGACTGTATCACTTCAATGGACCTCCAATGAGACTAGACTCTCCATTCTGACTCCATTTAACTCCTCATGCGCCCTCCACTGAGCTTCCTTCATTCCGTTAGTGCCTACCTCACTCAGTTAGACTCCTCATGCACCCTCCACTGAGCCTCCTTCATTTAGTTAGTGCCTACCTTACTCAGTTAGACTCAGTTGACTGACTGTTACCATTGATGACTGATACATTGATTGGATGATGACTCCACTATCATTCAAGCCACACTCTGAGTTAGGAATTTGAATGCCCTACTTGGCCTATTCGAATCCTATATGATGCCATCTTCATGGCTATTGTATTCATTCACTTACATTCTTATTCATTGTATAATACTGAGATATTGTTCTATGCTACTGTGTTTATGAGTGATCATTGAGTGTCTCCTTCTCTTCTTCTTTGCAACATATTTGTGAGTTTGATTGTGAGTTGATACAACTGCGAGATCCTTGCATATTATTACATCATATATATATTATTATCTATCAAAACGTGGGCTTTCAAATATCTGTGGTCATTTTAGAATTATTACTGGCATTAAGAATCCCTTATGCTTCATTGGTATCAGAGCCAGCCCTTCCACGGGCTTTTGCTGATCGTCGGCTTATAGCCAAACTACCAAGGTTTCCTTGAGATCTGATCTTTGATCTGACAAGGGCCTTTAGTCAATCCATCCATTATTAGTCCTCCTACTCGTTTCCTACGCACTACCCTCTCCCTTCCTGCACACGCTCTCACTCATTCTCACTCCCTCTTTGTCTCCTCATGCCTCTTCATTCCTCACACAGTCCTCCCTCACGCTACCTTCACCCCACTCCCACGCCTCCCTGCGCCCACCTCCCATCCCCATCACATTTATCCATCCATATCACTGCACTCCCTTATCGTTGCACCATTTTCTTCCCATTCACATATCCCTCACATGCTACCCCCGCTAACATGTTGCATACCCATCGCGCCATTCCAAACCATCCCTAAGTCTCCACTCATTGCATCCCTATCACTATAAAATCCCATACACCACTCATTCTCATTCCAAACGCCACTCGTCACTGCCGCCCCATATTCCTACGATCCACTCCTCTCCATGCCCTCAGCTCCTCACCCGCCTTGTCTCCCTTCTCGCACATTCCTTCTCCACATTTTCCCCCACACTCATAGCTCCTTCCTCATACCTTGTAGCACCTCCCTCACAGTCCCACACCTCTCCCTCTCCATCCGACAGACCTTTTGCAAGGCCACTTAACCTATTTTCCTCCAGCCACGCTCTTGAACTTCGCAACCCCCTTCTCCAAACCACACCCTCCTTTCCGAGCTCCCTCCTTCCTTACTCCCTCACATCCAATCCATCTTCTTCTCTCACTACTCACCAACTCCCATTCTGTGCTCCCACGCTCACATCGTAGTCACACCCGTGCTTGCTCTACCCCTTCATTCAATCCCTCACGCACCCCACTAAACCTCGCTATCTCCGCACACTACATCTCCACCTTCTCCATGACCTCCTTCCACCAGTGTCAACCTTGCTTACTTATGCCACCTCCCAACACCTGCGCCAACCCCTACGCCCATATGTTCTCCTTTCTCGCACAACTCCTCCGTGGTTGCGCCTCCTCCTCCTTCACACCTCTAGTGCACCTCTCATCCAATCTGCTAAATCCGCTCCACGTAAGCCCTACACAAAAAAAAAATATTATTATAATAATACTACTCTTATTATTATATAATATCATTTTTTAAAATTTTAATTATTGATATTAAATTATTAATATTAATAATTATTAGTGCACCCCAAAAATCCTTCCCTTCATAAAAAAATACATTTATTATTAATATTGTCAATAATAATAATTATTTAATAATCGTAATTATTACAATTATACAAAAAAAAATCAAGAAAAAAGGGGATTTATAAAAAAGAAATTTTATGTATTCCTATTATCGAAGAAGAAAGAAAAAAATCAAAAGTAAAGAAAGACTCCTTCGTTAAAAAATCGAAGACTACCTATCGTCGAAGAAGTCGGTCAAAGGAAGACTCGTCAAAGAAGTTAAAGACTATCTATCATTGGAAAAGTCAAAGTCAAAGGAATACCAACTATCGTCAAAGAACACCATAAGTCAAGAATTATGGTGAATTCAAAATTAGAATTGCAATCGAAGCTACAAGAAGCATTGGACGAGTTAGAGCAATATAAAGCAACTAATAATGATCTTCAAATCGAGATTATGAAGAAAAAATTGCGTAATCATTTAGCAGAACAGGAGAATCAAAAGCAAGAGCTCCAGAAAATGTTATCAAATAAGGCTAAGAAAATATCACATCAAAAAATTCACAATCAAAACCTTGAAGACAAAATCAGAAACTCAAAAAATGTCGAAGAATCACCTTATAGAAGCAACAATGATTTAGAAGAAGAAATAAAACATTTAAACAAAATCATCAAGGACAAAGATGACGAAATCACACAAATTCAGACAAAAGTAAGATTCCTAGAAGCCGAGAATTGCCTCCTTCAACAACAGATTAGTGAACTCCAACATAAAGAGAAGGACACTAAAAAAACACACAAATTGGAGATTACAGTTGTCAAAAGCACATTATCAAATAGCACTGAAGAAATATATCGGTTAAGAAACCATAACAAGACATTAATTGGAAAAAATGGGAATTTAAAAAGTACCAAGACGACATCACAATCAAATGAAGATACCGAAGGAAAACTATTGGATAAAGAGAAAGAAATCCAGTACTTGAGAAATTTTAATCAAGAACTAGAGGAACAAATCAAGAAGTTAAAAGAGGACAAAAATTCGCAAGACGGAAGGTTAGAAAAGATTCAGAGTAATAACAATCTCTTAGAAAACAAATTAGCACAAATCCAGAAGGAAGCATCTAAACTCTCCAGAAAACAAATTCAAGTGTAGGAAGAAGAAATAAAACAAATTCGGTCCTCATCATAGTTCAAAAAGAAGTCAATCTAGCAGAAAAACAAACAATAAAAACTCCTTATCGACACCCCCAATTATAAAAGTCATTTTGACCAAGGACGGGGTCAAAATGAACATAAATAGAGAAGTTAGGATTTCAGATGTGAAAGAACACAAAATTTACAACCTAAACAGAAGACAGGAAAATTTATCCAACAAGGCGATCAACAATCAACTCCAATGAAGGTAAATATCAGATGGATCACTTCCCAGGAAATGCGACAACTCAGTTCAAAGTTTCGAAAATTATATCGCCATGTTTCGTCAAGTGTCGGAGTTACAAGTTCATAGAGACATGAGAAGATGTTATGAACACAAATAACTAATAAATCCTTCACTAAACAAGATTTGGGGACAAAGCTTTCCTTAAGGGGAAGCAAGTGTTATGTATCTAAATATTAAAAATATTAGTTAAATCATAAATAGGATTAAGTAATTAAAATAAATAAATTCTATGGATACATCATTCCTTTGAAACGATACCCATTTGACCTATAAATGGTCAATTGCTTGTAAATGTGAAAATAATCTTATTTATCATATATATATTATTATATATCAAAATGTGGGCTTTCAAATATCTATGGGCAATTTGGAATTATTACTGGCATTAAGAAGCTTTTACGCTTCAAAATGTCAAGCCGAATTTGAGTTGCATAAATCAAGCTACTAACCAATTATTGATAAAGAGTGGCATCGACTCGGTGAGAGTCACGGTCCTTGGACAATTTAACCCCCGACTAATATGGTGTAGAACAAGGCTTACAATCATCCATTTTAAATGACTTCAAAAAATCCAAATCATATTTGAGTTGAGAAATAAAGATACCATCATTCATCTATAATACTTGAATGCCTAGAAATAAATGCAAAATACCAAGGTCAGTCATTTCAAAGGTATCCGCAAGTTGTTTCTTCAAATGAAAAATTAAGTCAATATTTCTTCCAGTGATCACTACATCATCAACATACAATGCCACAATCAACGTATCACCATGAATATGTAATACATAAATACTGTGTCAGATTCACAACGTTTAAAGCCAATATTGATAAAGAAACAATAAATATTCTTATACTTAGCACATGGGGCTTGTTTCAAATCATACAAATACTTCTTTATTCAACATACAAGATTGAAATTGTTGGAGTATTAAAAACCCATCCAAACCACTTTAGACTTAGGATATAGTTTATTAATCATTTTTTATTAATTTCCTAAGTGTTGACTAGGTAATTTGGCCTTTTGTCTTTTATGGGTCCACATGCCATTCTGAGTCACTAGGGACCACTTGAGGATATTCTGGATAATATTTCCTAGGATTCTCTTTGATTTCTTTCCATTGTTGAGTTAGAAAGGCGCCTTCCTACTTTAGACAACTTTATCCTTCTTTTTATGCTTTCTAGTGGATAAGGTAAAGCTAGTTGACTAGGAAACTGTCTCCACTTGGACAATTCGACCTACACCGAATTTATTCTCTCCAAAAGTCATCATCACATTCCATTTTCATATTAATCCAATTTGTGAGCCTTTACACTGATTTGGAAAGTGCTTTTGACACCTAGGGTTTTTTTTGCTTTTAGTAAGCCTTTTCTTTTTGTGCTTTACAACTTGCCTTTAAGGCATTCTATTTTCTCTCTTGAGGATGTATTATATATTGTAAACATATTGATGAATAATATACATTGATTTTGTCTCAATATATCTTCTCTATTCTTATTCTCTTATTCTCATAAATAGTCCAAGTGAAGTTGTCCTATTGAATCTAGATCTAGGCAATCTAAAATCTCACAGGAATCTATCAAAAAACCAGGAGGTTGTTTCATTTATATTTATTCAGATAAATATCCATGAAGAAAGTCATTTTTTACATCCATTTGATCAAGTTCCCATCCAAACCGAGTAGCAAGCGACATAATTAGTTGAATATAGTTCATATTTGCAACAGGGGAAAACGTTTCAGTGCAGTCATTGCCTACTTAATGAGAGAATCCCTTGGCTTCCAAATGAGCCTTCCAACATTAAACAACACCTTCTGAGGTAAAGTTGGTCTTTTATACCCATCAACACTTCACAATATTCTTTCTAGGTGGTCAAGAAACTAGATCCCAAGTGTGATTCTTTAGACATAGCATTCTCCAATTCAGGAAATCCCTGAGAATTAGCATAGGTGTCAAGATCACAAGTTTCAAGAACACATTCCATCAGGGAAACACTTCCATTTTGTTTCTGACTGTGGATCCACCGACCAATACTAACATCACTACCATCAGGTCCTTCAACTTTGATGGTATTAGCAACCTACTGAGGTACAAAATATGTCAGTTAATCTAGTTAGTTGATTTCAAGAGGTCGAGTGTGTGTTTTGACATCTATAGCCAATGCAGACCGAGTTCCATTTGATTCAGGAAAATAGGTCGATTGTATGGTCGAGACTTTAAAGGAATGTGCATTTGATCCAGATTCTTCAAGAGTGTCAAAAGGATCTTTTTGTAATAGATTGGAGGAAGATTTCAATAACTTAATACATGAAGTCTTCTCATCAAAGATCACATTCTTACTCAATATGATCTATTGTTTGACAGGGTCAAATAGTTAATAGGGATTATAATTTTTGCATCACATTCATGAGGATAACCCATCATGATGCAAGCATGAATTTTTGCATCCAACTTCTTCCTACAGTTATCATTGATATGTTCCCAAACAACACATCCAAAGGTTTTTATATGTCTGGTAGAAGGTTTCCTTCCTTGCCACTTCACAATTGGATTCATGTCAATGCCGACTCTAATCAGAACAAGGTTTAAGAGATAGTTTGAGCAGTAAACAACTTCTGCTCAAAATTTAGTCAGTAGGTCTTTGTCCCGTAATAGACATCAAGCCATTTCCACTAAAGTCCTATTATTTTTCTTTTCTATGCCACTATGCTGAGGGGTGTGAGGGATGGATTTGTACCAAGATATACCATTATGTTCTAGGTGATATTCAAATTGTTGACATACATATTCTCCACCATTTTTTGTTCTTAGACATTTAATACGTTGGTCACATTGCTTCTTAGCCAATGCCTTAAATTCTTTGAATCTTTCAAATACATGACTTTTATTCTTCAAGAAATATACCCATGTAAACCTGGGAAAATCATCAATAAAGGTTAAAATATACTTCACAGTTACTAATTGTTAAATGTACAACATCACGAGTCATTCTCCAAGCCAATCGTGTGCAATCAGGATTGGGCCTCATGTGTTGAGGTAGGGAGCCCAAGTTTGACTTAGGAACTTGGAGTAGATTCTTGAGTTGGACTCAAGAATGACTAAGCCTTCAATTGTAAAAGGTTATTCCTCATGTGTTGAGGTGAATGCTTTGATGTATCAAAGTGATGATGTTGTAAAGTCTTGTTGGAAAAGGCTCATGACTTGTGTGTCAAGTCAGATTCTCTTGTGGACCCCCACTTATAGTAGTTACCCATGGGGTGGACCTCCACTTATAGAAGTAGATGCTTTGCATGTTGAAGCATTAATGTTGTGTGATGTATTACTAACCATGGTCACCGATTGTTATTAAGTGTCCTTTAGAGATTGACCACCTCTATAGTGAATTACTTTTTCATATGATCATTTGGTCCGAGAATAATATAATATGATCACAACATTTGAAAAATATTCTAAGTATAATCTGATATGATAGATAATTAATGTTAACACATATTGACCATGCAGATAAGACAAGAGATAAAGATAAGATGTGATAAGATATGAGAGGATTCAAATTTCACATAAAATAATTAATTAAGAGAGAATTCGAATTGTTAAACTTTAGTGAAGACTTCAGTAAATCAAAGGAGAACTCGAATTGATCACTACAGTGATGTTAACAAGAAAGAATCAGTTAAGAGAGTTAAATAAGTGATATCAAACAAGATCTAGTTAACTAAGTGTTATTGCATGACGACACTTATATTACGAGAGTTAACTAAATGATATCAAAGAAGATCTAGTTAACTAAGTGTTATTGCATGACGACACTTATGTTAAACTAAAAGATGACACTTGAGTTACGACAATTGCATGAGGACACTTATGTTAGCCACCTAACCAAGTGGGAAATATTTCAGTTAAGGATCGAGTTCATCCTAATAATCAGTTCAGTAAGTTAATGCACTACATGAGAAGTGGGGCGCACTTCTTCATGCAAGGTTGATGCATCCAGATGGAGGGTGAGTTCATCCTTAAGTCATAAGATAAAAATAGAAACCAATGCATGTGAAGAATGTATAAATATGTTACACAAGATTGATGAATTCAATGTGAAGTGAATTCTCTTCTCCCTTGAAGGAAAGGTGCTTTTCTTTGTGCAGGATATTATTCTGAGTCTCTCTTATTTATCTTTCTCTTGCTCTGTAATTGCACCGGGGGTGCTTGATGTAAAATACATTCCCTTCTATCTATCATAATTATACTCTGAATATTTGTTGGGGTTTTTCATCCTCATTATTTTGAGGGTTTTCCTCGGGTACATCTTGTGTTATGGTTGAATGTTTCATGTGATTGAATGGTTCATTTATTCAAGTATTCATTATTTATGCACTCAAAGTTTTAAAGTTAAAATCTCATCATATTTGCTCAAAAAATTAACACTGATGAGGGTTTTTCATGCAGGGGAGGTCACAGCTATGAACAACTTCTAGTCGGTCTTACGCTCTCCATGCTTTCCCAGAATCAAAGGGTTCCTAATGATGATCTCTAAGCACACATTCTATACAAACTCCATCAGGTGGAACGGTCTTTGGGAGGCTGGTAACCATATTCTTTGTTACCATCATCTTCAAGCTTCAAAATTTCAAATGTCCAAGACATTCATGACAAAATCAACTTTTGTCATCAATATTAGCAATGAGTGCATTCATTCTAGAATCATGCCTAAGATATTCACAAAACTTATATAGAGCATCTTTGGGATGAATATATCTTGAAACAACATACACCCCCATGCCTTAAATCCTTTACGGTAAAGCGATCTGGCCAAACCTTAACAGCCTTGCCAATTTGAGTGGGTTGACGAATTGACATCAAATTTGCACTCAAGCTAGGAACATGGTAGACATCAACCATTTTGACATTCAACATCTCCAAACAACCATGAGGGCATAATCATCGGCTATATAAATTTTATGTTCTGGAGCTCCACTGAAGGAAGAGAATAGAGAAGCATCCTTAGCCATATGATGAGTACAACCATAATCAACGATCCACTCAATCTAAGTCATGTGGGCATGTAATGCATGGGAAGTGTTGATAGAAAAGTTAAAATTATCTACAGATCAGTTGATCGAGTGGCCAACTCACATGTCTTCTTCAAGATGCTTGACCTTTTCTTCCAAATATTTTATCTTCTTCCAATAGGTTTTCTCCACATGTCCCACGTTTCCACATTAATGACAGGTTTTCTTCTTTCGATTCTTCTTAGTCGAAGCTGACTCATTAATCTTTCCTTTGGTAGGTTGGTCGATACACTCCTATCATCTATTCAAGGTGTTTAGTTAACCTCGTTCTTTGTAATTTTGCTTGAACTTGCCTTTGAGAGAGTGAGCATGGTGTCTACTACCAAGATTCCCTTCATCAAGAAGATTTTGTTGATCCTTGATCAATAAATCACAGAAAGTATCGAAGCAAAAGTCCTTATCGTCTTCCTTGTGTGACATCCAATTGGCGTCAAATGAGGAGCACCACACATCATAAGGTGTCTTTAGATTCATCAGGACCAATTCAATGAGATGTTCATTCTTCTTTGGAAAGCATTTCCCATATTCGTCCAATTTCAACTGCAACTCCTTGATAAGAGCCAAATAGTCCTCAATCCTTTCAAAGAAATGGGGTTCTAGAGAGATCGACTCTTTCTCTATCTACATCAATTGACTTTCATTAACCTTTTCGAACAACGAATTCAAATTATTTCAGACAGTATGAGGACAGTCGATCCCACTTGTATGAAATAAAATATCCCTTGAAAGGTAGGTCATGATGACCCCAACAGCCTCATTCTTCTTTCCATCGATGACAAACTTAGCCTGGTCATCAGTCGAATCTGTAATAGCAGTCTTGGTATATTTCCATAGTTCCTTTCTTTTTAGCAATGTTTCCATGATTGGAGCCCAAATTCCATAGTTATGGCCATTTAGAATAATAGGTTCTATCTTGGAAGTCGTCCTTCTGATATCTTATAGATTTGATCTAAGTTCAAAGAGTACCAGTCAATAAATCTGCATCCCATAGTCCATCAACCCTAGATCCAACTCAACACGATACACATACAACAGGCTAAGCCCGCAAGAACTCGTACAACCATGGTGACCATTCTTCCCCCATTGGGTATCCTCCTCCAACATTAAGGCTCAAACCGACATGAGGGTTTTTCATACCTAGGTACATTTTCCAACGGCTCTAAGTGAACTCCTTCATTGTAATATATTGCTCAATTTAATCAAGTTGCTTGATCCAGCAGGATATTGGTGGCCACATGCCTATTCCAGTTGGACCACCACCAATGTTTCTTTTAGTTTTTCAATTTCCTTAACAGTAGCACAATTTCCTATTTTTAGCGGTTTTCGAGACCTAAACTTTCGGAGCCATTTTAAGGCCCTAAACGATGTTTTTTTGGCATTGAATGGTCAGGAAATTATGAGTACTGCGCGCCTACCCTACTCGCGTAATAGACTCGAGATCTGTCAACCCTTTTTGTAGTCCCTGAATAGATCTTTCTAACGACGTGTCATGTGCGTCAAACGGAGGTAGTAAGCCAAAGTTACGACCCCAGGAAATTGATGTACCAAGTTACCCAACGGGGCCCATAGTCTGGCGTTTCACCTCCTAGGGTTAGGTTTTTTGGATGTGTAGGGTTTCCATTGTTTCTCAATAATATATAGGCCTTTGAGCCTCATTGTAAGGGGACAGAGGCATGTAGCCGCCACGTCTCGTCTTAGAGATAAGCTACCAGCACTCTAGCCAGTTTATTTCCATCCAGTATGCAAATAAGTTTCAGTTCTTTGATTAATGAAATGAAGTGTTATTTCCATTGCATCTGTGTTTTTATGGGTATTTGTGTATTCTGTTGCGTTCCTGCATAAATCCGAATCATTGCTGTATATTAATATCCATACTAGAAAATCCCAAAAGTATATTCATTTTGAATATATTTTCAAAAATGTATATTCATCATTTTAATTTCTTTTTTGGTGGTAAAATAATAATAATACTGTTTATAAAATGATGGTGGTGGTTGTTATTAAGGTTCCGTGAGACTAACTTTACAAGACCTTAAAAAAGTAAGGAATCACTTGGTTTTCTTTAGAATTTTGCTTATGTGCTCAAAAAGTTGCAATCCTATCACCATAATTGTGATGAGTTAAAAAGTTAAGATAACCACCATGGTAAAAAATCTTTTATAAATGTGCTCTAATGTTGGTGTAAGCATGAGATTCTATAAGGAATTTTTTGAGTGGGAAACTACACAAATTAGATAAATCAAAACCATTGCATTACACACTTCCTCAACATTTCCACTCTAAAATGGGGTTTGCACCTCTGAGAGATTTGCTCCCTCTCGGTACTTGTTAGATCCCTTTTAAGATTGATGACAAATTCTTTGATCCCAGTAAATTTTAGGAAATGACCTTCTTGGTATCACAAAGATGACAAGTTCTTTCATTAGACAACATTTTAACTAGAACTATGTGAAGACTCACAACATCTTCTTGTAAAACAATTTAAATTGGCAACATCTTCTTATAAAACAATTTAAATAAAAAACTAATGATTTGAATATATTTCTTTGAATATATATATATGTTTAAATAAAAAACTAATGATTTGGATATATATTTCTTTGAATATATATATATATAAGAGATAAATCTATATTGTAAAATTTAATATAATAGAGAAGTTACATAATAAATTTATATCGTAAAATTTAATATAATAGAGAAGTTACATAAACTAGTACCGAGTTTTTGCACTCTCCAAAAGTAAAAACGATACATTGTTAGTTGAGAGATTGAACGGGACACCATCCTCATTCAATAAATACCATAATTTTGTAAAATAAGTATTATCTTAAAAAAATAATATCATGAATACCAAATTTTATTGCTATATTCATTAAATGCACGAATGCCAATATCATCGTTGCCACAATGTAACATGGTTAACCATGATGATTATATGTTCTTAGGTTTTGTTCACCGCTCTCATTCAATCCATACGTACTTATAACTTATCTTCCCACTTTTGAAATGTTGGAGCTGTTATCACTCCACTCCATTCCTTCTCGTTTGTTTTGGATGCCAATTATGGTATTTAGTTTTTCCACTCCTATCTCCAGTGCTAATTACCTGTTCACATACTGACATCTATCCCCTAGTTGCACTCTCGAAAAGTAAACAAGATACATTGTTAGTTGAGAGATTCAATGGCACACCATCCTCACTCAAGATATACCAAAATTTTATAAAATACTCACCAAATCCAAATCCAAGTATTATCTTAAAAAAATAATATCATGAATACCAAATTTTATTGCTATATTCATTAAATGCACGAATGCCAATATCATCATTGCACAATGTAACATGGTTAACCATGATGAGATGTTCTTCGTGTTCTATTCACCGCTCTCATTCAATCCTTAGCTACTTATAACTTATCTTCCCACTTTTGAAATGTTGGAGCTGTTATCACTCCACTCCATTCCTTCGCGTTTAGTCCAATCCGCCAATAAAGCCCCGTTCTGGATGCCAATCTCCTCTGCAACCGAAATAGAATCGTTATGATCCTCAAGTTTGATAGCCTCTTTCAGCTCTGCCACTACCTCACTCACACCCGGCCTACAAGACGGTGCAGCCTCAACACATCTCATGGTTATTCTTGCAACACGTGTCATGGATCTCATGTCGTAACCTCCACAGAGCCTCTTGTCAATGATTTCTATTATTTTGCCACCATTTTCGTCCATCTCTCTAATAGATATGGTGTCACCTGTAAATATGCCAATACTTATTGATGTTAGCCTCCAATAGATGATGCGCTCAGATACTCTACATGCTGTTAAATATAAAACTAATTTAACTTATATTTCTACAGTGCTGTTAAATATAAAATTAAATTAAATTATATTTGAGATGATTGATGATAAGATTGAAATTAATTTATATTTTGGATGATTGAAGATAAGATTCCTTACCCATCGAACGATGTTTACATGCTCTTCACATAGTCTTATGTCAATGGGTTGTCTACCGCATATGATTTCTAACAAAACCACGCCAAAACTATATACATCTCTCAGTCAACATTTGAGTGTTATAATACCTGTCAAAGTTTGTAAAAAAATTAACTAACAAGTACTTCAAAAAGTGCATAATAGCATGTATTCTTGAATTTTATAATTTATAATGTATTAAATTAAAAAATTGCATAATTGCGCATATTCTTGAAATTTATAATGTATTAAATTAATAAATTTGTTAAAACAATTCGTCCATCATTTCGGGGTATCTCGATAGAATATCGGCAAAAATCAGAAAAAAATCGGCAAACTTAAAAAACACAAAAATATTCATTTTTTTTCAATTTTTTAAACATCTAAAGCAACAATAACATCAAATAAACACATTGCCACATGAATATGTAAAGAAAACCCATATATAAGATATATATATATCTAGATGTCTAGACTCTAATATTAAAACACAATTTTAAAACAAAATATTAAATTGTTATACAAATTTTAAAATACGATATAAAATGTTATACACATTTTAAAATGTTAATATTAAAACATAATTTTAAACCACAGTGTTATAATGTTATACAAATTTCAGCATAAAAAAAGCTAGAATGAGAACCGTCACGAATTTCAGCCTCGCCACGAACCGTCGAACAGTTGGACCAACAGCAATAATTAGGAGGTTTCGAGTGCTTCTGAAAGAGAGCCCGACATCAATGTCGGCAACGCTTTACTGTAAATTGTAGTTTCGGCAAGCCAAGCGTCAAGCGAATTAGCGATGGCTAGCAAGGCGGCTACAAGTTTCAGCTTTCACCTCACAGTTTCACAGTGCACCTCAATCAACGACTCAACAGAAACCGCGGGATAGGGTTTCCGTTTCCCTATAACGAATTAATTCAATTTTTAAAGAACTGAAATGAAATAACTCAATTTCTCAAATGAATTGAAACAAATGAGACGAATTCGAGTTTCGTCTTGAAGTTAGCCATGGAATTCCCGCGGGCTTTAAAAGTAAAAAATTGAAATTTTTAACCCTGTCCCAAAAATCACGAGTCGACGGCGATATCTCGATGATTTTCTGGCAAATATCGGTGATTTTTCGGGCAAATATCGACGCAATTTTTTGGCTGATTTTTCCTTGAAAAAGGGGCCTCCAAAAAATCACGATTTTTTGGCGTACCACGAAAAATCGGCCTATATTTGTAACTATGGTTTCAACCACACCTTGCTGTACGACAACCAAGAAAAGTGAGATCAATCTTTTTTGGCTCACTGGAACCAAGAAAAGTTAGATCAATCTCTCTTGACTAATTATTTATTTCAACTTTTTGTATTCTTCTTTGACATTTTAACATTTCCAATTAGGAATAGTTGTTAGATTGAGTTATATTTGGCACATTCATAACTGTAATTTTAATTTTTATATACAAGGAATCCATCTTAATATTGTATTGGAACTTACATGAACATAGGTGAAAATCTAAATTCTTATTTACATACGCTATGTGTTATCGTTACCGTGAAATGGTATCATATAAGTTTCACCATCTCTATATCTTTATAACTATTGCATGCTTGAAACTTAACAATGCATATTTTTCACTCTCATGTAAAGATAAAAAAACCAAATATAACCCAAGAAAAGATAACTAAATGTTGTTAATTCCCTTGCTTGCAAGAATAAATGTAAAGGAAGTGGAGGCAATTCATGGCATGTTGTGAATGACCCAAATCCAAGCTATGATATGATCATATGGTTTTATTGGAAACTTGTAAGAGGGATTTTTCTATGTTCATTTGGGTTCAAACATTAATGTTGTTTTTTTTATAGGGAGGTAGGGAAGTCCATCCACAAAACGGTTTCAATTCTTCATTTTTATGGAGTTTAATTTATTAATCTTATAGAAAGCATGATCTCTCTATGGCTATACTTGTATTTACATGATATAAAATTGGTAGATTGACAGGTTGTGGTGTGAAACATCTACAATTCTAATTTTTCTAAGCATTGCACTAACTATTGGACTATCGATCTTTTACATTATTTGTTACATTGATCTCTTGACTGGGTTTCCTTTTACGCATTTTTTCTTCCCCATTACTATTTCATTTAGTCTTCCACTATCCAATGCTACAAATTGATTAGTCGCTCCTGCAATCCTGGTGGGATCATTATTAACATTATACTATTATTTTATTTAGCATTATGTTTGCTTATACTAAGATGCATTAGGGATCTTATTTGTTACAACTTGATAATACGATATAAATGGGGTATTAAAAAATAGGTTGATAAAAATGGATACCTACAATATCTGGTGAAACTAGGGGTTTTCTTAATTGGAAAGGTATATTGGGAGGGGGGTCCAACAATACAATTTTAGGACGCATTTCCCAATATTTAGTGAAATTAGGGATATTCTTTAATATCTTGTGAACGATCATGCTACGTAACAAGATCACTAAGTGAACCCCTCGTGGAAAAAATTAATGGAATGCAAGTCATTCATGAACTTGCATAAATAGATAAAGAAAGTTATAATCAAGATAAAGCGATTGATTATTTGAAGAATACGGAAACCAAACTACATATTGGAGAAAGAATACTTGCAGGAGATATGCAAGAGAAGGAGAAGAAGAAGGACCCTAAAGAGGTCTATGATTTCTTTAATAAGTGTTTTGTTTGTGTTTGTTTAGGGTTAGACTGCATTGATATGACTATGTCTGAGAAGAATCACAGTATTGAAATTGCAAGGGTTGTGTATATGGATTAAGACCATGATGTTGAGAGCATGGAAAGAGTGGAGATGAGAGATGAACAAGCTGCTAGCATCAATTATGGATAAATCTTGGAGATGGCCTCATGAAAGAATGCCAAGAAAGCACAATAGTCACACAATGAAAGAAAAAGATAACCTAGGAAGAAGACCATAAGCATCCAAGGAGGCTTGGAAGTGGAAGGAGAAGATAAGAATCGTAGAGTTTCGGGTATGGATCCTGAAGAAGAAAAATAAATTGAATTATTAAAATTTTATGAATCATTGTATAAGCCTAGATGAGGCTAAGACCGACCAACAGGCATGTTTTGTCATGTATTTGATTTTTTGATACGCTTCTAGGCATGTATGCATTTTTATTTTATTTTTTTATGTTGTAGCATCATAGCTAATTTTTTTATCTATAAGAAGACCTAGGTGATATCACTTAATAGCAGCGAAAATTTGTCGAAGTAGCTAACAAAGAAGATGAAGTTGTTGAAGAAATAATTAAAGGGGAGAATGTTGGATTAATTACTTATCAAACCCATGAACAAGAGAATTTATGTCAAGTTAGTGCAGTGAAGCGTTGTAGGGCTCGAGATATTCCTAGTCAGATCAAATTAGTCAGATAGGAATCATGGCATTTTAGCCATCAATCAGTTCAATCGATAAGTAGTAAGTCGGTTCATAATTGCATTAAAGGTGTTTTGAAAAATAATTAATGTGATCATGATCAATTTATATCATTTCAAATTCAAACCACATAAGTGTCTTCAATCGCAATAAATACTTTTGTAGGGAAGAGTTATAGTGCCATATTTTTCCAAATAGGACATAATTTCTCATTTACCGAGTTGAACGCAACTGCATGTAGTCACCTAGCAGAAGCCGTGAAGGAAAGAATAATTTTTGGTTGTGTCGAGGAGCTTATGGAGAGCCCCGATGGAGAAATCCAAACAACAAATCAAAAGATGACATGTGGCAGCAACCAAGAGGGCGTCAGATAGCCTCCGCACATGGAGGGAAAAAACGCCCTCGAGCGCGCTCGAGGGCGCCCTCGAGCGCGCTCGAGGGCGCCCCTGAGCGCGCTCGAGGGCACCCCTGAGCTCAATTTTCGTGCATTTCCAGCAGACCCACCTACAGCCTGGGCTTGCCTTCAGGCACCGATGCTTTCTGACGAAATTTGACAGCTACAGTACAAAACTGATAGCTGAGGTTACGTTTTGAACCGTTTCGGACAGCGTTCTTAGCTTACAGGTTACGTTTTGAACCAGTTCGGACAGCGTTATGTTTTGAACCAACAACGTTCTTAGCTTACGTTTTAAATTTATCCGCCCCCGCCTCCGCCTCCGCTTTCCAATTGCATGTGCGCGAAGGGGAGTTTTTAGCCCAACTGATGTCAGCTAAGGGCGCCCCCCGGGGTGCCCTTTTTACCTCCATGTGCGGAGGCTAAGAGAGTTTAATCGGAGGTGTCAACTAGTATGTACAAGAGAAGCCCAGATGGAACAATTCCGATAGAGTATCAAACCTAGCAGATCGATGAAGTATAAAGTGTGCATTGGAAGGAAGTCCGATGGGAAGGTCTGACAGGACACATGTCGAAATATCAGAGTCTACATTGCGAAGGTTAATGTGCAAGTGTGTGCAACAGTGGAAACCTTGAAGGAGCAAAGGTGATATATCAGAGAATATGTATCAAAGGTCCGAATTGAGGAGAAAATGTGAAAGGATAATGGAATAACCCTAACAATTCATCGGGCATGTCATATTGGAGTTTTCGAGAAGCTTCAACAAAGTTGAAGCTGATGAAGAAGTCCTAAAGGGGACATGTATCAGCATATCAAAGTTCTGTATTGGTGTGCACAATATGTGAACACAATGAAAAGGATGAAAGGAAGATCCTGACATCCAGTCACGGTGTGACACGTGGAAAAATTTCATAGGTTTGTATTGATATGCTAAAATGAAGACCCAAAAGGAAACATTAATAGTGGATCCCGATGAGTAATCATAGCATGGTTTTGTTGGTGGTCTACCGTTGTGTTTTTAATAGTTTTCGGCTTGAAGAAAAATTCCAGTTGCTATGAAAATAGTTTGTATGTGTATAAATAGATGATTTGTAATTTTATTTGATGGTTAGTTAGATAGATGGATGAATGAAAAAAAATTGTGTGGTTTTGATGTTTTCTCTGTGTTTGTGTGTGCACTTATGTTTTTTTGGTGGTAGAGCATTTTTAGCTCTATCCTGTATCCTTCAATACCTTGTACCTACGTCGTCGAGATGGAGCTCCTTCAACAACTAGGGCTTACAGTATTTGTACATGAACAATGAATCCATATCAAAGACATTGACATTAACAACCAATTCATATCCCATCTAATGCTGGAGATGTTGACCATAACTCCTCTAGCAAGTAGCAACATTATTCTTCGTTTATGTAGTTTGTCCTTTGTGGTCTTTGGGCCCAAATCTATAGCAAGTTCACAATGCATTTTGTCATGATCTTCCAAATTAGTTGAGCATCCAAGATGTTGTCGACAAATATAATGACTAAGATATTATTCTTGAATATCAACTTGGATGCAACAAATATAATGACTAAGATATTATTCTTGATTATCAACTTGGATGCTCAACTAATTTGGAAGATCATGACAAAATGCATTGTGAGCTTGAAGGGAAGCTTCAAGTGATGAACTAATGAGAAGAGGCTACCAACTCTGAACTTCCAAGCAAGGAGAGAACTTTGGAACAAGTGAAAAACTATGAAATGGTAGAATGTCTTCCTAAAGTAGTGTCTCAAGGCAACATAGGTCAATGAGAGAATAAATCAAATGTTGAAGGAGGAAGTGCACGAGAGTCCTTGAAACCCCTTGAATGAACATGGGACTGCAAATCTAGAACAAAATTTTATTGAACCCTTGATCCAAGTGGAGCCACTTGACCTACATATCCTATTTATTATTGGAAGGATAAAATGAAAGATTGAGCATTTCCATAGGCCTAGTCCAAGGGGTGACAGGGTTTTGATTTGTCGCACGTTCGACAACAAACATCCTAGCAAGACCAAGAAAATTTAACTTAGGAAATGGAACCTTGTCATCATTAAAGGCCAGATTGCACTTGAACCAACTGCCCATGTCCAAAATCTAGTTATCAAACACTTCATTATTGTGTAATCCATCATAGATGGGCACCTCGCATTTTGTGCACCAAGGAGATGACTTACTATCAAAGATATCGATATCCTTCTCAACTAAAGAAAATTTGATATTGACAAGTTATGCCATCCTTTCGGCAACCTTTTCCATTACCATGGCTTGTTGTTGTTGTCGTCATACAAATACAATCTTGATTTCTTGAAAAATATATTGAAATATACAAAAATCTCCTTCCAACTAAACTATATATGATGACCTATTTTAAAATAATATATCTTTTATATAACGAAAGAGCTTTGAAGAAAAAATATTTTATTTATAAAAGCTCTCTTTTTATACCAAATTATATATATATGATGATGATCTCCTTTACAATAATATATCTTGTATAATGTATTTTAAAACAGATAAGCAAAGATCTTTGAAGAAAAAAGAGGATTTCATTTATGAAAGCTCTCTTTTCATGTCAATTGTAGCTTTTGAGAAATTACGAGAAGATACAAAGCTTTTATTTAACTAAGAGATTCACTTTTTAACATTACTTAGTTAAACGAAAGAATATGTAGCATATTATAAATGCTAAATGAAAATTTAGAATTAGCAATGGAATGATTTTGTCGTCCAATGTAATTCACCAAACGAAAGAATATGTAGCATATTATAAATGCTAAATGAAAATTTAGAATTTAGCAATGGAATGATTTTGTCGTCCAATGTAATTCACCAACATCGCCTTGGATGGAGGAATTAGGGGATAACTTTGATGAAACTTTCAACCATGCACAAATTGGTAGACATAGGTGACGGTAAGCATGGGCTACACCATACAATCGTTATTTCAATCTTCCACAACAAAGTAAGCATGATTTTGAAGTTAACTGAAAACAATTTGTCCATAAATTAAGGTTCACTTTAAGTTTGGGAAAATTGTGCAATATGTATCCACATTTCAACATCAATGTCATTTACTTCAGTCAATACTTAGGTCAAATTACTTGCTTTTCAAATGATTGCAAAACACCACAAACATGCTCGAATTTTTCCACTGTGTATTTTTCAAGATTAGAAGTTCAAACAACTTCATCTATGGTAGAGTGTGAGGTGGAGTTGTCATTTACACCATGAAAAATATTGTTTCAACTAAATGAGTCTTCACTCAGTGAAACTATGCCATAGCGCTTGCAAATGAGATATTAAATAATACCCCTAATTTCACTAGATTTTAATAAATACTTACCCAAATCTTTTTGTTGAGCCTCCATCCCAATACATCTTTCTAATTTTAAAACCTTGTTTTTACTAGATACCCTTTTTATACCCCATATCCTACATCTCCCAATACCTACAATGTATTAACCTTATTTTTCACAATTTATAGAAGGAGGTGATAAAATGATGGTGAACAAGATGAAACCTCCATATTTGAATCCCTTTATAAAAACTCTCAAGACTACTTTGTTTTAATCCCATGATCCGATACGTAAAGCTTGCGTTATGCAAGGACATTTAGGATTTTTCCCGTCGGTTTGAATCAGAAATCCGAAACAATAAGAACACTTCAACATTTATTAGCATGCAAAACAAAGATAAATATCTAATATACCCCAAGGTATTTAAGTGTCTAATGAATTGCATTTGTACATCTCTAATGAAAATTCTTTAAGATTCCAAAGGTGTATGTTTTGAATCTCCATACAATGTTGCGCTTCTCTAATCTACACATAGCAAAATGACCTACTTCAAGCATTCAAACTTCAAAACAATCGCAAGTGTAGAAAAAATGGGAATAAATGATCGTGATGCGAGCTTAGAACAGAAGAAGAAAACCAATGAAGTGGAGATGTCACCTGCGGAATTTCACAAGATCTATTGATCTTGCCTTGAAATACAGAGTGGCTTCTTTCAAGTATCAAGTCCTTGGATTTCTTGCTGGAAAATGCCAAAACCAAAATCGGATCATAAAAGAGAGACAAACAGTTAATATCCAATCGAAAGGAGGATCCCAAGTGCTTTGACACCAATTATGATCCACACCATGTGCAAATTTTAATACCTATTATTTTTTCTGAAACAAATATTTGACTATTTTTCATTAAGCAATCATAAGTTTGTATAGCCTTACATGAAGAAAACCAACTCAACAAACATTATAATAATCCCTATCAGTAGAGACAATTCTCCATTTTTGCATATAGAAGAGGGATTTTGGCATTCTTCTTCATGTGTAAAAAAAATCTGTATTTATTTTTCCACTCAAGCCCCTATTTCATAAGATCCCAATGACAAAGCTACCCTAAAGGATATCAATGATTATTTTGGGAAGTTTGGGAAGTTCATTGAAGTAGCATGGCCAAAGGAATGACAATATTCATGTGCTCGCATAGTGTTGAAGTTGCACGGGATAAAGGTCTTCTAGAGTCCATTCTTTTATAGTTGGACATGTGGACTTTCCTCCGAGAATTGGACAATTATAAATTACCTTTTAATTGCAATACCTACATATAGGAATTTTACAAAACAACAACCAGCATGTTGCTCCTCCACCTACTTTGAAACACCTTAATTCTCAAAAAAACCTAAAACAAAACAATAAAAAGAAAGAGCTATGTGCACAATCAGATAATTAAAAATCACAAAAAGTTAAAATCTTTTTAACTCCAGTCTATGTTATTCTCTAAAAGTCTTAGAACTCTCCATAACAACAAAGGAGGGAGGGGAGTCCTCACCTCAAAAGGACACTCCCCAATCCATAGAGATAATGATACCTAAAGCAACAAACCCCATGGAAAACAGCAATACCCTCCAACAAAGGAGGAAGGATATCATATCCAATGGATTGATGTCAAAAAAGAAGATATTCAGATTACCCAAGATATATTCATTCAAATCTTCAATGATTGAAAAGTTGTAAAAATAATTATATTTCTATTAACAGTAAATTAAATACATATTTCATAATTATTTTAATAAAATATTGTTCTTCCAAATTTTACCCAAAGACCATCGTAACAATCTGTTGAGATCCATTAATATCTTATAATTATTTGTTAAACATTAAAGATATTAGATTCATAACTACCCAACTAATAATGGAAGATAACCCAGAAAAATATCCCCAAACAGCTCGTAAAACCAAAAACCTACCTCATCTAAAAAATATCATTATTTCCCGTTAACCCATCTTCCATCACTCTTGCAACGATAGCCACTTATACGTCAAATACTGTTGAGTAAAAAACATAAACGAAGACATAAAGTTTGCAGAATCCAAAACTTAGCAACCAGACTAGGGAATAACTAGACAAAATGAAAATTATATGTAACATTTAAAATACAATATTGTTTGGAAAAATAACACAAAGACATTTACGTTCTATAAGAACGTATAAATTATTTAATACCAAATAGGTCACTTTCAAAGTCAAGGATGTAAGAGTTGTGACTATACCGGTGCCCCGTGCCATAAACAAGTTTTCTTGTGTGAATCACTGCAATCTGATGATACATTAAACTAGTTTTGGATAAAATCTTCTTGGCCATAATGGAAGTGCCAATTGAAACAAAATGCAATGCTACTAATATACGCAAAGAGAAGGGTAATCTGATTAACAAGATCCAATGTTTGCTGACAAAATCTCCCAAGACAATAATCAATACACAAATAAAAATACCTAGAAGAAACCCCAGCAGCAGAGATTAACCCATCTTTTTCTCAAACCAAGACTAAACAAAGTTCAACTAAACCGGCAAATAAGGATTGATCATCACACACAGAGGGGGTCTAGGATAAGGGGTCTTTTAATATAATACGTTTTACCCATTGCAGACTAGTCTGTGATTGAATGTGTTATTATATAAAGCATTTCAAATCCGACTAAACATGTAATGTATTAAGATCATCTGATTTCCACAGCGTTGTATAAAAAATTAGAAATCTGCAAATCCCTCACCTGAATTTTTTCTGAAAACTTAAACAGTTGTCCACTTCAGTTCTCCAAACCCACCACCGGTAGTGTCAAATGGGACTCCAGAGGGCCATTGCACTGACAAGTCTCCCAACACAAACTCTGATTGCATTTACAAGTCTGTCATCCAAATAACCTGAGCACAAGTCTCCCAACAAAAGCCTGACTGCACTTACAAGTCTCTCAGCCAAATAATCTCAGCACAAGTCTCCAGCCAAATAATCTCAGTATAGTTTTCTAATCAAAGGTTTTATAATAAATCTATGCAAGCAAGGAAGCATGTGATGTAGAATATGTACACCCCATCCGTCATTCCAAAAATGAATGTACCACAGTACCAGTAACCATTAGCTGGCTTCGACTACGCCATTAAAAAAAAACAGTATTCCACACCCGGTCAAACTCTCCTCCAAAGTTATAACTCCGTCTCCAACCAACCAAATCTCAATCTCGATTTCTCCTTGCATGTAGACTGATCAAGCCAGTCAAGTCAGCAGTCTTGATTTCATAGAACTTCCAGTCACTCATTAGTCGTTATTAATATGTATCTATATTTTACAGGAAATCAGTGAAACATGAACAGGACGTAAATTCAAAAGTGTATACAGTAAATCATGTCGACATAATGTATCATTTCTCATTCTATGTGGACTGGTAAAGCAGTCCATCTGCATCATAGCTGTAGATTGGCCTACATTCAATAAGTGTATACCAACAAAGCATGTCGACACAATCTATCACTTCTCCTTGTGTGGGGATTGGTAAAGCAGTCCTTTGTCCTTGTAGCTCGGGTTAAGGGAGTCAAGTCAGCAGTCTTGATTTAATAGAATTTCCATCCATTCAAAAGTACTATGGAAATTCCATAGACTTCACTAGAAATCACTGAAACGTCAAATCACATCAATTCAATCTTGATTTCTTGTAAAAGACTAACAAACGGGGCTACATACAACGCTCCGCTCTTATTGGTATCATGTGACTGATAAGATTTTATTTTTATGATCAAGATGATGGTGGTGATAACAATAATATTAACTTTTGTGGATTAAAAAAAATAAAAATGAGTTATTTAGTTTTCTTTAAAATTTTATTTACATGTTCAAAAAAATTTGAGAAAAGCAATTTTGTGATGAGTTAACAATTTAGCATGGTCAGTATTGTAGAAAATATTGTGAAATTGTTCTTTAATGTGGGTAGGTTTAAATTTTAAGTTTTTATTTTATAAACTAACATCTATTTTTTAATTACTTTTCATAATATTTTAAACTCAAGAAATTTGATCTCTCTTGATTGATAGATCCGAGTTTAAGTTTTAAGTTTTTATTTTATAAACGAACATCTATTTTTTAATTATTTTTTATAATATTTTATTTTATGAACCAACATGGATTTTTTTAAAATACTTTCCATAATTTTTTTTATGAGTGGACATGAATTTTTTTAATTATTTTGTTAGTAACAAACATTACATCACAAACCTTACAACATCTCCCCCATACTTACTTTACTTTACTTTACTTCTTTTTTCTTTTCTTTACTTTACTTCTTTTTAGGCTCAATCACTTTTTACGTTTTATTAGATATAACGCTACATTTTTAGGTTTTATTAGATGTAAAGCTACATCACACACGTTAGAAGATCTCCCCCATACTGGGTTGTAAGCACCTCTTTTACACTCGGTGCAATAAAGATGACAGATTATTTCATTCCATGTTATTTTAGGAATTGTCCATAGTCGTGTTTCACTATGGAGCTCATGAGAAATTGTTCTTATTTTAATAATGTTGACTTTCTTCTTTATGCTAGTTGAAATAGATAGATGCTTTGACCTTCTAGATTAGGGTTTATCACCTCCTTATAATATTTTAATTTTCTCTTATCTTCTTACTCTTTATTGCACCACATATTTTCCCTAAATTTAGATGATTAATACTTTAATATTTTTCTTTTTTGTAGAGTGATCTCTTCCTCAACTGCATAATGGTTTAGCCAAGACTTGGCATCTTTATGTCAACCTCTCTTAAGTCACATATTGTTTTGACTAGACTATGAAGCAATCTTCGGAAGCCTCTTGTCTCCCATGTTTATCTTGTTCTTCTACATTAGGTACCTAGTGTTGATTTCCAAAATTATCAACATTGACATGATTGTGAACCTCGCAACATAATTGTTTGAAAAGCCCACAACTCCTCGTTAGTCATTTTATTGTTACCTCTCAACCATGTAATCATGCCCAGGCCCGCAATATACTCATGATCAAGATTGAAATGTACATTATCCTTCCACCTCTTAGCTTCCATTATCTTAGACTACTCGCATCAAGCCTCTCATGGATAACTACTATGAAGAAGCTACCAAGCTGTTAAGACTAAAGGGGCTCTAAAATACCATGTTAAGAAGTAGAACAAACATAACACAAGACAAAAAGTTGGTGCAAATGGCTTAATCTATTATTAACAATATATTCATCCAATGATATCAATCTATAATGCATGGATGTAACCACCTCTCACTAACAACTCACCACTGGATAGGGATGACACCTCATTAGTAGATAAGAATGAAATCCCATAAAGAGGTGATCTTGAACTTGTGACTGTGTAGAGAGTCACAGTATAACAAATTATTCCCCATGTAACTCCTAGGCACTTCCCTTGATTCTAAGAATAGTACCAATGTAAAAGGAGCAACATAGACTTAGTGTGCCTAACCTAGATGGAATGGAACCAAGTGTTTGCACAACATGTCGGATTACCAACAAAGACCTGATAATAATGACACCAATTGATTGAACTAACCTTCAAAGATAGCTTAGCATAAATTATTGTCTTTATTCATATACATTTTGTAAAATTATGTTTGATTTTATTTATTTTTTTAGATTTAAAAAATGTTCTATATGTTATATTCTCTTCTTAAAAAATATACATAACTTTTCATTGATATTGAGCTTGAGGTATTACACCAAATCCTTAATATTTTCAATTATTTGTCATAAATATATTTATTCTCACCCATTGCACTTCATCAAATTGAATGCTTTGCTCATTTCATTTCTTCTGTTCATAAGGGCATATTTTTCATGAAAAACCATGTTCATTATATTTATATCAACAAAAACTAGTATATATAAATCATCTCTTAATTGTTACCATTTAGATTGTTTGCAAGGCTTATATCGACTAACTAATCTAGTATATTCTTATTGTATCACTCAACTCTTACCTTAGATATGAAATTTTAATTTTAAACATTCAAAGATCAACAAAGGTTTAAGTTAACTATCAACATACACCAAAAAACACCATTGTGTGCACAAAGGGTGCAAATTACCAAAATTTTATAAGAGAATATCATAATGTATTGTATTAATTCATGCTACAAATGAACACAACCGAGTGTCTATTTACACATGTAATACAAGGTCAATTGTAATCCACAAATGGACATAGGACAATGCCTGACTTGTAATAAAAGGATCCATAGTGACCATACAAAAACCTTGTTGGCTCCTTCATTTTAGGATGGTCCACAGTCACGGAAGATTGCACGGAGAGAAAGGTGGAAGTTGCAGAGGTCGTTATACTTTTAACCATATTGGGTCCATTTCTGTGATTATCAAAGAAAAGTGTTAGTTTTTCAAAATTTAGAACATTATGATCTAGGATCTTAACTGAATGAATAACATTTACAGCATATCAAGCATAAAAGACAAGAGACAAGAGACACAAAACATTTCACCGGGGAAAACTAAGAAGGTGAAAAACCCCGCAACTTCCTCAAAGATAGAATAAGCATCAATACAAGGATCACCAAGATCAAACCCAAGAGATAGATGACAGTAGCAGCATACTCCTCCTCCACTAGTGCCCACTCCTCTTCTCTCACTAATGCGAAGTGAGTGAACAATAGAATGTGTAAAATGAGAGAGACACACTCTCTATTTATACACTAACTTGACTTGACCTTTACTCAACTAGGTCGGCCTCAACTTAACCACTTAACATAATGCTGACTGTGCCGACCCCTACTAGGGTGGTCTAATAACCCTTTGACCTACATGACTCATACAGGGCCGACCCCATCAAGGTGGTCTAATAACCCATCAAGTATAAGTTGCAACACTTACAATATAAGTTGCGACACATGCAAGTACACATGATGACACTTCCAATCGGAGGAATAATACATCTCCGTTGGGGATACAATAAAGTACAAATGTAATACATAGAAGAATATATTCCGAAGTTACAAATACATCAACACTCCCTCTTAACTAGGAACGTATTCTCTAGACACAAGTCATCAATACATATATGCACAAGTCTTCAATTCCGGAGCTGGATCATCATCACTGGATCACGGAGCATCATCATCATTACTTTTGTTGTAATTGACATCTCGATCACTGGGCTATCTCTGAATTCTTCTCGTCATAGGAATTTCTACAGAGCTATCCCTTTTTCATGTTGGATGTAGGCCCATCACCTGTAGGTCTTCATTAACACTGGCCATACTGTGGAATCCTCAGGACTTATTACATGCATCACAAAACCTCGAAAGAGCATCCCAAGACTGATTACGAGCTTACTGCTCAACCTATCGGATCTCCTAGGAAAATATTATATGTGACCAACACAAAACCTCGAAAGAGCATCCTAGGACAGATTACGAGCACACAACTCAACCTATCAGATCTCCCAGGATATTTTACATGCAACTGCACAACCTGTCCATGACCACAGAGTATCATCCTGATACTCATGATCATACTGAGCATGTCATCTCATCGTGCAGGAAGCACAACCCAAATGCACATCACACAACACTTAGATTCACCGTCATGGGAAGACACACTTCAACCATCCATGAAAGGCTCAACACTTATATCTACGCCATGGGAAGACACACTTCAACCATGTGAGAATGGCATCGCACTTATATCCATAGCTATATCTACACCATGGGAAGACACACTTCAACCATGTGAGAATGACATCACACTTATATCGCAACCATGGGAAGACACACTTCAACCATTCTAGGAATGGCACATCACTTATATCGCAGCCATGGGAAGACACACTTCAACCATGCTCGAATGGCACAACACTTATATCGCATCCATGGGAAGACACACTTCAACCATGCTCGAATGGCACAGCTCTTACATCAATGACCATGGGAAGACACACTTCAACCATGTCAGAATGGCCCCAGCCCTTATATCTGCACCATGGGAGGACACACCTACTACCATGTGAGAATGGATCATGTGCATCTGTGTCTTCGAAACTCATCACACATGATCCAACTGATCATGCAATGCATCCACTTGATACATATCATCACATATGATCGTCCTGATCATCATCATAGCATCGTCCTGATGTATATCATCATGATACTCATCACACATGATCATCCTGATCATTGTCACTGCATCGTCCTAATGCATATCATCTAGAGCATTGTCCCTATACTCATCAGACATGATCATCCTGATCATCGTCACTGCATCGTCTTGATGCATATCATCCAGAGCATCGTCCTAATACTCATCACACATTATCATCCTGATCATAGTCACTGCATCGTCTTGATGCATGTCATCATACATGATCCAACTAATCATACAAAGCATCCAACTGATGCATATCCAAAGCAGTAACTGGAGCATCGTCCTGATGCTCATCACACAGCGCTTACATGCACATCCATGCTAAGGATCCTCCTATCACCATGCTTGGAATGGCTCCTGCAAATGTGTCCCATCACTTCTTCGTCGAAGTATCTTCAATATGAAGAACACCAAGCCTCTCTCTGAAGTACTCAAACTTCACTCTGGCTAGTGGTTTGGTTAACACATCTACAATCTTCTCATCTGTTGCAACATACAGGAGCCCATAATCAATTGTACCCTTTAGGTACCTCATAATGTGCTTTACAGTAACCAGGTGAACACCTCTGGGATCCGTCAGGAACTGGCTCAATGTGTTCACCGCAAAGCAAATATCCGGTCTCGTGTTTATCAGGTACATCAAGGATCCAATCATTTGACGATACAAAGTGACATCAACCGGATCAGATGAAGCATCACACAGAAGCTTCAGGTTCGATGCCATAGGTGTGGCCATGGCCTTGCAATCCATCATCCTGAACCGCTTCAGGATCTCTACTGCATACTTCCCTTGTCCAAGGAAGATCCTATCTGCACTCTGCCACACCTCCATGCCTAGAAAGTAGTGCATCATCCCAAGTCCTTCATCTTGAACTCGACAGCAAGCTTGATCTTGTAGATCCACTTGGAGGTCACAACAGACTTCCCTTCTTGTCTGAGG
The DNA here is from genome assembly GCA_027924585.1 of Larix kaempferi. Taxonomy (NCBI): domain Eukaryota; kingdom Viridiplantae; phylum Streptophyta; class Pinopsida; order Pinales; family Pinaceae; genus Larix; species Larix kaempferi. The sequence goes on along the minus strand of BSBM01000757.1, from coordinate 15,535,836 downwards.
ACCACATCCCAGACATCATTCTTCATGATCAACCAGTACTCCTCGATCATGGCATTCTTCCATTACTGCATCCCGGATCCTGGGAACTTCAGATTATTCAATATCTTCAATAGATAGTTTTTATTTGATCTTTGTTGCTGGAACAAATGTTGTAGTCCTTTTTGTAGGTGATGGTACATGGTCTTTCCTACAAGACAAGTCCAATTGCATGATTAGAAACTTCTCATAGTTTTTCAAAAACACATTCTTATGCATAAAGACATATGTCATACAGTCATGCAATTATCTTGGCCAATGTTTCAATACAACATTTATCCATATTCCGTAACTTTCTAGATGCCTTCCATCTCTACCAGAACATTGTTAAGAGTGTGCACAACTCCCAACATGTCAGCAAAGAGGTTTCATTCTAGATAAGTAGCAATGGAATGTTGTACAGTACCATAGGCCACTTACCCATTATTTGCATATTTAGTAGTATCTTGTTCATTAATGCAACTTTTCTAATATGCATGATACATATCCTAAATATAGGAACATAAGTATGTATATGACTGGACAACATCATTTAAGTAATCATATATACAGGAATTGACAATTCAAATACTTATCTTTGTTTGGTTGTAGGGTGGACTCCCTCTTGATATTTGCTTCCTGAAGTGCTCCCTCTTGATCTTTGCTTCTTTGCAGGAACTTTTGGAGTGTGCTCCCTCTTGATCTTTGCGTCCTGAATTACCTATCCTTGAACTTATATTCATTATGGACCACTATGCATGCTTAAGTGTGCACTAGTGTCATCCTCAAGATCTCATACATAATCATACATCCATTAGTATAATCTTAATACTATCAAAACATTATTATTCTAAGTAATATGTATGGTCATGATCATAGGTAATAAGCGTTAGTATTCAAGGTTTCAGGCAAGACTTCTTTTACTCATGCATATTTTTATTTGACCATAGGACTCTTCTAGTTAGTCATATCATCATAATATGCATAAACCCTTGATTACTTAAACTTCTAACTTCAAGAATAATCATTATCATTTATACAAAAGTATAAGATCCTAACACAAGGTAGGATTCTAACTTGATATAGGAAAAACATACCTGGTTATCATGTTTGCTAGTTATGTCTAACATACCCACATAATGTCTTCTTGTTCTCTTCAATGAATTGTGCTAGTAACCTGCATAACTCATAAGTTAACCATTGTAGAACCAAGTTATACATACCTCATAAGTAGAGCTTCATGACTATGGATGAGTCTTTTTCTTCATGTCACCATGGTCATATGTTCTTGATCTAGAACTTGATTTGTACATTTCATGTTAGCGAACAACATCATCCTCATACAATACCACAGTGCATTAGTACAATCATATAACCCTAATCAATGAATGTCTTCTATCATTCACATGCATTCATACTTTTACTAGGGTGATAAGACAAGTATAAAATTAATCAATATTGTACTAATCTCAATAATATGAAGACAAACATATCATAACCCTTAATCATGAACATATTTAAAAAACATACATGTATCTCTTCAAGTCATACCTGTTGGGATTCCTTCTCATGTAAAGCCTCATCCTCATCTCCCTATGGGACTGAAACTTCTTCACTTATGCAGGTGTCCAATTCATTCTCTTCGGTGTCCAATTCATTCTCTTCTAGGATTAACCCAATCCACTTTGATTTGCTGAAACTGGATCTGTAGCTGGATTAGGGTTTGTCAGAGAAACCCTAAAAATTGAAACTTTGAATTTCAAACATCTGAATGGATGGAAAGATGTGGCTTGCTAAGATTATCAAGCTAGTATACTTCAATTTTGAAAGCTGCAAAATTTGACCCCTCAAACTTGCCTTTGAAACTTTTGGATTCACTGGACAGGACCCCGAACTAGGGTTTGATAAAGCCCACCCTTCTGCCCAACCAAAAAATTCTATCCAAGTCTTTAAGCTTCAATTTTTCTGAGGAGCTTCCAGCCGTGGTCACATACTTCAAAAATTTCAACTTTTGCAAAAGCCCTAATTTTCCATCTTTCTGATCAAAATCCCAAACTAGGGTTTGATCAAGCCCGGCCTTCTACCCAACCAAAAAATTTGATCTTGGTCTCTAAATTTTGATTTTGATGAGGAGCATCCAGTCGTGGTCTCCGATCTCAAGAATTTCAACTTTCTTTGAAACTCTAAATTCCCACAGCAATGACAAGCCAAGAATGAAGGTGCTCGGAATCCAAATCCGTTTTGACAGAAATATGCACTTGATTGTTTCTGATTCAACTCTGAAATTATGAATCTACAGGGTCTGAAAATTTGGCCTGTGGTAGCCTGACTTTTCATCTTTCCAACCCCATAGGTCTGACCTCAATTGGATTCTCTGAGACAGAGTTATGCCAAGTGTCGCAACGTGACCTGTTTATGGGATAAAACAGGAGAGCAAACTTGTACGGCGTGGCACGTGTCACTGGTTCAACTTCGGCCTCTGAAACAATTACCAAAGAAACTACAGTCCGTTCCCTACCTGTCACTTTTTATGAATTTTCATTTGGAGCTTCCTAGCCCAAGTTATGACCTTTTTTCCTAGGTCACATATTTATGACTAAGATCTAGAAGAGGCAGAAACCCTAGATTGTACTAAGCATAAATCACAAAGTACATCGAATTAAAAGTTTTGCTTCTGACAAAAGGTACATGGGAATGTTATCTACGACCTGTAAATTTTTCAGATCTTGAATCTTCTCCGAAATGGATTTATAGCGAAAGTGCTATGATGACTGGTTTTTGCTATATCAAGCCCTAGCTTCTTATTTGTCACAAGTGCAACAAGTCTCATAAATGCCATAGCATACCTTCCTTCAGGCTAGCTCTGATACCATGTTAGTTTTTCAGAATTTAATACATTCTGATCTAGGATCTTAACTGAACGAATAACATGTACGGCATATCAAGCATAAAAGACAAGAGACGAGAGACACAAAACATTTCACCGGGGAAAACCAAGAAGGTGAAAAACCCTGCAACTTCCTCAAAGATAGAGTAAGCATCAATACAAGGATCACCATGATCAAACCCAAGAGATAGATGATAGCATCAGCATGCTCCTCCTCCACTAGTGCGCACTCCTCCTCTCTCACTAATGCGAAGTGAGTGAACAATAGAATGTGTAAAATGAGAGAGACACACTCTCTATTTATACACTAACTTGACTTGACCTTTACTTAACTAGGTTGGCCTCAAATTAACCACTTAACATAATGCTGACTGGGCCGACCCCTAATAGGGTGGTCTAATAACCCTTTGACCCACATGACTCATACAGGGCCGACCCCATCAAGGTGGTCTAATAACCCATCAAGTATAAGTTACAACACTTACAATATAACTTGCAACACATGCAAGTACACATGACGACACTTCCAATCAAAGGAATAATACATCTCCGTTAGGGATACAATAAAGTACAAATGTAATACATATAAGAATATCTTCCGAAGTTACAAATACATCAAGAAAAAGCGGGAGTCGAAGAGAAGCCATCGAAAGGAATCAATCAATCAATCAATCAATCAAGCAATCAAGCAGTGAGCCAAGGATCGAGCATCAGGGAGCGGTTTTTGGATTTTATCTCTGGCTTGTGTATTTGGTTTAAGGGGTTGTGGGTTTTTATGATGTATTAGTTTTGCGATACATCATTCTCTAAAATAAAAGATGATGGTTGTAGATCTAATTGTTCAAAATGCAATGAATATTATTGAATCAATAAAGATGAATACTTATTGGGTCTCCCTAATTTTATTGTGTATCATATGAATTCCATGGATACTATCTAATGTTTCCTTTGTTTTTTTTTATTATTTTTACACATCTTTTTTATGGTTTGTTAATGGATATATTATTCATGAATGTCGCGGAATTGTGTTATGGATGTGTTATCCTCAATTTATCCTTGTATTTAACCCTCCTCATCATAAAAAAGTCTAGGTAGTGCTCTGGGTGAGACCTTCTCCTTCGAGGTATTGAATATGCCACGACACTAGACTATAGCAATCCCCTTTGTTGGCACCTATGCAAGAACCATGGTATTATCAGTTTTGCGCCAACAAATGGTTCCATTTTTAGGATATGGTTTTTAACAAGATGTCGTTAATTGCATGGATACACTAATCCTAAAGAATAGAATTCAGGATTAGTGGGAAAAGAGGGAGGAATTTATATTACACGACACTGAGTTGCAAGGGTGGGATCCACAGAAACTTAGAGAATATATCCTTTACGAAGTATTGTTATTTGATCAGTATGAAGTTTTGTTGGTTGAATTCCCTATAAAGTTATACAAGTGGTCAAAAATACTTGTGAAAGCCCCATAAGATAGCAATAGACAGTGAATAAATGTGCAATGGACTTATGGAGATATAGTAGCATTGAACCAGCTAGAAACTCCATTGAGCTAGCGTTGTCAACTTTTGCGTAGAAATCACTTTGACATGGTATATTGTGGAATTTGTAGCTGAAAAATAACCAGTCTGTATCTAGGGTTGAAGAAGGTCTCAAGAAGGGAGCAAGAGGAATATTGTTGAAGGAAATCTCGATGTGGATCAAGTTCTAGATGGTTGAATACATTTTTTTTCCAAATAACCTTATTAAAATGGAGGAAAAAAATCCTCATGTTGTTGTGGGTGTGGTCAAGGTGATGTTATTGGAATTGTAGAAAATATGAATTTCGCACAATGGGGAGGAGACCTAATAATGACACAAGGGTGGAGCATGTAGCCATAAGATCAATCATCTCTGAAAATTTGTGGAAGATGCATATGAGAAAAATGAAGACAAAAAAATTGCGACTAGAATAGGAGTTGTGGAATGGAGAAAATAGTGAGGAGAGAGAAACTGAGATGTGAAAGATGAAGTGATGAAAAGAATTGGCCAATTCATGGTTGAGAGGAAGATGAATAGAGGTGTAGGATGACCCATAAAGGAATATTTAGGAAGAAGGTGTGTCTGCTTGAAGATCTCAAAGACTCTAGATGACATCCTAAGTTCCCAAAGATCATCAAGTGACAAAATTGGGTTAGGATATAACAAAAAGAGATATGTTGTTGCACTTATGAGTCCAACCAAAACAAGGGATAGTCAGAAATCTAATCCTCACTTAGATGAGACAAATATGGTTCCTAGAAAATCAATGACAAGCAGTTATCGACAAATTTTTTGGGTCACTGCCACTCATGTAATAATTTTGGACATAAAGCCATGAATTGCAAAGCATATGGAATGGTTCATTTTCATAAGAAGAATACATCTAACAATTATCCAAAAGAAAGAAAAGGAAACCATAACTCCTTTGAACCTCTACAAAGCTATGATATCGAATGATACAAATGAAATAACCATGGAAATATAGCTAGAGAATGAAAACTAATGACTCCTACACAAAGGCATACTGCAAACAGGTTTCAAGACAAAGAGTAGAGAAAGATTTGGAAGAAAAAAGAAATAGTAGAGAGGACAGAATCCATGATAGCTCTATGTGCAAAAGAAAAGCAAAATATATGGCATGTTGATAGTGGATGTTCAAAACACATGACATGAGATCCAAACAAGTTCATAAGCCTAAAAAGATATCAAAAGGGAAAAGTTACTTTTGGAGACAATATGTCCTCTAAGATAATTTGAAAAGGTACAGTTGCTATCAAAAATAAAATCAGAGCTGAAAATGTGTTGCTAGTACAAGACTTAAAGCCTAATATTCTCAGTGTGAGTCAAACATGTGATCAAGGCCAAATCTGCATATTCGATTATGAGAAATGTGAAATCAGGAAGGAAAACTCAGGAAAACTTATTGGGACTGCTGTAAGGAATTCAAGTAATGTATACATCCTAGAAAATGAAGAACAATGCCACATGAGTCTGATTGATGAAAGTTGGCTGTGGCATAGAAGGATGGGACACTTGAATTTTGACAATATTATAAAGGTGAATAAGAATGACGCTTTAAGAGGCTTACCAAATATTGTGAAGCCTCAAAATTCATTTTGTAAACATTGTCAACATGGGAAACAAACTAAATCCAGCTTCAGAATCAAGGAATATACATCCTCATAGCCATTGAAAATAGTTCATGTTGATCTTTGTGGACCAACAAGAACTAAAAGCTTGCAAGGAGAATCCTATTTCATGTTGTTCATTAATGATTATACAAGGATGACTTGGGTGACATTCCTCAAAGAAAAATCATAAGCTTTTGAGAAGTTTAAAATTTTTAAAGCAATGGTTGAGAATGAGACAAATCTGAAAATCAAATGTTTAAGGTCAGATAATGGGGGAGAGTTTACCTCAAACGAATTCAATGAGTTTTGTGAAACCCATGGAATTAAAAGACAATTTTCAGCTCCAAGGACTCCTCAGCAAAATGGCGTTGTAGAAATAAAAATTAGGACAGTTCAAGAAGCAGCAAGAACTATGCTTAATGAAGCAAAACTTTTAGATGCATATTGGAGAGAAGCAGTACATACAGCCATCTATGTACTTAATTGAGGAAAAATGATACTAAATCATGACAAGACTCCTTATGAGCTATGGTATGGAAGACCTGCCTCCATCAAATATTTCAGAGTGTTTGGTAGTAAGTGCTACATAAAGAGGAATGATTATGATCTTGGTAAGTTTGACTCCAGAACCGATGAAGGAATATTTCTAGGATATTCATCCACCAAGAAAGCATATAGATGTTACAATCAAAGACTACACAAGATCATAGAGAGTGCAGATGTAAGAATAGATGACATGAAGCCAAGAAGTATTAGAACTCAAGATGATGATATAACAAATAATGATAAGGACGAAGAAGACTCACAAAGGAAAGAGGATTCACAAGATGAAGAAGAAATTGAGCAGGAAGAAAAGGAAGATGAGGTATCTCACGAAAATAACAAAGAAGATTCTCCAAGACCTGATACAAGAGAACCATCAAGAAGAATTCAAAGAGATCATCCTGAAAGTCAAGTTATTGGTGACATAAGTACTGGATTTCAAACAAGAAGAAGGTTAATATATGATCAAGAACAAGCACTAATTTTGCTAGTAGATCCTAAAACATTTGTAGAAGCCAGCAAAAGTGATGATTGGATCAAAGCTATGAATGAGGAGCTTGACCAAATAGAGAAGAACCAAACCTAGGAAATTGTACCAAGACCTAAAGACAAGAATGTGATTGGGACCAAGTGGATTTTCAAGAACAAGTTAAATGAAGATGGGTAGTAAGAAACAAGGCCAGACTAGTATAAAAGGGATATGCTCAGGTGGAAGGTATTGACTTTGAAGAAACATTTGACCATGTAGCAAGACTTGAAGCAATCAGGATGTTCTTAGCTTTTGCATGTTACAAAAAATTCAAAGTATATCAAATGGATGTTAAATCTGCATTTTTGAATGGAAATCTTGAAGAAGAAGTCTATATTGAACAACCTGAAGGTTTTCTCTTACCAGAAAACAAATATTATGTTTGCAAATTAAAAAGAGCACTCTATGGTCTCAAACAAGCTCCAAGGCCATGGTTTTCAAGACTTGACAACTACTTGGAACAACAAGGATACAGAAGAGGGGCCACTGATAGTAATCTCTACATAAAATTTGAAAATGAGAATATGATCATTGTTGTTGTATATGTAGATGATATCATATTTGGAAGTGATCTACAAGTCCTAAGTGTAAACTTTGCTTCAGACATGAAGAAATAATTTGAAATGTCTCTGTTGGGAGAACTAACATTCTTCTTAGGATTACACGTAACTCAATCAGACAAAGGGATTTTCATTTCTAAAACCAAGTACATTAAAGAGATGCTAAAAAAATTTAAGATGAAAGATTCCAAGCATGTTAGTACCCCCATGATCACTGGTTGTAAGTTAAGCAAGGATGATGAATCTTTGGAAGTGGATCATGCTATGTATAGATCTATTATAGGTAGTCTGTTATATGTGACAACTACAAGACCGGATGTGATGCAAGTTGTAGGATTGGTTTCCAGATTCCAATCAGCCCCCAAAGAAACACATGTAACGGTAGTAAAAGAAATTTCAAATATTTGAAAGGTACTATGGAGTATGTTTTATGGTACCCAAAAGGCCAAGACTTCACTTTAAAATCCTTCACTGATGTAGATTGGGAAGGAAGTGTTGATGACCGAAAGAGTACCAGTGGAGTAGCATTCTACTTGGGAGACTGTTTGGTATCATGGCTAAGAAAGAAAAAACCTCCCATTGCACTATCTACAGCAAAAGCTTAATATATTGTTGCTGCATTATGTTGTACTCAAGTCATTTGGATGAAACAGACATTGGAAGACATACTTGTGAAGTATGAGCATCCAATAGTGATAAAATGTGACAATACCAGTGCCATAAACATATCAAACAATCTTGTCATGCACTCCAAGACAAAGCACATTCCAATAAAATATCACTTTCTAAGAGATCAAGTGTCACAAAAGGTTGTCAGAATGGAATATGTTGATACAAAAGAGAAGATAGCTAATATCTTCACTAAGTCACTACCCAAAGAATCCTTTGAGTATCTTAGACAAAGGTTGGGAGTAATCTCCCTACAATAGATGAAAGAAGAAAATACCTTGTCAAGGGGAGACATGTTGATAGGGAAAGCTATCAAAAGGAGGCCGTTGTCATTGTTTCCAAATGGGGAGAACTATTGGTGTTGCCATCAATGCCAAAGGGGGAGAATGTTGAATATTGGCATCGATGTCAAACAAGGAGGAAGAAGTTTCCCGCAATAGAGAGCAAGGGATATACCCACATTAATTAAATAATTAATTAAAAACTAGTAATAAACAAAGATATAAAATAGAACTTAATAAACAGGGATTTAGAAAGACATGAATTGGAAAGAAATGAACTAAAGAGACACACTCCTATGAGTGAATGAGGTATTTAAATAGAGTTTCGATTTAGAGGAAGGATGTCTCTACAATGAAGATTGCAGCAACATAAAGAAAGGGAGAGACCACCAGCATAAAGAAAGGGAGAAACCTGCAGCATGAATCATTTCTAGAATTGATAAAAAATCAAGAAGTTATAAATATCAGGGAAGTTGGGTGGTGCTAGTGGCAGGTCAAAGCCTGTCAAGGAGGTTGTAGCCTCCTCCAAGTAGCAGTTGGAAAACAGGGGCGTTGCAGCATCCTTATCTGTTGGTGCAGATAGAAAACTGGGATGTTGAAGCATCCTTTCTGTTGCAACAGAAAAACAATTTTGTGTAAATAATTTTATTAATAAAGTTGATTTTGTGGTTTTCTCTTTGAGGTTTCCATGATAAAATTCTTTGTCCTTGCTTATTTGATTCATAGTATACATTGTTTAAACACTAATTGTTTTAATTAAAGAAAACAAGGCAATACTAATTCATCCCCCCCTCTCAGTATATCTAGATAAACCAACATTAGTACATACACATCACACATGAGCTACTCCTTAGGATGCTCATGATAACAGATGATGGCCCTAGCTACTCTATGGAGCAACCGACCGAAGCACCCAGAAACTCCAGCAGTGCAGCACTGGTACCCGTGAGGAAGATCATTGATGGATATATCTGGTATGTCCATCACCAGTCTCTGGAGATTTTCCTTCATCTCGCTCAGCTCCTCCACTGCGTCCTGATGCGCAGCCACTATATCCTGCACTACCCCTCTTCTCTCAATCGGAGAAGCACCCAACGGACGAGACAAACCAACATTTGCATCAAACATGTGTCAAACATTAGTAATACTCCCAAAAACATTTTAAAAAATATATTAAAAAAAACAGAGTTTTCATTCTTACCTAGGTTCCACCATTGCTCACCCTCAGGAAGAGGCAAGTCTAGGTCACCCCTGAAGTCTGCACTTGCTTATGGGTAATCCTCAACCATGAGGAGTTGTTTGCGTAACCACCTAACGAAGGTGGGACCATAACTAATGATGGGGCCCCCACCTACGTGGCGAACCATAACCTCAGACCACCAAACCATATGAGGATCCCTTGGATCAAGATCATCAATCTCCACTTGAGTTCGTAGCAATGGAACCCGTTCCAAGAAGAACGAGCCCACTATCGATCCGTAACCGAACTATTTCAGCTCACCTCTACGACACTTGGTGATTTGATCTCTAAGATTTGCGAGGAGTCCCTCACACCAATTTAACAAAGTAGGGGCCATGCCCTCCACGAGGTATAACATATGTGCCTTGGTGGCCTGATGAGGATCCCTGCTCCCCACCACCCTCTTTATGGTGAAGAGAACCATGCGTAGTGGTCTATCCCTCACATTATTGATGGGAATTTTCCCAGCAAGCATCTGAGTTCCTGAAGTATAGAACTGAGCTACTAGGCTCTCCATGGACTGGTCACTGCCTTGTGGCCCTGATAATGAAACTGGGGCACCCCGCATGGAAAACCCCGTCAAGGAATAGATGTCCTCCACATCTATAGTCAGTGTATGAACACCAACTTGGAAGTGTTGTTGGTCTGGGTCCCATGACCTGATCAAATAGTCTAGTAAAGGTACATGGGCTCTAATTCCCTAGATGTGGAATAATTTGAGTAACCCGCATTGTTGGAGCGCATTCATTGAATGAGGATCATTTGTTGCTTGGGAATCCTCCATCGCGTGTTCCCTTTCCTTCCACTGAACCATTTTAGTGACCCAAACCTGTCCAAACAACATTCAAACATGCATTAGAACCTTTCTATGCCTATGGGGTTGGATCTTTTGGGATCATTTTTTAGTTTTGTATGTTGAATTGCACCGATGCCCCGTCTGTTTATACAGTGTGTTGGCGATGCACTTTACCCATACGCGAAGTGCATCAGAGAGCCCTCGACACACAATTCCCCCTTTCCACAAGCTCAAAAATAAAAATAAAAATGGAAATTAAAAGCAAATAACACATATTTCATTAAATTTGGAATTATACAAGGGATCTAGAATTTAGAACTTCAACAAGATTGAGTTTTCGAAAAATGAAAAACCAAAAAATTACTTAATTCACTCATTTCAATCTTTATATTCACCATTTTTTTATAATATTATCAATATAAGCTATATAAAATCAAATTTATATAAAGTTGAAGCATATCTTCCGAATATTAATATTAGATTCCTTACATTATTTTATTATTATAATTTTTTAATTTGTATTAATATTTGAGTTGATCAAGGTTTACCTCATCTCATGAACAATAGATGTTGCAAGATATTTCTTACCTATTAAGTTATCTAATGGCATTATTTGTATGTTGAAATTATTAACCATTTTATTTATAATTTGATAAAGCATATATTGTGCATGTGTTGAATTACCATATTAGTAAGAGATTGTCTCCATTTTAGAGTGACCTACAAAGTTATTTAATGATATAGCAGTCAATGTGTTTGTTACTGTAACAAATTTATGTATTGGCATAGTAACTTATTAATTCCCAATCTTGATAATGGGTGGCTAGAACATGGTGATTTTTTCTCAACTTCAAGAAACAACAAGAACTGGAAATGCCTAGGAATTGGCTGAAACCTCTAATACCATGAAAAATTATTAGTTCATATAGTCACTGTAATAGTGAACCTGTGGATGAGGACACTACCCCTAATCATATTTAGAATATTGACTAGAAAAACAATTAGTAACATATACACAAGCAACAACATGGAAAACTAGGTCATACTCTATTTTATTTTCTTCCCTTTATATGTATTGTCGAGTACGGATCTGGAATTTAGAACTTCAACAAGATTGAGTTTTCAAAAAATGAAAAACCTAAAAATTACTTAATTCACTCATTTCAATCTATATATTCACCATTTTTTTTACAATATTATCATTATACGCTATATAAAATCAAATTTATATTAATTTGAAGCATATCTTCCTATGCTTAAACTTAGATTCTTTACATTATTTTATTATTATAATTTGTAATTTGTATTAATATTTCTTTCCTATTAATTTATCTAATGGCATTATTTGTATGTTGAAAGTATTAACCATTTTATTTATAATTTGATAAAGCATATATTGTGCATGTGTTGAATTACCATATTAGTAAGAGATTGTCGCCATTTTAAAGTGACCTAGAAAGCTATTTAATGACATAACAGTCAATGTGTTTGTTACTATAACAAATTTATGTATTGGCATAATAACTTAGTAATTCTCAATCTTGATAATGGGTGGCTAGAACATGGGGGGTTTTGCTCAACTTCAAGAGACAACGAGAACTGGAAATGTCTAGGAATTAGGTGAAACCTCTAATACCATGAAGACGTATTAGCTCCTATAGTCATTGTAATATTGTACTTGTGGATGATGACACTACCCCTAATAATCTTTAGAATATTGACTAGAAAAATAATCAATAACATATCTACGAGCAACAACATGGAAAATTAGGTCATACTCTATTTTATTTTCTTCCCTTTATATGTATTGTCTATTATATGCCTTAGGACATTTTTGTCAAGTATATAGCACAATAGATACTTAGGCACTTCACTTTTTCCCTTCATTTTATGGGATTATTATGAGCCCACAAGTTTCTACATGTTTTGGACATTGTTAACTATCAATTATTACTTTGGATTCTGTTGATTGGTTAAGCCTAGATTCCTTTTTATAATATAAATATAATCATCTAACATTTAAAGAAATATTCATTATTCAATACTATATATTATGATATGTGGTTGGCACTATTTTAGAACCAACAAGAGAAAATATTGTATTGGATAAAGTCTAAGTATACCAATTAAGGTCAAAAAAAATTATTAATTAGAATATAAATTTTATGGTACAATTGGTTTTTTTTCAAATACATGAAGAAAGAGGGAAAACCCATTCTAGTTATTGCAAGTGTCCAGTGTTTATTTTTGAAATGTTTGAACAGATTACATTGAAAAAACATTAACTAGCTACTCCTATAGTAAAGTTTGTATAGACAAAGTCTATAATATGTTGTATGTCCAGTATTTATTTTTGAAATGTTTGAACATATTACATTAAAAAACATTAATTAGCTATTCCCATAATAAAGTTTTTATAGACAGTCTATAATATGTTGCTTGTAAGTGCTTTACTGGACTCCATTAACCAAGTTTGATGGATCGAGAAGTGTGGTACATTTGAAATCAATGAATTAGAATAGAAACATTGAAGTACATTTTTGTTTCTTACAAATACAAAAGTGAAAACCCACTAAACGATGAATTTTTATTGGTAGTGCATTTAACAATCAAAATATTTTATAAGTATTTGTGTGTCATTTAACAATCAAAATCAAATTATTATGAACTTTTATTGGTAATTTTTATTGGAAACATTTTACAGATGTCAAAAGAAAATATTTTATAAGTCTAGGCGTGTTTTTTAATGATCAAAATAAATAATTTTGTTATGAATTGGAATAGAAACAAACTAGTACAGTTTAATTTATTTTATTATAATATATATTCATGAAGTGTTTGAATGTATTATATTGAAAAGAATACGAATTAGCTAGCCCAACATTATCATTTTAATAGATCGTATCTAGAAGATGATGCTTTTAAATGTATTATTGAACTTGATTATCCAAGTTTGATGGAGTGAGAAGTTATGTCGATCTAGACAAAGCATTGGAATTTGTAATTTCCATGTTAGATATTGTTTGGTGTTTGAACGTATTACATTGAAAATAATGCTAATTAACTCCAATGTAGTTTTAATATGCCAAATTAACTCCAGTATAGTTTTAATAGGCCGAAACTAGAAGATATTGATTTTAAGTGCATTATTGGACTTGATTATCCAAGTTATGGGAGAAGTTATGTTAATATAAACAAATCATTGAAAGTTTAATATTTCATGGTGTCATGTAATTTGCATGATGTATCGTCACATGAATACATTGCAATTTAAACAAAATTTTCATATTTGTACCAAATAATATAAAACTCCCCAAATAAATTTGAAGAAAATATTCAATATACAAGAAAAATTGAAAAATGTTTCTTCATGTATTAATTGGTCCTCCAAAGAACAAAATTACATCCATGAATCATCTCCACCTAATCTCATGTTATTCGTTCAAGTAGGTCAAGGACAACATGTACACCATGTTTATTTATCTTGGCCTTCTTGCAATGTTCTTTCTTAGCCATCCATGCCCAAACTATGGTATCAATTGGAATAGATCCAAGCTCTATGTCATCAGGATTTGGTACCCAATATTCCTCTAATACTTTTCCATTGTATTTCCCTGAACCGGGCTTCCACCAATCAACTTTAACATGAAGAGTATCACTTTCATCATCTTGAAATATATTTGAGGTGGCTTTGCCATCCAAATCATCTCCCTTCTTCCTCGTTTCCTGATCTAACTAGCAACATCTTTCCTTTCTCAACATCATTAATAGGGTTGAATGTTGTCTTTGGCTTATTGCACTTGGGTCCAACATACACGGGTTCACCTGTCATAGCATCAAAATCCCCATCCATAATATTTGAGATTGCATGAAGCGCATTACGACCAACATCTGGAGTTTGCCTTGTCTTGGGCCAGAAATCCTCAGAAGATGAATCATGATCATTGTAATCTTCATATAAAGTATCAAGAACTCTTTCCCAATACTCTACCTTATTTTTCCATTCTGGTGTAACAATTGGCAATTCCTCACCACCCATTGTGTCTTTCCACATTTTTATGTATGATGTTATTCCTTCTTTTAGTTCTTTTAAATAGATTTCATTCTCTTTGGGATGTAAGAAAGATGGCTTCCCTATGGGCAGTTTAGATCGACCTTCATCGTCTGTATTCCATAACTCAACTGGTTCTGACCACTCAACATCTCTTATGGATTCTTTATACCTTAATACAGGAACATCATTGAGTACAAGAAATTGGAAGTAAAGAACATTAAGATGTCCAACTAGTGCATTTTTTCCTTCCTTGATGTATCCATTAAGGAAGCTTTTGAAGTCATACACCTTATCAATCGGTTTAGGTGGAAACACTCTTTTTTCTTCAATTTTGCGATATGTATCCATCATCTCAGGTAGAGAATATATATCTTTACTTTTCAAGATGGAAGACATTCTCCCATAGGTCCCGTCTATGTCTTCATGGGTGTGTCCCACAAGCAAGAACCCAACCTCAATAGTGATGAAGACACCAAGTGCAGTGAGAAGTGATAGAAACATGAAAAGATAATGGTTTTTATTATCACTTGCTGCATTATCCAATTGTAACAATAAATGTGGAGGAAGAGGTTTAAAATCGATATCTTGATTTTCTAATCTTCCATGAGATGAAAATTCATCCTTGTACACTCTACATTTTGAGTAAATAGAGGTGTCAAGTAATGCATTTGAAAGTGGGTTTCTTGAACTTCCACTCTCATAAAGAAGATCACCATACATATCAAGATGTGGGTCTTCAAGGTCCCTAAAGCACTTATCAAGTGATGTAATGGTAAATTGTGATCCCATATGTACAAATGGTAGGGAGAAATGACCGAAACCTCCTGTCTTATGCACATGTGTTAGCATACCTGTCAATGACAAACCCAAGTTTATTCCTACAATAGATTTTGATTTGATGCGTAGCCTTGGAATTGAAGTCTTTGTTTTATCCATTTTATCATGGATAATACTCAAATACTCCTTTGGAAACCTCTCTGACATAATTCTGTGGGCATAGTAGCAATGTCTTCCGCACATAACGATCTTGTTATGTTTGTTCAATCTAGCGCGTGCCGTTTCTTCCAACTCTTTTGTAGTTGCTGACTTCATTTGTGCTTTCAACACAATACATTCACCACATTTACTGAAGTTGGTGTTCTTTGAGAATGCCACGTCTCGAAAATGAGTGTTCCAAATTTTGCTCATTGTTGGTTGTGATATTAATGGACAATTGAGCTTTTCCAAACCCACATTGATCTCTTTTAACAAAGAGCTTTGTGTGTAAGTCGAAGGCAACAATCTTAGAGGAGAAGAAGTTCCATCTGCTTCGACTTGACGTGTTTGGTTTGGCGAAAAATCTGAATTGTCCATTACAATTTTATGCAGTATTTCTATGGCCGCCACAGTTTGTGCACGTGCTTTACATGTATTGGTGTTACCATGAATGGATTCCATATGTCCTTGTTCAAAATTATGTTGGTAGCTATAGAAGGTGCTTTGAGGAATCTTATGTATCTTGTACCATGCTTTCTTACAAATAACATTACCATCAAATCTCATGTCCTTTACTTTTCTAATAATAGGAGGTAGGCCATGGCTATGGCTCATTGACATGATAGTGTTTGAAACAAGTGAATTCAATACAAATTCCCTGATACCATTTTTGTCTTTGCATTCCATATCCCTTCTAGCATTTGCAATGGCATTCCTATCCACATGTTGAAGACAATCTTGTTTACAACATTCATCTGCAGCCAAAAGTCGGACTTCTTTCTCTTTATCTATCTTGGTTTGACGTTTTGCAACTTTTTCTCTTGTCATAGCTCGTTTAATCTTTTTATATGGCCTCAATGCATTAAGAACATTGACATCTTGATCTTTTTGATTATAAAGATCCCCATCCCATTGGTATAAAGGACTTGTATCCTCTATAACATCCCATATCAGCATTTCCATGGGTGGCTCTTTGTACTTTGTCTTGACCCTTAACATCTCACCTATGTTGTCCACCAATTTATGTATTGGCCATCTAACCAATCCATGTATAGACTTATCCCCAATCTTGCATCTTTCACAATACCCATGTATCTCTTCCACAAAAACACCAAAGTTATCTTCACCTAGTGTTTCACCCACAACCATGTCATCCTCATGGACATTAACTATCATTCCTTTGGCAATGCACATAATTGTTCCTATGCATCCATGTGTAAGAGAAACCCTTGTACATGTGAATGCAGCCCTATCTTGTGGAATATTTATGGGTTGATCTTCACAATGAGGTTTCAAATCTATTTCTGGCCAAATCTCATAAGATTCTATTGCACCCCCTAGTGTTTCCTCAAATCCAGTTGGATGTGGTAAAGGAGCATCATTTTTTAACACCTTCTTAATTCTAACCACTATGCATCCTTTCTTTACAATCTTTCCATGAACCTTATTCCCAAGCTCTGTATTGAATATGGAGCCCTCACCCACCTTCACTCCATGTTGTAAAAGATCTACTTTGTCTCCAATAGAAAATGTTGAACAAACATTTGCACCTGTACACCAAACATAACAAACTTAGTATTTTCTCAAAAAAAATTCAATAAACTATGAATAATTCTTAACACATGCTTTGGTATTTGATTTACCTATGGTGTGCCTCAAATCTGTAGTTCTCCATGGATGTGTGTCCCCTTCATCAACATATTCCACAATCAAATGTGGTTGAGTGACATCAATTATCAAAACCATAACATAACCTACAACAACCCTTCCTCCACCATAATAAGTTCCAACTTCTGTAGATTCAACCTTTCCTAGCCCAATAACTTGACCATTAACCAGGAGGTCAACATAGTCCCCTTTTGTGAAAATTATACTTGCAGCCCTATCTTGTGGAATATTTATGGGTTGATCTTCACAATGAGGTTTCAAATCTATTTCTGGCCAAATCTCATAAGATTCTATTGCACGCCCTAGTGTTTCCTCAAATCCAGTTGGATGTGGTAAAGGAGCATCATTTTTTAACACCTTCTCAATTCTAACCACTATGCATCCTTTCTTTACAATCTTTCCATGAACCTTATTCCCAAGATCTGTATTGAATATGGAGCCCTCACCCACCTTCACTCCATGTTGTAAAAGATCTACTTTGTCTCCAATAGAAAATGTTGAACAAACATTTGCACCTGTACACCAAACATAACAAACTTAGTATTTTCTCAAAAAAACATTCAATAAACTATGAATAATTCTTTACACATGCTTTGGTATTTGATTTACCTATGGTGTGCCTCAAATCTGTAGTTCTCCATGGATGTGTGTCCCCTTCATCAACATGTTCCACAATCAAATGTGGTTGAGTGACACCAATTATCAAAACCATAACATAACCTGCAACAACCCTTCCTCCACCATAATAAGTTCCAACTTCTGTAGATTCAACCTTTCCTAGCCCAATAACTTGACCATTAACCAAGAGGTCAACATAGTCCCCTTTTGTGAAAATTATACTTGCAGCCCTATCTTGTGGAATATTTATGGGTTGATCTTCACAATGAGGTTTCAAATCTATTTCTGGCCAAATCTCATAAGATTCTATTGCACCCCCTAGTGTTTCCTCAAATCCAGTTGGATGTGGTAAAGGAGCATCATTTTTTAACACCTTCTCAATTCTAACCACTATGCATCCTTTCTTTACAATCTTTCCATGAACCTTATTCCCAAGCTCTGTATTGAATATGGAGCCCTCACCCACCTTCACTCCATGTTGTAAAAGATCTACTTTGTCTCCAATAGAAAATGTTGAACAAACATTTGCACCTGTACACCAAACATAACAAACTTAGTATTTTCTCAAAAAAACATTCAATAAACTATGAATAATTCTTAACACATGCTTTGGTGTTTGATTTACCTATGGTGTGCCTCAAATCTGTAGTCCTCCATGGATGTGTGTCCCCTTCATCAACATATTCCACAATCAAATGTGGTTGAGTGACATCAATTATCAAAACCATAACATAACCTGCAACAACCCTTCCTCCACCATAATAAGTTCCAACTTCTGTAGATTCAACCTTTCCTAGCCCAATAACTTGACCATTAACCAGGACGTCAACATAGTCCCCTTTTGTGAAAATTATACTTTCCATTGTCGCTCCTACAAATTCTGTAACATACAATTGAATTATAATTTGTAGTTAAGGTTAAACCATGTAAAGTGTGCTCTTATATTTTAGGCAAAACACAATCTACAAAAAAATAATGTACTTGTAATAGCTAAAAAGGGTATGGCATCATTTTGTTGTGCAAATTAAACCTTGTTCCCCACCATTTAGTCCCCACCGCCAAAAGGGACTTTACATATAAATTATGATGGAGCTACAAAGCGTAATCAAAACAAGATTGGTTATCAATGTATATAATCTTAATACAAACACAAAACTATTCTTAGAAAAACTTGTAAAAATGTCTAAAAATTTTCCATACTTAAGAGCTTGTAATAGTATTGAAGGTAGTTATTAAGTAGGTTGGAATCCAACCATGATCGATCATGCAAGTTTGTATAATCATGGAACTTGTAATAGTATTGAAGGTAGTTATTAAGTAGGTTGGAATCCAACCATGATTGATCATGCAAGTTTGTATAATCATGTCTCACTGAGATTTATGTTTTGTATTAATTGTTCAAAGTAAATTCAAATATCCTTGATTGGAGTCATCCCTATTTTAAGTATTCCCGAAAATAGTTATTTGGTGTCATCTAAACCTATATTGTAGATTAGTGAAGAATAACATCTATATGGAACTAGAGTCATACAAAATCCCAAGCAATGCTACTTGATGCCACTATTAGTATACTAATACATAGTAGAATTTTTTGAATTATAAGCGACTCCTAGCTTAGCGACTACTAATACATAGCGACTACTAGCTTTCCTTCTAGCATAAGCATTTCCTTCTAGCATAAGCACACATGCTTATGCTAGAAGAAAAGCTAGCACTCATTAGCTTTCTAGAAGAAAAACCCTAGGCATGGTGATTGGTGGTTGCTAAGTTATACCTTGGTCTTGTGCCATGTACTCTATTTTGAAATAAGCACATGGCACAAAATCAAGAAATGCTAGTGACTCCTAGCTTTCGTTCTAGCCTAAGCATTTCCTTATAGCATAAGCACACATATTTATGCTAAAATGAAAGCTAGTAGTCGCTAGCTTTCTAATAGATAAACCCTGGGCATGGTGATTGGTGGTTGCTAGCTTATACCTTGAGCTTTACTTCTTGCATAAGCATGTGTTTATGATAGAAGGAAATTCTTATGCTACAAGGAAAGCTAGCAGTCGCCAACTTTCTTTGATCTGTTGCCATGTTCTTATTTCAAAATAGAGCACATGACACAAGCTCAAAGTATAATCTAGCAACCACCAATCACCATGGACAGGATTTTTGTATTGGAAAGCTAGCGACTGCTAGCTTTCCTTCTAGCATAATGTTAGGAACCTATGTCAACCCTTCTCTTTACTATGTTAGTATATTGTTGTTGGACGCATATGCTTTGTAAGTCGTCCCGTAGTATTAGTTGATCTGTAGTTTATATTAGCCCATAGTATTGGATGCATATGCTTTGTAAGTCGTCCTGTAGTATAATAGCCATACCTCGAGATGTTAGTGAAGGCCTCCCACTAGGATCTTAACATCCCACCACGCTCCGCAGTCCAGAATCTGGGCTGGATGTGCGCCCGTACGGTGGTGTCCCCTTTGCGTCGTACGAGCCCCGGGCGAACACTGCAATGCCGACGTTTCCACCCGCTCTGTGACTTGAACCTTGGTGGAGGCTCTGATACCAAATGATACGAACCGTTACACCAAAACCTCGAGATGTTAGTGAAGGCCACCCACTAGGATCTTAACACATAAGTATGTGTTATTATCCTAGAAGGAAATGCTTATGCTAGGAGGAAAGCTATCAGTAGCTAGCTTTCCTTGATCTTGTGCCATGTGTTTATTTCAAAATAGAGCACATGGCGCAAGCTGAAGGTATAAGCTAGTAACCACCAATCACCATGGACAGTGTTATCAATTGGAAAGCTAACGACTGCTAGCTTCCCTTCACGGCTAAAGTTTTTCTATTAGAAAGCTAGCAATCGTTATCTTTCCTTCTAGCATAAGCACATGTGTGCTTATGCTTATGCTAGAAGGAAATGCTCAGGCTAGAAAGAAAGCTAGCAGTCGCTAGCTTTCCTTTATCTTGTGCTATGTGCTTCTTTCAAAATAGAGCACATGGCACAAGCTCAAGGTATAAGCTAGCAACCACCAATCACCATGGCTAGGGTTTTTTTATTGGAAAGCTAGCGACTGATAATTTTCCTTCTAGCATAAGAATGTGTGGTTATGCCATAAGGAAATGCTTATGCTCGCTTTCCTTGATCTTGTTCCGTGTTCTTCTTTCAAAATAGAGCACATGGCACAAGATAAAGGAAAGCTAGCGACTGCTAGCTTTCTTTCTAGCATAAGCATTTCCTTCTAGCATAAGCACACATGTGCTTATGCTAGAAGGAAAGATAACAATTGCTAGCTTTCTAATAGAAAAACTCTAGCCATGAAGGAAAGCTAGCAGTCGTTAGCTTTCCAATTGATAACATTGTCTGTGGTGATTGGTGGTTGCTAGATTATACCTTCAGCTTGCGCCATGTGCTCTATTTTGAAATAAACACATGGCACAAGATCAAGGAAAGCTAGCGACTGCTAGCTTTCCTCCTAGCATAAGCATTTCCTTCTAGGATAATAACACATACTTATGCTAGAAGGAAAGCTAGCAGTCGCTAGCTTTCCAATACAAAAATCCTGTCCATGGTGATTGGTGGTTGCTAGATTATACTTTGAGCTTGTGTCATGTGCTCTATTTTGAAATAAGAACATGGAAACAGATCAAAGAAAGATGGCGACTGCTAGCTTTCCTTGTAGCATAAGAATTTCCTTCTATCATAAACACACATGCTTATGCAAGAAGGAAAGCTAATAGTCGCTAGCTTTCCAATACAAAAACCCTGTCCATGGTGATTGGTGGTTGTTAGCTTATACCTTGAGCTTGTGCCATGTACTCTATTTTTAATGAATGCTACCTTTCCTTCTAGCAAATGCATTTCCTTTTAGCATGACACACATGCTTATGTTAGAAGGAAAGCTAGCAGTCGCTAGCTTTCCAATAGAAAAACCCTGGGCTTGGTGATTGGTGGTTGCTAGCTTATACTTTGAACTTGTATCATGTACTCTATTTTCAAATAAGCACATGGCACAAGATCAAGGAAAGCTAGCGACTGCTAGCTTTCCTTCTAGCATAAGCATTTCCTTCTAGGATAATAACACATACTTATGCTAGAAAGAAAGCAAGCAGTCGCTAGCTTTCCAATAGAAAAATCTTGTCCATGGTGATTGGTGGTTGCTAGCTTATACCTTGAGCTTGTGCCATGCACTCTATTTTCAAATAAGCACATGGCACAAGATCAAGGAAAGCTAGCGACTTCTAGCTTTCCTTCTAGCATAAGCATTTTCTTCTAGGATAAGAACACATATTTATGCTAGAAGGAAAGCTAACAGTCCAATAGAAAAATAATAAGAATCTCTTTAAGTTCACATTTCCTAAAGATTCATAATAGCCTATCCCATAGAGACCATCATTTAACTCATTAGATGAATAACTTTTGGACATGTCAACATGAGAATAAGGTTCATGGAAAGATTGTAAAGAAAGGATGCATAGTGGTTAGAATTTAAAGCTTGTCATTTATAAACACTTATAAACACTATGATTTGTATTGAATATGGAGCCCTCACCCACCTTCACTCCATGTTGTAAAAGATCTACTTTGTCTCCAATAGAAAATGTTGAACAAACATTTGCACCTGTACACCAAACATAACAAACTTAGTATTTTCTCAAAAAAACATTCAATAAACTATGAATAATTCTTAACACATGCTTTGGTATTTGATTTACCTATGGTGTGCCTCAAATCTGTAGTCCTCCATGGATGTGTGTCCCCTTCATCAACATATTCCACAATCAAATGCGGTTGAGTGACATCAATTATCAAAACCATAACATAGCCTGCAACAACCCTTCCTCGACCATAATAAGTTCCAACTTTTCTCCATTGTCAACTTTGGAGAAAATAGTGAATATTTAAATGATATAAAACGAAGCATAACCAGTATGAATCTCGAATTATTTCAGACATTCATTTAAATATAGAAGAAAAACATAATGGAAGATATAACAAAGGAAGTGAACATGCACATATAAAGATAAAGAAAAAACGGACTGTAAAGCTGATCAACACATGAATCTCTGGTCTCAAAAGATGGGTATTTTCACTGTATTGCTTTTATTTATCAAAAAATAGATCTCCAAACATACACTGTCTCTCAAAAAATTTCCAACCCCCTCAACAATGACTCTCATTGTTCTTATACAAAATTTGGAAGAAGCTTGACATTACTGCTTCTTTTAACTAATAACTGAAAATATTTTAACTTAAAATATAACTGTCTTTGAGCAATAGATAACTGTCTCCAAATAATATTACAAATTTAAAATAAAAGTATCTTTTGGCCACTTGGCAAAAATTTTGAATATCATCTTTTCGCCACTTGGCGAGAGTTTTGAAAGCCTCTATGAATGGACAGAATATCTTGTCCTTCCATATTTTTCCACATAAGTCCACTGGTCGGCCGCGGGTAATCATAGTTGGTCATTTCCTTCACCAAGACTCGCATTTCAACATGACCTGCATAAGAAACAGGAAGAAGGTTTCCACAGGTTGAGATTACCATATTTAAAATTTCAAAATCCTCTGATATTTTCTCCATTAAAATTTTCCCTGTAAGCATATGATCCAGCTGGTGGAACTTTCTGTGATCCATCCTTATATCAAACAGCAATCTCTTATAATCATTCAGAGGAATTAATTCATTTTTTTCATTCCAAAAAGCAGGGAACCCTTTGTTTACTAATTTTTCAAATTGCTTTTTGAACTTTACTACTTCTTCCCGCATTTCTCCAGCTTTAGCTTCAACATTCTCAACATGCGAGTATTTACCCAAGATCCTTCTGGCCCATGTGATGACTAAAATTTTGTTCGTTATATTCATGGCTATCAGGTCTGCTTCAGTTAGACTGTTTAAAAATGTTACTGCTTTCTGGGCTACGTCTTTTGGCTTTTTATTTAAGCTTTCCCTGACGGCTCTGCAACTTTCGAAGGCATCTTTGACCACCTTTTCTTTGACTCTTATGTAATCCAGATATGGTCTTAGTTTCTCAACTTCTTTTATAATTTGGTCCCACACCAGGTGTTTACAACCTTGCATAGCAGCTTGCCCTGTCACATGAGCTGCTAATCCTTTATTATTATTACTTAATTCCTGATTCTTTGTTTGCAAGGTTTTTATTTCTTTATTTTTGATTTCATTCTCTTCTGTCAGCTTCTGTATTTCAACCTTCAATTCTTTGATTTCATTTTCCCTTAAGCTTACCTGGGACATAGCCTGTAAAATATCATCTACTCCCGTTTTATCTTCCTGTGTGTCTGTTTGTACTTGTTGCTGACCACTTCCTGCTAATCTTTTCCTCGCTTCTGCCAACTGTTCTTCTAAAATGATTTTCTCTTTTTCCCACCGATCTTTTTCATCAGAAAGCTTTAACATTTTAGCAGTAACATCATTGACTTCATTAGATAATTCTTCTTTTTCTTTTTCCAATATTGTCAATTCTGCTCCTTGGATGAGTACAGTGTCTGGAATTTTTAATTTTCGTCTCAACATCTGGATCGTATCGTCTTTCTCTTTGAGCAGTTTGGTTGCTGCATCTCCTTCTTTATTTATCAAATCTGCTTGCAATTTTTTAATCTGTTGCTGTCGAGACTTATTCTCTGCCTTCTCTTGTCTCAATTGATTGTTCAATTTATCCACTGAACTTTTCAACTTGTCTGCTCTTAATATGGCTCCCAAATAGTCTAAATATATGACTTCTCCAGTTTGTCTATGCAATAAAATTTTATCCGGGGCATTTATTTTAGACAAATCTAAATTCATTTCTGAAATCTTATTTTTTGTGACAACTGAAAATTTCAAGGTATTTTCCCTGATATTTCTGCTAGTAAATAAGCTTACATCAGTATTAGATATACTTCTAACCTTCGGAAACAATTGACTGGTTTGTTTCGCGGACTCCTGTTTATTTCGACTATGCTCATCAAACACATCCATGATATTCTGGGGTCTATTTACATCACCCTCTACAGGGGTTTCTTCAATGTTGTACTCTTTAACTGTAACCTCTGGTATTTCTTTTTCAGCTGTTTTAGCCTCTTCTGAAATTGTTGTTAACTCTTGTGGTTCATTCATTTTCAATCTTTTTCCTCTTTCTGTTTCTTCATCTTCAATGATCATTATGTCCTGTATGGGTCTTTTAGATCCAACCAATGCACTATCTATTTCGCTTTCTGTCCCTGTTGTTGTGTCAATCAATGCCATTTCTTTGTCGGATGCATCCGGAATGATTTCTTCTTTATATTCTAGCCAATTGGCTCTGTCCGACATTCCTTCAACAATCTGATGGTTCAGGGCCTTGATACGATGCTCCGTTCTTCGTTTTGATATGATGTTTAACGGTTCATACTCCATAGCCGTATCTGACTCAAAATTCATATCCTTCAACAACTTCTCTATATACACTACAACATTCTTATTCTTTACTGTGAACGGACCAAATGTGAATGGGTATTTAATGTCTGTAGCTTGTCTGTGAACCAAAAAATTGTTATCTTCCAAAATCAACTTTTGTCTTAAGAATTCCAAGGCAAAAACCCTTAAAGTAAGAAAAGCTGGTAACACATAGGGTTTATGTCTGAACCCATATAATCTGATTACTGTACTGTCTTTCGACAAAAACCAATCTCCTGTTGCGTATTCTGTACTCAATTGCATGGATGCCTGCATTTCCGGTAGTACTCTAGGCAGATTTTTTCCAAAAATCATTCTATAAATCTCTGAAAGCATGTAATTGGTGTAATTGAACATGTTATTTTCTAGTAAAGTCGTGAAAATGATTTCTGGGAATTGCAACTCGTCTTGACTGGCTGTCATAATCATTTTCATCAAAAAGGCCTGAAACCTGAAATGTCTGAGAGTGGGAAAATTGACCATCTGGTCATGAATCTTTTCTATTAAAAATGCTTCAAAATTAAGTCGAGGGATTTGATTTTCACCAATCCCTGACTGGACTGTACTCATTTTGTACAATAAACTCAATTGAAACTCGGTTACATACAAATCCGTATCCAAACCTAGAACTACGGCCAATAATGTCAAAACTAACTGGGTATTTTCATTAAAAAGATTGATATCTATAGGGTATGGGACCTCCGAAATGCTGGTCTCTGGCTTGAGACACGATGACAAAAACATTTCCCTATCATTTTGAGAAACATGATGATAATTTTCAATAACGGAGACTTCAGAGAAAACCTCAGGGTCAAGGGTTTGGGAACAATCTACTTCTAGGGCTTTAATTAACTCTGCTAGCTTTAATTCGCAAATGACTTGGGTTTTTTGGCTGTTTAGAATGACTTTCTCTTCCCGGGAGTAATTTTCGACACACCATGATACGAATTCTGGGAAAGAAGGGATTTGGTCGGGGCAAAAGGCTATCAAAGACGACTGGTGAACTCTGTGGGGGTCTGTCCCTTCCTTTAACAATTCACACAACCTAATTTTTATATCAGATATTGGAAACCTAATTAGGGTATCGTAGACGTCTTCGTCTCTATCCTCTAGGGCTTCTTTTGATTTAAAAACGTCTATATCGGGCACAGTCTCCATTTAAACGTTTCTTTAAACAAAATTCTGTTTAAAAAAGTAGGACAGGTAACCCGACCCTACCTGTATGTACCTGCCTTTCGCCTTCTATTGCAATCGCAAACCTCCACCAGTCTTCAGAGCTCTTCTGGATAGTGACACATGTAGAATTCCGTTATGTGGAGCCCCTTTTGTTTTATATAAGACTTTTGAATTAACTTCCCTGCACCTTTATGAATGCGGTTCATATCTGACCATTGATCTCGAGACTTTGTTTTGGACCGTCAGATCTCGCCTCCCTTTATTCCATCTGGTGGTATCCGCGATCAAAAAGATGTTTTCTTTTCCGGTTTATTCTCTGCACGGATCAGCCACCTGCTGACACCTGTTCGGGTGGTTTATTCTCCGCGACCGCTCTTCCTCATATCCAGTGTGCACCTTCCTAGATGCGGATGAAACAATGGCCGTTGATTTGACTAAGGTTTATATCGGCCCTCCGATTGCTACAAAGTATACGCCATGTGATATGACCCCGCCACGCTTGCTCTATCTGCCACGTATCAGGTCCCACCCTGCCACGTGTACCGACCCCACCGCGCTTCCATATTTGGTGGTTCCGCCTGGCGCTATGGTGGTTTCCTTTACCGCTATATTACATATGCGGAAGGATGAGGTTTGGACACGTGTCCCGGCGGTATTGAGTCTGCTACCACCCACATCTATTTGCCGCCGATCACTTTGGCGATGCGGGAAGCAATATCGGCCGTTGATCGGGATTGTTGACATCTCCGCCACCGAAACTTGATCGGGGTTTAATCTTTTCACAAATTTGCTTTCGGACTTTGCATAAGTGGGTTTTTTCCTCTTGTTTTTGAATTGTCAACCTTTTCTTCAACCTCCTTTGTGATAATTTCTTCCTTTTTTGGACATTTTAGCAAACTTTTTGGATTTAGTCATTCTCAAACCTTAGTGTCAACACATAGAATGCCAATCTTTTCTCTTTACATGAGAATTAGCACCCATCTGCATTTCATAGTTCAATACATCTTCCATCCTCTCAAATTCCTGGTGTATTTTCTCTATATCTAAAAAAATTGGATTTCTCTTTTATGATGGTCTACCTCTATACCAAGCCGGTAGATGTTGCAAGTTTGTTGAATTGTAGCAACAATGGAATGCAAATTGTAATTAATCTATACCTTAGTCTAATTAATTTTTGTCCAATAATTATGCTTTGATCATTACACCACTCTCAACTTTTGTACCTAGTTTTGGCATTTCAAACTCCAAGCATTCCAATCTCCAACTAAGTATGACATGTCAGTTTCCTCGGTATGCACTTGTCACATTGTCGTAAATGTTATCAGGACTTCAAACCTCATTACTTGTTCAAGGTAGTGGGTGAATTAAAATTGGCATCTTGCCTCTCCCTGTTCATTCTTCCGTTGTGGAAGCCCATCCCCAGCATTTGCTTCTCAACCAAACATCTCACCCTTCTGCAGCGAGACCCCTGCATCTGCTGCTCGAGCAGGTTCTATTCTACTCCATGTTCTGTTCTACTTTTGTTTTATAGTTGCATAGCATTTCCAATGCAAGGCAAACAACTACAAGTTACACACCAAATTGGCGATCAATCCTAAATCTCTCTATAAACTTAATAGGTAGGACTAAACTATTATGACCCGACACTAAAATTTTCCATCTAGTTCGATTGATCCATAATGTAACATCCGGAGGGATCTCATGGTCAGTGAACCATAGATTTTAAATGGCTAATGTCCCATATATTTTAAACAGTTAATGTCGCATAGGTTTTATATGGGATTTCCATGAGAGGAAATAAAAATATTCTACTCTAAATGCCATCTTTTTGCAACTTATAATGTGTTAAACCATATCTTTATGGTTAATGCCTCATAGATTTAAAATCATATCTCAATAGATATCAGTGATTTTACTATCCCCTTCTAAATATATTTTGACCATTAAATAATTGAAAAGAGAGATAAATTAATATTAAGTTAATTTTAAAATTACAGTCAAGTTAAGCATCAAATCAATTGGATATATAAAATTATATACATCAAAACCTTCAACTTAAGAAATGTGATTTTCTTTACAATCTTTCATTAAATGGATATTTCCTACCAATTTCATTGAATTTAGGATAGTTTTGGAATGCCCTAAAATAAAGTGGAGAGGGTTTTATGGGGAAAGGAAATTATTAAAAGAAATTTGAAAAACTAAAATGCAAGATAAGCACCAATTCTCATATTTCATAATATTAAGAATCACTTTCAAGTGAGGATAGATGGAAGTGGATACATTATGGAAGTTATCTTAATGTAGACAAGTAAGCAATGTGCTATATCCTCTAATGAATGATCTTATGAAGTGGAAGAACCATATAAACTGAAAAAGGCCATCAATAACACTAATCACTAGACTTTGTAATATTTGTAGGTTCATATTGACCTTCAACAATTAAGACACTAGAAATGGATGGGATGTTTGCAAAACTTTATCTCATAATCATTTATAAAAATGGAAATATAACACATAGGAAGACATCCTATTGATTCTATGTGCATTGAAGATCATATCTTTAGCTAATTTGGTGCACATGGATCCTTTCACTCATGATTCATACAAAGAGGAAAGAACATAAGATTACAATTTCATGAAGATATTTCATGGATACAAGGCCAAAGTCATGAAGAATCAATTAAAGTGACAGCAAGATTTAGTATCATCTCCAAGATGCATTTCTCAACAAGATATATAAGTGTTATACACCTATATAGGTGAGAGGAAAAAACTAATAACAGAGGCCCATAACTCTGATGTTGGAGGCCATTTTGGTTTTGAGAAAACAAATAATAACTTGTAGATATGTGTCTTGTGCCAAATTCAGGAAGATGTAGATTGGTTCATTAGAGGATGCATACGCCATTGCACTAGTAAGACCAACAATGGGAAGGAAGGTTTATATCAACATATACATATAAGTACTAGACCATGGGAGAACAATGCATTTTGTGGGAGGTTTTTCAAGAAGCATGTTACGGATTTTGTAAATAAAATAGCTTAATAAAATAGTGTATAAACCAATGTACACCAAATATGAGAGTGAAACATAAATCCTAAAGTTATAATAGAGATGAATTAAATAATAAATCCTTATATTTATTCTCCATTATTTCTGGATTCATTGTGTTAAGGAGGGGTTTATCGATGTTTCATACCTACGATACGCAATCCATATTCTTACCTATCATGAAGATGGACTACATATCATAGGTCCGAAACGTCGATAAACCCCTCCTTAACACAATGAATCCAAAAATCATGGAGAATAAACGAGCACACTGTGAAATCCTGAGAGAGAAAAATCATTATATTCATTAAGAGAATCCTTAATTATAATGATTGTAACTACATCTCTCTATATAATATTCCCTATCTCTCCATATAATATCCCCAATTGTACTTGTGGGTCCCCTATTAGGGTTATCCCTATTAAATATTCATGTAACCACATTACCTATATATTCAACCCCATATATACATCCCATGGAGTTATAACATATCACCCCATAAAAAGGATTTGTCATCAAATGTTTGTAGCTAAGGCTTTTATATGTGATGAAACCTAATAATAGTAATGGTTATTTATATTTGTTCTCTCTTGCTACTACTATTGATTATCCATCCATCTATATTTAATTTTTTTTTGTCAATTCTTCATGGCTTCCTTTCCTTTGATTGCATGTGCATTATTATAGCTTCTCCAATTTGTTATAGTTTTTGTTCTTTGATAACATCACATTAAATAATGGTCCCTTTTTGCCTCATTATATGAACCATTGATTATTTCATTTTCATCCTTTGTAATGTTGACACTTATTGTATTTTTTCCGATATTTCATTGTAAAGAGGTATCAATATGGTTCCACCATTAATGGTGCTTCGTAAATTTTGATGCCCTTATCACCCCCTCTCCTTTTTGGTACAATGACATGCTCCAACTATTATAATTATTGACCTTCAATTGCTTCTACTTTTGAGATAATAAGATCATATTTTTCCTTCATATTCTGAAGATGATGTTCAAATTCAACAATTATTTTATGGTGACCTTCTTATACCTTCTCATCCTTCTCCTTTTGTACTAAATGGTTGATGTTATCCATCATTCTATCCTTCTTCGATTATAAATTGAACTTTTAATTTGACATATATTCAAAATTTAGGGTTTCTTCAACCTTCTTGCCAACATAATATTCAAGTGTTTAGGTAGTTTATTCATCTATAATCTTTCAAAATACTAACTAATGACATAGACCATATCCTTAGTCATATTATATGATTCCTAAGAGTGATCTCCCCGCAAAGTGATATTCTTAGCACATACTATAGCAATGTAAGATAATCGAAGAGTTTATGGAAGCATGGGTATAGGCGAAAATAAGGGACTTCCTATATACCCAAAGGTACATGGAAGATTAAATCTCTAAGCATATTTTATGTAATGTGGTACTAATTGCTAGATACCAACATAAGTTCACTAGGGAGCCCAACCAAGTGACTCAAATTTCCTACATGTATGTTTCCTAGTACTGTTTTTTTCCTAGTAAATATCATATATTTGTGTTTAAAGATGCTTGAACATGTTTCTAGCTTTAAAAAATATGTAAAAATTGGACATGTGCTAGCATTGGAAATGTAACAACCCAAACAAAAGGAATGCAGAAATTTTAAAACTTTTATTTCCTTTTCTTCAACAGGAGTTTGGCATAGGAGACAAGGGTGACAACTAAACCCTTAAAGTACATATGGACTCTAAGATTCAACAAGAAAATGTGAGAGGCAGGCGTCGAGCAGAAAAGAGTTGTCACATAAATGAGCGATCGCTCAAGGGAGTTAACCAAACTGTTTTTCTCCGCTAGGGTCAACCTTCAAATATTATGAAGATTATTATGAAGATTCTACCACAAGATCTACGATCGAGAACCGAGGGGGTATTAATTCCCAACTATATCGCACCATCACCATAATATGTGAAAATCCTCACAGCAGATCTAAGAGATGATGTATCTCACAAGAGAATAATTATGATTAAGCAAGAAAATAGAAGAAGAGTGATACATGCAGTATAATGAGCAACAGAATAATATGGTACAGTAGAACTCAGATAGAAGGAATAATACTTCGGTCATACTAAATTATTAATCACAAATGGACATATAAATAATACAATGCATGAGGAATTCGAATGCCTAAGGTGGCAATTCGAATTAGCCTTCATGGAGTGATCAAAGGATCACTGGAGTGTCATCGGAGCACAACTAGGTGTCCTCATGATCATCGGAGCGCAACTGGAAGTCTTCATCATCATCAGTGGAGTCATCAATGCTCAAGTAACTGTCAACCATCAGTCAAACTAACTCTGGTAGGTGTAACTGAGTGTAACTCAATGTAACTGAGTGTAACTGAGTGTAACTGAATGTAACTGAATGTAACTGAGTGTAACTCAATGTAACTGAGTGTAACTGAATGTAACTGAGTGTAACTGACTGCAACTGAGTGTAACTGAGTGTAACTAAGTGTAACTGAGTGTAACTGACTGTAACTGAGTGTAACTGAGTGACAACTGGACTGGTAGGTGAAGGAGGGCGAGTTGCTCCCTAAAATCAAGGAAGAAGGGCGCATTAAGCAACTGGAGGGCTAAAACTGAATAGTGAGAAGCTCCTGGGGGCTGGCTAACTGAGGGCTAGGTGCTGGACTGATGACTAGGATGCATGCATGCAAACCCTAGAATGCATGCAAACCCTAAAAGGTGCATGCATGACTGAAAATGTAAATGATCAAAATACTGGTGGGACTAGGATGGAGTATAGGAATATCCTAACATAATAGACTGATTGTTTTCTGCCCAAAACACATCACTTAACTGCTGCATCACAACCCAAAAATAATGGGCGGATCTCACAAGGAAGAACATGAAAACGCCGAGTTGACAAGTAGGGAAACATTCCAAAAAGTTATTGAGGGTTCTTGTCTTTCACTTAACAGTAAGTTCACGAAATTTAACAGTTATTTGCAGACCATGACCATCTGCACATCGCATGCACTCCACAAACGTATTACACAGGCCTTAATACCACAATTCACTTGGTACTTAACACACAATCACTTCAAATATATAAAATAATCGACTTAACCCTCCAACCTTTAAATCGAGGTCCCTGACACATTTCACAATCTTTTGATAGATCGGTCTAGGGCTCGCTTCCTACATTTCACATACTTAGTTTCTTGAATATACAGACAGGGAGGCGAACGAAAGGATTGAACACAGATAACAATTCTTGATTGTAACCATATCCGAGAGCATTAACATGATCATACACAAAGAATTACACTGAATAATAAAATTTGAATGAATTCATGTGCTAGCTAGAGTTAATATATAAGGGAAAGCAGGATGGCAAAGTGCGCAGGTATTTCCCATGAGATGTTGCAGTTGTTTCTATGAACATTCCACGCACTAAACCCGACTAGACCAGAAATTGGATAGTATTTGGTTTAGGGACTGAAATTTTGTTAAGAAAATGCCAGAGAATTTGATGAGACAAGAATGCCTTGTAGCACTAGGAGATAGGATGACATGGCAGAGAGATGTACCTGGAACTAATGTGGTGCTGTCAGGATGATTCATGGAGATGGATGAAACACCGAATGAAATGCTGCTGGCCACCCACGCTCGTGAAGGTTATTTCGGCCTGCCAACTCCTGTAAAAAATTCATTACACATATCTTGAGAGCTGGAGATACCAACAGAAGCAATTTATGGAAATAACAACAAATAATGCATACGCTGAGGCTATTTAGTTTATATACCAGTTGGTGCAAGGAGGAAATGTGCCATAAGCAGGCATAGACTGGATCTCGTAGTTGAGCATGTGCCTTGTAGGATGTGTGACAACTGTTTGGCAGCGCTAGATTATGAGAATATATAGCAAATATTTCCAGACAATGCTCGCCCCAAAAATCTTATGAACTGTTGCAAAATGCTCACCGCCTTCATCATAGCCTTAGTATGGAGAGAACAGCATCCTTTCACCCATTTCCTTCTAGGAAACTTGCAAGCCCTGAAGGCGCTCCTCCAATGCACAAGATTTGAACTACTGAGTCCCAACGGTGAGTTTTCTGAGGTATCCTTGATGGATCTTCTGCCATGGCGAAGAATGGAGGAAATTGGTGAGGAACCGTCCTTTGGTAACTTTCGTGGAGCGCGGGCATTTGAGATTTGAAATTCAAATTCTCTTTTTTGAACACCGTGTCTGAACATTGAAGGGACAAGATATATATATTATGCATTATATGCATGGACTTGGTATATGACATACATTAGATTCTTAATAAATTTGTGGTCAAAATAGGTTATTTTGATATAAGATTATTTTATTTTTTATATATTTATTTCTTCTTCAAATATAGGATCAAAATAAGATTGAGTTACAAATTTTTTAATTGAACTAGCTCAGACTTTAGAGTGCTAACAATATATTAAATGAACTAAATCTGTGAAGTTGGTTATTATTACAGCAAACTAAAGAGTTGATGGGCATAATTCTATGAAATCATATTTATGCAGACTAAGTACAATGCTTTGAAAGATATAAGTTGAAAATAGAAAAGCACTACAAACATAAAAGTTGAAACAATTTTAGAGGGCATACAAAACCAAATTATAATAAGGGAATTTCTCTACTCATTTTCATTACTCAAACATAACAATATATATACACATTTACAACATTTGCCTTACCACTATGTTTGAGGTCCATGGTAGACTCTCTCAATTGCCATGTCTCAAGACCATCTAGCTAACCCCTCTCAAATGACTACTCGTGGTGCAGCTTCCCCTACGCTTCATCCATCTTCAACTACTCTTTAAATTCCATATGACTACTTCAGCACATCTTTGTCGCTTCAACTTCGACATTGATATTTCATCTTCCCTTAGTGCACTTCATATGTCATGCACAGTTACCCCATGCTCATCATGTGCACTCATTGTCATGCACATTTTTGCTCACATGCACTTGACTCATAGTTGGAATAACTAACTTGCATCCTCCTTGGATGCACATTCCACTTGAGCACACCCCTCAAAGTATCGCATGTTTTTTTTTGTTAATCCATGCATGATCGACATTATGTTATTTTCTCTTGCCGTACCACATTATATCTTCTATGTTTTCTTTTGTATCAAACTTGCTTGTGTAACACTAGCATGTACCAAGTACTGGTACATGCTAAGTACTGTACTTCCTTGAAGCCTGTACCAAGTCGCTTAAGTAGTCCTAGTCCCCTTGTTGTTACAACTATGTTTGAAATTCATGCAGGCAAGCATTCTTTGACATTGGTGTTCATGGAAACAAAAAAGGGATCTGATTCATTGGAATACTGGTTGTGTTCCAATAGGTTTCCACTGTTCCAGCAACCAGTATTCATGGAGACAGAAGCCAAAGGAGCGTGAGAAAACGACTTCAAGCATACAGCTATTGACTCATCAACCGTGCGAGCTCCATCGACCATTCAACCAATGTTACATAACGATGTGCGGGCTCCATCGACCATTCAACCAATGTTACATAACAATGTGCGGGCTTCATCGACCATTCAACCAAAAGTTGTTTGATAGTGCACAGAGTCACATTGTATCGTTTTGTGCGGGCTAACGGTTATGATTGGAGACTAGTCCTTGGAGGGTGCACAAAATGGTACGTTGTGCAGCCCCTCCGCAATGCCAAGAGTCAAGACCATGATCTGTGCACAAAACTAAACTTGTTGTCCCATGTGCAAGCTCGACTCTACATGCGACGATACACATTTGATGGTTGCACCATGGTATTGCGGGCTCATCATATACACATTGGCCAGTGCAAAGGCGATTTGTGCGAGCTCACCATCATAATATGTGACTGGTCTTAAGAGGGTGCACAAACTTTGCTTCGTACTTTGTGCAAGCTCTCGTCACATGATGTTGCAAATAAGATTGGACGCACAAAACGTATGATATACCATATGATATAACCCATGTAACATTTCATCGTTTTTCACCGCTTTTCATATGCCATTTCCGATATGTTACATGGGTGTATAAAGCTATTTTTCCAAAATTATTTTTCCAAGGACGCTTCTTCGAAAAAACTAAGTCTTTTCTTATTTTTCTTTTAGGTTCACTCTTTGGATGGTTTAGGCGTGAAACAAACTGAGGGTTTTCATCAAGTGGAATTTAAGCTTATGGAATCAGAGATAGTTTTCTCACTCATATTTTGTCAAACTTTTCAAGGATGAATTGCTTGTACAGAAAGAATAAGCAGTAAGAGCAGGGGGGTTTACTATATCCAAGTGTATGGCATGATAATAAAAAAACCTGTAAAGGAGAAATATTAGACATGGTATGATAAAACATACCTTATAAGGACTCCGTCCAAATTGTAGTTGTATAGACATCATTAAAGAGTAACAACACTTGGATCAGTGGCCTTTAGCTCAAAATTTCAGGTGGGGCCCCACATCACATAACTTGGGGAGTTGTTGAGGGATCAATAGATTATTACATACACCAAAGGAGAAGCTCGAACTAGGCATAAAATTACTTGTGGAAGGTATTCCAAGACTAGGAAAACGTAGGGTTGGAATGTGTTTGCTAATAGATGGCATTATGAATGAAGAGACATTGGGAACATGTGGCATATGGGTAGAAGAAATGATTTTGATAACTAAATATACATAAGAAGCATTCATGTTTCCTCAAAAGATACTAGGTGTAGTGGAAGTACATCCCATGCTTGTTAGATTAACCATAATTTGGTTCTAGACATATTATGTTGTACATTTTGAACAAATTTAAAGGGATCTATGGGAAAAGGTACATCTAGTTGTATCAAGACATGATCGTCAGGTTGGGTCAAGGGAGGATTATAATGGGTCAGTGTCTAAATGTCAATAACTTCAATTTTAGGTGTCCCTAAATATTCGGTTAAGTTTGTATTTGTATCAGGTGGATACACAGTATGAGCAGGTGGATCATGTATGATGATATGTATCAGGTAGATACTTGGTATGCATCAGGTAGATGCATTGTATGAATTGTGAAGTATGTTGAACTTGTGATATTCATTGACATTGATTGGTATATTGAATTATGCCTTTTATATTACTTATTTGTCTTTATTATCCATTGTTGACTCCATGCAAGGCACTAATATTATCCATAATGATTGTAGAATGGTATTTCCAGGTGTGTTGGTGCTTACAGGTGTTATTCCTCCATTAGG
Source organism: Larix kaempferi (assembly GCA_027924585.1). NCBI lineage: Eukaryota > Viridiplantae > Streptophyta > Pinopsida > Pinales > Pinaceae > Larix > Larix kaempferi. Next base: position 15,498,924 of record BSBM01000757.1, on the reverse strand, counting down.
GACTCTCCCATGGGTTTAGGACTTAACCAAAGAAGATGAGGAGTTAGGTTATGGTGACATTGGACCTATGTCCTCCCCACTTACTGTAACTAGCCCCTTGGTCCACACAGCCTAGGTGTTCTAGGGATGATAGTTTGTATAATAACAGGGAGGAGGAGAGGGGTTAAAGAGAGAGAGGGAGAGAGTGTGGGAGTTATAAAGGAGGGGGGTTAAAGATAATCGGAGAGAGAGATGGGGTTAGAGAGAGAGTGGGGGGGGTGGGGTAGAGAGGTGGTTTGTTATGTAAAAGGGGATAGAAAGGGGGATGAGAGGGAGGGAGGTAGCATGGGAGGTATAGATTAGCAAAGGGATAGATCTAATGAGTATGGTGGGAAGTATGGAGGAGGGGATTTTTGGAGGGATCGTGAGGTTAAACCGGGCATCTAGCCCCCATATCCATTCATTAAATAAGCATTCAAATGAAAATGAAAATATATATATACAAGTATATGTTTATACAATGGAAACACAACGGAAGTTAACTAAATGCTGTTGATATCTATCATACATTCAAGACTCTATAACAGCCAATTAAAGACCTTTGCAGATTTATAAAAGATCATATGGAATTGCATAAACTCGTAAAAACACAGCGGAAGTAAATTCATTTACACCATCACCCTACATTCAGATATCCATCAATTAAATCTTTGCAAGAATATACAGGAGAATACTTATCTCAATAAGGCAGTCCCAAGCAACTGGCTATGCAACTGCAACGTTCCACCCAACCATAGGCCAGTGTGCTCCTCAATCTCTCAGCACCACTGCCACCCCTGAGCTGGGCATGATCTCTACAAGGAACCAAGGAACAGCAGACTCACACATAGCCAAGCATACACCAAGATGAGCCAAGCCAATCTGCAATTGGGTTTATCAGGCTACTAGGACATGGGAGGGAAGATTTGCTAAGCTAGTGAGCTCCAACACAGAGCCAGGGATAACCTTGCAAGATCTATCTAGCTTGGCACCCACAATACCTACACACCCAACACAAGGAAGTATTCTCTTCACTGCTGTACAGTCCCTCAAGCCATACGTAGTAGATCGACGATGTGATAATTTGCCATAACATTCTCCAATGATTGTTTATGTTTAGATATATGCAAATGCCTAAAGTACTCAAATGCATTTCTAAGTAATGCTCTAGGTGCAAACTTATATGTTTTTATGCAGTTAAGTTTAACAAGCATTTTCACTAGGAGCAAGCGGATCAGTGCTTATCTGCTCAAGCGTGGTATTCCGTCAGAAGTCGACATCGTCGTCGCTCTCCCTGTGTGTGAGTTACCCGTACTCTACGACCCTTCATATTCCTTTGTGTGTCCGTCAGTGAACCGTTTCACCTGTCGCTACACACATTTCTCACAAACGTAAATTAGTAGCAATGTCCTCAATAATCACAATTTGATTTATAAATCTGTTGCTTCATTAAGCATCTATAGTTTACTCAATCGTTACTCATTCGTCTAATCACATAATCAATTGCACAACTAGTCGTTAAGCACCATTCATATGTACAGTTTTCATATCAAAGTTAATTGTTAAACAACATGAAACCGTCCATTCACAATAACTACCCAAATGCACATATATCAATCAATCGTAATCATAAAAATACTCAAAATAAAATCATAGGGTTATTTTATTAATGTTTCAAACAGTCAGGTCACTCAGCAGGTGCCCTCAATGTCTACAGTAGTCTAGGGGCACTACATACACCCCTACTTATTTAGAACTTCGTCCCGAAGTTCAGAATAAATGTGGAAATCTATGTTGCATCTCAGCTGCGTCCTCCCAAGTCGCACAGCTAGGACTATAAATGTCCCACTACACTTGACTTGATCAATCCGTGCTAATCATTAAGCAAGATGTAATCAATCAATTATCCCACCCCACACAATATAATTTAATTCCTTAATTCATTTATCAATTATTATCGTCATTCACATCTTCAGGTTTTCCTCAATCATTTAAGACATAACAAGGCTCAAGAGACCACCATATCGAAGTTGTTCAGCCGGGTCACTTGACAGGTGCCCTTAAGGTCCACAGTCATTCTAGGGGCATTACATACACCCCCTCTTAAATAGAACTTCATCCTGAAGTTAATTTTTGTTCTTGTACTTTCGACACTAAACTTTATCTTAATTTCCTATTATCATCTTCTTTCCATTCCCTTCTATTTTTCTCCAACAATCATGGCCATATTAAGCACAAGTGGTTCTAATCATTATTATTATTATTTTTTTTTCCAACATGGTTCCAATACATTCTCAGGAACTCAATCATAATTGTGTATAATATCAATTCGATAGTACATTCAATAACTGTCGGTCCCAACTAGATTTTCGATATCACTTATTCTTGTCATTAGTATCATCATGTTCAGCTCCATGAGCTTATCATGTATTTTCCTTATCTCTTCGTTTATGTTATCATAGGACCACTTCGACAGATTCATCAAGTCGCACAAAGTGTCTTCTTAACCCCATCAAGTTCCATCTCGAGGGCTAGTTGTCATTTTATCATGTTTGATTATGACCTAAGGTTAGCTTCATTGCGTTCTATTTATTATGCTAATCGTCTCCATACTTCTTTTTACGAAACATTGCCTTCATTTGACCATTTCGATACCATGGTTAAATTTCAAGTTCGTAGTCATGAGTTTTCATAAATGGTTTTGTCGTAATGCAAAATGCATGTCGTTGAGTTCAGCTCATCATACCAATCACATTGATATCTCGTTTTCAAATTTTAAGTTGGTTTCTCTTCCTCGACAATCCGTCAAAGTCTCGTCAATCTGAGCATCTTGGTGTCTTATCATTTAAAATTGATCAATTTTTCGTCATTTAGCAAATCCACCGATTATATCCGTCCACTTGTTTTCTCATCATGGCTATGTAGAAAAAGGTTTAAAATATCGTTGGTCTTTGTTCCAAGTTTCTCCGAGTAGATTTTTCTTAAAATACAATTTTACGTTATTGATACCATCTCTATTCGACAATTTAATGCTCGTAGTTAGTGAATGATTTTTTTTTTCTTCTTCTTCTTCTTTTTTTTTTTTTTATACTATAAGTGTCTACTCCTAAGTTATAGTTCTTTGGCTTTCCAAAGCATTTGTTCTGGAACAATTATTCCATATGTGAATTGGCAAGGATCTCTATCATAGTTGAAATATATCTTAAATAAGTAACACTTGCAAACGGAAACCCTAAGGGTACAATTTGACAAAAAGGAAGGCTATGTCTTTAATCTTACAACCTACAATCCCCTAAGTGAACTGTGAAATATAGGCATGTGTTAACTTTTCATCTAGTTCATTTTATAACATCAAGAAATATCATAACAGTATCTTATCTTTCAACCAGTTCATATTATCATATAAACGTAGTATAAATATAATAATACATTAGCCTTTCATAGTATCCCATAAAATAATTATGAACTATAAACAAGGCATTAACCTTTCCTTTACATCTTGCTATCCCATTAACGAAATATGAAATATGGTGATGCATTATCCTAAATTTACCTAATTCATTTCATCACATAAACGTAATATAAAATATAATATAATAATACATTTAACTTTTCAAATTACATAAGAAAGTACAAAATATAGACAAAATATTAATCTTTCTTCTACTTCCAGTTATCCCCCCCAAAAAATGTAATATCACACTACTTTATACTATCATGCACAAATAAAAATATTACAATATATTTCAACTAAATCTTATAATTATAATAAGGTATTATAAAATATAATAATACATTAACTTTTCATCCATGCCATAAAGAAATATGAAATAAGAACATGCCATAAAGGAATATGAATTAAGAACATACCATACATTATCATCCATTTCATGTCATTGCATAAATGAGAAATATTGCAATATCATTCAACTAGTTTTTATAATTATAATAATGTATTATAATTATTGACGTAGTACCACACGAAGCGCCATACAGTCCCATCAAAAACGTGCAGCTTGATCATGAGCCAGCTGCAGCCATATCCTGGAGATCTCATCGTACACAGTCTCGCTCCCGCCATATTCTCAAGGTTCAACGCCCACCTACCTGCATTCAACTCCCATCTACCTGCATTCAAGGCAATGCAGTCCATTGCAAAATGCCAAGAGACCCGGTCCTCATTCTCGTCCTGCAAATTCCTATAGCTGGAGCTGCTGAAACATTGTTCTTGTCCTCTGCAAATTAGAACCTGAATCCTATTGCGAGCAGCTGGAGCGGCTGAATCGTCCTCCTGTAAATTAGAACTTCAGGTACTCCTCGTCCTACAAATTCCTATCATTCTCGTCCATTTAGTTTAGTATCTGGATTTTGTACAAGGCCCATGGGGTATGGGTATTTTTGTGCCTTCTTCAAGTTATAAGAGGTTGCATATTTCAGTTACTGGAGATATCTGCGAGTCTGTTGTATGCTTGAAAATCTTGATCTGAACATTCCCATATAAATTTCGTAGCAACGTTTAAATTTGTAGTTTGTATGTTCTTATTTCAAACTTTATCAGTTTTTAGAGGTTTGTACTGGTTCTTATACTTTGTAGTGCAACTTATACCGTAGCATGGATTTATATTTAGTGTACCTGACTATTGCTCAAGGGACGCTCCCTCGAGTCACTCATCCTAGTACTTTTGTTTAAAGCACTTCCCAGCACAGTCTTTGCAAGGTCGGAAAGCCCCCCTGGAACAGATGGAAAAACCTTTTGAAGGTCTAATTTAGGCGCTTCACAGTAGCGAAAACACTCCAGCTCTCCATAGGAATCAGAAAGACGCTTCAGGTCAGAGTGCAAAGCATACCCTAACTTCAAAATGCTAGTTGAATGAAATACAACTTTAAGGCACAAGTCCCGTGCACCTGGTTCTTTGTTAAATAAATTCACCATCTCAAATATAAAAACCTTTTTTGCAGTAGCAATCTCTGATATTGAAACCTACAGAATTGAAGGTAATTCAAGGTTCCAAAAAAATAAAAGACAAATCATCCTTGGTTAATCGAGACGATGGAAGGGATGATTTTCCATAACTTGATTGCAATTATCTTTTTGAGGATCTTGTATTAAACGTTGTAGAGGGAGATGGGCCTAAATCTATCTACAGATGTCTATATTAACGTCGTTTTCCATGAAACCGTTTTCCTGTATCGCCCATTTGAATTTTGAATTTTGAAATTTTTTGTTCCGCCTTACTACCAGATACAAGTGACATTGCCGCTTCCCGCCCTCGTTTGAGTTCGAACATATTCATAGATAGGAGCACACAATATTTTTTTGTCACTGGCATGGAGTTTAATTCACAACCATGGCTGACCTAAAGCCTATAAAAGCCTATTTGTATGGATGAGCTGCTTACTATCTTATGAAAATCTGCCTCCTCAAATGATGATGAGAAGCCCAAATTGAGAGTAAGAGGTTATATAATTCTCTTTGTGGAGACTTTTGTAGGGGATTTCTCCCTACTTCATGTCTAAATAATGACACTGATATTACTATTTGCATTTTACACCACTGTCATTACGATTTGCATTTACACCTCTCTCACTCTGCTGTCGTGACTATGCAAATTTAGGTAGTTACCATCCGACTCAATTTTCCAGCATGATGAATCTTTACCGCCAACCTTTACAGGTTTTGTAAATGGGAGTAAAATGGTACTAGTGTAGTGTTCTTCCGTAAAAATATATTAAGAAAGGGTTCACTCAGGTGTAGAACTATAGACTTTTGATTATTCTGCCAACTCAATGCAAGTTTTGGTTACAACTCTTTTGACATTAACATGGTTGGAAACTTTTAATGTCAAAAATAAAAATGTATTTTATTTTTAGATAATTTATTTTTTATTTATCAAATTAAAAAAATGTAGATGTTATAAATTGTGAAAACTTCAATTTTATAATACCATGAATCTGGGTTTTTGACAAATGGTACTGACATGATAACATGATAGTAATTTCACAATTGCATTTAATATAGGCCGTTATTAGGTTTTCTTAATATAGGCCGTTATTAGGTTTTCATATTAAGCATAACCTCTTCTCAATTGAAATATATACTTATTGTTGTGCTCCAAACTAACTTTATATGAGTCGATTGAATTGTAAAAGTTTGTAACTTCATATGAGTAGGCTGATTTGTAAAAGAAATATATACTTATTCTTGTGTTCCAAACTAACGGCATATGACTGGGTTGAATTGTAAAAGTTTGTAACTCCATATGAGTAGGCTGAATTGTAAAAGTTTGTAACTCCATCTGAAAGTGTCTATTGTTTGGATTTTTTTAGTATTTTTTAAATTATTAATGATATTTTAATGGAATTTAATATTTATGTTAATTACTTTTAAACCATTCACATTATCACATTATCATTGATGTTTATCTTAATTAAAAAAAAATTATCTAAATTATCAAAACATTTTATGATTTTGGTTTGGATTGTTTATTTTATGCGATTGTTTAAAAAATAAATATTTGTCATTAGAATTATCAAAATATTTTATGATTATGTTTTTGAAAAAACATTTAATGATTTTGTTGATTTGAATTACATTACATCATTTAATGATTTTGTTTTTCCACTACCCTTGATCAATGCATTCATTGCATTATATCATCTCAATTATTGGCATGGAAGTGTTCCCCTTGTCATCCATAAGCAAATGGAATAGTTGAGTGATTTAATAAAAAATTTGTAAAAGGATTTAATAACAATCCACTAGTGTTTGGTCTTGGAACCCTCTCTTATTCTTGAGGTTTTGGAATCCTTAATTTTCTTTAAAATATAGATAAATTTCTAGGAAATAGTTTACATTGTTCAAATAGAGCCATTAGGTGTTTTTCTATTTTCGAAATATTGATTTTAAAAGTATACCATTAGTTAAAATTGATTTAAAATTTTCAATTGGATATATTTAAAAAATAATAATAAATCCATAAGTAATGAATGTTTTTTTGCAATAAAATTGAGTTTACATTTATTAAGCTTAATAGAGTAGTAAACCTTTTTCTAATTTACTTACATTCAAAACATGAAATGAAGCATCCAATAGTTCATATTACCCCATCTTTGAAAAACCCAAAATTCCATGATGATGAACTTCTTTTCATCTTCAATATAATTTGCTATTTGTTATTTCATCTTGGTATTGTTTAACACAAGCCATTCAACTTTCAATTCACCTAATTAACTTTCAATTAAATATGGGCATCTAGGCCATAACATGGTTAAGAGAGGCAAAGAATTATTAAAATTGCAATTTCAACTTTAGAATTATTATGTAGGAAAATGCAATTTCGGCATTTTGATAATTACAAGTTTTAGAATTTCAACAAGTATAATTGAGAATAACTCACATTCTGTAAAATGAAAATGCAATTTTAACGATCATGAAATGCAATGAACCAAGAATTGAAAAATTAAAGATATTGTAATTTTTTTATGAGAAATTGTAATGTGACCATCCAAAAATTGCAATTGTAATTTTTTTTTATCATTATATAATTACACCTACATATTTTTTAAATTTTTTGAATTTAATTTTATGTAGGATGTTAAATATAATAAATACTAAGACAATTTGATTAAATACATGGATTTATAAAACCCTATATCTTCACCAAACCACTTAGACCACTCTTTATTATTTATTTATTTATTTTCCAAAATTTTAAATATTTATATATATTAAATTTAAATATTTTAAATTTCTCCCTTAAATATAAATTATAATTTAAATTTTATCTATGCTAATTTAAATATAACTTCACCAACCACTTCAACCTTACTATAATTGACCTTAAAACTTTAAATCTATGAAGAACTTTTAAATTGAAAGTTCGTGAGTAGCTTTATATTTTTAAATATTAACTTTTAATTTTTTAAGAAACCTAGGTTATAACATTATATGGAATCTAATTAAATTTAAATAAAATAATACTAGCGCTATATAATTATACACGAAATTTAAATAAAAATATATACAAAATTTAATTAAATATAAATAAAATAACACTAGCATTATATAATTATATAAGAAATTTTGCCGAAACCCTTTTTATTTTGACATGGTATTTTTTTTTAAAATTCTTATCAACAACTAAATTAAATTAAATTAAATAGTAATTAATAAAATAAAATAAAAAAAAATTAAATTAAATTGAATTAATTAAAAAAAATTTAAATTGAATTAATTAAATTAAATTAATTAATTAAATGACATTAAATTAAATTAATTAAATCAAATTAAATTAAAAGTCATTAAATTAAATTAATTAAATTAAATTAAACGAATTAAATTAAATGAATGTTAAGAGACACTACATTAAATTAATAAAATTGAATTAATATTTAAAACACATTAATTTAAAATAATAATAAAAAAAATTAAAACAATATAAAACGCAAAAAAAAAACCTTTTCTTTTACATGGTTATTTTTTTTTTTAATTCTTTTCAACAACTAAATTAAATTAAATTAAATAATAATTAATAAAAAAAATAAAAAAAATTAAATTAAATTGAATTAATTAAAAAAAATTAAATTGAATTAATTAAATTAAATTAATTAATTAAATGACATTAAATTAAATTAATTAAATCAAATTAAATTAAAAGTCATTAAATTAATTAAATTAAATTAAATTAAACGAATTAAATTAAATGAATGTTTTTTAAATATTAAATTAATAAAATTAAATTAATATTTAAAAAACATTAATTTAAAATAATAATAAAAAAAATTAAATAAAAAAAAAAAAATTAAAACAATATAAAACGCAAAAAAAAACCTTTTCTTTTTCGCATGGGGATTGATGCCAAGGTAGGATCGACGGCTCTCCTTATTCCGCGTCGACAACATGCACACATGGTAAGGGTGGTTGGTGGTCGCGGAAAGGAAACCACCATCCCACGTGTTCATTCCTTACTCGTCCGCATTCCAATAAAGCGGTATAGTAAACCGCTCATGGGCAACGCGGAAACCGTCTCACGTGCCGTCAAAAGTATGCCTATTTAAGGAGGAAATAAGGTTTTATTTGGCATTGTAGGGTGGCAGATTCAAGACCCGAGGGCTGGGGCTTGTAATTTCACTGCAATTTTCAACTTTGGACACTCGAATTATGACATAGGCGACCTTGTGGCAGGCGTGAGGCTGCATTCTCTCCTTCCCAGCCAGGAAAAACACACTTGGAGATACTACGAATCTGGGGAGAGCTTGGTTATCGATTTTTTTTTTATGTACCTGGACGTTTTATATCTTGTTGGGTAATTTCTTGATGTAAAGATTTGAAAGTCTAGACTGACTGTTTGTTAATGAATGAATTACAGATGAGGCAATGAATCCAACATTACTGAGATACTATTTGAAATTGGTGGGATCTAACTTTAAACATGGATCAAACTTTGCATGCGTTGCTTCTACCATTAATCCAACCGCCACCACTTTCCCTTTGTTTGTTGAAGTAAATCATTTTAATAGATTCAAAGCTGAGGCTATGGATATATTTTCCCAAGGTAAATTTTTCATTTCTATTGTCATTTTTCATCAGCATAGGTTTATCTATTTGACTGGTTTTTTAGTCTCTCATTTAACACAGTTAGTGTAGTTAGTATGGGGAATTAATCAATCCCTCAAATTAAACTAATTTTTTGGAAATCTATATCTAAAAAATGGATAAATTTTGTAAAAAGAAAATTGCATCTAAACTGCAAAATTGTCTTAATTGAGCATAAATATATTTCTATTTCCTTTAAATTATTAAATTCGAAATCTTACTTTCAATATATTTTAATTTTTTATGAAAATTACAATTTTATTTAGAGTCTAAACTGTAAATGTTGGTTAAGAGGTTACCTTATTTTTGATAGGCCCAGCCGTCGGCTATTGTCAACCTCCCACAGCCGAATGTATTTGACAAGGACCTTTACTCCATGGACATGAGCTAGAACGATATCTCACACTCCTTCAGTTCCAATATCAGAGAGAACCAAATAAATACCCTGGCCATTCCCCATATTATTAACAAATTAACATCTTAACTTAAGGTTACTACGGTTTTCTTCGCCAATGGAATCTTATAATTATAGCTTTAGCTAATGGACATTTGTAATGTTACTATTTTGCAAAATTGGTACCAGCAAGGGGGTTGAAGTTTCATGGTTCATAATACAGTACCTACCTCTGAGAAGGATGTTTGCCCCAAGAGCCCGAACCCTTGCATTCGCAGCGATTTATTGGAACTTGATGCGGATGCCTATGGGCTGTAGCGAGAGTCTCCCTTAAGCATAAAGTGCGATCAGCCGGAGTACCTGATCCGAAACCCTTGATGGTCCAATTTGGTTCCAGAAGATCTGGTCCCCCGGGGCATGGTTGTTTCAGTGCAAATGATGTTTGACTGCCATAGCTTATTGGATAGCTCAATACCCTGGAGATAAAGTCTGCCAAAATTTTAATCTGCAACTGGAAAATGTGTGCCCAATGCCATGAATCACGATGGAAGAAGCCGGGAAATGGCATTGGCAACACATTAATTATGGTGTTCATTCAAAATTTATTATCTGTACGATGGACAGATATGATGTGAGAACCAAAGATTGCACAGCAGTGTATTAGGTGAAATTAATTAATTATAGCTTTAAAAAGGGGCATGGTTGAGAGACACTACATTAAATTAATAAAATTAAATTAATATTTAAAAAACATTAATTTAAAATAATAATAAAAAAAATTAAAACAATATAAAACGCAAAAAAAAAACCTTTTCTTTTTCGCATGGGGATTGACGCCAAGGCAGGATCGACGGCTCTCCTTATTCCGTGTCCACAACATGCACGCATGGTAAGGGTGGTTGGTGGTCGCGGAAAGGAAACCACCATCCCACGTGTTCATTCCTTACTCGTCCGCATTCCAATAAAGCGGTATAGTAAACCGCTCATGGGCAACGCGGAAACCGTCTCACGTGCCGTCAAAAGTATGCCTATTTAAGGAGGAAATAAGGTTTTATTTGGCATTGTAGGGCTGCTTCGACTTGGCTCTTGGTTTCATGTAAGAGCCTCGATGCTAGGCAGATATGTGGGTAATCTCATGGACGATGGGAGATATGATATCCATGGGACCCGCCTGGCTTAGCATTCGGTTCCCTGATGAGTCCTCGGCGTTGAGCACAACGCATCTTTTATATATTCCCGTCCTCTTATGTGAACTCAGTGCATGGGATTCGATGGTGGGCATTGATGTGTTAAGTGCGTGGGCCAATTGGCTCTAGTTGTTGAGTTCGGGCTGGGCACAAAGGAAAGAAGAAAAACGCTTGAAGGACAATTGATGTGGCGTTGGGCTCCGGGCGCTTGGTACACCTGGCTTGAGCACTAGGGTTTCAAAGGAAGCAACATTTTGTATGAAATTCGTTTCGGACAAAACAAGCAGCAACAATGGAGAGCAGTATGGAAATCGTTTCATGCATTTGCCATGCTTGTAAATCTTCTTAGTTATTGGTCAAAATGGATCATATCGAGCTCAAATGAAATGATTTCGGCGTCGAAATTGCTGCGATGCTTGTATTATAAACAATATTGCAGGCAACAATATTATTTGAATATTTGTTTTATGCCACATTTATTGAAATGAATGTTTAAAACAAAATGTTACAGGCAAGAAGGCAGATCTGCATTAAAATAATAGGAAATGAAAACTGATCACTTTGGCTGCAGGTCTGAAATTTGGAGAACCCTCTGTAAATCCTGTGCGAGACTCATTGTTTCGTATTTATTATGAATACAATTTCTTTATATAAATGCAATGAAGTGTTTTTTTTTTGTTAGTATTAAATTTTAGATCTAAATATTATAACGGTAATATATATAGTGTTGTAACTTGGTTTATATGTATTTATTTATTTGTTTAAAAACATTGTTTATCCCAAATGCTTTAGCATTGGATTAATATTAGGGTTTGAATATTAAAAGAGTGTATATAGAAATGTTGTTGTTTTTCTGGAAAGGTTTGTTTAATGGGGTCTAGACTGAGCCCTAAATAAGCAGTTATATATATATATCATTCAAATTATGTTTCTGTTACGCCTTACGAATAAATGGGAAAAGGCTCTTCAAATTATCTTTTTGCAGCCATCATACTGGTTTGTTATTTTCTAGTAAATTTCACTAAAGTTCCAGGTGTAGTTAGGCCCTAAGGTCTCAGTGTCTGAGCCTTGCGCTCTGATACCAACTGTAGTGCCCTATCTAGGCACTGGGTCTATTCCGGGTTATCGGGTTATACCTAGTTTTTCCCTTAATTATTGTTAGAAGAAAACAAGAGATTCAACCATCTATATTTCTGTTTCTGTAAATGTTTAACTGTCTGTTTTATATATGTTTACATGTCTCTGCAGTTAAATAAACATAATCCTAAAACTTTCCATTTAATTCTGTTCGTTTGACATGCATAGCTTGGAAATAAAAGAAAATACATTCTAATTAAGCTGGTTCAGAAAAATACCTGAAACCGTTGATTGCAGTAAGATAAGAAGATTTCTGGAATGGATTCTGTAAGTTACCTTAACAACCCCAAAATGATGTGTCCACCCTGCCGATCAGCTATTATCGTGTTGACCCTAGGAAATCAACGGATTTCCTAGCCCCCGAGCCCACAGACCGATAATCCCGACAGCCACTTTCCATGGTAATCATTAATGCATCCCCTTTTGAGGTAATAAGGTGGATTATATATTATTTTATATCATCCCAATTTCTCTCTAGTAATGGAATTATTCAATAATTTATTCAAACATATCCTTTTAATTTACTTGGGATGATTCCGTCCGTTAATTAAATTAATAATTTATTTAATAAATTCATTATTATTCAACCCACTATACTTTATAAAAGGGATTATTATCATTATTATTATTAATTAAATAATATTAATAATATAATAATAATAACAATAACAATTAATACTAATAGTAATTAATTTAAATTGTGAATAGTAATTTAAAATATTTATTTGGTTAATGGATAAGTGTCAACATAGTACCTCTGTGTATAAACAATGAAATATAATTAATGATTTAATTAATCATGATCAACAATTATATAGCACACTCCTCTATTATTAATGTTTAACTTTTATACTTCACCTTGAAGACACCTTTACTTGAGGATACTTACAATTAATGACATTTATTTTACACATGAGAACTTGATAATCTTTTACTAATTAAGTCATCCACTAAACACTTAATTGACTTATCCATGATAACTTATATCATTGTTAAATCTTGATAAGTAGGAAGAAGTTCAACGTGTCTCAACGTGTTTGAAACCAATAAATTTAAACAGTATTTATAGATAATCTGCTGGGGTTAATTTTTTTTAAAGACGTTACATGTCAGGTCATATATCAGATCCTTTTTTAATCCAAAGAATTGGGTGGGTTTAATTTTGGTTTAAAAGGATACAAGTTACCTCATATATGTCGGTTAGCTATCTTGTTGGTCTATGAGACTCCCTTGTTTACCCTTAAATACGATAGCTACTATCATTAAATATTCATCTTTAATTATAGGACTAATAAGAAGAAATCCTCAACTCAAAGATGTAGTTCTTGAGCGTATGAAAATGAGAATCTAGAGTATGATTGATTCCTTTGAATTATTCCAATTGTTTCATACTTGATGGAGAAACAATAGTTGAGAAAACATGTTTGCAAATAAGGTTGCATGTTTACCAAAGGGGAAACTAGTGGAAAATGGGGACACCCCCAAAGTGGTTTTGTTACCATAGATATCATGAATTGAGTTGTACGCCAAGGAAAGAATCCAACACTGTCAATGCATGTTAATCGTTCCTCAAGCGTAAACATATGTACTAAGACAAGACATTTCATAGACGTGCATTTAAATTCCTTGTCTGCAGGATCTTCTCCTCAATACTGTCCACCATGATGGTGGACTCAACTTAATCCCAAAATTGAATTCGACACAAATCACATTTGGGATAATTGGTTTATAGGTTATCTTTTTTGTTGGTATGGAACAGGGGCTGGGTATAACACAAGAAGCAGGTATTGAGCTTGACCCCGAAACAAAATACAATTGATGCAGTGAACATATATCGGGTAAGCTTTAAATTTTTGGAATCATTCTGTCCATTATGGTAAGAAGGAGTCTGGGTTATGATTTTATGTCTGGTCTTGTGTTGGAATTTTTCTTTAAACTTTATTTGTAGTCTTCATTTAAGAAACCTCATGAATTTATAATATACTTGCTCTGCTACTAGATGCATGTATCACATAGAGCCTTTGATTTGTATTTTTGACATTCCCCATCTCACTAAAATGGCCAATGATAGTGTCAATGAAATTAAGAAGATCCTCAGACAAATGACCTGCTAGCTTGTGGGCATGAAACATGCATAGAATACTTAAGTATTCACATCGAAAAACATGAATCCAAGAAGGAAAACATGAAATCTAAATTCCAAGAACTAAATATTGATTATGATAAAATTGCGTCAAACTCATAGATGCATTACAATATCATATTGGGTTTTGCAAGAGGTTCTCGACTAGATACATGATTTCCTAGTGTTTCAATTGCTTCAACGATGGGGCATATTATTAATGAAGACATTCCAACAAACAACTTTAGCACTCAATGAGAACAAAATGAATCAAAAAGATCAAGGGAAAATTAAAGCAGGACAACAAATGGAAGAAGGCCTCAATGGAAATTATCTTGGCTCTTAAACTTCTCATATATGCATTTTACTTGTCTTGTTTATTAGTAATTATGTAAAGCAGTATAGCACTAAATTTGAAATTCATAAGGTAGGTATTGTAAGAAAGAAAATGCATCATGACCAATTAACATATTTGTTGAAAATATTTATACAAGAATACTATAATGTTTTTTTAAATTTTTGTACTTTTTATGTTATTTGGTTTGTCAACAACCTTTTTATAAATATATAACTACCTCTTTTTTGTGATATATATATATATATATATATATATATATATATATATTTCCTATGGGATAGAGGAGGGCATCTTTTAACACATTGGTGACCCATTCTAAGTTTTCCGGTTTTCCCCAAGTACTGAACCGGTAATATTGGTGACCTAAATAACTATTTTAAATAATTGCCAATCATTTATTTGAATGTTGTATTTCTAAATTTCATTTTGTAAACCTCCATGGTATAATCAACTCTATGAATGTATGTAGGATGTAATATATGGCATTACTTGTACATAAAAATAGCTATCAACTCTATGAATGTATATAAGTATATGGCATTACTTGTACATAAAAATAGTTATCAACTCTATGAATGTATATAAGATGTAATATATAGCATTACTTGTATATAAAAATAGCTAAATAGCTAGTGTTTTTTATATTTAATTATTTGATATAAGTTTGTAACTTACAGATAGTTTCAATATATTGTACAGTTTCCATTCAAGTATTCTTGGCTTCATAGCTTCTAGATTATTGTCTATCAAAGAAGCAAGACCATCTAAGATGAAGATGAAGTTATGGGAAAAAATGGCATTGGCATTGGCATTAGCTTTAGTCTTAGCCAAACAAAAAGTAAAGAAGAAGACTGGATTAAAAAGAGGTTGAAAATCTTGGTAAGTCTATAGATTTTTTTTTACTTTTACAATTTTGTTTATAGATTTTTTTTTATTTTTACAATTTATTTTATTTAGTTTTTTTTACATGGTTTACATGGTTTATTTAGTTGTTTTTCTATTAGGTTGAGTTGCATTATTTTCATTTTAAAAGAAAAGCCTTTTCATTTATATGCAATATCTCATGTGCGCTCAAAACCGTCACTTTCTTTGATGCACACACACACACACAAGAAACTCTCTCGTCACTCACTAAGTTCAAAAATAGCTTAAATATACTCACTTAATACTTCCATAGGAGGGCACAAAAGAATCTTGTAGTTTAGGTAGGATTTTGGGGCTAGGCATCCAAAAACATAGTTGTTGTCCTTAGGGTGCTTTATAAATCCTTCTAAATCAAGTGGTCGTGTATAGCCACATGGGGCAAGTGAAAGAGCGGCGCCGCGCCATAGGAGGTCAAACCCAAGGTTGCGGGTGTATGTTCTCGCAAGGGGGCTCACCACCACTTGTTGAAAAGGAGACGACCCAATACCGTTCGAGGGATAACTGTTCTTTCTCCACTTGACGAAGGTACTTAGTGACCAACTTAGGATGTCATTCCTTATAGGTGACTGTCGTGGAAGCCGACAGTACCTGAGACAGATTTTGTCACAAGATCAAGGAAAGCACACGTCACAAGATCACATACTTATGATAAGAAGAAAAGCTAATAGTCAGTAGCTTTCCAATAGAAAAATCATGTCCATGGTGATTGGTGGTTGCTAGCTTATACCTTGAGCTTGTTCCATGTGATGTATTTTGAAATAAGCACATGTCAAAAGATCAAGGAAAGCTAGCGACTGCTAGCTTTCCTTCTAGAATAAGCATTTCCTTCTAGTATAAACACACATGCTTATGCTAGAAGGAAAGCTAACAGTTGCTAGCTTTCCAATAAAAAACCATGTCCATGGTGATTGGTGGTTGCTAGCTTATACCTTGAGCTTGTGCCATGTGCTCTATTTTGAACGAATGCTAGCTTTCCTTCTAGCATAACACACATGCTTATGTTAGAAGGAAAGCTAGCAGTCGCTAACTTTCCAATAGAAAAACCTTGGGCATGGTGATTGGTGGTTGCTAGCTTATACCTTGAGCTTGTGCCATGCACTCTATTTTCAAATAAGCACATGGCACAAGATCAAGGAAAGCTAGCGACTGCTAGCTTTCCTTCTAGCATAAGCATTTTCTTCTAGGATAAGAACACATATTTATGCTAGAAGGAAAGCTAATAGTCGCTAGCTTTCCAATAGAAAAATCATGTCCATAGTGATTGGTGCTTGCTAGCTTATACCTTAAGCTTGTGCCATTTGCTCTATTTTGAAATAAGCACATGGAAAAAGATCAAGGAAAGATAGCGACTGCTAGCTTTCCTTCTAGCATAAGCATTTCCTTTTAAAATAAACACACATGCTTATACTAGAAGGAAAGCTAACAGTCGCTAGCTTTTAATTAGAAAAACCCTGTCCATGGTGATTGAAGGTTGCTATCTTATACCTTCAGCTTGTGCCATGTGCTCTATTTTAAACGAATGCTAGCTCTCCTTCTAGCATAAGCATTTCCTTCTAGCATAACACACATGCTTATGCTAGAAGAAAAGCTAGCAGTCGCTAGCTTTCCAATAGAAAAATCATGTCCATGGTGATTGGTGGTTGCTAGCTTATACCTTGAGCTTGTTCCATGTGATGTATTTTGAAATAAGCACATGGCAAAAGATCAAGGAAAGCTAGCAGTCCTGCTAGCTTTCCTTCTAGCATAAGCATTTCCTTCTAGTATAAACACACATGCTTATGCTAGAAGGAAAGATAACATTCGCTAGCTTTCCAATAAAACACCCTGTCCATGGTGATTAGTGGTTGCCAGCTTATACCTTCAGCTTGTGCCATGTGCTCTATTTTGAACGAATGCTAGCTTTCCTTCTAGCATAACACACATGCTTATGTTAGAAGGAAAGCTAGCAGTCGCTAGCTTTCCAATAGAAAAACCTTGGGCATGGTGATTGGTGGTTGCTAGCTTATACCTTGAGCTTGTGCCATGCACTCTATTTTCAAATAAGCACATGGCACAAGATCAAGGAAAGCTAGCGACTGCTAGCTTTCCTTCTAGCATAAGCATTTTCTTCTAGGATGAGAACATATATTTATGCTAGAAGGAAATCTAACAGTCGCTAGCTTTCCAATAGAAAAATCATGTCCATAGTGATTGGTGGTTGCTAGCTTATACCTTGAGCTTGTGCCATTTGCTCTATTTTGAAATAAACACATGGCAAAAGATCAAGGAAAGCTAGCGAATGCTAGCTTTCCTTCTAGCATAAGCATTTCCTTCTAAAATAAACACACATGCTTATACTAGAAGGAAAGCTAACAGTCGCTAGCTTTCCTATACAAAAACCCTGTCCATGGTGATTGATGGTTGCTATCTTATACCTTCAGCTTGTGCCATGTGCTCTATTTTAAATGAATAGCTCTCCTTCTAGCATAAGCATTTCCTTCTAGCATAACACACATGTTTATGATAGAAGAAAAGCTAGCAGTCGCTAGCTTTCTAATAGAAAAATCATGTCCATGGTGATTGGTGGTTGCTAGCTTATACCTTGAGCTTGTTCCATGTGATGTATTTTGAAATAAGCACAGGGCAAAAGATCAAGGAAAGCTAGCGACTTCTAGCTTTCCTTCTAGCATAAGCATTTCCTTCTAGTATAAACACACATGCTTATGCTAGAAGGAAAGCTAACATTCGCTAGCTTTCCAAATAAAAACCCTGTCCATGGTGATTGGTGGTTACCAGCTTATACCTTGAGCTTATGCCATGTGCTCTATTTTGAACGAATGCAAGCTTTCTTTCTAGCATAACACACATGCTTATGTTAGAAGGAAAGCTAGCAGTTGCTAGCTTTCCAATAGAAAAACCTTGGGCATGGTGATTGGTGGTTGATAGCTTATACCTTGAGCTTGTGCCATGCACTCTATTTTCAAATAAACACATGGCACAAGATCAAGGAAAGCTAGCGACTGATAGCTTTCCTTCTAGCATAAGCATTTCCTTCTAGTATAAACACACATGCTTATGCTAGAAGGAAAGCTAACATTTGCTAGCTTTCCAATAAAAAACCCTGTCCATGGTGATTGGTGGTTGCCAGCTTATACCTTGAGCTTGTGCCATGTGCTCTATTTTGAACGAATGCTAGCTTTTCTTCTAGCATAACACACATGTTTATGTTATAAGGAAAGCTAGCATTTTATAGAAAAACCTTGGGCATGGTGATTGGTGGTTGCTAGCTTATACCTTGAGCTTGTGCCATGCACTCTATTTTCAAATAAGCACATGGCACAAGATCAAGGAAAGCTAGCGACTGATAGCTTTCTTTCTAGCATAAGCATTTCCTTCTAGGATAAGAACACATACTTATGCTAGAAGGAAAGCTAGCAGTCGCTAGCTTTCCAATAGAAAAATCATTTCCATAGTGATTGGTGGTTGCTAGCTTATACTTTGAGCTTGTGCCATTTACTCTATTTTGAAATAAGCACATGGCAAAATATCAAGGAAAGCTAGCGACTGCTAGCTTTCCTTCTAGCATAAGCATTTATTTCTAAAATAAACACACATGCTTATACTAGAAAGAAAGCTAACAGTCGCTAGCTTTCAATTAGAAAAACCCTGTCCAACCCTGTCCATGGTGATTGATGGTTGCTAGCTTATACCTTCAGCTTGTGCCATGTGCTCTATTTTGAACGAATGTTAGCTCTCCTTCTAGCATAAGCATTTCCTTCTAGCATAACACATGACCCTTATTATACATCATTTGTGCAGATCATGGTCTGGATGGATAGATGTCTTCTTAGATACCTTCTATCCAAGAACAGATCACATGGAAAAAGATCAAGGAAAGCTAGCGACTGGTAGCTTTCTTTCTAGCATAAGCATTTCCTTCTAGCATTTTTGAGAAGGAAAAATTTTCTTTTTAATGAGTCTCTACTTGTGCTAGATGCAATGGATTTTTATTTATCTTTAAGTATTTAATATGTTTCCAGGACACATGACCCTTATGTTGTTTAATGAGTTAACAAAATGTAATGATAAAAGAACTACTTGGTTAATGACATAAAAATATGATGATTTAAAGGTCTTCTCTGACGGACAAGGGGGTTCGGTGCTCCATCAGGAACTGTTAGTGCTCAGTTGCATCCTTAATTGCTCAGCGCGTGAGGGTTCGTGTAGTAATTTAACTACTGATTTTTTGCTCAGGCAGTTTGACTGTCTTGTTATTTCCTCTGATTTTGGCAGAATGGCTCAGCCAGGGGACAATACCGGCATCCAGGACATCAAGAAAAGTTTGGGGCGGCTATATGAGATAGTCTCCATAGGAATTATGGATAACAGGGAGATAGCCTGTGTTATAAAAAAGATGGAGGACACTGTGAGCTACACTTCCCTTCAAATCAGCAACCATGACTCTAGGATCGATGATAATGAAAGCTCCTTGCGCGAGATGATGGGGAAGGTGGATATGATCTAGGAGGACCTTGCGCGACTCATTTCCATGAACCAGGGCAGCAGGAACAATGCAGTAACTGTTGAAGGGGAGCGTCAGATGGAGGAAGAATCAGTGGTGCAGCCAGTCCACTTCAGGGGCCATTTGTAATCTGGTTTTTATGGATATATGTTTTTTTGTCCTTTATTATGTAAGCAATATGTTTCCAGGACACATGACCCTTATGTTGTTTAATGAGTTAAAAAAATGTAATGATAAAAGAACTACTTGGTTAATGACATAAAAATATGATGATTTAAAGGTCTTCTCTGACGGACAAGGGGGTTCGGTGCTCCATCAGGAACTATTAGTGCTCAGTTGCATCCTTAATTGCTCAGCGCGTGAGGGTTCGTGTAGTAATTTAACTGTTGATTCTTTGCTCAGGGAGTTTGACTGTCTTGTTATTTCCTCTGATTTTGGCAGAATGGATCAGCCAGGGGACAATACCGGCATCCAGGACATCAAGAAAAGTTTGGGGCGGCTGTATGAGATAGTCTCCATAGGATTTATGGATAACAGGGAGATAGCCTGCGTTATAAAAAAGATGGAGGACACTGTGAGCTACACTTCCCTTCAAATCAGCAACCATGACTCCAGGATCGATGATAATGAAAGCTCCTTGCGCGAGATGATGGGGAAGGTGGATATGATCCAGGAGGACCTTGCGCGACTCATTTCCATGAACCAGGGCAGCAGGAACAATGCAGTAACTGTTGAAGGGGAGCGTCAGATGGAGGAAGAATCAGTGGTGCAGCCAGTCCACTTCAGGGGCCACCTGTAATCTGGTTTTTAAGGATATATGTTTTTTTGTCTTTTATTATGTAAGCAATATATAAGGGTATATACTGCTCGTTCTGTTAGTCATCATGGAGGAACTCTGTATATAGTTTTTTGGACCCTTTGCAGGCTTAGTCTACAATGCTCTATCTCTGCTCTGCAGGACTATTCTTCCTCTCTTTTTGCTATGTACTGAATGGCTGTGCACAGCCCCTTTATAATATACTCCTTTTTAGTTTCTGTTCAAAAAAAATATATGATGATTTATAGTCTATCATTTATATGGGTTCAATTTATTTATTTTTTTGTTCACAGGTCTTTAAGTAAACCAATAAACTTAATTTGGTATAAAAGCTATAATGAAGGAGGTCTTCTTTATGTATATTTTACTATGTTTATGTCTATTTTCGCACTAGAGGTAATCTATGTGTAACATTTAATTGTTATTAGCAATAGAAAACTAGAGGTAGTGTCTTTGTATAATTTACTTGTTATTAGCAATAGAAATTATCTCAAAAATTATATTCTTGGTGTAGCCTCCAAGCTTCACATGAGGTCACAAAACATAAATTAGTTAGGTAAGGAAAGCCTTGAACTTGTGCCATGTACTCTATTTTCAAATAAGCACATGGCATAAGATCAAGGAAAGCTAGCGACTGCTAGCTTTCCTTTTAGCATAAGCATTTACTTATAGGATAATAACATATACCTATGCTAGAAAGAAAGCTAGCAATCGCTAGCTTTCCAATAGAAAAATCCTGTCCATGGTGATTGGTGGTTGCTAGCTTATACCTTGAGCTTGTGCCATGTGCTCTATTTTGAAATAAGCACATGGCAAAAGATCAATGAAAGCTAGGGACTGCTAGCTTTCTTTCTAGCATAAGCATTTCCTTCTAGCATTTTTGAGAAGGAAAACTTTTCTTTTTAATGAGTCCCTACTTGTGCTAGATGCAATGGATTTTTATTTATCTCTAAGTATTTAATATGTTTCCATAACACATGACCCTTATTATTCTTGTGCATGTGAATAAAAGACATGTAATAGAATATTCTTTGATAATGCTCATTATTTCATGTATTTTTAAAACAATTTAAACTTATAGTCGACTATTTATTATTGTTTTTAGAAGCTATGGACTCTGGTGCAATGACAATTCCAAGGAATAATTTGAAGAAAAAATGAATTGCAAGTGACACACAAACAACGTCTCCCCCATGTGGTATGGTGGTTTTAAATATTATTCTCTCATTTCTAAATGGTTAGACTAGAAGACTATATGGTAATATTTGTGATTTTGATTTCATTTTATTTATAGTAATAATTGCTTATTACTGTTTTTTGAAGCTGTCGTCTCCAAAGCAAGTAAAATGCCACAATCAGCATTCAAAAAACAAAAGCTTCATTCAACTCAGATTATAAATTCAACAATGGGTTCTAATTTTGAAATGATTAAAAAGTTCAAAACATCTGCTGCATTTGAGTATGTCGAAGATTGGTATGTTGAGATTGAAAGTCCCATGAATATGTTTCCAGATATGTATCTATTTGGATCCATGGATGGAAATGATATACAAAGGCTAGGGATAATTGTTAGTTGCTATGTTCTCAATCATAGTCAGATCGATTTTCAAATGGAGGTAATTGAAGAAAATGAAGTGAAATTATTTTCTTGCCAAGTTGATTACACAAAATTTAAACCAGATTCGATTGATACTAATACAGAATTTCCAGAGTCAATAAAAAAGTCACAGTTTAAGTTGGACAGTTTTGAGAGCTTCAATGAATCTGGTTTAAAGAGTTGTGATGATCTTGTACAACGTATTACCAACGTTATGAAAGATCGCTATGTGAGATGTAAGAAAACATCATCCGTGTTTCTTTATTTGCAACAAAGAGGTAAACTACTTGATAAAATACCAGATGATAAACTCGAGGCTCAAATGCTTGCTTTGAGAAGGGTATATTTAGCTGAGCTAGAACAGAGCATTAAAGAAAGTGAGTTCATGCCTACTACAGAGTTTGTAAAATCCCAAAAAGAAGACTCTCAGATAGAGAAGCTTGCTGACCAATGCGATGAAATCCATGAAAATTTTAAGGACAGTTATTTATTTTCAAGCTCTTTTACCATGAAGGTGGATGTTCGAAGATGTGTAGAAGCACCCAAGTTATATAAATTGAGATCACGGGATGATTTAAATGTTCGAGTATTAGTAAAATCATTCCTACAGAAATTTCAAGCACCATTGCCTGATGCTCTTCTGATTCCATTTGACACAAAAGAGTCTGATCCGATTGGAAACCCTGTGAAAATCATGAATGAAATGGATATAAATGCCAAGAACATCAATTTTTGGATAGTTGATGGGAAACACACCATTCAAGCAGCAAAAGAAATATTATCAAATCCTAAATTCAGTCTATCTGGGGAGGCAAAACAGAAGTACAAAGAACGTAATGCTCGATTCTTAGATCCATTAGTTGCTCCCAGTGTGGTGATTCGTATTTGCTGCCAGTTAAATTCTGCAAACACAGTGTTCTTCAAAACTCCATTCATTGATTCTGTGCGATCTGCAAGACAATTCCTAATTGCCACAAATAAATTAAAGAAACAAAAATGTGGGAATTCTAAGACAGTTGAAGACAAGGTATGCAATTTTTTTTTTTTTGCACTTAGTTTATATTGTTATAACTAAATTCATGGCTATTTTATTTTTGATATCACATTCTTACTAATTTATATTTGTTATTTTTTAACAGGTTGATGATGAAATGTTGTGCTCTTTCTTCGATTGTCCACTAACAAACTTTGCTGAAAAAAAAGTCTTGTTATATCTTGATGATACTACTTGGGATAAATGGGAAGTTGTTTTTAATTGTTACAAACTAGGGACATTAATGTGTTCTCCAAACCAACCTAAGGATCCAAACTATAAGACAAATAGTCTGAACAGTTTGGTATCAAGTTCTTTCCATCCCCTTCAGGGACTAACCGCTGAAGAAATGTGTTCTGTAGCAGATAAATTATTGGATGGAACTGTCTGGTTTTCTATTCCAGTGAACCATCCAACCAATGCCATAAAAATGAAAGATTATTGTTCACAATTGAAAACCAATAGAACGATTTTGGAGGCAATGGTAACATATTGCAAAAGTCATGATAAGAATCTGAATGATAAGATTCTTACAATATCCAATATTCTTGAGCATTATGGAATTACTGATATCATATTTGCCAACTTCTGTAAGACAATGGAAGGGTGTAAATATGTAAAAGGATCACGAAATACAAAAATAGAGTCCCTTTCTCCACAAGCCTGTGTGGTCCTTGATAGAATAATTGATGCATCGACAGATATACAGGAAATTGAGAACAGTTTTGAATTCGGTTGTCATTATGGGGGTCCTAGCCTCTTGTCAACACTTTTGCACTCTTTTCCTTGTCTATTTCAACCAATGTTATACACTGACTTTGTTGTGTTGGATACATTGGCTTTGAAGGATGAATCATTCCTTAAGGATCACTATATTGAATTGTTTCGATTTTTAATCGAAAAAATTGGGTTGAAAGATTTTACTATGATTATCTTAGTAGAAATTTGGTCTTGTAAGGATGTACGCCAAGCTCTGGAGATTGTTGTCAAGGACTCAAATGTCAACTATAAAATGGCTACCGGTCTTTATGAATATAAAGAACAAAATAACTATAGTTATGATATAGTTTTAACTATACATTTCTATAGTGAAGAGTCAAAAAGTTTACAGGCCTCAATATACTCTCACAGTTTTAGAGACATATCTGATGAAAATGAGAGAGATTTTGAATTCTGGGAAGAATTATTGCAAATGCATCAACAACATAGTGATCTAAATTTGATTATTTCTCTTTATGCGGGGAAAAATTTACAGCAGGCTTGCTGTACATATGGAAGAAGAATGGCATGTGTCGTAGAAAACGAGTTACAAAGGACTACCATGCTGACTAATCAAGAATCGTTCCAATTGCAAAAACCAATGTCTAATATATTGCTGTTGGAATATCCAGGTATTGCACTTGTTTTGTTCTTTCTCTAGTGATTCGTTGGATTCTATGCTATTTATAAATCTTGATTAACAAGATGTTTACTATAACTACTAATGGCGGAAATTGTAAAGAAAACAACGACACTTTGCAACAAAGCAATGATCAACATAGTGTGCACAATGTCGAAGAAGTTTTCGAGATGCAAATACAAGACGAAGAAAATACCATACCAGGTACATAATTTATTTTGTTTCTTATGTTGTATTGTACTTGTTTTGTTCTTTCTCTAGTGATTCTTTGGATTCTATGCCTATTTATTTAATGAATTTCATTCGTTGATACATTTTATAACATTTCATATGTTTATTACAGTAGCAAATGAGGAGAAAAAAGACAGTGATCAAGGGAATGTGACAGAAAGCCATAGTCAAGAACATGACATCATATCAGGTACTTCACATGTCTCTTATTTTCAATTAAACATAAAATATGTCTTATAAAAAAAAATTGATTTTAAGAAGTATTATTGGTATTTGATTGAAGGTTTGTTATTTTGGCTCTAGGTTCTATGAAGACAATACAAGAGAAGTGTGGCTTATCAATAACTAGTACAAAAAATACTCAAAGTGAGTGTATTTCTTCAACAATTTTTTTTAATAATAATTTATGTAGCATGAATAAAATGAATTTACTATGATCCATTATTGTTTTGCATCTATTATAAGTCAAAAGAAATTAGTTATTTTTGAATTGAATAACATTTTCTATCAGAGCGTTGATGGTGATGCATCACAAAAAGAATTTATCGAGAAAATGGGAAGGGCCGCAGATTACACGATAGAGAAAAAATCATTTTGGTTTCGTCCACATGCAAAAACATTTCTTGAAATGTGTTCCAGAAAAGAATCTCTTGACATTGCAATTTGGACGACATCTTTGAAACAAAACACAACAAGAGTTATGAAAAAGCTGGTTTCAGAAACATTACAAGCTAAATTTTTGTTTACATGGACTGCTTCAGATTGCAAACAACAAAAGGGAAAAAATGACATTGATAATTCAACACAAGTTATATACAAAAAACATCTGAAAAAAGTGTGGAGAATGTATTCTCAATATGATGCTACTAACACTATTCTAGTGGATTGTTCAATGGAGACAAAGAAAGAAAATCCCAAAGAAAATGTGATTATTGCCCCTTCGTTTGATGGAAAGAATGAGGATAAATGGTTGATCGCTGATCTGTGGAGCTTATTGAATAAATTCTACAAGGCACCCGATGTTCGAGATATTTTGAAGAATCTTCAATGACTTTTAATAGTACATTAAGATGACTGTTATTCATTTCCTCTATAAACAAAATCTTGAAGTTTATGATATAAATTCTTGGTCATTGTACATTTGATGACTTAATTCTACATGTGATGTGTTATTACTGTGTTTTATTTTATTATCAATTTAATGTCAATATTATTTCATAATACCCATATAAGAATTGTTGTTGTGTCATTATTATAAATTAACATATTATTATTTTGTTTATTTATATTGAGATATTGAGTTATAAAAAGTTAGTGATTTGAATAATAGTCTTATGTGTTTGCATAAAAATGTAGTATTCCATATTAATTAAATAATTGTATTAGGTTGTATGTATAAATTAACGTACAATTACTATATACAAAAAACATCTGAAAAAAGTGTGGAGAATGTATTCTCAATATGATGCTACTAACACTATTCTAGTGGATTGTTCAATGGAGACAAAGAAAGAAAATCCCAAATAAAATGTGATTATTGCCCCTTCGTTTGATGGAAAGAATGAGGATAAATGGTTGATCGCTGATCTGTGGAGCTTATTGAATAAATTCTACAAGGCACCCGATGTTCGAGATATTTTGAAGAATCTTCAATGACTTTTAATAGTACATTAAGATGACTGTTATTCATTTCCTCTATAAACAAAATCTTGAAGTTTATGATATAAATTCTTGGTCATTGTACATTTGATGACTTAATTCTACATGTGATGTGTTATTACTGTGTTTTATTTTATTATCAATTTAATGTCAATATTATTTCATAATACCCATATAAGAATTGTTGTTGTGTCATTATTATAAATTAACATATTATTATTTTGTTTATTTATATTGAGATATTGAGTTATAAAAAGTTAGTGATTTGAATAATAGTCTTATGTGTTTGCATAAAAATGTAGTATTCCATATTAATTAAATAATTGTATTAGGTTGTATGTATAAATTAACGTACAATTACTATATACAAAAAACATCTGAAAAAAGTGTGGAGAATGTATTCTCAATATGATGCTACTAACACTATTCTAGTGGATTGTTCAATGGAGACAAAGAAAGAAAATCCCAAAGAAAATGTGATTATTGCCCCTTCGTTTGATGGAAAGAATGAGGATAAATGGTTGATCGCTGATCTGTGGAGCTTATTGAATAAATTCTACAAGGCACCCGATGTTCGAGATATTTTGAAGAATCTTCAATGACTTTTAATAGTACATTAAGATGACTGTTATTCATTTCCTCTATAAACAAAATCTTGAAGTTTATGATATAAATTCTTGGTCATTGTACATTTGATGACTTAATTCTACATGTGATGTGTTATTACTGTGTTTTATTTTATTATCAATTTAATGTCAATATTATTTCATAATACCCATATAAGAATTGTTGTTGTGTCATTATTATAAATTAACATATTATTATTTTGTTTATTTATATTGAGATATTGAGTTATAAAAAGTTAGTGATTTGAATAATAGTCTTATGTGTTTGCATAAAAATGTAGTATTCCATATTAATTAAATAATTGTATTAGGTTGTATGTATAAATTAACGTACAATTACTATATACAAAAAACATCTGAAAAAAGTGTGGAGAATGTATTCTCAATATGATGCTACTAACACTATTCTAGTGGATTGTTCAATGGAGACAAAGAAAGAAAATCCCAAATAAAATGTGATTATTGCCCCTTCGTTTGATGGAAAGAATGAGGATAAATGGTTGATCGCTGATCTGTGGAGCTTATTGAATAAATTCTACAAGGCACCCGATGTTCGAGATATTTTGAAGAATCTTCAATGACTTTTAATAGTACATTAAGATGACTGTTATTCATTTCCTCTATAAACAAAATCTTGAAGTTTATGATATAAATTCTTGGTCATTGTACATTTGATGACTTAATTCTACATGTGATGTGTTATTACTGTGTTTTATTTTATTATCAATTTAATGTCAATATTATTTCATAATACCCATATAAGAATTGTTGTTGTGTCATTATTATAAATTAACATATTATTATTTTGTTTATTTATATTGAGATATTGAGTTATAAAAAGTTAGTGATTTGAATAATAGTCTTATGTGTTTGCATAAAAATGTAGTATTCCATATTAATTAAATAATTGTATTAGGTTGTATGTATAAATTAACGTACAATTACTATATACAAAAAACATCTGAAAAAAGTGTGGAGAATGTATTCTCAATATGATGCTACTAACACTATTCTAGTGGATTGTTCAATGGAGACAAAGAAAGAAAATCCCAAAGAAAATGTGATTATTGCCCCTTCGTTTGATGGAAAGAATGAGGATAAATGGTTGATCGCTGATCTGTGGAGCTTATTGAATAAATTCTACAAGGCACCTGATGTTCGAGATATTTTGAAGAATCTTCAATGACTTTTAATAGTACATTAAGATGATTGTTATTCATTTCCTCTATAAACAAAATCTTGAAGTTTATGATATAAATTCTTGGTCATTGTACATTTGATGACTTAATTCTACATGTGATGTGTTATTACTGTGTTTTATTTTATTATCAATTTAATGTCAATATTATTTCATAATACCCATATAAGGATTGTTGTTGTGTCATTATTATAAATTAACATATTATTATTTTGTTTATTTATATTGAGATATTGAGTTATAAAAAGTTAGTGATTTGAATAATAGTCTTATGTGTTTGTATAAAAATGTAGTATTCCATATTAATTAAATAATTGTATTAGGTTGTATGTTTAAATTAACGTACAATTACTATGTTTGAGCAATTGCAGTTTATTTATCAATTGCGTCTTAATTGATCATTATAACTCTTACAAATCAGTGATTTGAATGTTAGTTCAATGTTATCATATGAAATTTTCTTATTTCTTAGAAATTAAAAAAATGAAAAATCATATCAGGTTGTATGTAAAAATTACCTATAATTAGCTTGTTTAATTGAAATTTAAAAAATTGTAAATCTAGGTGGTGGGTATAAATTAACATATAATTGGTTTGAATTGGACCATTGTAACTATATTTTTAAATTGTGATTTGAATTTCATTGCAATGTGCTTATATGAATTTTTCTTATAATTTCTTGAAAATTAAAATATCGTATGAGGTTGTATGTAAAAATGAACATATAAATAGTTTGCTTGATTTAAATTTAAAAACTGTAAATTTAGGTAGTATGTAGATATTAACATATAATTAGTTCAAATGAATTCGACTATTGTAATTATATTTTTAAATTGTAGTTTATCTCATTACAATTCTTAAAAATTAGTGATTTGAGTAGTAGTTGAATGTGTTTGTATAAAAAAACTATTCCACTGAAATTACTTTTATTTTTTTCATTAAGTTGTTTGTTTGGGAGTGGAAATAAATTGGATATGTTTTGATGCCATTAAGCAATGAAGTTTTGAAGTGAAAATATGTTAATGTTATATATGTGGCAGCAATGCAGATGGGAGTTAATATCAGTCGGAAGATCTTGTTGATCTTTGAAATGGAAGGAGTATTCTTCTCGTCGTATTCCAAAGATGATACGAGTTGTCAAATTCAAAGAAAACCAGATTGGGAGCTTGGTGATAAATCCTACTTTTGTAGGCCTTTTCAATTAGAAGTATTAAAATACTGCCTAAAACATTATGATGTTGCGATATGGACATCAAATGTTACTAACAAGTACATTCGACAAGTACTTGAAAAATCAAATATTGATACAAGTGACTTTGAATTCATATGGGATAGGTCCCATTGTCACTTGCAAACAAAATTCAAATCATGTAGTATGATACAGTTTTATGAGAAAAGGCTAAGCGACGTGTGGTCCCAATATGGAAATAAGTACACAGAATCAAATGTATTGCTAATAGATACATCAAAGCCTACTTCTCAATTCCTCGGATATCGGTCAAACTGTATCTTAATAAAGGCTTATATAGGACATGAACACGATACTTGGCTTGTGCAAGTTCTATTCCCCTTTTTAAAGACACTTCATCGCATCAAACAGAAATGCAACTACATTCGAATGTTCAATAGAACATTGAGTTCTTTGTATTAAGTGAAGATATTATTTTATGAAAATTTGTTGACGATTACATTGCAATATTTCAATACAAGTTGGACACATTTTTTAGTGAATTAATTTGTATGATTTTATAACTTTTATAGATAGATGATAATTGACAATGATATATAAATACAATTATTAGTATTATTTATGATTGCTTTTAGATTGACAAGTTTTTGCATCATACAAGACTTGATTTCCCCATTCAAAATATTTTCTAAATTTGTGCTCTTAAATCAACTATTTGTAATTTAAATCATCTCATAAAAGCCAACAAGGCATGCAAGAAGCTCTCTTTAGTTTTATTTATCTATATGTATTAATACAAGTGCATTACAACACTTGATTTCTCTATTCAAAATATTTTTTAAATTACATACTCTTAAATCAATTATTTGTAATTTAAATCATCTCACAAAAGCCAACAAGGAATGAAGTTCTCTTTAGTTTTATTGATCTATATCGATTAATACAAGTGACACACAAATTTTGAATTAAACCTCCATCTATATAAAAGCACATTTCTTACAAAAAATATTACTTCAATGATAATGAGTGCTAAGTGTACTAGAATTTAGATTGAAGCATGATGAGTCATAGATGAATGATTTTGAAAGGTATAGGCATTTGATTTCCCAATCTATAACTTATTGTAAATGTGTATTCTTAAGTTAATAGTTTATAATTGCAATAATCTCATATAAGCCAACAGGACATGAAATAAATTATTGACTGTTATTAGCCTATATTCATTAATATGAGGAGTTTATCAATGCAATATGTAATTTTTGAAATAAAACCCCATATAATTGAAGTTGCAATTGTTTTAAAACACAAAATTAATTGCCAATGAGTGCTAAGTGGTATTAAGGGTAGTACGAGATTGGTCATAAGTGAGTGACATTGAACTGTAAGAAATTTGATTTCTCATTTCATTTTTTTGTAAGTTTGTATTATTAACTCAATTACGATTAATTGAAATAATCTCATAATAGCCAACAAAGCATGAGATACGCTCTATCTTTTATCTTCTTGTATGCATTAAATGAATGTATAAATGTGATGTATTTTTTGGAATAAAATACAATGTAAAAACATTCCACAAGTAGTTGAAAAATCAAATACTGATACAAGTGACTTTGAATTCATATGGGACAGCTCTCATTGTCACTTGGAAACAAAATTCAAATAATGTAGTGTGATACAATTTTATGAGAAAATGTTAAGTGATGTGTGGTCCAAATATGGAAATATGTACGAAAAATCAAATATATTGCTAATAGATACATCAAAGCTTACTTCTCAATTCCCCGGATACCGGTCAAATTGTATCTTAACAAAGGCTTATATAGGACATGAACCTGATACTTGGCTTGTCCAAATTCTATTCCCCCTTTTTAAGACACTTCATCGTATCAAAGAGAAACGCAACTACATTCGAATGTTCAATAGAACATTGAGTTCTTTATAGTAGGTGAAGATGTTAATTTTTAGAAATTTGTTAACGCGTACATTGCAATATTTCAATACAAGTTGGACACATTTTTTGATGAATTAATTTGTATGTTTTTAAAACTTTTATAGATAGATGAGAATTAACAATAATATTTAAATACAATTATTAATATTATTTATGATTGCCTTTAGTTTGACATTTTTTTGCATTACACCACTTGATTTCCCCATTCAAAATATTTTTTTAATTTGCGTTCTTAAATCAAATATTTGTAATTAAAATCATCTCATAAAAGCCAACAAGGCACGCACAAAGTTTTGTAAATGTGTATTCTTAAGTTAATAGTTTATAATTGCAATAATCTCATATAAGCCAACAAGGCATGAAATAAATTATTGACTTTTATTTGCGTATATTCATTAATAAGAGGAGTTTATCAATGCAGTATGTAATTTTTATTGCTAATGAGTGCTAAGTGGTATTAAGGGTAGTACGTGATTGGTCATAAGTGAGTGACATTGAACTATAAGAAATTTGATTTCTCAATTCATTTTTTTGTAAGTTTGTATTACTAACTCAATTATGATTAACTGAAATAATCTCTTACAGGCCAACAAAGCACGAGATATGTTCTATCTTTTATCTTCTTATATGCATTAAATGAATGTATAAATGTAGTATGCAATTTTTGGAATAAAATACAATGTAAAACCATATAATTAATTGATAATGAGTACTAAGTGGACTATTTAGACTCATTCGATATGTGCCATAAATAAATTCAAAAGAGCATGGGGTCATATATAAAGTTCAACTAAAAGATTTGAAAAATATGTTTCAACATCTATTTCTTCGACATTTAAAAATCTTATCATTTTCTTTGCCTTTTGGTGAAAGTAATTCTCGGCCATGATTTCTTAATTCGATTTCTTCACACTTTCATTGTGTATGTATACTGTTGTACCTAACAACTATCCCAATTTTGATGAATTTATAGTTATTATTTGGTTCGACATCAATACATTTCTTATAATTTATTTTATTTTAATTTAATATTGTGATTTCCTTCCAATCATGCTATATTATAATATGTTATTTAACAATAAAAATATTTAATATGATACTTTGTTCACTTCAAATATAGATAGAGATCTTTTTGTAATAAAACATGCTATTATGTGTGCAACTTAACTTCATTAATCCTACATTTTATATCTTCATGAATATTTTTTCTCACGATTCAACAAATTACAGATTTTCATATACTCCTCCTAATTTATGGCATACCGAACTAGTTATAAATGATACAACATTTCATTTTTTATGATTGTATATTAAAAACACTTGTAGTAAATAAAATTTGTGATCAATAAAAACATTCTTTCTAGGATTAGTTTTTCCAATTTTAATAGAATATTTCTTTAATGCATAATTTTTACAAATTAAATTAAATAAATAAAATGTTTACAAAAAAATTCAATGTCATAGAAGTCCTTGTAATAGAATTTTTCTAGATTTATTGAAATAGGTGTTAAATCTAATCCACTACAAATGAAGAGGATAAGGTTTAGGTTTACTTGACATTGGCGGTGTAGAAAATGGTTGACCGTGGGCTCCGCAATCGGCACTTGAAAATCGGCTCCAAATGGTGTTTTCACTCTTCCCAATTTGGTAAAAAAAAATCGTAACTATTTTTTACTATTTGGCCCTTTTTATAAAAGAAAACAAAATATTCTTATTTTAATTTATTCTTTTATGGGTCAATTTTGCTATAGTTGGTAATAATTTCACATCTAAACACCTAATTTGTCGTTTTGACCTAGTTTTTGGAGTCTACAGGTGAACTAAAATGGTGTTTTAAATGTTCAGTGGCTGTCGTGGTCATTTCATGCTTGTTGTCAAGTGTGAACAACTCTTTGAGCGTTTTTGTGCTATTATGCCGCTCATTAAAATCAAATATTAATGGCACCGAGCTTACTCTTTGTTCTTTCTTGTGCTCGTAAAATCATGAGAATAAGTCAGTGAGTTACATTTTATTACTTTTTCGGGCTCGTAAAACTCCCACGAAAAAGGAATCCCTTGAAGTTCTTCCTTAAGCTCTTTTTCGACTCCCTAAATATGAAAAGATCGCCAAGCGAACTTGATGCTTTCACACTTGTAAAAGTATTTGAATGATCGTCTTTCTGGTGATATTTTACACCTTTCTGGGACCAGGAGGTACTATTTACGAAAACTGAGCACTTGAGTCAATCATGACTAGAAGAGTTCTCTCTCACAATTTTTTATCCTTTTTTGGGTGAGGAGACTAACTGTTACGAAAAAGAACCTTTGGAGTGTTCTTTAGTTCTTTTCAGACTCTCTAAACATGAAATGATGCCAATTTTACCTTCTCTGGACTCATTAAAATATGACATTGAAGGGACCGTTTTGGGACAAACCCATCCTATCTCAAGTTCGAAAATTTGGGATTGGACTCATTTGATGGGTGAGCTATATCGAGCATCTATTACTCTCCTCAAGCTCGTTAAAAAACAAAAGAGGTACTCATCAATCATGATGGGGAATAGGAAATAATTTGTGTTTCATCATAATTATGGAAATACTTAGTCACTCTTGAACATGGCACTGATCTGCATATGCATTCAAATGCTTGGTTAATCTGTTTGTCTTCGAGTTACACTAATTCCATGAGTCGTCTTACTCCTTTGGCTCATCCAAAGAATGCTTCCAACATCAGTTTCATTAGGGGTTAGTATCATTCTCATCATGTCAATACTTCCAAGTCATGCCATGCCCATGTTCAAGAGAGGTTTGTTCATTGATTCATTATCTGCAGTTATTCTACCTTCTATCATGTCGGTCTTCCCTAAGTCAGTCTCAAACATTGCTTTACTGTCCGATTTTATCCAAAACATCTTTGATCGTGTTTCATGTCGATGATGGGGGATACATCATGGCCGTCCTTAGACGGGTTCATCTTTGTCGACTTCAACACATCATCCAAGGATTGAATCTAGAAACCAATCAAGTACCTTGGGCCTGCATGCCTTAATGGAAGGTTACCTCACTTTTTACATGAGTTCACATCATTGACTCTTGATTGAAATATTCCATCGAGTGTCGACCTCAACGCATTGATTCACATTCGATGGTATGTACTATGATACCTTGGGAATCATTGACATCAATGGTGATCTCCCTTGCACTTGTTAACGGTATACATCGATGACTGTTAATCAAGTGGTTTCTACCATGTTCAACCTCAAGACATTGTAATCACATGGTTGGAATCGTATCATTGTGGGTTCGGCTTGAAGACCCTGGGTTAATTCATATATTTTTCCCAGGTTGCAATGGATATTTTTTGAGTTATGTCACACGAATCCTCTTTCTTATTGGTCATGGCTGTGTTATCATCTCATCATGGATCTACACTTGTGTCTATTAGCCATGATTGTGTTAAATCGGTCTCTACTATCATGGATCTCCAATGTATTGGTCGGCAGCCATGTTTATGAGTCATGTGAGACATATTTCTCAGATTCAGTTATACTACAAAAGTAACTTCCAACCGATGATTCCTTCCTTCAACCCTTTCATATTACAAAGCATTTCACTTGTTTCGTTTTGCCAGCTTCATGCTTTGGGGGGATTTCTGTTACACCAAAATTTCGTCATCATGAGTCATGTGTTATCTCCATGCCTTAATCCCTAAAGTCCCTGGGATAAAACATCAAGAGAAAGGTTGTTGTGCTTCCTTTTTCACCTTTTTTTGTCACCCCGATGTGTTAGAAAAATAGGATCGCAGGGATATAACAATAAACAGAAATGCAAATATAATCACACATACACATTACAAGAGAGACACCAATATATCGTAGTTCACCCAAGATGGGCTACATCCACACTGAATTTTCCAATCCTTATTATTATACCGTCCAACAAAGTGAAGGGATACAACCTGAAGCACAACCGCTGCACTTCCTCTTCACTGTCTCACAATCTCTCTTCCGATCTCAGAGATCTTTACAATGCATAATACCTAATACATCTTACCCTAGCCGTATTACAATGTCTTTCTTTTATAGGGGAAATACAATGGGAAAATACCACAGGTTACCCAAAACCATGGGCCCGTAAACTATTGGTGAAAACAGCCTCGAACCCCAAGGTTGGGGAATGAGTGTACAATCCTCTGGGGTGCACGGCTGAGACAGTATCATCTATGAGATTGGAAGATCTGGCTCCACAACCAACAATCTCCCACTTGGAGACTAATCACAACAACTCCACCGCTGCTTCACTTGTTGGACCTTGGACTTGGCAAATTTATCATCTTCACCTTCACGCTAAAAGGCCAACTGAAACCGAGCAAGAACTCAGTTTCTCTCTGGTCACTACCTTTGTAAACATGTCTGCAGGATTTTGGCTAGTATGTATATTTTCCAGCTTCAACAGTTCATCTTCCAGAATAGAGCATATGAAATGGTACTTGAGCTATATATGTTTTGTCCTGGAATGGAATGCTGAGTTCTTTACAAGATGAATGGAATTCTGGCTGTCACTATACAACCTGCTATCCTTCGGCTTCTTACCCAATTCCTCCATAAACCTCTGCAACCAAATCATCTCTTTACTAGCCTCTGTAACAACAACATACTCTGCTTCCATTGTTGAAAGTGCAACAACCTTTTGTAGTTTTGAAATCCAACTTACTGTTGCTCCACCTACAGTAAACACATACTTGTGGTGCTCCTCCTGCTATCCTTATCACCTGCAATATTTGCATCAACATATCCCTATAGAACAGTGTCTGAACCTCCAAAACATAATGCCTGAGTGGTAGTACCTCTCAAATACCTGAGAATCCACTGTACTGCTTTCCAATGTTCTTTACCTGGATTGTTCATATATTTTCTCACAAATCCCACTGCATGTGCAATATCTGGTCTTGTGCACACCATGGCATACATCAAGCTGTCAACTGCTGATTGATAGGGAATCTTGGACATGTAATCTATCTCTTCCTGTGTATTGGGACACATTTCCTTACTTAGTTTGAAATGGCTGGCCAAAGGTGTATTAACTGATTTTGCATTCTGCATTATGAACCTCTCCAACACCTTTTGTATGTACTCACCCTGAGACAATGTCAATTTGCGATTTTTCCTATCTCTTGTTATTCTCATACCAAGGATTTGCTTTGCATCACCCAAATCCTTCATCACAAATGAATTAGCTAGCTTTCCTTTGAGTACATTTATATCCTGCATGTTGTTGATGTATATGTAACTTCGGAATGTATTTCACATATATTTATATTGTATTCCTATAGAGATGGTATTATTTCTCTATAAGGAAGTGTCGTCATTTATATTGTAAATGTCGTAACTTATTCTTGATGGGTTATT
Source organism: Larix kaempferi (assembly GCA_027924585.1). Taxonomy (NCBI): domain Eukaryota; kingdom Viridiplantae; phylum Streptophyta; class Pinopsida; order Pinales; family Pinaceae; genus Larix; species Larix kaempferi. The sequence continues at coordinate 15,461,601 of BSBM01000757.1, read as the reverse complement.
AGACCACCTTGTTGGGGTCGGCCCTGTATAAGTCATGTGGGTCAAAGGGTTATTAGACCACCCTATTGGGGGTCGGCCCAGTCAGCATTATGTTATGTGGTTAAGTTCGAGCCTACATGAGTTAGGTAAAAAGGCAAGTCAAGTCAAGTATAAATAGAGTGCGGGAGGCACTCTATTTACTCACTCACTTCTCACTCATGCACTCAAGGAGGAGTGGCGCACTTATGGAGGAGGAGGATATGCTGCTAGGTTGTGTCTATCTCTTATGGTTGGTTGTATCATTGCTCTATCTATCTCTGAGGAAGTTATTGGGGTTTTTCACCTTTATGGTTTTCCCCAAGTAAATCTTTGTGTCTCTTATGTGCTTGCATTATTGTCTCCATGATTGATATGCTGTAGATATGCTGTACATGTTGTTCTCTCAGTTAAGATCCTAGATCAGATTGAAGTAAATTCTGAAAATTTAACATGGTATCAAAGCTAACCTGAAAGAAGGCATGATATGGCATGTATGACACTTGTTGCACTTACGATGCTAGGGCTTGATATAGCAAAAACCAGTCATCGTAGAACGTTCACTATAAATCCATTTTGGCGAAGGTTTGGGATCTAAAATTGTTACAGGACGAAGCTAAGATCTCCATGTACCTTGTGTCCAAAGGAAAACCTCTAATTCGTTGTACTTTGTGATTTATGATCTGTACAATATAGGGTTTCTGCCTCTTCCAGATCTGAGTCAAAATCAGGTGACCTTGGGAAAAAGGTCATCACTTGGGCTAGGAAGCTCCAAATGAAATTTCGTAAAATGTGACAGGTAGTACACAGACTGTACTATATGAGAAAATTTTTGCAGAGGCCAAAGTTGAACTAGTGACATGTGGCACGCCGTACAAGTTTGCTCTCCTGTATTATCCCAAAAAAAGGTCACGTTGTGACACTTGGAATAACTCTCTCTCAGAGAGTCCAATTGAGGTCAGACCTGTCAGGATGGAAAGATAATAGGGCGAGATATATCAGAAAAAATGTTCAGAGGCCGAAGTTCAAACAGTGACACGTGGCATGCCGTACAAGTTCGCACTCCTGTATTATCCCAAAACAGGTCACGTTGCGACACGTGGCATAACTCTCTCTCAGAGAATCCAATTGAGGTAAGACCTGTCAGGATGGAAAGATAACAGGTCAGGCTATCTCAAGAAAAATTTTCATACCCTGTGGATCGAAACTTTTGGAGGTACACCAGAAACAATCAGGTACATATTTCTGTCAAAACAGAATTATTTTTTAGTACCTTCATTCATGGCTTCCGGAATTTAGGGCTTTGGAGAAAGTTGGAATTTTTGTAATTGGAGACCACGGCTGGATGCTACTCATCAAAATAGAAATTTAGAGACCAAAATCAGAATTTTTGGTTGGGCAGAAGGTCGGGCTTGATCAAACCCTAGTTCGGGACTTTGATCAGAAAAGTGGAAAATTAGGGCTTCTATAAAAATGGGAATTTTTGAAATCTGTGACCATGGCTGGAAACTCCTCAGAAAAATAGAAGACTAGAACTTTGGATGAAACCTTTTGATTGGGCAGAAGAGTGGGCTTCATCAAACCCCAGTTCAGGGTCACGTCCAGTGAATCCAGAAGTCTCAAAGGCAAAATTGAGGAGTGAAACTTTGCAGTTTTCAAATTCTGAATATACCAGCTTAATCATCTCATCAAGGCGCATATTTCTATCCTTTCAGAAGTTTGAAATTCAAAGTTTGAGTTTTTGGGGTTTCTCTGACAAACCCATATCTAGCTCCAGTCCCAGTTCTTGTAAATCAAGTGGATTGGGTTAATCTTAGAAGAAGATGGATTGGTCACTTACATAAGTGAAGAAGTTCATGTTTCAGAGGGAGATGAGGCTAAGGTCTTACATAAGAAGATTACAAGCGATCTCGACAGGTATGAATCATCGAGGTATGTTTCGAGATTTGTTCATGATTAATTTTATGGTATGTTTGTCTTCATGTTATTACGGTTAGTACAATCTTGATTTTAGACTTGTCATATCACCTTAATAAAACTATGAATGCACGATAGAAAATATTCATTGATTAGGGTGTTGACACTTATGATTGTACTAATGCATTATGGTGTTGTATGAGGTTTATGTTGTCTACTAACATGAAAGGTACACCAAGAAAGACAAATCATGTTCTGGTCCAAGAACATATGATCATGATAACATGAGGACAAAGATTCATCCATTGTCATGGATCTCATAGAAGATCCATTTACGAGGTATGTATAACTTGGTTTTGTAATAGTTAACCTATGAGATATACAGGTTACTAGCACAAGTCATTGAAGAAGAACAAGAAGACATCATGTGAGTATGTTAGACATAAATAGCTGGCATGCTAATCCAGGTATGTTTTTCCTATATCAAGCTAGAATCCTACCTTGTGTTAGGATCTTATACTGTTGTTGATAATGATTATTCATGAAGTCATAGGTTTGAATAATCATGGTTGTATGCATATTATGTTTCTTACCATAATTGATGATATGACTAACCAGAAGAATCATGAAGGTATAGGTTTGAATAATCACAGGTTTTATGCATATTATATCTCTTATCTTGATTGATGATTCAACTAACCTGAAGAGTCATAGGTTTGACTTCTTATGATTTGACTAACCATAAGAATCCTACATAAACCTTGAATGCTAATGCTTATTATTTTCTGTTTGAAATGATCATGACTATACATGCTTGAGATTATTATGTTTTAATAGTATACTAATGAATGTATGATTTTATATGAGATCACAAGGATAACACAATCATGATACTAATAAGCATGCATAGTAACCAAGGATGAATATGAGTTCAAGAACAGGTAATCCAGGAAGCAAAGATCAAGAGGGAGCACACTCTAGTTGTTCCTGCAAGAAAGCAAAGGAACACACTTCAGTAGTTTCTGCAAGGATGCAGATATTCAGAGGGAGTTGACCATCTTTCCACAGCAGAAAGGTGTAGAAGAAGCTACTTCAGATTAGGACTCCAGCAGCTCCTGTAAAGAAGCAAAGACTCAGAGGGAGTCCACCCAACGAACAAACAAAGATAAGTATTTTAATTTCTTGCATATTTGTTTGTTTAAATAAAATTGTTCAATGATGTATATGCTCATGTTCCTAGACTTAGGATATGTATTGTGCATATTAGAATAGTTGCATTGATGAACAGTATATTACTAACATACATGGGTAAGTGGCCTATGGCACTGTACAACATTCCATTGCTACTTATCTAGAATGAAACCTCTTTGCTGACATGTTGGGAGTTGTGCACACTCTGAACAATGTTCTGGTAGAGATTGGAAGGCATCTAGAAAGTTATGAAATATGGATAAATGTTGTATTGAAGCATTGGCTAAGATAATTGCATGACTGTATGACATATTTCTTTATGTGTAAGAATTTGTTTTGAAAATTATGAGATGTTTCTAATCATGCAATTTAACCTGTTTTGTAGGAAAGACCGTATATCTTCACCTACAAAAGGACTACAACATTTGTTCCAGCAATAAAGATATCTATTGAAGATATTGAAGTTCCCAAGATTTGGGATGAAGAAATGGAATGCCATGATCCGTCGATCATGAAGAATGATGTTTGGGTTGCAGTCCCAAGACGTGAAGGGAAGTTTGTTATGAATTCCAAATGGAACTATCAGATCAAGCATATTGCAGATGGCAGCATTGAGAAATATAAAAGTGATGTAATAGAAGATGCACCAGATGGATTTCAAGACAGCATGGTGTAGTCAGATAAGTGTGCAGAACTTGGTATGGTAGGATAGACAGCTTTCTATCCAGTTTGGGCTTTACCAAGAATAAAGCGGATTCCAACCTTTTCTACAAGGTTGAGGAAGGGAATCCTATGATTCTACTCCTGTATGTGGATGACTTGTTTGTAACAAGAGATGATAGATTGATTGCTGACACGCAGCGGAAGCTTGCTGCCGAGTTCAAGTTGAAGAACTTGGGGATGATGCACTGTTTGTTTTTTAGCATGGAGGTGTGGCAGAGTGCAAATGGAATCTTCCTTGGACAAGGGAAGTATGCAGTAGAGATCCTAAAGAGGTTCGGGATGATGGATTGCAAGGCCATGGCCACACCTATGGCATCGAATCTGAAGCTTCTATGTGATGCTTCATCTGAGCTGGTTGATGTCTCTATGTATCGTCAGATGATTGGGTCCTTGATGTACATGACGAACACGAAACCAGACATTTGCTTTGCTATGAACACATTGAGCCAGTTCCTGATGGATCTGAGGAATGTTCACCTGGTTGTTGTAAAGCATGTTCTGAGGTACCTGAAGGGTACAGTGGATTATGGGCTCAAGTATGAGGTGAATCAAAAGTTTAACCTGCAGGGTTATGTTGATTCAGATTGGGCTGGTAGTGCTGCAGACAGGAAGAGCACATCTGGGTGTTGCTTCAGTATGGGATCAGGTGTGATCTCATGGTTTAGCAGGAAGCATTCCTTCGTGGCACTGAGTATAGGTGAGGCAGAGTATGTTGCAGCCTATTCAGCTAGTTGTGAGGCAGTATGGCTATGGATGCTACTGTCTGAGTTATTTGATCTCCCGTTGGAGGCTACGGGTATCTTCTGTGATAACCAGAGTTGTGTGAAGCTGTCCGAGAACCCAGTGTTTCATGACAGGTCGAAACACATAGAGATCAAATATCACTATATCAGGGATATGGTGCAGAGAGGAGCTGTGAAGCTCCTGTATGTTGCGATGGACGAGCAGATTGCAGATGTGCTGACGAAGCCACTAGCCAGGGTGAAGTTCGAGTACTTCAGAGAGAGGCTTGGCGTGCTTCAGATTGAGGATACTTCAAGGAAGAAGTGATGGACACATTTGTTGAAGCCATTCCAAGCATGTTGGAAGGGGAACTCTTCACATGGCTGTGGATGTAAGCGCCAGATGATGAGCATCAGGATAATGTTCTGGTTTCTGCTTGGATATGATCAGTGGGATCATTATATGTATATATGTATGCATCATGTTGGATGCTGGATATGATTGGTTGGATCATGTGTATGTATTTTGTATATGCATCATGTTGGATGCTGGATATGATCAGTTGGATCATTTATGTATGTATGCATCATGTTGGATGCTGGATATGATCAGTTGGATCATTTATGTATGTACGCATCATGTTGGATGCTGATGGATACATTGTGTGGATCATGTATCTTTGTATGATTAGGTAGATCATGTATGCTGATGGATACATTGTGTGGATCATGTATCTTTGTATGATCAGGTAGATCATGTATGCTGATGGATACATTGTGTGGATCATGTATCTTTGTATGATCAGGTAGATCATGTATGATTGATGGATACATTGTGTGGATCATGTATCTATGTATCAGGTGGATACTTGGTGTGCATCAGATGGATGCATTGTATGATCAGGATGATTGTGGATGACGAGCTTCTCCAGATGACATGCAGCAGGATGTTGCAGTGATGATGATCAGGATGATCATGTGTACATCAGGATGGCGTTTGATGAGTATTAGATGATACTTTGTGGCCGTGGATCAGGTTGTGCAGGTAAGCATGTAATTTGTGCCCTGGGAGATTTGCAGATGGTCTTTCGAGTTTTTGCCTATGGCATGTAATTCAGTTCCCTGGGACATCTGGCAAATGCTCTTGCGAGGTTTTGCTTGGAAGGACATGTAATTTGTGCCCTGGGAGATCTGCAGATAGTCTTTCAAGGTTTTTCCTATGGCATGTAATTCGGTGCCCTGGGATATCTGGTAGATGCTCTTGCGAGGTTTTGTCCTATGGCATGTAATTTGCTCCTGGGAGATCTGGACAGGATGAAAAAGGCCTCAGATGCTTCAGCCAGGTTTTTCCATGACCACATGTAATTTGCTCCTGGGAGATCTGGACAGGATGAAAAAGGCCTCAGATGCTTTAGCCAGGTTTTATGGTGGACCACATGTAATGTGCTCCTGGGAGATCTGACAGGTAGAGCTGTGTGCTCGTAATAGCATGGGATGCTTCATCCAGGTTTTGTGGTGATATCACATGTAATGTGCTCCTGGGAGATCCAACAGGTAGAGCCGCGTGCTCGTAACAGCCTGGGATGCTTCAGCCAGGTTTTGTGATGGGTCACATGTAATGTGCTCCTGGGAGATCCTACAGGTAGAGCTGTGTGCTCGTAATAGCCTGGGATGCTGCAGCCAGGTTTTGTGACGCACGTAATAAGTCCTGAGGATTCCATAGTATGGCCAGTGATGATGAAGACCTGCAGGTGGTGGGCCTACATCCAGTATGAAAAAGGACTGGCTCTGTAGAACTTCCTATGACAAGTAGATTCAGAGATTGATTGAGATAGCAGCAGCAGTGACGATGATGATGACTCGATGACGATTATCCAGTGACGATGATCCAGAGAAGATGACTTGTGCTAGAAGAACTATGCTGAGAAATACCTTCCTAGTTAAGAGGGAGTGTTGATGTATATATAACTTCGGAATGTATTTCACATATATTTATATTGTATTCCTATAGAGATGGTATTATTCCTCTATAAGGAAGTGTCATCATTTATATTGTAAATGTCGTAACTTATTCTTGATGGGTTATTAGACCACCTTGTTGGGGTCGGCCCTGTATAAGTCATGTGGGTCAAAGGGTTATTAGACCACCCTATTGGGGGTCGGCCCAGTCAGCATTATGTTATGTGGTTAAGTTCAAGCCTACATGAGTTAGGTAAAAAGGCAAGTCAAGTCAAGTATAAATAGAGTGCGGGAGGCACTCGATTTACTCACTCACTTCTCACTCATGCACTCAAGGAGGAGTGGCGCACTTATGGAGGAGGAGGATCTGCTGCTAGGTTGTGTCTATCTCTTATGGTTGGTTGTATCATTGCTCTATCTATCTCTGAGGAAGTTATTGGGGTTTTTCACCTTTATGGTTTTCCCCAAGTAAATCTTTGTGTCTATTGTGTGCTTGCATTATTGTCTCCATGATTGATATGCTGTAGATATGTTGTACATGTTGTTCTCTCAGTTAAGATCCTAGATCAGATTGAAGTAAATTCTGAAAATTTAACACATGTTAGACCTTGCAACAATCATGTCATCCACATACAATAACAAGATAATATATCTTTCATTGTCTGGCTTCTTGAAATAAACACAGTGGTCAGAATGACATCTACTATAACCCTATTCTGTCATAAACCTGTCAAATTTTAAATACCACTACCTTGGAGCTTGCTTCAAGCCATACAATCTCTTATTCAGCCTGCACACCAAATTCTCCTTCCGTTTAACCTCATACCCTTGTGGCTGTTGCATATATATCTCTTCCTCCAAATCCCCATGGAGAAAGGCTGTTTTTACATCTAACTGTTCAAGATGCAAATCTTCTACCGCCACTAGACTTAAAATAGTCCTAATTGAAGTCATCTTAACAACAAGAGAAAATATTTCATCAAAATATATACCTTTCTTCTGTGCAAACCCCTTTACAACAAGTCTAGCCTTGCACCGCTTCTTGCCTCCTTCTTCCTTCAACCTGTTAATCCATTTGGGGAATGAGTGTACAGTCCTCTGGGGTGCACGACTGAGACAATATCATCTATGAGACTAGAATATCTGGCTCCACAACCAACACGACGCACCTTTCCTTCTAGCAAGGAGAGTCGAACCCTATGTGATGCATGCTGCAACTTAGCAGAGTGCGTCAGTGACACAGGCTTCCTTTGTACAAGGTGCGATGATCCCTTTTTGATGCAGGGTGTCTTCATGCAAAGTGCGTCGGAGTTGGTTAAATTGAATGAAAGGAAGCTTCGAGCAACTTATCGAAGCTTGGTGATGTGGAGGCTTATCCCTGGATACTTGAAAAAGTGGCTCTAGATCCCCTAACCTAGTGGGATGATCCCTTAAGTATCTCCCCTAAATACTCAACCTATTCTATCCCTTTAGCCCTATAAAATGAACCCTCTCTCCATTGTTAAGGGAGGGAGGATAGTATACTCTTATGCTGGTGAAATTTCTCTAGGTGATCCTACTCATTCTTTAGGAGGCTAAGCATTCATTCTTGGAGGCTAGGATTATTGTATGGAAGTTACGATGTTAAGGCTTGGGTTGTAACATTCTCTCCCTATGTACTTCTCTTCATTACATTTAATACAAGTTCTTTCCATAAATGTTATTTTGTTAATGATATTTAGGATTTTCTTCCTTAATTGTTAATCTAGATCAAATCATGTATATGTGCTTTTATTACTTGTTTGTTTCCACATGCTTGACATAGTTTTGCAACTAAAGATCTGAAAACTTGGAGCATGGAGCAACAAGGAGAAAGGAATTGCAGATTTGAGGTAAGCCATCTCTTCATCCATCTTGCATTTCTATTGATCTAGGAAAGATACTAGTATTGTGTACTCATTTGTTCTAGATCTAAACCATTTAGACTAGCGAGATCTATTTTAGTCCGCTCATACAGATTGTCTGTAAACAATACGAGATCCTAGAATATCCCTAAAGGAGATTTACTCTGGCAAGATTAAGTACTGAGAATGAAGCCCTCTCAAAAATACAATTGATGATAACCCTGGAGTCACCTATCACCTAAAGCCTAACAATGTTATAGAGGGACGCAATACAATCTATTCCATAATACACTATTTAATCAAATAAATCATGTTTATATACATTTCAATGAATTTATATTTTTTATATAATTAATTATTAATTAATATTTTTTTTTTTTTTTAAAAGGATAAATGTTTTAATTCGTTTAATTTAACAATATGGACACGATAATGTTTTTTTTGGGAAGATGAAAAAACCTATCATAAATTATTTGTCAAACTAGTAGTGAGGACAACCACTAGGGTAAATTTTAGGGGAGAAATTTCGCCAATTGGTTATTTTTGCTGCTTTTTTACAAAAAATAAATTCATTATTTGGTCATTTTTACGCTCTAATATTGCCTATATATACATAAAAGATGTTTTTTTAGTGTAATATTCACCAAAATTTACAGTTTTCAATAGTAAATTGTATGTTTCATATTTAATTTTTGCCTACCTATTTATATATGTGATTTTTTCAATCCAAAATAACTGCCTAGAATATTATGCTTAGGTAGATTATTAGTATCCTTAAAAAATACCATGACAACCACATCTATCGATGGCTATTATCTACAAATGCTAGTTAACTCATCATCATTATTCAAGGAAAACCATTTCACCTGAATGTTTAGTAAAGGGGAAAACTTCCACTTCTGAGAGATGCGTCTTGAGTGATCAAATTAGTTCCTTACATTTGAGAAAAACAAACTCTTAGTCAATTAAAAGTAGTTTTAGGTCTTACTCTAGGCTTATGTACATGACAATCTATTCCATAATACACTATACTTAATGATGTCCCATTTCTTGAGATTAACGATATGCTCACTCCATCTTGAGTTCCTTACCTTGGAAAGGCTATAAATTAAATATAGAGACCTAAATGAAAAGTGAGAAATAATTAGATACAAGCTATGCGAAGTAAAGTGGTAGATAACTTTTTCCTTTAAACTTGATTAGGTCCAATGATTGTGCATCTCGTCTTAATGCGTCTTCGCAAAGAATATGTAATTGAGAAATAAACATTAAAAATCATTATCGAAAAGTGCTTTTTATAATATAAGTAGGTGAGATGTATTACACTTATAATATATATTGCTTCAAAATAATTAATTAATATAAACAAAAATAAATATAATATTAACTCATAATAAAATAAAAATTAAATATGTTAAATTTGGTAAACATAAATACAATAACAATATAGAGCTATATTAAATTCTCTAACCTAATATTTAAGAGATTGTAATGTTAGTAATATCTTAGAAGAATATAATATTTTACCAAACCAATATAAAAGTAACTTAATTACTAGCATTTGCCCCAAGAGGCGCAAAAGTGAATGTTGTTAGTAAAAGAGTGAAATTTGTAACAATGTTAGAGAATTTTTGACAAAGAATCAATAAACAGAGAGACATTATATATTTAATGATAAGGAAATTGTAATTTAAGTAGGTGTAACTATAAAAAAATACGTATTTTCCTTTGGTAATTATATATTCAATTAAAAAAGGAATTGTATAAATATTAAATGAATAAAGGTCGACTTGTTCGACCTTTTGTCGACCTGTTTGACCTTTTTCTGTTCGACCTGTTTTGGACCAACCGACAGGTCCAACCTCCTCAACCTCTCCAAATGCAATTTCAAATGAAATAATGTACTTGTTTTAAACTATCTCGGATTGCATTTCAAACTCAAGTTTCCATAGAAGTAAAAAAAAAATTGTGTTCAATGAAAATTAGGTCGGACGACAACCTGTCGGAGGTCCAAAACAGGTCGAACCTGTCGAAGTGAAAACAGGTCGAACAAGTCAAGAGAGGTCGTTACAGTATTAAAATGCATTTAGATCACTAGAGTATTAAAATTATTGTTAAATACAAAAATTCGATAGTTATGGATCAGTCTTATTGCGTTTCTCCATGTAAAATTTTGCAACATAGTTCTAAGTCTAGCAGATTTCTCAACCTTGGAAGCAACATTGCTAATTAGTCGAAATTGTCATTCGAAATCTGTCGGCTTTGGCTATAGACCAATGCAAACAAAAATTTGCAGTGGTCGGCAGACTATAAGATTCTGATGAAAACATGATAAGATAGGTAGACTATAATAAAAACAATAAATTTATACTGGTAAATTTGCAGAATAAGAGAAACTAAACCCAACAATGCTGCAAAAGTTTTATCATATAACATGTTGAGCTGTACATCAAGGGTAAAAATAGGCAGAATATAATAAAAACAATAAATTTATACTGGGAAATTTGCAGGATAAGAGAATCTAAACAACAATGCTTCAAAATTTTTATCATATAACATGTTGAGCTGTACATCAAGGGTAAAGATATATGTGAACAGATCTTAGATGCTTACATTCAATTATACAATTGTATTGTTCATCCATTTGACCGACATATTCAATTATACAAAATGCGAAATTACTAAACAAAATTGTTTATAACTGTGCTTTAAGTGATAAATGCAACTGTTATGAGTTATCTGGAGTGGAACTGAGCGTTGTTGGTTGTTGCAGACAGACCTCGACAATTGCTTCAGTTGAAACTGACATTTGGTGCTGGAAGCTATCCCAATGATGCAGTGTGTTCTGCATGTCGATAGTGAGTGTTGTAAGTGCGGACAAGTGGGCTATCTGTTCTTTAGTAGTTTTTCCCTGTAGATGAATTAGGTCGGAACCGAAGAGCTGTATTTTCTCATGTGAAGTTGAAAGCAGTCTTCGAAGGTGTGGTCGGAGTTGCTCTACTTTGTCAAGGTTATGACGAGCCTAGCTCAACCACTGTGCTTCACTTTTTTCCAATTTCTCGATTTTCTTTTTTCCATTATCAGTTGTTTCTCAATACTTTTGGCCATGGTTTCATCAGCCAGTTGGTGTTCTTTTTTAAGATTGTCAATAGTCTGTCTTGTGTCTCACATTTCCGTAAACACGTTGCCATAATGTTTGTACCAATTGCGGAGAACATTGTTTGCTATCTCTGCTTCGTCATTAGAGTGTATGAGCTGACTGTGTGCTCTGTTGAATGCTTCAAACTATTGTGACATCAATGACGTTGTTACTGTGGCTTGTTCTTCTCGGTCCTTGGTCTGCTATTCAGATAGTTTTGACACGACAGATTCGAACAACTGAAATACTTTATCAAGTGTGCTTGTCATGTCGGAGGTGACTGGAATTGTTATGACCTGTTGCGCTAATTCTTGACACTTTGTCAGAAATAGGGTTTGTTCTTGTTCCACCTTGTGAATTCGGTCTTGCTTCCAGTCGCCTATGTTGTTGTTCTTGATTGATTGCATCAGCCAGTATGTCGAGCTCTTCCTGTGGTGCCTGTTGTGGATGGTATGTCGAGATTGGACCAAATTGGTCGAGATGTACAGACAAACGACTCAATTGAGATATATGCTGGAGATGCTGTAGCTGTTGCTGAAGAATTTTCTCTTGCTGTCGTCTTTTGAATTTTTCCTTTTTCTTTGAATTTTCTTTAGAATTTGTCGCAGGTAATTGCTTTTCTGATTCTTTTTGAGACTCGACTATTGCTGATGCTTGTTTTGTCTGTTTTTGTGCTTCTTCAGTAGAATGTTCTGCTTGTATTGAGCTGCTTGGTATTTGTACTGTGTTTGTTGAAATTACTTCTTGACTTGTTACTTTTTTTGCTTGCTCTACTGTCTCGACAGCTAGCTGGACTGTTGGTGACTCAACTGCTGCGTCAGTTGTTTTTGTTGCTGTCTCGACTGCTACTTTATCCATTTTACCTGTTGACGACATAGGTGTTTCGTCGACTGGAAGATGAGGGGTAGGATTTAAAGTGGGAGACTATTGCAGACTGACTACATTTAAGATTTGAAGGTCGGGGAAATGTTGCGGTGAGTTCATGACATGTCGGGGAGGTGTATGGGCTTCCATTGACGGATTGACTAGAAAAGGAATCAACGAAGAAATCTGTTCTACAAAAATTGTACTATTTGTGTTAGGATTGCGTTGTAGATGGGAATGGTGCATGGCAATTGGTTGTTGTGTTAAGGTATTTGATGGATTGAAAAGTTGGGTTGGGATAACACCAAGAGGAGCAGAATCTGTCGGTGAAGCAGTGTCTGTGAATATAGGTTTCTTGGTTATGATTTTTTTCCAATCTGGGAATATGGTCGGGAGTTGGCTTATGAATTTGGCAATGTCGCCATCATTTTGGAATGTTTCTCGAATCGAGGAAGGAAGAGTTTGTATAATATTGGAAATTTGAAATGGAGGTTGAAGTGAAAGTGGGGTACTTACAATAGGTGTGGAAAAAAAAGTCTCCTGCGTGACAATGGTTGGTGATGGTGGAGTTGAGTTATTTGATAGGTCGACAGCATCGTCGATGATAAGCTTGATTTTCTTTTTGGGTCGAGGGTGCTCGACTTCCAAAAATTTCTTTAATTGTTCGTTGACAGGGATTTTGTTCTTCGCTGCATCTTCCAATATTTGAGTTGCGCTGTCGTATAATTCAGTTTCATCTTCCACTGGCGGCTCGTCAATCATCATTTTTCTTTTGCCCTTGCCCTGTATTTGTACAAGTCTTGAATGTCAACATATGGATAATTGGTCGGCCAGCTGGTGGATGTTGTCGGCTGTCAATGCGTACTCAGGATTGTCCGACAGGGTCTCTGCATCCGATTGTTCAGCTCCATCCGCTAAATCTTGGTGTGGAGTGAGTGTAAGTGATAAAGGTTCCAATCCCGCGTTGAGCTGAGGTTGAAAAGTAAAATTGGCCATATATAGGCGACTTTGATATGCTTCTTCTTTCTCTTGATCCATTAAAGTTTCGACTATGGGAATGTCGATTTCATGTGCCAAAGGAGGGATTATCAATTTTGTGTTGGATTTCCTTTCAAGCTCATTGAAGATTTCCTCGACTGAAAGGTAATAGTCGAGATCTTGTGTTGGTCCCATTGCTCCTTCTAAGTACCAAACTGATGTATGGTACAGTGCAAGTTCAATGTGTGCGGTCGGAGGCAGACTTCGTCGACTTAACTTTTAGGTCTTCGAACCGGGCTTCTAGCCAAATGTTGACTGTTATCGGCCCAAGTCTGTTGCCTCCTTTCGTAAAGCAACGGAAGTTGTTCATTAATGTAGGTCATGGTTTGTAAAGTCTTTATTTCCTTTTGGTCTTATAGCCATCATTGCTATCTAGATCATTAGAGATGGATAGCGAATGGGCGCTCCATTCTCTTGGCACTTCATACATATGTTCTTGATAATTTAGGCAAGGTACTTAGCCCAGTTGTATATTTTGCCATCGTTTTCCATGCCCAGGATAACCTCTAGCAGTTCAATTTTTAAGTTGGACCCTCGACCAGAGGTTGACAAAGCTGTGGACACGATTCGCGCAGCTATTTTATAACTTTCATATTTTATCTGGGTCACCAATAATCCTCGAGAATTCTTTCCAGTTGGGTGGTTTGTAAACTCCTTGATCAATTTTGGTCTGTGATTAGTAGGTACATCTGGACCTGCCTTTGATAACCCTGTAATATGGTGAATGAGCTTAGGATTGATTTCGAATGGAACGTCAAAATAGAATTTTCCATTATGATATCTGCTTACTATGAATCGAGCAATAATGTCTTTCAGTCCAGCAAACTGGTCCAGTAGAGGTGCATTCATGTAGTGCACAAGGGTAGCAGTCCACAGTTTTTGGGCTGGCTCCCTCCAATGGCCATCTGATTGCTTCCCCAGTCAAGAATATCTTTCCAAAGTTTTCGCTAGTGTGGTTCGTGTACCTTACTGTTTCGAACCAACTCTAAAGGGGCTTCTAGAAGTGTTTGTGCCGTTTCTAATTCACGGATTTTAGCTGTGGATGATCGGGTTGTAGTCTGAGATTTCTTGGGCGCCATGATCTCTGTAGAACTCTCAGGTTCGCAAAAGGCTTCTATTGTCTTTGAAGTGTGATTCTACAGTTCTTGGCAAAAGAGTATCCAACAATCTTCTAGGTCAGCATTTATGGAGGAAGCGTTTGGCACATGTGAATTAAAAGTAGCTGATTGCATTAAATAATGATTTGACAACCTATTTAATTCCGACTGACAGTCTATTTGTTCGTTGTTGCGTGAATGTGGGTTTTTTCCATCTATTGGTCGGTGATCCCGACTGCTTGTTGCTTGTAGAAATTGTCGATTGTAAGTAGTCGAGGGTGATTGATGAATTCGACCAACTGCTACTGGCTCTTCTATTTGTCTATGTATTTATGGTTCCTTTTCTTTGGTTGTAGTTTGGGTAGAAGTAGATGCAATCTTCAGATATAATTTGTTGTGTAGCTGTGTCATATTTTGTACCCTTTTATATATTTGTTCTTCTTTCAGAAAATGATTTGAGTACTGAAAAGTGATATTGTAAGAAGCACAATGTTTAGCCAGTTTTCCTTCGTTGTCATTTCTGATAAATATTTTTTTTCCAAAGTGAAAAGGTTCCAAGTCTGCAATAAAGGCTTCCACTGCCTTAATCTTATGAAATTTTTATCCACCAATGATGAATGGTACAGGTGGGTAAGAGACTATGTTGTTATGATCGAGATAGTAACCAATTCCATTGATGAACACTTGTCTGATGGCTTTTTTATGCACAATGTAATCTGTAGCATATTTGGGCAATAGAGAAGGAGGTTTTGTGCCCCCATACATTCTAATGTATGTCCCTTCTGAGGAGAAGTAATAGTCTCCATATTCACCTATTACATCCAAGGCATTATCTGACATACATTTTGCTTCTTTATTGAAGATAAGTAAATAAAGGGGCATGATTAGTTCTTCGCATAGTAATTTGTAGTAGCTTGCATATCGGTGAGCCCAAGTTAATTGATATGCTACATGAATGGGAGTTTTATTCCGATTCCAAGTACATCCCAAATTAGTGAAAGGGTGGCTGACTAATATGCAATCCATAAGGTAGCTAGACATGAAGAATTCTGATTTCCCTTGTGAAAGCCCCATTTGAGTTGTAGAAATGGTTGACGCAATACTTTCTGAAATAACAGTTTCCCAATTGAAGATTGTACCATGTGTGGCAACATGGTATATCAATGGAACCCAACTGAGTTTATAGTTCTTGGCGTTTGGTAGACCAAAGAGTCTGCTCAACAATAGGACAAAGATTCTATAGGGGGTCCTTAAGTCTTTGGTGGCGTATTTCTTGGTATGTTTGGTTGTAAGTTGTTTGTCTGGTAGCAACATTTCCCTTGCATATTCAACAGTATCTATATTGGCACATCTTACCCAAGCATCAGTGAAAAATACATCGGAAGGAGGCAACTTGTATGCGGCTGCAAGAAGCATTGGTTTGAAGGATGCAAGTTGTTCCCCATTTGCGTTTGAAATGATTCTTGTCGTTGTATGTACATGGGGCAAGATCCATGCAATAACCTCTGAGCAGTGAAACAATTCTGGTCGTGTAGTTGCCTTGTGAAGGTTAGACCTCTTGATGTTTTCGTAAATTATGGTTTCCTCCAAGGTTGAATTAGGTATATTTCTATCTCTAATAGCTATGTACAACTTGCCCCATTTGAACTCATCGCTACAACCTACGGTGGGTTCAGTGTCTTTAAATAGTATTTCCAGTTGTGTCTTTTTAGTCGTTTCTTTTTCAAGGTCCATTTGTTCAGCCTTTCTTTTGTCGAGTTTTTGCAAGATACCTAATTTGGAAACATAGAGCGTTAATAATGAGGAATCTTGATTTAAATGTTTACAATGTATCTAGTATTGAAGATAGACATAGATAAGTCATAAACTTTTTTTGCTGTTGTAAGCAGAGGATATAGTACATTTTGTGCTTAAACAATAGTAATGAAATGTGGAATCAATATAAGTTATACAACTATAAATGGAAAGAATATAATCAAAAGCAAAACCTTCAATGGAGCTTGGTAAACATTAGCAACATATCGAATTGTTCATATGAATATTGAATATGTTTTTCAACATTTTTTCTAAGATATGGTCGGAATTTAAAATAGTCGAAGTTGGTCGAGCCTTTAAATATTGGTCGACTCTTAACTATGTCATTATGTATTTGTCGGTTTTTTGGTCGGCCTAAAGTTGTTATTGTGTAAACATTGACAACATATCGAATTGTTGATATGAATATTGAGTTTTTTTTTTCAACATTTTTTCTAAGATATGGTCGGAAGTGAAAATAGTCGAAGTTGGGCGAGCTTTTAAATATTGGTCGACTTTTAACTATGTCATTGTGTATTTGTCGGTTTTTTGGTTGGCATGAAGTTATTATTGTGTAAACATGAATGACATATCGAATTGTTGATATGAATATTAAATTTGTTTTTCGACCTTCTTTCTATGATATGGTCGGAAGTCAAAACGATCGGAGTTGGTCGAGCCTTTAAATATTGGTCGACTCTTGTTATGTCACTGTGTATTTGTTTGTGAATGCTAAGCATTGATCAAGTTAGTCGATGCCTTTAAAAATTGGTCGACTCTTAAGTATGTGGATTAATTGATAGAGCGTTTGTTTTGGTCGGGCTGAAGTTGTTATTGTGTAAACATGAACAACATATCGAATTGTTGATATGAATATTGATTTTTTTTTCGACATTTTTTCTAAGATATGGTCGGAAGTCAAAATAGTCGGAAGTGAAAATGGTCGGTTGAGAAAATGGTCGCAGTTGGTAGAGCCTTTAAATATTGGTCAACTCTTGACTATGTCACTTTGTATATTTTGTTCGACTTTTTTTTTAAGATATGGTCGGAAGTCAAAATACTCGGAAGTGAAAATGGTCGGAAGTGAAAATGGTCGGATTTGTTGGAGCCTTTAAAAATTAGTCGACTCTTAAGTATGTGGTTCAATTGATGGACAGTTTGTTTTGGTCGGCTTGAAGTTGCTATTGTGTAAACATAAACAACATATGGAATTGTTGATATGAATATTGAATTTGTTTTTCAACATATTTTCTATGATATGGTCAGAAGTTGAAATGTTCGGAAGTCAAAATGGTCGGAGTTGGTCGAGCCTTTAAATATTGGCCGACTCTTAACTATGTCATTGTGTAAAAATGTTCGACATATTGTTGTTTGAGTGGCTGCCAAGATCATTGACCGTTGACCAGGATGATATGCTTGCTCATGTCAACTATGAAATTTGATAAGTATTAGAGTCTAGTAAGAGTGGTCGTTTGAGAAAAAAAGAGAGACCAGTAAAAGAAGTCGATGATTAAGTCGATATGACTGTATTGAAACTATCGTTAGTCGAAAAGAAGACAATTAGTCGGCTGGCGACTTGGATACAATAACCATGTGTATTTAACAGTTTTGTGAAGATAGAAAATAATTTTCGAGAGTGTTAGTGGACACATTTTTTGGACAGACCCTTGACATTTGATATTTAGTGGAAAAAAGACTAAGATGGAATGAAATGTGTTGACGTTTTTTCTTTAAAAAAAGTGATGACAACACATTGAATTAAATAAGATAGAGTAGTACAAGAAAAGTGCTGATAAGAAGATTAAATTTCTTGTCTTCTTTATAGAGTAGTATTTCCTTGTCTGTCATAGAAAAATGTCAATGCTGGTAGCAACAGGAATACAAGATGTGAAAAAAATGGAGCTGCAAAGTAGCTGGAATATAACTTTATGGAGCATGTGGCTGCAAATATTTTGAAGCAAGCAAGTTCTCTTCTTGTATTCTCCGCTGCACATAGGGATTATCTTTCATTCGAGAATACCTAGAAAAGGAAAAAGGTGGAGATACGCGAAGGCCTGATAGAGATTTTACTCTTGATATTGCAGTGAATGTAAGTCCTTGTATGTCAGTGTTGCCAATATCTATTGTTGCATTTTGCAACGTCATCCCTTGTGCTTTATGGATTGTTAAACTCCATGCCATGCAAAGTGATACTTGTCTTCGTGAACCCCTTGTTATAGGAGGAATGGGGACATATTTTGGATTGGAAGAATCCCATGGGGGGCCATTGTAGTGGAGAAAATCAATTACAACATAAGATGGCAATGTAGGTGGTTGATCATTGGAATTGTAGACAATTGCAATAACTTTCCCAAGTGAGCCATTCAAAAGTCCTGCTGAGACACACAAGTTGGCTGTCAACATGACTTGTTGACCAATTGCTAGTAGAATCTTGAATGGAAGTTGTTCATCATCTATTGATATTTTTACATGTTGCTTATTTTGTTCTGCAAAGCAATGTGCAATTGGCATGTTGAGGAGTTTTAGCATTTGTTTGTTGTGCAGTGCAACAGAGCTATTAGTTGCGTACAAGTGAGTGCATTGATCAAATGTGTTATTGTCTTCATCTGAAAGGAACAAGGTTGTTCTTGACATGAGGAGGGTCCAATCTTCAATAGTTGGATTTGCATTTCGAAGATTGAGTAGGAGTTGCCGAAAGGAAACTTGAGAAGGGGTGTCCCCTTGTTGTCGAAAGATGGTTGAAAGTGTAACAAAACTGTCAAAAGTACGCCAAAGAACATTTCCTCGTGATGCACCAACATACATGGGGATGTCTTTTACAGGTGGCAGTTGTCCAAAATCACCAAGGAAGATGATGGAACAACCACCAAATGGAATTGTACATTGGGAGGGGAATGCCTGCCGTAAGCGGTCATCCATGTGGGTTAATAATTTTGGGCCAACGAAACTCATTTCATCAATGATTATGTATCGGATATGCCAGAATTGTTCTTGGAAGCTTGAAAGGGATTGTCCTTCAAGAGGATGCATCTCTGTAATGGGTATGCGAAGGGCAGAATGTATTGTTAATGCATGGATATTAAAAGCAGCAACACCGGTGGGAGCAAGGAGGAGCAAGGGTGAAGGGTTATTGCTAGAGGCATGTTGGAATGTAGATCTAAGGCAAGAAATCAAGAAAGAATTTCCTATTGCTGCAGTGCCTTGAATGACCATCTTGAGTGGGGGAAGGGTTGTAGCATTTGTGGAGTGTGCAATGATAAGGGAAAAGGCCATGCGTTGTGTGGGAGACAAGGAGGTAGGAGAACATGAAGATGACAAGGTGTTAGGTTCTACATGTGTAGACATTTGAATGATGTCAATGAATGGTATAGCTGTTACATGAATGTCTGCAGGAATATGGTGTTCTGTCCAATTGTGGTCTTTGTCAAAGTTGCGATGACCAAGCATGTTAATCTCATCAACATAGAGGTTGTTTCCGAGGCGGAGTTGAGAAAGGAGTTCCCATTCATTAATGCAAGGGCTAAGGGAAAATGGTTTAAAGCAGAAGGAGAGTCATCAAAGGGAGGGGTACTGGGGGGTTCTGGGAAACGGTGAACATTCCATGCAGTATATGTGTCTTTAATGCAAACCCAATTAGAAGTTATGGCTGAAGCTGTGGATCCAATGTCATTGTGGAGGTTGCGGAAAGGTTTGTATAGGAGGAGCTCACTCCAGCAAAAGGGAACAAATGAATCTGCAGTGATGGGTGGAATGGTGGTGAATCGATGGAAGACACGAACAATTTTGGGAGGGTGGATTTGTTTCCATTTTGATTACTTTCTACGAGGTGAGTATGACCAAGAGCATGCAGCTTCAAGAAGGGTAAGTTGTTCGAGTGCAAGTGGGCGTTGCATATATGCAGAAATGAAGGTGGGTGTTGTTGGGATGTCAAGAGAGTCATTGCAAATACGACGAAAAATGCTTTGGCTAACATTTAAAGACATAAAGGAACGATTGCAAAGACAAAGAGGGAGTTTTTGGAGCATGTGGCAAGTCTCTTGTGCAGGGATGATTTTAAGAACCCCCCAAAAATTTATATGTATAAAAAATGGGCGAATCTCCCCGATATATAGGAAAACTTGAAGGCAATTTTATCAATAATATAATATGCATATATAATTTTTTTGGCGAATATTTCATTTCATTATATAATACTGTAAAATCTTGGTGAATCTTTCACTAAATTATAAGATATTGTAAAATATTGGCGAATATTTCACTTAATTATAAAAAATTGTAACAACTTAGCGAATCTTTCACCGATTTATAAAATATATTAAAAATTTTGCGAATCTTTTGCCAATAGGACTCAAGCTTTTGATTATGTAGATTACTAAGGTAGTGCAATAGAAAACCATACACTAGAGCTCAACTCTTGACTCTCTCGACTCCTAGACTCTCGAATGAAAGAGTGTATGAATGAGGAGAGGATGGATTTATTTATACATTTCAGAAGCAGTATTTAATCACTTACAACTAGAAGGTGTCGACGAAACATGACTGCACTAACTAGATTCAGGGCAAGTAGGGAATCTACTTCTTATCTCGTCCCTTTGGTCCAACGGACATGTGGGGTCATGAATCCTTATAGGCCAACATACTAATAGAATTAAGTAAATATCCTAGTAGAGGGCCACTTCCTTTATATATAGAGATATTTCTTGGACCAATTCTAAGCTTCCAACCAATCTTCTCACAAAGTCTTTGGTGTCGAATGGTAGGAGAGTTGCATATTTGTCAGTGAATACTTAAAATGGCTCAATCCAAACAAATTTTCCTCGGCAAGTGATAACTTCGCCCATCATTGTTTTAAAACATCTCAACACTATAAAAGCATCCATAAATTGATAAATAACAACCCCATGCACTTCTAAATTCACTCAGTGATGAGAATAACGCCCCATGCACTTCTAAATTCACCTAATGATGAGAATAACGCCCCATGCACTTCTAAATTCACCTAATGATGAGAATACTTTCCTCGAGCACTTCAAAATTCTCCCAAAGATGATAAAAATTCCCTAAGCACTTCAATATTTTTCAAGGCACTTCTAAATTCTCCCAAGGATGATAAAAGCTCCCCATGCACTTCAATATTTTCCCCAAGCACTTCAAAATTCCCTTGAGGCACTTCAATACTTACCCCATGCACTTCTAAATTGACCCAATGATGATAGAAACGCACCATGCACTTCAATACTTGCCTCGACCACTTCAAAATTCTCCCAACAATGATAAAAACATCCAGAAACTTCAATATTTTCCCCAGTCACTTCAAAATTCTCCCAGCAAAGATAAAAACGCCCCCATCCACTTCCATGATTTCCCAGGCACTTCGTTACTTTCCCTAGACACTTCAATATTCCTTCAATGATGATAAAGATGCCCCATGCACTTCAATAGTTTCCCTAGGCAAGGGAGAAAAACACCCAACAATGATATAATCACCCACACAATCACAAAAATGCCTCAATCCACACAAATTTTCCCCAGCAAATGATAACTTTGTCCATCATTGTTTTAAAACATCCCAACACCATAAAAGCATTCATACATTGATCACTAACAACCCCAAGCACTTCTAAATTCACGTAGTGAGGAGAAAAACAACCCATGCACTTTTAAATTCACCCGATGATGAGAAAAATGCCCCATGTACTTCTAAATTCACCCAATGATGAGAAAAACGCCCCAAGCACTTCAATACTTGGCTGAGCACATCAAAATTTTCTGAAAGATGATAAAATTTCCCTAAGAACTTCAATATTTTCCCAGGCACTTCTAAATTCTCCCAAGGATGATAAAAACTCCCCATGCACTTTAATATTTTCCCAAAGCACTTCAAAATTCCCCCGAGTCAATTCAATACTTGCCACATGCACTTCTAAGTTGACCCAATGATGATATAAATGTCCCATGCACTTCAATACTTGCCTCAACCACTTCAAAATTCTCCCAACAATGATAAAAATGCCCAGACATTTCAATATTTGCCCCAGGCACTTCATAATTCTCGCAACGAAGATAGAAACGCCCCCATCTACTTCTAAATTCACCTAGTGATGAGAAAAATGCACCATGCACTTTTAAATACACCTGGTGATGAGAAAAATGCCCCATGCACTTCTAAATCCACCTGGTGATGAGAAAAACACCCCATGCACTTCTAAATTCACCTAGTGAGGAGAAAAATTCCCCAGACACTTCAATACTTTCCTTGGGCACTTGCACTTCAAAATTCTCCCAAAGATGATAAAAATTCCCTAAGCACTTCAGTATTTTCCGAGGCACTTCAAAATTCTCCCAAGGATGATAAAAACTCCCCATGCACTTCAATATTTTCCCCAAGCACTTCAAAATCCCCCCAAGGCACTTCAATACTTGCCCCATGCACTTCTAAATTCACCCAGTGATTAGAAAAACACCCTACGCACTTCAAGACTTTCCTCGGCCACTTCAAAATTCTCCCAACGATGATAAAAACACCCATACACTTCAATATTTTCCCCAGACACTTCAAAATTCTCATGGCGAAGATAAAAACGCCCCATCCACTTCCATGTTTTCCCAGGCACTTCATTACTTTCCCTAGACACTTCAAAATTTGTCCAATGATGATAAAGATGCCCTAGGCACTTCAATACTTTCCCTAGGCAAGGGAGAAAAACACCCGACAATGATATAATCACCCAAGAAATCACAAAAAATGCCTCAATCCACACAAATTTACCTCAGCAAGTGATAACTTTGCACATCACTGTTTGAAAACATCCCAACACTATAAAAGCATCCATACATTGATAAACAACAACCGCAGGCACTTCTAAATTCACTTAGTGATGAGAAAAATGCCCCATGCACTTATAAATTCACCAAGTGACGAGAAAAACGCCTCATGCACTTCAATAATTGCCCCGGGCACTTCAAAATTCTCCAAAAGATGATAAAAATTCCCTAAGCACTTCAATATTTTCCCAGGCACTTCAAAATTCCCCCGAGGCACTTCAATACTTTCCCCATGCACTTCTAAATTCACCAAGTGATGAGAAAAATGCCTCGCACACTTCAATACTTTCCTTGACCAATTCAAAATTCTCCCAATGATGATAAAAACACCCATACACTTCAATATTTTCCCCAGGCACTTCAAAATTCTTACGACGAAGATAAAAACGCCCCCATCCACTTCCATGTTTGCTCAGGCACTTCAATACTTGCCCTAGGCAAGGGAGAAAAACACCTGACAATGATATAATCACATAGGCAATCACGAAAATGCCTCAATCCACACAAATTTACCTCGGTAAGTGATAACTTTTCCCATCAATGTTTTAAAACATCCCAACACTATAAAAGCATCCATACATTGTTAAACAACAACCCTAGGAACTTCTAAATTCACCTAGTGATGAGAAAAATGCCCCATGCACTTTTAAATTCACCAAGTGACGAGAAAAACACCCCATGCACTTCAATACTTGCCCCGAGCACTTCAAAATTCTCCAAAAGATGATAAAAATGCCCTAAGCACTTCAATATTTTCCCATGCACTTCTAAATTCTCCCAATGATGATAAAACCTCCCCATGCACTTGAATATTTTCCCCAAGCACTTCAAAATCCTCCCATGCACTTCAACGTATGCCTCATGCACTTCTAAATTGACCCAATGATGATAGAATTGCCGCATGCACTTCAATAGTTGCCTTGGTCACTTCAAAATTCTCCCAACGATGATAAAAATACCCATACACTTCAATATTTTCCCCACGCTCTTCAAAATTGCACCCAAGCACTTCAATACTTCCCCATGCACTTCTAAATTGACCCAATGATGATAGAAACGCCCCATGCACTTCAATACTTGCCTTAGCCACTTCAAAATTCTCCCAACGATGATAAAAACGCCCAGACACTTCAATATTTTCTCCAGGAACTTCAAAATTCTCGCAATGAAGATAAAAACACCCCTGTCCACTTCCATATTTGCTTAGGCACTTCATTACTTGACCTAGATACTCAAAATTTGTCCAATGATGATAAAGATGCCCTGGGCACTTCAATACTTACCCTAGGCAAGGGAGAAAAACACTCGACAATGATATAATTACCCAGGCAATCACAAAAATGCCCAATCCGCACAAATTTTCCTCAGAATGTTAACTTTGGCCATCATTGTTTTAAAACGCCCCAACACTATAAAAGCATCCTTACATTGACAAACAACCCCATGCACTTCTAAATTCACCCAGTGATGAGAATAACGCCCCATGCACTTCAAAATCCAAAACAGTGAATAGCCTCGATCTCTCAAACAGTTGCAAGTATTGAATTTTCATCTTAAGAGGAGGGACGCTAGCCTCGATCTCTCATAGCCCTAGGGTTTGAGACAAGAATCTAATTGCCCTAACCTAACAAACTCTGCATCTCTTTTTCTCAAATTTTTAAATGTTTTATTTTATTCAAAAAATACATAAAAATAGTATACTACTGAAAAACCCTAAAATCTAAATAAATTCATGGTATTTCTAGTACACCATAAAAATTTGCCCTAGGGTTTTATCCATACTCTTTTCAGCAAGTGCATTGGGATATGTGAAATCATTGAAATTGGGCAATTGCTAGCTGTTTGGTGTTTCTATTTCACCCTCAAAGTGCGCCCTAGTGCAGTTATCATCTTTACCTTGAGAGCGCACCTTTTCAAGGGCTTGCTTAGAGAAGTGTGATATTGTCTAGGGGAGAGTGAAATTGCCTTTAAAGGTGTGACATTTGTTGAGTTTTGTGATACATTAAATAACTCAATTATTGTATGATTATTATGTCTTGTTTAATATTGTTTGACTCCAACAAGGAACTGATCATAACTATTAAGCTTTGTGGAAGATATTTGTGGTTTGTTGGTGGTTGCAGGTATCTTTCATTGATTAGAGTCCCCCCTTGGGTTTGGAGCTACCCAAAGTGTTGAGAGTTTAGACTGGGGTGACATTGGGTTTAACCCCTCTTGGGCTTACCATCACTATCCTTGGTCCACACAACCTAGTTGTGTTGGGGCTGCTAGTTTGAGTGGTAACAACACCAATATGAGCTTAAGTGTTAACAAGGTTTCGGGGCTTCGGCTGCCCCAGTCATCATTTTTTTGGCATATATTCTAATTACTAGTTTATATAATATCTAAGAGTGTTCAATAATTCCTATGTCCAGTTCTAAGAGTATGTCTGATATTTTCTTTTGTCCAGTTTCCCTTCTCATTGACTACTGCATTAAAAAGTTATTCAAGCTGTTTGGTTCTTCGTTTTGGGATGATGTAAGTGATATATATGCACTTTACAATCAAAACACATTTCCATTCTTATCTTTCTTTTTGATATCATTATTTATTGAAGGTAAAAATTTAACCATGGAGATCTCCCAAAACTAGATTTTCAGTTGAGAACACAATGCCAATTAATTAATTCTGTGGGAATTACTCTTAACTTAACATTGATTCTCAATATTAATCAATAATGTTTGCAAAACATCAACCAGATTATTATGGCCACAGTGATAGTTGAATGAGCCCGTTGTAAGGGAGGACCAAAAATCTATGAATAGCCAAATTTTATTGAGCAAACTGTCAGAATGAAGTTTGCTAGAAAAAGATTATTGTTGCAGAAAGGAAATAGATGATTTTGCACATAAAACCAGGATGACAATATCCTGTGTTGGTTCAATATTTTAGAAAATCTTGACACATGAAATATAATATGGTCAAAACTCGAACACCTTCTCGAATTGTGTCATTAAAGTTCTTGAATAGTAACTATGCTTGACCTGATCACTCCATTGGTATTGCTTCATAAATCTACTGAAATTTTCTGCCAGTAAACCTTCTTGGATTCCTTGAAAGTTGCAGATGATATATTTGTATTTTGTATAAGCCTTAGAACATATCTGCAAAATCATTTAAAATCTTCAAATAAAACAACAATGACCTTTTCCCTGTCTTGTCCAACTATTGTACAAGATGGTACATCTCTTGACTCTGTTAATAACCTGTAAAAATTCTATCCATTGAAATTGCCAAACCTTTAAAAGTTTAACCTAAAATGATAATTTCAATCAATACCACATATCTTGTCTTAAAGATCTACTATTATTCATACAACCTCGGGTTTAAAGTACATAAATAGAGAGAATCAAATGAATTTAAAAACAAAAAGCCACCCTACAAAGAAGAAATGGTGAATGTCAAGGTCATTTGCCTGGGCCCTGAAGGCATCTTGCCGAGGAGCCCTCGATGTCCAAATCCAAGGTGATTACAAATATGGGAACCTATGTGATTATGTATAATATTGTAAACCTTGCGATGATTAGACCATATTGTTCTTTAATCCCTCTATAGTTACATGTACCACTTCTAGAACATGTTTTTCAAATACATAGCTAACTAGAGTTGGGATCTTGATTCTTATCCCATATATCGTACGTAATTACGTACACAAACTGCACACAATAACACATCTAAGAAACAAGATCATAATATCATGCCTGTATATTCTTAAAGTAACTGAGTGCTCTTTTATGAATTATGTATACTGACCCATAAACCAATTAGATGACTCATGAGAATGTCAATTTTTATTTTGTACCATTTCCATTATTTCTGCTTCATGACTTCAGCATAGGAAAATGTATCGCTTTAGTTCACAACTGCATTCTACATTGAAGAATTTTAAGACTTTTAGGCTTATCAAAGTTATTAAACCATTGAAAAACATGCAAGGAAAAAAGAGCACCTGGCATGTCAAGCCCTAGAATGATAGGATTACGTGCCTTCAAGTTTTGCTTAGGATAAGTTCTGCCAAAAATCCCTGCAACAAAAAGTCCATTTCTGAGATGACAGAAGAAGTTCCCTTCTCCTAGAAAAATTCATATATAAGAAATGAACTTGACGGTGAGGTGATCATTACCGCACACTCAAAGGGTCTTGATCATATGGATAAGTGTTCTCCACCAAATGCTGGACAATCCGAAAGCAATGGCAATCCTCCTTTTGTGTCATGAATTTAGGTGGGGCAAATAAATGACACTTCCATTGGCACAGCTAGTTCCTACAACATTACATTGATCTCCTGTGTTTGTGAGTGTAATACCTTGTATCCTGTACCATCATATTGATCTTTATAGTATTAGGATATGGTTGTTCATGCCTAACTTCCAGTCCAGATCAATATCCTTCTAAGAAATGTTTCATCTTATCAATATTAACAATGGACAACATTATGCTAGGAAAAATGACATACCTGACCTGACAAGACCAAAAATGAAAAAGGTATGCTAGCTTCTTGTTTAATGCTTGACTTAATTGAAACAACTTGCCTCTCTTATAATATTTTATCATAATAATCATAGAAATAAGCTTCATAGTAAGCTGTCACCAACCCCAAAGACTCTTTACCATATAGATAGGTGTCCCAGAAAATAAGTTGTAAAACTCTTAAAAATGGCAATTCCTTCACTGTAGTGAGAGAATGGTTTTTAACCTAGTCCTGATTTTGCATAACAAAATTATTGTCAGGAAAATAACCTGCCTCTTTTATCTGCCCAGATAATTTCTTTAAAATTTCAGTTATCTCCTTTAGTTGTGGATGTGATTTCTCTCCTGCTACAAATGCATGCCACTTACTTTTAACTTCAATCCAGCTACATCCTGCATCCTTTTTCACTCCCCTTTCTTTCATCATTTTACTCACCCTTGCTGCATCATCTCACCTCCCAGCTGCAGCATACGTATTTGATAGCTGCACATAAGTTGCAGCATTTTGTGGTTCCAACTCAAAAAGCTTTTTTGCTGCACGTTTTCCTACATCTATATTTCCATGAGTTCTGCAGGCACTAATCAATGCTCCCCACATAGTTACATCAGGCTCAAAAGGCATGTTGTCAATTAAGGTCTCTGCCTCATTCAGTCGCCTAGATCGTCCAAGGAGATCAATCATGCAAGCATAGTGATCTACTTTTGGAGTGATCTGGTGACATTTAGTCATAGAATCAAAATATCAGCAGCCTTCATCAACTAAACCGGCATGGTTGCAAGCAGATTGGCCCAGTTGTCTGAAATGAGATGGGAATCTTAAGAGCTTGAATCGCATTGAGCAATAGTTCGGTCACTTCCATCATGATCAATTGACACACACTTGATTTTGTAATTGAGGGAATCTGATGCAGATTTTGGTGAGTGAAATTGTTTTGAATCGTGATTCTGACTTCCGCTTTTGGCCTTCTCAAGTGTTGCTTTTGGTAATCCAGGTGCTTTCTGCTTCAGACTATTAGGGTAATCAAATCCTTCTTGGTTTTCCTCATTAGCATTTTTTATGATCAAAGAAAAGAAAAGAAAAATCATTCTAAGCTTTGTATGGGAACGATGACCTAGAATGCACATCACCACAGTGCAACTGCATTATACAAAACAAAGCTATGGACATACTTCATATGTACAAAATATTGTCGTGAATAGTGGGAAAGCTGGGGGAAACCCAACTTTCAACAATTCTTAAGTTCAGAAGTTACAGTACAAGCACAAATCAAGTAATAGAAAAAACCCAAAAAACACCCAAAATTATGGTGTTCCAACTGTCTGCTACAGTTCTGCCCAACTGAACTGCTCCTCCTCACCCAAAATCCACCACACCACTAACTCCCGAAGCACCTATACCCTTGGCCACCTGCCAACTAGCAAACGACATCTTAACTTTGTCTCAAGACTCCAAACTTGGTTCTCTCAACATTCATTGATTATTCTCAACTTGCAAAGTTACTCATTTATACATAACCATCTCCAGGTTGGAACAACACCAAATCAGCTTCCCAAGTCCAATTTTTTTTTGTTTCAAAATACCACCTTCAGAAGCCATATCCATACTATTTGTCAGTAAAAAATTCACATCCATGTTCAGCGAAATTTAGGTCTACACATCATATTGATAACAACTGGGATGTTTCTCATTACTCACAAACTCAGCTTAATGTTCTAACTTCTAACAATTAAATAATTATACACATACAGGAGATTTGCATTTTTTGACATTCCATTTTTAATTGAAATTAAACTCAATTGCTTCTATCCATGAACATAGCCATGTCAAAGGAATCCATTTTAAGAGGAATTTATACCATGTTCATCTTCACAAAATACAAGAGATATATTCAACACAGTAAACCCCCCTTTCTAGGGCCTAGGTAACTCAGCAACAGAGCTTTTACAGCCACTCAACACATGCATTAATTTATAAAGCTAATATGACAGCAAGCATGGGCCTGGTACATACAAGCATCGCTATTTATTATAATTGGAAGCATTGATAATATCTGTATTGACCATCTAGGACAACTAATGATCATAAAAATTGTAGTCACTTGAGGATCTGCCATCAAAATGTCATCTAAAACATGGCCAATCATATGAACATCCTGTTCTCTTATCTTTGTGCTGCTCCATTTTGTTTGTCCAACACTCTGGAAAACAAAATTGAAATAATAGTTTGAAGAGACAAGAAAAAACATGTTTGCATATAATGAATATTTCCATAAAATTATTGCTCTTAACAATTCTTTGCTTAGTGTAAGTTTACATACAGAAAGCAGATAACTGAGATCCAATTGCTGAGTCTCCATGAGAGATATGTGTCTTTGTGTTAGCAGCTCTGTTCTTCCAATAATATCATCCAACTTCTCATATCCTAGCTGTGCAAGAATAACTCTAACTTGGTGACATTAACAGTTTTCAGAAATTACCTAAACCATTGACAATACTGATAATTACATAAAAGGGAGAGACACTGTCACTGCTGTAATATTTCGATAGAGGAAATCCACATAAATTGAAATTAAATTTTTTGTTGATGTCCAGTAGGAACCAAAGTAGGTCAAAGGGATTAGCTGACCCCAAACATGTTGGACAGATTCAGTGCCACCTTGCATTCCAACCACTGACTAAGATTGATAGATCCGGGTTTAAGATTGATCTTTTCCTTGTTTATTTTTGTAGTGACACAATAATCTAAGCATTTTGCAAATTGTATCTTTCTGCACCCTATTAATCTATTATCTAACTTCCATGAATGTTTCAGTTGATCTCTAGTCCTGATCCTCTCTGATTAGTGAGGATTGGGATCTTTTCCATCTAATGACTTTTTTTTGTGGTGGATTAGTTGTGTGAATTTCTCTTGCTTCATAATCAAGATATGAATTACTCTATCCATTAATTAACCTGTTTCTTCAATATTTTCCTTGAGTTTTTCTTGATACTTTTTCACTCCATGTCTCTTTCAGGCTCTTCATGAAAAATGACAAGGGAGTATGCATCTGTCCTGTTCCCGGATATGGAATATACTCCCTAATTTCCTTGCTAATATTTTGAGCTTGCATATGCTGTAGGTTTATTATGCCAATGGAAGCTTTGGCACACACTATTTGTACCTTTAGGGTGCTTCAAGGGACTTTACATATATCTTTGCACCTGATTATTTCAAGTTGCTGCTAGTTCAAAATGTAGCTTCCCTAGCAGCATCCTTCTGGCTTTATCATTCCTCGTGGAGTCATCTAATGAGGTCTGTATCTTAATGTTTGGCTGGTAATTCCTTAAAGATTCCTGTTCGAGTGTACATTCCAGCAAGTCTTTATGGTCTCGTGCTATATATTGAGATGGTTTCCCATGCTTTCCATGAATCATCTATACATGCACTATACATAGAAGTTTGCAAACTGTACATGCACTATAACATTTTCTAAGGAAGTTTGATTATTAGAGAAGAACTATACATTCATGAATTTGAACATGTTTGAAAAAGAAGCTTACCATGTTTTGTTGGATTTGTAAAAATATCCAACTTGATCACATGTGAATCAACATATATAACAGATGCATATGTTAATACCTTTGGAACTTCTTTAGGCTTCTCCTTAAGTAGGTTATTATATTCCACCACTGCATTGTTGTATGAGATTATACATCCATAATTTCCCATATTAGATTGACTATGAGGAAGTTCAGTAAAAAATGAAGGAAAGCAATCGATAGGAGCTAGATTTGCACAAATATTGTCCTTGCCCCTTATCCATGCAATGCTTGTATGAAGAAAGAACAATAATTAACTAGCCCACTCCCGAACTCCATCTATGCTCAGTTGGAAGCAAAATAGTCAAATTTACCTGAACAGTTTCACCAATATGAGAAGCTACTTACAGAAGAAACTGCTTCAATCCTTCAATTACATTTGACCAAGTTTTGAGGTGAAATCATTCTACCCAATATCAAGTGTGTAGAGGGATTGATAGAATACATATGGGGTTGTTAGATACTCCAATTTTCTTCCTGCATAGATTGATGCATAAGAAAAATAAAAACTGGTTGCAAAATAACAATCTAGTCTCAAACAACTCACTTAAATTTCCTCACCTGTGGTCAGATGGTTGGTCTCTGTGAAGTCATTATGTTCATGGGTAGTATTGGCTTCAACAAAATTGGCAAGGCATACCTGAATTTGAACAGAGTATCCCTACTTCGTTTTCTAAATAAAAGCAATGTACAATCACAAGAGAGAGCCAGAGGAAGCTCAATGCAAACCATCTCAGAAAAGTAGTATCTGAGAAAGAATAGTTGGGTTTGGTAGGATTCCTATGGAATTCGATTAAAGACACAAAATATCAATACAAAGCACTCTCGGTCATTGATGTTTTTTGCTGGTTTATGATTGTTTAGCAACCTCTTGTGCTTTATTGAAGTGGCCACCACTTCAAGTAGAGAGAAGAAATTATCAAGTAATGGGATGTTGATCCATTTCAATGTATACTTTTTATTTATACTTTACCCAACCATATACTAATATTATAGAAAGGGATGCAACTGTCATCCCTTCAAATAGTACTTGTTAAGTCATCATTTCATCAAACTAGTCATTCCCCTACCTAGGCAAGTGCATGACATCTATATAAATTATCATGAATGCATATCCATTATGAAAATGAGCAGCAATAGGAGATTTCATCCCCCAAGAAGATTAGAGTAGAAGATGAAGAATCACAAAGGGAAGGTAGAGCAGAGAATGACCCAGCAAGTTCAATCCATTTAGGAAGCCTTATTCGGACAGTCTAAGTTATCCCCTCTACTCCCTCCTCCTCTAGGTTTGTAAAAATGTCATCATTGGTTGCTCTAAAATTAATACCCCGGGCACTAGGACATCACAAAGCACTGTACCAACCCCTTCATGGTTAGATATGGTATATCCTTTTGACATGGTAGAATTGAATGATATAGACAAGAGGTAATAAATAGGAGGGATACCAAAGATTCCCTTATGGATTTGGAACCACTGGACTCCATGGATCAACCCCTAATTCCGTCAACTTATGATGGAGCTACAAGAGAAATAACCATCACCATTTTTGAGCCTCAAGTCTCCAAATTCACATCTGAAATGGAGCCAGGGGACTAGAGGGAAGCCAAAAAATAGGAGGGCTACTAAAGATTCCCTTACGGATTTGGAACCAATAGACTCCATGGATCAACCCCTAATTCTGTCAACTTATGATGGAGCTATAGGAGAAATAACCTTCACCATTTTTGAGCCTCAAGTGTCCAAATTGACATCTGAAATGGAGCCAAGGGACTGGAAGTAAGCCAAAATTAAGCTACAAATTGCTAGTGCATCATTGATGGATCATGTAAGAATTGCCAAGAATTATAATAATGTGTTTTTTTATAAGTACACAAGAGCTGTTGTGGAAAATGAAACCATCAATAAAAAGTCTAGAATGTTTTTAATTAAAATCAATATTTGATGGATAGGTTTAAGTCCCTAGAGACAGAGAAGCAGGTAGTTGAAGAAAAGCTGGTGATAGTGGGAAAATACCCTCAAAGAGCTACTGAGGTGGTGTATATATTGAAAAAGTGGAGGAAGCAGATTGAAGCTTATGAGAGAGTGAGATCAACCTATGTTGTCCATATAGTGACTCAATTCTTAAATGATAAAACTAAACTACAAAATGAAATAACCATTTTGAATGGAAGCAATGCCACTTATGATGTCAAGAAAAGGGCACCAAAAGACAGAGTGACAGCCTTGGAGGTTGAGAGAGGAGAAAGGGTTTCAAATTCAGTGTAGTTAGATGAGGCACTAGAGGGAATAAAATATCTCCAGGCACAACTAGATAAAGAAAGGGAGAACAACCCCCCTACTAGTCAATGTGGGAAGGGATGGATCAACTTTGTAGCAGCTGAAAAAGAGTGTAGAAGAACTCAGTTTGGAGATTGAGATTTGGAAAATAAAATACCAAACTGAGGCAGAGTTGGCCACTTTCCAAAAGACCCTTTCTAGAAAATGGAAGAAATATTTGAGGAAGCAAGTTGTAAAATTGGAAGAAGCCCACAATAAAGTCTAGGATGAAAGAGATACTGCAGAGACCATCATGGATGAAAATGAAATCTTTCAAGCCAAATATTAGAAAGTGATGGAGGAGTTCAAGCTTATAGAAAAATTGAAGGCTATTAAAGGGTATCTATGGACTAAAACTTTGAGATTCTCCCCTCTTTGTTCGATCAAGTGGAGTATCATCTAGATTTTTATGATCTACAGAAGGAGGTACATAAGTAGTTAGACCAAACAAAGGAAGAAGTGGCCCACAGGGAACAAGTAGCTAGAGCAGTGATAAGGGACTAAACTCCCTTACAAACCAAGTAATGTGCCAGTTGGGCATCATGGACATAAGAACACTGACTATGGATATAGAGAGTTGTGGAACCAAATTGAAAAATTGGGAGGAAACAAGAAAGAAATGTATAGCAACATGTAGGCATGTCTTTGGTTTTATGAATGATACGATTTCCTTGCAGGGTTGGGATGTGCCACTACCTTGGGATGATCAAATCTAGCTATATTAACCCATATTGTATGTTCACATATTGATAGGATTTAGATATAAATTGTCATAGGTCTCTAATCCAAGTAGAATTCCAGAAGGCTCTGACATTATAAACCAGATGTTAACCCCCTTATCAGCATGGGTCATAGCATCCCTTTTGTTCTGAACTTCACAAACTATTTATTTTTAAGAGAAGACAGAGCTAGATAAGGCATCCAGGTTTTTTTGAGGGGAAAGAATAGTAAGCCAAAAGAGTTGGGTATATATTACAAGTGTATGAGTACACTACCAATATAAAGCTTCGACCTCTCCCTTCCTAGCAAACAAAGAAACCTTCCAAGAAGGGAGAAGGATCAAAAGGGGCAAGGAGACAAAGATAGAAGCTAACTGTTTTTGGTGAGGCTCACATGACCCCCCCATAATTTTGTGGGTTTTTAGAAGAATGGGGAAGCACTATTCAGAGATGAATCCCTAAGGAAAAAGGACAACAAAGACAACATCAGCCAGACATCAATGTTCTATTTAAGAAGGACAAAGAAGATGATGATGAGTAACTAGGACAAGCTACTAGGGAGACAATTCCCATGCAATGGTTAATAGAGAAAGCATAAAAAGGAGAAGGGGTGTTAATTGAAAAAACCACCACATCTACCCCAGAGGAGGTCCCAAAATAACCAAAAGCTACTCCCATTTTGCAATCCATGGGTTTCAAGGTATTGGAGGATTAGGAAAGAATCAGCAGGGCATAACTCATCCCATTGAAGTGAAAGAGAGACCTAAGGTATTGGGACTGGGAGCTGATCCTAAAGCCCACATTACTGGGAATCCATATCTACAATCCACCTTCACCCCTTCAGCTGATACAACAAGAGAATTAAAAAAAAATGATGGAGGTCTTAGCTCAAGGGATCCCTCCTAAATATATTATTCTTCCTACTTCCCCTTAGTAATAGTAGGGTATCATCCTAGAGATGCAACTGGGATAACATTGGTAGGAAATGGAAATGGGATGATATGATAGAATAGAAAAGGAGAGGATCATTAGCAAATAGAAATAGGGACCGAAGCACAGTAGTAGAAAGGGTAGAAGAATAAGAAAGCAAAGTTGCAACAGATGTGGTAGCCAATGAAGCTTCCAAGGAGATAGAGTAGAATAGCGAAACACTGGAGGGAGAAGACGGATATGTAAACAAGAAGAGATAAGATTAACAAGGCTAGGGAGATAGAACAGAAAAGGGAAAGGTTAGAAAAATCAAGATAAGAGGTAGTAGGGGATACTAAGGGTACCCAATTAGAGCCCAGCATTTTTCACCAAGTAGAGATGACTTTCTCATCTAACCCAATTCCCACCCCCCTCTAATTTTTACCATATGTTATCCTTGGCCATATTAGGAGGGGTTCTCAGCACACCCAAAGCCAAAATTTCTCAGGATGTTGGCCAACAACCTTAGTGGATGGATATTTTAATCACCTAAAATAATGTGATCCATTAGATATTTTGAAGGAGGAGAAAAGGAGAAGGAAGGAAAATAAGGATGCACCAGCTGCACTAGATGCTTCAAGTACAATAGCCCAATAAGGACATATCCAATTAGATCCATAGACAAAAATGCAAGCACACGTTTCATGCTTGTTTGAGTAATAATGACTAAATTGCCCTAACAACATGATGAAAAAGGACAATATTTTCGAAATAAGATGTAGATTGTACATCTCGCTTTTCCACATTATTTTGCTAAGGTGGTCATATGAGTTGGACATTGAATAGCTTTAGAGTCCAAATCAAGAATTAATTAATTTTTGATAATCTTTTCTAAGAATATATTTAAACGTCCATACTTTGGATTGCTACTAATGACATTTTTGTCTACCATATAAAAGTGAAATCTTAACTACCTTTTGAAAGAAGATCAAGAAATCAAACCTTGAAATCCAGCATTTGGTTGTTCTGAACTCCCAAGTAGAAAGGGCTCATTCCAGTGACATATTGTGAAGCGTTTAATGGAAGAACAATACCAACATCTGAGCATAGTTGGCCCCATGATGAAAATAAGAGACAATTGGCTGCAGATATAGACTGAGAAATGACAAGAAAAAAGATTGAGCATCTGAATTGCCATAAAGACAAAATGTCAATTACTTTCAAACATGAAACTTCTATCAACATAAAATATAATGAGGCATTCTTTCATAAGAGTCCCATCGTGAAGATATGTAATTTTTCCAATTCATTGAAGACAAAAAAAGGTAAAAGAAAGAACTCCGTTGGAATTCCTAATAGCTGGATGCAAGTTCAGCCAAAATTTTTTATTAGAATTCCATTAATTAGATGACCTACTTTTACAAAGTAAAACATAGATGTGCTGAAAAATCGACAAACTAGGAATCCAACCCATGTCATTTGGCTTGCTATCTTCGCCTAGAACTCACACAATAAGTTCCAACCAGAGGAGAACTGTACAGACTGCAGGTCCCAAGAAATGTTGAGCAAATGAAAATTAACATTGAATATTGATTTTCCACTCACCACTATCAAATTGCAACTGAAATCAAGCTTCATGCAAAACCTTATAAACCCAAGATCTGGGATTAGGAAAATTCCAGGTGTTAGCTTGGCTGGAATATAACCTAGTTATTCCTCAACGCATAAGGTCCTTCCAATTGTGTATAACGATATTTCTTGAAAGAAAGAAAATGAGTACGACCAAAGCAGATTGAACTAACAGAAGGAGTCCAAGTTAGGTTGGAAGAAAAATATGAAAAAAGGCAAGAAGATGGAAACCAATTAAACAATCTTAATGATTATTCT
Source organism: Larix kaempferi (assembly GCA_027924585.1). NCBI lineage: Eukaryota > Viridiplantae > Streptophyta > Pinopsida > Pinales > Pinaceae > Larix > Larix kaempferi. Next base: position 15,424,514 of record BSBM01000757.1, on the reverse strand, counting down.
GCGTGTGGGTTTTTGCTGACTACTGAGGCATTATATAGGAACCCTATTTTACTAAATCATTTCCCATTTTCGCAAATATGGACCATTTTTAATTAAAAAACACTTCAAGTAACAAATGTAACAAATTGGGGCTGAAAAAAGTTGAAATCCCTATTGTGATCCTCCATTAATGAAAAATCGAGGGGGAATTCAGTGAAGGAAACCTCCATTAATGAAAATCGAGGGGCGATTCGGTGAAGGAAACCTCCATTTATGAAAATCGAGGGGTGATTTGGGGAAGGAAAGTTTCAAGTGAATTTTAGGGCGAATGCAACCATATCCTTTATTTAAATGGTGATTTGAACGACGAAATAACTGCTGGGCATCCTCCATTACTAAAAATCAGTGGCGAAGGAAGTATTGAACACGATTTTCCTTGGAAATCCGACGGCTAGCTCAGGAATCGAGGTATATTCGGGATGGCTAAATGGCTTAAATCATTTTTTCCCTCTATACGATGCTTGGATATTTGTTTTCACATTATTATTAACTTAATAAACATTGGACTAATATGTTAAACTTTTAAAAACACTTTCTATATTAAAAATTCGCCCACCATTTTTTTGGAACCTCTTTAATTTCATCCATGGGCTAAATTTCGCCCCTAAAATCATCCCTATTCCCTATCGTGGGGCATCCCATGACCTACACCCTAGAAATATAAAATGTCAAGATAGTTAACATGTTTACCCAGGATAAATTCTGCATACAGCTTCCTAAGGAAATAAAATGGGATGTCTCTATTCCCGTGAGGGTCTTCATCGAAGACCATGTACCAGCGATCCATCCAATTGGCTTTAATATTTGGTTCCACACACCAGTCTATGGAAATGTGTGGTCGACTGGTGGGTGGAACCAATCCGGTGCTGGGGTCCCGGAATAAGGAAAACAATTGGTCTTTGGTTATCTTTAATTTTTTGACATCTTTGTAGCTCAACCTAGTGGAATAGTATTGCCTCTGGGAATCTCTGTACGAGCTAATGTTGTACAGTGCTCCCTGGGCATTGGAAATTGTATTTGTTATGGAGTTTAATGCCTTAGCTAAAGATTGTCTTAAGTTTTCCCCCCACTAAAGAGTGAGCTAAGGCACCTCAATGAACCCAAACGAGCCAGAATCTTAGAATTATGGTCATGTTCCTCCTCCATGTGTGGGTTTGTGTCTGGATTTTGGTTTTCGTTTGGGTTTGTGTCTTGATTTTGGTTTGGGTTGGGGTTTGTGTTTGGGTTTGTGCTCTCTGTTAAGAACAAAACAATTCAATTTCAAATTTTAATTAATCAATTTCATTGTTTGTTTTTTAATACATGTAACAAATTTTATTAAATTGGTTTAAAGAAAAACAAAAACTAGTAAATTAACAAACACAATAACGAAAAATTCAAAAGGAATTAACAAACTAGTAAATCTTGCCACCCACCTTCCATTTTATCCGAATTGTGAAGTGGTTTGCCTCCTCCTCTCAAATGCAAATCGACAGGTGCGTTTTTTCACCTTCCCGATATCATCGATCCTTCACTGTGTAGATTAGGAAAATGAGGCCGCGGGCACTGTGTTTTATTTTTTAATTTTTTTTTGCATTGCAAATCGCACTTGCGATATATCGCAAGTGCGTTATTTAACTCTATTAATCCTAGATATATATGAATGAAAATGAGGCCTCATCAACTCTGTTATATATATATTGCATTATAAATCGCACTTGAATATATCGCAAGTCTGTTTTTGTTGATGTATATGTAACTGCGGAATGTATTTCATCTGTGTATTATATATATATTTATTGTACCCTTATAAGAGATGTGTTATTCCTCTATAAGGAAGTGTCGACATGTGGATTGACAAGTGTCGCAAGTGTGTGTACTTGCCGATGGGTTATTAGACCACCATATGGGGTCAGCCCTAATTAATATATAATATAATGTGGATGTATCTAAGTAGACAAGTCGGCCCCAGTAGGTCACTGGGCAAAAAGGTGAGTATAAATAGAGATAGGAGATCTCTATTTTACTCACTCAGAAAAGTAACTCACTCTCTCTCTGAAAAGTGGCGCACTAGTGAGGAGGAGGAGGATCATCTACTAGGAGACTATCTCAGTGTTATTTGGTTGTATTTTGGTTGAGCCATTGCTCTCTCTATCTCTAAGGAAGTTGTGGGGTTTTTCACCTTAGGGTTTTCGCCACAGAAACTCTGTGTCTCTTGTCTCTATGCTTTTGATTCTTGTGATGCTTGTGATGCTTGTCATATTATGATTGTCATGCATTGATATACTGTAGATGTTATTCTCTCAGCAAAGATCCTATAGTATTGTGATTTAATAATAAAAATTTAACATGGTATCAGAGCTTAACTGAGAAGAAGACATTTTGCAGTGACGGAAGCTTGTATTCCTTGTTTATTGGGTTTCTCTCCACAGATTTTTGAAATTCAGTATAGTAGATTGGATCTACTCATCAAAGCGCATCTATCTGTCCAATCAGAATTCAGTTCTGAGCATTTTCAGATTTGGCCCTAAAAATTAGGGTTTCCACAAAAATAGGAATTTATGGAAACTGAAGGCACAGCTGGAAGCTCCTTGCAAAAATCGAAGGTTAGAGCTTTGGATCGAGATTTTTGGCTGGGTAGATCTCCGGGAAACTCAAACCCTAATTCAGGGCTCTCCCTAGTGAACCCGGGAGGACAAAAAGGCAATTTTGAAGGGCAAGACTTTGCTGATCTCAAATTCTGAATGTACTAGGCTGATTAGCTCTCCAAGGCGCATCTTTCTATCCTTTCAGAATTTTGAAATTCACATTTTGAATTTTTAGGGTTTCTCTGACAAACCCTAATCCGGGACCAGATCCAGTTTTCAGCACTTCAAGTGGTAAGTCCTAAATATTTTCTATTTCCATTTGAAGTACTCTTAAAGATGTCTCTCCACACTAAGCTTGAGGATAAGCTTGAAGGGGCTGATAACTTCCGAGCCTGGAAGTATAGGATTGGGTTAATCCTGGAAGAGAATGAGTTAGACTCATATGTGAAAGAAGACATCCCTATCACAGAGGATGAAGAAGCCAAGGCATTGCACAAGAAGAACTTGGTCAAGGCGAAGAGAATCATTGCTAATTCTATCAAAGACCATCTCATACCTCATGTGTCTTATCTTAAGACACCCAAAGAGATGTTTGAATCTTTGACCAAGCTATTTGAAGGAAAGAACATAAATCGGAAGATGACCCTGTGGAACCAATTGAAAGCAGTAAAGTTTCAGAATGGAGAAACCATTCAATCTTACTTTTCAAGGGTCTCCCAGATCAAGGAACAATTAGAAGTAGTAGATGAAATGGTGGAGAATGGTGAAGTGGTGATGACCACTCTAAATGACCTACCCAGGTCCTGGGATTCCTTTATTCAAGGAATTTGTGCAAGGAAGAAGTTGATCTCCTTCAGTAGACTTCAGGAAGAATGCTCTCAAGAAGAAGCTAGACTTATAGCTCATGAAGAAAAGATGGGAGGTGAAGATCAAGCTCTTGTAGCTCACACCAAAAGAAGCAAAACCAAGAAGGTTCACTCTCGCCACAATAGATCCTATCAAAAGAACAAGAAAGACCTAAGATGCTTCACATGCAATGAGAAGGGTCACTTTGCTTCAGATTGTCCCAAGAACAAAAGGGATAATAACAACAACTCTAGTAAGAAGAAGAAGGGCAGAAAAAGAAGGTTTCATGCTCATGCTGCCAAAGATGATGAACCTCCAAAGAAGAAGGATAAGGCAGAAAGTAGTAGTGATGATGATTCATCAAGTGAAGAAGAATATGTTCTAATTTCTGCTCTTACAGGTACCATCTCCCATGGATGTAATGATTGGTTGATTGATAGTGGGGCTTCCAAACACATGACTGGGTTTAAGGAATCCTTTGTGAACCTATCTGAACATGAATCACCTCATAAGGTGAAACTTGGGGATGATTATCAATACCCAATCAAAGGAAGTGGTGAAGCCTCCTACAACCTAGATTCTGGAAAATCTCTAAAGATGAAGGAAGTCCTCTATGTACCTGGGCTCAAGAAAAACTTACTCTCCATCTCTGCATTGGATGTAAAAGGTATGAGGGTTGCATTTGTGGATGGCCAAGTCCTAATGTGGCCAAAGGGAAAGACAATAGATGATGCAGTAGTGATTGGAGAGCAAGAGGGAGGACTATATAAATTGAAGGGACATCCTGAACATGCCATGGTGCATGAGTCCATGGAGCCAAGTGAACTTTGGCATAGAAGACTTGCTCATATGCACTATAGGGCACTTCCAATTGCAAGCAAGGCAGTAGAGGGTCTTCCTAAAATCAAGACCAAACATGACGGTGTTTGCAAAGGATGTGCAAAAGGTAAGAACATTAAGAAGGCTTTCCCAAGCAGTGAAAGCAAGGCAAAAGACATCCTGGAAATCATCCACTCAGATGTATGTGGCCCTATGTCATCCAGCTCCCTAAGTGGGTATGTTTACTATGTATCATTTATCGATGACTTCTCCAGGAAGACTTTGGTATACTTCTTGAAGGGAAAAGATGAGGTGCTTGATAAATTCAAGGAATTCAAAACCTTGATGGAGAATCAAACTGACAAGAAAATCAAGACATTCAGATCTGACAATGGTGGAGAATTCACCTCAAGTGACTTCAAGAAGCTGTGCAGTGATTCAGGGATTAAAAGGGAGTTGACTGCTCCTTATAATCCTCAACAGAATGGAGTTGCGGAAAGGAAGAACAGAACTATCATGGAAGCAGCAAGGGCAATGTTGCATGACCAGGATCTTCCTATGCATCTATGGGCAGAAGCAGCTAGAACAGCTGTATATGTGCAGAACAGAACACCCCACAAGATATTGGACAACAAGACACCAGAAGAGGTCTTTTCTGGTAAGAAACCTGAAGTCAGCCATCTCTGAATATTTGGTTGTCCAGTATATACTCATGTCCCAAAAGAGAAGAGGACTAAACTAGATCCTTCAGGAAAGAAGGGCATCTTTGTGGGTTATAGTGAAAGCTCGAAGGCTTACATAATATACTTTCCAGGGTTCAAGAAAATTGATGTCAGTAGGGATGTAACATTTGATGAAAACTCAGCATTCATAAAATCAAGAAAGGCACCTACCGAAGTTTATGACGAACCTAAGGAAACAAGATTTCAAGACACTACCATGACTAAAGCAGTTCCAGAAACTGTTCGTGAGTTTGAAGATACACAAGAACCTGTAGATCCACCCCGTGAGGATAACTCTCACAAGAGGAAACCTGTATGGGCTAGAGAGCTCATTCATGATGCAGAAAGATTTGGCATTCCAGAAGAAGAACACAGAGCAAAGAAGAGAACCAGATAACACACCAGTTATGTTGCTTTACTCTGTGACATTATGAACAAAGAGCCTTCCAGTTATGAAGAGGCAGCAGAAAAGAAAGAATGGAAGGATGCTATGGTTGAGGAATACCAATCAATAATGAAGAATGATGTTTGGGATGTTGTCCCAAGACCTAAAGAGAAGTCTGTTGTGACTTCCAAGTGGATCTACAAAATCAAGCACGCTGCAGATGGCAGTGTAGAAAAATACAAAGCAAGATTCGTAGCTCGTGGTTTCTCTCAGAAAGAAGGAATAGATTATGAAGAAACCTTTGCACCTGTAGCCAGGTATACTTCCATCAGAACAGTACTTGCCCTGGCTGCAGCAATGAAATGGAAAATACACCAGATGGATGTCAAGACTGCTTTCCTGAATGGTGTAGTAGAAGAGGAAGTATATGTGGAACAGCCACTCGGTTTTGAAATACATGACAGGGAGTCATATGTGTGCAGATTGAAGAAAGCCTTGTATGGCTTGAAGCAAGCTCCCAGAACTTGGTATGGTAGGATGGATAGTTTTCTATCTAGCTTGGGCTTTACCAAGAGTAAAGCAAATTCCAACCTTTACTATAAGGTTGAGGAAGGGAATCCAGTGATTTTACTCCTGTATGTTGATGACCTATTTGTGACAAGAGATGACAGACTGATTGCAGATACTAAGAAGAAGCTTGCAGCTGAATTCGATATGAAAGATTTGGGAATGATGCACTATTTCCTCGGTATGGAGGTGTGGCAGAATGCAGGTGGGATCTTCCTTGGTCAAGGGAAGTACACAGTAGATATCCTGAAGAGATTCAGGATGATGGATTGCAAGGCCATGGCCACACCGATGGCATCGAATCTGAAGCTTCTATGTGATGCTTCATCTGAGCCAGTTGATGTCTCTATGTATCGTCAGATGATTGGGTCCTTGATGTACCTGACGAACACAAGACCAGACATTTGCTTTGCTGTGAACACATTGAGCCAATTCCTGACGGATCCGAGAAGTGTTCACCTGGTTGCTGTAAAGCATGTTCTGAGGTACCTGAAGGGTACAGTGGATTATGGGCTCAGGTATGAGGCGAATCAAAAGTTTAACCTGCAGGGTTATGTTGATTCAGATTGGGCTGGCAGTGCTGCAGATAGGAAGAGCACATCTGGGTGTTGCTTCAGTATGGGATCAGGTGTGATCTCTTGGTTTAGCAGGAATCAGTCCTGCGTAGCACTGAGTACAGCTGAGGCAGAGTATGTTGCAGCCTGCTCAGCTAGTTATGAGGAAGTATGGCTACGGAAGCTACTGTCTGAGCTATTTGATCTCCCGTTGGAGGCTACTGGTATCTTCTGTGATAACCAAAGTTGTGTAAAGCTGTCCGAGAACCCAGTGTTTCATGACAGGTCGAAACACATAGAGATCAAATATCACTATATCAGGGATATGGTGCAGAGAGGAGCTATGAAGCTCTTGTATGTTGCGACAGACGAGCAGATTGCAGATGTGCTGATGAAGCCACTAGCCAGGGTGAAGTTCGAGTACTTCAGAGAGAGGCTTGGCGTTCTTCAGATCGAGGATACTTCGAGGAAGAAGTGATGGACACATTTGCTGAAGCCATTCCAAGCATGTTGGAAGGAGGATCCTTCACATGGCTGTGGATGTAAGCGTTGGATGATGAGCATCAGGATGATGTTCTGGTTTCTGCTGGATATGATCAGTTGGATCATTTTATGTATGTATGTACGCATCATGTGGATGCTGGATATGATCAGTTGGATCATTTTATGTATGTATGTGCGCATCATGTGGATGCTGGATATGATCAGTTGGATCATTTTATGTATGTATGTACGCATCATGTGGATGCTGGATATGATCAGTTGGATCATTTTATGTATGTATGTATGCATCATGTTGGATGCTTGGACCATGTATCTGTATATGTATCAGGTGGATACAATGTATGATCAGGTGGATCATGTATGGTGATATGTATCATGTATTTGTATTTGTATCAGGTGGATACATTGATGATCAGTAGGATCATGTATGATGATATGTATCAGGTAGATACTTGGTATGCATCAGGTAGATGCAGTGATGATCAGGATGATCATAGATGACGAGCTTCAGGATGTTGCTCTAGATGACATGCAGCAGGATGTTGCAGTGATGATCAGGATGATCATAGATGACGAGCTTCAGGATGTTGCTCTAGATGACATGCAGTAGGATGTTGCAGTGATGATCAGGATGATCATAGATGACGAGCTTCAGGATGTTGCTCCAGATGACATGCAGCAGGACGTTGCAGTGATGATGATCAGGATGATCATGGATACATCAGGATGATGTATGGTGAGTATCAGGTTGATACTCTGTGGCCGTGGATCAGGTTGTGCAGATGAGCATGTAATTTGGTGCCCTGGGAGATTTGCAGATGGTCTTTCGAGGTTTTGCCTATGGCATGTAATTCGGTGCCCTGGGACATCTGGCAAATGCTCTTTCGAGGTTTTGCTCTGGGAGGACATGTAATTCGGTGCCCTGGGAGATCTGCAGATAGTCTTTCGAGGTTTTTCCTATGGCATGTAATTCGGTTCCCTAGGATATCTGGCAGATGCTCTTTCAAGGTTTTGTCCTATGGCATGTAATTCGGTTCCCTGGGAGATCCGATAGGTTGGGCCGTGTGCCCGTAATCAGTCCTGGGATGCTCTTGCGAGGTTTTGCCATGACCACATGTAATTCATTGCCCTGGGAGATCCTATAGGTAGAGCTGTGTGCTCGTAACAGCCTAGGATGCTCTTGTGAGGTTTTGTGGTGAGGTCACATGTAATTCGGTGCCCTGGGAGATCCTATAAGTAGAGCTGTGTGCTCGTAACAGCCTGGGATGCTCTTTCAAGGTTTTGTGATGCACGTAATAAGTCCTGAGGATTCCACAGTATGGCTAGTGATGATGAAGACCTGCAGGTGGTGGGCCTACATCCAGTATGAAAAAGGATTGGCTCTATAGAACTTCCTATGACGAGTAGAGTCAGAGATTGGTTGAGATAGTAGCAGCAGTGATGATGATGATGACGATGCATCGATGACGATGATCCAGAGAAGAAGACTTGTCTAGCAAATCTGTGTCGATAAATACCTTCCTAGTTAAGAGGGAGTGTTGATGTATATGTAACTACGGAATGTATTTCATCTGTGTATTATATATATATTTATTGTACCCTTATAAGAGATGTGTTATTCCTCTATAAGGAAGTGTCGTCATGTGGATTGACAAGTGTCGCAAGTGTGTGTACTTTCCAATGGATTATTAGACCACCATATGGGGTCGGCCCTAATTAATATATAATATAATGTGGATGTATCTAAGTAGACAAGTCGGCCCCAGTAGGTCACTGGGCAAAAATGTGAGTATAAATAGAGATAGTAGATCTCTATTTTACTCACTCGAAAAAGTAACTCACTCTCTCTCTGAAAAGTGGTGCACTAGTGAGGAGGAGGAGGATCATCTGCTAGGAGACTATCTCAGTGTTATTTGGTTGTATTTTGGTTGAGCCATTGCTCTCTCTATCTCTGAGGAAGTTGTGGGGTTTTTCACCTTAGGGTTTTCCCCACAGAAACTCTGTGTCTCTTGTCTTTATGCTTTTGATTCTTGTGATGCTTGTGATGCTTGTGATGCTTGTCATATTATGATTGTCATGCATTGATATACTGTAGATGTTATTCTCTCAGCAAAGATCCTATAGTATTGTGATTTAATACTAAAAATTTAACAATTTTTTAACTCTATTAATCCTTTAAAAGATATATATGAATGAAAATGAGGCAACAGTCACTCTATTTTATATTTTTTTTTTTTGCATTACAAATCGCACTTGCGATATATCGAAAATAAGATATATCGCAACTGCGTTTTTTAACTCTATTAATCCTTTTTATATGAATGAATAAATGATTGGGGATTTCCTTGGACTATTAATCCTTTATATATGAATGAATAATGATTGGGGATTTCCTTGGACTATTAATCCTTTATATATGAATGAATAAATGTTTGGGGATTTCCTTGGACCAAGGACGAGGGAGACAAGGGCACATTGAATTCTACAAATCCTTAATTAGTATGTCCAAATCCCATCATTTGGACCTTCATTTTTGCCAATATATAAGGATTTTCACCCCTTTCTCCTTGACTAGGGAGGGACAATTACAACTTTGTCACTCCTTGCAAGCCTACTAGGGAGTGATAATTACAACATTTTCACTCTATGTCTTGCCTTAGGGGAGCGATAATCATGTTTGCACCATTTGAGCCTAGACATCAAGTGAGGCCTTGCATAGCCACCTAGGGATTTCTTTTGCTTGTGATTACAACACTCAACCACTTGAGCTAACCCTCTAGGATTTTGTGTCACAATTTCTCCTTTGCTATTAATGGTATTTATATTATATAAATTTATGGAGCCCCTTTTATCTTCCAATGGTTTACCAAACAATCAACATCCTCATATAAAATTATACTAGATATAGAGTAATTCGAGGAATGCTCTTCTCCTTCATGTTAATTATCGTATGCTTGTGTAGAATACATAATTAATCAAAATAAAGTTTCATCGAAGAAAAGAACTCAAAATACCTTAGGATACGTATTATAAATTAGTAATTGATTACAAAACATCATTACCAAAATGTGCTATTTTATCTCCATGGAGTTAATTTGTAATTGAATTACCATATTTGTAGTCATCAAATATATTTTCATAAAGAGATCACTTGAGTAATGAGATAAAGATAGAGAATTTTTTTTTTCAAATGTCTAATTTTATATCTTTGTACGACAGGGGCAAATAGGTTTGAAGGGAGAAAAGGTAATGGTAGAAGAGAGGAAGTGGGTTGCTTATTTTTATGATCTATAATAAGAGATATTAGCCTCCATTTTAATAACTTTAGTTGAAATAGTGGGTGCATGGATGGGTGACATGGTGTGGTTGGATAAGCAACGAGGGAGTTATATGGAGAAGGGTATGATAGAAGACATCAAAGGAAGAAAACAAATTAGAGGAGAAGATATCGAAACAAGAAATCAATTTAGTGCACAAATTGTACATGTGACATTAGTTGTAGAAGAGATCCACGGTGCCTTATACAGAAGGATAACATCTCAAATAAGAACGGATATAAGACAAGAAAATTAATGTTTCAAATCATCTCTAGTATTCACATCTAGAGAACAAACAAAGTTTGTATATGGTCCCCTCTCTCATAAATCAATTGAATCTCTCTAACTACGCCTTTGCAAGTAAAATTATATGCATAGAGACAAAAAAATTAGTACAATGAAACTCTAATCATTCAAACAAATGGAGAGAAAAAACAAAAACACAAATGATGGTGAAATAAGAAGACCATAAGAATCGAACCCTAGTTCGACTACAACTTTGAAATATGGAAGAGATATGGAGGGATTCAATCCTTCTAGAGCAATGAGAGGAATTGGGAGTACATATACCATTACAGATCATGATTCTTAGACTGCATTTTGATCATTGTGAAAGAAAATAAAATTTAAGATGATCCACATGATCCAAATCGCACTTACTTTATAACGCAAGTAGGATATATTGCACTTGCGATATAACACAAGTGGGATATATCGCACTTGCGATTTGTAACTATTAAAAAATGCAAGTCCGATATATCGCATATGCGATTTGGACTAACTAAGCTTAGCCTCGATTTTCGGCTCGGGTTTGTCCGAACCTAGCCATAATAACGCATATGCATTATGGATTTCCGTTTCGGATGTGCGTTTTTTATTTCTATAGTGGCACTAAAAAGTGGAACCAACTTCGTGCGAGCGCCCCATAATGCAACATAAGCCTTGATAAACATCATAATGCGACATAAACCTTGATGAACATTAAATTTCACATCTTGGGCATTGTCGCAATGCGACAAAACTCTTCATGAACGACACAATGCAAACCTTAATGAACGCCAAATTTCACATTGGGAATGTCGCATCTTGGGTTGTGTCGGCATATGTGCCACATATTGGGCATTGGTGCAATGCGACATAACCCTTGATGAATGCCACAATGCAACGTAACCCTTGATAAACACCACAAAAAGACATAAACCTTGATGAACGTCAAATTTCACATCTTGGGCATTGTCGCAATGCGACATAACCATTTATGAACACCACAATGGAACATAAGCATTGATAAGCATCACAATGTGACACAAACCTTAATGAACACCAAATTTGAAATTGTGAATATGTCACATCTTGGGTTGTTTTGCCATATGTGTCACATATTGAGCATTGTCGCAATGCGACATAATCCTTGATGAACGCCACAATGCAACACAACCCTTGATAAACATCACAATGCGACATAAACCTTAATGAACGTCAAATTTCACATCTTGGGCACTGTCGCAATGCGACATAACCCTTGATGAACACCACGATGCAACATAACCCTTGATACGCATCACAATGTGACACAAACCTTAATGAACGTCAAATTTCACATTGTGAATATGTCGCATCTTGGGTTGTGTCGCCATATGTGTCACATATTGAGCATTGTTGCAATGCGACATAACCCTTGATGAATGCCACAATGCAACGTAACCCTTGATCAACATCACAATGTGACATAAACCTTGATGAACACCAAATTTCACATTATGAATATGTCGCATCTTGGGTTGTGTCGCCATATGTGTCACATATTGAGCATTGTCGCAATGCAACATAACCTTGATGAATGCCACAATGCAACATAACCCTTGATAAACATCACAATGTGACATAAACCTTGATGAACACCAAATTTTACATTGTGAATATGTCGCGTCTAACCCTTGATGAACATATAACCCTTGTTCAATGTCGCAATGCAACATAACCCTTGTTGAACACTGCAATGCAACATAACACTTGATATACATCACAATGTGATATAGCGCTCGATGAATTTCGAATGTCACATTATTAATGTTTCACATCTTGGGCATTGTTGACGTCAAATTTCACATCATGGGCATTGTCGCAATGCGACATAACCCCTAATAAATGCCACAATGCAACGTAACCCTTGATGAACATCACAATGCGACATAAACCTTGTTGAACGTCAAATTTCACGTTGTGAATATGTCACATATAACCCTTGATGAATGCCACAATGCAACATAAGCCTTGATAAACATCACAATGCGATATAAACCTTGATGAACATCAAATTTCACATCTTGGGCATTGTCGCAATGCGACATAACTCTTTATGAATGCCACAATGCAAACCTTAATGAACGTCAAATTTCACATTGTGAATATGTCGCATCTTGGGTTGTGTCGACATATGTGTCACATATTGGGCATTGTCGCAATGCAACATAACCCTTGATGAATGCCACAATGCAACATAACCCTTGATAAACACCAAAATGTGACATAAACCTCGATGAATGTCAAATTTCACATCTTGGGCATTGTCGCAGTGCGACATAACCCTTGATGAACGCCACAATGCAACATAAGCCTTGATAAGCATCACAATGCAACACAAAGCTTAATGAACATCAAATTTCACATTGTAACACTACTAAAAGAGAAGAGAATAAGAGAATCTTTCATTCTTCTAATGTTTCTTGTGATAGTGTATTTGTAAGAAATGCAACATGGCATTCATTAAAGGTTAGATGCGACATATTCACAATGTGAAATTTGACGTTTATCAAGGCCCGTGTTGGATTGCAACATTCCTTCATGGTCATGTTTCATTATGGTTATGTTACGTAATATCATATTGTAACATTCATCAAAGTATCATCATTATATTTAAAAATGATATTATTATTTAATTATGTATTGAATAACAATTAATTAAGAAATTGTTATATTTTTTATGTTTTTATTATTTATTAATAATATTTATTAAAATATAATTAAATAATATCTTCTATAATATATTATTATATTATAAATAATTAAATTATTTTATTTTATTAAAAAATATTAAAAAACAAATTATTAACCTGTCTTGAATATATCATAATGTTAATAAAAATATCTCCAAAAGATATCAGAATATTACACATATCTCCACTTTTAATAAACTGATAATGTTAATTAATTATAATATAATTATTATTATTTAAATAACAAATAATTATATAATATATTATCAATTAATTAATTAATTAATATTATTAATCAAACAATTAAAATATGGATTTCATTAAAATCATTAAATAATATTAATCTATTAATATTATTAATTAAATAATCATTAATTAACTAATTAACTAATATTATCATTAACTAAATAACTATAATATGAATTAAACTATTTTATAATTATTATGTTTAATTAAACAATGTTATTAATCAAACAATTAAATTATGTATTTCATTAAAATTATTAAACAATACTATTCTATTAATATTTCAAAGATATGTGTATGTACACCCATTACTAGCAAAGCCACATTAAATAATATTATTAATGTGTTAGAATATACCGATAGACATTCTTTTCATATTAATGTTTTTTTCCTATAGTATGTGTCCTATTTATGCCTATCAAGATATTCGAACACATTAATAATATTATTAATGTGGCTGTTGCTAGTAGATATAGTGTCACCTATAAATATGCCAATACTTTATTAACCTTTAGTAGAAGATGCACTTCGAAATATTCTATTATCAATGATCTTAAATACTTATATCTTCGTGATAACATTACTTACCCATCGAATGATGTTTACTGCCTACTGCCTCTTCAGGTAGTTTTACATCAATCGGTTGTCTACCTCATATGATCTCTAATAAAACCACTCCAAAACTATAAACATCACTCTTCTCTATCAACATTTGAGTGTTGAAATACCTGTCAAAAGTTGAACCTAAATTTAGTTAATAGAAACCGGTGATTACCTGTAATTTTAATAATGCATTGAATTCGTTTAATATGAATATGTCAAAGTGTGTAAATTATATACTCTGGATCCAAGTATCCGAAAGTTCCTTTCACTGCAGTGGTAACATGAGTAGCCTCCCCGTCAATTGTCATCTTTGAAAAACCAAAATCGGCCAATTTTCCATTCAAATTGCTGTCTAAAAGGATGTTTGCTGTCTTGTTGTCCCTGTGAATTATCTTGGGGTGCAACTCACGTGTAGGTATTCCAGGCCTTCACATAGAAATCCCAGGTCAATCACGTGAGATATATGGTAATTACCCAGTAATCTACGTAGTTAAAACAACGATCTTTCAGATCATACATATCTACTGTACATCAAAATAATTAAGAGAAAGAGGTACCCTGCGCTCCATCTAAAGCTATTTTGAGCCTTCTTTTCCAACTTAGATCGGAATTTTCTGCACTGGAACCTGAAAAAGAAAACGAACCAGATCTTTGTTGTTAGTTGCTTTGGTTACTCTGTGCACTGCAACAAACATATTTTCAAGCAATATATAATAGTTAGGGTGCAGCCAAAAGTGTCATTCTTAGATTGGATACAAATTGAAGTGTATTACATGGTAGTATCTCATAATTACCTCATTCAAGAACTCCTGAAATCCTTGTCGGGAGAACAATGAGAGCACTTTAACAGCTATAACTTTTCCTTCCGGCAATTTACCAGAGAACACTGATCCAAATCCCCCTCGTCCGATCTCCCGACTAAAGCTTTGTGTAGTAGCTATCATTTCATCTCGAGTGAAGGCACGGAACTTCGTTGGAATTGGCACCATAAGCATTGAGCACTCTGCAAATAGTTGATGGAAAGTACAGTTACCAATTTAGTAAAAACACAATACTCGTATTATGTATCATATTATAATATTTCTAATATCGACCTGTTTCATTTTTCGCTCCATTGCTTTCGGTGGCTACACCCTCTTCTTTTATCCTCATTTTAACAACCTGATCTACTATCAACGCGATTAATAGAACTCCGAGCACAACCATCAATTTCGTGTGTTTGTTCTCGAGATTGCATTCCCTCTTATTCATACGTAGATAGGGGTTTCGCGAGTAACTGCAGCATACCAAAGAAACATATTTTCCATAAACTTGACGCAGTTAGATTAACTAGCATTTGAACTTGATTCATTACTGTTTTCTATAAACTTCATCCAATTATATTAATAAGAATTTAAACTCGACTCATTATAATCATATGTGGCAAATTTGTATTATAGAAAATATGAAAATAGATTATAAACCTCGAAATCTCGAAATGGGATTTGTGTGCAAAGAGAAGGAATATAAAATAGAATATGCTCACCTGGGTTTCAACGAACAGTCCAGGAGAAGTTGAGCAGGAATAGCACCGCTGAAATTATTGTTTTCCATATTCCTGTGTGACAATAAGTTCAAAAGCATTGAGTAAAAAATTTACTCTATTTAACTTTGAACAAGAACACAAAAGAAAGAGAAAATGGAGAAAGAGAGGGAAACGTACAATTCTTTAAGCTGTGTTATCCAGACAGCCACTCAACACTACCATTCATGTTATTGTTTTGTAAATATCTGGATAGTAACCAAAGTAAATTTTGGTTTTGTGAAAATGCATAGCAACAAGAAAACCAATATTTTGTTGAAAAAAAGCTTACAGTCGCTCCAACAGGATTAAATTGGCTAATTTTGTCATTGGTCCCCTGATATGATTATCGGCAAGTGACCTGCTCATTTCAACACAAATAAATGCTGCAAAGATCAGTATTCCCTGTTAAATTCAAACGCATGGGTAAATGCTGCACAGATGATTACTGCGTGATATAAGATTCAAACGCAAACTATGTTCCCTGGAAAAGCCGAACCATACTTCTATATTCCGATGTGGGAGACTTACCGCCAATACTTTTATCCCACTATTAACAATAATGTCATACTAAAAAACTAGTCGTGTTTCTGTTATCAAACACTAGGATATGGACACAATTTATAATGACAATTTGTATTCGTTTCAATCTACGAATTTTCATTTGGAGGATTTCGAGGTCACAGAGAGAAAAAAGGGTTGAATTTTGCTTTACATTAATGATTAAGTAATGCAGTCAACTGTGTAATATTGGTAAGCACCGATATTCCGGTAAGATCCATTCCCGACAAATCCGTGGCAACAAGAGTATTATCGTGACATGTTACAATTTCACCTATATGTTTCATGATTTCAGCTGTAAATAAATGGAAAAATTTAAGCTTACATTTCAGGAATTATTCGAAGAATAGTTTATACACGGATAAAAACAGGGTCTACTTTTGCTTACACATTAACTAATGCCGTCAACTGTGCAATGTCGTTCGGCATTGATCCTGTAAGATTCATTCCCGAGAAATCGCTGGCAACAAGAGTAAGAGTATTATCGTGACAATCAATTTCACCTATGTCTCATTTTTTCAACTGTAAACAAATCCAAGAATTAAACTTACATTTCAGAAATTCTTATCGACCCAGAGCTATTATCACAGCCAATTCTCCCCCACTGTATCAAATAGCAAGGATCGGGAGAAATCCAATCTCTTATGTCAAATCCGCTTTTGATAGCGTCAAGAGCGTCAACTACAGTTGAAGAACTTCATTAGGCATTGGTTTATAATTTCCGTTATTTACTTACGAGATATTTAGTGAGGGAAAGCCTTACTATCTTGTGTTGCCTGGTCCGACTGAACTATCCCGTAATACTCAAAAGCGTTGATTATAGGAGGACGATGGGCAGAGTTAAAGTCCTGAGTAACCAGTTCAAAGTTATGTGATCCACCATTGGATTGGATTGAAACCTCTACCTCTTGA
Source organism: Larix kaempferi (assembly GCA_027924585.1). NCBI lineage: Eukaryota > Viridiplantae > Streptophyta > Pinopsida > Pinales > Pinaceae > Larix > Larix kaempferi. Next base: position 15,407,315 of record BSBM01000757.1, on the reverse strand, counting down.
GCAGAATAATTAGTAATGATTTTAGACTCGATAACACCATTTATGGCGACTGAAAATAATCTCGATTCGGAAATATTCATCTCCGCAAAATATAACAGCAGTACTGATTCCGATGTTCTTAGATCTAATGGAATGGAATCCGAGCTATTTACAATGCACGCAGTTTGCATGACAGCAGTTGGACGAAGATTTTTGGTATTGTTTGTTGAAATAGGCTCTTTCGAACTTATATTCTGAAAATAATCGCCAAAATAATAATATGAATTTGTATTTGATGATGGTAACCAGATGCGGTCGAATTTGTCCTCAGGATGCCTGCAAATAACACAATTGATCAACCGTACTACATCAAAATTATTAACATATCAATAAATCTTTTGGCAAGGGGATTTTCATGGTTAAATATAAAAAGTTCAAATTGTTCACCTAACGGTGGAAGTTCCGCCAAGATCATATCTATTTTGTAGAATCAAAATTGTTCTTGGCTTGGCAACATCATACATGCCATCTTGGAGCCTCCTCAATTCGATAGCAGAGATAAAGGGATCAACACTCTCCAAGGTTGAGTTTCTGACCAAGCAAATGTACAACACTCTCCCAGAAGTAACCAATATATTTTCATAATAAAGTGGATCTTCCTGATAATCTATGCTTACGTTTTTCGCATACAACATATCCACTGTCTCAATAGTGAAAGCGAAGCTTGATTCTTGTTAAGAGGCTTTGGGAAATAACGTAGACTATGCAAGTAGGAACCCAAGTAAGAGGCGTCCCCGATGTCGGCTGGGTGGCCGACGTCTATGTATCCAGCATCAGTTACCCATGTTATATTGTTTTCCGCGGTGTAATTTGTTTTTCCTCCGCAACGTATGCTCAGAAATCCTACACAGGATGAAGCAAGATATAAATGACGATTATAAAACAAGATGCCAAAGGGCGATTCTAAGAAGTAGACGAAAGGGAAATACTCCAACATTGCAGATAAGAGCGAATTCATGAACCCTTTCTTAGAGATAGAATGTTCCATGGCATACCTGGTTGAGCAGTATGACGATTGGCGCTATCCAACCGCTCCGTTTGCCATAACGAATTTTATTCATCGTTTCACCAATTTTTCTAAAGTGCACCAGAAGGAGTGAATTGGAAGCTCAGGAGGACTTTTACATATGCCTTTTGTCTCAGCCTTCTCTCCCGCCCCTATTACTATCCCTCTTGTATAGCGTACATTATATTTCAACTTTCACCATTTCTTCGCGTAGCTGTGATTAAACGCGTAACTTGTAATGGCTCCCATCATTAAAGGGTTTTCCAGCTTCTTACTCTAGTTGGAACTTGGAATCTTGGATTGGAGTTAAAGTGGAACTTGCAAGAGGTCCAAATTTCAATCTTGTTTACGCCGTGTCGAGAGTTTCGCAAACAAATAAATAGTGCACACTTTGAAAGTGAGTCTCGTGCCTGGCTCTATTGGTGCTTACATAACAAATATTTACGAATAAGAAAAAAAAAACTTACATGAAAAAGAATCCAAAATTAATTTTTCTGTCACTCTCTAATAATCTTAAAACCAAGGGAGTGGATTTCCAACCTCAAAAGGACACTCCCAAATCCACAAAGATAAATCATCCAGTATGAAAGAAAAGAACAAACCCAAAAAAAACAATGATACCAGAAAAACAACCTATCAAATGACGTAATGTCGAATAACAAGATATTTTGACTGCCCGAACCGAACAAGAATCTTTCCCAAAAGCCTAATGTCGGCGTCGAGAGTCGAGACTATCTCTTTGAGTTTAGGGTAACTTGGCTTTTGAAATTTCACTCGAAAATAATGGTTTTGAATAAATCCTTATCTAACCCCTTTCAAATTTTAACCCTTTCCAGTCCTTCCAAAGGGTTTTAGTCCTTTCTAGAAGTGTAAAGTTAAAATTGTCCTTCAAAAAGAATTTAAAATCTGAATTTTACCCTTCCAATTAAGAAGGACATAATTTATATCAATATTTCAAAACAAGGGCAACATTTGAAATAAGCCATTTATATAAATTTCAATTTCTATGTTGCAATTCCATTCAAAATATTGGAAATATCATAAATTATAATCACTCGCTCACGCACGTCATGCACTCATTACTCAGCTATGCAGGATGACAAGTGGTGACTGATGACTACGAGGCATTGGCCACCGGGATTGACTCTGACTCCCAAGTCACTTCGGGCTAAGATCTAAGGTGTGACACTGTGTTAGCAACTACGGTTTTAACAATAGAGAACCACTACTAGTCTACTACTAGGCCCAAAACGAGCCTGAAACTTTGTGCTTACTGCCTATGTGAACCTGCCTACTAATGCCCACTCGTTTTTCGTCAAAATGAAATTCAAATGGCCGATTTGATGAGTCCTCCTCTACGAGACTTCATTTCTTGCATGAATGTCACATACTCACGACAACTCTAAACAACACTCAATGGCACGCAGCTACAAATAATGGCATGCAACTAGGACCACAAACCATACAGAGGTCGTTCTATGCCTTGATATAGAGAGGTGGCACTAAGCACACAATATGGAGAAACAATGAGTTAGAAAAAACATTTGGACCAAAGCACCACAATGGTTAGTAATAAAAAAGAAAAAACAATTTTTGGCTCGGGAATAGTCTTCAATTTGATGGATCATGATGTAATCTCCCTCTGTCCTTCCAAACATATGTGGTTTCTCACAACATTTGTCTTAGGCACTCGTCACCAAAATACATATAAAAATTATGTGTCTTTACATCCTCTTCTCTTTAAATCCTCATCTCATAGTCATAACTAAGGATTATTATGCATGCACATCCTCACCTTATAATATCAATTGGGTCAAGGCGCATAGACAACCATAAAATATCAAATGTGTAAGTCGCAAAGAGTAAGAGACAACTATAAATAAGTCTTATATTAAATTTACCATATAAGTCTTTAATTGACACTATTGACTTATATTGGACACGTTGGATTGTTGTGATCTTCTTATCACTCCTTACCAATGTGATTGTAAGGAAGTCTTTGAAGGTGAAGTCCATGATTTTAAGTATTCTTCCTCATTCCCGTGCCTTTTGGTAAGACAATAAGGAGGATAGTGGCTTGCATCAACATTGAGAACGGTTTTGACATAGAGGTAGATACATTAATTCTTTTCATTAAATAACTTAAATTTCATGCCAGTGACTGTGAATTCAACGAATCGTGGATTGGTACAAAACACATCAAATTTTAGAGCTTCAAGCTCGTAATTACTCACATCTATAATTTTCTCAAATCGAGCCATTAAAAAACTTCTTTTGGTGTTCTGGTTCAATTTGAAAGGAAGATTGTTGAGACTCAAACATGAAGCAAGTTGAAAGGCTCCAATTGACTTAGGCTTGATTCCATTTCCCCTCCATCCCATAACTGTATGTTGTCGCGACAAGTGTTGAACAACAAAATTTGATGCCCCAGCCCCTATGATGCTAGTGTTGCTAACTTGCTTGGTATGTAGGATTTTTTAATGTTTTATGAGCTATGTATTATTTTTTCTTAGAGGCACAATGCCTATCATTCTTACATCTTTTAGGCTTGAATGGTTGCCCTCTCTCCAATTTGAATTAAATTTTTGGTTGGTTTTATATGTATTTTTTGGTTGTAGGTTTATTATAGCCTCGTTTTGCTTAGTGGCTTTCTTTTGTACATAGTTAACAGTAAGTAATTTTCTCATGGTTCTAGTTTTATTTGCTTAGTGGCTTTCTTTTGTACATAGTTAATAGTAAGTAATTTTCTCATGGTTCTAGTTTTATTTGAAGACTATATTTAGCTACAACATCCTCCACTATGCATAAAATTAATGTTACACATATGTCAAATTAATGTGTTCAAATTAGGTTTTATTGAAAAAATACCATTTTTTATGTAGATATTAAGAAGTGCTTAATTGTTTTAATTGTTTAAGATTGTAAAAATTTGGATGAGCAACATTTGTTTTTGCATTTTAAAAAAAAAGATTTAGTTAATATATACTTGTCAATTGAAATACAATTATTTATATTGCCCTTCATCAATGAGCTATAAGAAAAAATACCCTTCCAATTAAAATTAAGACCCACCCTCATCAATTATTTATATGTGATGATAAAAAAAGCGTGATAGTAAGAGTTCAAACGCTTATTAAAGGGTAAATTCACGAGCGAAAAGATGGCCTTAATTCGAGGTGGGTGAACTCACATTTCACCGGATTCAAATTTGATCATTGTGGGCGAACAAACATTTCACCGGACGCTCAACTGCATATATCTTACGGAAACACATTAAAGTCAGAGATGAGTTAGGTGGGATCTGAACGAAGCTTCGACGACATGACGAGATGCTCTGACGCTTAGGTAGCGCTGAACCCACCAAAATGTGCAAGCGACAAAGACTTTGCCTTTGACTTCTTCAATGTTGCTCGACAAAAGTTCACTTGACTTTCGTATGTCCGCCTCAAAGTCGAAATTTGGAAATCGCTGTAAACTGTTAATTTCATGTTTACGTATTTCATCATATTGATTATCTTTGATAATAGGTTGATAAATGTTTTGATAATAATTGATGCTCAAATGAGCAATTTCAATTAAAGTTCATAAATGTAAAATTAAAATTCTATAGTGCAATATACCTTATAACTTGATCTATTCGTAATAATTTTAAACTCTGGTAATAATTCTATAATTATATATCATAATCATTTCAAAATCTATAGTAATTACGCCGAAGGTGTTTCACCACGGAGAAGCGTGACCTTCCACCTCGGAAAGATTCCTCGTCTATGGATCCAATGGAATCCTGCCACCTGTTTTTCCGCTTTCGCGCATGCCGACCATATCACGCCGTCCGCTTTGACCTGTTTTTCTGTGTTTTTCCGCTTTACCTGAATTTTACATGGCAATGTCGAATCACAATAAGACTGAATTTTAAATGGCGATGTCGAATAATTATCGGATTCCTGTACTTAAAAAGCATTTTAATAATGTAATGATCTAAATGCATTTTAATACCGCAAATAGAACTCGAAATAAATAATCTTTTGAAATTTATACAGTCGCCATTGTAATAGACGGGAATAATAACTAACATTAAGAACTTTGATAGGTTCCAGGTCGACAGTTTTAGAGTTCGGCACATATTTTAATATTGACTTGTCGACAAAAACACTTAGTTTTACACTCACTCTCAACCATATAATTTAATATTAACGTCGACCATTATGATGTTGACATGTTTGAGTTGTATTTACATAGAAGTCGAACCCATTAAAACGTAAGTCCATCATTATATATTTGGAAAACCTTCGACAGGTTAAACCGAGTTCGACCGAATTCATCAATGCCCACAAATCGATGATCTAAGATGCTGCTAAAAAATTCTTGAAACTAAATTCCTCGTCTATGGATCCAATGGAATCCTGCCGCGTGTTTTTTCGCTTTCGCGCACGCCGACCATATCACACCATCCACTTTGACCTGTTTTCCGTGTTTTTTTGCTTTACCTGAATTTTACATGGCAATGTCGAATTGCAATAAGATTGAATTTTAAATGGTGATGTCGAATAGCAATAAGACTGATCAATAATTATCGGATTCCTGTATTTAAAAAGCATTTTAATACTGTAATGATCTAAATGCATTTTAATACTGCAAATAGAACTCGAAAGAAATAATCTTTTGAAATTTATACAGTCGCCATTGTAATAGATGGGAATAATAACTAACATTAAGAACTTCGATAGGTTCCATGTCGAAAGTTTTAGAGTTCGGCACATAGTTTAATATTGACTTGTTGACCAAAACACTTAGTTTTACACTCACTCTCGACCATATAATTTAATATTAACGTCGACCATTATGATGTCGACATGTTTGAGTTGTATTTACATAGAAGCCGAACCCATTAAAACATAAGTCCATCATTATATCTTTGGAAAACCTTCGATAAGTTAAACCGAGTTCGACTGAATTCATCAATGCCCACAAATCGGTGATCTAAGATGCTGCTAAAAAATTCTTGAAACTAAATTCCTCATCTATGGATCGAATGGAATCCTGCTGTGTGTTTTTCCACTTTCGCACACGCCGACCATAACACGCTGTCCGCTTTGACCTGTTTTTCCGTGTTTTCCGCTTTACCTGAATTTTACATGGCAATGTTGAATCGCAATAAGACTGAATTTTAAATGGTGATGTCGAATAGCAATAAGACTGATCAATATTGATCGGATTGTTATATTTAAAAAGCATTTTAATACTGTAATGATCTAAATGCATTTTAATACCACAAATAGAACTCGAAAGAAATAATCTTTTGAAATTTATACAGTCGCCATTGTAATAGATGGGAATAATGACTAACATTAAGAACTTCGACAAGCTCCAGGTCGACAGTTATAGAGTTTGGCACATAGTTTAATATTGACTTGTTGACCAAATCACTTAGTTTTACAATCACTCTCGACCATATAATTTAATATTAACGTTGACCATTATCATGTCGACATGTTTGAGTTTTATTTACCCAGAAGTCAAACCCATTAAAACGTAAGTCCATCATTATATATTTGGAAAACCTTCGATAGGTTAAACCGAGTTCGACCGAATTCATCAATGCCCACAAATTGGTGATCTAACATGCTGCTAAAAAATTCTTGAAACTAAATTCGCTTCTACTTCCGAAAATTCATGCTTCGAAGTTGTTGCTACTACTTCTATACAACCAAATCTGGAAAACATAATTCCTTATTCGTCTATTCAGAACAACAAATTTCAGATTGTAAATTTAAATTTTAGACACATGTAAGAAAGATGTCGGGCACAGATCATTTGGATGCTGATTCTCCAGGTTTTCACAACCACCCTCAGCAGCATGGTTACTATGTGCACAACCAACAGCTAACATTAAGAACTTCGACAAGTTCCAGGTCGACAGTTTTAGAGTTCGACACATAGTTTAATATTGACTTGTTGACCAAATCACTTAGTTTTACACTCACTCTCGACCATATAATTTAATATTAATGTCGACCATTATCATGTCGACATGTTTGAGTTTTATTTACCCAGAAGTCGAACCCATTAAAACCTAAGTCCATCATTATATATTTGGAAAACCTTCGACAGGTTAAACCGAGTTCGACCGAATTCATCAATGCCCACAAATCGGTGATCTAAGATGCTGCTTAAAAATTCTTGAACATACAGTCTCCATTGTAATAGATGGGAATAATAACTAACATTAAGAACTTCGACAGGTTCTAGGTCGACAGTTTTAGAGTTTGGTACATAGTTTAATATTGACTTGTCGACCAAATCACTTAGTTTTACACTCACTCTCGACCATATAATTTAATATTAACATCGACCATTATCATGTCGACATGTTTGAGTTTTATTTACCCAGAAGTCAAACTAATTAAAACGTAAGTCCATCAATATATATTTGGAAAACCTTCAACAGGTTAAACTGAGTTTGACCGAATTCATCAATGCCCACAAATCAGTGATCTAAGATGTTGCTAAGAAATTTGTGAAACTAAATTCCTCGTTTATGGATCCAATGGAATCATGCCGCATGTTTTCCGCTTTCACGCACGCTGACCATATCACGCCGTCTGCTTTGACCTATTTTTTCGTGTTTTTCCACTTTACCTGAATTTTACATGGCAATGTCGAATCGCAATAAGACTGAATTTTAAATGGTGATGTCGAATAGCAATAAGACTGATCAATAATTATCGGATTGCTGTATTTAAAAAGCATTTTAATACTGTAATGATCTAAATGCATTTTAATACCGCAAATAGAACTTGAAAGAAATAATATTTTGAAATTCATACAGTCACCATTGTAATAGACGGGAATAATAACTATCATTAAGAACTTCGACAGGTTCCAGGTCGACAGTTTTAGATTTTGGCACATAGTTTAATATTGACTTGTCGACCAAATCACTTAGTTTTGCACTCACTCTCGACCATATAATTTAATATTAATGTCGACCATTATCATGTCGACATGTTTGAGTTTTATTTACCCAGAAGTCGAACCCATTAAAACGTAAGAACATCATTATATATTTGGAAAACCTTCGATAGGTTAAACCGAGTTCAACCGAATTCATCAATGCCCACAAATCGGTGATCTAAGATGCTGCTAAAAAATTCTTGAAACTAAATTTGCTTCTACTTCCGAAAATTCATGCTTCGAAGTTGTCACTACTACTTCTATACAACCAACTCTAGAAAACATAATTCCTTACTCATCTATTAAGAACAACAAATTTCAGATTGTAAATTTAAATTTCAGACACATGTAAGAAAGATGTCGGGCACAGATCATTTGGATGTTGATTCTCCAGGTGTTCACAACCACCCTCAGCAGCATGGTTACTATGCGCACAACCAGCAGCTAACATTAAGAACTTCGACAAGTTCCAGGTCAACAGTTTTAGAGTTCGGCACATAGTTTAATATTGACTTGTCAACCAAATCCCTTAGTTTTACACTCACTCTCAACCATATAATTTAATATTAACGTCGACCATTATCATGTCGACATGTTTGATTTTTATTTACCTAGAAGTCGAACCCATTAAAACGTAAGTCCATCATTATATATTTGGAAAACCTTCGACAAGTTAAACCGAGTTCGACCGAATTCATCAATGCCCACAAATCGGTGATCTAAGATGCTGCTAAAAAATTCTTGAAACTAAATTCGCATCTACTTCCAAAAATTCATGCTTCGAATTTGTTGCTACTACTTCTATATAACCAACTCTGGAAAACATAATTCCTTGTCAATTCAGAACAACGAATTTTAGATTGTAAATTTAAATTTCAGACACATGTAAGAAAGATGTCGGGCACAGATCATTTGGATGTTGATTCTCCAGGTGTTCACAACCACCCTCAGCAGCATGGTTATTATGTGCACAACCAAAAGCTAACATTAAGAACTTCGATAGGTTCCAAGTTGACAATTTTAGAGTTCGGAACATAGTTTAACATTGACTTGTTGACCAAATCACTTAGTTTTACAGCCACTCTCGACCATATAATTTAATATTAACGTCAACCATTATCATGTCGACATGTTTGAGTTTTATTTACCCACAAGTCAAACCCATTAAAATGTAAGTCCATCATTATATATTTGGAAAAACTTTGACAGGTTAAACCGAGTTCAACCGAATTCATCAATGCCCACAAATCGTTGATCTAAGATGCTGCTAAAAAATTCTTGAAACTAAATTCGCTTCTACTTCCGAAAATTTGTGCTTTGAAGTTGTTGCTACTACTTCTATACAACCAACTCTGGATCAGCCGAAGGATGAAAAAAATGGAATCGCTTCCTCAAAACTGTCCCTGCCTTTGTATTACTCTTATATATATGTTTGTCACAAAATTGTAGACTGATCATAAAAGTAAAGATTTTCAGCTTATTATAGACTAACGTAGAATAAACTAGACAAATAAATTTTCTCACATTTTAGGACAGCTGAAAGTATCCAATGTCTGGAATAAAAGAAACCCCTTATGTCTCACATGTGGGTTTTCTTTTTGATATTCAATGAGGTGTATATTCATTGTCTATGCATCTCCATATTTGTAATGAAAACTGAGATGGTGTGGAATCTGGATGAACATGTGCCAAACAATATCTTTATATATTTACCAATTCCACATTTTGCATTGTTGTCTGTTTCACAATTTGTTGGAGTTGCCTCATTGTGGCTGTCCTTCCCGAACATTAATGTGCACTTAAAATCCCAATCATTCATGTTAGCGAAACCAACTTTGCATGGAAGACAACATTCACTTGTTAATGGCAACTAATCTGGTTAGACATAAATAAATATAAGATTTTGAGCGAATTTTACTTCCTCTGCCATGCATCATAATTGAGACCAGAGTTGATTTGTGAGAGTTGAGGTGATGCTATATCTCTGCAAAATCCAGAGGAAATAGATGGGCGTGGTCTAAATCAGTCGGAAACAACACTGAACCTGTAACTATCACCGAAAAATCTTAAAAAATAATCACCCAAAATTAATAACTGTTTGCTTCATTAACAAACCATTCCATAAATGACTATATTCTTGATAAGGATAAGGGGAAGAATAATTATATCATACAACACAATAAAGAAATTCTTAACTGGTCACTGTAATCCCTCATAATAATAGCATTTCATTAATAATTGGAAGGATGCCTGGAAGTCTTTGTCTCCACACCACATTCAAGTTGTTGGACTAAGTAGAAGTCGACCTATCCAACCTGCGCCAGAACTTCCTCGACCTCCCTGACCTCCTCGACCTCCGACCTCCTCAACCTCCGACCTCCTCCGACCTCCTCGACCTCCTCCGACCTTGTCGACCTCTCTGACCTCCCCCACCGAGAAAAGTTTGAGGAAGTGATTCTGTAAATTGTCGGCATGCCAGATCAGTTATACTAAACAGAAGCTGTGAGGTTTTTGGCAGCTCGTGCTATCCATGTGCGCTAGGCTTGCTTGGCTGTGACTTCAAAGTTTAGGGTTGCTACTGAAGCCACCAATAATACAAATGATAAGATTAGAAGACTCATAGAAATCCTTCTAAAAGTTAAGACCAAGAATTCGGTTCTCGTAGTTTTTGTCCCGATCTCCTCAAACTCTGACCTCCTTCGACCTCCTCGACCTCCTCGACCTCCTCGGACCTCCTCGACCTCCTCGACCTCCTCGACCTCTCTGACTATTTCATTAAAGAAAATTTTTTAGACTATTTGCAGGTAACGTTAGTTCAGGAAATTTATGTTTCAGTTAATAAATTCTCTTGTCGACACTGAAAAACGAGAATCGGGAACTCATAGAGTCATAAAGCTTAAAGCATTGATCATTAGGATTTATTTTCATTTACTGCAATTTCGTTGAAGACCAACCAGTTGAAATTGCTGGCCAGTTGAGGAAAACCGACCTTTTCGACCTCCTCCAACCTCCCCAACCTCTCTGATCTTTCCAACCTCCTCGACCTCGACCTACTTTGACATCTCCGACCTGTTCGACCTTCTCCGACCATACGGCCATTTCTGCATGGATGTATGTGACCGACTTAACGTTGGGATGTGCAATATTAAAATTTAAAATAAACCTCGACAAGTTTTGGGTTCAACCGATCTCCCACTCATCTCCGCTCTATAGGATTTTCATATAGTTTACCAAAGATATATTTTGATTATCACAATCAATTATGGCAGCTAATGACATGATTGAGAATTTTCATATATTTTACCAGAGATATTCTGATTATCACGATCAATTATGGCAATTAACGACATGATAGAAATTTTTCATATATTTTACCAGAGATTCCGATTATCACCAGCAGCTAAAATGATAGAAATTTATCATATATTTTATTAGAAATATATTCTAATTGCCACTATCAATTATGGTAGCTACAAACATTTTTCATATATTTTATCAAAAATATTTTCTAATTACCACTATCAATTATGGTAGCTAATAAAAAAATTTCATATATTTTATCAGAGATATTCTGATTATCACTGGAAACTAACATGATAGAATTTTTCATCTATTTTACCATAAATATATTCTAATCATCACTATGTCAATTATAATCAAAGCGTCTAACAATTAGTTTGCATACCAATACTGCTTCAACCGAAGTGAACGCTTGGATGATACAGCTCAGGGCATGCCTATCTCTCGACTTTTCACCGAGTAAGCTTTGTTGAAGCATATAGCTAAACATAGAAATTAAAGAACAAAAAAATGTTGCATGCTTCAGTCGACAAAAAAAAAACAGAAGAACAAAAAAATGTTGCATCCTTCAGTCGACAAAAAAAAAAAAAAAACAAGGTCGACAGAGTTAATTAGTCGGCAGGTAAGTTATTTGGTCGGCAAACATTGGTGTAGTTAGTCCACGCATTTCTCCAGATGAGAGTTGGACTCGTGATAATTAGTAGTGAAATTTATTTACTTTTCACCGAGTAAGCTTTGCTTTATCGACCAAACTTAAAATTTATTACAAATATGTTATAAAAAAAACAATCACCACTGTTTACTTGACTTCATCGACCAACCTTAAGTGACTCGACCATACTAAAAGATAGACATAGACTTGGTTTACAATGCCGGCCACTTTACATTTGGCCATTGACCATATTACCATCCACCGAAGAGACCAACCATAATTTTTTTAACATAATAAAAAGATAAAGAATTGATTTAAAATGGGCTTATTAATCATCAGACCATATTTTTTTAACATAGAAAAAAGATCCCCCACTACGGGTGCACACTGAGTCCAACGATGCCAACTGGGGTCCACCTGAAACAGGTCACGGCTCCTCCAGTCTGCCTGCTGTAAGCTCTACCACTGTCATGGTAACTAGCACTCACCTCAAGGCCATCTCCTACCCATGTGCCTGATGATCCCCATGCTACGGCTGCTTGCTCCCGCCACCTACCAGTCCATGCCCCACTTGCCACCGTGACCACATGCCCCAGCTCCCCTAACCATGTAGCTCGACACTCCAATTGATCATCACTTTACCACTCCCTCTGTCCGGAACTTGGCCACCAACTGCAATCTTAACTCCTCCTGCGTGCGTAATATCTTGTCTTCTATACTCCTCCTGCTTGGTATTATGACTCTAGCAGTTCACTTGACCTCTGATCATTCTCCTGGTCATGTCTCACTCATGAATTTGAATGGCTCCCTGGGTACTTATACAAGAGACCCTGAGCATCACCAGCACCTTCTTTGTAGGCTTGCAAATGCTCAGCTAATTGCTCTACTCTGGAAGGTTTCCACCACTGTAATTCACGCTGAGGCCTATTTTATAACTCTGTGTTTTACTACCTTGGGTTCTAGCTACCCCGCCGACTACCCTACCTTATTCTTCTCCGCTACAGACTTTGTTTTTCCTAGGCTTAGTTCTGGCTCGGTTCTTAAGACCTTCAGTAGCTCGTCCGCGCTTGCCTCTCAGTCCCACTTCTCTCTGTACCTGCTGTTACTTGTTCCCATGGCAAATCCTAGATGTGTTCGCACCCAACAAGATGCCCGGCTAGTTAATTCCGGGGATTATGAATCCTCCTCCACTCCTCCGGTTCATATGATGAGATGGGTGGTGGACAAGGCCCGCAAGTTCCATACTGTGATACCCAAGCAGGCGCAGGAGGAAATTTACAATGTTGAAGAGGATGCGAGGGTCGCTAGAGGTTGCACCACAGATGAGGAAACCAGGCAGGAATTCGAACCCCTGGTGCCTAACCCTGGAAACACCCGCAGCAGAAGTACCCTCCACCAGAAGATTTTGGACCTACATTGGTCGCAGAAGCTCATCCTAGGGAAAACGCTTACAGACTGCAATGAAGCTCAAGCTGAAATTCTGATGCAGCTCGATGATCTCCAGGATATGATGAAACAGCTGCTCTTCAACTAGCAGCAATTCGCCCGCATGCTTGGCATCACTCTCACCAAAGACCCAAATACTCAGCCAGAGCAGAAAAAATATCACAACGATGAATGAGTACTGTCAATGCTATTATGCTTTTGTTTTAGTTTATACAGTTAGATGGTCTTCTGTTTATACTATTCTGATAGGCATATTACACTACTGATAGGATGGTCGTTTATTTTGGTTCCAAATATATATTTTCAAATTGTTATTGGGTATTTTTTCTCCCTAGTGAGAGGACCCAGCTATGCTATGACTCTGTACATTTTGCCCCTGATAATATAAGGATCTTCATATAGCTTATAAAAAATAAAAATAAAACATAATAAAAAGATGAAGAATTGATTTAAAATGGGCTTGTTAATCATCATTTATATGTTGTACACATTAATGTGCTTTTTGTTGGATTGAAAACTTTAATACCTAAAGCATAAGGAATTAAAAATTAAGTATAAAAATATAAAAATTTGGACATAAGATGGATTATTTTATTTTAGTTTTATAAGATATATTTAATTGGTATTAAGTTATAAAATGTGTTTTATTTTGTTCAATGGGATTGAAATTGAAGTTAATGTAGTAATCAATGATTTAAGATTTGTTTGTGTGTACTAGAGTTTTCAATGGCACATGGTGAATGCCTCATTTTCTTTTGATGAGCATTGTGTTCTACATTTTGGTTTTGAGGTTTTTGAAATATAATTGTAAAAACAATGATAATTTTTATTTATTATATTTATTATAATTTAAATAAAAAGTTATTATGATTATAATTGTGCATTTTATGTAGTCATTGTCATATTTTATAAAAATATATTAAATAAGATTACATTTTACGAGGATGAGGTTAGAGGAGGAGGGTGAGGATGTGAATTTTTCACGTCATCGTAATGAGGTTTGAGGTGGGGGGTGAAGGTGTGCATTTGTTAAGTAGGAGTAGATGAAAGTATGCATATGTAAATCATATTTGCAATCCTCACCGGTAAGTATTTGCAATTCCATAAGATACATTAAACAATATGATTTACATATGAAATAGATGTGGTCAGCCGTGGAGCTTCAATGGAAAGTAGGAAAATATAGAGTCCCATCGACCATCAACCAATGAATTCCATTGGAAAATGGTGTAAGCACCATTGGTGCAGTTTTTTTATTTGAATAAATAAGATCAAAAATTATTTTTCTCCATCGAAAACTATTAGTCAAAACAATGGTAGTTAATCAAGATATCATATTTTATATCAATATATCATCATATAAATAAACAAAAATTGAATACATTAATCAAACATTGGTAGTTAGTCAAGATATCACATTTTGTATGTATATATCATGATACAACTCTCTATATATGAGATGAAAATATATTTCATTCATGCAACTACCACAAGTCTAAGCACATCTCTACAGTTCCAAATGATGTTTTGTATCCAATGTCAATCATTATATGCAATTTTTCTTCTATTTAAAAATATTTGCAAAAAGAAACAAAGTTCATATATTGAATTTAGAACATTTAGCACCAAGTACTTAGCATATGTATTTTGCATGAACAACTTCTAAGTGAGTGACAGCTATGTATTTTGCACATTTGTAAATAATGGAACAAGGATTTGCACAATAAATTACGGCCAATTATATATGGAACATATACAATCACAAAGTGTAGGGGTCATTGTTGGCTCATCCCATCCCATTCTAAAGTTTCCATTTGTGTAATCCCAAAG
Source organism: Larix kaempferi (assembly GCA_027924585.1). NCBI lineage: Eukaryota > Viridiplantae > Streptophyta > Pinopsida > Pinales > Pinaceae > Larix > Larix kaempferi. Next base: position 15,392,085 of record BSBM01000757.1, on the reverse strand, counting down.
TAATTGGGTGCTACATTTGTGTAATACTTGAATGCAGATTGAATTTGTCTCATAGGAATAAGATCATCTAAGGTAGGTTGTTTTATGAGACGATTTTGGTGGAGAAATTATTATAAAATGGCACCGATAGAGATGACTCTATAAACACTTGTCAGCCACAACAACCACAAACATGTGGGCATAGTTGTAACAACAAAAATTATAGAATTTGGGATGAATTTTGAGTTGGCTATCTACTCAAGTTGAGTAATTAAGTAAATTGAATATGGATGCATGGTGACTAAGGTGAGGCCATTTTATGGATGGAGGCTTATGAACAATCATTTGAGTTAGATGAGCCAAAGGGTGATACATGAATTGGAAAAAAACATTCAAGGGAGCGATCTTGGATGGATTTATTCGTCAAATTTACCAGTGTAGTGTGGACACATTAGTAGCAATGGTGGTCCCATATGAATGAGTTGGTGCAAAATAAGGTTCCATGTGTGGGAGGGCTTTGTTAATTGATTCACCTTGCGTCATTTAATGAATTTGGTCATATTGGCTTGATGGAAGATGGTTACATTGATGAGTCGTGCAAAAAAATTGGGTTGATACTAGCCGACCAACCACCCAAAACCCAAATATGCCAATAGTAACTCCAAACAGTCGGTCGCTTTGACGTCGATCGGTTTCCTTCAATAGTACTTGAGTCGAGTAGAATGACATCGCAGAGCTCAAGGTCAAGGAGGTCAGATAAAGTCAGAGGAGGTCGAGGAATTCAAAGGAGGTCAGAGGAGGTATTTGTTCTGTAAATAGTGGTTCAAATGATCGTTATCTCCATTTTCCATGATTTCAGTTATGCGAACCTAACTAATTATGTTCAATTTCATCATCATATAAAATCAGATCTTCATATAATCTAGATCAAATGAAACTAAATTCTATTTACACAAGTGATATTGTCAAGAATTCAAAATAAGATCTTCATATAATCTAGATCAAATAGAACTAAATTATATTTACACAAGTGATATTATCCTTGTGCATGTATCATTTATTTAAAAACCATAGGTTAGCAAAGTTACAAAAAATTCATGGATCATATTCATATGAATTGTTCAGTCCACCACAAAGCCACCAATGGATCAACCCATTTAATGGATCAAGAATAATAATTTCCCATTATTAAATACATTAGAGAAACATGAAATGGATTCATCACAATCCAAATCTTTTCATGAAATTACACATTAAAGACCACACATATTACCTTAGAATCCTTCAAATTCAATCAAGGTCAAATGGTTTTAACTATACAACCACATATCAAAATTGATAAGGATTCCAATTTAGGATTTCCTTCACATACTTAAATACCATAGATCCCTCAATATAATGGATTAAATTAGCTTAATCTAACACTTGTAAAATTACATTTGCATTCAACATTCCATAGCTGAAATATAACATTTTTCAACTTTTTCCAATTTTGATTAAAGTTCTCATTACCAAATAATCATCGAATCGATTTCAACATGCTAAAATACAATCATTTAAACTATTATTCTAGTTTCCATTCAAGAATATATATTGTACACAACATTTGAAATGCACAAAAACTTCGATCATTTCATTTTTGATATAGTTAAAAACATCGCAATGGAATGTCGTCCTCAATTATCCGTTCATGGCCATATTTGGACAGTTTCCATTTTTTAGTTTTTAATTTTTTTTTCGATGGAACTTGTACCAATTTTATTCTAGATGCACATACTAAATGACTATATTGACAACATATAACATCAGGTTCATAATCCTGAAAGTAGACATAATTTTCAGTCATATGGGTCTGCTGAAAAAAAAAACTTTTAAAATGATGGATCCTCTCTTGTATGTAAATTCTTTTTCATCATAGTCTTCCAATAACTTCATATTTCCTTCAGTGCATCACATCAAATAATATTTCACCTTTTCTTTGTTGTCTAAAGGTGCAATCACAGCGAAAAACATCTCCTGTGCAAATTACAATTGACGTCAGGGTTTTTAAATCAATTAAATTGACTATACACATAAGGTGATGGACAACAAAGAAGTTGTAAGTTCATTACCTTCTCTAACAAGATCTGAAATTCTATCACCATCAGATGATATTGCTATTTCTTCTAATTCTAATTCTTCTAAGCTTGCTAGTGGCATTTTCCGCTTTGGATTAATCTCTGTGTGTTTCCAATGTTTTACATAGTTGTTCATTATGTTTTCACAAACTTCTCTAGATTCAACATTTTCAGTGAAAATATGACAAAAGCATGATTGCTTTCTACTGTCAAATACAATCACGTTTTGGAAGGATTTTGTTTGAATAGAGTGTAAATCTCTAGTCCCATGTATGGTGCTAGCCTCGTATGGGATTGATCTATCTATATCTTGGATTCCAATAAGCCAAAAGAACCTACACAATATATGATAAATCACAAAGGACAACTTTTAATGTTAGTGTATATATACTTAAATGATAGACTTGCAAATAACTGTTAGGAACCTATGTCAACCCTTCTCTTTACTATGTTAGTATATTGTTGTTGGACACATATGCTTTGTAAGTCGTCCCGTGGTATTTGTTGATCCATAGTTTATATTAGGCCATAATATTGACCCATAGTATTGGACGCATATGCTTTGTAAGTCGTCCCGTAGTATTATATGTCCCATGGTTTTGACCCATAGTATTAGGCATAGACTTAGTATATAAGTGTGTGTTGAGGTCATTGAAGGCACTGTGAAGTTAATTGTATTGAGCTTGCTCAAAGGAGGTTGCCCCCTCGAAGTGGCCTATGATCGATATAAAAGTGATTATGAGCTCTGTTATTTCTGATAACTCATGTATTTGCATTAATTAGTTATTGCATGTTCATCACATCTGGTATCAGAGCACTTTCTTGGGCTCGTTGGGTGAAATTTCTGCCAAATTTTTTTTTTCGCATCTGTTGCAGGTTCGGATTTGGGAATAATCCATATCCACTTAACTGTGGGAAGTACTTGGGCATAATCCCTAAAACTCATTGTGAGGAGTACCACAGGAACCCCGAAGTAGCTGGCCCATTGAGAGGACCTACCAGCGAAAAGGGAAACGACCCCTACCTGATTGACTAGTTCCCACCCATGAGGTAAACCAAGAGTTGCCGTTTGTAGCAAAACGATTATCAGTTTTACTTGAGCCGTGGAGTGAGGGGTACTGCCCCAATACGCAAGCCGTCAGACAACATTGGTGGCCGAGTGAAACCCCTGAACTGTTAGGAAGCTGCACATACCTGGGGTCCATATCTATTTTCAGCTGAACTATTGTCGATCACTACTGTGTTGTTTCAGATCCAGCCGTTTAGATCCATTATGAAAGACGTTCCAGATCCAACCGTTTTCAATCCATTTGGTGCCGTTTCAGATCCCTCTGTTTATGCTCACTTCCGGGACATTGCAGATCTATCTATTTCAGATCCCTTCCGAGCCATAGCTGCTCCATACTGAAAATAAAAATAAAAATAAAAAAATTAAATTAAATTAAGAAATTAAAAAAAAATTTTTTTTTTTTTTTTTTAAATTCAGTTTTTTCTCTATATCTCCTTTGTTTTCACTCTATTTCCCTTGAAACTTCTGGGGAACCCTTGTAATCCCATTCTTCATATTTCATTCCTGAGGACCCTATCCCCAATTCCACTTCCCAAAGCCCGAAATCTCACATTTGTCTATTTTTAGGGTTTGCCATAACTTCCTCGAATTTCACCCAATCACCTTCAAATTTTACCACAGAGTTCCTTTCCTAATTCTGCTTCTTTTTCCCTCTCTGCCAAATTTTCTCATTCTTTCACCCCTCTTCTGAAATCCCCATTTTTTGCTTCCCTGTCCATCAGAAAGTGTCCAAAACCTAGTCATACCCCAATTACCCATCCGAGTTTTTCCCAAATCCAAATATTCCTTTACTAAATAAGCTTTTGTTTGTGGTCTCAAGGATGAAATCCGCTCAGAGGTCAAAATGTTCTGTCCCAACACAATGATGGAAGTCCTAGGGTTGGCTAAGGTGGCAAAGGACAAGATCGCAGCTCAACAACGCTCCAAACCCACCTTTGTTCCCTTCAGAAATATGGGTTCCCAACGACCTCCCATCACACCTGCTCCTCAACCAACTCCTATCAAGCATTTCTCTGAAACAGAGAAGCAAGCACGCTGAGAAAAAGGGCTTTGTTATAATTGTGATGAGAAATTCACTCGGGGACATAAATGTGTTCAACAAAAGCTCTATCTCTTGGATGTGGATTCTCCGCCTGCCTCAGAACTTGATGAAGAAGCTCCAGATACAGTAGATGATCAGGTCGACATTCAACACCCACCTGTTGACACCCCATCTCAGGATGACCCACCCGAGATCTCTCTCCATGCTGTAACCGGTGTCACAACCCCACAAACAATGCGAGTCAGGGGATACTTCAAGAAGCTCCCTCTTACCATACTCATTGATTCTGGTAGCACTCATAACTTCATTGACCCTCAGATTGCCAAACATGCTGATTGTTTTGTCCATCCTTGCTCCAACTTTGAAGTCATGGTTTCCAATGGGGGCACCTTACCTTGCAAGGGGAAGTGTCAAAATGTGCGTATCTCTATGGAAGATTATAACCTACGCTCTGACATGTTTTCCTTGTCCTTAGGCGGATGTGATGTGGTTTTGGGTGTTCAATGGTTACGCACACTTGGCCCCATCTTATGGGATTTTGCAGAACTTTGGATGCAGTTTTCAGTCAATGGGGCACAACACAAATTAATGGGCTTACAACCAGGGTCTCTCCGCATCATCAGTTCACATCGCCTAGAAAAAATCCTTAAGAAGAATTCACATGGTGTCATCGCTCAGCTCCATTCCATTCAGATGCACCCATCAACGATCTCCACTACTTCTTTGGATAGATATGCAGGTGTCTTTGCTGAACCAATGAGCTTGCCGCCTTCAAGAGACCTTTCCGGTAAGAATTTAGTCACATCTACCTCTTAACAGGAACTAATAGCTATTTTGCATGCAGTATAGAAGTGGAAGCCATACCTATTAGGGAATTATTTATGCATCAAGACTGATCTCCAGAGTTTGGAAAATTTTCTAGAACAATCGGTCTCCTACCTGAACACACCTGAAATGGGTTATCCAACTCAGGGGTTATCCCTATGTGATCATTTACAAGAAGGGTAAGGAAAATATGGTGGTAGATGATCCTTCTCGCACAATTGATGACCCAGTTTCTCTTACAGCTCTTTCTCTGCTTGTTCCAAATTGGTTGCAATATGTTCCACAGGGCTATCTCTTCTATGAACTCCATGATTCTTCATCAGCAGGGCACTCTGGGTTCTTCAAAATGTATGACCGGGAACAATGTAACTTCTTTTGGCAGGGACTGAAACTGACAATTCAACAGATGGTGGCTGACTGTGATACTTTCCAGGTCAACAAGGGTGAAACGACACTCCTTTCGGGATTGCTCAAACCCTTTCCCATCCTTACACAGCTTTGGCCAACTATTTCTATGGATTTCCTAGCAGCGCTCTGGTGGTACAATACCACATCTCAAAGGACGCCATATGAAGCAGTCTATGGATAGACACCGCCATTTCTTCTTCCATACACCCTTAGCAACTCCCCAGTTCAGGAAATTGACTGGGTTCTTCGCAACCACGATCAGATTCTTCTCATTCTACAGGACAATCTTCACATGGCCAGAATTCACTGGAAACAACAAGCCGATCAGCACTGTTCTGAGCGCATTTTCCACGCAGCTGATAGGGTTCTTCTTCATCTACAACCTTCCAAGCAATCTTCCTTGACACTCCAAAGGCATCAGTGGCCCGAAATGCAACCCGAGGATGCTACTAGGGAACCACTCCTTCAGATTCTGCAGTAATTTCTCCAACCAAAGATTTGAGGACAAAGCTTTTTTTAAGGGAGAGGGGATGTTAGGAACCCGTGCCAACCCTTCTCTTTACTATGTTAGTATATTGTTGTTGGACGCATATGCTTTGTAAGTCGTCCCGTAATATTGTTGATCCATAGTTTATATTAGCCCATAGCATTGACCCATAGTATTGGATGCATATGCTTTGTAAGTCGTCCCGTAGTATTATATGTCCCATGGTTTTGACCCATAGTATTGGGCATAGACTTAGTATATAAGTGTGTGTTGAGGTCATTGAAGGCACCGTGAAGTTAATTGTATTGATCTTTCTCAAAGGAGGTTTCCCCCTCGAAGTGGCCTATGATCAATATAAAAGTGATTCTGAGTTCTGTTATTTATGATATCTCGTGTATTTGCATTAATTAATTATTGCAGGTTCATCACAATAACATTTTTTTTAAATTGACGATTAATATAAATTAAAAAAATAGTGTACATACCTTCACACATCTTTTGATTGTTGATTATAATCATGGCTTAGATGTAATTTACACCATTGGAAAACCTCTTTAGCTGAAGGAAATCGCACAGAATAATGGTTCATTTGCCATCTTCGAAGTTCTCTTTTTACACATGCTCCTACACCATCATGTTCACCTTTTCCATGTCCAGTTTCAAAGAATTTCCAATGATGTTTAATGTTCGATGCTTTATGAAGTCGACATAACCAAAAAAATGACCATGAAGATTTAAATTGTCCCGCACATCCATCCAACCATATCCAATGTTCATTGAATTTAACTTCACGTCTTTTTAATGAATCATAGAAAATATTTTCAATGCAATGCTGAACAAAATGTGTATCGTGTGTACGATCATCGCTGATATAAAAATGATATTCTTTAATCACATCTCGATTGTCACACATGCTTTCAATGCCATCAACATCGTGTTGAGAATTTCTATATAGAACATGGACAAATATTGAAACTTGGTCATAATGACAGTATTCACTTTGTATATCTTTTTGTGTAGCAAATGTGTATTTTTCTGCAAAATCAACCACAGACAAAATTGTTCCGGGTGGAAAAATTTCACGAGACTGATTGAATTGAAAGTCTTGCCATCACGCTCTATGTGAATGCTTGGTGTATTTATAAACTTCACTTTCAAATTTCTTTAGAAAATCTGTCACATATTTTATCTTCTCACAAATCAATTCGTTTGGAATGTGCATCACTAGAACTTGTAACATAATTGTTGTATTCATATCTTCTCAAATCAACGGTTACATTTGACAGCAACTGATCATTATCAATAGTATATTTATTGCAGAATAAAACCATATTTACACAATGATGACAATGTTTTCCATTGACACATTTCTTATTGTAAAATAGTTCATCGTGATCTCTCTCACATAGAATTTGAGATATGAATTCACGTATTGTGGGCGGAGGTGGTGAATTTTTCCAATACATTTTACCAAATTCAAGAAAAGTGTTGTAATATAATTCAAATTGCACATGATAACGACAACAACATGTGTCACGTATAGTAATAGGTCTAACATACCATGGTTTTTGTTGCGCAAATGTAGTGATTGACATATTAATTTCACGATGATCCTCCTTGAATTTATTGAACAATTGTACTTGTGTCATTTCCATTATGTGTTTTGCATGGCTTTCATATACATTTCATGATACTCTTTTTTGTATCACATCCCTCGAATTTGGTGAAACTCGAGCATGTGCCAACCAATATTTATGTACAATATCTTTAACACCTTATCCCATTCTATCTTTGTAAGACTGTCTACAAATAATTTACCAACAAGCAAGTTCATCATTTTCATCTATTTGCATTCTAAATTTGTTATGTTTGTATAATGTCTTTCTTGAGGTTCCTGTCTGAATTGCTCTACGTGCAGCTTTGGTATCTTTCTTCCTGGATTTTCCAAAAAAATTTATTGCATCACTTATATTTTCTATCACATTATGTTTCAATTTCAACTCATTTGTCGCCTTGTGAATATCCAATAATGACGTAGCACCTTTTAACTTCGTGGACACTAATAAACATCTCAAAATTTGTGCTTATTCTGCTATTGAATATTCTTTGAGAATATCATCATAAATTTGCATAGCATGATATCATGCAACATGTATGGCTATTTTTTCTCCATATTTGTCACAATCAATGTTTTTTAACATTTCATCATCAATAGTGAAAGTACCTATACATCAAGTTAAATTTAATTTAACATATATCCAAAAATACAATTCATTATAAAAAATGAATTTGGAAAATACATGATATATGTATACTAGGTCCAATTTTTGGATCTTGAACTTGATTTTCAATATTGACTTCATTAACATTAGCATGTAAATCCCTATTTACATCTCCAACAATGGTCTCTTCGGCTTCAATTTGTTCTTCTTATACTCTATTTTCAATTTCCATTTCATCAACATTATCATGTAAATCTTTATTTATATCTTCAATAATTGTCTCTTACGTTTCTGCAACCCTTGCTTTTTTGGCTTGATATCTAAGTTTTATTTTTCCCTATGAGCATCATCATCACGTTTATGATCACTTTTTCTTTGGCGGTTTCTCTTATTTCCCATCATTATTTAATCTGTTGAGGTTAAATTAAAGAATCATCACTTTATAGTAAAAAAAAAAAAATTAAGATTTAAAAACAGTTACGAAATTTATAAAAACCTGAACTGAAATTTACTTCACCTTATAATAATATTTTAAGAGTCCTTTGAAGAAAAAATCCTTGGAAAGAAATTTCCTATGAAAAAACCCCTTGAAAAGAAATAAGAAATCTCCTTGCAAAAAAATAAAAACTCCTTGGAAAGAAATCTCCTTTGAAGAAAAACTCTTTGGAAAGAAATAAGAATTCCTTGGAAATAAATCTCATTTGAAAAAACCCCTTGGAAAGAGATAAGAACACCTTGTAAATAAATCTTCTTTGCAAAAACCCCTTAGAAAAAAAATCCTTTGAAAAAATACCTTGGAAAAAAACTCCTTTGAAAAAACCACTTGGAAAAATACCTTGGAAAAAAAACTCCTTTGCAAAAATACCTTGGAAAAAAACTCTTTGAAAAAACCCCTTGGAAAGAAATAAGAAATCCTTGAAAGAAATCAGAACTCCTTGAAAGAAGTCTCATTTGAAAAACCCCTTCAAAAATAGTTTATAGAGACATCTACGAAAAATATGTGAAATAATGACTTTATTTAGTTTTATTTATACAATTATAAATAATCTAATATCTTTTTCTTTTTTTTTTTTTTTTTTTTTTTTTTTTGGCAACGAAAAACAATTTGCGTTTTGTTTTTCGGCCGAACAACCGTTGTTATTTTTAATGGTTTGGTAATGGAAAATAAGTATTTGGCTGAATAATTATTCAGTCTGAGACCTAAAAAATTCACAGTTCTTCACAGTTTTCAGGTTTCTCTATTTTTTGAAGTGAAAAACCATCTGTTACAGTGAAAATCGACTGTCGGACTTGATACCGTTAGTTTAGTTATTGAATCTACTCTCTGTTGGTATAGATTTTGTTGTGTTTAGGTAAGATCTGATAATTGTAATTTTTTTTTGTGAACATGTGTTCAGTTTAGTTTCATTGCTTTCAGAATGAGGTGAAAAAAAAATTCATAACTTAAAAAATACACCATAAAAAATTGAAGCAACTATGTTGTAGTTAATTGGAGTGTCTACTTCAAAAGGGTATTCTTAGATGTTTTGGATTTAGTGTAAATTGAGAGAAATGTCCCGTCAAAACAAACATGTTGAAAATCGACAACCTTTCCCCATTGATTGAATTCAAAAAGATATAATAATTAGTATATGGATCCATTGGTTACAAAATTATAGTCATGCAGTAGTACAGTTTGTGTAGATTGTCATAGCATATTTTGTTTTTGCAAAACACAAGTTTAACAATAATTTTAGGCCCGTCAAAATACATGACTATTTTTTGTCCCTTCATTTTATAAGAACATACTGTCAAACATCTTCCAAATTAACATATCAAATATCAATAAAAAAATTTGAAAAAATTATGAATTGAAAGATAACATAATTCTCTAAAAGTTTTATTTTTACTGAAAAGTGAAATTCTAAACAGAAATATCACTTTTGTTCGCCCAAAGTTGAAAAACATGAAAAAATCAAATTTATTTTCTCAAAAGACCCGCCAAAATAGACACCCATCTTCATGGATCCACCCAAAAGTCATATCTGACTCAGCTCCTCTCCTTGTGGAAGTCCAGTCGTCCTCATTCCAAATAAATATGGGACTTGGTGCATGTGCATCGACTACCGGGCCCTCAACAAAATTTCGGTAAAGAATAGATACCCTCTGTCGCGGATAGACTATCTCATCAACTGTCTGAAAGGTGATAAATTCTTTACTAATCTCGACCTCAAGTCGGGATATCATCAGATTCCAATCGAGCCCGTAGATGTATGGAAAACTGCTTCAAGACAAAGGAATGATTTATTTGAATGGTTAGTCATGCCTTTCGGCTTAACCAATGCACCTACGACCTTCATGCAGTATATGGATGACATTATTCAACCTTTCATCGGCAAATATGTCAATGTCTACCTCGACAATATATTGATTTTCATTAAATCATGGGAAGAACATGTCAGACAACTTTGACAAGTCCTCAACACTCTCCGACAAGATCGAATTTACTTGAACATGGAAAAATGTTCCTTTATGATGAACAACATCAAATATTTGGGGTATGTAATTGACTCTGCAAGCATTCACGTCGATCTAGATAAAGTGCAAATTCTTAAAGAGTGGCCCATTCAGGAGCAACTCAAAGCATTCATGAACTAAGAATTTTTCTTGGTTTGGCGAATTTTTATCGACGATCCATACTCAGCTTTAGTCACATGGCCTAGCCTTTGAATCAGTTGACCAAGGGAAATGGGAAAACTATCTTCAAACGGACATCAACACAACAAGAAGATTTCGAGCAGCTCAAACACAAGCTTTGTACTGCACCAGTACTTGTGTTACATGATTTGCACCAGCCCTTTGATATTGAGATAGATGCATCAGACTATGCCTTGGGTGCAGTGATCACTTAGTTGGGTCATCCAGTCGCTTTTAATTTTGAAAATTTTAACGACATTGTTAGAGGATATTCGACGTATGAAAAAGAATTGTATGCCATTGTTCAAGCTCTTAAGCAATCGAGACATTATATCCTTGGAAAGGAGACGGCCATTCTCGCTGACCACAAGCCTTTACAGTTCGCCCCATCCCAGTTGAAGTTACAAACAACTCGAAAACTCAAGTGGATTAATTACCTGAAACAATTTCAGTTGGTAATTAAGTATCAGAAAGATAAATCCAATGTCACCACCGATTGACTGATTTGACCACCCATTACTCTCCTTCTTACAGTGATGAGTATGCAGGGTTATGACACCACCACTTGGCCTCAGTTGTATCAGGAATACAACGACTTTTCATCAGTCTATCAACAAATTCATATCGACAAGTCGTCGACCTCTGACTATTTCTTGAAAGACACCTTGCTATACAAGATTTGATAACTTTTTGTACCAACAGGTGAGCATCAACAACAGCTCATTTGGGATGCGCACGACAACAATACTATAGGACACTTTAGAGTAGCAAAGACCCTTGCTATTCTCCAGAAGTATTTATTTTGGCCTTCACTTAAAACTAACGTCAACAAGTACATTCGATCATGCATGGTTTGTGCAATTGCTAAATCACCTAATCGACGATAGGGATTGTACACACCTTTGCCAGTTCCTAGTCGACCATGGGAATCTATTTCTATGGACTACTTGACGGGACATCCTACTACCAAACATCAGCATGACACAATTCTAGTAGTAGTCGACAGATTTTCCAAGGTGGCCATTTTCATTCCATGCAAGAAGACTACGACATCGCAGCAGACCGCTCAGCTCTTCTTTGAACATGTATGGAAACATTATGGTTTACCGACAACCATTATCTCTGACAGAGATTCCATATTTGTCAGTGTCTTTTGGAAGACTCTCTAGAAATAACTCGATACAAGACTCTCCTTATCGACATCTTTCCATCCTCAGACAGGCGAACAGACGAAAGTTGTGAATCGCTTGGTAGTACAACTGCTTCGTATGTACATCCACAAGCATCGACGAACATGGGATGGAAGTATTCCATATATACAACACAGCTACAATCGTGCTCAGCAAAACTCTACGAGAAAGAGTCCATTTGAGATCTGTTATGGATTTCAACCCTTAAGGCCTATTGAATTGATTATTTCCTCGACACAGTCGAACGATACTGAATTTAACCGACGAGAAGTTGACAAAGCATTGAAGTTTTGAGATCAAATTTGTGACATCTAGAAACAAGCACATGAAATGTTGCAATGAGCTAATGCGAAAGCTAAGGCCCAACACAATAAGCATCGTATCCCTCATTCATTTCAAATTGGGGACCAGGTCTGGTTTCATCTCAAGATGGAATGCTTCACTGGTCCATATAAGAAGTGAATCCTTTGCGATATGGTTCATATAGTATTCCTAAACAAATTGGAGAAAACACATTCCAGCTCGACATTCCTTCATTCCTAGGTCTGCATCCAGTATTTAATGTGGATCTACTTCGACCATACCATGCACCATTGTTGGAACAGAACGACTTGCAGAAAATGGAACCTGAAGACATCCATCCATATGTTTAGGAGCATCTTACTTGCGACACCATTGTGGGACGACGAGTACACCATACAAGGACGAACACAATTCCCTTGTTTCAGGTAGCCAAAGTCGGACAGATCCCAGCACAAGGAAAATGGTACTCTGCTACTGAAATGACCAACAAGTTTCCTCATTTGTACGAGCAAACAATGGGTACCATTGTTTCTTAAGGAAGGAGGTATGATCCACCCAACAGTTGGCATTATTGTCGGATGCCAACATCAAATTTGATAAGTTCATCAACTGCGACAAGTTCATTGACTTTGACAAGCTCAACGACTTTGGCCAGTCATAAAATTTGACAAGTTCAGCAACTTCGACAAGCACCAACTTCAACATGCATCATCGACATTTGTGACTGCCTAACTATGATAGATTGTCTCTCTGTCTTCCAGTCGACCGTAATAGTTGAACTTTTGAAACCATTCTAACTTCTCTTGTAACCGAATGTAACGGGCATAAAAACCAAGCATTCTCAACACTCTATTTAACCATGTGAATGATTTTAATATACAAGCAGAGAAGAATCAAGAAGTAACCAGAGATTAGTTCGCATTCCTGCATATTGTCTATGTGTATATGTTTATGTAAGTAGTGTGTTTCTTGCTTTGCTTATTATTATGCTTCCATCATAACAGTACCGATTCATTCAATCGAACAGTTGTCCCCGTCGTGCACCTGGGAATGTACGGATCACTTCGGATTGTCAAACCTTGAGACTCGGTCTGAGTTATGGAAGAACACACCAATTTCTGTGTCAGATGTCAATGGCTATAGGGGTTACATTCCTATTATCATTAGTATCGCTACTCATAACGGAGGATATGCTTGATAGGTCATGTGTAGTGGACTAAGGCGTTGTTCTTGAACTTGGATGATTACATTTTTATTTTAGGGATTAAATCCAAGGTTCCATCCCTCAACCGTGTATAAGGCCCAAACAACCATACCTAGAATCTAAGACATTAGAATAGCCACACCCATATTCATTGCTATGAATATTAAATGATATGTTAAATTAAACAGTAAATTATTGATTATTTAATTGAAGGGACGTAACCCTTCCTCAAGCACGCTCAAGCCTTATAAAAGGCGAGCTCTCTTGTAATACATTCATCATCCAATTATCATTATTCATTTATTATCACATTATTCTCGAAGATGGATTCTCTTCATTGTTAGCCGGATTCGGTTTATAGCATTGGTATCAGAGCCTCTCGGCTCTCGGCCTGCGCACTCAACTCCATTCCTTTCCACGCTGCTTCCATCGATCTCCCATTCAAATCTCCCTTTCTTCTGCACCGTCCTCTACTCCTCTCACTCGCCCCTCTCCTCACCATCGCAACTCCAACATGCCTTTCCCCGCCCTTGCGCACTCTTTTCTGTGCATCCCATTTCCCCCCTCCTCCGCCCACTGCATCTCCCATCTCCCTTCACGCCTCATCACCACCTCCTCCACGCCCTTCCACCCGCGCCCTCTTGCGCCACCTCCTGCACACCAACTCCCTGCGTGCCACCATCCTAGCTGCACCCCACCTTCCCACCTCGCACAGCCTTCTTCCGGTCCACGCCCTCCTCCATCACAACCGTCCTCACTCGCCTTCCCCCTCGCACAGCTCCTCCTGAGCTACATTCCCGCCACCTCACCATCTATCCTGCAACCATCACCCAACAATCCATTTCCAACGCCCCCCAGCCGTCACCCTTACGCTCCATCTCCAACACGCCCTCCATCTCCATCGAGCACCAATACAAAAAGTTAATATAAAAATAATAATAATAAATTTTTTATTATTATATTTTTTTTACATAATAAATTATTATTATAATTTAATAGTACTTATTGTATTATTATTTTATCCCTCACCCTATCACCTAAAAAAATACTCTTGATCCTTAAACCAAAAATTGATCCCCCATATTCACCCCACCACACTAGATCAAGAACCATGACAGAAATGAAGGATCGACTGGAGAGACTAGAAAAAAGACCAAATTAGAGATTTGAAAATCTTGGAAAATCTAAACTCTAGAATGGACAAACTTGACAAAGAGTTTCAAGAAGAAAAAGAAGAGTTTTCGCGCAAGGTGCAATACGAAGTTGCCGGAGCAGTCTCATGGGAAATGAGGAAGGTACGAGAGGAAATGAAAGCATACTTCGATGCAGGATTAGAAAATATCAAGCAGTTTTTCAAGGACAGGGATGACGCTAAAAATGGTGAGTCGCCGAAGGGAGACCATTCATGTCGCAAAACAACCGATACTAATGATCATCAATCAAATTACCCCAAAGAGGAGATCCCAGAAGACCATAGAGACTACAATCATCATAAACCATATTGGGCCACAATGCAATCGATGGGAGGATACTCAATGAAACCTAAATTGGAGTTACCCAAGTTCGATGGAGAATCAAAACAGAGCGTGGCGTGGATCAACAAGGCGGAAGAATTCTTCTACATTCACAAAATCTTGTCAGATGATGAAAAAATTAAATATGCCTCCATGCAGCTCGAAGGATGGGCATACAATTGGTACATGTGGTGGAAGAAGACGACAACAATATGTGCCTACAATTGGGACAAATTCAAAAATGATTTCTTTAAAAGATTCGAAGATGTGACATAGAAAGATTTTTTCTCCAAACTAACTAGGCTACAGCAAGAAGGCAACGTGGAAGAATACACTTATGCATGGGAAGCGCTAGCAACGCGCGTACCAGAATTAACAGAGGGTCAACGACTCCAAACATATATCTCTGGTCTTAAACAATACATAAGATATGAATTAGAATTGCATAACGTGTCCAATTTGGATAAGGCTAGGCGCAAAGCAAAACTGATTGAAGAAAAATTCAAACAATCAAGACAAGAGAACCCTAACAAGGGATATTTGCGACAGCAAGAGACCTAGTGCAGGTATTGCGAAGATACATGGTCACCCGGTCATCAATGTAACAAATATCAGTCATATGGCTATGAAGTTGGGAAAAGCTCAAAAACATCGAGTAGTCACACTAACAGTGACAGGAAAAACAAGAAGAATACTTGTCGTCGTTGTGGCGAAGATTGGTTCCCAGGACATAAATGCAAGACCAATCACACAGTACATTGCAAAATCATTAATGGGAAGCAAGTACAGGTATCAAGAGAGGCAGATACAGTTGATTCGGATACAGACACAAGCTCATCTGAAGCATCAGTTGCGACGGTTACGTGTAATCAACAAGTCGGTAAGAAAGAAAAGGTAGAGACACCAGAGAAAGATTACACCCAACAGAAGGAAAGCCAAGCACTCGCAGGAAAATATCTGCCACCTCAGTTGAGAAACCATGACATCCTTAAAACGGAACAATTCATATTCCAAGTAACAGAATCTAGGAATTCAGGACCAAAAAGACTACAACTTAATGGGAAAATTAAAGATAAGGATGTCACAATTTTGGTCGATTCGGGAAGTACCTATAATTTGATCAACATCAATAAGGCAAAGGAACTAAATATTTTTGTGTTCCCCGCAAAAGGGCTTAAAGCCTCAACCATCGCTAATAAAGACATAGAAGAAGTAGGAAAATGTCATAAGGTGTCGTTGTACATACAAAACTTACACCTACACCTCAATTGTGTTGCCTTACCTCTCAAGGAAGTAGACATGGTATTAGGCGTCGACTGGTTAGCAGTGTTGGGGACTTACTCTACCAACCTGCAAGAACAATACATGGAATTTGAATGGAAAGGAAATAAGTACCGACTGAATGGACCGAGACCGAGAGTTTCTCCACCTAAGAACAAAGAATTACGACACAACAAGAATCCAGACCATGTCAATATAAAAGACAATGACTGCAAATACAGCTTTGAGGACAAAGCTCCCTCTAAAGGGGGTGGCAATGCTATGAATATTAAATGATATGTTAAATTAAACAGTAAATTATTGATTATTTAATTGAAGGGACGTAACCCTTCCTCAAGCACGCTCAAGCCTTATAAAAGGCGAGCTCTCTTGTAATACATTCATCGTCCAATTATCATTATTCATTTATTATCACATTATTCTCGAAGATGGATTCTCTTCATTGTTAGCCGGATTCGGTTTATAGCATTCATACTTGGAATCAATGCTAGCCTCAGGAAATCCTATTGCATGGCTTTAGGTGTTAATCATGGAAATGGATGACTAAATATCCTAACCCTTGTGGTTAAGGAGAGAAGAGAGGGGTGAGGAAGGTAGGAGGGATTGGGCAGAGTGGAAGAGATGGGGGGGATTGGGTGGGTAGGAAGAGATGGGGGGGATTGGGTGGGTAGGAAGAGAGAGGGGGAGGATTGGGTGGATGGGAAGAGATAGGGGGTGGGGTTATAGAGAGGGAGGGGGGGTTTAGGGAGAGATAGAAATAAAATGAAGGTGTCAATGAGTGTGTGCACGTAGAAACGCGTGCACACAACTATGCGTACGTGATAGGACACTTGCGCGCATTTGCGTGCACACAAATTTAGATTCAAATTTTTTTTGGCACCCTTGCAGGTTTGGTACTAGCTTCGAATTACCAAACCTTGAGGCTCGATCTGAGTTATGGAAGAACACACCAATTTTTGTAACTTCATGTTTTTCATGCTTAGTTCCGCATATGCTCCACTTGTGCACTACTAATGAAATTGCACACACTTGTCGAGCTCGGTGTGAAAATTCTAACTATATATTTTTAATAAATATGTTATTGTTTTCTATTTTTAATTCATTTTTAACTGCACTCATGTCAAATTTGTAAAAACATAGGTAGTTTATTTGGGATATAACTTTTGATTGGTTTACATATTTCGAAAACGGAAAAGAACCTGCAAAATAATACAATAATACCTACAAGATTAAAAAAAGTCGATTGATTATGTTAAGACCAAGATATGGTGGACCAACGCTCGACCATGTCGTTTTAGGGATTCACTGACTTTCGTAATTTTAAAAAATATAAAATTAACTTTTAAAATTTTGGAAAAATAGCCTTGCACAAGATCCGTCTGTTTCCTATGCCTCTACATATTTTTTTCTTCATAATTTGACAATTTACATAACAAAACGGTGGACCAACGTGAACATACGCATTATGTTCTAGAGGAAAAATAACATACCAATCTTATAATAATGTCATTTTGGGGTGGTTATACCACGTTTCCATAAATAAAAGTGATATATTCCGGAAGGTGATCCGATTTTCTACGTTTCATCTTTTTACACCTAATTCTAAAACAATTTGTAGGTACCTGTAATAGCTCATTTTAATGATATGATTTTTGTTTTCCCATCATGCCATTGCAACTAACGTGTCATAAGTGGGTATCATTACCTTGCACCAACCCATTTATGTTCAGCACATGAACATCACAAGCAACTGCTTCTCCCCAAAATTCATAGGACAAATTTCTTCCTTTCAACATGCTTCTTTCCATATTCAGAATGCTTAAGTTTTTATGTTCTGCTACACCATTTTGCTGAGGTGTATAACTTGTCCTGGATTTCCTTTTGTTTCCATTTTGTTTATAGTAAGCATGGAAATCCTTTGAATCATACTCTCCCCCTCTATCTGATCTCAATACTTTGATTTGATGGCCATTATGGTTTTCAACCAAATATTTAAATTCCATAAACTTTCCAAAATTTTTTGACTCCTGGCGAAGAAAATACACCCATGTTTTTCTGTTGAAATCGTTGATGAATGTAAGAAAATAATAGTTGCCACCAAGTGACTGATTTTGCATTGGACCCCACACAGATAAATATGAACTAGTTTTAGGGGTGCATGTTCCCTTCAAGACACACCTTTAGGGAAGTTATCCCTATGCTACTTTGCAAGAATGCAACACTCACATGTTCTTGTTGGCTCCTTCATAGGGGGTAATCCTTTAACCATATCTTTCTGCTACAACAACTTTAGGCCAGCAAAGTGAAGATGTCCAAATCTGAAATGCCATAGCCAATAATCATCAATGCATGTTTCTTTTTAGGAAAAAGAGTTTACCTACTTGTTTCAACTCATGACTAGTGGATACATTCTATTCCTAGTCACTTGTAACTTGATGATAACCTATCTACTAGGGGGTTTGTCATATATGACCTATTTTGATCTCTCAAAGATAAGATTGCATTACTTTTCAATGAGTTTCCCAATGCTGAGTAAATTATGCTTCAACCCTGGATCATAATATACATATTTTATAGTCTTTTGTTGGCCTTGATTGGCTAGTATGTCAACCACTTATTTTCCAACAACTCGGACTATCTCATCAGTTCCAAATTTAACCTCTGACTTCATTGAGTCATCTAGATTTGCAACTAGACTTCTATCACCAGTCATATGGTTGCTACAACCACAATCTAAAATCCAAAGTCCATTTGGTCTTTCTTGGGCAACAATACATGTAAGAAATAACAAATCTGCATTCGTCTCATAGGTTCTAGTCACATTTGCATTCTGTTTTTCCTGAGCAGCCTTTTTCCTTTTACATTCATTAACATAATGGTCAAATTTATTGCAAAAATAACACTTAACATTGGATTTATCTGACCTTTTTTGTTATAGCTCCCATGTTCATGTTCATGATCATGATCTTGATCTTCCTTTCCATTTCTTCGACAGCCTCTGTCTCTATTTCTTAATCCACCTCTTCCTCTGCCTCTTTCTCTACCTTTTGAGAATGAGACCTGTTCTTTGAAAGCATTCTCCAGAGAGGATTCCTCATTCCTATTGATGTTGGATTCATATGATAACAGTGATCCTGTCAACTTGCCTATAGATAGTTGGCTTAAATATTTTGCTTCGTCAATTACTACAACTTTCGGGTCAAATTTTCTAAGTAGGGATCTCAAAAACCTTTCAACTACCCTTTGATCTTCAATATTTTCACCATAGATATTCAGCTGATTAACTATCCCCATGACTTGGGTCATAAAAGAATCCATTGTGTCTGATTCTTTCATTTTCATATCTTCAAAATATCTTTTTAGGTTTTGAATTTTAACAGTTTGTACCTTACCAACACCCTGGTAACTATTCGCCAAGGTTTCCCATGCTCCTTTGGTGTGTAATGAAGCTAATACATTTGGAAATACGTTGTTATTCAAGGTGTTCATTATATGATGCAATGCTTTTGCATCCTTCTTCCTGTGAATCCTCAAGATATATTTTTCTTCGTTTGATAGGGATTTCTTAGATGCATCATCTGTTGGTTTAGAATAATCATGCACAAAATATTCCCACACATATTTTGATCTTAAGTAGACTTCCATCCTTATGTCCCACATACCATAATCCTTTTTCCCTGTAAGAGAATAAATCTAGGGCTAATTATAGATGCCAGAAGCCATCAGACACTACAGAGTCTTTCAATGGATTTATGATAAAATTGTTGAATCTGGATCACACCTTGGTCAAGGAGAAACTACGATTCTATCCTTGGATCACACCTTTGCAGAAGTATGTTGCATGTTCGGATTGCACCTTTCCTATAGGGAGGTCGCATTCGAACCAGGTATGGATCGAACCTTAGTTGCGAAGGGGTTGCGATTAGATCCCAAAAAAATTTGTTTCGTAAGTGTCACTACTTCGATTGCACCTATGCATAGGGGAGATCCGCGTTCAAACTTTCTATGATTTCAAAACAGGGGCTCGTTCTTTAGACCTTTCTCCAAGCTTTGGGACTCTCTTCGATCTTCTTCCAATGCTTACAGATCTTCTTCCAATGAGCTCTGATACCAATATGTAGGTTGGAAGTGGAGAAATTAACACAATAAATTGTTGAATGCGTTGCGACTCTTAAAAATATTTATTGAAAATAACAAGGAATATCTAGTTGATTGCTATAACAATGAACCTCTATGAGTGTATTTAAACAGTTATTTGGAAAAGCTAAAAATCTAACCTAGCTCATTCATGCATGCTTTATGCTTAGCTTTAGTTTCATTATTAGAAGTCATGTTCACTTTAGTTAATAAAGCATGCGAGTTAATTACTATTTATAACAGTTTCTTCCTCTCGTTACGATGCGTACATCACTAACTTCAACAACAAACTTTATTCTGTGTGCAACACTGAGTTCAACAGAAAGAGACTAACACAAACTAACTAAGAGATTACTACTTCTAACAATCCTTGTGCGTTAACTAATCAAGCCATTCAAGTCGGTGATGTTGATTTCATAGAATTTCCAATTGCTCATTTGTCGTTTATATTCCATAAAAAAATTAAAAAATAAAAATAAAAACACAATTATAGAGAGTTCATTTTTTAATATAAAAATAGATTTAAGTGCTGGATATTTAGTATATACAATTACAACAATATGACATCATAACTACTCTTTTTGCCTTATATTTTCTTGTTGTATAGTTTGTATCCACAATCAAATTTTGATACAACATGTGTGTAATACCATTGCAAATAAAAAAAACAAAACAATTTCATAAAGATAATGAAAATATCTAATAAAAACTTGGACCAAACCTCCCTCTTAATTTCCCTATATCAAATTATTCCATCCACATGGGATTTGTAGGCTTTATCATAATATTTTTTTCCGAGATAAGCTTTATCATAATATTTACTTGCATACAACTTGCCTTAGCATTAAAATTACATTTCGGACATACAAATTATAAAAGATACTTGCATACAACTTGTCATCGCATTAAAGATACATTTCCGATACTTGCATACAACTTGCCTTAGCATTAAAATTACATTTCCGACATGTACAAATTATAAAAGATATTTTACTAATTACATATAAGGGTTATCCTAAAATATGTTTCACTTACGAGTAACAATGTAAATCTTTTACATTCACTTCAAGTTATAAAATATCTATAAAATATATGTTCTTTGTATAACACCTTCAAATGACCTTCCTATAATATTATCTTTGTAATTATACACATTCTTTATAATACTAAGATCCTTTCCTTCACACTCTCAAATCTATAATTTATAGAACAAAGAACACATCAAGATTATTATTCCCCACGAAGGAAGGTAGGGATATACTTTTCATTCAAAAGTCAAAAGACTTTAACTTTATATTAATTCTTAATTTTTTATGTTATTTATTGTAAATTTTATAATGTTTGACAAAAATAATTATTAAACCAAATTTTTGGAAATTCAAAAATATATTTTCTATTTTTTGAAAAAGAAAATTAAAATTTTTCTATTGGTGAAATACATTTAGGATTTGACATAAATCCTTGGAAGATGTTTTTCATTTTTTGATATAAAAATTATTTTAAAAAAAGAAATTCAACAAAATTACACAAAGATTGAAACATCACATCATTAATTTCAAAAATTACTGGTTAGTAATTTAAATCCTTAATCCATGCTGCTCTCAATCATGTCCCGTCGAATTTAAGAGGCCTAAAGAAGCCGACGATCGCGTGCAGAGAGCCGCGAATGGAAACACTTCTTCGCAGAAAACAATATGCATTGGTGACACCATCTCAAATATGTCGTAGATAACATACATGTATCATTCTTAATTCCATATCATAACAAAAGAAACTGCAAAACAATGAGATATATACTTTTTCCACTAAAATCTATCTAGGTGGCTTCGACATGAAAGCACATTACATGTTTTTTATCGTTTCCCATATTTAATTATATTAAATGGTTTTGAGAATAACAAAAGGGATAAAGGTAGATATGCTATAAAGTATATAGATTTGAATTCTTTAGAGTATAACAAATTAATATTAATAGCATATAAAAAAATAGATTTAATTTTTAAATAAATGGTATAGTATAATTTTGTTAATCGGCTTGTTTATCTTTGAGATATTATGAATTTTATGTAGAAGGTGTATGGATTGGTGTGTAAATGTGTAGGTTATGAATTTTATGTAAAAGGTATATGTATTGGCGTGTAAATGTGTAGGGTAGTATTGGAAGGTTGGAATTTTAAATTTAATTTATTTGATCAAATTTAATGAAGATATATTTTCAAAATGTTTTAAATGTTTTATTTAAGATTTATGATGATTTAGCTTGATTTTTTACCATATTAGAAAGGCAAATTTTGATTGTCAAATTCCATTCTTAATTGTTTTATCATGTTTATGGTGAAAGATTGTACAGTTGGGATCATTATTGATTGATGAAGCCTTGACAAATGGAACCACCCTGAGTTAAAGAGATTTTTTAATAAAATTACTCTAACTTCTTCACATATCAATCCAACATAATTGCTACAACATTATTTCACCATAAAATAATGCATTATTTTGGGGACTTTATGTTGGTTATATACAACTTGAGTGAACCTAATAGCTAAGAATATGTGTTTCCTCCTAAGAAGTGACATATTTGAATCTAAAAGAATGTAGTGTGTTCAACTTTTGTAGATTTTAACATATCAAATATAATAGTTAATAATATATGAAAAAAGCATGTAAAGTTAATTTAATAAGTATATATTCATATATAAAGATTTAAGTCTCAATGTTACTTCAATTTTTTAGTGTATGTAAAACTAACATAATAGATTTATATTCACTCACATATAAACAATTAATTCTCAATATAATAAATTTATACTCACACATATAAAAAATTAAACCTTTTGTTTACCATGAAATAAATTATACTTTTTATCCACATCCATACGATTGAATGTTCTATAAACCAGCCAAAACTCTTTCTAGGAATGGAAAATATCCTTGAATTTTATTACAAAAAACCACTTAACAATGCTTTAAAATAGACTAATATGATTAAGAATAGAACACTCTTCCAATTGAAGAGAAAGTGAAGATGAACAACCTTCTTAGAGCTATAAATCGAAAAGGAGATCTGAATATCAACTACCATAGATAGGAATTGAGTCTATTGAAATAATATTTGTGTCACATAACTCTGTATAATGAATTATGCCTTTAATCATTTCCAGAGCTTGCTTGGAAAATATATCAAATTCCTCATTGTTCATGATGTTCATATCTTCTTTAACCTGTCAGTGAAGCCATGTATAAACGATCTTGATGTCCTTTATGCTCTAAGTTTTGCTCCATTGTATCTTCCTCCATTGAAACCACCTAGGGTGAGCCAATTGCAACTTAATGTGCAATAAAGTTTCATAACTCTTCAAATCTTGGTAAAGTAATGGACTTTATCTTGTAGTTCCTTTACCTTTGTCTCTTTTTCATCTAGTTTTTCTTTGAGGCATTCATCATCTACCTCCAAAAGAACAAATTTTCCTTTATGCTTAACAATATGTGCTTTCATAAGCGTCAACCGCCTTCACATTATTTTTAGCACCCTAACCTGACTTATTGCCCAATATCTTCTCCAAGTTTCCCATTTCCTCACAACATAGGCAATGTTGTCCTGCACTCATCACAATGCTTTTAACGCCTCCTTATAGGTCGCTTCATGTCTACATTCTCGGAGTAAGTGCCATATTGGGATGGCTGTTTGGACCAGCCATTGTTGCCACCTCCCTTTGTAGCTAAGATCCAGGAGACATTATTAATTAAATCCTCCAGCATAGAACACAACATCATCATATGACCGACCATGCCACTAGAGAAGATTACTCAACACCTATAGCCTCCTCCATGAAGTTCCTAACAGAGTTTATTTCCTGTGTCCTATTGCATCAAATATACTCCTAGTTAGGCGTTATAAACTGCTAGGTTTTTTCACAATTGACTGAAATTGTTAGATGGGTGATCTCTGAATTTCAACTTCTCATTAATAGTGTATAACATTTTAATGAGACCGATTCAAAAGTTTGTGGAAAGCTGATCTAAATTCAATATTAAATTAAACAAAACATCTTCATTCCTTATGGCAAGGAATTCGCTGCAACATAGCTCTTTTTGGTTCAAAAAAGAATTGTAAAGCATCTACCATACCCACACATAAATCATTAATATTCCACATGCACATCCTCAAAGTATATGATCTCTATACCTCTTAAAGGTCTCTTAATTTTCATCCGTCAAAGGATTTTTTTATTTTCCTTGGGTTTGATTGTTAGGGACGATGATTGAGGTTACCGTGACAATTAAGAGGTGAAGGTCTCTTAAATTTTCCTTGGATTTGATTGCTAGGGACGATGGTTGAGGTTATCATGACAATTAAGAGGTAAAGGTCTCTTAATTTTCATCCATGAAAGGATTTTTAATTTTCTTTGGGTTTGATTGTTAGGAACGATGGTTGAGGTTACCATTGCAATTAAGATGGAAAAGTGGATTTTTTCTAAGAAGTAGTGTTATCGCATTAAGATTCAAAGCATGGATTCGGCTAAGAGATAATGTTCTCATATTGGTTGTTAAGTTTCTTTGTATTCATGCTTCTCAACCTATACTACAATAATATTTTCTACTCAAAATATTTTCTATTATTTAAGAGTCAAACCTCCAAAAACACATCATAAAACGAAGTTCCAAAGGTGACATTGGTGACATTCTAAAACATAAATATCCGATGAATTTGTATAAATCTGGTCTAAATTACTAAATGTTAATCTATCCTAACTACTGAAATTCTGCTAAAAAAAATTAAACACGATAAAGAAGCCAAGTATACGGATCATTTCCAGAGATAGTACAAAGAATCATAACAATATAGGTTGTTCAATATCATTTGTTGGTTAAAAATCATTTAATCACCAAAATGAAAGCGTGAGTTATTATGCTTACATACTTTTAAGCATATTTAACATTCTTATTAAAATGATAATCGATCCATATCCACAATATCCTGCGAACTTATCTTCCTACATTTGAAATGTTGGTACTGTTATCCCTCCACTCCATTCCTTCGCGTTTAGTCGAATCTGCCGGGCCAGCCAATAAATCCCCGTTCTGGATGCCAATCTCCTCTGCAACTGAAATAGAATGGTTATGATCCTCATGTTTCATAGCCTGTTTGAGCTCTGCCACTATCTCACTCACACTCGACCTACAAGACGATACGTTCTCAACACATCTCATGGTTTTTTTGGCGACAAGAGTCATGGCTTTCATGTCAAAAGATCCACACAATCTCTTGTCTATTATTTATGTTATTTTGCCACCATTTTCATCCATCTCTAATAGATATGGTGTCACCTGTAAATATGTCAATACTTTATTAGCCTCTAGCAGAAGATGCGCTTCGAAATATTCTATTGTCAGTGGTCTTAAATACTTATATCTTCGGTGACTGATGATAAGATTACTTACCCATCGAATGATGTTTACTGCCTCTTTAGGTAGTTTTACATCAATCGGTTGTCTACCGCATATCATCTCTAATAAAACCACTCCAAAACTATAAACATCACTCTTCTCTGTCAACATTTGAGTGTTGAAATACCTGTCAAAAGAAGCAGGTGATTACCTGTAATTTTAATAATGCATTGAATTTGTTTAATATGAATATTTCAAAGTGCGTAAATTATGTACTCTGAATCCAAGTATACGAAAGTTCCTTTCACTGCAATGGTAACATGAGTAGCCTCCCCATCAATTGTCATCTTTGAAAGACCAAAATCGGCCAATTTTCCATTCAAATTGTAGTCTAAAAGGATGTTTGCTGTCTTGATGTCTATGTGAATTATCCTGGGGGTGCAACTCACATGTAGGTATTCCAAGCGCCTTCACATAGAAATCCCAGGTCAATCACGTGAGATATATAGTTACCCATTAATCTACTGTTGTTATTTTACGGTAAAATCCCAGCTCAATCACATGAGATATCTGGTTACCCGTTACCAAGTAATCTACGTAGTTAAAAAAACGATCTTTTAGATCATACATATATCTACTGTACATCAAAATAATTAAAAGAAAGAGGTACCCTACGCTGCATCTAAAGCTATTTTGAGCCTTCTTTTCCAACTTAGATTGGAATTTTCTGCACTGGAACCTAAAGAAAGAAAACGAACCAGATGTTTGTTGTTAGTTACTTTGGTTACTCTTTGCACTGCAACAAACATATTTTCATGCAATATATAATGTACCATAAAGGTGGTCTTTTAGGGATCCTCCAGACATGTGCTCGTAGATCAGCATTACTTCTTTGGTTTCATTACAGTATCCCAATAAAGATACCAAGTTCCTATGATTTATTTTAGAAAGAAGATCAACCTGTTCATGAGATACAAATAATAGTTAGTTTGCACCCAAAACTGTCATTCTTAGATTGGATACAATTGAAGTGTATTACATAGTAGTATCTGATAATTACCTCATTCAAGAACTCCTGAAATCCTTGTCGTGAGAACAATGAAAGCACTTTAACGGCTATAACTTTTGCTTCCGGCAATTTACCAGAGAACACCGATCCAAATCCCCCTCGTCCGATCTCCCGACTAAAGCTTTGTGTAGCAACTACCATTTCATGTCGAGTGAAGGCACGGGGCTTCGTCGGAATTGGCACCATAAGCATTGAGCACTCTGCAAATAGTTAATGGAAAGTACAGTTACGAATAGTAAAAGCACAATCCTCCTATTATGTATCATATTATAATATTTATAATATCGACGTGTTTCCTTTTTCGCTCCATTGCTTTCGGTGGCTACACCCTCTTTTGTTATCCTCATTTTTACAAACTTATCTACCATCAACGCGATGAATAGACCTCCGAGGAAAACCATCAATTTCGTGTGTTTGTTCTCGAGATTACATTTCCTCTTATTCATACGTAGGTAGGGGTTTCCCGAGTAACTGCAACATACCAAAGAAACATATTTTCCATAAACCTGACGCAGTTAGATTAACTAGCATTTGAACTTGATTCATTATTGTTTTTTATAAACTTCATCCAATTAGATTAATAAGAATTTAAACTCGACTCATTATAATCATATGTGGCAAATTTGTATTATAGAAAATATGAAAATAAATTCTAAACCTCGAAATCTCGAAATGGTTTACACTGATAGGCGAAATAAAATATTGAGGGGATTGCTATTTACACTGAATTGTTTACAGAACTCCGGGAAGCTTTCACCTGGTCATATGAGGAGATGCCAGGAATAGACCCCCGCATTGTTGAACATGAGATTAGATCATATCCTAGTGATAAACTGGTTCGACAACGCTTACGTGCTGTGAACCCTAGGAAGGCAGTTGCTATCAAGGAAAAGGTGGAGAAACTGCTCAAAATTGGTTTCATCTATCACGTTCCCATTACCGAATGGGTGTCCAACCCCATTCCTATGGATAAGAAGTAGGGAACGATCCGCGTATGTACCAATTTTAGAGATTTGAACCGTGCATGTCTGAAAGACAACTTCCCCACGCCATTCATTGATCAGATCTTGGATGCTTGTGCGGGAAGTGAGATTTTTTCATTCATGGATGGCTTCTCAGGGTATAACCAGATTCAAATCAAACCCGTGGATCAACATAAGACGACATTCATTTGTCCATGAGGAACGTTTGGATATCAGAAAATGCCCTTCGGCCTTAAAAACGCCGGAGCTATGTATCAGCGAGCCATGACCTACGCTTTTCATGATCTTAAGAAAATTATGGAGGTTTTCTTGGATGATCTTGCTGGACATTCTCGCAAGAGAGTTGACCACCCCAAACACCTCCGTATGATTCTCGAATGATGTATACACTACAAAATTCGATTGAATCCCAATAAATGCAACTTCGCTGTAAGGACTGGTTGCCTTCTAGGCTTCATAGTTTCAAAAGAGGGTATTAGAGTCGATCCTTTAACCATTGAGGCAATACTTCAGTTGCCTCCTCCACGCAATTTGTTACAACTTCAGAGCCTCCAAGGGAGAGCTAATTTTTTTCGTCAATTTGTAGTCAATTATGCTAATCTTACCAAAGGTTTTTCGCGATTATTGAAGAAAGACACACCTTTTATCTGGGATGAGCGAGCCCAGCAGTCTTTCAACGCCCTTAAGAAAGTTTTGGTATCGGCCCCTGTGCTTAGTCCACCAGAGTTCGCACGAAATTTTATCCTTTATGTGGTCGCGTCTTAAGAGTCGATTGGCATGGTCTTGGTTCAGGTGGATGATGCGCTCATCGAGAATGTTATCTATTACTTCAATTGAAATCTAGTAGACGTTGAGCTAAGATACACCCACATGGAAAAGCTGGCACTTGTGACTGTCCATGCAGTCCAACGGTTATGACATTACATTTTGCTTAGAACAACCACAGTTGTAGCTCACATCAATCCATTTCAATTTGTGCTATCACAACGCCTTATAGGGGGGAAGTATAATAAATGAATTGTGATCCTTCAGGAGTTCGATCTCGATTTTGCTTCAGAAAAATAAGTGAAATCGTTGGTGTTTGCTGAGCTTATGTCGGACCTCCTGAGACTTGATGAGGAAGTCATTCATGAAGATTCCTTTGTGGATGAACACTTATTTCTTATCTCATCTGAGGACCCTTGGTATGGGGATGTCATTATATATATCCAAACTTTGAAGTTTCCTCCGCATTATTCATGAGACGAGCGACGGCGTGTGAAACATCACACTAAAGACTATACCATCGTCAGTGACACTTTGTATCGCCAAGGAAAGGATTCTATTCTCCGTTGTTACTTAACTCACGAAGAAGTAGAGCAGGTGCTTAATGATTGCCATGTAGGGGCGTGTGGCAGTCACTTATCCGGGCTTGCTACAACCCAGTGTATTATGCGAGCTAGTTACTTTTGGCCTTCAATCTTTAAGGATTGTGTTAACACTGTGAAGAGATGCCACCCTTGCCAGGTGTTCTCTCGAAATATACATTCGCATCCAGCACCCCTTCATCCGGTCGTCACCGTCGGTCCCTTCACTAATTGGGGGGTGGACTTCCTCGATTGAAAACTAGCTTCGGCTGGGGGGCATCACCATATCATAGTGGCTGTGGACTATTTTTCCAAATGGGCTGCGGCCATGCCTACCATAAAAACTGACGGTGCTACTACAGCCCATTTCGTGTTCAATCAAATTATCACTAATTTCGATATCCCGAAAGAGATTTTCACTGACCATGGCAGTCACTTTCAAAACAAGATGATGGAGGATTTGTCTCTCAAGCTTGGGTTTCGTCAAGAACACTCATCTTCCTACTATCCCCAAGCGAATGGTCAAGTTGAAGCAGTTAATAAGTCTTTGAAGACCATTCTCCAGCGTACCATCCAATAAAGCAAGAACAATTGGCACATCATGTTATATCCTGCTTTGTGGGCATATCGAACCGCAGTCAAGACTGCCATCGGATTCTCACCGTTCCAGCTAGTTCATGGTGTGGAGTCACTTTTACCGATTGAATGTGAAATCCCTTCGTTTAAACTAGCCATAGAGATCCTCCCTGATACGACAGGTATTGAGCAACGTTTAATCCACCTTGAGCAACTTGACGAGCAACGTTGAAATGTCGTTGTGGCCATAGATGCCAACAAACGTCGTGTCAAGGTTCAATATGATAGGTCTGTCAGTCCTTGGTAGTATGCTGAAGGTGACTTGGTCCTCTTATATGACTAAGCTAAAGAACCCCTGGGGGCAGGGAAGTTCAACCCCATGTGGCACGGTCCTTACATCGTGAGGCGTGTCCTGGAAAAAGGAGCCTATGAATTAGAAGACTATGAGGGGATTGTCTTGAAGGATCCTAGAAATGGGCTCTATATCAAGCGGTATTATGCTTGAACCTCTGGTTCAGGCTGATACTTTTGTATACTATTGTATAGTTGTTTCTGTACATGGTTTTAGCTTGCTTTTTGGTTTTTGGGTCTACTGATTAGCTTCCGTTTGATTGACAGATGTCATCGGAATCTCCTATGTTCTTAGGTTTCATGGATGGTGCTAGCCAGTATACACAGCAGCTTGCTTCTGTTGCCTGGGTTATTTTCTCACCTGACCACCTAGTTGTGTCCTTAGGAGGTGCTTGTCTCGGTTCTACATCTAACAATGTGGCTAAGTATAGTGCCGTCATTGAGCTACTTTGAGATGTTATTTCACATGGTGTCCAGTCTTTAAAGGTTCACCTGGATTCACAACTAGTTGTGTCTCAGTTGAATGGGCAGTACTGTGTGCGAGACCCTACACTACTACGGAAATTCCTAAGGGTAAGACTCTTGGAGAGACATTTTGTTTCAATTACATACATTCATGTTCTGAGAAGTCTTATTCATATATTTGATGCATACGCTAACTATGTATTAGATTGGCATTTATCACATTCATAATGAAGCACACAAATAAAAGAGACATTCATACATTTGTACATACACACATATCATAGAACCGGAGAACCATAGTTTATATATAAATATGTCCAAAAAATGGTAGTGTCATACAAAACTGGAGCCCGTAGCTCTAAAAAATGTACAAATCGATACAAAAGTAAGATCCTATGACATCTACTCCCTACAAGGAGGCCTAGCTTCTGCCCCGACTGGATGTGACTCATAGAAATAGTGAACTGCATTGGATACCCGCTGCAGTAACTACACCCAGTCACCCAGAACCCCCACTACTTGGCCTTAGGTAGTCGCGCCACCTCTATCTATGGAACCCTAGAAACCATCCGTGATAGGGTGATAGGTTGTGCCGTAAGGTCTGTAGAGTGCGCCCTGCTGCAGCATCACCTGCCTCATCACCCCTGTCTCGGCAACCATGTCTCGGGAAGCTGTCGAGTCTCATTGGGCCTTTGTCTACGAGCAAATAGTCAAACATTAGCACTTGATACTACCCCCAAAAATATTTTTGCATCTTATAATCAAAATTCCGTAAAAATTTAATAACAAAAAATTTAAAAAGAGTACTCACCAATGTTTTTGAACGCTGCGTTTGGTGGGAGTGGCATGTCCTGATCCTGGCAGAAGTCTATCCCTGCATAGGGATAGTCCTATATGGAAATGACCTGTCGGTCCCACCAGTGGAAGAACTCCTCAGTATATGGTGATGCCAGACGGCCACCACCCTGTCATGTCAAGATCTCATCCCACCGGGTCAGGGCTAGATCGTGGAGACTATGAGGAGGGACATCCACCCTCAGACTAAGCCATGGAAATCTCTCAAAGAAGAAGCTGCACAAGATACTCCCATACCCGAAGTTTTTTGCCTTCCCTTCTTTGCATTCTGTCAGTTGAGTCTTCATAGACACCAGTAGTGTGGTACACCAATCGAATACTATAGGCTACATTCATTGTGATGCATAGAAAATCACTAGCCTGGATGCCTGGTGCAGAGCTTTGGAACTCGTGATTCGCACTAAGGTAGCCACAATGATCTTCATGCTCAGATATACTATGGCATTGATGGGCACCTGACTTCCCACCGCTCATGTGTTTGCGGGACAATACCGCGCTATGTAATCAAGGATGGTGATCCCACCACCCACGGCACGAGACCGAAGACTGGCCATCTCACCTCGATGAGACAAACTGGTAATGAAGTAGATGTCTTCCACTTCCAGTGTGAGGATTTTCCCATTGAGACTGAAGTTCTGTGCATCAACATCCCAGTAATCTATCAAGCGATAGAGTAGTAGGTTTTGGGCCCTCAAACCCCCTATACTCCACAATTTGTACAACCTACATGCTTGCAATGCTTGTTGTGCTTGCACATCGTTGCGCATGGCCTCATCTACTTGGTCATGCTCCCTCTCCCTCCACTCTAGAACCATCCTGGAGTGAGAAAAAACAAGGATTTTAGTCAATTTCATTTGCAAAATCATCTTCATGGCCATACTCGCGGGCTAATTTGCATATAGGGGCGGGTACCCGCGGTCAACCTGTGCGTTGACTGCAAGTATCGTGCCCTACCCGCGACCTGCATAGTGATAGCCCGTGGGTAGCGCCGAAGCCATTTAGGGCTTGGCCAAACTAAAAATCCCACCGTTGAAAACTAAAATGAATGCATTGAAATTAAAGGTATGGAAGAGACTACCAACGTGCTCCAGACGGTTCGATGAATAGACGCTTGTAGCTCCCTGAATCGGTAGTTGAACTTCAAGGTGAAAAATAACCACAAAGCTCCAAATGGGTGAATAGTAAAAATGAATTGTAAATTGTAAATTTTTATTACTATTTATAATTTTCAGGACCCACTTGTCTATAGTTTTTACCGTTTGATGCCGTTATGGACTAATAGAATGTCATGGAGTAGAACTTGGAATCAGATTTCTGTGTTGGAGAAAACTCACTATGGCTTGGGGTAGACCACAACAGATAGCCGACTACCAGAAATTAACTCAATTCTCAGAACTATGCTATTATAATGACAATGCTAAGATAATGGAGAATGTAACCAACCTCGATCCAAACGTTTGATGTAGATCCCCGTTGGAGCTTTCTGAATCGACAGTTGAACTTCAAGGCAAAAACTAACCACAAAGCTCCAAATGGGTGAATAGTGAAAATGAATTGTAAATTTTTATTACTATTTATAATTTCCAGGAACCACTTGTCTATAGTTTTTACCATTTGATGCTGTTATGGACTAATATACTATCATGGAGTAGAACTTTGAATCAAATTTCTCCGGCGAAAGGTGTTTTTGACTATTTCACACCTACGACAGGTGCGTTTCACACCCGGCATATAGGTTAGATGCCATTTCCACATGCATTATGCATTTGACATTTTGACCATTTTCATAAACCTTAGGTGCGACCCCGCTTCGTACCTGACACGAAACCTTCAAACTTCTATAGAAGTGTCGTTATGTGGCGGTAGGGCTTTTTTCGAACATGGGCACCCTAGTTAGATCCCCTTTGTGCATTTTGGCACCCATGCCATTGTTTGTCCTTAGGATTGGGAGTCCTTTGTAGTTACGCCATGACATTGCGATAAAGACTCATACTCTACTTTGTCTTATGCTGGCCATCTCCCTTAAGAACTCCCCTCAGTTATATCATGTTGTGATTGCATTGCGTCATCTTGCTTGCCGCTTGAGCCTTGTGCCGGCTCCCGCTTACTCAATTGTTAGCCTGGTTCTTGAGCACTTTTCCCTGTCGAGCCTTGCAGAGCTTCCATTTGTCCTTCACAATTTGATGACTTTTTGACCCTGAAGGAACACACCCCCGAGTGTCCACATCCTGCATGCACTTCCTTGAATTGATCATAGGTATGTTTCATTACTTGGGACTAGTCTGCTAGCTATTTGACACTCGTTCCCTCACTTGTTGTACTATAAGAAATTTTATTCTTTTTCAAGCTTTCCAAATATGAAAAAGACCAAAAAAATAAAATATTCCAAAAAGCCGGATGGGATTATGGTTACTACTTCTTGTTGGCAGCTGTTGTGTCGCCTTTGAACAGAGCATTCATTCCACTCCATACACTATGAGTCGGGACTATAGTTGGACCTTAGGAGCTGTACTTATTTCTCAGTTTCTCCACCGATTGTTTAAGCTTCCAGTCGTTATGGAGCCCTTTGTGATGCCTCCTGCATCGCACAGTCTATATCGAATCTATGTTGCATACGTCTATCCATCTGCACATGCTCTTGTCCAAAGGAAGTCCTGAAACCAGAGTCGGCCACTCCTCAGATCTCTTGACTATTGCATGTCCGCCATCCTTATTGAGTCGGTCCATTTCACCTAAGATCTTCCAAATCTTTCAGCATAGCTGGTACCTCGTGCTAGTTGATGGGGGATGCATTAATCCCCTCCTTCCAACGAGTCTCGTTCCATCGACTTCAACCCATTTATTCTGGGACTTGAGACTTAGAGTTCGGTTGAGTACCTTGAGGCTTGCAGTCATTAGTGGTAGGTTCTCTCGCCATCGACATTTTTGGGAATACATCAATGTCCCCTGATCGATGGATTCATCCTAGTGTTCGACTTCAACTCATTTATTCACACTCTGATGATTGTGCTCTGTTCCTTGATGCCCATTTTCATTATTGGTGGATCATCTCGCGTCTATTAACGGTATGCATCATTGACCGGTAATCAGACGATGTCACATCAGGTTCGATCCCAACTCCTTTATTCACTTGATGGGACTTGCACCGTCGAAGACTTGTGTAGAAGACCCCAGGCGATAGTGGCATTCAATATGCTACCGATGACTTTGACTTTACATCTGAGATATCACCTCTTAGATATCAGCAGTTTGTACCTCCAGTTTGCACCCGTTGTCTCCTTTTCAGTAGGAGACCATATCTTACTGTAGAGGGATCATGGCTATGATCACTTATGACATATATCCATTATGTACTGCCTATTCATGGCCATTATATCAGATTGTTGTACTATACCAACATGTATTCAGGGATACTATTGTACTATGATGAGTGAGATGCTCTTTCCACTTGCGTTTCCATCACTCCACTTTTGAGTTTTATAATGTATTTCGTCCATCGTAGCATCAGTCTATGACCTCACACATTAGGGGGCATTTGTTACAACGTAATTTTCTACCTTGTGAGTATCAACATTCTCTGGCCTGTAGGATCCATTTCACTGACTCGGATCCACTTTATATCCTTCAGACACTATTTTTCCCTATCTTTATTCTTACCTGTTAGCTGTTCCATTACAGTGGGCATACCCACGAGTTGCATCACTATAGCCCGTGGGTAGCATGTAAAATGGTAAAAATCACTAGTTTATTACTCTCAAAAAGCAGTTATTGGGTGACCTTTGACCCTCCATTTGCCCAAGAAACACCTTGATGTGTCCTTTCACTTACCTTTGGGAGGACTATATATTGAGCACATATGGCTTATGGACGGGAGGAGAAAGAAGAGCAAGAGAACTCTAGTGGATTTTTGCCCTATCTTGAGTCTACACTCATTGATCCTTGTAGTTGTGAACCCTTTATGTTCACCTTCCAAACTCCTACCATAGTTTGAGTTTTCCATTCATGGAGGATTGAAGTGGTGGAGGCACAAGTGGATTGATCCAGATCGTGGTTCAGATTGGTTGCCGGCAAGAGGTCGTATCACATTGTACTTCTTCTTATTTATTAATAGAAATACTCATATTCTCGTCCATTAATGTTGTGAATGTTGTTTATTCTACATTGGGTTGCATTTACTTATAATATCGTGGACCATTGCTATTGATGATGTTAATGTCGTTTATATATATTATGTACTTGTTGTATATTGGTTGTCAAGACTAATTTGCAGATTCAAGTGCATGGATTGAAAGCTACAATGGGGATCTACATCAAACATTTGGATCGAGGTTGGTTACATTCTCCATTATCTTAGCATTGTCATTTATAATAGCATAGTTCTGAGAATTGAGTTAATTTCTGGTAGTTAGCTGTCTGTTGTGGTCTACCCCAAGCCATAGTGAGTTTTCTCCAACACAGAAATCATGACTCTGCTGGGGAAAACATCCATGTTTGGGGATTTTTTTAGCATTAGTCCTTAATTAGAGTTGTTGTTTGTCGAATCTCTGTGTCACTGATTGGCTGTTAAGATACACTATAGAAAACTTGCTTTTTTATGAGCCATTGGACTCTTTATTTACCCATTTTCCTTTCCTCACCCGCGGGCTAGCTTAGCTCTGCCCACGTCTACATGCCTCTGTTTACTCTATTGCTCACGGGTACCCGCAGGTATTCCTTCAACAGTAGCGTAAAACTCCAGCTTTGGTTGATTTATGACTTTGTTATGAACCAATGTCTTTACTTTGTTAGTATATTGTTGTTGGACGCATATGCTTTGTAAGTCGTCTCGTAGTTTTGCTGATCCATAGTTTGTATTGGCCCATGGTTTTGACTCATAGTATTGGCGCCTAGACTTAGCCCATGGTTTGTATTGACACATAGTATTAACCCATGGTATCGACACCTAGACTTAATATATAAGTGTGTGTTGAGGCCTATGAAGGCACCGTGAAGTTAATTGTATTAAGCTTGCTCAAAGGAGGTTGCCCCCTCAAAGTGGCCTGTGATCAATATAAAAGTGATTCTGAGTTCTGTTATTTCTGATATCTCGTGTATTTGCATTAATTAATTATTGCAGGTTCATCGCATCTGGTATCAGAGCCCTTTCTTGGGCTCGCTGGGTGAATTTCTACCAAATTTTTTTTCGCATCTGTTGCAGGTTCGGATTTGGGAATAATCCCTATCCGCTTAATTGTGGGAAGTACTTGGGCATAATCCCTAAAACTCATTGTGAGGAGTACCACAAGAACCCAAAAGTAGCTGGCCCATTAAGAGTACCTGCTAGCAAAAAGGGCAACGACCCCTACTTGATTGACTAGTTCTCACCCGTGAGGTAAACCAAGAGCTATCGTTTGTGGCAAAGCGATTATCAGTTTTACCTGAGCCGTGGAGTGAGGGGTACTTCCCTAATACACAAGCCATCAGACAGCATTGGTGGCCGAGTGAAACCCCTGAACTGTTAGGAAGCCACACATACCTGGAGTCCATATCTATTTTCAGCTGAACTATTGTCGATCACTGCTACGCCGTTTCAGATCCAACCATTCAGATCCAATCTGAAAGCCATTCCAGATCAGCCATTTCAGATCCAGCCATTTTCGCTCCATTCGACACCATTTCAAATCCCTCTATTTTTGCTCACTTCTGGGCCGTTGCAGATCTATCTGTTCAGATCCCTTCCAAGCTGTAGCCGCTCCATTCTGAAAAAAAATAAAATAAAATAAAATAAAAAATAAAAAATTATTAAAACATTTTTTTCTCCATATCTCCCTTGTTTTAACTTCGTTTCCCTTGAAACTTCTCTGACACCCCTGCAATTCCATTCTGCATATTTCATTCCTGAGGACCCTATCCCACATTCCACTTCCCAACACCCGAACTCTCACATTTGTCTATTTTTAGGGTTTTCACTCGATCGCCTTCAAATTTTACCACAGAGTTCCTTTTCTAATTCTGCTTCTTTGACCCTCTCTACCAATTTTCTCATTCTTTCACCCTACTTCTGAAATCCCCCTTTTTTGTTTTCCTATCCTTTCAACAGTGTCCAAAAATCTAGTCAAACCCCAATTACTCATCAAATTTTTTCCCCAATCCAAATTTCCCTTTACTAAATCAGCTTCTGTTTGTGTTTTTCTACCCATCTCGCCCCCCCCCCCCAAAAAAAAAAACCTTGGTTATGGTTTTCACCCATGCAAGAGCACACACCATGGAGGAAGCACTTGCAGCCATCCAAACCAAACTCAAAGATCTAGATGAAAAATTTCTCAGCCTCCATCTTCAGCATTCAGCCATGAACAATAACTAACAGCCAGAATCTTTTGCAGCCACCAGGTTCTCTTCTTCTAGCAATTTTCGTGGGTCGAACCTTGATTTTCCTCGCTTCAATGGTACTGGTCCGACTGGATGGATTTACTGAGCAGAACAATATTTCAGTCTGCATAATACTTTTGATGTCCAGAAAGTTCCACTTGCATCCTTTCATTTGGAACAAGAAGCCCTTCAATGGTACCGTTGGTACATCAAAGCTCATCTCGAGCCAAACTGGACAGATTTTTTTCAACTCCTTTTGCCACGATTTGGTCCTAGTGCTTTTGATGACTTCACAGGAGCACTCACTAAACTTCACCAAATGGGCACAGCGAGAGAGTATCAGACAGAATTTGAGAAATTGCCCAATCACACAGAAGGATTGTCTGATGAATTCTATAGAAGTTGTTTTATCAGTGGTCTCAAGGATGAAATCCGCTCAGGGGTCAAAATGTTATGTCCCAACACAATGATGGAAGTCCTAGGTTGGCTATGTTGGAAGAGGACAAGATCACAGCTCAACAATGCTCCAAACCCACCTTTGTTCCCTTCAGAAATATGGGTTTCCAACGACCTCCCATCACGCTTGCTCCTCAACCAACTCCTATCAAGCATTTGTCTGAAACAGAGATGTAGGCACGCCGAGAAAAAGGGATTCGTTATAATTGTGATGAGAAATTCACTCGGGGACATAGATGTGTTCAACAAAAGCTCTATCTCTTGGATGTGAATTCTCCGCTTGGCTCAGAACTTGGTGAAGAAGCTACATATACAGTAGATGATCAGGTCGACATTCAACACCCGCCTATTGACACCCCATCTCAGGTTGACCCACCCGAGATCTCTCTCCATGCTGTAACCGGCGTCACCACCCCACAAACAATGCGGGTCAGGGGATACTTCAAGAAGGTCCCTCTTACCATACTCATGCATTCTGGTAGCACTCATAACTTCATTGACCCTCGGATTGCCAAACAGGCTGATTGTTTTGTCCATCCTTGTTCCAACTTTGAAGTCATGGTTGCCAATGGGGGCACCTTACCTTGCAAGGGGAAGTGTCACAATGTGCGTATCTCTATGGAAGATTATAACCTACGCTCTAACATGTTTGCCTTTTCCTTAGGTGGATGTGATGTGGTTTTGGGCGTTCAATGGTTACGCACACTTGGCCCCATCCTATGGGATTTTACTGAACTTTGGATGCAGTTTTCAGCCAATGGGACACAACACAAAATTATGGGATTACAACCAGGGTCTCTCTACATCATCAGTTCACATCGCTTGGAAAAGATCCTTACGAAGAATTCACATGGTGTCATTGATCATCTCCATTCCTTTCAGATGCACCCAGCAATGGTCTCCACTACTTCCTTGGATAGATATGCAGGTGTCTTTGTTGCACCAGTGGGCTTGCGGCCTTCACGAGACCTTTCCAGTAAGCATTTATCCGCATCTACATCTCAGCAGGACATGATGGATATTTTGCATACAGTACAGAAGTGGCAACCATCCCTATTGGGGAATTATTTCTGCATCAAGACTAATCTCCAAAGTCTGGAAACTTTCCTGGAACAACGGGTCTCCTCCCCAGCACACCTAAAATGGGTTATACAACTCATGGATTATGACTATGCGACCACTTACCAGAAGGGTAAGGACAATATGGTGGAAGATTCTCCTCCTCGCACATTTGATGACCCAGTTTCTCTTATAGCTATTTCTCTGCTTGTTCCAAATTGGTTGCAATGTGTTCAACGGGGCTATCTCTTCTGTGAACTCCATGCTTCTTCATCAGTAGGGCACTCTGGGTTCCTCAAAACGTATGACCAGGAACAATGTAACTTCTTTTGGCAGAGACTCAAAAGGACAATTCAACGGATGATGGTTGACTGTGATACTTTCCAGGTCAACAAGGGTGAAACAACCCTCCTTTCGGGATTGCTCAAACCCTTTCCCATCCCTCCACAAATTTGGACAACTATTTATATGGATTTCCTAGAAGCGCTCCAATGGTATAGTACCACATCTCAAAGGACACCATATGAAGCAGTCTCTGGACAGGCACCACCAGTTCTTCTTCCATACACCTTCAGCAGCTCCCCAGTTCAGGCAATTGACTCAATTCTTCAAAACCGTGATTAACTTCTTCTCATTCTGCAGGACAATTTTCACATGGCAAGAATTCAACTGAAACAACAAGCCGATCAACACCGTTCTGAGCACACTTTTCACATCGCTGATATGGTTCTTCTTCGTCTACAGCCTTCCACGCAATACTCCCTGAAACTCCAAAGGCGCCAGTGGCTCGGAATGCAACCCGAAGATGCTACAGGGGACCCACTCCTTCAGATTCTGCATCAATTTCCACATCTAAAGCTTTGAGGACAAAGCTTTTTCTAAGGGAGAGGGGATGTTAGGAACCCATCTCTTTACTTTGTTAGTATATTGTTGTTGGACACATATGCTTTGTAAGTCGTCCCGTAGTTTTGTTGATCCATAGTTTGTATTGGACCATGGTTTTGACTCATAGTATTGGCGCCTAGACTTAGCCCATGGTTTTTATTGACACATAGTATTAACCCATGGTATTGGCGCCTAGACTTAGTATATAAGTGTGTGTTGAGGCCTATGAAGACACTGTGAAGTTAATTGTATTGAGCTTGCTCAAAGGAGGTTGCCGCCTCGAAGTGGCCTGTGATCAATATAAAAGTGATTTTGAGTTCTGTTATTTCTGATATCTCATGTATTTGCATTAATTAATTATTGCAGGTTCATCACAGACTTTTGTTTGTTGTTGGGTTGGCTTTGGATGATCCTAAGTCTTTGTTGGCCTGTTTCTTAACTGTTCCATGCCTTGGTTGTGACTAGAACTCTTCTTTTCTCTTGGTTGAGCCTTATTGGTTTTTTATCCATATTTGGATTTAGCCTTGTTGGTTTTTTCCTTTTGAGATCATTCCTGTGGTTGGGTCTTACTGTTTGGGATCTGCTGGGTTGTATTAGTGATATTCTCGGCACTTCAGTGACTAAATAGTAGGATTTTGCTTGCATTTTTCATTTCTTTATATTGAAAAATATAAAAAAATACATATAGTTTTGCATTTTCCTTTTGTTTATAAGAGAAAATACAAAAAAAAAAATTACTTTCCTGTACTGCATCTTGCATTGAGTGCTTGTTGCCTTCATTTAGGTTCTGCTTGTGCATCAAAAATATAAAAGGATTGCATTTTTATTTCGAAACCGTTGGGTTGATTTTGCATGTTAGTGGCATTGTTTTGTTGGATAGATGAGTCTAGGATTGGACGATTTTACATACTATTGAGTCATATACATCAATGCATCTAACATGACTCCATATGAAGCAGTCTATGGTCAGGCACCGCCAGTTCTTCTTCCATACACCCTGATCAGTTCACCAGTTCAGAAAGTTGACACAGTTCTTTGAAACCGTGATCAGATTCTTCGCATTTTGCAGGACAATATTTACATGGAAATAAATCAAATGAAACAACAAGCCGATCAACACCATTTTGAGCGCACTTTTCAAGCAGGTGATATGGTTTTTCTTCGTCTACAACCTTACAAGCAATCCTCCCTGAAACTCAAAGGGTGTCATAAGCTCGCTCCAAAGTTATATAGGCCCTATAAGGTTCTTCAGAAGATTGGGTCATTTGCTTATAAATTGGAACTTCCTCCTTCTTCCCGCATTCATTCAGTTTTTCATGTCTCTTGTCCGAAGAAAGTTCTTGGCACTAGCATCATAGGCCAAACTATTTTACTATAACTAGATAATGAAGGATCCATCCTTTTGGAGTTGGAGGCCATCCTCAATAGGCACACTCGTCAGCTTCACTCCCGATCTATCACAGAGGTATTAATTCAATGGCACGGAATGCAACCAGAGGATGGTACATGGGAACCACTCCTTTAGATTCAACATCAATTTCCACATCTAAAGCTTTGAGGACAAAGCATTTTCTAAGGGGAAGGGAATGTTAGAAACCCGTGTCAACCCTCCTCTTTACTTTGTTAGCATAATGTTGTTGGACGCATATGCTTTGTAAGTCGTCCTGTAGTATTATATGTTCCATAGTATTGATCCATAGTTTGTATTAACCCATAGTATTATATGTTCCATGGTATTAATCCATAGTATTGGACGCATATGCTTTGTAAGTCGTCCCGTAGTATTTTATGTTCCATGGCATTGATCCATAGTATTGGCGTATAGACTTAGTATATAAGTACGTGTTGAGGCCAATGAAGGCATCCACGAGTTATTTGTATTGAGTTTGCTCAAACGAAGTTTTCCCCTCGAAGTGGCCTGCGATCAATAAATCTCTTTTGTGCTCTGCCACTTCTATTATATCGTGCATTTTCATCATTTAATTATTGCAGGTTCCTCACAAACTTGAACCAACCCTTCTCTCTTAATTTCTCTATATCAAATTACTCCATCCATATGGAATTTGCACACTTTATCATAATAGTTACTTGCATACTCCATCCATATGGAATTTGTACACTTTATCATAATATTTACTTTCATACAACTTTCCCTAGCATTAAAATTACATTTCCCACATGTACAAA
Organism: Larix kaempferi; assembly: GCA_027924585.1. Lineage (NCBI taxonomy): Eukaryota > Viridiplantae > Streptophyta > Pinopsida > Pinales > Pinaceae > Larix > Larix kaempferi. The sequence goes on along the minus strand of BSBM01000757.1, from coordinate 15,349,663 downwards.
CTACAAAAGATATTTTACTAGTTACATATAAGGGTTATCCTAAAATATGTTTCACTTATGAGTAACAATGTAAATATTTTCCATTCACTTCAAGTTATAAAATACCTATAAAAATATATTCGTTGTATAACACCTTCAAATGGCATTCGTATAATATTATCCTTGTAATTCTACACACTCTTTATAATACTAAGATCCTTTCCTTCACACACTCAAATCTCTAATCTATAGAACAAAGAACACATCAAGATTATTTAAAAAGACATTGTAAAAAATCTACCATACCCATACATAAATCATTAATGTTCCACATGCACATCCTCAGAGTATAATATCTCTCTCTTAATTTTCATCCATTAAAGGATTTTTATTTTCTTTTAAAATTTTCCTTGGGTTTGATTGCTACAGACGATGGTTGAGGTTATTACCAGTATAGATCCAAATCCTAGGCTCTATCAAGCTTACTTTTTACTTTGTATTATTTTGTTACTGGACAAACTCGACAAACACTCTAAAATCTCATATTTGCTTTTTACTTTATATTAAAACTAAAAAGTAAAGTCTATAGTTTAAGTCTCATATTTACTTTTTACTTTGTATTATTCTTTTTTATTTATGACTGACATAATATTTATCACCTAATCCTAAGCTCTAAAGTCTCTAGTTTAAGTCTCGTATTTACTTTTTACTTTGTATTATATTCTTTTTTGTTTATGGCTGACATAATATTTATTACTTTTTACTTTGTATTATTTTTTTTTGTTTACTTTGTATTATTTTGTTACTCACAAACATTGGACAAACTCGACAAACACTCCACACATGTTACACGATCTCCCCCATACTAGGCTGTAGAGCGCCTCTCAGCGCAATAACAATTAAGAGGTAAAGCTCTCTTAATTTTCATCCAAGAAAAGACTTTTAATTTTCCTTGGGTTTGATTGTTAGGGACGATGGTTGAGGTTAACATGACAATTAAGAGGGAAAAGTGGATTTTTTCTAAGAGGTATTGTTATCGCATTAAGATTGAAGCATGGATTCGGCTAAGAGCAACTGTTCTCATATTGGTTGTTAAGTTTCTTTGTATTCGTAGCTTCTCAACCCATACTACACTAATATTTTCTATTAGTTAAGAGTCAAACCTCCAAAAACACATTATAAAACGAAGTTCCAAAGGTGACCATCTAAACATAAAGATCCCCATGAATTTGTAAGGTGACCATCTAAACATAAAGATCCCCATGAATTTGTATAAATCTAGTCTAAATTACTAAATGTTCATCTATCCTAACTACTGAAATTCTGCTAAAAAATTAAACACGATAAAGAAGCCAAGTATACGGATCATTTCCAGAGATAGTACAAAGAATCATAACCATATCCAAAATGAAAGTGTGAGTTATTGTGCTCACAGACCTTTAAGCAGATTAAACATTCTTATTAAAATGATAATCAATCCATATCCACGATATCCTGCGAACTTATCTTCCTACGTTTGAAATGTTGGTACTGTTATCCCTCCACTCCATTCCTTCGCGTTTTGTCGAATCTGCGGTGCCTGCCAATAAATCCCCGTTATGATCCTCATGTTTGATAGCCTCTTTGAGCTCTGCCACTATCTCACTCACACTCGGCCTACAAGACGGTGCGGCCTCAACACATCTCATGGCTATTCTGGCAACACGTGTCATGGATCTCATGTCGTAACCTCCACACAACCTCTTGTCTATGATTTCTGTTATTTTGCCACCATTTTCATCCATCTCTAATAGATATGGTGTCACCTGTAAATATGCCAATACTTTATTAGCGTCTAGCAGAAGATGCACTCCGAAATATTCTATTGTCAGTGATCTTAAATACTTATATCTTCGGTAATAAGATTACTTACCCATCGAATGATGTTTACTGCCTCTTCAGGTAGTTTTACATTAATCGGTTGTCTACCGCATATGATCTCTAATAAAACCACTCCAAAACTATAAACATCACTCTTCTCTGTCAACATTTGAGTGTTGAAATACCTGTCAAAAGTTGAACCTAAATTTAGTTAACAGAAGCAGTGATTACCTGTAATTTTAATAATGCATTGAATTCGTTTAATTTGAATATTTCAAAGTGTGTAAATTATATACTCTGGATCCAAGTATCCGAAAGTTCCTTTCACTGCAGTGGTAACATGAGTAGCCTCCCCATCAATTGTCATCTTTGAAAGACCAAAATCGGCCAATTTTCCATTCAAATTGCTGTCTAAAAGGATGTTTGCTGTCTTGATGTCCCTGTGAATTATCTTGGGGGTGCAACTCACGTGTAGGTATTCCAGGCCTTCACATAGAAATCCCAGGTCAATCACTTGAGATATATGGTTACCCAGTAATCTACGTAGTTAAAACAGTTCGATCTTTTAGATCATACATATCTACTGTACAACAAAATAATTAAGAGAAAGAGGTACCCTGCGCTGCATCTAAAGCTATTTTGAGCCTTCTTTTCCAACTTAGAACTGAATTTTCTGCACTGGAACCTGAAAAAAGAAAACAAGAACCACATGTTTGTCAGTTTCTTTGGTTACTCTGTGCACTGCAACAAACATATTTTCAAGCAATGTAATGTACCATAAAGATGGTCTCTTAGGGACCCTCCTGACATGTGCTCGTAGATCAGCATAACTTCTTTGGTTTCGTTACAGTATCCCAATAAAGATACCAAGTTCCTATGATTTATTTTAGAAAGAAGATCAATCTGTTCATGAGATACATATAATAGTTAGTTTGCACCCAAAACTGTCATTCTTAGATTGGATACAAATTGAAGTGTATTACATAGTAGTATCTGATAATTACCTCATTTAAGAACTCCTGAAATCCTTGTCGTGAGAACAATGAAAGCACTTTAACGGCTATAACTTTTCCTTCCGGCAATTTACCAGAGAACACCGATCCAAATCCCCCTCGTCCGATCTCCCGACTAAAGCTTTGTGTAGCAGCTACCATTTCATCTCGAGTGAAGGCACGGGACTTCGTTGGAATTGGCACCATAAGCATTGAGCACTCTGCAAATAGTTAATGGAAAGTACAGTTACCATCTTACCAATAGTAAAAGCACAATACTCCTATTATGTATCATATTATAATATTTATAATATCGACCTGTTTCGTTTTTCGCTCCATTGCTTTCGGTGACTACAGCCTCTTCTTTTATCCTCATTTTTACAACCTGATCTACTATCAACGCGATTAATAGAACTCCGAGGAGAACCATCAATTTCGTGTGTTTGTTCTCGAGATTACATTCCCTCTTATTCATACGTAGGTAGGGGTTTCCCGAGTAACTACAACATACCAAAGAAACATATTTTCCATAAACTTGACGCAGTTAGATTAACTAGCATTTGAACTTGATTCATTACTGTTTTCTGTAAACTTCATCCAATTAGATTAATAAGAATTTAAACTCGACTCATTATAATCATATGTGGCAAATTTGTATTATATAGAAAATATGAAAATAAATTCTAAACCTCGAAATCTCGAAATGGGATTTGTGTGCAAAGAGAAGGAATATAAAATAGAATATGTTCACCTGAGTTTCAACGAACAATCAAGGAGAAGTTGAGCAGGAATTGCACCGCTAAAATTATTGTTTTCCATATTCCTGTGTGACAATAAGTTCGAGAGCATTGAGTACAAAATTTACTCTATTTAACTTTGAACAAGAACAAAAAATAAAGATAAAATGGAGAGAAAGAGAGGGAAACGTACAATTCTTTAAGACTTGTTAATCCAGACAGCCACTCAACACTACCATTCATGTTATTGTTTTGTAAATATCTGGATAGTAACCAAAGTAAATTTTGGTTTTGTGAAAATGCATTGTAACAAGAAAACCAATATTTTGCTGAAAAAAACCTTACAGTCGCTCCAGCAGGAATAAATTGTCTAATTTTGGCATTGGTCCCCTGATATGATTATCGGCAAGTGACCTGCTGATTTCAACACAAATAAATGCTGCAAAGATCAGTATTCCCTGTTAAATTCAAACGAATGGGTAAATGCTGCACAGATGATTACTGCCTGATATAATATTCAAACGCAAACTATGTTCCCTGGAAAAGCTGAACCATACTTCTATAATCAACAATAATGTCATGCTACAAAAATAGTCGTGTTTCTGTTATCAAACACTAGGATATGGACACAATTTATAATGACAGTTTGTATTCGTTTCATTCTACGAATTTTCATTCGGAGGATTTCGAGGTTACACAGAGAAAAAAAGGTTGAATTTTGCTATACATTAATGATTAAGTAATGCAGTCAACTGTGTAATATTGCTAAGCACCGATATTCCGGTAAGATTCATTCCCGACAAATCCGTGGCAACGAGAGTATTATCGTGACATGTTACAAACCTGTATGTCTCATGTCTCATGATTTCAGCTGTAAATAAATAGAAAATTTAAGCTTACAATTTAGGAATTCTTCGAAGCGTAGTTTATACACAGAAAAAAAGGGTCTAATTTTGCTTACACATTGACTAATGCCGTCAAGTTTGCAATTTCGTTAGGCACTGATCCTGTAAGATTCATTCCCGACAAATCGCTGCAACAAGAGTAAGAGTATTATCGTGACAATCAATTTCACTTATATGTCTCATTTTTTCTAACTGTAAACAAATCGAAGAATTAAACTTACATTTCAGAAATTCTTATCAACCCAGAGCTATTATCACAGCCAATTCCCTTCCACGGTATCAAATAGCAAGGATCAGGAGAAATCCAATCTCTTATGTCAAATCCCCTTTTGATAGCGTCAAGAGCGTCAACTGCAGTTGAAGAACTTCATTAGGCATTGGTTTATAATTTCGGTAATTTACTATTGAGAAATTTAGTGAGGGAAAGCCTTACTATCTTCTGTTGCCTGGTCCGACTGAACTATCCCGTAATACTCAAAAGCGTTGATTATAGGAGGACGATGGGGAGAGTTAATGTCCTCATTAACCAGTTCAAAGTTATCTGATACACCATTGGATTGGATTGAAACCTCTACCTCTTGAGCAGAATAATTAGTAATGATAATTTTAGAGTCGATTACACCATTTATGGCGACTGACTTGATTACACCATTTATGGCGACTGAAAATGATCTAGATTCGGAAATATTCATCTCCGCAAAATATAACAGGAGTACAGATTCCGATGTTGTTAGATCTAAGCTAAAAGAGTCCGAGCTGTTTACAATGCACGCAGTTTGCATGACAGCAGTTGGAGGAAGGTTTTTGGTATTGTTTGTTGAAATAGGCTCTTTCGAACTTATATTATTCATACAATAATAATAATCATCAAAATATGTATTTGATGAATTTAATGTTGTCCAGATGCGGTCGAATTTATCCTTGGGATGCCTGCAAATAATACAATTGATCAACCGTACTATATCAAAATTACTAACATATCAATAAATCTTTTGGCAAAAAGATTTAACTTTATTACTATTTATTACAATGAATTCGTCTTGATTGATTTTCATGGTTAAATATAAGAAAATCAAATTGTTCACCTAATGGTGGAAGTTCCGCCAAGATCATATCTATTTTGTAGAATCAACATTTTTCCTGGCTCGGCATCATAATACATGCCATCTTGGAGCCTCCTCAATTCGATAGCAGAGATAATGGGATCATAGTACGCTGATGTTCTGACCAAGCAAATGCACAACACTCTCCCAGAAGTAACCAATATATTTTCATAATAAGTTGATTCTGCATAATATATGCTTACGTTTTTCGCATACAACATATCCAGTGTCTCAATAGAGAAAGCAAATGTTTGCGGTGTTTCGTATACAGTGAAATTTCCAAGGGCAAACCATAATCTTAAGAGGTACGGCACATGAGGGTCCACAGGCAAGTGATAGCAAGACTTGTTAAGAGGCTCTGGGAAATAACGTAGACTATGCAAGTAGGAACCCATGTAAGAGGCGTCCCCTATGTCGGCTGGGTGGCCGACGTGTATGTAATCAGCATCAGTTACCCATGTTATATTGTTTTCCGCGGTGTAATTTGTTTGTCCTCCGCAACTTATGCTCAGAAATCCTACACAGGATGAAACAGGATATAAATGACGATTATAAAACAAGATGCCAAAGGGCGATTCTAAGAAGTAGACGAAAGAGAAATACTCCAACATTGCAGATAAGAGCGAATTCATGAACCTTTTGTTAGAGATAGAATGTTCCATGGCATACCATACCATACCTGGTTGAGCAGTAATCACAGCGAATAAACACAAGAGTATGACGATTGGCGCTATCCAACCGCTCCGTTTGCCATAACGAATTGTATTCATCGCTTCACCAATTTTTCTAAAGTGCACCAGAAGGAGTGAACTGGAAGCTCAGGAGGACTTTTACATATGCCTTTTGTCTCAGCCTTCTCTCCCGCCTCTATTACTATCCCTCTGGTATAGTGTACATTATATTTCAACTTTCACCATTTCTTCGCGTAGCTGTGATTAAACGCGTAACTTGTAATGGCTCCCATCATTAAAGGGTTTTCCAGCTTCTTACTCAAGTTAGAACTTGGAATCTTGGATTGGAGTTAAAGTGGAACTTGCAGGAGGTCCAAATTTCAATCTAGTTTACGCCGTGTCGAGAGTTTCGCAAATAAATAGTGCACACTTTGAAAGTGATGTCTCGTGCTGCTTGCATAACAAATATTTAATTCTGCTAGACCCCAAGTGAAGCATTAATGTTGGTCATTCCAGAACACTTTAGTCTAGTTCGGTACTTTAATTATGGAAAGCTGTTCAATTAAGTTTTATGTTTCTATCGAATTAAAAAATAGAAAGAGAAACTATGTTTCTAGATTTTTATCATCTTAGATTTACCCGTTAGGGTTTAGAATAACTATTTATATAATTTGATTTTTTAATATTTATTTTTTTGGGTTTAGACAATTATTTATATAATTTGATTTTTTAATTTTTTTGTTTTTGTTTGTGATTTTGTTAAAATGACAAAAAAATATTTTAGTTATCTTCTTTATTACTTTTATCTATGTTATATGTTATTAGTGGTTATAGTGAACACTTTAAAAATATTATAGGAAAGAAATTTGGAATTGAGTGATACCCTTCTCTAGTATTGCCTAAGCTCACAACTATTAATGTCACTCACTTCAACTCATGGCACTAATTATTAGTGTCAGGCACTTCAACTCATGGCACTAGCTTCCACAAATCTATCTATGTTTATGAATTCATTTATCTTTCTCAAAGACCTCCTTAGAGTCCCTCAATTGTGTAAAGTCATCCCTTGGAAGTTTGTTTGTGAAGAATGCAATGATCCCGACTTTGCCTATCCAAAGTTGTTCCTTGAAGTTTGTTTGTGATGAATGCAATGATCTCATCTTTGCCTATCGTGCAAAGTCCCAATGAAAAGCATCCATCCTCACATAAAAAAACATTGATATGTAAATCCATAGGGTTGTGTTAGGTTGTGTTGTCACTCGAAGAGGGGTTTTTACATTCCTATTCATGTCTAAAGAAAATTGAGATTTAATACTCCACTCAAGCCCTTAGATCAATCTCAAAGCTACTCTAAAGGATGTCTATGATAGCATATCATTGTGAAGTTTTTCAAAGCACCGGAACCAAAGGGATGCCAATATTCATGTGGTGCCATGTGTGTTTAAGTCTCGTTGGATAAAGATCTCATCAAGTTCATGGTTTTACATTTGGATGAGAAGCCTTTCCTCCAAAAACTAAACTATTAACAACAACATTTTAAGTGAACCATCTCCATGTAGATATGCATTTTGTGAAATCATTGTCAGCACTAAGCTCCTCCACCTACTAGGTTGTCTTAAAAGAACCACAACATACCAATGAATAAAATAAAAACAACCTCAATTTAAATACCAATGAATAAAATAAAAACAACCTCAATTTAATAATGAATAATAACAAGAAATAATTTACACAATTGAAACATAAAAAAGAATCCAAAATTATTTCTTCTCGTTCCTATGTCACTCTCTAATAATCTTAAAACCTCTCTAATAATCTTAAAACCTTTCATAACAACATAGAAAGGAGTGGATTTCCAACCTCAAAAGGACACTCCCAATCCACAAAGAAAAATCATCCAATATAAAAGAAAAAAGTAAAGCCAAAAAAAAAACAATGATACCAATGTCGAATAACAAGATATTTTGACTGCCTGAATCGAACAAAAATCTTTCCCAAAAGCCTATTGTCGGCGTCGAGACTATCTCTTTGAGTTTAGGGTAACTTGGCTTTTGAAATTTCACTCGAAAATAATGGTTTTGAATAAATCCTTATCTGACCCCTTTCCAAGCTATCTTTGATTAAGAAACCATTGGCCCACGTAAATACTATCTGTGCAGGGCGAACTCACATTTCACCGTATGTCTTACGGAAACACATTAAAGTCGGAGATGAGTTTGGTGGGATCTGAACGAAGCTTCGACGACATGACGAGATGCTCACTCGGACGTTAAGACTTTGAGACAGTCGATATTATATCATGTGACTCCAACCAGCCAACTTGATTTCTCCTTGCGTGTTGACTAGTGATCAAGCAAGCCAAGTTAGCGGTCTTGATTTCATAGAATTTCTCGTTATTAATATTTATATATTTTCATACAGTTTGATTGTCAAGCCTGTCAATTGAGCAGTCTTGATTTTATAGAATTTCATATAGTTGATTTGTTGTTACTATTAATATTTATATATTTTCTTATCAAGCCACTCAAATCAGCAGTCTTGATTTCAAAGAAATTCCAATCGTTGATTTGTCGTTATTAATAATTACATATTTTCGTATAGATTACAGGAAAATCCCTGAAACGTCCAGGGACGTACATACTAGTAATAGTAAAGCACTAAATGACAATTATAGAGATTTTATTTTTTATTAAAACGAATGGGTTTAAGTGCTTTCAAATATTTTTAGAATATTTAACTTATACTTTTACAATATATTATACTATTATAATATATTACAATATATTGGGATTTTTATAATTTTTATAAAAAAATTTAAAAAATCTTAAAATAAAAATAAAAATCATAAAACATTTAAACTACTCTCAACAAAATCAAAATCATAGAACATTTAAACTATTCCGATTGGTAACCATCTAGTTAAACAAGTCATGTCATCAGTCAGCTTGAATTCTTTCGAAAGTATCATTTCTCCTTGTGTGGGGACTGGTAGCCATCCTTAGTAAGTGTAGATTTGTAAAGCGAGTCAAATCATCAATCCACCATAGTTAAAAATGGTCAACCAAAGTCAATCATGATCAACCTAGGTCAACCATAGTCGTTATATTTATTATTATTTAATTAATACTATTAATTATGTGGCCATAATATTGTTTTTAATTAATAATAATAATTCACCAAACTTAACCAGCAAGCCGTCAACTATTAATTATTAATATGGCTTGCTAGTAATATTAATTATGCTAAGCTATATTTTAAAAGAAATCAAGATTGAATTGACTTGTTCAGTTCGTATGAAACGCATATTGTTGAATCTATCTTCCTGCTTTTGAATGTATCAAATCGATCCTGTTATGCCGTGACTTGCTTTCCAGTCCATATGGCATAATGAATGCGCGTCTTACACGTTTCAGTGATTCCTAGTGAAGTGTATGGAAATTCCATACTTTTGAATGGATGGAAATGCTGTTTTTTTAACAAGTAATGGATGGAAATTCTATTAAATCAAGACTGCTGACTTGACTCCCTTAACCCAAGGACTCAGAAATGATACATATTGTCGACATGCTTTACTTTTGAATTTACGTTGACTGATTGGAAATTTTGAAATCAAGACTACTGACTTGACAGGCTTAATGAGTCTACACGCAACGAGAAATCTGGTTGGATTCCACATGATATAATGCATATCTTCATTATATTGGCATACGCATAGTACAGAGAAGAATCAACGTCAACTTTGATAGCATCTTGTTATCATTATTGAAAAAAAAAAAAAATTCTTGTCTACATAGAAGATACACCTGTTGATCTAATGACGCTTGTGGACTTTATTGTGTTTCCGTAGAACATACGCAGTTTAGCGTCCCGTGAAGTGCGACTTGGCCCTACACTCGAATAGATAGTCTTGACGTGGGCCTTTGGTTTCTTATTGGTTGATTGTAGTGTGTTTATATGTGTGGTAAAATTAAAGAGACATAATTTTAACATGTTGCAAACGATATGAAAGTCTATAAACTAACTTTATAAAATCATTAAAAACCTTTAAGCTATACTCCATCTTTGAAAACCTTAAAACGATGAAAATGGAGTTTTTCTTGATATTATTGACCTTCCTAGTTGAACAAATTGATTTATTGAATGGTGAATGGTAGGTGTATAAACATGGATAGCCTTAGAGGAAGGTTAGCTTTTTGAGATTTTTTTTAAATGGATTTCATTAATATAAAGTTTTTATGTTTTTTTTTTTTTTTAATTTTAATTTTAAATATATATTTTTTTATAAATGATTAGCAATCTATTAGCAATGAAGAATTTTGTTTTCATTTATGACCTTGTTCAATACTTAGAATTCTATAAAAAGTAAAAATACAACTTGAGTTTCCATTTATAATCATCAAAATTAAAATAAATGAGAAATATTATAATTTATATTTTTATAAATTTAGTAAAAATAAAGATTAATAAACCAAAGTAAATGAAACAATCTTATAATTTTATTTAGTTGAGATAAAAACAAAAAGAATAAGTCCGACATCATTTAGCAACCGCACTCAAAACTTGCCAATCTAAAATTAAAAAGGAGACGTTGTTGTTTGTATAAACTACTCCATTCCCATAATGAGATGCGAAACAACTAGCCAAACAAATGCCTTGACTCCTTTTATTCCTTACATTTATCCTTTTTAGAGATATGTCTAAGTAAATCCAAACAAATTAAATTTAGATAAGATTAAAAAAATACATATCAAACCAACCATATTGTATTGCATTCAAGATAGGGTTTGTGAAGTGCCTCTCTTATGCAAAATCTTTGTAATTAAAGAATATATTTTGGATCTTCATTTTTTATTGTATTTCCTTATCTTAGTGAGTAGAGTTGAGGACTAACCCTTTCTTGTTTCCTTTTCATTCTTCTTTCTATTATTTTGTGATTGCATGGATGATCATTGGTTTAGATTCTCGTTTTGCTTGGGTGGTTTATTGGTTTATGATGTTTTTCTCCTTCTTTCAAAGGGGTTCATTGCTCCATTTGGGGGTGTATCGTTTCTTTAAAGGATGAATGTTTCCTTTGTGGGATGATTATTTCCTTTGTGGATTTTGGAGTGTCCTTTTGAGGTTGGAACTCCACTCCCTCTTATGTTGTTATGAAAGGCTCTAAGACTCTTAGAGAGTGATGTCGATTCTAACTAGAGGGATCAATCACATATGCTTTTTTATCCTTCAATTATATGAATTATATATTCTTCTTATTCATCATTAACCTAAATTGAGATTTCTCCTAATCATTACTTTGTTGAGGTTCCCTTAAGGTTGAAGGTGTTTTAGATTAGGTGAAGGAGCATCATGTTGACAATGCTTTCACAAAATAACCATATGCAATGCAAAAGGTGCAATTAAAAGTTCATTCTTCATCGTTTAGTTCTTGGAAGAAAGTCCTCCCATCCAAATGTAAAAACATGGCCTCCAAAAGACCTTTATCCAACAAGACTTTAACACATACACGTGCACATGAATATTGGCATCCATTTGGCTTTGATGCTTCAAGGAACTTTCCAATGCTATCATAAATATCAATTAGAGTAGTCTTGTGCTAGAAGATCACCAACATATGGGGGAGGAAAACCCATTTTGGAACTCAAGATATTTATACCATTCGATTGAAGTCTAGAGACAACTGATTGAGATACAATACATGAGAACTCGTGAAATAAGGGCTCTGGAGGAAGATGAGATCTCGATCTTCTTTAAACATGACCAATAATGGAAAAAATGTTGTTCCACATGCAAAAATGAAGAGTTATCCCTAGAATTTTGGAGGCCAAAATTCTAAGGTCCATTTTTCTACTGCAATTGGGCTAAGACACAACCCCATGGATGCACATATCAATGCTCATTGTGTGAGGGTGGAATCTTATAACTGTTCATGATTTATGCAGTGAGTAAGTGAATAGTAGAGAGGAAAACTGTATGTGAAGAGGAATACTTATATTTTTACTTGATGAACGTCACATTGTGGCAAAATGTTTCATGGATCTCATCTTCATGAAAAATTCAAAATTGTCCCAATCCCACAACCATTATTCATGCATGTCACAATAATATTATTACTTTCAATATAATATGTTAATTAAATATCATATTCTTATACCTTCAAATTAATTAAATGTTACATCGTAATATTATACATATCTTCAATATTAATAATGGTTAATTAATATCAATATAATTAATCATTATTTAAATAACGAATACTTATATTTTATACTTGATGAACGTTACATTGTGACAAAATGTTTCATGGATCTCATCTTCATGAAAAATACAAAATTGTCCCAATCCCACAACCATTATTCATGCATGTCACAATAATATTATTAATGTTTAATATAATTGAATAATAATTTTTATTATTAAAATAACATAATAATTTTTTTATAAATGTATCACACATATAATAGTTAAATAAATATGTAAAATTACATCATAATATTATACATATATTCAATATTAATAATGGTTAATTAATATTAATATTAATTAATAAATATTTATTTAAATAACAAATACTTATTTTACCTTTATATTTTATATAATTCAATAATAATTTTTACCATATATTATTATATTATAATTAATTAATTAAATTTATTTTATTGTTTAATAATAACTTTTACCATATATTATAATATTATAAATAAATAAATAAATTTAATTTAATAATTAAAATAATATATTAAAAAAATATTAATAATGTCTCAAGTATATTATAATGTTCGTTAATAATGGTTAATTAATATTAATTAATAAATATTTGTTTAAATAACAAATACTTATTTTACCTTTATATTTTATATATTTCAATAATATTTTTTACCATATATTATTATATTATAATTAATTAAATAAATTTATTTTATTGTTTAACAATATTTTTTACCATATATTATAATATTATAAATAAATAAATAAATTTAATTGAATAATTAAAATAATATATTAGAAAACATATTAATTAATAAATATTTATTTAAATAACAAATACCTATTTTACCTTTATATTTTATATAATTCAATAATATTTTTTACCATATATTCTAATATTATAAATAAATAAATTTAATTTAATATTAAAATAATATATTAAAAAAACATTAATAATGTCTCAAATATATTATAATGCTCATTAATAATGGTTAATTAATATTAATATAATCAATATTTATTTAAATAACAAATACTTATTTTACCTTTATATTTTATAGAATTCAATAATATTTTTTACCATATATTATTATAGTATAACTAATTAAATAAATTTATTTTATTGTTAAAGAATAATTTTTACCATATATTATAATATTACAATTAAATAAATAAATTTAATTTAATATTAAAATAATATATTAAAAAAAAATAATTAATTTCACGATATATCATAATGTTCGTTAATTATAATATAATAAATAATTACGTAAATAAGAAAATAATTAATAAATTAATTTATATTATCTCCATAAATTAGTAATTATTTATTTATTTAATAATATTATTATATATAATTAATTAATTAAATTATTTTATATTTATTGTGTTTAATAGATTTTTACACAATAATAATATTGTTTAATTAAACAATGTTTATAAAACAAACAATAAAAATCTCTATTTTATTCAATCTATTATTATTTTGTGGAGATATGCCTACGCGCCCATCGTTACTAGCAACAACAACATTAATAATATTAATGTGTCCGAATACGCTGATAGACGTAAATGGGGCACATAGTTTCATATTAATGCTATTTCCTATAGTATGTGTCCCATTTACGGCGTATTCAGACACATTAATATTATTAATGTTTAAAAGGTAATAGTATGGGGAGATCTTGTAACATGTAACATGTAAAGATTGTTCAAAATAATAAAATGTGAAAAGTAATAGTATGAGGGAGATCTTGTAACATGTAACATTTGTTCGAAAATAGTAAAATGTAAAAAGTAATTGCACCGAGTGAAACTAGGTGTTGATGTTGTAAGGTTTGTGATGTAAAAAAAATCCATGTTGGTTCATAAAATAAAATATTATGAAAAGTAATTAAAAATAGATGTTGGTTTATAAAATAAATTGGATCCCTATTGGTGCTTGATAGATACGGGTTTAAGATGGATCTATGCTGATTTATTTTTGACAATTAACTTGACTTATCCATATTCACCCACCACAAGTTAAGTGGCTGTGCTAATATAATACATACTGCCAGAATTTAGAAGGTTAAAAATGATAATAACGAAAACTTAACCGGGGCTCTTGGAAAAATCCATGCTTGAACTTAATGAACACCAATATGATAAGAGTGAGTCCTAGAAAACCCCCTCTAATTGTCTTCGGTAACCTTAACCATTCTCAAATAATCATCTTCCACATTTTATACTCGTGTTCTATGATAGCATAATCAAACTTTTTTTGAATAAGTATGGTATTACAAACTACACGGGAACTCATCATAGGAGCCTAGTTTTACTTCGACTCATTGTTCAAGAATGGAACCCCAAGGATTTAACTGTTGTACCAACGAATCGATCCTTCGTGATATCTTGTATATTTATATATAAGAGTGTCTTTTACTATAATTACACCTTAGTTTAGCACGAGCTTATTGTTCAATTTTTTACTTAATTGGTTTCTATTGTTTTATATAATTTATGGTTCTTACAAATATAATGAGTAATAGAAAGGCATAAGAAAGAGCACCATGTTTTTTGACTTGTTTCTTTTACTATAATTACACTTCAAATAATTACACTTCAAGTTTAGTAAGATCCAAATCTCCATATGACACTATATTGGTTTCTTTTCATAGTTATTGGTTTACACAATTATGCTACTTAAAATCTTGTGAGTAAATAAAAAGGAATAAGAAAGAGTCTTTGTTTTTTACTTGTTTGTTGTCAAATTCTTTTTATGAGAAGTGAATCAAAATGAATCTACATAGTTACCACATTATTCTAATGACACTCTAAAATGTGAAAGACATAATTTTGGACCTAGAATGTTCCCTTTGAGACATATTCGAAAAATCAAATGGATGAACCAAAACTGAAATCCTTAGTTTGAGGTGAAAGAAATAGAATTTTGGGGTCTTCCATATTGAGGAAAATTATCTTCTAATTCCACATTGCATTTCTATGTGTCAATATATTTCCAATGGTGGTAGATTTTCATCATATAGATTTTATATGTGAAAGTATGACCCTAACGAGGGTAACAAAAGTCCAACTACTCCACATAGGTTTATATGGTAACCATGTTAGTTCACCATGGTTCACACCTCGAGGAGTTAGTAACATATGGGAATATACTAGAGACTTATATAGCCATCATAAAGATTACATGAGGGGTTTGAACCCCCAAACTTGGCCCTAATTCTAGCTATTAAACACCTAGTAGGAGGAGGGAAAGGGTTCACTTTATTTTGTCGCCCATTGGCTTGTTCCGTAGTAAGAGAAGAGTATGAGAAGCAATCCATAGAGGATTGCAAGACACTGTAGTGTCTCATAGATTTGCAACAAACTTGGAGGATTTTTAATTTGTATTGTAATCTCCATTATATAAAGGCGATATACACTATAGGCCTTCATTTTTGGCTAGGTTTTCCCTCATCCAATTTCACGAGATTTTTTTTGTTCCAACTTGTTTTTTTTCCTATTGTAGTTTTTTCCCATGTCATTTTATTTAAAGAGACCACTTGATTTGTTTTATCTTTTTGTTGAACCATTAAAAAGTACAAAAATAATAATCATGGAGTTAAGCATAGGCTCATTGTAGCACTAGTGGTTTAAGATCTATTTTGGTAATTTAACCATTGGAATATTAAGGTGGTTTAAAAATCATCTTGGTATCATAGTGGTTTATTTGGGTATGTTTGTTGTTTCAGTGAAGTATATGCTTACCTAAGTTTAAGGGAGCGAGGCAGCTTGTGGATACTGATGCTTCGACGACATGACGAGATGCTCTGAACGCGTAGGTAGCGCTGAACCCGCCAAAATGTCCGAGCGGCAAAGACTTTCCCTCTGACTTCCTCAATGTTGCTCGACAAAAGTGCACTTGACTTTCGTATGTCCGCCTCAAAGTCGGAATTTGGAAATCGCTATAAACTGATAATTTGATCATTTCAAATTGTATTATAAAAACATTTTTCACCATGTTGATTATCTTTGATAATAGGTTGATAAATGTTTTGATAATATTTGATGCTCAAATGAGCAATTTCAATTAAAGTTCATAAATGTAAAATTAAAATCCTATAGTGCAGTATACCTTATAACTTGATCTATTCATAATTATTTTAAACTCTGTTAATAAGTCTATAATTATATATCATAATCATTTCAAAATCTATAATAATTATATATTCATATACTTGAGATTTTCAATGCATAAGATATGATTCAATTTCTGATGAACAGGTATATCTTTTTTCTAGACAAGAATTTGAATCTATTTCAATGATAACAAGATGTTATTAAAGTTGATATCTTTGTACTATGTCCAACATGGAGATATGCTCACTCGACTCCAACCCCCAAGTCGGACGTTAAGACTTTTAAACAGTCGATATTATATCATGTGACTCCAACCAGACAACTTGATTTCTCCTTGCGTGTTGACTAGTGATCAAGCCAGTCAAGTTAGCGGTCTTGATTTCATAGAATTTCCAATCGTTGATTTGTCGTTATTAATATTTATATATTTTCATACAGTTTGATTGTCAAGCCTGTCAATTGAGCAGTCTTGATTTTATAGAATTTCATATAGTTGATTTGTTGTTATTATTAATATTTATATATTTTCTTATCAAGCCACTCAAATCAGCAGTCTTGATTTCAAAGAAATTCCAATCGTTGATTTCGTATAGCTTACAGGAAAATCCCTGAAACGTCCAGGGACGTACATACCAGTAATAGTAAAGCACTAAATGACAATTATAGAGATTTTATTTTTTATTAAAACGAATGGTTTTAAGAGCTTTCAAATATTTTTAGAATATTTAACTTATACTTTTACAATATATTGGGATTTTTATAATTTTTATAAAAAAAATTAAAAAATCTTAAAAAAAAAAAAAAATCATAAAACATTTAAACTACTCTCAACAAAATCAATTTTACAATATATTGGGATTTTTATAATTTTTATAAAAAAAATTAAAAAATCTTAAAAAAAAAAAAAAATCATAAAACATTTAAACTACTCTCAACAAAATCAAAATCATAGAACATTTAAACTACTCCGATTGGTAACCATCTAGTTAAACGAGTCATGTCAACAGTCAGCTTGAATTCTTTCGAAAGTATTAATTCTCCTTGTGTGGGGACTGGTAGCCATCCTTAGTAAGTGTAGATTTGTAAAGCGAGTCAAATCATCAGTCTACCATAATTAAAAATGGTTAACCAAAGTCAACCATGGTCAACCGAGGTTAACCATAGTCGTTATATTTATTATTATTTAATTAATACTATTAATTATGTGGCCATAATATTGTTTTTAATTAATTAATAATAATAATAATAATAATAATTTACCAAACTTAACGAGCAGACCGTCAACTAGCAAGCCATATTAATAATTAATATGGTTTATATACACCAATCCCTCACTCAGTTACAGAGACAGGCTACCTTGGGGGAGGAGTGGGCGCCCTTCCAACCGGGATAACCTTGGCCGGGCCGTTGGAATTGAAGCTTCGATCATTTCATCCCAAGATCATTTTAACGTCGAAGATCAGAAAGTTTCAGCCCAGGTGCTTGGCGCAGAAGCAACATCTTATGCAACAGCAACATCCATCAGTCCGCCCACCTACTTGGCCCAGCAGACTGCTACAGGTACATTTATCTTTCCCTGTGTATTTTGCCTTTTTAGTGTGCAATGCAAAGGGGATCAGCCATTCCCAAGTTGCGGGGCCGTTCGGTGCGCCTTTTCCTCCCTATCATCGCATGGATTTCGGCAAGTTGGTTCCATGGCTTATTTTATCATTCGTAGGGTTGTAAGGTTTCATATTGTAAGGGAGAATTATATTAGAAACCCTTCGCACTATAATGTCGATGTCACTTGTATAACCGTTAGGCCCAATTTGCATCTACTTACGAAGGCTGTGTTAAATGCCTGTGAAGTCTGTGCATATGTGTTAACTGTGCTTTGTGAGCGCCTCTGTCTGTGTATAGAACCTCATGAGAGGTGAAAAGTCTGTTCCAGGACTGTAGGTTTTGGTCATAGACATTATCGAAATTATTGGGAGTCACAGGATCCATATTGATGGCAATGGACGGATCCACGTTCATTGGGCACATTTGTTGGAGTTGGCTGGCGTAGTGATAGTATAGATATCAGAGGATTTTAATGGCATTGTGCAAGAGAGAAAGTTAATACAATAATTAAATTCACATTTAAATTCCTATTTCTTTTAGCCTCTACAATCAACTTCTATGAGGGCCATACTGGATGTACATGGTTTTAGGTTATCAGCAATATAATTCCTATTTCAAATTTATTTAAACAATGTAAGATTTTAGTCACCATTGACATGATTAGACAGCAATAGCGATAAACAATAAGGTTAAAATTATTCATTTTCTACGATGAAGTGTCAAATACTTATGATTGATAATGCATAAATAACATGCATTTAGTTTTGGTTGGTGCAGCACAAACGTCTTGGATTCACACCTTGAATTTGCTGAAGGGTACCGCCCTCAAATGTGGCAGACAACAGGCTAATTATGACTATACCTAGATTATGACTGTACATTTATTGGTTCTTATCATACATAATGTTGCAGAGAATTGAATATTGTATATGTTGTTTTTCACAACTTTTTGCACGGTGAGCAATATAGATCTAACAGCGTTACATTTAATGTTGTTACCAAAACATAAACAACATTTCTGCTTTTGTGCTGTCATTGTGAGTCAAATATATTAGAGTCATTAAAATACTTTTTTTGGTAAGTTTCTATTGTTTCGTAACTTTTAATAAGCACTTGGAGTTGTTTTATAATAGAACAGAGCATTGTATTCAAAAATCCTTATTGGAATGATTTCATAATTACGTAAATTTCTTAAATATCGAATGCTACATGGAGGATTTTGTAAATGCTACATGGAGGATTTTGTATTTTTTTATTGTCAAAATGCATTTCCAAATTTCCAACCATTACTCAGATTTAACGATAACCCTATTCTCCAAATAAGCATTTTGTCTTTTTCTAATCTTACCTTAAAAAAGTATGAGTCTATAAAATTATTTTATTTTTCTAATTTACCTTTAAAAAAGCATGGATCTATAAAATTATTATTTGGTAAATCGTTTTCTTTGTTTTGATGATAGCAAAAGAAAATAGTGTCTACTGGTAAGAAATTCTCAAATTAATGTATTTTTTTTTTATTTTTTTAAATTTATCGTTAAAAAAGCATGGATCTATAAAATTATTATTTGGTAAATCATTTTCTTTGTTTTGATGAAAGGCTGAAGTGTTATCTTATTGTAAATTGTGCACATCTTTCTGTTATATTTCTTGAGGTTGATTACTTCCAATGCAGGTTGACTGTACCATTCCAAAAGATGGCACAATTGCATCATATGTGGGGACGGCTATAGAGTGCACATGACAATGTTCGAGGACCTATGAAAGGAGGAATACGCTACCACCCTTAACTGATATACATATAATTAAAACTTTTCTATCAGATTTTTTTAAATTAAAAAACAAATATTGATAAATTAAAAAAAATATTGATAAGAAAAATTAAATTCCATAATTGTAAATTTTCAATGTAGGCCATTCAATTAGATTTAACAGGAATTCAAAAGTTTCATTATATGCTCTCAGGGATCTATATGCCCAAAAAATTGTATATTTCATTAAGTTGTTTATAAAAAATATATTTCATTAAGTTGTTTATCAAAATTTATTTTAAGTGTAACGTCCTGCATAGCCCATTAATATGGCTTGTATTTATTTTGTGTTTTGATTTCAACTATAATTAGGTTAAAACAAATATAAATCAAAGCACTTATACTGCCGTAAACAATAATAATGCAAAGCATTCATAGGTGTCTTTAACGAATTTAGGTGTTTTGATTTCAACTGTATCCTTTATATATGTTAAAACAAATATAAATCAAAGCACTTACACGGTTATAAACAATAACAATGCAAAGCATTCATACGTGTCTTTAGTTAAAAGGATTTAGCTTTTTATTTTTTATTTTGTTTATATAATTAAAAAATTATTGAATTTTTTTAAAATATTATATATAATTATATTTTGAAATTATTTTAATTATAATAAAAATAATAATTATGTAAATAATATAAATCTTTTTACAAATTAATTATATAAATTGTAAATAAAATACATTATATAAAATTTATTAAAAAATAACCAAATAATATTATACAAACTTTATAAAAAAAAATTAATATTACGAAACAAGTTATATAAACATTTTTAAAAATAAAATTGTATAAATATTAGAGAAAAAAATGTAAATATAACATTAAAAGAATAAAAATATATAAATAAGAAATATTTATAAAAATTAATTATATAAATAAGAAATAAAATGCATCATATACTATTTATTAAAACTAAATAACATTATATAAACTTTATAAAGAGAAAATTAACATTATGAAAAAAAAAATTATGAAAAAAATATAAACATTTTAAAAAATTAAATATAAAAATTATATTTTTATTATATCCATTTAAATTATAATTATAGTAAAATTAATTGAAATTTACATTGTAACATTAAATATAACATTTCAATATTATATTTAAATATCAATGTAATAAAAGTATGACAATAATTCTATAAGATAACATAATTCAATATTTCAGTGTAATAAAAGCATACAATGTTATATTTTAATATGCACTATATCTATTAAAATTCTTAAATTTGAAATAATTTAATTTCACAATACTAAAAAATAATTTCAAATTTTAATTCAAATTTAATACCTAATAAAAAATTTGGAAAAATTGTAGTATATAAATTTGTAAGAAAATTGTAAAAATATTATGAAAAAAAATGTGAATATTACAAGTAATTCAAATTTGTATTGCAACATCCACTATAACATTTAAATTATAGTAAAAATATATAATATCACAATTCTCTATGGACTATATTCACCATTAAAGCATTTAAAAGTGATTCAATTTGACAATATTTAAAAATTTTCAATTTTCAATTCAAAGCTAATACCTTAACTTGATTTAAAAACAAATACAATATATACATTTATACAAAAAATGATATAAAAATTAAAAAAAAAATTGTGTGGCTTTTTCTTTTTAAATCATAGCAATCTTCACTGTTGTTATCAATTAACATTTAAATTAGAGTAAACTATATAGTGTCACATTTCAATTTGAATTCACTAAAGTATTTGAATTGGAAATAATTTAATTTGACAACACTAAAAACATATTTCAAATTTCAATCCAAAGCTAATACTTAGAAAAATAAGGTATATAAATTTCTATAAAACAATTATGTAAACATTGCAATACATGTCTCTATGTTTTTATTGAATCATAACAATTTTTCACTTTTCCTATCAATTTTTGTCTTAAATTACACCAATTAATTCAAAATTATTGACTATACAAATATACATACCAACATTATAAAAAATGGGTGTGTAAATCATATCATTTTAAATTATAGTAAAAGTAATTTAAACTTACATTGAAGCATTCAAAGATAACCTTTAAATTAAAATACAAATATAGAGTGTCACATTTAAATACGGCTACATTGAATTCAAAATAATTTAATTCGACAACACTAAAAACATATTTCAATTTTCGATTCAAAACTAATACTTAAAAAAAAACTAAAGTATATAAATTTACATAAAAAATTATGTAAACATTATAATAAATGTGTCTATAAGTTTTGTATTAAATCTTAACAATTTTTCAATTTTCCTATCTTTTTTTTTTATATACATCAGTTAATTCAATAATAACTATAATACTATTAAAGTATTTGAACTTCAAGCAATTTAATTTCAGAGTACTAAAAAAAAAATTCAAATTTTAATTCAAAGTTAATCTACTAATAAAATTTAGAAAAATTATAATATATAGATTTATAGGAAATTTGTTTAAACATTATGAGAAAAAAATGTGAATATTACAAGTAATTCAAATTTATATTGAAACATCCACTATAACATTTAAATTATAGTAAACATGTAAAATGTTACATTTTAATATGGATTATATTCACCACTAAAATATTTGTACTAATTTAATTTGACAATATTATGTTAAAACAAATATAAATCAAAGCACTTATAAGGCTATAAACAATAACAATGCAAAGCATTCATACGTGTCTTTAAAGAATTTAGGTTAAAAGGATTTAGGTTTTTATTTTTTATTTTGTTTATATAATTAAAAAAACTATTCAATTTTTTAAAAATATTACATATAATTATATTTTGAAATTATTTTAATTATAATAAAAATAATAATTATGTAAATAATATAAATCTTTTTATAAATTAATTATATAAATTTTAAATAAACTACATTATATAAAACTTATTAAAAAATAACCAAATAATATTATATAAACTTTATAAAAAGAAAATTAACATTATGAAACAAATTATATAAACATTTTAAAAAATAAAATTCTATAAATATTAGAAAAAAAATTGTATAAATATTTTAAGAAAATTGTATAAATATTAGAGAAAAAAATGTAAATATAACATTAAAAGAATAAAAATATATAAATAAGAAATATTTATAAAAATTAATTATATAAATAAGAAATATTTATAAAAATTAATTATATAAATAAGAAATAAAATGTATCATATACTATTTACTAAAACTAAATAATATTATATAAACTTTATAAAGAGAAAATTAACATTATGGAGAAAAAAATTATGAAAAAAAAATATAAACATTTTAACAAATAAAATATAAAAATTATATTTTTATTATATCAATTTAAATTATAATTATAGTAAAAGTAATTGAAATTTACATTGTAACATTAAATATAACATTTCAATATTATATTTAAATATCAATGTAATAAAAGTATGACAATAATTCTATAAGATAACATAATTCAATATTTCAGTATAATAAAAGCATACAATGTTATATTTTAATATGCACTATATCTATTAAAATCCTTAAATTTGAAATAATTTAATTTCACAATACTAAAAAATAATTTTAAATTTTAATTCAAATTTTATATCTAATAAAAAATTTGGAAAAATTGTAGTATATAAATTTGTAAGAAATTTGTAAAAATATTATGAAAAAAAATGTGAATATTACAAGTAATTCAAATTTGTATTGCAACATCCACTATAACATTTAAATTACAGTAAAAATATATAATGTCACAATTATTTATGGACTATATTCACCACTAAAGTATTTAAAAGTGATTCAATTTGACAATATTTAAAAATTTTCAATTTTCAATTCAAAGCTAATACCCTAACTTGATTTAAAAACAAATACAATATATACATTTGTACAAAAAATGATATAAAAATTTAAAAAAAAATTGTGTGGCTTTTTCTTTTTAAATCATAGCAATTTTCACTTTTGTTATCAATTAACATTTAAATTAGAGTAAACTATAGAGTGCTACATTTCAATTTGAATTCACTAAAGTATTTGAATTGGAAATAATTTAATTTGACAACACTAAAAACATATTTCAAATTTCAATTCAAAGCTAATACTTAGAAAAATAAGGTATATAAATTTCTATAAAACAATTATGTAAACATTGTAATACATGTCTCTATGTTTTTATTGAATCATAACATTTTTTCACTTTTCCTATCAATTTTTGTCTTAAATTACACCAATTAATTCAAAATTATTGATTATAAAAATATACATATCAACATTATAAAAAAATGGGTGTGTAAATCATATCATTTTAAATTATAGTAAAAGTAATTTAAACTTACATTGAAGCATTCAAAGATAACCTTTAAATTAAAGTAAAATATAGAGTGTCACATTTAAATACGGCTACATTAAATTCAAAATAATTTAATTTGACAACACTAAAAACATATTTCAATTTTCAATTCAAAACTAATACTTAAAAAAAACTAAAATATATAAATTTACATAAAAAATTATGTAAACATTATAATAAATGTGTTTATAAGTTTTGTATTAAATCTTAACAATTTTTCAATTTTCCTATCAATTTTTGTTTTTTTATACATCAATTAATTCAATAATAACTATAATACTATTAAAGTATTTGAACTTCAAGCAATTTAATTTCAGAATATTAAAAAAGAATTTCAGATTTTAATTTAAAGTTAACCTACTAATAAAATTTAGAAAAAATATAATATATAGATTTATAAGAAAATTGTTTAAACATTATGAGAAAAAAATGTGAATATTACAAGTAATTCAAATCTATATTGAAACATCCACTATAACATTTAAATTATAGGAAACATGTAGAATGTCACATTTTAATATGGACTATATTCACCACTAAAATATTTGTACTAATTTAATTTAATAATATTAAAAAAAATCAATTTTCAATTCAAAGGTAATACCCTAACATTATACATCAATTAATACATATTAACAATATTATTTATATTATACATAGGTAAATATAAAACATTAAAGTGTTCTAAGCTCAAATACTTTACTGAATACAATTGATATTGAACAATGATATTGTATACTTTTACTAAGTATCGATTTTTAAAATTCTAGATTTAACCACTTACAATTATTACAATTTAACAAAATCTCTATCATAATTAATATGGTTGGCCACTCAACCAAATTAAACCATGGTCAATCATAGTCAACCATCATCAACCATGGTTAACCATGGTAAATTAATGTCAACCAAAAGTCAACCTAATTCAACCATGGCAAAAAAAAGGCTACCATCGTCAATCAAATTCAACCATGGCAAAAAAAAAGTCAACCATGCTCAACCATGCTCAACCAAAGTCTACCATAATCAACCAATGTCAACTATAGTCAGCCAAAGTCAACCATGGTCAACCATACGAAACCATAGTAAGCCACGGTCAATCAAAATCAACCATGGCCAACCAAAAGGCAACCAAAATCAACCATAGTAAACCAAATTCAACCATAGTCAACAAAAATAAACCATGGTAAAAAAAGTCAACCATGGTCAAGCAAAGTCAACCATATTCAACAAAATCAATCATTGCCAAGTAAAGTCAACCATGGTAAACCAAAAGTCAACCAAAGTCAACCATCACCAATCATGGACAACCATAGTCAACTATGGTCAACCAGAGTCAACCATGGTGAGCCATAGTCAACCATTGTCAACCAAATTCAACCATGGTCAACCATTGTCAACCAAATTCAACCATGGTTAGCCACAGTCAACCATGGTCAGCCATAGTCAACCGAAGTGAACCAAAGCCAACCAAAGTGAACCATAGTTAACCAAAGTGAACCATAGTCATCTAAAGTCAACCAAAGTCAAAAGTTAAATAAGGTCAACCATAGTCAATTAGTCCACCATAATAAACCATAGTCAAAGTTAAACAAGGTCAACCGTGTTCAACCAATAGTAAATTAGTCAACCATAATAAACCATAATCTTAGATAACCAATGTCAACCAATAACCAATTAAAAACTTGAGCAAAGTCACACATAGCCAACCATAACCAATCATGGGGAACCATAATGTGGTTGACCATGGTTCACATTGGTTGTGCATCATTGACTTTGATTTACCATGATTGACTCAACAATGGTCAACCAAAGTCAAACATAGACAACCAAAATTCAACCAAAAGTCAACCATAGACAACCAAAAGTCAACCATAGCAATTCAAAAGTCAACCAAAATTAACCACAGACAACCAAAAGTCACCCATAGACAACCAAAATTTTATCCCACTTCTGTGAATTTATGGGTTATGAGACTAGTACCATTGTTTTTTTATACATCAATTAATTCAATAATAACTATAATACTATTAAAGTATTTGAACTTCAAGCAATTTAATTTTGGAGTATTAAAAAATAATTTTAGATTTTAATTTAAAGTTAATCTACTAATAAAATTTAGAAAAATTATAATACATAGATTTATAAGAAAATTGTTTAAACATTATGAGAAAAAAATGTGAATATTACAAGTAATTCAAATTTATATTGAAACATCCACTATAACATTTAAATTATAGTAAACATGTAGAATGTCACATTTTAATATGGACTATATTCACCACTAAAATATTTATACTAATTTAATTTGACAATATTAAAAAAAAATCAATTTTCAATTCAAAGGTAATACCCTCACATTATACATCAATTAATACATATTAACAATATTATTTATATTATACATAGGTAAATATAAAACATTAAAGTGTTCTAAGCTCAAATACTTTAGTGAATATAATTGATATTGAAAAATGATATTGTATACTTTTACTAAGTATCAATTTTTAAAATTCTAGATTTAACCACTTACAAATATTACAATCTAACAAAATCTCGATCATAATTAATATGGTTGACCACTCAACCAAATTAAACCATGGTCAATCATAGTCAACCATGGTTAACCATGGTAAACTAATGTCAACCAAAAGTCAACCTAATTCAACCATGGCAAAAAAAAGGTTACCATCGTCAATCAAATTCAACCATGGCAAAAAAAAAGTCAACCATGCTCAACCATAGTCAACCAAAGTCTACCATAATCAACCATGGTCAACTATAGTCAGACAAAGTCAACCATGGTCAACCATACGAAACCATAGTAAGCCACGGTCAATCAAAATCAACCATGGCCAACCAAAAGGCAACCAAAATCAACCATAGTAAACCAAATTCAACCATAGTCAACAAAAATAAACCATGGTAAAAAACGTCAACCATGGTCAAGCAAATTCAACCATATTCAACAAAATCAATCATTGCCAACTAAAGTCAACCATGGTAAACCAAAAGTCAACCAAAGTCAAGCATCACCAATCATGGACAACCATAGTCAACTATGGTCAACCATAGTCAACCATGGTGAGCCATAGTCAACCACTGTCAACCAGATTCAACCATGATTAGCCATTGTCAACCAAATCCAACCAAATTCAACCATGGTTAGCCACAGTCAACCATAGTCAGCCATAGTCAACCGAAGTGAACCAAAGCCAACCGAAGTGAACCATAGTTAACCAAAGTGAACCATAGTCATCTAAAATCAACCAAAGTCAAAAGTTAAATAAGGTCAACCATAGTCAATTAGTCCACCATAATAAACCATAGTCAAAGTTAAACAAGGTCAACCATGTTCAACCAATAGTCAATTAGTCCACCATAATAAACCATAGTCAAAGTTAAACAAGGTCAACCATGTTCAACCAATAGTAAATTAGTCAACCATAATAAACCATAATCTTAGATAACCAATGTCAACCAATAACCAATTAAAAACTTGAGCAAAGTTACACATAGCCAACCATAACCAATCATGGGCAACCATAATGTGGTTGACTATGGTTCACATTGGTTGTGCATCGTTGACTTTGGTTTACCATGATTGACTCAACAATGGTCAACCAAAGTTAAACATAGACAACCAAAAGTCAACCATAGACAACCAAAAGTCAACCATAGCAATTCAAAAGTCAACCAAAATTAACCACAGACAACCAAAAGTCACCCATAAACAACCAAAATTTTATGGTCAACCATAAACTACCAAAAGTCAACCATGGTCAACGATGATCAATTAAAGTCAACCATACTTTACCATAGTCAACCATGGCCAACCAAAGTCAACTAAAGGTCAACCAAAGTCAACTAACGTCAATCATGGTAAAGTAAAGGTAAACCAAAGTCAACTAACATCAATCATGGTAAGCCGAACTAAACCCAAGTCATCCATGGTTAGGCAAATTCAACCATGATCAACCAATGTCAACCGAAAGTCAACTTTGGTCATCTAAATTCAACCATGGTCAACCAAAGTCAACTGATTTAAACCATGGAAAATCAAAGTCAACCATGCTCAACCATTGTCAACCAAAGTGAATCATAGTTAACCATATAGTCAACCATTGTCAGCTAAAGTCAACCATGGTCGACCAAAGTCAACAATGGTCAACTAAAGTCAACCATGCTGAATGAAATTCTACCATGGTCAACCAAAATCAACTATGATTAACAAAAGTCAACCATGGATCACCATTATCAACCATAGTCAAACAATGGTTGGCCATGATCAACCAAAGTCAACGAGGGTCAACCATTATCAAGCAGAGTCAACCTTGACAAACCATAACCAACCATAGTAACCCATGGTCAACTAAAGTCAACCATGGTCAACCAAAGTCAACCGTGGTCAACCAAAGTCAACCGTGGTCAACCATTGTCAATCATGGTAAACCATAGACAAGTGAACCAAATGCAACCATGGTCAACAAAACAAGTATTTGTTGAACAACTTTCAAATTGGAATTGGAAGAAGACCTTTGGAATTTATGTTTTAGGAAGTACTATTGAAGATATATTTATTTCGATTTATGGTTGACCATGATCAAACATGGTCAAATATGATCAACCATGGTCAAGCATATTCAACTATAGTCCACCATGTTCAACCATAGTTAGCCATAATCAACCAAAATTCAACCAAAGTCGACCATGGTCAATGATAACCAACCATGGAAAACCAAAGTCAACCAAAGGTAGCCATGGTCATCCAAATTCAACCATGATCAACCAAAGTCAACCAAAATCAAATTTGGTCAGCCAAAGTCAACAATATTTAACCAAAGTCAACTTTGGTCAACCAAATCCAGCTAAAGTCCATTGAAGTCACCCATGGTCAACTAAAGTCAGCCACATGGTAAGCCAAAGTCAACCAAGGTTAATAAAAGTCAACCATATTCAACCAAAATCATCCATTTTCAACCATCGTCAAACATGGTCAACCATTGACAACCATAGTCAACCAATGGTTGATCATTGTCAACCAAAGTCAAGAATGGTAAACTATAGTCAAGCATTATCAACCACGATCAACCATGGTCAACCATAGCCAACCATAGTAATCCGTGGTCAACCAAAGTTAATCGTGGTTAACCAAAGTCAACCATGGTCAGCCATGGTCAACTAAAGTCGACCATGGTCAACCATAGTCAACCATGGTAAACCATAGACAACCAAAACCAACCATGGTCAAGCAAATTCAACCATGGTTGACTATAATCAAACATGGTTAACCAATGTCAACTAAGGTCAACCAAAGTCAACCATGGTCAACTATAGTCAACTATGTTCTATCATACTCAACCATCAACATCCAAAGTCAATGATGTTCAACCATAGTCAACCATGGTTAACCAAAGTCAACCATAGTTATGCATGGTCAACTAAAGTCAACCATGATCAACCAAGGTACAATAGTCAACCATGGTTAATCGTTATATTTAATTAATATATTTATTATTATTTAATTAATATTATTAACTGTATGGCCATAATATTATTTTTAATTATTATATTAATAATAATAATTAACCATACCTAACCAATAGGTCAACTGTCAACTAGCAAGCCATATTAATAATTAATATGGCTTGCTAGTATACTTTCATATAGATTACAAGAAAATCAATGAAACGTCTACATTCAATAACTATATACTAGTAATAGTAAAGACTAGTAATAGTAAAGCATGAAAACACAATTATAGAGATTTTATTTTTTACATTCATACTAGTAAATTACTAGAATGAAAACATAATGATAAAGATTTTATTTTTTTGTTATAAAAATGGATTTAAGTGCTTTCAAATACTTTTAGAATTTTTTTTTTAACTACTTAAACTAAATCAAAATAAAAAATCATAGAACATTTAAAGTACTCTCGGACTTTGGTTAACCCAGTCATGTCAACAGTCTTGAGTTCTTTCGAAAGTATCATTTCTCCATGTGTGGGGACTGGTAGCCATTCTTAGTAAGTGTCGATTGGTAGAGCGAGGTGAAATCATTAGTCTTGAATTCTTTCAAAAGTATGGAATTTTCATAGACTTCTACTGAAACGTCAAGGATGTTAGGGTTAACCAAGTGCGCTTTAGCAGGGTCGGTTTCATATATTCAAAAGCAGGAACCTAAATTCAACAATATGTGTTTTTATACGGATAAAAAAGTGCCCAATTTTCATTTCTGGTAATACGCTCGACACGGGGATACCCACAAAGCTGCCCTTTTATTGGTATCTCTGTATTTTTTGTTTTAGGTGGCTTTTATATTTTTTTATTATATATTTAATTTTCAATAGTTTTCGGAATTATATATATATATATGGGAGGTAAGTGGTTAACATGTGTAATTACAAAGTGGATAATGGTTTTAGATGACCATAAGGTAGACATTATTTTTTTTTAAGTATAGATTATTTTAAGTGGTATGGTTTTTATAGTGAAATTATGATAAATTTTTATCTTTTAAAAATGTTTTTTATTAAAAAATATTAAATATTAATATTTTTTATTAACTTTTAACAATGGATATTTTTTAAAGAGTATTTCACTTTTATCCATGGAATCAACAAATTTCTAAACTTGACAATTACTAAATTTTAAAAAATAACATCACTTAATTACATAATCACTAATTATGAATTTACTATTTTCATTTTTCACATATTCTTCTTTTACATATTAAATTGTTTTTCTTTTATCATGTATCTTAACCATTTCTTTCTTTACTTGTGCGATAATATAAGCGAAAACTCTCTCTTTGTTTGGAATCTTTTTTTATCCTATGTGCCTTGTGGAGAGTTAGATTTTAGAGGTAGATTGGTTCAATTTTGCACTTGCAAATTGGATTAGAGTTTGCATGGTGATTACGATTTCTAATCAAGAGTTTGTGCTTTTAAAAGTATACAATTATGGCATAAGGTATGGAAATTATAGTGAAGGGTAAAACACTTTTGAGTGTAATTTACAAACATTGTGGTTCTCAATTGTAAGGATGAACATGACAAGTTCAATAGTAATGGGAAGATTGTTGGTGTTTTAAGAGTTGTAAGAGTTGTGATAACCTATATCTCTAGGCATATTCATTTTCATACAAGCGGGATCGATTACCAAATTAAGTATGAAAGAAGTTGAATGCTCTATTTGATAAGATTGACAAAATTTAGGTTATGCATATTAATAATTAAGATTTGGCATCTCTTAGTCCTCTCTCCTTTGATAGGATTGAAGATTATTTGGCTCATGTGATAGGGTTATATTTGATGTGGAAAGGATTTGCCAAATATGGATGGTGAACTTATAGAACTAATCTCGATGAGTTTGAAGACATCCTATGATGTTTTCTATTTGGCATTATGTGCTAGTCAAGCTTTCAAAAAAGAAGAGGGTTGGGACTATAACTTTGATTCTTTCTATGATTTTCTAATTAGGGAATGGGAAAATTTGTTTGATGAGGATAAATTTGAGAACAAACAACAAGGCATCTGGGAAAATTTGTTTGATGAGGATAAAGTTGAGAACAAACAACAAGTCATCTCCTTAAGGGTAAAGGCTAATAGAACTATAGAGAAAGAGGTGATTTATGCAACCAAGAGAAAGATCATGAAGGTTGCCATGATAAGGATTGCATTGGCCAAACCAATAAGAAGAAGCATGATGATCAATGATCGACTAAGAAAGCTAAGAAGAAGAAGACATGTCGATATTATGGAAATATAGCTTATATTGAAAAAATATGTTGGAAGAAGACCACTGAACTTAGAGAAAGGTTCAAATGCTTGAAGGTGAGAATTTTAATGATCGACCAATAGACCAAGTTGATTGCTGCATAGGTTGAGGCATAACATAAGGGTCTCAAGTGCACCTACGGTGATCAAAGTGGCCCAATTCTTTCACATTCTATGGGAGTTAGTTACACCTTTGATGTTTATATATTAATCAAGTAGAATTAATCATTCCATATATTGAGTTATGCTCACTTGTGCTTCACTAATGTTGTAATGATGTCTTTCATCGCCACCTATCTCTCTTGGAATTCATTGTTTGTCACTTCTACAAATCCTTGGTTTTTCAACATGGTATTTGACATAATGGTTTGAGGTCTATCTTGGTTTTCTACAAGTGGATTTAGAGGTTGCCACTTGTATATGTTCTCTTGTTGAGTCAAATATCTAGCATAAATTGACTCAATTTGGGACTTAGTCATTCAATTAATGTTTGAAAATTTATTAAGGGTTCTAAGCAAGGGATTGTAGTTTTAAATGGCCACAATTATAACATGTGGGAACAAGATATGGAAACACTTTTGAAGAGTAAAGTACTTCAATATAATGCATGAAGAGTACAGTTCCTATAATGCCCCTAGTGTGCTAATCCCCTGGACATATGTTGTGATTATTATTTGTGTTGTGATGTGGCACTAGTTGCCTGGTCTATGGGCTATGGACATTATTATTATTATTATTATTATTACTATTATTAATTGTTTTTAATTAAATAACTATCTCAACATGGACAACTAATGTGGCTCAGGGGTCATGGATTCCACATCTGATGGGGCTGGGGACTAGGAGTTGTGCCTCACCCTAACAACACTCTTTTCCTCCTATTTTGGAATATTTTAGCTTATGTTGGTACTATTGAGCATGATTCATGATTTAGTAGGCCTTCCATGTTGAATGCGCCCCCCTTTGGTGGTTTTGTAACTCCTTTTGTAGGTTAGACTTGGTTTTGTAACCCCCACTTGAACAAGTGCACCCTCGCTAGCTATTTTTAGCCTTGACACCTCAAAAGTTGTGTAACTCCTCCTTTACTATTTTGGGAAAGGAATCCTTTGTTTGTGTGACCTTCTCCCCACATAATTGGAATTTCTCGCATGATTGAATGATCCCCACTTGGATTCGAGTTGGCTTGGGAGTTTTGGACTCTCTCTCTTGGAAATTCGAATTTCTCTCAAGAGAATTGAAATTGTCACAATGGAATTTGGATAAGCTTCCAATAACTAAGATGGCTACTCTCCAGTTAAACTGAGTTAATTTCTACCTAGGGATTCAAATAGCTATAAGAGGACTCAGATTGGATTCATGGGGGCTCTTCTATCATCTCTTGTTGCACCTCTAGTGAAATGTAATGTTGTTCTATGCTAGAGTGTTTCCTAGATAGATATCATTGGAGGGTTTCTATATGCTAGAGGGTTTCCTGGATAGAGATTGGATACTAATCTATGCTAGAGTGTATCCTAGATAGATTTTAGGGATTAAAGACCTTGTAATGAGGTATGAATACTACTCTATGCCAGAGTGTTGTCTAGATAGTTTTTTATGTCTTTCTCGGGATGTATGTCCTAAGTTTCCTGTGATAGAAATTTATTGTGCTTTCTCAGGATGTATGGCATGAGTTTCCTGTGATGGAAATATATTGTGCTTTCTCCAGATGTATGGCCTAAGTTTCCTATGATGGAAATATGTTGTTCTTTCTCAAGATGCATGGATTGATTTTCCTATGACACAAATGTATTTTTCTTTCTCAGGATATATGGCCTGAGTTTCCTGTGATATAAACATATTGCATTTTATCCGATGGATCCAAGGACGACGCAATTATATGTTCTGGTTTGACCACTTCTATGAATTTATGGTTTATGAGACCAGTACCATTGCGTCCAGAGTGACCTTTCCAGTAAGGTACACTTTTTGTTTCATTGAAAAATACTTCCAAATGGTTAATATATTGCTATTTTATTGTGGCGGGGTTTTTCTCATAGTGGTGAGGAGGGAGCAACTATATGATGTGGTTCTCCTATTTGTGAGAATTTATGAGTTATGATACCTATTCCATTATGTATAGATTGATGTATCCAATAAGGAATACCTTTTGATTCATTGAAAAAAAAAATTGTATGGTTGAGATATGATCTTTTTTGTGCCGTAGTGTTGATAGTGTTGAAAAAGAGCACACCATGCTTATTGGTTGACAGTACCTATGTTTGTGGATCCATGGTCTTAGATTGGGGGTGACCAGTTAAAATATGGCTTGAATTGACTGTGTCTATGGTTGGGTGTAAGTTGTACGGTTGAATCTAGTTTCCCATTAATCATAAAAGTATTTTATTATATGTGTATTTAATGCATCCTTGGAATTATATGTGCTTATGGATCTGATTTGATTACGATCTATATGGTTGTAGGTGACAGACTTGAGATATGATTTTATATGGTTGTAGATGATATCTTTCATACCTTAATTTGTTTGTGTTGATATGGATATGGTATATTTGATTAATTGATGTTAGTTTACATATTAATAGCTTACTCAAATATGATTACATTCATGATTGCATTTACCTTTCTTAGCATGTGCATATGGAAAATGATATGTACTGCAAGTTTGCAATCTCCTCAAAAAGGATGATTGGTTTATTTAATTGTCTTGATGGCATGATAGCCTAGCCTTAGATAACCTTGTTCTGATATGAATTTACCATGATTCAGCCTCCCCTTGGGTTCCTAGTGACCTTGGTCTTAGTTTTGGGGTCGGGGACACTATAGAGTGGTACCAAAGCTTAGGTTTCAACACCGTGACTATTGGGCCTTCTACAAATTTGAACTTTGTGTATTTGATTTTGAAATTATGATGCATATGTTTTGAAAGTGATTTGTAATGTGCTAACAGTGGTTGGAATGAACACATCGCAACTTACAGTGTGAACATTGAACCAAAAATTTTAAAACCTAATCAAAGAAGAAGAGACTAAAGCTACAAATATCAGAATTCAGAGAGAAGAATTCAATCACAGAGTTAGAGATGGACTTGGAAAAAGGTCAGAGACCATACAACCCTGAAGAATAATTTGTTGAGTTGAGTCCTAGAAAAGAATCAAGGACACATAGAGCTAAAAGAAGACTTGAACCCTTGGATCTGGAAAACTCAGTCAAAAGTTTGAAGACAAAAATGAGAACCTACATAAAATACAATGAAAGAATCATGCATACCCAAACAAAAATCATGAATAGTATAAAACAAATGCAAGAAACTCAAAGATCAACCTTAAGAGACCATCTGGTAAATAGACATAGTGAACTAAGAAGAGATTCTTAAGGATCTAGACCTTACTTAGGGAAAACTCATCGTAGATCCTCTCTAGAGAATAAGAAGAAGAAGTACTCCTCAAGCAACTTAGAAAGCATCTTGGAGGGATCCCCAGTCATATTTAAGAAGAGAAGGTTCACTCGAGATGAATTGGTGGGAGAAATGAGGAGGATCAAGCCTCCAACCTTCGATGGAGAATCTAAGAAAGTAGAATATGATGAATCTTGGTTGTTTGGACTCATAATTTTTTTCCAGTTGCATCACTATTCATCAAATATGGAAGCAAAAGTAGCCATCTACCACTTGCAGGGAAAAGCATCCATCTAGTGGGACCATTTAGTAAAGCTGAAATATATTGATGAGGACCAAATCTCATAGAGCTAGTTCAAGAAGTATTTCCAAAAAGAGTATCTCTCAGATCACTATTATGACAAGAAGATGGAAGAATTATTTGAACTCAAGTTGGGAAACATGACTATGGAATCATATGATAAGAGATTTATCAAACTTCTGAAGTATGTAGATTTTGTGAATGATGAAAAGGTGAAGATTAAGAGGTTCCTAAGTGGCCTACTAGAATACTACAAAGACAAGATCCAGTATGATAAACAAAAGACTCTCAAATATGTCATTTGGAAGGAAAAGCACCTATATGATCAGAACAAGAACAAGGATCCACTTAAAAATAACTAGAAAGAGATGAAGAAAGATAAGTAGGATCAGAGGAAGAAAGGGTTTCAACCACCAGCTTTGAGAAATAGTAATCAACAGAGATAACTTGATGAAAGAAAACACAGAGGTGAAGAGGCCCAATGATCAATACTACTTATTGAATGATGGATATGTAAAGGGAATCATTTTTCCAGGTAGTGACCTCTTAAGGTAGACACCCTTCATAACATTCAAGCCTCAAATGTTGGTGATGTTGGGAGCAATATTCCAAGAATCTATACAACTCTAGATGGAAGGAAAGTCGATCATCATTCCAAGATGATTGAGATGGCATGTAAGATTGCTAAAGTACCTATATCTATTTTGATTGATTCTGGAGCTATCCATAGTTATATTGCACCTAGCATAGTTGAGAGATGTTATTTGAATAAAAGTAAGATTGAAGCAACAAGTTTAGTGCAGTTGGCTACAGGTACTAAGAGGAAAGTCACAAAATCCGTAAAGAAGTTCCCTTTGGACATGAATGGTTTGAAAACTTTTGCAGATATGAATATCATACCCTTGGGTTTGTATGATATCTTAATTGGCATGGATTGGTTGGAGGCGCATCATGCCATACTTGACTATCATAACAAGACTTATACTTGTTTGGATGAAGAAGGAAATCAAGTGATAGTGAAAGTTATACCTAGACCCATATATTTGAGACAAATCAAATCTCTTTAGTTGAATAAGTGCCTCATAAAATTTTGTTAGATGTATGTATCGCATGTGCAAGAACCAGAAGAGGGAAAAGAACTAGAATTGCAGGACTATCCAGTATTACAGGAGTTTGCATATGCTTTTCAAGAAATGTCAGTAATGCCACCAGAAAGGGAGAATCTCGAGATTAACTTCTCCATTGATTTGGTTCCAAGCACATTTCCTTCATCTAAATCACCTTACAGGATGAGTACACCAGATTTGAGAGAATTATGTCAGATGAAATTAGAAGAGCTTCTAAAGAAAGGTTACATAAGGACTAGTGTGTCACCTTGGGGAGCTCCTGTATTTTTTGTGAAGAAGAAGGATGGAACTCTAAGACTTTGCATATAATACATATAGTTAAACAAATAAACAATAAAAAAACAAGTATCATTTTCCATGGATTGATGATTTGTTTGATCAGCTGAGAGGATACAAAGTATTTTCGAATATAGATATGAGATCCGGGTATCACCAAGTAAGAATCAAGAATGGAAACATCTATAAGACAACATTCAGAACAAGGTATGGACATTATGATTTTATAGTATTACCCTCTAGACTGACAAACGCACCAGCAATATTCATGTCCCTAATGAATAGAGTTTTTAGGAAGTATTTGGACAAGTTTGTGATTGTATTCTTGGATGACATCCTCATCTATTCCAAGTCAGAAGAAGAATAGGAGGGGCATCTAAGGTTGGTGATGCAAGTGATCATAAAACATCAAATGTGTCCTAAACTCAGTAAGTGTTCATTCTATCATAGTAGAATCCAATACTTGGGTCATATCATTTCAACATAAGGTATCTCAGTGGATCCTACAAACATAAGAGCTATTATGGATTGGTAGGAACAAAAAAGTGTATCAGAAGTGAGATCTTTCATGGGTTTAGTAGGATACTATGGGAGACTCATTGAAGGATTATCTAATATAGATCATCCCATCACATCCTTACAAAAGAAAGGTGTGAAGTTTGAGTGGAATTCTAAGTGTGAAGACAATTTTTAGAGACTCAAGAAGTTACTTACGAGTGCACCGATTTTGAATGTTGCATATCTTGAGGGAAATTTTGTTTTGTGCACAGATGCATGTAAGCACGGCATTGGTGGATTATTGATGCAGGATGGACATGTGATCAGTTATGAATCTAGAAAGTTGAAGGAACATGAGTAGAACTATGCCACCCATGATCTATAACTTGCATCCATAATTCATGCCTTGAAGATGTGGAAACATTACTTGATGGGTGAGAAGTTTGAATTATGAACTGATCATGATGGATTGAAGTATTTATTTGAGTGGCTTACTCTTAATGCTAGGTAGAGGAGGTGGATGGAATTGATTTGTGAATATGACTTTGACATCAAGCACATGAAAGGTAAGGAGAATAAGGTAGTTGATGCACTTAGTAGGAAGATACATGTGATTCATGCAGATCATTTAGTAGGAATATGTTAGGACTCAGAAATGTCGTATTTTCATCCACCTCTCCCTTCACTATTCCTTACATTTCATCGCCCTATTAAACCTTCATCATATCATTTCCATAAATACATTTGGGTTTTACATTATTATTTTCCACTTTATTCATTTTAGTATTAGAAGTGAATTTATGATTAAATATTAGAAAATATACATGTTTTTCATATATATCTCAATTATGTGTGAGCTTTGTAATGTGTAGGAATATGTGAATGATTAATTCAAAGAGACTTCTCACCATTCCAAAGGAGATAGTTATTCAAGCCTATTCTCAAGGAGAAGATCATGGAAGATTTGGTTGGCATATCTTATCTAGGATTCATGAGAGACATGTGGAGGATTTGAAGGAACCATATCTTGTAATAATAGGAAAGTGGTTGAGAGTAGTTGAGAGAATAATGGATCTGTAATTAATGCATTCTAATCTTTTTCTTAAGGACTCTCATGTATAAAGGAGAGTGCTCTCTCTCCATTCCATTAGGTTGGAATTAGGTTAGATTAAGCTTGTAAGAGGGTTGTAATGAAGTTGGATTGGATTGGATTTTGTACTTGTTAGATTAGTCTTTGATTTGAGATTCTTAATGTGATTTAAGCTTCCATTGTTATGCTTTCATGTTTGCCATTTGATTATGGATTTATAGATGTGAGCTCACTTATGTCATTGTTGTTAACTCTTCACATGTTGTATTTCTCTTATGCAATTTCAATGCTTTCCTAGTTAGTGTTTCAATGCTTTCCTAGATTAATTTGATTTCAGCAAATTAGATTAAGTTAGATTAGATCTACTTCAGTTCTGCACAAACAGTGCATGTGCTTCGTCAGTTCACGTACCCCGGGTTGACAAGTAAATAGTTGGGCAACTGCACTGCAACGTAATTATTACGACATATAACTCACCTAACATTTTGGCGCCGTTGCCGGGGAAGCACAAGGGATTGAGGTATTAATTTATTTTTTTCATGCAATTGTGATTATTCATGCTCCTAACTCTGAGGTGACATATGGGTAAGGGCATGAAGGGTGTGTTTCAATTTCTGTAAATTAGCGTAAATTTCAATTTCTGCAATTTAGAATAAATTTCAATTTCTGCAAATTAGTGTAAATTTCAATTTCTGCAAGTGTGTTTCAATTTCTGCAATTTAGTGTAAATTTCAATTTCTGTAAGCATGTTTTTGCAATTTCAATTTATGCAACTGTGAAGAGGTTTTCATGTGTTTTAACAAGAGTGTTTTATTTTCAGCAAGTGTGATTTTCAGTTTTCAGATTTTGATTTGGATGATGTAAGAACCCCTTTTACAATATGATTTAACTATGAGTATCAGCTTGGAACAACTTGCTCACATCCTTGCAAAAATCGGAGTCTCCTCTTCTCTGGAAGAGGAGATCCTAACAGCAGCCGAAAGTTTAAATACTCCTTCAGAAACGAACGAGGAATCAGCATCTGAAGACTCTTGCATATTTGATGACGAACAATCATTCGAACAAGAGATTGAGGAAGATGACAAGGAGCTGCAGCATGATCTGAGTGACAGAAATTGCACCTACGAAAGCCTCATCGAAAAATGGTTTCAAGTAAGAATTAGATTAGATCAGTCTTTTTGTTTTTATTTTGTTAAATCAGAATTTCTACAACTAATTTCACACATTTATGTTTATCCTCATCTTCTCTTTGCAAAATTAACATTGAACATATTTTTATTACTGTTACGTGAATGGCTACACTGGAAGTTTGCCTACACGTGATTGTTTTTAAAATTTTAATTAGTATAGCGTAGGTAGGATTTTATTTTCAATTTTTTTTAGTTTCCAATAAGTATGCTCTCCTCCGCGCTTCGTGCGATCTGAGGATCAGAAAGTAGGATGGCTCTAACGATTTTCAGAAATAATAATGATGCTTTAATTTTCGAGATCTCCATTTGCTAAAATTTGAAGTAATGCAAATAAAAATAAAAATAAAATAAAATAAAAATTTACATGTTGAAACTGTCACTACATGCTGAAACAGTGGCTGCAATTGTGTAACAATTGAATTGAGTCTTTTCGGTTTGGTTTATTTCTGGTTTGCGTCTCTAATTCCATGCTGAAACTTGCAACAACATGCCATGAATGAGACCTACGAATGTAATTGCTTCGGAATTTGCTTCTGTCGCCATGACTTGCCTTTGTCCTTCATTTTAAATCTGCAGCAAAACAAAAACAATACAAGCGATAAACATGAGTTTTCCGATCAATTGGGATCCGTAATTAACATAAAAATATATATATATTTTTCGTGTCGGTCTTCCGATTTGCAATCATGCGCTCCTGTATTCTTTTTTTAAGTATGCAGTTCCAAGAGAAAAGTCCTCCATAAAGTTGAAAGCTTGATGGTAGTCGACGCATTCATAGCTATAGGGAGAGTGACTTTGTGGAGAAAGGGATGCAAGTCACCGCAACTATTTTCTCGTATGCCTGCAAATAGGTTAATTGGGGTGAGTTCGTTACAACTCCACCAAGATCCGTGCGCTTACTTAAATGATCGGTTTATGGTGGTTTTTACTGCTAGAATTTCTAAGCTCACTTAAAAGATAAACAAATCCTGATAACCATCTTACTGCTGTGGCACGATAATTGATCCGAGAAAGTTTGCAAGTTTTCACAACAGATTAGAAGGAGGACAGATAAGGGATTGCATCTGAGGGTGATAGATCTAATCTTAGTATCGACAACGACTGAGCATTTTTAGGAGGAAGGGTCAGCATGTCAATTATTAGTAACTTTCCTTGAAACTGAACCTGCTATGCTAATCCGCCTCCGCAGCAATTTCCACCGCATAAGGGTCGATACACAAAATGCATCTGTTGCTCTACATCTGTCGGCCCTCTGGTTAATGATTTTTTTGTGATTGTTGGCAGAATTCCCATCCTTTGCCAAAGTTTGAAATGGTGGTGCTCATAAGTTTTAAATAAATGCAGAGACGAGGATCCACTCGTACATTTAACTGCACAAGGAGATTTTTCTGCCGGTGGTTGCAAAACTAAATCCCATTTGGGTATCAATTTAATTTGCTGCAATCTTCTTGTCGTTTCA
This sequence comes from Larix kaempferi, assembly GCA_027924585.1. NCBI lineage: Eukaryota > Viridiplantae > Streptophyta > Pinopsida > Pinales > Pinaceae > Larix > Larix kaempferi. The sequence continues at coordinate 15,308,251 of BSBM01000757.1, read as the reverse complement.
TCTCTTCCGGACTTAACATCTGCGATATCGTTTCTAGCTGTGACGCTATTCCTACTTTCCATTCCAGAAATAAATTTTTTCTTGAGATTCGACAAAAACATAATGGGATATCTTTCTGTTCCTGGCCGGGTCAAAGTACTGATAAGTTTTTCAGCCCAGCAGTGAATGGGTGTCATGCATGAGGAAGATGCCCCCATGTTTTCACTTTGGATTGTTTGAATTTCTCAATGATCTTCCAACTTGGAATACTTTCTGCATTTTTCATAATTGTTTCATGTGAACATGGGAGGCAGGATTGTACGCTCTCGGGAGACTTGAATGTTATTGATGAATGTCTGAGCTTGATGAGGCTTAGTCTCCTTATATGCGGTTGATGAAAATGATGGAAGTATAAGCCTCCAGCAGTGAATCCTTGTATATGTGCATCATAATGACAGCGTATTCTCATATTATTAGCCTTGCTAGTTTAATATCTACTTTCCAAATCATGACGCAATTGATTTCTGTGTTGATTATGTTGCAAGAAAATTGTGATCGCAGAAGAAGGTGCACAATTGATAAGGAACAATATGATAGAAGAATCAGAAAACATGAACTTGAATATGAGGCCCATTGTGTAGAACACAGAAGGTGATTTACAGGCGGGGGAAGTTGCAAGAAACAGGTAAAAAGGTAATCATTGAAAGAATGACTAAGTTGGAATGGAAGGAGATGAGCAGTCCGTGACATGTCATGAAGAGGTTGAGACAAGGAACATGTGAAACACGAAGGAAGGAGCTTGAAAGTGACTCACCATGGAAACACAAAGTTGATCCACACGGAAAAGGGACAGAGCCATGTCAATTGTTGTTACTGCTAGCCTGTGTGAGCATGAGACTTTTCCAACAGTCCAGAACATCGTCTCCTCCTATTGCTGTTGTAGCATAAACTCTTCGTGATATGGATTGGACTCTTCGTCATATGTTTTCGATCCAGAGCAACAACGGCAAGATTAGGCTTGTGTGCAAATGCAGTTTTCTTGCTAGTCGTAAGAATGATAGTGGAAATTCAATCGTCGATCTAAGCTCATTAAAACCCAAAACCATTGCTTCAACTGTTTTTCATTTCTCTCCATTTCACAGGAGGCCACATACCACGAAAGCAGGTCCACTTTAAGGCTCGAACCAACCCTGACTCACCATTGATTATCCATCAGAGAATCATCCTCCACTAAGCCTTGATTAATTTTTGTTACTAGTGATGCATTTTAATTGACGTATGCATGTGTGTTATCTAACTCGTGGAATATCTAAAGATGCACGATAATGCAGGTCTGGTCGAAAAACTCATACTGTGCACAACTGTCAGGAAAATTAATGACAACAGTCTTGGATCCATCCTAAGTGCAAACCCAAAATCTCTGAATCCATCCTCTTTTCGCTTGAATTCTAGAACTTTAGTTGACCAGTATCAGCATTTCTTTTGGTGTGCATTATCAAAATAAAACAAAAACCTGAGCAAGGAACATTATTATCGAGTAGCTGGAGCACCGTCAAAATAAAGCTCTAAAATATGAAATGGTAGAGGCATGAGATTGCCATGGTCGCAAGATGGTGTTCAACGAAAACTAAAGCCATGATTTGAGTTTATTTAAGCACCTGCATCAGGATGATTGGCACGATAATCACGAATGTTTCTTTCTGCATCAAGGATAGATACTGATCATATCCTCTCCATATCTAATCTCCCCTTGCCAAGATCAAAGAACCTTGGCTGTGGTCAAGGGCATAAGCGATATACCCATAACTCTTCATGTGACAAAGATTGATGCCTTGGATTTGACAAATCGTGGACCTGCCAGCATCACGAGGGAGCCAAAAGATATAAAAATGGTTATGTAATATATTTCTTACAAAGAGGGCTTCTGAGAATTTCTGTATGTATGAATTCGTGAGAATGTCACTACAGGTAGAACGAACACAGTCAAATAACTCCAGGCATGGTCACTGTCCTCGACGAGGTTCTCAATGTACTGAACAGTACAAAATTCTTTTGAAGGAGACGAGTACCGAAACAATACCTGCAACTAACCCTGAATAATCTTAAAACTCATTGCTTTTATCGCTAAGCCTCTCCCTTGTTAAGTTGCCAACTCGGTCAATGCTGGGCCCTTTTAAAAATAGCTGGGAATTTGTTCTAATTCAGATGGTACCACTGTCATTTGAAATAAGTGTGAATTGACAAACTAGAATTTGTTCTAAAGTTCTTTGCAGGAAGGAATTGACAAACGAGATTTTGTTCTAAATTTCTTTGCAGGAAGGAATTGACAAACGAGAATTTGGAAATGTTTTAGGTTGAAATCTTGTACAACAATGACTATGTCATCAAGATTAGTGTTCATACTGATCCGAGTTTTACTGTCGACATCTACCTATAGGATCAAAGAGGATACGAATCATCTCGGACTGGTGACAATATTATGTCGAGTGATTGAAATTTATAACTTCAGTTTTGTGTGATTTTCCCATTGCAATTTGAAAAACAAATAAACAAATATAAAAAAATTGCTTGCTTGATTTTTGCATACTACTGCCACTACAAGCTTGACTCAGCATTTGGCAAGTACGTTACAAGTGATGAAATAAAAATTAACGAGGGGATTCCCATGCGATGCGAAGGAATTCATGGGTCACAATATGTATGGATAAAACGTCATCATTAGTCATTTGTAATTATCAAATTGATCCATCTTTCATAAGTGTCATAACAGGAACCTCAATTTACGAGGATGAGAATTAAGCATAGACACGGGGGCAGAATGGAACAACGTGTAGGTTGCAGGAGATAATAATATTTTCGTGACATATTTCTTCCCTCGGCATCCATGATCGATGTGTTTTTGCAGGCAGCATGTCGCTCTATTCAGGATCGACGTTTATGTTTGCTTCCGAGTTGTTATTTGTTGCACTAGAATTGTATGCTCTGAATTATATCTAACGATTTACAGGGTTGATCATGCAATAAAAAAAAAAAAAAACAATTCGAATTAATGCAGCACTCGATGAGGATCATACTTGGCACAATTTTCAAAGCTTGAATTCCAGAACTTTAGTGACAAGTATCAGCAAACTGTTACTCATGCACATGGGAAGATTTGATGAAGCTGAGACAAGTAATGCTGTGAAGATGTGACGGCATGCACATTTGCAGATCTGTTAGTTCTTTGATTTTGAGTATTTTGTTTGACATCTTTTCTTTCCTTTTGCATCATTTTTCAAGTTTTCTTTTGGTGTGTAAAATAAAAACAATAAAAATTAAAAAAATTAAAATTAAAAAAAATTGCAAATGGACATTTCAATAAATTTCTGGAAACAGTATTTTATGCTTCACGCTAACTTGTTTTTCTCAAGTCACTTCAAACAGGAATCAACAAAGAAACTAGATTCGCCACGACCGCCAGGTAAAAATGCATTTCATTTTATTTGAATTTGATTTTCTAAATTTGCAGCAGGATTAGTACTCACATTTTTCAGGTTTCGGAGACAATCACATTTCATGCCAAAATGATTTTCTAGAATCACAAAAATTTTCAAAGACACATGCTTTGATTGAACAGCTGCGTGTAGTATAGATGTGCATTGAACAGCTGCGCGTTGAACAGCTGCGTATTGAACAGCTGCGCATTGTATAGATGCGCATTAAACAGCTCCGCATTGAACAGCTGCGTATTGTATAGATGCGCATTGAACAGCTGCGCGTAGTGTAGTTGCGCATTGTGTAGCTGCACGTTGAACAATTGCGCATTGTATAGCTGTGCATTGAACAGCTACGCGTGGAACAGCTGCGCATTGAACAGCTGCGCGTTGAATAGCTGTGCATTGTGTAGCTGCACGTTGAACAGCTGCGCATTGAACAGTTGCTCATTGTATAGCTGCGCATTGAACAACTGCGCGTGGAATAGCTGTGCATTGAACAACCATTTGAGTATAGCTGCGCATGGAACAGCTGCGCGTAGTGTAGTTGCGCGTTGAACAGCTGCGCATTGTGTAGCTGCGCATTGAACAGCTACGCAGTGTATAGCTACGCATTGAACAGCTGCGCATTGTATAGCTGCGCATTGAACAGCTGCGCGTGGAACAGCTGCGCGTTGAACAGCCATTTGAGTGTAGTTGCGCGTTGAACAGCTGCACATGCGCAAAGGAACAGGTATACAAATGCATTTTATTTTCTTCGCTTTGCCCCATTCCTATTTATTTTTGCATTCTACGATTCTCTCACGAAGTTTTAAGTGCAGGATTGGTACTAAGTTTCTTTTCAGATTCACCGACGATCAATTTTAATGCTGCAGTGATTTAAGCTTAAAAAAAAAAAAAAAATCAAATCAAAGAAAACATGATTTATTGCTAGCTTGAAGGAGCTGCTTCTCATCACACATTTCATGACATTTGCAGTTACACAGAAACCAATTGCATCATGATTTGTTTACCCACATTTCTCCTTCAAAGCACATTAGTCATCCATGCTGGAGTCCACTATTCCATTGCCTTATCTGTCATGACTTCACACATGCCTATTTTTCTGAATTGCATACAGTTTACCCCATTTTTCAGTTCATCTTTCTCCTCGCAAATAAAACCATTCCGCTCCCTCTCCATAATTGCATTCCCCTGCCATAAGCATTGTTGCTACTGAGATCTTTCCTATAGTCCTACCAATCTTTTTGTAAAAACTCGCGTTGATTGATGTGGGATTCCTCAAGGCCCACCTTTCAACAGTCTTGCCCCATCGACTTCAGCACCTTATCTGGGATATAGACTAGAGTCCATTTTGAGTACCTAGAGGCTTGCATGCCTTAATGGCAAGTTCTCTCGCTGACGATCATGGGAATACATCAATGTCCCTTGATCATCAGATCTTGCAAGTGGCTCGACCTCAGCACATCCATTCGCACTTCGCAAGATGTACTCGGGTACCTTGGCACTCATTGACATCAATGGTGAGTTGCCTCGCACTGGTTAACGGCATTCATCAATGGTCGGTAATCCAATGATTTCTCTTCATGCTCGACATCAACACATCCATTCGCATGATTAGAATTGTACCATCAAGTTTGTAGCGGATGAAGACTATACACTTTTTCCTGATTCCCTCAGCAGTTACAGCAGCTTGAATTCATCTATGAGAGTCTAACAGTTCCACAGCACCAGTTCAGATTCCTCCACTTCCCATTCTCTGATTCAACAGTGATAGTCATTGCAGTTGCTGTTACAACCATCATTGTTATAGCAGTCACTGTTACGACAGTTACATCAGTTCCAACGGTTGTTGTTTTAGCAGTTCTAGCAGTTCTCGCGGTTTCCACAGTAGCTGTCACATTTCACATGGTCTTACATTCGTGACATCTTCCATGTCCCAGCAGCAGCGACATTCACAGTTACATTTTCATGATCCTACACCAGTGACACCTTCCATCTTCCAATAGTCGCAATCACATATTCTTTGTGCCTGCCGATACAGTAGTTGCAGCTACAGTACCAATCACGATTTCCTGATCCAATAGCTGCAACAGCTACATTCCTATTACATAGTTCATCTATATTTTGGGTGAGTGAAGGTATGTTGTTTTCTAAGCTTTAATCATGTCATTCCTTATATGCTGAATTGAATATTTTGGAAAATTTCCTCACCATACCCCATTTCGTTTTCCCTTCCATTACCTACACTATGTTGCATGAGGGCATGCAACCGATTCAGTTGGGGGGGGAACTATCGTCATAATCACCACATTTTTCCATTATCATCATTCCATTTTCATCCCATTTACCATTCCCAAAAAATTTCTTTTCCAACGATTCCCTGATGCACTTTACTTCATGCATTGATATACATTGGCATGATTCATACCAGATTGAGAAACGGCTTTCTTATACTCAGTGATGCTCTCTTATGCACATTGATAGCTTATGATTTCCAATGAAGTGTGTGGTTGCAATTATTATCATAACAGCAAGAAAATAATAATAATAATAATAATAATAATAATGAAATGAAATGTTGTTAACACAAGAACCAACATTCTTATATTCATGGTTGTTACACAAGAACCAACCATAGGAAAATGCCAGATGTTACTCATGAGTTGTTACTCATGTCTCCCACATATCTTGGAAACATTCATCATTAAAAAGACATCATCAATCAAAGCCAAAGTTTAGATGCCAAAGGTTCTTCAGAAGATCCATGCATGGTTGCATGAGGACATGCAACACCTTCAGTTGGGGAGGATGTTAGGACTCAGAAATGTCATATTTTCATCCACCTCTCCCTTCACTATTCCTTACATTTCATCGCGCTATTAAACCTTCATCATATCATTTTCATAAATACATTTGGGTTTTACATTATTATTTTCCACTTTATTCATTTTAGTATTAGAAGTGAATTTATGATTAAATATTAGAAAATATACATGTTTTTCATATATATCTCAATTATGTGTGAGCTTTGTAATGTGTAGGAATATGTGAATGATTAATTCAAAGAGACTTCTCACCATTCCAAAGGAGATAGTTATTCAAGCCTATTCTCAAGGAGAAGATCATGGAAGATTTGGTTGGCATATCTTATCTAGGATTCATGAGAGACATGTGGAGGATTTGAAGGAACCATATCTTGTAATAATAGGAAAGTGGTTGAGAGTAGTTGAGAGAATAATGGATCTGTAATTAATGCATTCTAATCTTTTTCTTAAGGAATCTCATGTATAAAGGAGAGTGATCTCTCTCCATTCCATTAGGTTGGAATTAGGTTAGATTAAGCTTGTAAGAGGGTTGTAATGAAGTTGGATTGGATTGGATTTTGTACTTGTTAGATTAGTCTTTGATTTGAGATTCTTAATGTGATTTAAGCTTCCATTGTTATGCTTTCATGTTTTCCATTTGATTATGGATTTATAGATGTGATCTCACTTATGTCATTGTTGTTAACTCTTCACATGTTGTATTTCTCTTATGCAATTTCAAAGCTTTCCTAGTTAGTGTTTCAATGCTTTCCTAGATTAATTTGATTTCAGCAAATTAGATTAAGTTAGATTAGATCTACTTCAGTTCTGCACAAACAGTGCATGTGCTTCGTCACTTCACGTACCCCGGGTTGACAAGTAAATAGTTGGGCAACTGCACTGCAACGTAATTATTACGACATATAACTCACCTAACAGAATATACATGTGAAGTATTGGAAGATAGGATCATTGAAACTAATGCTACTGATGAGCATTACCAGTAGGTGAGAAATGAATTGCAGTAGCAGAAAAGTGCCCCAAAAGTTTGAATAGTATGGGTTTGAAGAGAATGTAATTCTCTTGTACAAGGACTAATTTTATGTGCGAAACTCTAGATATTTGAGGAATGTAGTTCTGAAAGAGATGCATAATGTGCCTTATGCTAGACATTCAGGTTGTCAAAAGATAGTAGCAGTTGTAAGGAAGTAGTACTATTGGACAGGTATGAAGAATGATGTTGCATAATACATAGCTATATGCATGGATTGCCAGAAATTTAAAGTAGAAAATAGGCACCCAATTGGATTGTTATAGTCATTGACCATACTTGAATGGAAGTGGGATGTGGTAACTATAGATTTCATCACAAAGGTTCCCAAAACAAGATCACAACATGATTCCATCATGGTGGTGGTGGAAAAGTTAACTAAATGAACTCACTTTATTCCAGTAATGACAACTCATACAATAGTTAAGTGACTGCACATATCTTTATGAAATAAGTCACCAGGTTGCACAACATTCCTAAAGCCATAGTGTCAGACATAAATTCCATGTTTACTGGTAAATTTTGGAAAGGTTTTGTCAAGGGTTTTGCTACATATTTGAACATGAGTACAGTCTACCATCCTTAGACAAACGATCAAATGAAAAGAGTAAATACAGTGATTGAGGATATGTTGAGAATGTATGTGATGGATCAACCATCTAAGTGGGAGGATTATTTGCACTTAGTAGAGTTTGCATATAACAATGGATATCACCTTTTTGAAGATGAGTCCTTTTGAGGCATTGTATGGGAGGAAGTGCAATACTCCTACCAGTTGGTACAATTCAACTGACATAATCATTGTTGGTCTAGAACTTCTGAAGGACATGGAAGATTAGATGGTTAAGATCAAGCAAAATGTGAAAGTAGCTCAAGATAGACATAAACGTTATGTAGATAAGAACAAGACAGAAAGGCAGTTCAAAGTGGGAGATCATGTATTTTTGAAATTTATACCCAAAAAGATCTCCTTGAACTCGGAGAATTGTTCCAAACTAGCTGCTAGATATTGTGGCACTTTTGAGATCCTATCTAGGTTAAGACCCATTGCATATGAACTTGCCTTAATTGCATGGATAAAAGTACATAATGTTTTTCATGTATCTTTGTCGAAAAAGTATATATCAAATCCTAGTCATTTATTTGGTTTGAATGTGATTCAAGTGGAATTGGAAGGGGATTTTTTGGTACAACCAGTCTGCATATTGGGAAGAAAAACCAAGGTGCTTTGGAATTGAGAGATCAGGTAGGTGAAGGTCCAATGGAACCATTACAGTCCTGTTGATGCTATGTGGGAGCTAGAAGATGTTGTGAGGGAAGCATACCCTCATTTATTTTGAAATTTTGGTATATTACGACATGTATGTAATAAGTATGTATAAAGGAAGATGCATTGTTTAAGGGGAGGGGAGATATAATGCCCATAGTGTGCTAATCCCATGGACATATGTTGTGATTATTATTTGTGTTTTTATGTGGCATTATGTGTTTGGAGTATGGACTATGGACATTATTATTATTATTTTATTAATTGATTTTAATTAAATTACCATCTCAACATGGAAAATTGATGTGACTGGGGGTCATGGATTCCACATGTGAGGGGGTTTCGGACTAAGAGTTGTGGCACACCCTAACAACACTCTTTGTTTCCTATTTTTGAATTTTTTAGCCTATGATGGTACTATTTAGCCTAATTCAATATTTAGTGGGCCTTCCTTGTTGAGTGTGCCCCCCTTTAGTGGTTTTGTAACTCCTTTTGGAGGCTACACTTGGTTTTGTAACCCCCACTTGCACAAGCGCGCCCTCAATGGCTATTTTTAGCCTCAACACCTCAAAAGTTGTGTAACTCCTCCTTTACTATTCAGGGAAAGGAATCCTTTGTTTGTGTGACCTTCTCCCCACTAATTAGAATTTACTTCATGATTGAATGGTCCCCACTTGAATTTGAGTTGGCTTGGGAGGTTTGGACTCTAACGCTTGGAAATTTGAATTGATCTCATGAGAATTGGAATGGTCACAGTGGAAGTTGGAGAAGCTTTCAATAACTGGTATGGTTACTCTCCTATTAACCTGAGTTAGTTTCTACCCAGGGATTCAAATGGATATAAGAGGAATCAGATTGGATTCATGGGGGCTCTTCTATCGTCTCTTCTTGCACCTCTAGTGAATTGGAATGTTGGTCTATGACAGAGTGTTTCCTGGATAGATATCACTAGCGAACAACTATATGCAAGAATATTTCCTAGATAGAGATTGGAGACTGATCTATGCCAGAGTGTATCCTGGATAGTTTTTAAATATTGATGGCCTTGTAATGAGGTATGAAGACTACTTTATGCTAGAGTGTTTCGTGGATAGATTTTTATGTTCTTTCTTTTGAAATTTGGTTGTCATTGATGTCAACTAATGTCAAAGAGGATTCCAACTGATTCATTTCGAGTCATTGACGCCGACTGATGTCAAAGTGGATATAGAATACCCATGCCAACGTAAAGAATTTTATGGAAGCCACTTTAAATAAGTATATGTGCTAGATGCTGAAGGATATAGATGCCAGTTTGAAGAAGTATATCTAGAAGTTGCATCCAACTTGAAGATGTGTGTCCAAGGATACATCATGCATGATCAGTATGAAGAAGAATCTAAGGAAGGTACATCATGCAGATCCATTTCAAAAGAGTACACAAGCAATGTATCCTACTGCATGTGATTCTTGTGCAGATATCAAGTCCACCAAGTCATACTCTCTCAAGGTAGTATTCAAAGAACTGGCTGGACAACGATACATGTGCACAAGAAGCCAAGGTGTTGGTTAAGAAAAGGAACAAGTGTCCAAGCATGTTGAAATTAGATCGGGAGTGCACAAGCAACAAGTGTCCAAGCATGTTGGGTGAGAAGAGTTGGGATGATGTCAGATGCAGCTATCCAGATTCAAGCTCCATTGAAAGCTTAAAAGCCCTTTTTGTTTCATACAAAAAGGTATGATGGTTTATGATATTTTCTATTTTATTTATTTCTAAGTGAGTTCATTTCTATTTTATTAGTTATATATATAATTTTGTTTTGAAAGATGTCAAAGAAGAATTCAATACCAGAGTCTTTCAAAATTCATATTCAAAGAGCCAAAATAGAACAACAAAGAAGACAACGTCTTGCAAATGTTGAAATTGATGACACCCTTGATCATCACGTTTGGAATGGGCTCGACACTGTGCAATATAAAGTGATTTTGGGTGATTGTGCAAACATTGCAAATCTTGTTCCCAAAAAGGAGTACTCCCTAGTTATTGCAGATATCCCTCATGGATTCAATATCAAAAACATTATTTATGATTGTGAGCCTTATACATACCAGTCATTCAGTAAAGTGGTTTTGGGATTTCTGAACATCACAACATCACCCCTATGGAAATTTCTTGTTTTCCATTCAGATGTACAAGGAGGAGCAGTGCTAACAACATTCAAGGATAAAGCAAACCTAAGGAAACAAATGTATTGGTAAGATATTTGTAGTATATTATTAAACGTTTGAATTTAGAAAACATTAAATTATTTTTCTATAAGTTAATTAGATTCTTATCTATTTTTGTTACAAGCATAATCCTAACATTCGTAGCTCCAGCACTGATCCATTTATGCGTGATACTGAAAACATACATCTTGCATGTTGGACAAAAGATGAGACCTATGATACTCTTTTAATCAATGAAAAGAGTGAAGGCAAATATAGTCAAATATTGTCTTATAATGCCATGGTTAACAAGTTGACATATGAAGAAAGAGATTTGAAAGGAGAGACTGTAAACATCTACCAGAAGCCACAAGCATTGATTAATTATCTCATAGATACTTTTTCAAGAGAAGGAGATTGGGTTTTAGATTTTTTCTCGGGATCAGGTAATATTTATGATGTTACATATGAAACTAGTGCCGTAATCTAAATTCAGTAATATATATATTTTTAAATTTATGTGTCATTGTGTTATTTAAATTTTTTTGTTTTGTATGTGTTGATTAAGTACAACAATAGCATGTTCATTACAAAAAGGAAGAAATTGCATATCCATTGAGAATGATCTACTGCAATGCAATTATATCAAGCAAAGAACTAATGCTATGAAAGTTCTTCCAAATGAAATGCAGGAAGTTGGTTTGAAGAAAGGAGAATTTAGTGAGTCACTTGTGGTAAACATGTCAAAAGAGCCTCAGCCTCCTTTAAAAGGGATGTTCGGAAAAGATCACTTTGGGCATTTTGCAGAAGTAGAGGACTCAATGGAAGAACACACTGAGGTCGAGGAAGAGAGACAACCAGTAGAAAATGTCAATTTCAATGAAGAGTTCGAGATGTGGGATATTGTTGATTAGCTTCATATTGTTGAGGAAAATGTCAAAGTTGACAATTTTTTGATAAGATATTTTGTAATGTTTTGAATTGAAGAGTTTTTTTTTAGAATAACTATTATGTTTTTAATATGCTATTTAGAAATATATGGTATACGTTTTGTTGAGTTTATGTGAATCATCACTTTATGGAAAATAATGTTAAAGAGTATCATTTTTATACATCAAATAGCAGAAAATACGTTGAAAATGGTTTGGAATGTCTTTTTTTTCGCATTTTGTTTAGAAATTTGCCCCAAAAATGACTTCTTTAAGATAAAAGTTTAATGAAAAAACTTTGAAAATGCATGTATTTTTCGTTCTAACTAGCTTCTAAATCGTACAAAAAATAAAAAAAAATGTGTGTTTTTTTACTATAGCTAGCTATTAAATGTAGTATTTTTTGTAAAGTTTGGAAAATGACCCTTGTAAATAAAAGTTATAATTTTCTTATAACCAAGAAGTTTCAAAATCACAAAAAACTGGCTCAAAATGAAAAATGGTGCTACCAGTATACACCCTTTTTGAAACAGAGGTCAAAACAACTACTAAAATTGACCCCCCAAAAAATGAGAACAATGTCGAGTTCTTGTCAAGTCGTATAACATGTTATGTCCGCATCTGTGAGAATCTGCTTGGAAAGATCCCGGATTGTAAATTTTCAGACCACGATTTGCTAGAGGGGAAGGACCCACAGCAACCGAAGTATCCCCAATTTCATCCCGACGAGTACATGTGCCGACAAGTTGATGAGCGCACAAAGCAACCATCTCTTTTCGTGCAAGATTGGCTTGCGGCGTTAGTGCCATCTGGGTTGCTGAACCTTTTGCGCATCCCTCATTTTGAATGGAGTAATGAGTAAACTGTAGTAGTGTGCACTTTACTATCATGCACACACCAAGGGTACCTTTGGCCAGATCAGAAGGTGAATATAAACATAGACCTCATCCACCGAATCACGCATCTCAGTAAGCGAGGTGTTGATCCAGCAACGCAATTTGTAGGAAAAACTAAGGATAAGGAGCTCGCAAAGTGAATGAAAGAAGAGTTTGGCCTACAGAAGGGAATCCATGGGTATGTCACAACTAGGATCAAGGACTTATCTACACGCTTCACGGTCCAGTTGTTGGAAGGAAAAGTTTTGAGAAAGTGTAGACCAGTAGAGGTGCCGGTCGCTGCAGTTTCCTTCGTTGTGAAGGCTAAGGATGGTACGCAATACAATTGGTCCAATTATTTGTTAAACGAGTTCTTGGATGATGTTCGTGAGACTCAGGAAAGTGGAATCCCTTTCCACTACAATTGGTTGCTGGTGCTCATCGCATTTGTGGGCTAGAAAGAGCCACTCTACGAACAATATGTTCCATTTATTATGGGATATTGCAGAGGAACTAGGTATGCCAACATGTGGGAAAATGCGAGGCCAGACAGAAAACGGGTGAACAATGAGAAGATGTTCACATGTCAAAGTGATTTCTACCCAGAATTCGATAGCGCTAGTTCAATGGGTTTTCTAGCTGGTGTAATGCTACTATATCTCCATGAGTCTGTTGCACAATTATTCACTATCGATTGTTGTCTTATGGGGATTTCACAAGTATTTTTGACCAGTTGAATAACTTTATAAGGAATTCAACCAACAAAACTTCATACTGATCAAATAACAATACTTCGTAAAGGATATATTCTCTAAGTTTCTGTGGATCTTACCCTCGCAACTCAGTGTCATGTAATATAAAGTCCTCCCTCTTTTCCCACCAATCCTGAATTCTGTTCTTTAGGATTAGTGTATCCATGCAATTAACGACATCCTATTAAAAACTAGATCCTAAAAATGGAACCATTTGTTGGCGCAAATTTGATAAGACCAGGGTTCTTGCATAGCTGCCAACAAAGGGGCTTGCTATAGTCTAGTGTCGTGGCATATTCAATCCATGGAAGGAGAAGGTATCACCCAGAGCACTACCTCAACTTGTTTATGATGAGGAGGGTTAAATACAAGGGTAAATTGAGGATACCGCATCCATAACACAATTCCGCGACATTCATGAATAATATATCCATTAACAAACCATAACAAAGATGCATAAAAATAAAAAAAATAAAACAAAGGAAGGAAACGTTATATAGTATCCATGGAATTCATAGGATACACAATAAAATTAGGGAGACCCAATACGTATTCATCTTTATTGATTCCATAGTATTCATTACATTTCATACAATTGGATCTACAACCATCATCTTTTAGTTTATAGAATGACCTGTCGCAAAACTAATACATCATAAAAATCGACAACCCCTTAAACCAAATACACAACCCAGAGATAAAATCCAAAAACCGCTTGTTGATGCTCGATCCTTGGCTCACTGCTTGATTGCTTGATTGATTAATTGATGCCTTTCGATGCCTTCTCTTCGACTCCTGCTTTTCTTTGATAATCCCAGGAATGGACCCAATATGGTTAAAAGTATAATGACTTCTGCAACTTCCACCTTGCTCTCCATGCAATCTTTTGTGACTATGGGCCATCCTAAAATGAAGGAGCCATAAGGTTTCTGTATGGTCACTGTACTCACAACCACTGTAGAGTCTTCTTATTGTTTTTAGACTCCTTAAAAATGAAAGCACCAATGAGCAAGAACAGTCCCGGGCTCACAAAATCCACAGGACAGTACCATTTCAGAGCACACTTTTATCCCTTCTTGGAGCTCATTAAAACTACGAAGAAGGACCCAATGGTGCTTCTTAGCGCCACAACAGATCACGTCTACTCATATGGCAGCTTCCCCATTTTGGTCGCCTTTATTCAGAGTATTCTGCATTATGTCACCCTGAGAATCCCTCGACAGCACCCATCAGCTTGATCCCCCAGAGTCAACACATACCCTTCAGTCCCTATAAGCTATGATCCCCGCACCTACAAGTCAGTTCCTTATGCTGCCAGGTCAACCATGTCATCATGCTCTGAACAAAGGAAGTTTGAGTCTACCCACTATATGACCCTAGTTACTTCCCATCCCCACAAGTATGTTAGTCCTACCATCAGTACTACCACACTTCAGTTCTGCACCTCGCGCTCCTATCAAGGAAACATCATTGCCTTGTTAGTTGCTGGTCTCCCTCTGTCGACGACAACCAAATTTATTCCAGAGGATAGACCTAGAGGTCCCTGTGTCTTGGACTCATCACCATTTATGATGAGTGCCTACGAATCATTTCGAGAAGAGCCCTTAGTGCCTCTCCAAATGGTTGTTTCTCACATGCTCGACTTCAACACCTTGATCGCATCGTTGAGACTCGCACAGGGTATTGATCCTTTCAGTTTTTAGTCGAAGACCCCGGATACCACCTGACTCTTCCACATTTGAAGTCCACTTATGGAAACAACCAGTTACATTTTTTCTATAGATATCCGGGTTGCGCATGGCGACAGTATTCAGATGTACCCTAATTTTATACTCCCTCGAGTATACAGTTACATGTACTTTTCAGAGATGACTCGCAGTCATTGAGTCCCTATAGATGTTGGACACCTTCAGTTTCAGCAATTCATCAACCCTTATGAGACCTTATTCAAAACAGTTGCTGCTTTATTCCAGTGTATCAGTTATTGAGATCAGTCATGTTATGATCATGAGTACATCCCAAAATAATGTCCCCTCTGGACCATTATGACGTACCATCAGATTTTTTAAGTATTTTTCAGGTCCCCCTTCTTGGGACTAATTGTTATGTATATGTCTTGATACGAGCATGGGTATTCCTGCCTCGTCCATTATCAGAGATTATTCCTCATTCATATTGAGGCCATGTAATATTGTTTATTTTTGCAGCTTCCAAGGGCCGTGGATCCAATATCCAATCGGTCTCTTCTCCTCCCCAAACCCCAGAAAAAAGACAAAAGAACTATGATGTCTATCAGCCATACGATGAGCTCATGCCCTCACACATTAGGGGGCAATCTGTTAACACCCAAAAAGTGCTCACTAGCTCATTTCCTTATTCACATGACCCATTTGTCCGCTTTTTCACTATTTGGGCCTCTAACGCCACCAAAAGGTCACCAAAAGACCTTAATACACCCCTTTTTCCACTCAAAATGAATATTTTTCCTCAAAAAGCATAAAAAACCCTCAAAAAGGGTCCAGAATTCCCAAAAATATTAAAAAGGGAATAAAAATATTAAAAATATTCAAAAAAAGAAAAAGGAGGGAAAAGGTACCCAAACCATGTTGGTCAATACCATTGGTTTCCTCAAAACCATAATGGTATTCTCCACCACCAAAAACTATAAAAAGGTGGTAGGGGCTCCTCACTTTCCATCCATCCATCATCCTATCCTCATGCTGCCAAAATCCCCTTTGAGCATTGCCCACCTTTTTTAGCCTTGCACAAACCAAGAAGCATTGGAGAAGAAGAGACCTTTGGAGCTTGGAGCTGCACACCCTTGGAGCTACTCAACAATCTTCACCACTTGGAGGTATTACTATTGCAAGCACTTGCTTGCCCTTATTCTTAATACAAAAATATTTTTTACATATTGTCAATCATTTTTACTTTCCATAATATTTCCATGATTTGCTTCATAGATCCATGGTTAATGTAGTTTAGATTAGTTTGTTATTTATTTCTATTGAAACTGCTACTACTAGTTAGCAGGTGCCCATTGCACTAAGCATGGTTGCAAAACCAAGCCAACAGCATTGATCAAGATATGAAATACAAATAGGGATGATTGGGATCTGCGAATACCATCGATGTTGTCGGCATATAGAATAACTTGTAAGAAGTTGACAGGTCATACACCTTTCAGATTAGCATATGGAAAGGAAGTTTCCATGCCCATGGAATACATAGTACCAAGCTTGAGAATTGCAGCATTCACAGATATGGTTGATGAAGAGACAATGGATGAAAGACTACTACACTTAGTTGGGATAGAGGAAGATCGCTTCATTGCAGGTTTTGAACAACAAGTGTAGAAAGAGAGAGAAAAAGCATGGCATGATAGCCACATCAAGTACATTCTTTCAGGTAGGAGACCTTGTCCTCCTCTATGATAGTAATTTTATTAAATTTCCTAGAAAATTCAAAATGCATTAGTTAGGACCATATATTGTTAAACATGTCACTAGCGGTGGCGCAGTTCAGTTAGCCACACTACTTGGAGAAAATTTGAAAGGACTTGTTAATGGGAGTAGACTAAAGCCTTGCAAGGATAGTCCTACCCCTCTAGACATTAGTTAAGCACTGGAATAAAATTCTAAGTGTCATGTGCAGTTGAAATTGGACACTAAGAACCAAAGAATAAAGAGTCTACACACAATTTTGGTACAATGCGAAGTTTTTCATGCAAATGGAAGTTGTGCTGCGAAGCACACATAGCAAGTTGAGTTGCGAAGTAAGGAAAAGGTTCACGCTGCGTAGTAACACCAAAGAAAGAAAAATGTGTAGTGAACCTCGCAACCCACACATCCTCTAGCAGAGAGGGTTCACGCTGCGAAGTTAAAATCCGGCAAAGAGGAATGCGCAGTGAACCTCGCACTTGACGTGACCGCTAATGAAGTCAAAGAAAACTAGTCATTAAAATGTCGGTCGGAAAAGTAGCCGTTATACAGTGTTTTTGGGAACCAGCTGGTTCTGCATTTAAGGAAAATTGGGTCGTTCGGGTGCATTCATTTAAGGAAAGGACCAAGATCTCAGTGAGATTTGGCCAATGGATATGGCATTTAATGCCTAGATAGCCGTTTGTGGGTGCGCCTATAAATAGCGCTAAGCGCATACTCGTTAGCTTTACTGTGAGTTTTTATTTTTACTTCCTATAAATTCTGATTTTTTACCAGCAAGAGCACACAGAGTGATTTGAAAGTGAATGTCTGAGTAGTCGACTCTAGACGAGGTGTTGAGAGACTTTAACTAGACCGAGATCGAGGGATTAATGAGAATGCCCTCGAAGAAACCTATTCCAGAAAGGGGTGCCTCAGCAAAAATCTCACTGCGCCATACAGGATAAGTAAAGCGGAAGGATAAGGGGCTGGCTACAGAACCATAGAATCTGAATGCAGGAGTTATGAAGAAGCAACCTCGACAGGAACCGCCCCGTGAAAGGCCGATCTTACTCACGCCTAAGTATATTCCACCACGAAGAGCTGATGCACTACCCATTCGAATCATAAGGAATTCCCAGTATGAGATTCCACTGCCGCCAATCTGAAGTCATGTAACATGTTATACAACTTGACGAGAAATATATACTCAAAACAAGAACTTTAGCCATAAAAACCCATATTTTTGCATAAAAAACACAAAAAAGAACCTTGAATCAAAAAGTGGTGCTACCGATAGCACCACTTTTTGATTTGTGGTAAAAAATATAGAAATGAACCAAAACATTTGTTATTGTTGTTTGCAAAAACCTTAAAATCAAGCTCTAAATTGAAAACGCTTGCTACCGATAGCACACTTTTTCAAAAAATGGCATTTTTATATGATTTTATCAAAATTGAAAATTGTGCTTATTTAATCTATTAGTAACACTGTATAAAAAATGCATTGAGTTAAACACAAATTATTCAATAAATCATTTGACCACTCTTTTCATATAAAATACAAAAATTTAAGTAATTCACCAGAAAATCATATAATAAACCATAAGACGTAGAAGTAATTCTGATCAAAATTCAAGCACTCCTTTAGAGTTTCCATACAAACAATGGAATATTATTAAAATTTGACAAAATGTTTCATGTGCGAATATTCAAATCAACACATGGATTCTGACACACCATCAGAATCTACATTTTCTTTAGATGAATGACTGGATGAAGAAGTAGATGACCCATATTCTTATCTAGTATCAACGAGTGCACCATCTGAATCTTCATGTATGCCCAACATTTCATATGCCATATTC
Organism: Larix kaempferi; assembly: GCA_027924585.1. NCBI lineage: Eukaryota > Viridiplantae > Streptophyta > Pinopsida > Pinales > Pinaceae > Larix > Larix kaempferi. The sequence continues at coordinate 15,289,644 of BSBM01000757.1, read as the reverse complement.
CTTCTAGATCTACGCCTTGGTTTAGCAGACTCCCATGTTGCAACTATTTCTGGTGCCAATAACCTTTTGATAATCTATATACTCTTGGAGCGAAGAGTGCCTTTCCTTATCAAGTGGAAGTCATAAACTAGTATGTCAACATCCTCTAATTTCAAAATGTCTATTCGACGATGATTTACATTTTGACCCTTTCTTTTTCTCTTTTGGCAAACCCTTTTCTCGATCACCATCTCCGGTTTGTAAACACCATGAAATGGGTGTGTGTCTGTTGCATACCAATGTGCTTCAATAGATATAACTTCTTCATTTTCTTTATTAACCTTCATAACTTTTGTAATCCATAATGGATAACCACGTGGATATCCTGTGGCCAAAACTGCAATCATGCAACCCTCCTTAATATCTTGTATTGAGCCTCTATAAAGGTCTTTCATTGCCTCATGTCATGCAGTTGATCTTCTAGACCTAATGTACATTTCCCTTTCTTTTGGTTGAAAAGGATCAACACCTTCAGGCTCAACATTTCTCTCCTCATTTTCATTTGACATACTTTGTGGCCAACCAAATGGAGTCTTAAAAAAAATGTCTCCATTTGTAGAGTTTGTAATTATGTCATTTTTCTCCATGAAAAATAACTCCCACCAAACAGAATCAACAACCTCAAAATAGTCATATGTATCTTTGATAGAATTTTTTATTTCTTCCAAGCATTGAGAAGAATCAACATCTCTATTGTGCCGGCGTGAATTTTGAATCTCAACAGCTGATTGCAACAATGATAACTTTGAAGCATACATTTGACGACCTGGGATGAATTTCAGAAATGCTAAACCTGATGTAGGCCCCCATTCTGCACTTGTTGAGTACTTCTTACCCCATAGTAGTGTTTTCCCATCAATTTTTTTTATGTGAAATTGATGCTGAAAGCTAATGTCATTAAGTTTCTAAATGCACCTTTCTTCATCATGCGATCCCAAAATAAATCTTTGCATGTCAATAGTTTCCTCCAATGTTAGCACAACAGGCTCTGGACTATATGTTTCTCTAATAATTTTAGTTAATGATGGCAGGATCCCAACATTCTTCCTCCCCAATGTCACTGCAAAATGGCTAAACATTTGATCAATATGGTCATGTGTATGCCCAACAAGAAGGAAACCAACTTTAACCTTCTGAAAAATTCCCAATTCAACAAGCATGTTCAGATAACCAAACATGATCTGATTTTTGTTTTCCCGGCTGGTGTTGTCCAATTGCAGATATAGAACTCGAGGAAGATTACCATACCAATGAGTCAGCACATGGTGAATTATGGTAATGGTAATATTTGCATCATTATGAATATTGGGAGTTGTAAAGTAAACCTTTGGAGACATTTGACCATTAAAAACCATACAACCAACCAAGTGAAACTGAATAAAATTTTCCTCCTTTAAATTCTTTGGTACAAGAACAAAATGTGGCAAAAGTGTTTTTTTTTTTTCTAATCCATGCCATCAATTATCAAACCCATATACTTATGTGGTTCATCATAACACTTCTTACGATGTTTATATAACTTTTTTCGTTCAACTGATTGTTGATTGCCATGTGCTTGAAGTTCTTTAACAACAAAATCTACAAATAAAATAAAATAAAAACATTGATGAGCTTTCATAATAGATATTTATTGCACAAAATTAAAGTTGTTAGAGACATACCTCTCTCTATCCCTTCTGATTTATCCCTTCTTTGTTTAAGAGAAGCACATATACTGCAAACCCCCATCCTTGACCTCTTAGGAATACGGACATTGTTGAACTTTGTTTTCCATAGTCTTGTAAAATATGCATATCTAATGAAATTGTTATTTCCTTCAGCATCTTGAACAAATGCCTTGTACAAGTTGTAGATTTCCAGCCTTGAGAAATTATCTGGAATGTGTATGGTTTCTCTATCTGGCATACTCTCTCCATGCTTAGAAAATAAGTCACGCATCCATGACACTGCAATGTTTGTTAATGGCCCACTAGCTCGTGCATGATACTCTTTAGAATAAAATGTAGGATCCATTTTTATCCTTGTATGGATTCTTGATAGTCTAAGATTACCAATTGAGTGGATTCTTTTGAATGCCCTTCTGCAAAGCATAAAACTTCCAATTTGATAATCATAACCTGCCTTTGTAGAAATCATGCACCCTACCAAATATGAATTTTGCATATTTTTGTTCATTGATATATATGCTCGTCTTTTCTCAAAAGCATGATTGTAGTGTATTTTTTTCAGACAATTTTTTTGGCAAGTGACTCACTTGAAATCAAATCAATAATAGAACTGGGACTTGTGAGCAAATATTTCCTAGACCTTGTATAACTAGAATGCTTTGGATTGATATAAAATGGCCTAGTCCTACACTTAATCTTGCTCATTTGTACAATTTTCCTTTTCGTTTCATCAACCATTAAATCATCCCCATTAGAATGAATATCCTCAGCAATGTGAGGAATATCATCCCTCTCATTGAGATTAAAATCACCAAAATTACTAGGAGAATGAGTATTCGCATCAGTATCAAGTTTATCACTTGAGTTTAAATCAACATCATTGTCAGGTTCATCCTCCCCAGAATCATCATTTGTCTCATTAAAATCCTCTCTTAGAGGAAAATCATCATCAATGCCATCAAAATCCTTGCTTGGAGGAAAATAACCTTCATCATTATTCGTTCCTGCATCCTCACCAGAATCATCACCTGTCCCTTTAAAATCCTCGCTTGGAGGAAAATCATCATCAGTGCCATCAAAATCCTCGCTTGGAGGAAAATCATCATCGGTGCCATCAAAATCCTTGCTCAGAGGAAATTCACCTTCACCATTATTGGTGCCCTCATCCTCACCAACTTCATCATCCGTCCCATTAAAATACTCGCTTGGAGGAATATCATCATTGCTTCCATCAAAATCCTCGCTTGGAGGAAATTCATTCTCACCATTATTGGTGCCCTCATCCTCACCAACTTCATCGTCCGTCCCATTAAAATCATCTCTTGGAGGAATATCATCATTGCTTCCATTAAAATCCTTGCTTGGAGGAAAATCGTCTTCGCTACCATCATAATCCTCGCTTGGAGGAAAATCGTCTTCGCTACCATCATAATCCTCGCTTGGAGGAAAATCATTATCGGTGCCATTGAAATCCTCGCTTGGAGGAAAATCATCTACACCATCATTAGTGCCTTCATACTCACCAAAATTATTATCTATCCCATCAAAATCCTCGCTTGGAGGAACATCAAGCTTGTTGTCTTGTAAATCCTTGCTTGGAGGAAAATCCTCGCTTGAAGGAAATTCATCGTTTGTGCCTTGAAAATCCTCGCTTGGAGGAAAATCTTGGCTTGAAGGAAAATCATTGTTGATGCTTTGAGAATCATTTCCTTGAGAAAAATCATCATTGGTGCCTTGAAAATCGTCACTTGGAGGAAAATTTTCATCATCTTCCTCAAGGTCTTTAAAATCTCCAAATGGAGGAAGCTCTTCATCATCATCATTAATTCCTTTAACATCTTCACTTGAAGTTAAATCACCATCGATACCTTTCAAATCCCCACTTAAATCAAAATTTTCATAATCTTCAAACGTTGAGACTGATTCAGACAAGTGCATGACTTTTCACTAAAAAGTTTAAGAGAATGAAATTTTCTCACACTCCTCACCCAAAAATACAATGGTCCAACTACCAACCCCAACAATATTATAGCTAAAAGAACGAAATTTTCCCTCCCAAACATTCCCTCCAAAATTTCACTTCAAAATTTTCCCTCCAAAAATTCCCTGCAAAATAAATCACACGTTTCAAACACAATTATAACACTAGTAAAAGTAATTTAATTTATCGTATAACAATTGTAATAATATTAATAAAATGACATTTAAAAAATGTTATCCAAACTGCTTAATACAATATTAGTTATTTACATTAATTTTTTAAACCAAAAGTCACAACACTAGTCAAATTTCATTTAATGTCTTCTTCTCTATATTTAGAAATAATGCATTATCTAATTACACAGTTTTTAATCCCACATTCATAAAACTGTAAAAAGAAACCTATTTTATGCTATATTAATGCAGTTTGGTTTTCTATAGTCACCATTTGCAAACAACTATCTGAAAGGCTTTGAAGACCATCGAACAAATTCAAACATTATCAAGGTTAGTTAAATTATTTTTTTTATGTTTTAATGCAATTTTCTTTACTTTGGGCTTTGGCATGCCCTCTGTAAAACCTGTTTTTTTTTTTTTTAGGGGGGAGGGGGTCGAGGGCATAGGAACCTTAGCCCGCATTACATAGCACATTGGCCATGACCATTGCATAGCACAACGGGGGGCTCTGTGGGCACGAAGAGGGGGCGGGGGGGAAGCGGAGCTCCGTCCCCAGGCCCACTCTGGGCGCCCACAGTGGCCAGAAGGGGCCCGGGGGTGGAGCTCCGCTCCATCCCGACCCACTCTAGGCAGCGACAGCGCCCCCCATCGGGAAGCACGATTCTGGGACTGCAATGGCCATTGGCCATTGCATAGCCCTTGGGATATGCTATGGGCACCCCGTAGCATATCCCAAGGGCTATGCATTGGCCACGGGGGCACCAATACATGTCCCAAGGTCTATGTTAAGCCATCAAATTCTTAGTTCTTTGGCTACTATACGTTAACAATTGTTTTGTATTGCAATTTGTTTTTAAAAACATATACTAATTTCATTTTTTGTTTTTGTTTTTGTTTTTAACTATAGCAAAATTGACATCGAGAAAGCTATCTATAAACATTTCTGGAGTGAGATCGTCGATGAAGTCATCAAAAAACATAGTTGAGACATTTGACAATGTTACGCGTGATGAAGTTGTTCCCAGTGATGAATTAAAAGCCAAGAATGTTAGAGAATGGAAACATGCACCAACTGAAGAGAAACTTGACTATTCTTGGTATCTGAAAGAGAAATATCAAGGAAACTCAGACAATATTCACCTATATTGTGTTGGATTTGAATATCTTAAAAATGATTATCACTCATTGGGATTGTTGCAAGATATTTGTTCGGTGTTGGGTAAAGGCATTGTTTATGCACTAGTGAAACAAGCTAAAACCTTTGTCAAAATCCGATATTCTCTAAAGGTTTCAAACTATAAGATCGATGAAATTTTCACAGAATATTGTGTAGCAATCGTGCACGAAATTGAGAGCAAGAGAGTAAGTTTATATATTTTTATATCTTTTTGAATTTCTTATACTTTGAATTATATGACAATGTAATAGATTTAATACAATAATGTTTTTATTTCACAGTATTTTGCTATGCCACTTTCCAATATTATGAATGGAATTTATTCTACAGAAGAAGATCCGATGGATGTCATTAATGCCCCTCTTCATAAGGGAGAAGCACCAAAGAAGGGAGAAACACCAAAGCAAAATTGAGTGCAAAATGTTCCTGGAGAAGTACAAGCACAGAAAGGAAAATGAATCCAACAATCAAATGAAGTTCCTAGGAAGGTTACATTCAAAAGCATATCTCGCCCAATTGAACATGATTGACGAATTGTTGGTGATGACAATGTTACTTCTACTGGTAAGAGAAATAGACAGTCTTCTAAAATACCTATGGATGAGGATGTTTTCATTCATGATCAAAAAGTTGTTCTTTTAGATACAACTGCTTCAAGACATAAAAGGAGGAGAGAAAATGTTCAATCCAATGTTGAAAATCATAGTGAGAACTCAGGGGACAATTTGGAAATCATTACTCCAAGTGGTGATCTGGATGATGGTGTTGTTAAGGCAACACAAAATACTATTCGAGATCGATTGCGGAGGGATAAGTTGGTTCACAATGGACATACATTTGATTTAAATGTAAAACAACTTTAGACACACAGAAGGCCAAGAGAAGTATCAAATTAGGAGACCACATCGCTTGCATGTTCATAACTTGAAAGCATTGATGAGGCACAATCCCTATGCACATGTGGTTGACTACCTAGTTCCTGTTGACCCAAAAGATGTTCCTGTTACAGATGCATTTGAAGAATCAAAATGTTTTGATTACAACTACTATGTTTTGGGGGGAAATCATTCTACGGAGGCTAGAAGAGAATTGATGCAAGAGTTTCCAAAAAACCCTATTTTTCAAACAGTGAAATGCATCGTTTACGTTGGTTTAACAGATGTGGAAGCAAAACTATTGGCATGGGATCACAACACAGATAGTGAATATAGGATTTCCATGACATTCATTCAAAGGGTTAGATTTATCCACAATGAATTTGAACAAATATGTGGTGGGGATAGATCGAAAGTTGATGCAGATTTCCGGAAACAATGTTGTATGGAAATAAGTATTCCTATTAAAGAGGACAATGTGAAACATAAAGGTTTGAAAGGAAGTGATGCATTCAGAGCTGTAGATAACTATTTTCAGTTGGAATTTAGATCGGGCCCCATATGGGATTTGATTGATGACATATTTAGCATGTGGGAGAATATTGGTGTAAAAAATCATAAGGTAAAAAAAGGTAAAGTAGTTGCATGGAGCAGTAGACAAGGAGGTCCCGATGTCAAGAACTTGCCAAAAGATATGACTATAACACCTTGGAGATCATTACAAGGTGTGAAGGATGAAACACTTATATCTACAATACTATCACGTGTAAAGTCAGGTGAATTATCCATGGAAGAAATATGCAATGATTTAGAAAAGTAAGTTTATAAGTTGTTTTTATTTTTTTAAGTTTATTTTTTGAGTTTAAGATTTTTTATTAAATAAGCATTGTGTTATTATTAGATGTCATTGTTAACGCCATTTATTTTTACATCATGTATTCATAAGGTTTACATGAAAATACAAGAGGATATAGTTATAATGTTGGGTTGGAAGAGTTGGGATGATGTCAGATGCAGCTATCCAGATTCAAGCTCCATGGAAAGCTTAAAAGACCTTTTTGTTTCATACAAAAAGGTATGATGGTTTATGATATTTTCTATTTTATTTATTTCTAAGTGAATTCATTTCTATTTTATTAGTTATATATATAATTTTTTTTTCAAAGATGTCAAAGAAGAATTCAGTACCAGAGTCTTTCAAAATTCATATTCAAAGAGCCAAAATAGAATGACAAAGAAGACAACGTCTTGCAAATGTTGAACTTGATGACACCCTTGATCATCACGTTTGGAATGGGCTCGACACTGTGCAATATAAAGTGATTTTGGGTGATTGTGCAAACATTGCAAATCTTGTTCCCAAAAAGGAGTACTCCCTAGTTATTGCAGATATCCCTCATGGATTCAATATCAAAAACATTATTTATGATTGTGGCCCTTATACATACCAGTCATTCAGTAAAGTGGTTTTGGGATTTCTGAACGTCACAACATCACCCCTATGGAGATTTCTTCTTTTCCATTCAGATGTACAAGGAGGAGCAGTGCTAACAACATTCAAGGATAAAGAAAACCTAAGGAAACAACTGTATTGGTAAGATATTTGTAGTATATTATTAAACATTTGAATTTAGAAAACATTAAATTATTTTTCTATAAGTTAATTAGATTCTTATCTATTTTTGTTACAAGCATAAGCCTAACATTCGTAGCTCCAGCACTGATTCATTTATGCGCGATACTGAAAACATACATCTTGCATGTTGGACAAAGGATGAGACCTATGATACTCTTTTAATCAATGAAAAGAGTGAAGGCAAATATAGTCAAATATTGTCTTATAATGCCATGGTTAACAAGTTGACATATGAATAAAGAGATTTGAAAGGAGAGACTGCAAACATCTACCAGAAGCCACAAGCATTGATTAATTATCTCATAGATACTTTTTCAAGAGAAGGAGATTGGGTTTTAGATTTTTTCTCGGGATCAGGTAATATTTATGATGTTACATATGAAACTAGTGCCGTAATCTAAATTCAGTAATATATATATTTTTAAATTTATGTTTCATTGTGTTATTTAAATTTTTTTGTTTTGTATGTGTTGATTAGGTACAACAATAGCATGTTCATTACAAAAAGGAAAAAATTGCATATCCATTGAGAATGATCTACTGCAGTGCAATTATATCAAGCAAAGAACTAATGCTATGAAAGTTCTTCCAGATGAAATGCAGGAAGTTGGTTTGAAGAAAGGAGAATTTAGTGAGTCACTTGTGGCAAACATGTCAAAAGAGCCTCAGCCTCCTTTAAAAGGGATGTTCGGAAAAGATCACTTTGGGCATTTTGCAGAAGTAGAGGACCCAATGGAAGAACACACTGAGGTCAAGGAAGAGAGACAACCAGTAGAAAATGTCAATTTCAATGAAGAGTTCGAGATGCGGGATATTGTTGATTAGCTTCATATTGTTGAGGAAAATGTCAAAGTTGACAACTTTTTAATAAGATATTTTGTAATGTTTTGAATCGAAGAATTTATTTTGAGAATAACTATTATGTTTTTAATATGCTATTTAGAAATATATGGTATACGTTTTGTTGAGTTTATGTGAATCATCACTTTATGGAAAATAATGTTAAAGAGTATCATTTTTATACATCAAATAGCAGAAAATACATTGAAAATGGTTTGGAATGTCTTTTTTCGCATTTTGTTTAGAAATTTGCCCCAAAAATGACTTCTTTAAGATAAAAGTTTAATGAAAAAACTTTGAAAATGTATGTATTTTTCGTTCTAACTAGCTTCTAAATCGTACAAAAAATAAAAAATGTGTGTGTTTTTTTACTATAGCTAGCTATTAAATGTAGTATTTTTTGTAAAGTTTGGAAAATGACCCTTGTAAATAAAAGTTATAATTTTCTTATGACCAAGAAGTTTCAAAATCACAAAAAACTGGCTCAAAATGAAAAACGGTGCTACCAGTATACACCCTTTTTGAAACGGAGGTCAAAACAGCTACTAAAATTGACCCCCCGAAAAACGAGAACAATGTCGGGTTCTCGTCAAGTTGTATAACATGTTATGTCCGCATCTATGAGAATCTGCTTGGAAAGATCCCGGATTGTAAATTTTCAGACCACGATTTGCTATAGGGGAAGGACCTACAGCAATCGAAGTATCCCCAATTTCATCCCGACCAGTACATGTGCCGACAAGTTGATGAGCGCACAAAGCAACCATCTCTTTTCGCGCAAGATTGGCTTGTGGCGTTAGTTCCATCCGGGTTGCTGAACCTTTTGCGCATCCCGCATTTTGACTGGAGTAATGAGTATACTGCAGTAGTGCACACTTTACTATCGTGCACACACCAAGGGTACTTGTGGCTAGATCGAAAGGTGAATATAAACATAGACCTCATCCACCAAATCACGCATCTCAGTAAGTGAGGTGCTGATCCAGCAGCGGAATTTGTAGGAAAAACTAAGGATAAGGAGCTCGCGAAGTGAATGAAAGAAGATTTTGGCTTACATAAGGGAATCCGTGGGTATGTCACAGCTGGGATCAAGGACCTATCTATGCGCTTCACGGTCTAGCTGTTGGAAGGAAAAGTTTTGAGAAAGTGCAGACCAGCAGAGGTGTCGGTCGCTGCAGTTTCCTTAGTTGCGAAGGCTAAGGATGGTACGCAATACAATTGGTCCAATTATTTGTTAAACGAGTTCTTGGATGATGTTCGTGAGACTCAGGAAAGTGGAATCCCTTTCCACTACAATTGGTTGCTGGTGCTCATCGCATTTGTGGGCTAGAAAGAGCCACTCTACGGACAATATGTTCCATTTATTATGGGATATTGCAGAGGAACTAGGTATGCCAACATGTGGGAAAATGCGGGGCCAAACAGAAAACGGGTGAACAATGAGAAGATGTTCACATGTCAAAGTGATTTCTACCCATAATTCGACAGCACTAGTTCAATGGGTTTTCTAACTGGTGTAATGCTACTATATCTCCATGAGTCTGTTGCACGGTTATTCACTATCGATTGTTGTCTTATGGGGATTTCACAAGTATTTTTGACCACTTGTATAACTTTATAAGGAATTCAACCAACAAAACTTCATACTGATCAAATAACAATACTTCGTAAAGGATATATTCTCTAAGTTTCTGTGGATCCTACCCTCGCAACTCAGTGTCATGTAATATAAATTCCTCCCTCTTTTCCCACCAATCCTGAATTCTGTTCTTTAGGATTAGTGTATCCATGCAATTAACGACATCCTGTTAAAAACTAGATCCTAAAAATGGAACCATTTGTTGGCGCAAAACTGATAAGACCAGGGTTCTTGCATAGCTTCCAACAAAGGGGCTTGCTATAGTCTAGTGTCGTGGCATATTCAATCCCTGGAAGGAGAAGGTATCACCCAGAGCACTATCTAAACTTGTTTATGATGAGGAGGGTTAAATACAAGGATAAATTGAGGATACCGCATCCATAACACAATTCTGCGACATTCATGAATAATATATCCATTAACAAACCATAACAAAGATGCATAAAAATAAAAAAAATAAAACAAAGGAAGGAAACGTTATATAGTATCCATGGCATTCATAGGATACACAATAAAATTAGGGAGACCCAATAAGTATTCATCTTTATTGATTCAAGAGTATTCATTACATTTCATACAATTGGATCTACAACCATCATCTTTTAGTTTATAGAATGACCTGTCGCAAAACTAATACATCATAAAAATCGACAACCCCTTAAACCAAATACACAACCCAGAGATAAAATCCAAAAACCGCTTGTTGATGCTCGATCCTTGGCTCACTGCTTGATTGCTTGATTGATTAATTGATGCGTTTCGATGCCTTCTCTTCGAATCCTGCTTTTCTTTGATAATCCCAGGAATGGACCCAATATGGTTAAAAGTATAACGACTTCTGCAACTTCCACCTTGCTCTCCATGCAATCTTCTGTGACTGTGGGCCATCCTAAAATGAAGGAGCCAACAAGGTTTCTGTATGGTCATTGTTGGTACCATATCTGCCTCATCAAGATTTTCAGATTCTAGCAGCGCGCTTGTAAAGAAGGATCCCAATTTTTGGTGTCGGAAAGTCCACTGGCATCTTTGTCAAAGCTTTGAGTTCCTTACGTTAAACTGACTAGTCTCCCTTCACTCCAAACCTTCAATCTAGTTAACCCCGCATTTATCCATAAATGGAAGTCTAGTGCCTAATCTTCTTGTTTGCATTTGAAAAAAACTGAGTTAATCCTTACCCTATTCTACCCAAGTCAATTGATAAAATTATTATTTTAAAATTATTCCATTATGAGTAATTTTATTTATAATAATTTTTATTTAAAAGACTTAAATTATGTTTTTATACTGGTCATTCATCCCTAAATTTTGGGCAAATAAAAGGATTTAAACCCAATATCCAAGTAAAGTTCCAATTTCACGTGAAGCTATAAGAAAGTGTTAAATAAAATAAATATAAAAAAGCTACTTTATGTTTTATATTTATTTTATGAAAAGTTTTGGGTTTTAAAAAGTGAGTTTTACACCTAATGTTCAAACTCAAGCTTATGTGTTCAAGTCATAAGCCAAGCTCTTCCACATCTAGAAGGCGACAAGAGAAGCTCACAAGTCCACTAGAAGTTGTATTCAACGCGTCGAGCTAACCATCAAGCAAGTATCAATATTAATATGGCGGTTTGTATATGGGATATATCCCATAAAGTTAATCTCAAATGCCAAGCAACAAATGTTTAAACCAATGCTGAAGAAAGCAGTCTCAAGCTCAAGTTACCAAGTGCATTCAGACAAAGTTGAAAAGCTCCAAAACTGCAGGTGTTAAAATGAACGCTTGTTTAAAAGTTCATCAACAACTATCAATTGCATTCGAGGGTGCATGAAGAAGGTACTATACAACTATAAAGAAAAAGAAACTAAGTGTCAAACGATAGATTCACTCCACATTTAAATGCCAATCAAATTTAGAAAAGTGACCGAGTATGATGGTACTCACATCAGTGTCCAGGTATTGAAGAAACTAGTCAAATGGCATCAATTGACTGTCAATTGCTGAGTATATGTGTAAAACCCATGTTCAGGGTTTTAAATTGTTCAAATGCTAAGTGCATTAGCAGGTGGATGAAGAGGTTGTTCAGTTGACAGCTGCAAATGGACTGAGGCCTGACCAAAGTAGATTATTTTCAAACACTTACAGTTTTAGTTCTTATAAAAAATTGACTTGAGTGGAATACTGTAAATATGGAGATGTTGCAGGGTAATCTAAGAGAAGAGTATTCAAGATCACTTCACCAAAACTGCCACTGAAATCTCTGTGTTATTCTAAAAATAAAGTATGGATTTTTAGTTCTTATACAAAATTGACTTGAGTGGAATACTGTAAATATGGAGATGTTGCAGGGTAATCTAAGAGAAGAGTATTCAAGATCACTTCACCAAAAATGCCACTGAAATCTCTGTGTTATTCTAAAAATAAAGTATGGATTTTTCAAACATTGCAGCATATTCATCTCCTTAGCAACTATGAGCCCTATGCATTTGCGACTATGACATTAATTTATGTGGTTTCACTTTTTGTGGATATGTCAAAGTTCGAAGAATTAAGAAGGTCACCCACGGAGGAATTGGAAAACATAACTCTTTTGGAAACAGGTAGCAATCAAGAATTTATGAAAGATGGTTTTTTTCTACAAGTGGCAAAGCATTTTAAGGATCATATTTTCAAGCAGAGGATTGATCTGGCAATCCCAGATTATCAGGCATTGGACCAGGAATCGAAGGATCAAGATTCAACTGGCAGTTGAATAGACTCTTTCCATATTTTGTGTGATTAAACTTAGTTTCCATTTATTTTTAGATAGATTCGATTTCCAAACGCTGGCAATAGCTTGTTCTTTGTATTGCCCTATAAAAGCTAACATTTGGAATGTAGGGAGAGAGGCATTCCAACCGAGGGGCCGTGGGAAAATTGTAATGGGATCAAGAGTCTAAAACCTTTTTGCTCTGTTATTTCATTTGGAATCCTATTTCTGAAGATGTACATCCATTGTGAAACAGGTTTCAGTTACCTTAAACTTGAGTATTCCGTGATTTTTTTTAAATCATCATAGTTATGGATTTCTTCATACTGATGTTTTCATTTTGAATGCCCATACCCGTGATTGAATATTCATGCCATCTCTTTTTAGAATGTTTTTTTTTCTTCTGAAAATGGTGATTTGAAATGTTATATGTGAATGAACAGTGTGTTCCACATATTGCCAATAAGCTCTTCACCTAAATTATAATAGATATCATTCTTGCTTTATCCAGCTTCCCATGTAATGTGCAGAAGCCTAATGTTTTCAGTTGTTTCACAATTTCTTTGTTTGCATATTTTCTTGATTCCTCTACACAATTAATTCAATCAATCAATTAACATTGGTCTTTGAGAATTACGATGTGCTATCCATGCCCTCTCCGTAGTCGGAGTGCATCTTTTAGCACTAACAGTCACTATGGATCCTTTTATTACAAATCAAGCATTGGCCTATGTCCATTTGTGGATTACAATTGACCTTGTATTACATGTGTAAATAGACACTCGGTTGTGTTCATTTGCAGCATGAAGTATTACAATACATTATGATATCCTCTTATAAAATTTGGGTGCTTTGCACCCTTTGTGCACACAATGGTGTTTTTTGGTGTGTGTTGATAGTTAATTTAAACCTTTATTGATCTTTGAATGCTTAAAATTAAAATTTCATATTTAAGGTAAGAGTTGAGTGATACGATAAGAATAGACTAGATTAGTTAGTCTATATAAGCCTTGCAAACAATGCATCAAGACATTGATCTATCTAGATGGTAACAATTAAGAGATTATTTATCTATAAAAGTTTTTGTTGATAGAAATATAATGAACATGGTTTTTCATGAAAAATATGCCCCTATGAACAAAAGAAATGAAATGAGCAAAGCATTCAGTTTGATGAAGTACAATGAGTGAGAATATAGATATTTATGGCAAATAATTGAAAATATTAAGGATTTGGTGTAATACCTCAAGCCCAATATCAATGAAAAGTTATGTATATTTTTTAATAAGAGAATATAACAGAGAACATTTTTTAAATCTAAAAAGATATATACAATCGAACGAAACCTTTAAAGCATAATTTTACAAAATGTATGTGAATAAAGACAATAATTTATGCTAAGTTATCTTTGAGGGTTATTTTAATTAGTTGGTGTCACTATTATCAGGTCTTTGTTGGTAATCCGACATGTTGTGCAGACGCTTGGTTCTATTCGAGTCTAGGTTAGGCACACTAAGTTTATGTTGCTCCTTTTACATTGGTATTATTTTTAGAATCAAGGGAAGTGCCTAGGAGTTACATGGAGAATAATTTGTTAGATTGTGAATCTCTACACAGTCACAAGTCTAAGATCATCTCTTTAGGAGATTTTATTCTTATCTACTAATGAGGTGTCATCTCTATTCAGTGGTGAGTTGTTAGTGAGAGGCGGTTACATCCATGCATTATAGATTGATATTATTAAATGAATATATTGTTAAGAATGACTTAATCCATTTGCACCAACCTTTTGTCTTGTGTTATGTTTGCTCTACTTCTTAACATGGTATTTTAGAGCCCCTTTAGTCTTAAGATCTTGGTAGCTTCTTCATAGTAGTTATCCATGAGAGGCTTGATGTGAGTAGTCTAAGATAATGGAAGCCAAGAGGTGGAAGGATAATGTACATTTCAATCCTGGTCATGAGTATATTGTGAGCTTGGGCATGATTACATGGTTGAGAGGTAACAAGAAAATGACTAACGAGGAGTTTTGGACTTTTCAAACAATTATGTTGCGAGATTTCATAATCATGTCAATGTTGATAATTTTGGAGATCAACACTAGGTACCTAATGTAGAAGAACAAGATAAACATGGGAGACAAGAGGCTTCCTAAGATTGCTTCATAGTCTAGTCAAAACAATATGTGACTTAAGAGAGGTTGACATAAAGATGCCATGTCTTGGCTAAACCATTAGAAAGTTGAGGAAGAGGTCACTCTACAAAAAACAATAATATTACATCTAAATTTAGGGAAAATATGTGGTGCGATAAAGAGTGAGAGGATAAGAGAAAATTAAGATATTATAAGGAGGTGACCAACCCTAATTTAGAAGGTCAAAGCATCTCTCTATTTCAACTAGCATAAATAAGAAAGTCAACATTATTAAGATAAGAACAATTTTCTCATGAGCTCCATAGTGAAACAAGGCTATGGACAATTCCTAAAATAACATAGAATGAAAGAATCTATCATCTTCCTGATGTAAATAAAGTTGAAAACGAAAATCATTTGTATAGAATGTCTTGCATACACCCACATTAAAGAACAATTTCACAATATTTTCTACAACACTCACCTTCCTAACTTATTAACTCATCACAACTATAGTGATTTAAAATTGCTTTTCTCAAATATTTTTAAACATATAAATAAAATTTCAAAAAAAACTAAATAACTCCCTTTTTTTTTTAATATCCACCAAAGTTAATCTTATAATTATCACCACCATCCTCTTCATCCTAAAAACAATACATATAACCCACAATTGAAAACTCCCAACACTATTAAAAAATAAAAAATAATTTAATTAAAAAAAAAGATAAGATCATAAACATTTCATTGTAAAGTGAAAGCGCCAAGATAGCAATAAGAGAGGAGCGTTGTATGTAGCAATAAGAAATCAAGATTGTATTGACTTGTTCAGTCCGTATCAAATCGATCCTGTTATGTCGTGACTTGCTTTCCAGTCCATATCAAATCGATCCTGTTATGTCGTGACTTGCTTTCCAGATTGTATTGTCTACACTATTGAATGCGCGTCCTTCACGTTTCAGTGATTTCTAGGGAAGTCTATGGAATTTTCATACTTTTGAATGGATGGAAATTCTATTAAATCAAGACTGTTGACTTGACTCCCTTGATTTCTAGGGAATCCTATGGAATTTCCATACGAAGGACTGCTTTACCACTAGATTACCAGTCCCCACACAAGGAGAAGTGATAGATTGTGTCGACATGCTTTACCAGTCCACATTAAATGAGAAATGATACATATTGTCGACATGCTTTACTGTATACACTTTTGAATTTACGTCCTTCATGTTTCAGTAATTTCCTGTAATCTATATTAAAATATAGATACATATTAATAACGACCAATGAGTGATTGGAAATTCTATGAAAAGAAGACTGTTGACTTAACTGGCTTGTTGGAATCTGGTTGGATTCCACATGATATAATGCATATCCTCGATGTTTCAAAGTCTGAACGTCCACAGAGAAGCATCAACATCAATTTTGATAGCATCTTGTTATCATTATTGAAAAAAAAATTAAATTCTTGTCTACATAGAAGATACAGCTGTCTTGTTATAATTATTGAAAAAAAAAAATTTCTTGTCTACATAGAAGATACAGCTGTTGATCTAATGATGCTTGTGGACTAGTTAAGTACCAGATTTTGAAATGAGTATGGCATATGTCAAGTTATAAATTTAGTACCAGAGTTTAAAGTAATTATGAGGTTTATTACATTATATAATTTTTATTTTACATTATTGAACTTTAATTTAATTATCTGACTTGAGGTCCGTTATAAACTTTGTGAGAAATTGCTCACGAAAGTAAGGAAAATTATTGGGTGGTGGGACATTGAACATCTTGTCATGTTGTCGAAGCTTAGTTCAGATTGCACCCACCTCGTCTCTGACTTTAATGTGTTTCCGTAGAACATACGCAGTTGAGCGTCCCGTGAAATGCGACTTGGCCCTACACTAGAATAGATAGTCTTTAAGTGGGCCTTTGGTTTCTTAGTTGAAATGTTTAGATAATGATCTTTGAGAACGATTATTTTCGAGTCAAGTTTCAAAACTCGAATTAGGTAGAAATTTGGGTTGATTCTAATGTGTTTATATGTGCCTTAAAATCAAAGAGACATCATTTTAACATGTTCTAACAGTTTAGAAAGTCTGTACACTAATTTAAAAAAATCTTTAAAAACTTTTACGCTATACTCCATCTTTGAAAACATTAAAACTATGCTTTCTTTGTATTTTCTCTCCCATGAAAATGGAGTTTTCCTTGATATTTTGGACCTTCCTAGTTGAACAAATTGATTTATTGAATGGTGAATGGTAGGTGTATAAACATGCATTGCCTTATTGGAAGGTTTGCATTTTGAGATTTTTTTTTAAATGAATTTCACTACTATAAAGTCTTTTATGTTTTTTTTTTTTTTTTAATTTTTAATTTTTAATATATAATTTTTTTTATAAATGATTAGAAATTGTTTTTATTCATAATCTTGTTCAATATTTAGAATCTTATAAAAATAAAAATACTTGAGTTTCCATTTATAATAATCAAAATTAAAATAAATGAGAAATATTATAATTTATGTTCTTTATAAATTTATTAAAAACAAAGATTAATAAACCAAAGTAAGAAGTACCTCAATAGATAATGGAACACTATTATAATTTTATTTAGTTGAGATAAAAACAAAAAGAATAAGTCTGACATCATTTAGCAACCACACTTAAAACTTGCCAAACTAAAATTAAAGAGGAGACGTTGTTGTCTATATAAACTATTCCAATTCCCATAATGAGATGCGAAACAACTAGCCAAAGAATGCCTTGAATCCTTTTCTTCCTTACATTTATCCTTTCTATAGATATGTCTAAGTAAATCCAAACAAATTAAATTTACATAAAATTAAAAAAATACATATCAAACGATATTGTATTGCATTCAAGATAGGGTTTGTGAGGTGCCACTCTTATGCAAACTCTTTGTAATTAAAGAGCAAATTTTGGATCTTCATTTTTTACTTATTTCCTTACCTTAGTGAGTAGAGTTGAGGACTAACCCTTTCTTGTTTCCTTTTCATTCTTCTTTCTATTCTTTTGTGATTGCATGGATGATCATTGGTTTAGATTGTTGTTTTTCTTGGGTGGTTTATTGGTTTATGATGTTTTTCCCCTTCTTTCAAAGGGGTTCATTGCTCCATTTGGGCGTTTATTGTTTCCATAAGGGATGATTGTTTCCTTTGTGGATTGTGGAGTGTCCTTTTGAAGTTCGCACTCCACTCCCTTCTATGTTGTTATGAAAGGCTTTAAGACTCTTAGAGAGTGATGTCGATTCTAACTAGAGGGATCAATCATAGGTGCTTTTTTATCCTTCAATTATATGAATTATATATTCTTCTTATTCGTCATCGACCTAAATTGAGATTGCTTCTAATCATTACTTTGTTGAGGTTCCCTTAAGGTTGAAGTGTTTTAGATTAGGTGGAGGAGCATCGTGTTGACAATGATTTTACAAAATAACCATATTGTGAACAACCTGCAACAATTAATTAATGAGAATACGTGAGATAGCAGAAATAACAGAACTCAAAATCGCTTTTATTGATCGCAAGCCACTTTGAGGGGGCAACCTCCTTTGAGCAAGCTCAATACAAATAACTTCACGGTACCTTCATTGGTCTCAACACAAACTTATATACTAAGTCTAGGCGCCAATACCATGGGTCAATACCATGTGTCAATACAAACCATGGGCCAATACAAACTGTGGATCAACAATTACTACGGGACGACTTACAAAGCATATGCGTCCAACAACAATAATACAAACTATGGATCAACAAATACTACGGGGCAACTTACAAAGCATATGCATCCAACAAAAATATACTAACAAAGTAAATAGAAGGGTTGACATGGGTTCCTAACATTCCCTCCCCCTTAGAAAAAGCTTTGTCCTCAAAGCTTTAGATGTGGAAATTGATGCAGAGTCTGAAGGAGTGGTTCCCCTATAGCATCCTCAGGTTGCATTCCGGGCCACTGACGCCTTTTGAGTTTCAGGGATGATTGCTTGGAAGGATGTAGGCGAAGAAGAACCATATCAGCTGTGTGAAAAGTGCACTCAGAACGGTGTTGATCGGATTGTTGTTTCAGTCGAATTCTTGCCATGTGAAGATTGTCCTGCAGAATGAGAAGAATTTGATTGCGGTTTCAAAGAACTGAGTCAATTGCCTGAACTGGGGAGCTGCTGAGGGTGTATGGAAGAAGACCTAGTGGTGCCTGTCCATAGACTGCTTCATATGGTGACCTTTTAGATGTGGTATTGTACCATTGGAGTGCTTCTAGGAAATCCATAGAAATAGTTGTCCAAATCTGTGTAGGGATGGGCAAGGGTTCGAGCAGTCCCGAAAGAAGTGTCGTTTCACCCTTGTTGACCTAGCAAGTATCACATTCAACCACCATCTGTTGAATTGTCATTTTCAGTCCCTGCCAAAAGAAGTTACATTGTTCCCGGTCATACGTTTGGAGGAACCCAAAGTGCCCTGTCGATGAAGAAGCATGGAGTTCATAGAAGAGATATCCCTATTGAACAGATTGCAACCATTTTGAACAAGTAGAGAAATAGCTGTAAGAGAAACTGGGTCATCAAATGTGTGAGAAGGAGCATCTGCCACCATATTGTCCTTACCCGTCTTGTAAGTGATCGCATAGTCATAACCCATGAGTTGGATAACCCATTTCAGGTGTGCTGGGGAGGAGACCCGTTGTTCCAGGAAATTTTCCAGACTCTGGAGATCAGTCTCTAATAGGGATGGCTGCCACTTCTGTACTGCAGGAAAAATAACCATCATTTTCGGCTGAGATGTAGATGCGGCTAAATGCTTACCGGAAAGGTCTCGTGAAGGCAGCAAGCCCACTGATGCAGCAAAGACACCTGCATATCTATCCAAGGAAGTAGTGGAGACCATTGGTGGGTGCATCTGAATGGAATGGAGCTGAGCGATGACACCATGTGAATTCTTCTTAAGGATATTTTCCAAGCAATGTGAACTGATAATGCGGAGAGACCCTGGTTGTAATCCCGTAAATTTGTGTTGTGTCCCATTGACTGAAAACTACATCCAAAGTTCAACAAAATCCCATAAGATGGGGCCAAGTGTGTGTAACCATTGAACGGCCAAAACCACATCACATCCGCCTAAGGACAAGGAAAACATGTCAGAGCACAGGTTATAATCTTCCAGAGAGATACACACATTGTGACACTTTCCCTTGCAAGGTAAGGTGCCCCCATTGAAAACCATGACTTCAAAGTTGGAGCAAAGATGGACAAAACAATCAGTTTGTTTGGCGATCCGGGGGTCAATGAAGTTATGAGTGCTACCAGAATCAATCAGGGATAATTTTAAGGACCCATACTTATTTACAAGTATATAAACCTTGGTGAATCTTACCAATTCTTAAAATGTCAACTATAAAATATTTGGGGATATTTTTCTAAAATTATTTCAATGTCTAAGGATTTTATATAGTTTATATAATAATTTGGTGTTTTTTAGAGTGAAAAAAGTTTACCCCATCAAAATTGGGCGAAATGGGGCTTCAAAAAATGCAAATTGGCGAATATTTTTTTGGAAAAAAATGGAAAAATAGCCCATGGGCTAAATTTCGCCCCTAAAATTATCCTTGGAATCAATGAGTATTGTAAGAGGAAGCTTCTTGAAGTAACCCCTGTCCTGCATTGTTTGGGGGGTGATGACGCCAGATAAAGCATGGAGAGATATATCTGGTTGGTCGTCCTGAGATGGGGGGTCAATAGACGGCTCTTGAATGTCGACCTAATCATCCATTGTATCTGAAGCTTCTTCACCAATTTTAGAGGCAGGCGGAGAATCCATATCCAAGAGATAGAGCTTTTGCTGAACACATCTATGTCCCCGAGTGAATATCTCATCACAATGATAACAAAGCGTTTTTTCTCTGCATGCCTGCATCTCTGTTTCAGACAAAGGCTTGATAGGAGTTGGGTGAGGAGATGGCGAGATGGGAGGTCGTTGAGAACCCATATTTCGGAAGGGGACAAAAGTGGGTTTGGAGCGTTGTTGGGCTGCAATCTTGTATTCGGCCAACTTAGAGAACCCTAGGGCTTCTATCATTGTGTTAGGACAGAACATTTTAACCTCTGAGCGAATTTCATCTTTAAGACCACTGATAAACAACTCCTGTAGAATTCATCAGACAATCCTTCTGTGTGATTGGCTAGTTTCTCAAATTCTGTCTGATACTCTCTCACAGTGCCAATTTGTCGAATTTTAGTGAGGGCACCTGTGAAGTCATCAAAAGCACTAGGACCAAATCGTTGCAAAAGGAGTTGGCAAAAATCTGGCCATTTTGGCTCTTCATGAGCCTTGATGTACCAACGGTACCATTGAAGAGCTTCCTGTTCCAAATGACAGGATGCAAGTGGAACTTTTTGGACATCAAAAGTATTATGCAGATTGAAATATTGTTCTACACTATAGATCCATCCAGTCGGATCAGTACCATTGAAGCAAGGAAAATCAAATTTCAGACCACGAAAATTGCGAGAAGAAGATAACCCTTTGTCTGATGAAGACTAGGACTGTCATTTGTTGTTCATGGCTAAATGCTCAAGATGGAGGCCGAGAAATTTTTCATCCAGATCCTGGAGTTTGGCTTGGATGGTTGCAAGTGTTTCTTCCATGGTTTTTGCTCCTGCGCGGGTGACAACCATAACCAGGAGTTTTTTTTTTTTCGAGTGGGTAGAAAAACAAAAACAAAAACTATTTCAGTAAGGGAAAATCTGGATTTGGGGAAAAATATGAAGGGTAATGTGGGTTTGACTAGGTTTTGGACACTGTCGAATGGATAGGGAAGCAAAAAATGAGGATTTCCAAAGCGGGGTGAAAGAATGAGAAAATTTGGCAGAGAGGGACAAAGAAGCAAAATTAGGAAAGGAACAAGGTGGCAAAATTTGAAGGCGATTGGGTGAAAATCGAAGGAGTTATGGAAAACCCTAAAAATAGACAAATGTGGGATTTCTGGTCTTGGGAAGTGGAATTTGGGATAGGGTCCTCGAGAATGAAATATGCAGAATGGAATTGCAGGGGTGTCAGTGAAGTTTCAGGGAAAACAGATTTGAAACGGCTGGATTGGAACCGACTTTCGGAATGGATCTGAAATAGATGGATCTGCAACGACGCGGGAGTGATCGGTAATAGATGGATCTGCAACGGCGCGGAAGTGATCGGCAATAGTGCAGCTGAAAAATAGATTTGGACCCCAGGTATGTTCGACTTCTTATCCGTTCAGGGGATTCACTCGGCCACCAATGCTGTCTGACGGCTTGCGTATTGGGGTAGTACCCCTCACTCCACGACTCAGGTAAAACTGATAACCGCTTTGCCACAAACGACAACTCTTGGTTTACCTCACAGGTGGGAACTAGTCAATCAGGTAGGGGTCGTTGCCCTTTTCGCTGGAAGGTCCTCTCAATGGGCCAGCTACTTCGAGGATCCCATGGTACTCCTCACAATGAGTTTTAGGGCTTATGGTACTCCTCACAATGAATATGGTGATCTGAAATGTTATATGTGAATGAACAGTGTGTTCCACATATTTCCAATAAGCTCTTAACCTGAATTATAATAGATATCATTCTTTCTTTACCCAACTTCCCATGTAATGTGCAGAAGCCTAATGTTTTCAGTTGTTTCACAATTTCTTTGTCTGCATATTTTCTTGATTCCTCTACACAATTAATCCAATCAATCAATTAACATTGGTCTTTGAGCATTAAGATGTGCTAGCCATGCCCTTTAGTCGGAGTGCATCTTTTAGCACTAACAGTCACTATGGATCCTTTTATTACAAGTCAGGCATTGGCCTATGTCCATTTGTGGATTACAATTGACCTTGTATTACATGTGTAAATAGACACTCGGTTGTGTTCATTTGCGGCATGAAGTATTACAATACAGTATGATATCCTCTTATAAAATTTGGGTGTTGTGCACCCTTGTGCACAGAATGGTGTTTTTTAGTGTGTGTTGATAGTTAATTTAAACCTTTATTGATCTTTGAATGCTTAAAATTAAAATTTCATATTTAAGGTAAGAGTTGAGTGATACGATAAGAATAGACTAGATTAGTTAGTCTATATAAGCCTTGCAAACAATGCATCAAGACATTGATCTAGATGGTAACAATTAAGAGATTATTTATATATATAAGTTTTTGTTGATAAAAATATAATGAACATGGTTTTTCATGAAAAATATGCCCTTATGAACAAAAGAAATGAAATGAGCAAAACATTCAGTTTGATGAAGTACAATGAGTGAGAATATAGATATTTATGACAAATAATTGAAAATATTAAGGATTTGGTGTAATACCTCAAGCCCAATATCAATGAAAAGTTATGTATATTTTTTAAGAAGAGAATATAACAGAGAACATTTTTTAAATCTAAAAAGATAAATACAATCGAACGAAACCTTTAAAGCATAATTTTACAAAATGTATGTGAATAAAGACAATAATTTATGCTAAGTTATCTTTGAGGGTTATTTTAATTAGTTGGTGTCACTATTATCAGGTCTTTGTTGGTAATCCGACATGTTGTGCAGACGCTTGGTTCTATTCGAGTCTAGGTTAGGCACACTAAGTTTATGTTGCTCCTTTTACATTGGTATTATTTTTAGAATCAAGGGAAGTGCCTAGGAGTTGCATGGAGAATAATTTGTTAGATTTTGAATCTCTACACAGTTACAAGTCTAAGATCACTTTTTTAGGAGATTTCAATCTTATCTACTAATGAGGTGTCATCTCTATCCAGTGGTGAGTTGTTAGTGAGAGGCGGTTACATCCATGTATTATAGATTGATATTATTGGATGAATATATTGTTAAGAATGGCTTAAGCCATTTGCACCAACCTTTTGTCTTGTGTTATGTTTGCTCTACTTCTTAACATGGTATTTTAGAGCCCCTTTAGTCTTAAGAGCTTGGTAGCTTCTTCATAGTAGTTATCCATGAGAGGCTTGATGTGAGTAGTCTAAGATAATGGAAGCCAAGAGGTGGAAGGATAATGTACATTTCAATCCTGGTCATGAGTATATTGTGAGCTTGGGCATGATTACATGGTTGAGAGGTAACAAGAAAATGACTAACGAGGAGTTTTGGACTTTTCAAACAATTATGTTGCGAGATTTCATAATCATGTCAATGTTGATAAATTTGGAGATCAACACTAGGTACCTAATGTAGAAGAACAAGATAAACATGGGAGAAAAGAGGCTTCCTAAGATTGCTTCATAGTCTAGTCAAAACAATATGTGACTTAAGAGAGGTTGACATAAAGATGCCATGTCTTGGCTAAACCATTAGAGAGTTGAGGAAAAGGTCACTCTACAAAAAAACAATAATATTACATCTAAATTTAGGGAAAATATGTGGTGCGATAAAGAGTGAGAGGATAAGAGAAAATTAAGATATTATAAGGAGGTGATCAACCCTAATTTAGAAGGTCAAAGCATCTCTCTATTTCAACTAGCATAAATAAGAAAGTCAACATTATTAAAATAAGAACAATTTCTCATGAGCTCCATAGTGAAACAAGGCTATGGACAATTCCTAAAATAACATGGAATGAAAGAATCTATCATCTTCCTGATGTAAATAAAGTTGAAAACGAAAATCATTTGTATAGAATGTCTTGCATACACCCACATTAAAGAACAATTTCACAATATTTTCTACAACACTCACCTTCCTAACTTGTTAACTCATCACAACTATGGTAATTTAAAATTGCTTTTCTCAAATATTTTTAATCGGATCAGTACATCAAAAGTATTATGCAGATTGAAATATTGTTCTACACTATAGATCCATCTAGTCGGATCAGTACCATTGAAGCGAGGAAAATCAAATTTCAGACCACAAAAATTGCTAGAAGAAGATAACCCTTTGTTTGATGAAGACTAGGACTAACGTTTGTTGTTCATGGCTGAATGCTCAAGATGGAGGCCGAGAAATTTTTCATCCAAATCCTGGAGTTTGGCTTGGATGGTTGCAAGTGTTTCTTCCATGGTTTTTGCTCCTGCGCGGATGACAACCATAACCAGGAGTTTTTTTTTTTTTTGAGTGGGTAGAAAAACAAAAACAAAAACTATTTCAATAAGGGAAAATATGGATTTGGGAAAAAATATGAAGGGTAATGTGGGTTTGACTAGGTTTTGAACACTATCGAATGGATAGGGAAGCAAAAAATGAGGATTTCCAAAGCGGGGTGAAAGAATGAGAAAATTTGGCAGAGAGGGACAAAGAAGCAGAATTAGGAAAGGAACAAGGTGGAAAAATTTGAAGGCGATTGGGTGAAAATCGAAAGTTATGGAAAACCCTAAAAATAGACAAATGTGGGATTTCTGGTCTTGGGAAGTGGAATTTGGGATAGGGTCCTCGAGAATGAAATATGCAGAATGGAATTGCAGGGGTGTCAGTGAAGTTTCAGGGAAAACAGATTTGAAACGGCTGGATTGGAACCGACTTTCGGAATGGATCTGAAATAGATGGATCTGCAATGACGCGGAAGTGATTGGTAACATATGGATCTGCAAAGGCGCAGAAGTGATCGGCAATAGTGCAGCTGAAAAATAGATTTGGACCCTAGGTATGTTCGACTTCCTATCGGTTCAGGGGATTCACTCGGCCAGCAATGCTGTCTGATGGCTTGCGTATTGGGGTAGTACCCCTCAGTCCACAACTCAGGTAAAACTGATAACCACTTTGCCACAAATGACAACTCTTGGTTTACCTCACAGGTGGGAACTAGTCAATCAGGTAGGGGTCGTTGCCCTTTTCGCTGGAAGGTCCTCTCAATGGGCCAGCTACTTCGAGGTTCCCATGGTACTCCTCACAATGAGTTTTAGGGCTTATGTCCAAGTACTTGTCATAGTTAAGTGGATAGGGATTATTCCCAGATCCGAACCTGTAACAGATGCGAAAAAAAAATTGGCATAAATTTAACCCAACAAGCCCAAGAAAGTGCTCTGATACCAGATGTGAAGAACCTGCAGCAATTAATTAATGAGAATACATGAGATAGCAGAAATAACATAACTCAGAATCGCTTTTATTGATCGAAGGCCACTTCGAGGGGCAACCTCCTTTGAGCAAGCTCAATACAAATAACTTCACAGTACCTTCATTGGTCTCAACACAAACTTATATACTAAGTCTAGGCACCAATACCATGTGTCAATACAAACCATGGGCCAATACAAACTATGGATCAACAATTACTACGGGACGACTTACAAAGCATATGCGTCCCACAACAATAATACAAACTATGGATCAAAAAATACTACGGGACGACTTGCAAAGCATATGCGTCCAACAACAATATACTAACAAAGTAAATACAAGGGTTGACATGGGTTCCTAACACATATGCAATACAAAAGGTGCAATTAAAAGTTCATTCTTCATAGTTTAGTTCTTGGAAGAAAGTCCTCCCATCCAAATGTAAAAACATGGCCTCCAAAAGACCTTTATCCAACGAGGCTTTAACACATACACGTGCACATGAATATTGGCATCCATTTGGCTTTGATGCTTCAAGGAACTTTCCAATGCTATCATAAATGAGAATTTAATTAATCACTTAGACTTAGTCATGGGGTTAATAACCACATTGGAGACCACCTTGTCCATTTAATTCCCAAATACAACCTTAGGCATCTTCCATAAGGTAGTTTCCATACATGCTCATTAATTAAATAATTATTACCTAGGTGTCTTAGGCCAAAATTAGCCCATGGATCATAGCAAAATTTGGGGACATAACAGTCCTCGCTCCCTAAGATTGCTTGTCCTCAAGCAATGTCAGGATTCCACCAAGCTTCTGTTGCACTACTCTGATTATAATTGTCCCCATCCACTGTACAATCTGGAAATTAAACTTGGGCCTTCAAAAAAATGAAGAAAAACTGCATTGTAATTTATATCTGCAATTTAACCAGCAATGAACAAAATTTACAACCCAATTAGGATAACTTGAGTAGAATTCCTGGATCCCACTTTTTCTCCTGCAAGGACCAAAACTGTTCTATCACCTTTGGAAATCTGTCACTCCAATGAATGCCCGAATCCTAAAGTATCAACTGCATTTTCCCAGTCATCAAAATCAATTCAGTGGATCTATCATCAAACATGTGCCTTTTCATCTGAGGAATAACTGAAAGGATATTACTACCAACTAAACCAAGCGGATAGAAAAATGTTTCTTTTAGTGAAAACATCCAATGGCTCAACTCTCTGCCATTGGAGAAAAACTTCAAGCATCCCTCCCAGCATGTGGATTCCTTCCACATAGGCCAACTTCTGCAAGTAGAATGTTCCATTAATTTTTCTTGGCAACTTGCCCGCTTAGCTGCCTTCCCTTGACCATGAGCATAAATTTTTTTGCAAGGAGGTTTCATGCTTGTCAGGTAATCTTTCACCCAATCCATATGTGGATGAATGACATCAAATGGATGCAAAATATACTTTTGTTGCTGCTCACAATTCAAGACAATGTCAGTTATAATAAGAGATTTATTGCAAAAACAAGAAAACCTTTTACCTTTGAGATTTTGTTTTTTAGTGATTCCTCTATCCATCCATCCAATGGATGAATCAAACATCTTGCTTGTTGATTCACATGAGCTTAAATCAACCATCTCTGCTGCAATAAGATCTATCTCCCATAGGAGAAGATCATGATCCACCTGTGGTATATGTGGCATCAACAAGAAAAACTTCTTCACCCACTGTTCATTCCCCATTGTTGTTGTTGAATCCATGACATGTGGGGAAGGAATGTGAACCTTCTTTGTATGTCTGCAACCTTCAGTGATCAAACTTATGGATGCAACTTCTTCATTATTGGATGGCCCAAATTGGGTGCTCTCCTCCCACTTTTCCATGGGAGAGTGCTTGTTTCCAAGGAACAACTCAAGTTCCCTTAGGAAATGATCAGGTGCTTGGTTTTCATCAAACTGTTCTAGACACTCCTTAAGCACATGTAAAGATAAATTATCCTCATGTCCCACCATTTCATGAGGTTCCTCCATATGATCATGAATTCTTTCACCCCAGTGAAATTGACTGAATGGTGTGTAGGAGGGTAGGGAGGATCTTTGCAACTTTTCATGAAGCAGCAACATCTCTGTCTTGGATTCTTGGAGGGCACTTTGAGTGCTTCTCAAAGAATCTTGGGTGGCCATCAATTCATCATTAAGCTTATAGTTCTCTTTTTCATATCTGCAAATACTTTCTTCATCATGCCATGATGCATCCCGCAACAATTCAACAAGCTCAAACATGTAATTTTTATCTGAAAGCAACTGTGAGAAATTACCTTTGATTGTGGACATTGCTTTCTCGATATTCTCCATGGCTGCAAAGAAATATTGATATTCTCTTAAAGCAGCTTCCCAACACAACCTCGACACTGAAGCATGAGTGTCATGGAGAATTTTCAGGGCCTCTTGGATCTTCTGTTCATCCATCTTCAATGACCCTGCAAGAATATGAGGTTCTTTCCAATGTTCCTCCTCTTCATTTTCTATCCCCGGATTGATTTTATGCAGTGCACTCAAAGTTTGGAAATATGATCCATATATTGTTGCTACAATATATTCATCTCTTAGGTACTCAACAACATAATTTGGGCTGCAAATTAATTGCTCATTCATCCTGGGTATACCAAAAAGATCTTCTCTCAAAATTCAAGCCTTCACATTGCATTCCTTTTTCACATCATAATTTTGAACCTCATCACTAGGGAGCTCAAACACTCTGAACTTTTCACTAGAAGTGGCTGCCATATCATATTGAAATAATGACACATAAAAATCAGAATTTAATAACTCACCAGGTGCCATGTTATCCTCCTTATGTGGTGGAGTGTTGGTGGTTTGGCCTTCCATCAATTTCTCATTTTTAGTTTCTGTTGTTACCAGGACTTCTTCTTTCCCCATGGATGTTGCATCCACAACACCTTCATCAATGGGAATCTCCAGGTCCCCCACATATATGTTAGAGTACACATCTTTAGATGCTTCCTCACACTTAAAACATTCCTTAGTAGATTCTCTTCCGTCCATGTAGGCATCCTGCAAACACCCTTCTAGTGATTCAGCTTGGTCATTACATTCAACCTTATCATGTAATGTCCCTTGTTAGGAATTTTATTAAAATGGCAACTTTCCACTTTTTTTCCCTAGTTCGACCTTTGACTAGTTTTGATCTCTAGGTCCCAAATTTGCCCCAAATGATCCCAAATATTCTGAGAAGGTATATGAATGATATTAGAACATAAATATGTGTTTCATGGATGCCTTTGGACCTTTAAAATACTTCTCCAAATACTCTTTCAATTCTGGTCAATGTAGGTAACTTTACTAGTGATTTCCCTTTGACTAGTATTGGTCTCTAGGTCTCAAATTGACTCCAAATGCCTTCAAATATTCAAGGAATGTGTATGAAAGATATTAGGACTTGCATATGATGTTCAGGGATGACATATGGCCACCAAAAGACCTTTGCAAACTCTCTTAAGATTATGGACCAAGTATGCAATTTTACCAGTAATTTGGGGTTCAAATCCCCCTGGGGTAAGTACTAAAAATGGCTTCCCAAATTCCTCCAAACCCACTCAAATTTATGAACAGAGGTATGTAATGTGTTAAGGATGTTATTAAGGTATAATTTACACCATTAATTGATTATTATATCTATTCCAACCCTCTCCCATTCAACTGCAAAAATCACCAATTCGAGCCTTGGGGAAATGGCACTATTTCTTCTCCCAATGCAATTAAACTGAGTAAAAATACTTCAAATGCTCAAGTACAGTACATGAAACTTGTAAAATACATCCATGTCATTCCATTAATCACAAATGCATCAGAGAATCATCCATTCATTCGAAATCATCATCAATACATTAGTTCACAACAAGGTAGTGGGAAAATGGCATTGTTCTTCCATTAAAAATGAGATTCATACATTTCTACTTGGAATTTCGACCTGAAACTTTCTAGAGATGAAGAACATAGTATTTAATTCATATTACAAAAGTAATGGGGCATTAGAATCTCCCCCAAAGAGTACAATAGCTCACCAAAAACGCCCTCCCTCAAGGATCAAGAATATGCCATCAAAACTGGAAATGGTTGAAGGAGTGAGCTACAATAGAAGAAACCATGAGCTGCCATGTAGCTTACACCTGCAAATAAAGAATCCATTAAAGCTCCAAATGAAAAGTCTGAATGGCCTTTCCAATTACCAACTTGGATGGGAATCTTTCACCCTCTAAATTGGCTAAGGCAAAAAACTAGTCATCCACTAGCTCTCCCTGACTTCACAAATGCAATTGCAAATTCTAAAAATGATCAAAATCTGGTTTCATTCTTTGTTATTAACATTTATAAAGTTCTAATGTCCTCCATGGGTCGAATTCCTTCCAAGAGACTCATGCCAACTCAAGTTGGGAAGAGATTCCAAAGAACGCCACTTGTACAACAATCCCTAGTCTCCCACTTCCACCAAATCACATGTGGAAGCATATTAGCTGCCCTAACACCCTTGAGCTCCCTCTTGGAGTCTAGTTTTAGCCCTGACATGTCATATATGTCATATGTCAGCCTTCATGTCTGATTTGTGTCATAGGTGTTATAGCATCTTCATCACTGTTGTCATAGAGCTAGGGAATCTAGCCCAAGTGTCTCACTAGCTCCAAATTGCCTCTTCCTCTTTCATGGGAGTTACTCTTCCTCTATATTTCGACCTTGTATGAGTTACTCTTCCTCTATATTTTTTTGCTTTCTTTCCCTGGGACTATTTCATAGTTGATATATTTGAAACTTTTCATGTCTGTAACCATTTTCCCAAATTCACTGTCTCCATTCTCGTGCATACATTGGCTCAATAATGCCATTCCAGCACAGTTGGAGCATGTTCCATCCAAACAATATTTTGCATATTATGTTTTCCCCTCGAGCCTATTGCAAATGATGCTATGAATGAATTCTGTTAATGAAGTCGGTGGTATTGTCATGGAGCAATCCTGCACATGGTTAGTACACAACACACGACGAATGTACAAAAATGTTTCATAGTAATATTCATATTCTACATGGTATCTACAACAACAAGTGTTACGAAGAGTATTTATTCTAACATACTATGGCTTACATTTCTCAAAAGATCTTTTCCCCAAGTTCAATTGTCTATGCTCAATCATAAATTTCTCGTAAAGTTCTGTCTGTGTTACATCAAGAAGATGCTTAGTATGTGGTTCACGATCATTTGAACCCCTTCTTAGTTTTAGTACATCCTTTCGGTTTGAAGAAGGCCTTGTGTGATCATGCCAAAAACTGTGCACTAGTCCCTTTACTGCATCAACTAGCTTCATGTCACGACGTGGCAACCGACCAACAAAGGCCTAAAAATCTGTCTGATCGGTTGTGTCAAGATGTTCTCTTCTAATAGAATACCTACGGAGGGTTTTTACATTCAAATTAACTAGTTCGGATGTAGGCCTGAGAATACGAAGGGCCCTGGTGTTCTTATTTGCAATTGCTTGTGACAACACACGACGAGCAGCATTGCGGTCCTTTGAACGTGTGTTCTCACCAATTTTACCAAATGCATCTACTAGGATTTTAACTATATGAGAAGTTGGTTCAGAATTCTTTATCATCTCTATCCCTAACTTTTTCCTAACAACATTCATGCTCCTAGATTTTAACAATGATAAAAATAATCTACATTTATCTCCATCACATTTAGAAACAAAATATTTATCAAGTATATGTTGAGTTTGATAAGCAATACTACGTTTAGATAG
This sequence comes from Larix kaempferi, assembly GCA_027924585.1. NCBI lineage: Eukaryota > Viridiplantae > Streptophyta > Pinopsida > Pinales > Pinaceae > Larix > Larix kaempferi. Next base: position 15,257,886 of record BSBM01000757.1, on the reverse strand, counting down.
CGTACCTTCAATGGAATTGATAATACTTTCATCAACTTGTATATGCTTCGGAGTTCTTCGACGTGTGCTTGCTAATGGAGGTAAGGGGGTTGGAATTGTACCATGTAGCGCATCACCAAGACGCTCTAGCGTTTCAGTAGTAGCTTGGTGTCCTTCATTCTCTTCCTGGTAGTTGGATGGTGGAAGTCCAAAATCCTCATCGATGGTCTGTGGAAGTCCAACATCCCCTTGTGGAAGTCCAACATCCTCATCGATGGTGTGGATAACATTCTCTTCTTCAACAGTAGGCAAAATGTCCAATGCCTCTCTGACTCCATTGCTTGTATAACCACATCTGGATAGCAAATTGGGTGTTTCTTCATGAGCTTCATCTTGAGATGGTAACTTATCACTTTGACTTGAAGTGGGAATTGAAACATCCCCTAATGAGAACCTATGTTTTGCTTCTTGATTACTTCCGTGGGGTGCTTGTTCAACAACTATTGTGGAAATTGAAGGTCCCTCTTGTCGTGGATTAATAGGATGAACCGTGGTATCCTCTACAATTGGATTATGATTAGTTTCCAAAGAAAGCCTCCGATTCATCATGTATATTATTTTCTTTTCTTTCTCTTCTTCAATGACTTATTGAGGTCTCTTCTTCCTTGTTGATTTGTTTACTCGGTTACGTGCATTCCCCATCACCACAATGATCAATTCAATATAGTTTATTTTTGTTGCTCCTCAATTACAATCAATAATAAGCAAATGGAAGTTAAATCATAAATTGTTTGGGCTCTTTGATTCTCTTGTACACTTATGTATATCCACCATCACCATGAAATGGTCTTGAAGCTTGATATCTTATCTTGTGTGCTCCTCAAATATAGGAAAAATGAATCTTTCAAAGGCCTTATCTTTGGTGTTATTCAATTGGAGATTCTTCAAGCTTGCTCATTATCTTCTTTAAATATGGCCATATAACCCAACACCACACTGAGCAACCATGAAAGATGTCCTCAATGCTGCACCTGCATAAAAAAAATAATGATGGAGTTGGTGTAGAGTGTGAGAATTTCCAATGGAGCGCTCGTGCTGTTCGAAAAATCGCGGGAGTGTTGTTTTGGCTCGGACAGAGTGAAGTTGCTCTCGGACAGGGACAGTCCACTGTTTATAGAGTTACAAAACGCGCACACGTTATATAAAGCAAAAACGCGTGCGCGATATGTAATGCAAAAATGCGTACGCGATATTGTCAAGCACAATAAATAGGTTAGGTGCACGGCTAGGGAAACAAACAAAATGAAAAGAAAACTAATAATTTATATGGTTACATACAAAACAAATTTTTTTAGTGTGGGGACAAATGTTTTGTATGGTTTAATACCCCCTAGCTCTCTCCCAATAATCCCTAGATACCCCATATCTCTTTCTAAATATCTGTCCCTCATTCTCCCTACATCCCTCCCTACATGTTTCTTTCATGTTTCTTTCTCTCCCTTACTCTAGCCATGTCTCTACCACCCCACTCTCCATCTTTCCACCTTCTCTTTATCTTCGTCATTATCCCTCCCTATAGCACTCTCTCCCTTCTTCTCCCTTAATCACTAACCCTCTACGCCTTTATCCCTCCCCCCTGCCCTCTCTGTCTTACCTTGTTCCTAGAGACCCTCCCCCATAAAGGCCTTTAGACCCTCTTCTAAACATTAATCCCTAAGTGCATAAGTGCACAAGATGATGAGGAGGAGGAGGGTGATGACAATGAAGATGATCATGATGTAGATGAAGATGATAAAGATGATGATGAGGAGGAGGGTGATGACAATGAAGATGATCATGATGCAGATGAAGATGATAAAGATGATGATGTTGATGAAGATGATGGTGATGATGATGAAGATGTTGATGATGATGATGATGGTGATGTTCGGATGATGATGATGATAAAGATGATCTTGACATGATGGAGATGTTGATATGATGAGGAAGATGATGATGATGATGGTGATGATGATGAAGATGTTGATGATGATGATGATGGTGATGAAGATGATGATGATGAAGAAGATGACGATGATGGAGATGTTGTGTTGATGGGGAACCTAGAGATGACAATGATGATGAAGATGGTGATGGTGATGGTGATGGTGATGGTGATGACGATGAAGATTTTGATGATGATGCTGATGGTGATGATGATGAAGATGTTGACGATAATGGTGATGGTGATGTTTAGATGATGATCATGATGATGTTCAGAAGATCATGATGGTGATGATGGTGATGATGATGGAGAAGATGACGATGATGGATATGTTGATGAGGAACCTACAGATGCCAATGATGATGATGATGATGGTGATGAAGATGATGATGATGGAGATGTTGATGAGGAACCTACAAATGCCAATGATTACGGTGATGACGATGAAGATGTTGATGATGATGGTGCTGGTAATGATGATGATGATGATGATGATGATGATGAAGATGATGGTGACATGATGGAGATGTTGATCTGATGAGGAAGATGATGATCATGATGGTGATGATGATGAAGATGTTGATGATGATGATGATGGTGATGAAGATGATGATGATGAAGAAGATGATGATGATGGAGATGTGTCGATGGGGAACCTAGAGATGACAATGATGATGAAGATGGTGATGGTGATGACGATGGAGATTTTGATGATGATGCTGATGGTGATGATGATGATGATGATGTTGATGGTGATGATGATGAAGATGTTGACGATGATGGTGATGGTGATGTTCAGATGGTGATGATGATGATGATGATGGAGATGTTGATGAGGAAGGGGGAGATGACAATGATGATGAAGATGTTTATGGTCATGAAGATGATGATGATGGTGATGGTGATGATGATGGAGATGTTGAAGATGATGGAGATGGCGATGAAGATGATGATGATGATGATGATGATGGTGAATATGATGAAGAAGATGATGCTCATGGAGATGTTGATCTGATGACGATGAAGATGATGATTATGGTGATGATGATGAAGATGTTGATGTTGATGATGATGATGATGAAGATGATGATGATGGAGATGTTGATGAGGAACCTACAAATGCCAATGATGATGATGATGATGGTGATGACGATGAAGATGTTGATGATGATGGTGATGGTAATGATGATGAAGATGTTGATGATGATGGTGATGGTGATGGTGATGTTCAGATGATGATGATGATAATGATGAAGATGATGGTGACATGATGGAGATGTTGATCTGATTCAAGGAAGATGATGATGATGATGATGGTGATGATGATGAAGATGTTGTTGATGATGATGATGGTGATGGTGATGGTGATGACGATGAAGATTTTGATGATGATGGTGATGGTGATGATGATGAAGATGTTGATGATGATGGTGATGGTGATGTTTAGATGATGATCATGATGATGTTCAGAAGATGATGATGATGATGATGGAGATGTTGATTTGATGAGGAATATGATGATGATGATGATGATGGTGATGATGATGACGATGTTGATGATGACGATGATGGTCATGAAGATGATGATGATGAAGAATATGATGCTGATGGAGAATATGATGCTCACAACTCCCTCTAGTCTCTCTCTCCCCAACCATCAATCTCTCTCTCTCTCTCTCTCAAACACATGCACATACACACACATTATGTCACTTTCCATTCTCAAACCCATCCCCCCTCCATCCATATATATCTCCACCTTTCTCCCTCCATCCCTCACCCTACCTTCTCTCCCTTCCTCTCTCATCGCCTGTCTCTCTCTCACCTTCTATCCCTCCCTCATGTTATCTTTACCTCAACCTATCCCAATCTCTCCATCACTCCCTCTCTCTCACACACTTTATGTCCCTTCCCCCTCCTCTCATATTCTCTCTCTCTCTCTCTCCATCACCACCACTCCCTGCATGTCTCCCACCAACACTTTCTGTCCCTCCCTTCCTATCTCTTTATTTTGTTCTATCCCCATCTATCTCTCACTCCCTCCAAATCCATTCCTCCCCATTGTCCCTCTCCCTCCCTCGCTTTATGTCTCCCCCCCCCTTGTATTCTTTATTTCTCTCTCACATCCCCCTTGCCTCCATCCATTCCCCCTTGTCACTCAAGTCTCACTTTCAACTTCTAACCCTATACCTCTTCAGAACCTATTCTACTCCTAATAGTGCTCTCAAGCTCCACTTCCCTTCACCGCCTGTAGCCCATCATGTTCTCACTCCCTTCGTCTCTCCCCACTCAAGCTTCCAACATCCTTCTAAGCCCTTGACCCTTTCCCACCCCTATTAAATATTAACCATAGATTCCCTTGACCCTTTCCGACCCCTTCTCAAATATTAAACAAAAATTCCCTTGAGTCTTCCACACCCCCTCTTTCTCAAGTATTAAACATGTATTTTATGATTTGCATAACACGAGCGCGTTATTTAACTATATAACGTGTACGTGTTATGTAGTTATATAACGCGTACGCGTTATGTAGTTATATAACGCATACGCATTATGTACATCTAAAAGTGCGGCAATATTTTTGAATTCAAACCCGGCCGAATCACATGCTCACATGTCAACAATAATCCTATGTGTATGCTTTGGAGTTTGCTTCGGTAATTCCAAACCTGTGCTATGTTAATGAAAAACCAAAGCTAATTGGGTATTTCTTCCAGTTTCTGGAGAAGCCTGTGCTTAGCCACTCGTTACAATATGCTACACAGAATCATTTTTGACGAAATCTTAGACACAAATAGCATTTTTTCTGCAGATTCCAAATATGTAACTTTTATTTTGAAATATTAATTTTTCCTATTTTCTTTCAATTTCTTTTCTGTCCTACCTCCTTCACTCGTGAAACACACTGTTAGTGTTTCTTCCATAACTTTTTCAATTCTCAATCATTTCAAAAAAAAATTGTATGGTGCATAAGAGGACACTAACCTCCATGTTCTATGAAAAACCCATTTCAAGATTTTTGCATTAAGACCTTCAACGGCTCTACCCACAAAAGAGGTACTATTTTCGAGGTTTGATCACTTAGACAATTATAAAAAAATTATAAAATTACTAATTTAATTTTCGAAAAATAATGGCACACAAGTGCTATGTGTTCTCTACATGCATGTTGATTTTTGTAGCTTGATTCCATCATTTAGGCTCTCAAAGGCTCTACCCACAAGAACATATACCTTATCATTTGCCTGAAAAATAAAAAGTGTCTGTTAGGAAAAATGAAACTTGACATAGCTATGCAAATTTTCAATACATAAAAGTTATATATTTGGAAACGTGATTCAATTTCCTACATTTCATCTTTTTTACTCAATGCAAGATATTTTGCGTAAGTAGCTCAAAAAATCCAAGTAAGTTGAGGGATGCCTGCTTTTTCAGTTTTCTATTGCATCTAACGCGCCAAAAGTGACCCTCATTAGCTTGCACTAACCCTCCAAAGTTATATAGGCCCTATAAGGTTCTTCAGAAGATTGGGACCTTTGCTTATAAATTGGAACTTCCTCCTTCTTCCCGCATTCATTCAGTTTTTCATGTCTCTTGTCCGAAGAAAGTTCTTGGCACTAGCATCATAGGCCAAACTATTTTACCAGAACTAGATAATGAAGGATCCATCCTTTTGGAGCTGGAGGCCATCCTCAATAGGCACACTCGTCAGCTTCGCTCCCGATCTATCACAGAGGTATTAATTCAGTGGCACGGAATGCAACCAGAGGATGGTACATGAGAACCACTCCTTTAGATTCAACATCAATTTCCACATCTAAAGCTTTGAGGACAAAGCTTTTTTCTAAGGGGGAGGGGATGTTAGGAACCCATGTCAACCCTCCTCTTTACTTTGTTAGTATATTGTTGTTGGACGCATATGCTTTGTAAGTCGTCCCGTAGTGTTATATGTTCCATAGTATTGATCCATAGTCTGTATTATCCCTAGTATTATATGTTCCATGGTATTAATCCATAGTATTGGATGCATATGCTTTGTAAGTCGTCCTGTAGTATTTTATGTTCCATGGCATTGATCCATAGTATTGGCGTATAGACTTAGTATATAAGTACGTGTTGAGGCCAATGAAGGCATCCACGAGTTATTTGTATTGAGTTTGCTCAAAGGAGGTTTTCCCCTCGAAGTGACCTGCGATCAATAAATCTCTTTTGTGCTCTGCTACTTCTATTATATCGTGCATTTTCATCATTTAATTATTGCAAGTTCCTCACAAACTTGAACCAATCGTTCCCTCTTAATTTCCCTATATCAAATTACTCCATCCATATGGAATTTACACACTTTATCATAATAATTACTTACATACTCCATCCATATGGAATTTATACGCTTTATCATAATATTTACTTTCATACAACTTGCCCTAGCATTAAAATTACATTTCCCACATGTACAAACTACAAAAGATATTTTACTAATTACATATAAGGGTTATCCTAAAATATGTTTCAGTTATGAGTAACAATGTAAATATTTTCCATTCACTTCAAGTTATAAAATATCTATAAAAATATATTCGTTGTATAACACCTTCAAATGGCATTCGTATAATATTATCCTTGTAATTCTACACACTCTTTATAATACTAAGATCCTTTCCTTCACACTCTCAAATCTCTAATCTATAGAACAAAGAACACATCAAGATTATTCGAAAAAACATTGTAAAACATCTACCATACCCATACATAAATCATTAATGTTCCACATGCACATCCTCAGAGTATAATATCTTTATACCTCTTAAAGGTCTCTTAATTTTCATCCATTAAAGGATTTTTTATTTTCCTCTTAAATTTTCCTTGGGTTTGATTGCTACCGACGGTGGTTGAGGTTATTATCGGCATAGATCCAAATCTTAGGCTCTATCAAGCGTCGAGAGGAATCAAATCTCGAAGTGCAAAAATCTCTAGTTTAAGTCTCATATTTACATTTTACTTTGTATTATTTTTTTTTGTTTATGGCGGACATAATATTTATTACTTTTTACTTTGTATTATTCTTTTTTGTTTACTTTGTATTATTTTGTTACTCGACAAACTCGACAAACACTCTAAAATCTCATATTTGCTTTTTACTTTGTATTAAAACTAAAAAGTAAAGTCTATAGTTTAAGTCTCATATTTACTTTTTACTTTGTTTTATTCTTTTTTGTTTATGACCGACATAATATTTATCACCTAATCCTAAGCTCTAAAGTCTCTAGTTTAAGTCTCGTATTTACTTTTTGCTTTGTGCAAACATTGGACAAACTCGACAAACACTTCACACATGTTACACGATCTCCCCCATACTGGACTATAGAGCACCTCTCGATGCAATGACAATTAAGAAGTAAAGCTCTCTTAATTTTCATCCATGAAAGAACTTTTAAACTTTTAATTTTCCTTTGGTTTGAGTGTTAGGGACGATGGTTGAGGTTAACATGACAATTGAGAGGGAAAAGTGGATTTTTTCTAAGAGGTAGTGTTATCGCATTAAGATGAAGCATGGATTCGGCTAAGAGCAACTGTTCTCATATTGGTTGTTAAGTTTCTTTGTATTCGTAGCTTCTCAACCCATACTACACTAATATTTTCAATTAGTTAAGAGTCAAACCTCCAAAAACACATTATAAAACGAAGTTCCAAAGGTGACCATCTAAACATAAAGATCCCCATGAATTTGTATAAATCTAGTCTAAATTACTAAAATTCTGCTAAAAAATTAAACACGATAAAGAAGCCAAGTATACGGATCATTTCCAGAGATAGTACAAAGAATCATAACAATATCCAAAATGAAAGTGTGAGTTATTGTGCTTACAGACTTTTAAGCAGATTAAACATTCTTCTTAAAATGATAATCAATCCATATCCACGATATCCTGCGAACTTATCTTCCTACGTTTGAAATGTTGGTACTGTTATCCCTCCACTCCATTCCTTCGCGTTTAGTCGAATCTGCGGGGCCTGCCAATAAATCCCCGTTATGATCATCCTCATGTTTGATAGCCTCTTTGAGCTCTGCCACTATCTCACTCACACTCGGCCTACAAGACGGTGCGGCCTCAACACATTTCATGGCTATTCTGGCAACACGTGTCATGGATCTCATGTCGTAACCTCCACACAACCTCTTGTCTATGATTTCTGTTATTTTGCCACCATTTTCATCCATCTCTAATAGATATGGTGTCACCTGTAAATATGCCAATACTTTATTAGCGTCTAGCAGAAGATGCACTTCGAAATATTCTATTGTCAGTGATCTTAAATGCTTATATCTTCGGTGACTGATAATAAGATTACTTACCCATCGAATGATGTTTACTGCCTCTTCAGGTAGTTTTACATTAATCGGTTGTCTACCGCATATGATCTCTAATAAAACCACTCCAAAACTATAAACATCACTCTTCTCTGTCAACATTTGAGTGTTGAAATACCTGTCAAAAGTTGAACCTAAATTTAGTGAACAGAAGCAGTGATTACCTGTAATTTTAATAATGCATTGAATTCGTTTAATTTGAATATTTCAAAGTGTGTAAATTATATACTCTGGATCCAAGTATCCGAAAGTTCCTTTCACTGCAGTGGTAACATGAGTAGCCTCCCCATCAATTGTCATCTTTGAAAGACCAAAATCGGCCAATTTTCCATTCAAATTGCTGTCTAAAAGGATGTTTGCTGTCTTGATGTCCCTGTGAATTATCTTGGGGGTGCAACTCACGTGTAGGTATTCCAGGCCTTCACATAGAAATCCCAGGTCAATCACGTGAGATATATGGTTACCCAGTAATCTACGTAGTTAAAACAGTTCGATCTTTTAGATCATACATGTATCTACTGTACATCAAAATAATTAAGAGAAAGAGGTACCCTGCGCTGCATCTAAAGCTATTTTGAGCCTTCTTTTCCAACTTAGATCGGAATTTTCTGCACTGGAACCTGAAAAAAGAAAACAAGAACCACATGTTTGTCAGTTTCTTTGGTTACTCTGTGCACTGCAACAAACATATTTTCAAGCAATGTAATGTACCATAAAGATGGTCTCTTAGGGACCCTCCTGACATGTGCTCGTAGATCAGCATAACTTCTTTGGTTTCGTTACAGTATCCCAATAAAGATACCAAGTTCCTATGATTTATTTTAGAAAGAAGATCAACCTGTTCATGAGATACATATAATAGTTAGTTTGCACCCAAAACTGTCATTCTTAGATTGGATACAAATTGAAGTGTATTACATAGTAGTATCTGATAATTACCTCATTTAAGAACTCCTGAAATCCTTGTCGTGAGAACAATGAAAGCACTTTAACGGCTATAACTTTTCCTTCCGGCAATTTACCAGAGAACACCGATCCAAATCCCCCTCGTCCGATCTCCCGACTAAAGCTTTGTGTAGCAGCTACCATTTCATCTCGAGTGAAGGCACGGGACTTCGTTGGAATTGGCACCATAAGCATTGAGCACTCTGCAAATAGTTAATGGAAAGTACAGTTACCATCTTACCAATAGTAAAAGCACAATACTCCTATTATGTATCATATTATAATATTTATAATATCGACCTGTTTCCTTTTTCGCTCCATTGCTTTCGGTGACTACAGCCTCTTCTTTTATCCTCATTTTTACAACCTGATCTACTATCAACGCGATTAATAGAACTCCGAGGAGAATCATCAATTTCGTGTGTTTGTTCTCGAGATTACATTCCCTCTTATTCATACGTAGGTAGGGGTTTCCCGAGTAACTACAACATACCAAAGAAACATATTTTCCATAAACTTGACGCAGTTAGATTAACTAGCATTTGAACTTGATTCATTACTGTTTTCTGTAAACTTCATCCAATTAGATTAATAAGAATTTAAACTCGACTCATTATAATCATATGTGGCAAATTTGTATTATATAGAAAATATGAAAATAAATTCTAAACCTCGAAATCTCGAAAAGCGATTTGTGTGCAAAGAGAAGGTATATAAAATAGAATATGTTCACCTGAGTTTCAACGAACAATCAAGGAGAAGTTGAGCAGGAATTGCACCGCTAAAATTATTGTTTTCCATATTCCTGTGTGACAATAAGTTCGAGAGCATTGAGTACAAAATTTACTCTATTTAACTTTGAACAAGAACAAAAAATAAAGATAAAATGGAGAGAAAGAGAGGGAAACGTACAATTCTTTAAGACTTGTTAATCCAGACAGCCACTCAACACTACCAGTCATGTTATTGTTTTGTAAATATCTGGATGGTAACCAAAGTAAATTTTGGTTTTGTGAAAATGCATTGTAACAAGAAAACCAATATTTTGCTGAAAAAAAACTTACAGTCGCTCCAGCCGGAATAAATTGGCTAATTTTGGCATTGGTCCCCTGATATGATTATCGGCAAGTGACCTGCTGATTTCAACACAAATAAATGCTGCAAAGATCAGTATTCCCTGTTAAATTCAAACGAATGGGTAAATGCTGCACAGATGATTACTGCCTGATATAATATTCAAACGCAAACTATGTTCCCTGGAAAAGCTGAACCATACTTCTATATTCCGATGTGGGAGACTTACCGCCAGTACTTTTATCCCACTATAATCAACAATAATGTCATGCTACAAAAATAGTCGTGTTTCTGTTATCAAACACTAGGATATGGACACAATTTATAATGACAGTTTGTATTCGTTTCATTCTACGAATTTTCATTTGGAGGATTTCGAGGTTACATTCAGAAAAAAAAGGTTGAATTTTGCTATACATTAATGATTAAGTAATGCAGTCAACTGTGTAATATTGCTAAGCACCGATATTCCGGTAAGATTCATTCCCGACAAATCCGTGGCAACGAGAGTATTATCGTGACATGTTACAAACCTGTATGTCTCATGTCTCATGATTTCAGCTGTAAATAAATAGAAAATTTAAGCTTACATTTTAGGAATTCTTCGAAGCGTAGTTTATACACAGAAAAAAAGGGTCTAATTTTGCTTACACATTGACTAATGACGTCAAGTTTGCAATTTCGTTAGGCACTGATCCTGTAAGATTCATTCCCGACAAATCGCTGCAACAAGAGTAAGAGTATTATCGTGACAATCAATTTCACTTATATGTCTCATTTTTTCTAACTGTAAACAAATCGAAGAATTAAACTTACATTTCAGAAATTCTTATATGATCACAGCCAATTCCCTCCCACGGTATCAAATAGCAAGGATCAGGAGAAATCCAATCTCTTATGTCAAATCCCCTTTTGATAGCGTCAAGAGCGTCAACTGCAGTTGAAGAACTTCATTAGGCATTCGTTTATAATTTCGGTAATTTACTATTGAGAAATTTAGTGAGGGAAAGCCTTACTATCTTCTGTTGCCTGGTCCGACTGAACTATCCCGTAATACTCAAAAGCGTTGATTATAGGAGGACGATGGGCAGAGTTAAAGTCCTGAGTAACCAGTCCAAAGTTATCTGATCCACCATTGGATTGGATTGAAACCTCTACCTCTTGAGCAGAATAATTAGTAATGATTTTAGACTCGATAACACCATTTATGGCGACTGAAAATGATCTCGATTCGGAAATATTCATCTCCGCAAAATATAACAGGAGTACAGATTCCGATGTTGGTAGATATAAGCTAAAAGAGTCCGAGCTGTTTACAATGCACGCAGTTTGCATGACAGCAGTTGGAGGAAGGTTTTTGGTATTGTTTGTTGAAATAGGCTCTTTCGAACTTATATTATTCATACAAAAATAATCAAAATATGTATTTGATGATAGTAAATATGAATTTAATGTTGATGTCCAGATGCGGTCGAATTTGTCCTTGGGATGCCTGCAAATAATACAATTGATCAACCGTACTATATCAAAATTAGTAACATATCAATAAATCTTTTGGCAAAAAGATTTAACTTTATTACTATTTATTACAATGAATTCGTCTGGCTTGATTTTCATGGTTAAATATAAGAAAATCAAATTGTTCACCTAATGGTGGAACTTCCGCCAAGATCATATCTATCTTGTAGAATCAACATTGTTCCTCGCTCGGCATTATCATACATGCCATCTTGGAGCCTCCTCAATTCGATAGCAGAGATAAAGGGATCATAGTACGCTGATGTTCTGACCAAGCAAATGCACAACACTCTCCCAGAAGTAACCAATATATTTTCATAATAAGTTGATTCTGCATAATATATGCTTACGTTTTTCGCATACAACATATCCAGTGTCTCAATAGAGAAAGCAAATGTTTGCGGTGTTTCGTATACAGTGAAATTTCCAAGGGCAAACCATAATCTTAAGAGGTACGGCACATGAGGGTCCACAGGCAAGTGATAGCAAGACTTGTTAAGAGGCTCTGGGAAATAACGTAGACTATGCAAGTAGGAACCCATGTAAGAGGCGTCCCCTATGTCGGCTGGGTGGCCGACGTCTATGTATCCAGCATCAGTTACCCATGTTATATTGTTTTCCGCGGTGTAATTTGTTTTTCCTCCGCAACTTATGCTCAGAAATCCTACACAGGATATAAATGACGATTATAAAACAAGATGCCAAAGGGCGATTCTAAGAAGTAGACGAAAGAGAAATACTCCAACATTGCAGATAAGAGCGAATTCATGAACCTTTTCTTAGAGATAGAATGTTCCATGGCATACCATACCATACCTGGTTGAGCAGTAATCACAGCGAATAAACACAAGAGTATGACGATTGGCGCTATCCAACCGCTCCGTTTGCCATAACGAATTGTATTCATCGCTTCACCAATTTTTCTAAAGTGCACCAGAAGGAGTGAACTGGAAGCTCAGGAGGACTTTTACATATGCCTTTTGTCTCAGCCTTCTCTCCCGCCTCTATTACTATCCCTCTGGTATAGTGTACATTATATTTCAACTTTCATCATTTCTTCGCGTAGCTGTGATTAAACGCGTAACTTGTAATGGCTCCCATCATTAAAGGGTTTTCCAGCTTCTTACTCAAGTTTGAACTTGGAATCTTGGATTGGAGTTAAAGTGGAACTTGCAGGAGGTCCAAATTTCAATCTAGTTTACGCCGTGTCGAGAGTTTCGCAAATAAATAGTGCACATTTTGAAAGTGATGTCTCGTGCTGCTTGCATAACAAATATTTAATTCTGCTAGACCCCAAGTGAAGCATTAATGTTGGTCATTCCAGAACACTTTAGTCTAGTTCGGTACTTTAATTATTGAAAACTGTTCAATTAAGTTTTATGTTTCTATCGAATTAAAAAAAGAAAGAGAAACTATGTTTCTAGATTTTTATCATCTTAGATTTACCCGTTAGGGTTTAGAATAACTATTTATATAATTTGATTTTTTAATATTTATTTTCTTGGGTTTAGAACAATTATTTATATAATTTGATTTTTTATTTTTTTTTGTTTGTGATTTTGTTAAAATGACAAAAAAATATTTTAGTTATCTTCTTTATTATTTTTATCTATGTTATATGTTAGTAGTGGTTATAGTGAACACTTTAAAAATATTATAGGAAAGAAATTTGGAATTGAGTGATACCCTTCTCTAGTATTGTCTAAGCTCACAACTATTAATGTCACTCACTTCAATTCATGGCACTAATTATTAGTGTCAGGCACTTCAACTCATGGCACTAGCTTCCACAAATCCATCTACGTTTATGAATTCATTTATCTTTCTCAAAGACCTCCTCAGAGTCCCTCAATTGTGTAAAGTCATCCCTTGGAAGTTTGTTTGTGAAGAATGCAATGATCTTGACTTTGCCTATCCAAAGTTGTTCCTTGAAGTTTGTTTGTTTGGATGCCAATATTCATGTGGTCCCATGTGTGTTTAAGTCTCGTTGGATAAAGATCTCATCAAGGTCATGGTTTTACATTTGGATGAGAAGCCTTTCCTCCAAAAACTAAACTATTAACAACAACATTTTAAGTGAACCATCTCCATGTAGATATGCATTTTGTGAAATCATTCTCAACACTAAGCTCCTCCACCTACTAGGTTGTCTTAAAAGAACCACAACATACCAATGAATAAAATAAAAACAACCTCAATTTAAATACCAATGAATAAAAGAAAAGCAACCTCAATTTAATAATGAATAATAACAAGAAATAATTTACACAATTGAAGCATAAAAAAGAATCCAAAATTATTTCTTCTAGTTCCTTTGTCACTCTCTAATAATCTTAAAACCTTTCATAACAACATAGAAGGGAGTGGATTTCCAACCTCAAAAGGACACTCCCAATCCACAAAGAAAAATCATCCAGAAAAAAATAAAGCCAAAAAAAAAACAATGATACCAATGTCGAATAACAAGATATTTTGACTGCCTGAATCGAACAAAAATCTTTACCAAAAGCCTAATGTCCGCGTCGAGACTATCTCTTTGAGTTTAGGGTAACTTGGCTTTTGAAATTTCACTCGAAAATAATGGTTTTGAATAATCCTTATCTGACCCCTTTCCAAGCTATCTTTGATTAAGAAACCATTGGCCCACGTAAATACTATCTGTGCAGGGCGAACTCACATTTCACCGTATGTCTTACGGAAACACATTAAAGTCGGTGATGAGTTTGGTGGGATCTGAACGAAGCTTCGACGACATGACGAGATGCTCTGAGGCGTAGGTAGCGCCGAATCCTTAATGGTTTTGAATAAATCCTTATCTAACCTCTTTCCAAGCTATCTTTGAATGGTAGCGCTGAATAAGAAACAAATTAATGGTTTTGAATAAATCCTTATCTAACCCCTTTCCAAGCTATCTTTGATTAAGAAACCATTGGCCCACGTAAATACTATCTGTGCAGGGCGAACTCACATTTCACCGTATGTCTTACGGAAACACATTAAAGTCGGAGATGAGTTTGGTGGGATCTGAACGAAGCTTCGACGACATGACGAGATGCTCACTCGACTCCAACCCCCAAGTCGGACGTTAAGACTTTGAGACAGTCGATATTATATCATGTGACTCCAACCAGCCAACTTGATTTCTCCTTGCGTGTTGACTAGTGATCAAGCAAGCCAAGTTAGCGGTCTTGATTTCATAGAATTTCCAATCGTTGATTTCTCGTTATTAATATTTATATATTTTCATACAGTTTGATTGTCAAGCCTGTCAATTGAGCAGTCTTGATTTTATAGAATTTCATATAGTTGATTTGTTGTTACTATTAATATTTATATATTTTCTTATCAAGCCACTCAAATCAGCAGTCTTGATTTCAAAGAAATTCCAATCGTTGATTTGTCGTTATTAATAATTATATATTTTCGTATAGATTACAGGAAAATCCCTGAAACGTCCAGGGACGTACATACTAGTAATAGTAAAGCACTAAATGACAATTATAAGATTTTATTTTTTATTAAAACGAATGGGTTTAAGTGCTTTGAAATATTTTTACAATATTTAACTTATACTTTTACAATATATTATACTATTACAATATATTGGGAATTTTATAATTTTTATAAAAAAAATTAAAAAATCTTAAAATAAAAATCATAAAACATTTAAACTACTCTCAACAAAATCAAAATCATAGAACATTTAAACTACTGCGATTGGTAACCATCTAGTTAAACAAGTCATGTCAACAGTTAGCTTGAATTCTTTAGAAAGTATCAATTCTCCTTGTGTGGGGACGGGTAGCCATCCTTAGTAAGTGTAAATTTGTAAAGCAAGTCAAATCATCATTTTACCATAGTTAAAAATGGTCAACCAAAGTCAACCATGGTCAACCAAGGTCAACCATAATCGTTATATTTATTATTATTTAATTAATACTATTAATTATGTGGCCATAATATTGTTTTTAATTAATAATAATAATAATAATAATTCACCAAACTTAACTAATAGGCAGTCAACTAGCAAACCATATTAATAATTAATATGGTTTATTAATAATTCATTATTAATATGACTTTCTAGTCATATTAATTATGCTAAGCTATATTTTAAAAGAAATCAAGATTGAATTGACTTGTTCAGTTCGTATGAAACGCATATTGTTGAATCTATCTTCCTGCTTTTGAATGTATCAAATCGATCCTGTTATGCCGTGACTTGCTTTCCAGTCCATATGGCATAATGAATGCGCGTCTTACACGTTTCAGTGATTTCTAGTGAAGTGTATGGAAATTCAATACTTTTGAATGGATGGAAATTCTTTTTTTTTTAAAAGTAATGGATGGAAATTCTATTAAATCAAGACTGCTGACTTGTCTACATAGAAGATACACCTGTTGATCTAATGACGCTTGTGGACTTTAATGTGTTTCCGTAGAACATACGCAGTTTAGCGTCCCGTGAAGTGCGACTTGGCCCTACACTCGAATAGATAGTCTTGACGTGGGCCTTTGGTTTCTTATTGGTTGATTGTAGTGTGTTTATATGTGTGGTAAAATTAAAGAGATCTAATTTTAACATGTTGCAAAAGATATAAAAGTCTATAAACTAACTTTAAAAAATCATTAAAAACCTTTAAGCTATACTCCATCCTTGAAAACCTTAAAACGATGAAAATGGAGTTTTTCTTGATATTATTGACCTTCCTAGTTGAACAAATTGATTTATTGAATGGTGAATGGTAGGTGTATAAACATGGATAGCCTTAGAGGAAGGTTAGCTTTTTGAGATTTTTTTTAAATGAATTTCATTAATATAAAGTTTTTATGTTTTTTTTTTTAATTTTAATTTTAAATATATACTTTTTTATAAATGATTAGCAATCTATTAGCAATGAAGAATTTTGTTTTCATTTATGACCTTGTTCAATACTTAGAATTCTATAAAAAGTAAAAATACAACTTGAGTTTCCATTTATAATCATCAAAATTAAAATAAATGAGAAATATTATAATTTATATTTTTTATAAATTTAATAAAAATAAAGATTAATAAACCAAAGTAAGAAGCACCTCAATAGATAATGGAGCAATCTTATAATGTTATTTAGTTGAGATAAAAACAAAGATAAAAACAAAAAGAATAAATCCGACATCATTTAGCAACCGCACTCAAAACTTGCCAATCTAAAATTAAAAAGGAGACATTGTTGTTTGTATAAACTACTCCATTCCCATAATGAGATGCGAAACAACTAGCCAAAAAAATGCCTTGACTCCTTTTATTCCTTACATTTATCCTTTCTATAGATATGTCTAAGTAAATCCAAACAAATTAAATTTAGATAAGATTAAAAAAATACATATCAAACCAACCATATTGTATTGCATTCAAGATAGGGTTTCTGAAGTGCCTCTCTTATGCAAAATCTTTGTAATTAAAGAATATATTTTGGATCTTCATTTTTTATTGTATTTCCTTATCTTAGTGAGTAGAGTTGAGGACTAACCCTTTCTCGTTTCCTTTTCATTCTTCTTTCTAATATTTTGTGATTGCATGGATGATCATTGGTTTAGATTCTCGTTTTGCTTGGGTGGTTTATTGGTTTATGATGTTTCTCTCCTTCTTTCAAAGGGGTTCATTGCTCCATTTGGGGGTGTATCGTTTCTTTAAGGGATGATTGTTTCCTTTGTGGGATGATTGTTTCCTTTGTGGATTTTGGAGTGTCCTTTTGAGGTTGGCACTCCACTCCCTCTTATGTTGTTATGAAAGGCTCTAAGACTCTTAGAGAGTGATGTCGATTCTAACTAGAGGGATCAATCACATGTGCTTTTTTATCCTTCAATTATATGAATTATATATTCTTCTTATTCATCATTAACCTAAATTGAGATTTCTCCTAATCATTACTTTGTTGAGGTTCCCTTAAGGTTGAAGGTGTTTTAAATTAGGTGAAGGAGCATCATGTTGACAAGGCTTTCACAAAATAACAATATGCAATGCAAAAGGTGCAATTAAAAGTTCATTCTTCATCGTTTAGTTCTTGGAATAAAGTCCTCCCATCCAAATGTAAAAACATGGCCTCCAAAAGACCTTTATCCAACGAGACTTTAACACATACATGTGCACATGAATATTGGCATCCATTTGGCTTTGATGCTTCAAGGAACTTTCCAATGCTATCATAAATATCAATTAGAGTAGTCTTGTGCTAGAAGATCACCAACACATGGGGGAGGAAAACCCATTTTGGAACTCAAGATATTTATACCATTCGATTGAAGTCTAGAGACAACTGATTGAGATACAATACATGAGAACTCGTGAAATAGGGGCTATGGAGGAAGATGAGATCTCGATCTTCTTTAGACATGACCAATAATGGAAAAAATGTTGTTCCACATGCAAAAATGAAGAGTTATCCCTACAATTTTGGAGGCCAAAATTCTAAGGTCCATTTTTCTACTGCAATTGGGCTAAGACACAACCCCATGGATGCACATATCAATGCTCATTATGTGAGGGTGGAATCTTTTCACTAGTGCTCTATAGTCTAGATAGGCAGAGATGGGATCATAGCATTCTTCACATATTGATTTGCAAGGGACAAATTTGCAAACTTAAGGGACCTGTAAGAGGTCTACATATATGGATTCGTAGACATGGATGGATTTGTGAAGGCTAGTTCCATGAGATGAAGTGCTTGACAGTAATGACCATGAGCTTAAGTATCACCAAAGAGGGGGGCATTAGACTTGGAATCAAGAGAAGAAACCCTAGTCGTGAGGAGCTTGAGCAAAGCTAGGTAATATTCTCTACTCAATTTCAAGTTTCTTTCCTATAATACTTCCAAGTGTTTACGAGAACTAATCATCATGAGAAGTAACCCCTATGCACAAAGGAGACAGCTAAAATATTTTTTGTCATATAAACACATTGCTATTGATGATTTTTTTTTTTTCACTGCTTTTCTTTATGAAACATAATTTCTCGTTGAATTTTTAAAACATACATGGGAAACAAAGTGACGAAAAAGGGTCATTAGCCAACTCAATGCATTCACACTAATACTACCAATATATAGTACAATTAGTGATGCCACCTTATGGAGATATTTACTCTATATCCTAACACCTTGCATGGTGACTACACTAGGAAATCTTACCCAAATCTCTTAGTCATCATTTATGATAAATCACTATTATACTAAATGAGAAATACAAATAAAGTTAACAATTAAACTTGTGATTAATAAGGTAAGTCATAGATTAACATGAAGAAGATAAATATATAAAATGAAAAATATAAAAAATTCTAATTGTACAAATATTCATAAAAAAAAAGTTCATGGGACATTAAAGAATACCCCTAATTTCACTAGGTATTGATAAATACTTACCAAAATCCTTTTGTTGAGCTCCCCTCCCAAAATATATTTCCAATTTTAAAAAACCTATTTTTATGAAATATTCCCTATTTTTACTAGATGCCCCATTTTATACCCCCAATACATATGAACCCCCCATACCCTACTCCCCGTACCCCTAATACCTACAATATATTGACCTTATTTTTCACAATTTAAAAAATCCCCCTTATGAATGCACATGATACGATATTGGTCAATAAGGTGAATCCATGTGGTTGTAGCCATTAAAAAACCAAACTTAGCCTATCATGCAAACAAGTTCTCCTAAATTCAAATCCTAACATGTAAAACAAACATAAAACAAAAGATGATAAAAATTAACACATAATTTCCTCCCTCTATTTTTTAATATGAAAAAACCTCAAACTTAATTTCCTCTTTCAACATTTTAAAATTTGTCGAACTACACTAAAGTCTACTTGGATGATCAACATTAAGGAGGATATCTATTCAAGAGCCTGTTTAAAGTGTTGAACTAGACTAAAGTCTATTAGGATGATCAACATTAAGGAGGATATCTATTCAAGAACTATTGATCAATTGAATTGCAATCCCACACATAAAAATTGATTATGTACCATAGTAGCATAATTTGGCCGTATTGGCATTTCATGTATTCAAATTCGGAACAAATTCGAATTTGCCGAATATTCGGTGTACTTGTGTAATATGAATACAGATTCTTAGTAATGGAAAATTAAAGTTTGAAAACCAATTTAAAAAAAAAAAACTTAAACACTATATTTAAACATAAATACCATTCAATTTATACTTTCTTGTTAAAATAATTATTAATAACTAGTTGCCGTCACTCACACTTGCCATATGGCAAATTGTTGAAATTATATTTTTTTTGTTTTTTAAATATATTTGATTTTTTTTGTTTATAAGCTAGTAGTATTTCCTTATATTATCAGAATCAAAATATACAGAGTTTCAAAATCCCAAGGTCCTCTCATGGTAGAGAAAACAAACCTCGAAAAAATACTGGCTATGTTTTGATTTTATTATATAAATGTCTATGTACATTTATAGTATATTTTTTAATACTCGATTAAAAAATATTATTTATAAACAGTCTACTTCCGTATTTTATTCGTACTAGAGTTTTTCATTACTTATTTTTTTCATATTCCTATCCGTATTCTTCGCACTCTAATTATGCTACTCTGTTATGCACCAAAGTGTGCACTATTATTTGGGAAATCTTAATACAGTGTAAATTAGGTTGAAATTTGGCCCTATTGCAACTTCCACTTGATTTCCAATCCAAGATTCCAATTTCTAACCCGGGAAACCCTTTAAATGATGGGAGCGATTACAAATCACGCGTTCAATCACAGCGAAGGAATGGTGAAAGAAGCCAAAAGGCATATGTAGATAACACTTCAAGTTGAAGCTGCCATCTATCCAAGTCCTCCTGCTTTCAATTCATGCTAAAAGTTGGCGAAACAATGGATAAAATTCGTTGGATAGTGCGAGTCGTCATGTTATTGCGTCTGTTCGTTGTGATTACTGCTCAACCAGGTATGTCATGGACCATTCTAACTTGAAGAAAAGGCTCCTGAGTTTGCTCTTATCTACAATGTTAGATTATTTCTCTTTTGTCTACTTCTTAGAATAGTCCTTTGGCATCTTGTTTTATAATCGTCATCTGATCATATCCTACTTGTTTTATAGGTCTCGCGGAACGCTTATTTTCAAATTTGGTTGGGAAGATATTCGTCTTATTAATTATTTTATTGTGGTCTGCAGGATTTGTGAGTATCAGTTGCGGGGCAAAAAAAAATCACACAGCGGAAAACAATATAACATGGGTTACTGATGCTGATTACATAGACGTCGGTCAGCCAGCAGACATAGGGGACACTTCATACATGGGTTCTTACTTGCATAGTCTACGCTTTTTCCCAAAGCCTCTTAACAAGTCTTGCTATCACTTTCCTGTGGCCTCTGATGTGCCTTACCTCTTAAGATTATGGTTTGTACCCGGAAATTTCAGTCAATTCCAACAATCAAGCTTCGCTTTCTCTATTGAGACAGTGGATATGTTGCACGTTGAAAACATAACTAGTGGAGATCCACCTTATTCTGAAAAGATATTGGTTACTTCTGGCAGAGTATTGTACATTTGCTTGGTCAGAACTTTGGAGACGAGTGATCCCTTTATTGAAGGGAAGAGGCAGAGGAGACAAGACAAAATAGAGCAAAGAGAAAATAATTCATACAAATAAGTGACACAAATGTATGCTGCAATCTTCTTCAGATTTACTTCATTCTTGTTAAATACCAAGAAATAGAGCTGCTGCTCTTCTCATGCTTTAGAAAACAAACATCATATATCCCCTGTTACAATGGTTACAGCAAAAACTCATAAAACATGTTGCTACAGGAATATAGCTACAGAGTTATATATAAGTTGCTGCTACAACAGCTATAGCAAAATATAAGATTGCAGAGTAAAAGAGAACACTCTGTCTTTTACATTCACAGCATGATTCACCCACACATTTTTATCAAAACTGGTGTGTCTATATATGAAATAGAGCATACAATACCTATGCATATATCTAAAAACTATTCTCGAGACTTGTTCTATCTACATACTCTGCTTTAGCATATGAAAGAGTAACAATTGGTTGTTTCTTTGAAACCCACAATACTACACCTGTTCCAAAATGAAAAACATAACCAGAAGTGCTCTTTCTATCATCAATGCTACCTGCACAATCACTATTTGTATACCCTATGAGTTTGAACTCATTTAACCTTGAATAATGGATACCATGGTTTCTTGTTCCACTCACATATCTGAGAATTCGTTTCCCTGCTTTCCAATGGGAGTCTTTTGGAGACTCCATGAACCTTGAGATAAGACTAACTGCATACATAATATCCGGCCTTGTGGCTGTTAAATACATGAGGCTACCAACAAGCCTTTTATACAAAGTTGGATCAATGTTGGCTCTTTGTCATCCTTGCTTAATTTCAATCCCGTGACAATTGGAGTTGGAGCTGATTTGCAATTTGTCATATTAAACCTTTTCAAATGTCACTTGCATACTTAGATTGAGAGATGAATATACGATTATCATTTTGATTCACCTCAATGCCAAGAAAATACTTCATGAGACCTAAATCAGTCATTTCAAATTATTTTTCCATGTCTCCTTTAAACAAATCAATTGCTAAATCACCAGTGAATATCAAGTCATCATGAACATACAAACAAACAATTAAGATCTCACCTTTCTCATTCATCTTGGTATATAATGTGGGCTCACTGCTGCACCTATTGAAGCCATTTTGCAAAAGATGATTGTCAATTCTGCTATACCAAGCCCTTGGGGCTTGTTTAAGTCCATAGAGTGCCCTTTTTCAGTTTGTAGACTTTGTCTTCATGACCCAAAATCTCATACCTAGGTGGCTGCTCCACATAAACCTATTCTTCTAAGAAACCATTTAAGAATGTTGATTTCACATCCATTTGATATACTTCCCACTTGTTTTGAGCTGCGATTGCAAGAATCGTTCTCACCATGTCTAGGCGTGACACTGGAGCAAATGTCTCATTGTAATTGACCCCGGGCTGTTGTGAGTATCCCTTAGCTACTATCCTTGCTTTATGTTTTTGCACATCACCATTTGCATTTAATTTGGTTTTATAGACCCACTTTACACCTATAACATCTTTTCCTTGTGAAAGGCTCACTAGTTCCCATGTTTCATTCTTTTCTATTGCATCAATTTCCCATGGGGGGTTCATTCATAGAAGTTGTTACATAGCATGATCGTTCGCATGATATTAAAGAATATCCCTAATTTCACTAAATATTGAAAAATTTCTCCTAAAATTTTATTGTTGAACCCCCCTCCCAATATGCCTTTTCAATTAAGAAAACCCATAGTTTCTCCAGATATTGTATGTATCCATTTTTATTAACCCATTTTTAATACCCCCTTTAGACCATATTATCAAGTCGTAACAAAAAAGAGCCCTAACACATCTTAGTATAAGAAAACATGATGCTAAATAAAATAATAGTATAATGCTAATAATGATCCCACCAGGATTGCAGGGGTGAGTGATCAATTTGTAGCATTGGATAGTGGAAGACCCAACAAAATAGTATTGGGGAAGGCAAAATGCATAAAAGGAAACCTAGCCAAGAGATCAACGTAACAAAGAATGTAAAAGGATAATAGTCCAATAGTTAGTGCAATGCTTAGAAAAGATGAGAATTGCATATGTTTCACACCATAGCCTACCAATCTACCAATTTTGTATCATGTAACTATAAGTATAGCCGTAGAGAGATCATGTTTTCTATAAGCTTAATAAATTAAACTCCATAAAAATGCAAAATTGAAATCCTTTCGTGGATGGACTCCCATACCTTCCTATAAAAAAAACATCATTGATGTTTGAACCCAAATGAACATAGAAAAATTCCTCTTACTTTCCAATAACACCATATGATCATGTGCATAGTTTGGATTTGGGTCATTCACAAGATGCAATGAATTTCCTCCACTTCCTCTACATTTATTTTTACAATCAAGGGAATTAACAACATTTAGTTACCTTTTCTTGGGTTATATCTAGTTTTTTTTATCATTATAGGAGAGAGAAAAATATCCATTGTTAGGTTCAAGCATGCAATAGTTATAAAGATACACAGATGGTGAAACTTATATGACACCATTTCATGGTAACGATAACACATTGGGTATGTAAATAAGGATTTATACTTTTACCTATGTTCATGTCAGTTCCAATACAATATTAAGACACATGCCTTGCATATAAGAATTGAAATTACAATTATGAATGTGCCAAATATAACTCAATTTAACTATTATTCTTAACTGGCAATGTGAAAATGTTAAAGAAGAATACAAAAATTTGAAATAAATAATTAGTCAAAAAAGATTGATCTAAATTTTCTTGGTTCCAGTGAGCCAAGAAAGATTGATCTCAATTTTCTTGGTTTTCATGGAGCAAGGTTTGATTGAATCTCAATACCTACCTAAACCCCAACCTAAAAAATGAAGAGTTAGATCTTTTACTTGAATGCCTACAAAAAATACAATACAATTATTCAACTCCGGAACTCCCAATTAGCTACATCTCTTAACTTAAATATGAAAAACAATATAACATCAATTCAAACCAAGCCTAAATACGATATTAAATGAGGACTTCTCAAGGCTAGTAATCCAAAGAGACTTCCATTGATATTATCATTGGTACACTATTATTAGATTTATCCAAAACTTAAGATCATAAGCAATATCAAATCAAAATGGAGGGTCCTTAAGTTTTAGGTGGGTATGAATTGAGACCATGATTTGGAGGTATGAATCCATCCCATGGTTTGGAGGTTATTCCTCAACCCACCCAAATAAAATAACCCCCAATATTTATATTACTATGTCAAATTAAAAACCCCCCTTGACCCCTTAATATAGGGCAATATATTTTTGAGGTTTTTAAGAGCATTCAAACCCCCAATATGAATGGACGTGATATAATATTGCCTCGCTAGTGAACCCCTCGTGCAATTTCCTCATCCATTGCATTCACCCTTTTTTCATTTTTAATGGCATCTTCAAAATGGATAGGATCATCAACATGTGAATATAATGCAAAAAGAGAATTCATACCTGCTTTATTATCACCTTCATTTTGCTCATAAATATCCCTTAAACTTCTGATTTTTTGTCTCCTTAAGCTTGCTAGTGTGGAGTTTGACATATCACTTGAGCTTGTAGAATGTGGACTTGATGGTCCAACACCAAGAGTACCAATTTGAGACGGTGTTTGTTTCACATTTGATGGATTATTTGCTTGAATGTGTGGGGCTGTCCTTTTGTTTGATGAAGGTGTCATTTGACCACTTGGTTGAACTTGAATGGGTGTGGAAGGAGTCACATTTGAAGGAGTACCTGTTGGTATAAAATCTTCTTTTTCTTCTTGTGGTAAGTTGGGTGCAACATTGATTGTTTTATCCAAACTTCCATCCCATGCTTCATCTTCTATGAACTGCACATCTCTGCTAATTATGACCTTTTTGGTTATTGGATTGTACAATTTGTATGCCTTTGATTCATCACTATATCCCACAAATATGCATTTTTCTCCTTTGTTATCTAATTTTCTTCTTAATTCATTCGGGACATGTGCATATGCTACACATCCAAATACTCTCATATTAGCAACACTATGTTTTCTTCCGGTCCATGCTTCTTCCGGAATCATATTGATGACACTTTTAGTGGGACATCTATTCATAATATATGTTGCACATGCTACAACTTCAACCCAATATTCATTTGACAAATGTTTTGCTTTCAACATACTTCTTGCCATCTCCATGATTGTTCTATTTTTTCTTTCGGCCACCCCATTTTGTTGAGGTGTGTATCTAGTTGTGAATTGCTTGTGAATTCCATGGTCCTTGCAAAAAATTAGAAATTCTTTTGAAATGTATTCACCACCTCTATCCGTCCTCAATGCTTTGATATAATGCCCACTTTGCTTCTCAACAAGGGCTTTGAATTGATGAAAATAATCAAACACTTCATTCTTTTGCTTTAGAAAGTAGATCCATGTTTTTCTTGTGTAGTCATCTATGAATGTCAAGAAGTAGTAGCTACCACCAATTGAGGGTGTTTGCATTGGTCCACAGAAATCTGAATGAACAATCTCCAATGGTGCCTTTGCTCTAACTGACTTTCTTGCTGGAAATGATTCTCTATGTTGTTTTCCCAAAATGCATCCTTCACACACTCTTGATGGTTTATCTATTAGTGGGAATCCCCTTACCATGTTCTTCTTATGTAATGGATTTAGACCTCCAAAGTTTAGGTGCCCAAAGCGTAGGTGCCATAACCAATTTTCATCTTTAATTTCTTCTTGAAAGATTACTTGAGTGACTGTTATAGTTTTCTCTTCATCCTCTTGTGAGTTTGTTGAAGGGGGTCCTTGAGCAAGTTCTATCTTCAAATCTGATTTTAGCCTTAGGGGAAACATTCTATTACTTGTCATCTTAACTTTGGCAATCAGCTGGTTACTTGGCAATTTATCCAAAATAATACATTCTCTATTTATGAAGAAGACTTGATACCCCTTTTCAATAAGCTGTCCAATGCTCATAAGATTGTGTTTTAGACCACGCACAAAATACACATCTGAAATATACTTCTTCTCCCCTTGTTTAGTTAGAATGTTGATGTTTCCTTTACCCATAACCGACACTTTGTTGTCATTACCCAATGTTACATCTGATTTTACATAATCATCTAAACTTGAGAACGTTTCTAGGTTCCCTATCATGTGATTGCTGCAACCTGAGTCTAAAACCATACATCCTTTTGGTTTTCTTATGCTACATTGCAAGCTAAAAACATACTATCATGATTTTGACTTTCTTTTGTGAAATTTGCATTTTGATGCCTATTGTCATATTGTTTCTTTCTACATTCATTTGAATAATGCCCATACTTCTTACAATAATGACACTGAATTTGAGACTTGTCATACCTTTGACCTTGTGGTTGACTTTGAGATGGGTTTGAGCTTGAGGTTTGGCTGGTGCCTCTTCCACTTGAGCTTGATGGGATGCTTCTTCCACCTCTGTATGAATTTCTTCCTCTACCTCTGAAATTTGATCTACCTCTACCTCTACCATGGCTATTTGAAACTTGTGACTTGAATGCATGCTCCAACGATGTATTTGTTGACCTGCTTAGTCTATGTTCATGTGAAATGAGAGATGCATGGAGCTCATCAACTGAAAACTGTGAGAGATTCTTTGTGTCCTCTATGGCTACAAAAATTGATTCAAATCTTGTGGGAAAACTCCTTAGAATATTTTCAACCACTCTCCTATCTTCAAATGTCTCTCCATGAGATCTGATTTGATTTACCAGTCCAATCATTTGAGTAAAAAATGAATCTGCTGATTCATTTTCCTTCATGTAAATTGTTTGAAAATCCCTTCTCAACATTTGCAACTTAGCTGTCTTAACTTTTTCCATACCTTAATAGGCTGTTTGAAGTGCATCCCATGCTTTCTTGGACTTTGTTGCTGCTGTAATCCTTTGAAAAATGCTTTCATGCACTGCTTGAAATATGTAGAAGAGAGCTTTTGAGTCTTTCTTTCGATTATCTCTCAATAGGTCCTTCTCTACTTGTGTCAATGCATTGTATGCTGCTGCATCAGCTGGTTCTACAAATCCATTTTCTACAAGATCCCAAATATCTTGAGAGCAAAATAAAGCTCTCAT
Source organism: Larix kaempferi (assembly GCA_027924585.1). Taxonomy (NCBI): domain Eukaryota; kingdom Viridiplantae; phylum Streptophyta; class Pinopsida; order Pinales; family Pinaceae; genus Larix; species Larix kaempferi. The sequence continues at coordinate 15,230,291 of BSBM01000757.1, read as the reverse complement.
GGTGATTGCCCAATAATCATAATTCTTCCCATTAAACTGTGGGATTTGTGGATTTGTCAAACTTGTGCTTGAAGCTGCCATTGTTGACTGTGAAGAAGCCTTTTCCTTCTTGAAAAATTTTGCTTGAGAAGCTCCTTGAAGATACCAAAGCTCTGATACCAGGTGAAGGGAAGAGACAGAGGAGACAAGAAAAAACAAAGCACAGAGCAAATAATTCATACAAATAAGTGACACAAAGGTATGCTGCAATCTTCTTCAGATTTACTTCATTCTTGTTAAATACCAAGAAATAGAGTTGTTGCTCTTCTCATGCTTCAGAAAACAAACATCATATATCCCTTATTACAATGGTTACAACAAAAACTCATAAAACATGTTGTTACAGGAATATAGCTACAGAGTTATATATAAGTTGCTGCTACAGCAGTGATAACAAAATATAAGATTGCAGAGTAAAAGAGAACACTCTGTCTTTTACATTCACAGCTTGATTCACCCACGCATTTTTATCAAAACTGGTGCATCTATATATGAAACAGAGCATACAATACCTATGCATATTTCTAAAAAATGTTCTCGAGACTTGTTCTATCTACCACATTGCAAAGTCAAAAGGATAAGACACTAAATAAACTTTTAAGGCTCCAAGGTACTAATTTGTCACTATTTCAGGTGCAAAGGAAGGACGAGGTGTGGGTGAGAGTAATGGAGGTATGGAAGAGTAATGATGGTTGGTAGAGGTAGTTGGGATTAATTCCAACATTTATCTCTGGTATCGAGTTGAGGACTCTTCAAGATGACATGTATCATGGATTCGCCAAGCCAAGAACAATCTTGGTTGCACTATCAAGATTTGACGTTGGAGGAAATTTGTTGGTTAGGTGAACATTTTGAACTTTTTATATTTACCCATGGAAATCAAACCGAAGAAATCATTATAATAATTAATAATACACATAAATCTCCAAAGAAATCATTGTAATAATTAATAATAAATATAAATCTCCCACTTTCACTTGCCAAAATTTGTATTGATATGTCACGAATTTTGATGGAATACTGATAATTTTTGGATAATGATTGACTTGCATAACTTAGAATGGGTTGTTGAGCAGGTATCCTCAGGACAAATTCGACCGCATTTGGTCACCACCATCATATTCACAGTCATGGGATATTTGTTTACAGAATATAAGTTCGAAAGAGCCTATTTCAACAAACAATACCAAAAATCTTCCTCCAACTGCTGTCATGCAAACTGCGTGCATTGTAAACAGCTCGGACTCCATTTTATTGCAATATTGGAGTGTGGAAGAAACATTACTGCTGTTATATTTTGCATAGATGGAGACACATATTTCCAGATCATTTTATGTCGCCATAGATGGTGAACCCAATTGTAAAATGGTTACTAATTATCCTGCTTTAGAGATTTCAATCCAATCCCAAGCACCAAATAATGTTGAACTACTTCAGGACGCTAACTCCACCCTTACTCCTATAACCAAGGCTTATGAGTATTACGGAATAATGCAGTCGGACGTGGCAACAGATTCGCAAGACTTGACCTGACTAAATTTCTTTGAATTTTAGAAAGAAAGTGATTTGCCAGTAGTTCAAAACGTGGCGTCATTAGACAACTTGTAATTTACCCAAATTATAAATCAACGCCTAACAAAGTTTTTAAACTGCAGTTGACGCTCTTGACGCGATCTAACAGAGATTTGTCATAAAGAATGGATTTCTCTTGATCCTTGTTATTTGATACCGTGAGATAGAATTGAGTGTTTCGATAGAAGAATTTTGGAAATGAAAGTTTAATTCTACGATTTGTTTACAGTTGAAATTATGAGACAGGTGAAGTTGTAAAAGATTACGATATTACTTTACTCTTATTTCCAGCGATTTGTCCGGAAGGAATCTTACAGGATCGGTGCCTAACGATAGTGGAAATTTGACTTTTCTACTTAAATTGTAAGCAAATTTCGACCTTTTTCACTAGCCCTTTTAAATGAAAAATCATGGATGTTCGTGTTCACAACAGAAACATGACTATTTTTTTGGATGGGTTAAAAAGTATTGGCGCTTTATAAGTCTCGCACTTGGAATATAGAACTCTATAGTTTGCGTTTGAATATTATATGAAGGATTGAAATCATACCATGCAATAATCATCTTTGCAGCATTTATCTATTTGTGTTGAACTTGCAGGTCACTTGAGGATAATTATTTCAGGGGACCAATGCCAAATTTGACCAGTTTGCACTTACTGGAGCGACTGTAAGTTTCTTTTCAACAAAATTTCATTGTGTCGTTTTTTTATGCTATGCATTTTCACAAAACATTATTTTACTTTGGTTACCATGCAGGTATTTACAAAACAATAACCTGAATGGTACTGTTGAGTGGCTGTCTAAACTACCAAATCTTCAAGAATTGTACGTTTTCTATTTTATTTTTTTATGATCTTGTTCAAATTTCAATATATTAATTAGTAAAATTTGTACTCTTCGAACTTATTGTCATAGGAATATAGAAAACAAGAATGTCAGCCGTGCAATTCCTGCTCAGCTTTTGCTTGACTGTTCCTAATGTATTCTCCTTCTATTTGGACAGAAATCCCATTTTAAGATTTTGAGGTTTAGAATTTATTTTCGTATTTTTCATAATAACGAATCGAGTTCAAATTCTAATTAATCGAAGTGCATGACATTTATGGAAAATATATTTCTTTGGTATGTTGCAGTTACTCAGGAAACGCCTACCTACGTATGGATACCAGGGAATGTAATCTCAAGAATAATCACAAAGAACAAACGCACGAAATTGATGGTTGTCCTCGGAATTCTTCTATTCATTGCGTTGATAGTAGTAGATCAGGTTGTAAAGATGAGGATAAAAAGAGAGGATGTAGCAACCGAAAGCAGTGGAGCCAAAAATGAACTATGTAAATATAGAAATATTATAATTACACTATAAGTGTTTATAGAATTTGGGGTGGATTAGCGTTTATGCTTTTCTTAGATTGTAGGAGGATGAGACAAGATTACTGTCCAGATCGATTTTATATGAATGGTTCAAAATTCGAAATAAACAATTTTTAAAGAAAAAAAATATAAAAAATAGTTGGTAGTTGATTCATGGATAACTCTTAGCTCATGTATGGATAAGAGGGCTTCATGACATATATTTTATTATTGCACCGAGAGGCACAACCCAGTATGGGGGAGATCTTGTAACATGTAACGGATGTAACATGTAACGTTTGTCGAAAATAATAAAATGTACAAAAAGTAATAGTATGGGGGAGATCTTGTAACATGTAACACATGTAACGTTTCTCGAAAATAATAAAATGTAAAAAGTAATAGTATGGGGGAGATCTTGTAACAAGTAACGGATGTAACATGTAACATTTGTCAAAAATAATAAAATGTACAAAAAGTAATAGTTCGAAAATAATAAAAGGTAAAAAGTAATAGTATGGGGGAGATCTTGTAACATGTAACCTTTATTCCAAAATAATAAAATGTAAAAAGTAATAGTATGAGGGAGATCTTGTAACATGTGTAACGGATGTAACATGTAATGTTTGCTCGAAAATAATAAAATGTAAAAAGTAATAGTATGGGAGATCTTGTAACATGTAACATGTAACGTTTGTTCAAAAGTAATAAAATGTGAAAAGTAATAGTATGAGGGAGATCTTAATAAGGGTTAATTAATATCAATATAATTAACAATTATTTAAATAACACATACTTATATTTTTACCTGATGAATGTCAAATTGTGACGGGGCGTGTGGCGGTCACTTATCCGGGCTTGCTACAACCCAGCGTATTATGTGAGCTGGTTACTTTTGGCCTTCAATCTTTAAGGATTGTGTTAACGCTGTGAAGAGATGCCACCCTTTCTAGGTGTTCTCTCGGAATATACATTCGCATCCAGCACCCCTTCATCCGGTCGTCACCGTCAGTCCCTTCACTAATTGGGGGGTGGACTTCATGGATTGCAAACTAGCTTCGGCTGGGGGCATCACCATATCATAGTGGCTGTGGACTATTTTTCCAAATGGGCTGAGGCCATGCATACCATAAAAGCCGACGGTACTACTACAGCCCATTTCGTGTTCAATCAAATTATCACTCGTTTCGATATCCTGAAAGAGATTGTCACTGACCATGGCAGTCACTTTCAAAACAAGATGATGGAGGATTTGTCTCTCAAGCTTGGGTTTCGTCAAGAACACTCGTCTTCCTACTATCCCCAAGCGAATGGTCAAGTTGAAGCAGTTAATAAGTCTTTGAAGACCATTCTCCAGCGTACCATCCAACAAAGCAAGAACAATTGGCACATCATGTTATATCCTGCTTTGTGGGCATATCGAACTGCAGTCAAGACTACCACCGGATTCTCACCATTCCAGGTAGTTCACGGTGTGGAGTCACTTTTACCAATTGAATGTGAAATCCCTTCGCTTAAACTAGCCATAGAGCTCCTCCCTGATACGACAGGTATTGAGCAACGTTTAATCCACCTTGAGCAACTTGACGAGCAACGTTGAAATGTCGTTGTGGCCATAGATGCCAACAAATGTCGTGTCAAGGTTCAGTATGATAGGTCTATCAGTCCTTGGTAGTATGCTGAAGGTGACTTGGTCCTCTTATATGACTAAGCTAAAGAACCCCTGGGGGCAGGGAAGTTCAACCCCATGTGGCACGGTCCTTACATTGTGAGGCGTGTCCTGGAAAAAGGAGCCTATGAATTAGAAGACTATGAGGGGACTGTCTTGAAGGATCCTAGAAATGGGCTCTATATCAAGCGGTATTATGCTTGAACCTCTGGTTCAGGCTGATACTTTTGTATACTATTGTATAGTTGTTTCTGTACAGGCTTTTAGCTTGCTTTTTGGTTTTCGGGTCTGCTGATTCGCTTCCGTTTGATTAACAGATGTCATCGGAATCTCCTATGTTCTTAGGTTTCACGGATGGTGCTAGCCGGCATACGCAGCAGCTTGCTTCTGTTGCCTGGGTTATTTTCTCACCTGACCACGTAGTTGTGTCCTTAGGAGGTGCTTGTCTCAGTTCTACATCTAACAATGTGGCTAAGTATAGTGTCGTCATTGAGCTACTTCGAGATGCTATTTCACGTAGTTGTGTCTCAGTTGAATGGGCAGTACCGTGTGCGAGACCCTACACTACTACGGAAATTCCTAAGGGTAAGACTCTTGGAGAGACATTTTGTTTCAATTACATACATTCATGTTCCGAGAAGTCTTAATCATATATCTGATGCATACGCTAACTATGTATTAGATTGGCATTTATCACATTCATAATGAAGCACACAAATAAAAGAGACATTCATACATTTGTACATACACACATATCATAGAACCGGAGAACCATAGTTTATATATAAATATGTCCAAAAAATGGTAGTGTCATACAAAACTGGAGCCCATAGCCCTAAAAAATGTACAAATCGATACAAAAGTAAGATCCTAGGACATCTACTCCATACGAGGAGGCCTAGCTGCTGCCCCGACAGGATGTGACTCATAGAAATAGTGAACTGCATTGGATACCCGCTGCAGTAACTACACCCAGTCACCCGGAACCCCCACTACTTGGCGCTGCATGGCCTTAGGTAGTCGCGCCACCTCTATCTATGGAACCCTGGAAACCATCCGTGATAGGGTGATAGGTTGCGCCGCAAGGTCTGTAGAGTGCGCCTTGTTGCAGCATCACCAGCCTCATCACCCCTGCCTCGGCAACCATGTCTCGAGAAGCTGTCGGGTCTCATTGGGCCTTTGTCTACGAGCAAATAGTCAAACATTAGCACTTGATACTACCCCCAAAAATATTTTTGCATCTTATAATCAAAATTCCGTAAAAATTTAATAACAAAAAATTTAAAAAGAGTACTCACCAATGTTTCCGAACGCTGCGTTTGGTGGGAGTGGCATGTCCTGATCCTGGCAGAAGTCTATCCCTGCATAGGGATAGTCCTCTATGGAAATGACCTGTCGGTCCCACCAGTGGAAGAACTCCTGAGTATATGGTGATGCCAGATGGCCACCACCCTGTCATGTCAAGATCTCAGCCCACCAGGTCAGGGTTGGATCGCGGAGACTATGAGGAGGGACATCCACCCTCAGACTAAGCCCTGGAACTCTCTCAAAGAAGAAGCTGCACAAGATACTCCCATACCCGAAGTTTTTTGCCTTCCCTTCTTTGCATTCTGTCAGTTGAGTCTTCATAGACACCAGTAGTGTGGTACACCAATCGAATACTATAGGCTGCATGCATTGTGATGCATAGAAAATCACTGGCCTGGATGCCTGGTGCAGAGCTTTGGAACTCATGATTCGCACTAAGGTAGCCACAATGATCTTCATGCTCAGATATACTATGGCATTGATGGGCACCTGACTTCCCACCGCTCATGTGTTTGCGGGACAATACCGCACTATGTAATCAAGGATGGTGATCCCACCACTCACGGTACGAGACCGAAGACTGGCCATCTCACCTCGACGGGACAAACTGGTAATGAAGTAGATGTCTTCCACTTCCAGTGTGAGGATTTTCCCATTGAGCCTGAAGTTCTGTGCATCAACATCCCAGTAATCTATCAAGCGACAGAGTAGTAGGTTTTGGGCCCTCAAACCCCCTATACTCCAGAATTTGTACAACCCACATGCTTTCAATGCTTGTTGTGCTTGCACATCGTTGCACATGGCCTCATCTACTTGGTCATGCTCCCTCTCCCTCCACTCTAGAACCATCCTGGAGTGAGAAAAAACAAGGATTTTAGTCAATTTCATTTGCAAAATCATCTTCATGGCCGTACCCGCGGGCTAATTTGCATATAGGGACGGGTACCCGCGGTCAACCTGTGCGTTGACTGCAAGTATCGTTCCCTACCCGCGACCTGCATAGTGATAGCCCGCGGGTAGCGCCGAAGCCATTTAGGGTTGGCCAAACTAAAAATCCCACCGCTGAAAACTAAAATGAATGCATTGAAATTAAAGGTATGGAAGAGACTACCAACGTGCTCCAGACGGTTCGATGAATAGACGCTTGTAGCTCCCTGAATCGGTAGTTGAACTTCAAGGTGAAAACTAACCACAAAGCTCCAAATGGGTGAATAGTAAAAATGAATTGTAAATTGTAAATTTTTATTACTATTTATAATTTTCAGGACCCACTTGTCTATAGTTTTTACCGTTTGATGCCGTTATGGACTAATAGAATGTCATGGAGTAGAACTTGGAATCAGATTTCTGTGTTGGAGAAAACTCACTATGGCTTGGGGTAGACCACAACAGATAGCTGACTACCAGAAATTAACTCAATTCTCAGAACTATGCTATTATAATGACAATGCTAAGATAATGGAGAATGTAACCAACCTCGATCCAAACGTTTGATGTAGAACCCCGTTGGAGCTTTCTGAATCGACAGTTGAACTTCAAGGCAAAAACTAACCACAAAGCTCCAAATGGGTGAATAGTGAAAATGAATTGTAAATTTTTATTACTATTTATAATTTCCAGGAACCACTTGTCTATAGTTTTTACCATTTGATGCTGTTATGGACTAATATACTATCATGGAGTAGAACTTTGAATCAAATTTCTCTGGCAAAAGGTGTTTTGGACTATTTCACACCTACGACAGGTGCGTTTCACACCCGGCATATAGGTTAGATGCTATTTCCACATGCATTGTGCATTTGACATTTTGACCATTTTCATAAACCTTAGGTGCGACCCCGCTTCGTAACTGACACGAAACCTTCAAACTTCTATAGAAGTGTTGTTATGTGGCGGTAGGGATTTTTTCGAACATGGGCACCCTAGTTAGATCCCCTTTGTGCATTTTGGCGCCCATGCCGTTGTTTGTCCTTAGGATTGGGAGTCCTTTGTAGTTACGCCATGACATTGCGATAAAGACTCATACTCTACTTTGTCTTATGCTAGCCATCTCCCTTAAGAACTCCCCTCAGTTATATCATGTTGTGATTGCATTGCATCATCTTGCTTGCCGCTTGAGCCTTGTGCCGGCTCCCGCTTACTCAATTGTTAGCCTGGTTCTTCAGCACTTTTCCCTGTCGAGCCTTGCAGAGCTTCCATTTGTCCTTCACAATTTGATGACTTTTTGACCCTGAAGGAACACACCCCCGAGTGTCCACATCCTGCATGCACTTCCTTGCATTGATCATAGGTATGTTTCATTGCTTGGGACTAGTCTGCTAGCTATTTGACACTCGTTCCCTCACTTGTTGTACTATAAGCAATTTTATTCTTTTTCAAGCTTTCCAAATATGAAAAAGACCAAAAAAATCAAATATTCCAAAAAGTCGGATGGGATTATGGTTACTACTTCTTGTTGGCAGTTGTTGTGTCGCCTTTGAACAGAGCATTCATTCCACTCCATACACTATGAGTCGGGACTATAGTTGGACCTTAGGAGTTGTACTTATTTCTCAGTTTCTCCACCGATTGGTTAAACTTCCATTCATTATGGAGCCCTTTGTGATGCCTCCTGCATCGCACAGTATATATCGAATCTATGTTGCCTACGTCTATCCATCTGCTCATTCTCTTGTCCAAAGGAAGTCCTGAAACCAGAGTCGGCCACTCCTCAGATCTCTTGACTATTGCATGTCGGCCATCCTTATTGAGTCGGTCCATTTCACCTAAGATCTTCCAAATATTTCAGCATAGCTGGTACCTCGTGCTAGTTGATGGGGGATGCATTAATGCCCTCCTTCCAACGAGTCTCGTTCCATCGACTTCAACCCATTTATTCTGGGACTTGAGACTTAGAGTTCGGTTGAGTACCTTGAGGCTTGCAGTCATTAGTGGTAGGTTCTCTCGCCATCGACAGTTTTGGGAATACATCAATGTCCCTTGATCGATGGATTCATCCTAGTGTTCGACTTCAACTCATTTATTCACACTCCGATGATTGTGCTCTATTCCTTGATGCCCATTTTCATTATTGGTGGATCATCTCGCGTCTGTTAACGGTATGCGTCATTGATCGGTAATCAGATGATGTCACATCAGGTTCGATCCCAACTCCTTTATTCACTTGATGGGACTTGCACCGTCGAAGACTTGTGTAGAAGACCCCAGGCGACAGTGGCATTCAATATGCTACCGATGAATTTGACTTTACATCTGAGATATCACCTCTTAGATATCAGCAGTTTGTACCTCCAGTTTGCACCCGTTGTCTCCTTTTCAGTAGGAGACCATATCTTACTGTAGAGGGATCATGGCTATGATCACTTATGACATATATCCATTATGTATTGCCTATTCATGGCCATTATATCAGATTGTTGTACTATACCAACATGTATTCAGGGATACTATTGTACTATGATGAGTGAGCTGCTCTTTCCACTTGCGTTTCCATCACTCCACTTCTGAGTTTTATAATGTGTTTTGTCCATCGTAGCATCAGTCTATGACCTCACACATTAGGGGGCATTTGTTACAACGTAATTTTCTACCTTGTGAGTATCAACATTCTCTGGCTTGTAGGATCCATTTCACTGACTCAGATCCACTTTATATCCTTCAGACACTATTTTTCCCTATCTTTATTCTTACCTGCTAGCTGTTCCATTACAGTGGGCATACCCGCGAGTTGCATCACTATAGCCCGTGGGTAGCATGTAAAATGGTAAAAATCACTAGTTTATTACTCTCAAAAAGCAGTTATTGGGTGACCTTTGACCCTCCATTTTCCCAAGAAACACCTCGATGTGTCCTTTCACTTACCTTTGGGAAGACTATATATTGAGCACATATGGCTTATGGACGGGAGGAGAAAGAAGAGCAAGAGAACTCTAGTGGATTTTTGCCCTATCTTGAGTCTACACTCATTGATCCTTGCAGTTGTGAACCCTTTATGTTCACCTTCCAAACTCCTACCATAGTTCGAGTTTTCCATTCATGGAGGATTGAAGTGGTGGAGGCACAAGTGGATTGATCCAGATCGTGGTTCAGATTGGTTGCCGGCAAGAGGTCGTATCACATTGTACTTCTTCTTATTTATTAATAGAAAAACTCATATTCTCGTCCATTAATGTTGTGAATGTTGTTTATTCTACATTGGGTTGCATTTACTTATAATATCATGGACCATTGCTATTGATGATGTTAATGTCGTTTATATATATTATGTACTTGTTGTATATTGGCTGTCAAGACTAATTTGCAGATTCAAGTGCATGGATTGAAAGCTCCAATGGGGATCTACATCAAACGTTTGGATCGAGGTTGGTTACATTCTCCATTATCTTAGCATTGTCATTTATAATAGCATAGTTCTGAGAATTGAGTTAATTTCTGGTAGTCAGCTGTCTGTTGTGGTCTACCCCAAGCCATAGTGAGTTTTCTCCAACACAGAAATCGTGACTCTGCTGGGGAAAACATCCATGTTTGGGGATTTTTTTAGCATTAGTCCTTAATTAGAGTTGTTGTTTGTCGAATCTCTGTCACCGATTGGTCGTTAAGATACACTATAGAAAACTTGCTTTTTCTAAGCCATTGGACTCTTTATTTGCCCATTTTCCTTTCCTCACCCGCGGGCTAGCTTAGCTCTTCCCACGTCTACCCACCTCTGTTTACTCTATTGCTCGCGGGTACCCGCAGGTATTCCTTCAATAGTAGCGTACAACTCCAGCTTTGGGTGATTTATGACTTTGTTAGGAACCCATGTCTTTACTTTGTTAGTATATTGTTGTTGGACGCATATGCTTTGTAAGTCATCTCATAGTTTTGTTGATCCATAGTTTGTATTGGCCCATGGTTTTGACTCATAGTATTGGCGCCTAGACTTAGCCCATGGTTTGTATTGACACATAGTATTAACCCATGGTATTGGCGTCTAGACTTAGTATATAAGTGTGTGTTGAGGCCTATGAAGGCACCGTGAAGTTAATTGTATTGAGCTTGCTCAAAGGAGGTTGCCCCCTCGAAGTGGCTTGTGATCAATATAAAAGTGATTCTGAGTTCTGTTATTTCTGATATCTCATGTATTTGCATTAATTAATTATTGCAGGTTCATCGCATCTGGTATCAGAGCCCTTTCTTGGGCTCGCTGGGTGAATTTCTGCCAATTTTTTTTTCGCATCTATTGCAGGTTCGGATTTGGGAATAATCCCTATCCGCTTAACTATGGGAAGTACTTGGGCATAAGCCCTAAAAATCATTGTGAGGAGTACCACAGGAACCCCGAAGTAGCTGGCCCATTAAGAGTACCTGCTAGCAAAAAGGGCAACGACCCCTACCTGATTGACTAATTCTCACCCGTGAGGTAAACCAATAGTTGTCGTTTGTGGCAAAGCGGTTATCAGTTTTACCTGAGCCGTGGAGTGAGGGGTACTGCCCCAATACGCAAGCCGTTAGACAGCATTGGTGGCCGAGTGAAACCCCTGAACTGTTAGGAAGCCGCACATACCTGGGGTCCATATCTATTTTCAACTGAACTATTGTCGATCACTGCTACGTCGTTTCAGATCCAGCCATTTAGATCCATTCTGAAAGCCGTTCCAGATCAGCCGTTTCAGATCCAGCCATTTTCGCTCCATTCGACACTGTTTCAAATCCCTCTATTTTTGCTCACTTCTGGGCCATTGCAGATCTATCTGTTCAGATCCCTTCCGAGTTGTAGCCGCTCCATTCTGAAACCAAAAAAAAAAAAAAAAAAAATTATTAAAACATTTTTTTCTCCATATCTCCCTTGTTTTAACTTCGTTTCCCTTGAAACTTCTCTGACACCCCTGTAATCCCATTCTGTATATTTCATTCCTGAGGACCCTATCCCACATTCCACTTCCCAACACCCGAACTCTCACATTTGTCTATTTTTAGGGTTTGCCATAAATTCTTCGATTTTCACTCGATCGCCTTCAAATTTTACCACAGAGTTCCTTTTCTAATTCTGCTTCTTTGACCCTCTCTGTCAATTTTCTCATTCTTTCATCCTGCTTCTGAAATCCCCCTTTTCTGTTTTCCTATCCTTTCAACAGTGTCCAAAAATATAGTCAAACCCGAATTACCCATCAGATTTTTTCCCCAATCCAAATTTCCCTTTACTAAATCAGCTTCTGTTTGTGTTTTTCTACCCATTCCCGCCCCCCCCCCAAAAAAAAAAAACCTTGGTTATGGTTGTCACCCATGCAGGAGCACACACCATGGAGGAAGCACTTGCAGCCATCCAAACCAAACTCAAAGATCTGGATGAAAAATTTCTCAGCCTCCATCTTCAGCATTCAGCCATGAACAATAACCGACAGCCAGAATCTTTTGCAGCCACCAGGTTCTCTTCTTCCAGCAATTTTCGTGGGTCGAAGCTTGATTTTCCTCGCTTCAATGGTACTGGTCCGACTGGATGGATTTACTGAGCATAACAATATTTCAGTCTGTATAATACTTTTGATGTCCAGAAAGTTCCACTTGCATCCTTTCATTTGGAACAAGAAGCCCTTCAATGGTACCGTTGGTACATCAAAGCTCATCTCGAGCCAAACTGGAGAGATTTTTTCCAACTCCTTTTGCCATGATTTGGTCATAGTGCTTTTGATGACTTCACAGGAGCACTCACTAAACTTCACCAAATCGGCACAGTGAGAGAGTATCAGACAGAATTTGAGAAACTAGCCAATCACACAGAAGGATTGTCTGATGAATTCTACAGAAGTTGTTTTATCAGTGGTCTCAAGGATGAAATCCGCTCAAAGGTCAAAATGTTCTGTCCCAACACAATGATGGAAGTCCTAGGGTTAGCTATGTTGGAAGAGGACAAGATCACAGCTCAACAATGCTCCAAACCCACCTTTGTTCCCTTCAGAAATATGGGTTCCCAACGACCTCCCATCACGCTTGGTCCTCAACCAACTCCTATCAAGCATTTGTCTGAAACAGAGATGCAGGCACGCCGAGAAAAAGGGCTTCGTTATAATTGTGATGAGACATTCACTCGGGGACATAGCTGTGTTCAACAAAAACTCTATCTCTTGGATGTGGATTCTCCGCTTGGCTCAGAACTTGGTGAAGAAGCTACAGATACAGTAGATGATCAGGTCGACATTCAACACCCGCCTGTTGACACCCCATCTCAGGACGACCCACCCGAGATCTCTCTCCATGTTGTAACCGGCGTCACCACCCCACAAACAATGTGGGTCAGGGGATACTTCAAGAATCTCCCTCTTACCATAGTCATGCATTCTGGTAGCACTCATAACTTCATTGACCCTGGGATTGCCAAACAAGCTGATTGTTTTGTCCATCCTTGCTCCAACTTTGAAGTCATGGTTGCCAATGGGGGCACCTTACCTTGCAAGGGGAAGTGTCACAATGTGCGTATCTCTATGGAAGACTATAACCTACGCTCTAACATGTTTGCCTTTTCCTTAGGCGGATGTGATGTGGTTTTGGGCGTTCAATGGTTACGCACACTTGGCCCCATCCTATGGGATTTTGCTGAACTTTGGATGCAGTTTTCAGCCAATGGGACACAACACAAAATTATGGGATTACAACCAGGGCCTCTCTACATCATCAGTTCACATCGCTTGGAAAAGATCCTTACGAAGAATTCACATGGTGTCATTGCTCATCTCCATTCCTTTCAGATGCACCCACCAATGGTCTCCACTACTTCCTTGGATAGATATGCAGGTGTCTTTGTTGCACCAGTGGGCTTGCCGCCTTCACGAGACGTTTCCAGTAAGCATTTATCCGCATCTACATCTCAGCAGGACATGATGGATATTTTTCATACAGTACAGAAGTGGCAACCATCCCTATTGGGGAATTATTTCTGCATCAAGACTGATCTCCAAAGTCTGGAAACTTTCCTGGAACAACGGGTCTCCTCCCCAGCACACCTGAAATGGGTTATCCAACTCATGGATTATGACTATGCGAGCACTTACCAGAAGGGTAAGGACAATATGGTGGAAGATGCTCCTCCTCGCACATTTGATGACCCAGTTTCTCTTATAGCTATTTCTCTACTTGTTCCAAATTGGTTGCAATGTGTTCAACGGGGCTATCTCTTCTATGAACTCCATGCTTCTTCATCAGTAGGGCACTCTGGGTTCCTCAAAATGTATGACCAGGAACAATGTAACTTCTTTTGGCAGAGACTCAAAAGGACAATTCAACGGATGATGGTTGACTGTGATACTTTCCAGGTCAACAAGGGTGAAACGACCCTCCTTTCAGGACTGCTCGAACCCTTGCCCATCCCTCCATAGATTTGGACAACTATTTCTATGGATTTCCTAGAAGCGCTCCAGTGGTATAGTACCACATCTCAAAGGGCACCATATGAAGCAGTCTTTGGACAGGCACCACCAGTTCTTCTTCCATACACCTTCAGCAGCTCCCCAGTTCAGGCAATTGACTCAATTCTTCGAAACCGTGATTAACTTCTTCTCATTCTGTAGGACAATTTTCACATGGAAAGAATTCAACTGAAACAACAAGCCGATCATCACCGTTCTGAGCACACTTTTCACATCGCTGATATGGTTCTTCTTCGTCTACAGCCTTCCACGTAATCCTCCCTGAAACTCCAAAGGCGCCAGTGGCTCGGAATGCAACCCGAAGATGCTACAGGGGACCCACTCCTTCAGATTCTGCATCAATTTCCACATCTAAAGCTTTGAGGACAAAGCTTTTTCTAAGGGAGAGGGGATGTTAGGAACCCATCTCTTTACTTTGTTAGTATATTGTTGTTGGACACATATGCTTTGTAAGTCGTCCCGTAGTTTTGTTGATCCATAGTTTGTATTGGACCATGGTTTTGACTCATAGTATTGGCGCCTAGACTTAGCCCATGGTTTGTATTGACACATAGTATTAACCCATGGTATTGGCGCCTAGACTTAGTATATAAGTGTGTGTTGAGGCCTATGAAGACACTGTGAAGTTAATTGTATTGAGCTTGCTCAACGGAGGTTGCCCCTTCGAAGTGGCCCGTGATCAATATAAAAGTGATTCTGAGTTTTGTTATTTCTGATATCTCATGTATTTGCATTAATTAATTATTGCAGGTTCATCACAGACTTTTGGTTGTTGCTGGGTTGGCTTTGGATGATCCTAAGTCTTTGTTGGCCTGTTTCTTAACTGTTCCATGCCTTGGTTGTGACTAGAACTCTTCTTTTCTCTTGGTTGAGCCTTATTGGTTTTTTATCCATATTTGGATTTAGCCTTGTTGGTTTTTTCCTTTTGAGATCGTTCCTGTGGCTGGGTCTTACTGTTTGGGATCTGCTGGGTTGTATTAGTGATATTCTCGGCACTTCAGTGACTAAATAGTAGGATTTTGCTTGCATTTTTCATTTCTTTATATTGAAAAATATAAAAAAATACATATAGTTTTGCATTTTCCTTTTGTTTATAAGAGAAAATACAAAAAAAAAAATTACTTTCCTGTACTGCATCTTGCATTGAGTGCTTGTTGCCTTCATTTAGGTTCTGCTTGTGCATAAAAAATATAGAAGGATTGCATTTTTATTTCGAAACCGTTGGGTTGATTTTGCATGTTAGTGGCATTGTTTTATTGGATAGATGAGTCTAGGATTGGACGATTTTTCATACTATTGAGTCATATACATCAATGCATCTAAAATGACTCCATATGAAGCAGTTTATGGTCAGGCACTGCCATTTCTTCTTCCATACACCTTGAGTAGTTCACCAGTTCAGAAAGTTGACACGGTTATTTGAAACCGTGATCAGATTCTTCGCATTTTGCAGGACAATCTTTACATGGAAAGAAATCAAATGAAACAACAAGCCAATCAACACCATTTTGAGCGCACTTTTCAAGCAGGTGATATGGTTTTTCTTCGTCTACAACCTTACAAGCAATCCTCCCTGAAACTCAAAGGGTGTCATAAGCTCGCTCCAAAGTTACATAGGCCCTATAAGGTTCTTCAGAAGATTGGGTCATTTGCTTATAAATTGGAACTTCCTCCTTCTTCACGCATTCATCCAGTTTTTCATGTCTCTTGTCCGAAGAAAGTTATTGGCACTAACATCATAGGCCAAACTATTTTACTAGAACTAGATAATGAAGGATCCATCCTTTTGGAGTTGGAGGCCATCCTCAATAGGCACACTCATAAGCTTCGCTCTCGATCTATCACAGAGGTATTAATTCAATGGCACAGAATGCAACCAGAGGATGGTACATGGGAACCACTCCTTTAGATTCAACATCAATTTCCACATCTAAAGCTTTGAGGACAAAGCATTTTCTAGGGGGGAGGGAATGTTAGAAACCCGTGTCAACCCTCCTCTTTACTTTGTTAGCATAATGTTGTTGGACGCATATGCTTTGTAAGTCGTCCCGTAGTATTATATGTTCCATAGTATTGATCCATAGTTTGTATTAGCCCATAGTATTATATGTTCCATGGTATTAATCCATAGTATTGGACGCATATGCTTTGTAAGTCGTCCCGTAGTATTTTATGTTCCATGGCATTGATCCATAGTATTGGCGTATAGACTTAGTATATAAGTACGTGTTGAGGCCAATGAAGGCATCCACGAGTTATTTGTATTGAGTTTGCTCAAAGGAGGTTTTCCCCTCGAAGTGACCTGCGATCAATAAATCTCTTTTGTGCTCTGCTACTTCTATTATATCGTGCATTTTCATCATTTAATTATTGCAGGTTCCTCACAAACTTGAACCAACCCTTCCCTCTTAATTTCCCTATATCAAATTACTCCATCCATATGGAATTTGCACACTTTATCATAATAGTTACTTGCATATGGAATTTGTACACTTTATCATAATATTTACTTTCATACAACTTGCCCTAGCATTAAAATTACATTTCCCACATGTACAAACTACAAAAGATATTTTACTAGTTACATATAAGGGTTATCCTAAAATATGTTTCACTTATGAGTAACAATGTACATATTTTCCATTCACTTCAAGTTATAAAATACCTATAAAAATATATTCGTTGTATAATATTATCCTTGTAATTCTACACACTCTTTATAATACTAAGATCCTTTCCTTCACACACTCAAATCTCTAATCTATAGAACAAAGAACAAAGAACACATCAAGATTATTCAAAAAGACATTGTAAAAAATCTACCATACCCATACATAAATCATTAATATTCCACATGCACATCCTCAGAGTATAATATCTCTATACCTCTTAAAGGTCTCTTAATTTTCATCCATCAAAGGATTTTTTATTTTCTTTTTAAATTTTCCTTGGGTTTGATTGCTACGATGGTTGAGGTTATTACCAACATAGATCCAAATCCTAGGCTCTATCAAGCTTACTTTTTACTTTGTATTATTCTTTTTTGTTTACTTTGTATTATTTTGTTACTAGACAAACTCGACAAACACTCTAAAATCTCATATTTGTTTTTTACTTTGTATTAAAACTAAAAAGTAAAGTCTATAGTTTAAGTCTCATATTTACTTTTTACTTTGTATTATTCTTTTTTGTTTATGACCGACATAATATTTATCACCTAATCCTAAGCTCTAAAGTCTCTAGTTTAAGTCTCGTATTTACTTTTTACTTTGTATTATATTCTTTTTTGTTTATGGCTGACATAATATTTATTACTTTTTACTTTGTATTATTCTTTTTTGTTTACTTTGTATTATTTTGTTACTCACAAACATTGGACAAACTCGACAAACACTCCACACATGTTACACGATCTTCCCCATACTAGGCGCAATAACAATTAAGAGGTAAAGCTCTCTTAATTTTCATCCACGAAAAGACTTTTAATTTTCCTTGGGTTTGATTGTTAGGGACGATGGTTGAGGTTAACATGACAATTAAGAGGGAAAAGTGGATTTTTTCTAAAAGGTAGTGTTATCGCATTAAGATGAAGAATGGATTCGGCTAAGAGCAACTGTTCTCATATTGGTTGTTAAGTTTCTTTGTATTCGTAGCTTCTCAACCCATACTACACTAATATTTTCTATTAGTTAAGAGTCAAACCTCCAAAAACACATTATAAAACGAAGTTCCAAAGGTGACCATCTAAACATAAAGATCCCCATGAATTTGTATAAATCTAGTCTAAATTACTAAATGTTCATCTATCCTAACTACTGAAATTCTGCTAAAAAATTAAACACGATAAAGAAGCCAAGTATACGGATAATTTCCAGAGATAGTACAAAGAATCATAACAATATCCAAAATGAAAGTGTCCACAGGCAAGTGATAGCAAGACTTGTTAAGAGGCTCTGGGAAATAACGTAGACTATGCAAGTAGGAACCCATGTAAGAGGCGTCCCCTATGTCGGCTGGGTGGCCGACGTCTATGTATCCAGCATCAGTTACCCATGTTATATTGTTTTCCGCGGTGTAATTTGTTTTTCCTCCGCAACTTATGCTCAGAAATCCTACACAGGATATAAATGACGATTATAAAACAAGATGCCAAAGGGCGATTCTAAGAAGTAGACGAAAGAGAAATACTCCAACATTGCAGATAAGAGCGAATTCATGAACCTTTTCTTAGAGATAGAATGTTCCATGGCATACCATACCATACCTGGTTGAGCAGTAATCACAGCGAATAAACACAAGAGTATGACGATTGGCGCTATCCAACCAATCGTCACCAATTTTATTCATCGCTTCAACAATTTTTCTAAAGTGCACCAGAAGGAGTGAACTGGAAGCTCAGGAGGACTTTTACATATGCCTTTTGTGAAGCATTAATGTTGGTCATTCCAGAACACTTTAGTCTAGTTCGGTACTTTAATTATTGAAAGCTGTTCAATTAAGTTTTATGTTTCTATCGAATTAAAAATTAGAAAGAGAAACTATGTTTCTAGATTTTTATCATCTTAGATTTACCCGTTAGGGTTTAGAATAACTATTTATATAATTTGATTTTTTAATATTTATTTTTTTGGGTTTAGACAATTATTTATATAATTTGATTTTTTAATTTTTTTGTTTTTGTTTGTGATTTTGTTAAAATGACAAAAAAATATTTTAGTTATCTTCTTTATTACTTTTATCTATGTTATATGTTATTAGTGGTTATAGTGAACACTTTAAAAATATTATAGGAAAGAAATTTGGAATTGAGTGATACCCTTCTCTAGTATTGCCTAAGCTCACAACTATTAATGTCACTCACTTCAACTCATGGCACTAATTATTAGTGTCAGGCACTTCAACTCATGGCACTAGCTTCCACAAATCCATCTATGTTTATGAATTCATTTATCTTTCTCAAAGACCTCCTTAGAGTCCCTCAATTGTGTAAAGTCATCTCTTGGAAGTTTGTTTGTGAAGAATGCAATGATCCCGACTTTGCCTATCCAAAGTTGTTCCTTGAAGTTTGTTTGTGATGAATGCAATGATCTCATCTTTGCCTATCGTGCAAAGCCCCAATGACAAGCATCCATCCTCACATTAAAAAAACATTGATATGTAAATCCATAGGGTTGTGTTAGGTTGTGTTGTCACTCGAAGAGGGGTTTTTACATTCCTATTCATGTCTAAAGAAAATTGAGATTTAATACTCCACTCAAGCCCCTAGATCAATCTCAAAGCTACTCTAAAGGATGTCTATGATAGCATATCATTGTAAAGTTTTTCAAAGCACCGAAACCAAAGGGATGCCAATATTCATGTAGTCCCATGTGTGTTTAAGTCTAGTTGGATAAAGATCTCATCAAGGTCATGGTTGTACATTTGGATGAGAAGCCTTTCCTCCAAAAACTAAACTATTAACAACAACATTTTAAGTGAACCATCTCCATGTAGATATGCATTTTGTGAAATCATTGTCAGCACTTAGCTCCTCCACCTACTAGGTTGTCTTAAAAGAACCACAACATACCAATGAATAAAATAAAAACAACCTCAATTTAAATACCAATGAATAAAATAAAAGCAACCTCAATTTAATAATGAATAATAACAAGAAATAATTTACACAATTGAAACATAAAAAAGAATCCAAAATTATTTCTTCTCGTTCCTATGTCACTCTCTAATAATCTTAAAACCTTTCATAACATAGAAGGGAGTGGATTTCCAACCTCAAAAGGACACTCCCAATCCACAAAGAAAAATCATCCAATATAAAAGAAAAAAGTAAAGCCAAAAAAAAACAATGATACCAATGTCGAATAACAAGATATTTTGACTGCCTGAATCGAACAAAAATCTTTCCCAAAAGCCTAATGTCGGCGTCGAGACTATCTCTTTGAAATTAGGGTAACTTGGCTTTTGAAATTTCACTCGAAAATAATGGTTTTGAATAATCCTTATCTGACCCCTTTCCAAGCTATCTTTGATTAAGAAACCATTGGCCCACGTAAATACTATCTGTGCAGGGCGAACTCACATTTCACCGTATGTCTTACGGAAACACATTAAAGTCGGAGATGAGTTTGGTGGGATCTGAACGAAGCTTCGACGACATGACGAGATGCTCTGAGGCATAGGTAGCGCTGAATCCTTAATGGTTTTGAATAAATCCTTATCTAACCCCTTTCCAAGCTATCTTTGAATGGTAGCGCTGAATAAGAAACAAATTAATGGTTTTGAATAAATCCTTATCTAACCCCCAAGTCGGACGTTAAGACTTTGAAACAGTCGATATTATATCATGTGACTCCAATCAGCCAACTTGATTTCTCCTTGCGTGTTGACTAGTGATCAAGCAAGCCAAGTTAGCGGTGATTTCATAGAATTTCCAATCGTTGATTTGTCGTTATTAATATTTATATATTTTCATACAGTTTGATCGTCAAGCCTGTCAATTGAGCAGTCTTGATTTTATAGAATTTCATATAGTTGATTTGTTGTTACTATTAATATTTATATATTTTCTTATCAAGCCACTCAAATCAGCAGTCTTGATTTCAAAGAAATTCCAATCGTTGATTTGTCGTTATTAATAATTATATATTTTCGTATAAATTACAGGAAAATCCCTGAAACGTCCAGGGACGTACATAATAGTAATAGTAAAGCACTAAATGACAATTATAGAGATTTTATTTTTTATTAAAACGAATGGGTTTAAGTGCTTTCAAATATTTTTAGAATATTTACCTTATACTTTTACAATATATTATACTATTTTACAATATATTATACTATTACAATATATTGGGATTTTTTTAATTTTTATAAAAAAAATTAAAAAATCTTAAAATAAAAATAAAAATCATAAAACATTTAAACTACTCTCAACAAAATCAAAATCATAGAACATTTAAACTACTCCGATTGGTAACCATCTAGTTAAACAAGTCATGTCAACAGTCAGCTTGAATTCTTCATCAATCTACCATAGTTAGAAATGGTCAACCAAAATGAACCATGGTCAACCATAATCGTTATATTTATTATTATTTAATTAATACTATTAATTATGTGACCATA
Organism: Larix kaempferi; assembly: GCA_027924585.1. Lineage (NCBI taxonomy): Eukaryota > Viridiplantae > Streptophyta > Pinopsida > Pinales > Pinaceae > Larix > Larix kaempferi. The sequence goes on along the minus strand of BSBM01000757.1, from coordinate 15,208,821 downwards.
ATATTGTTTTTAATTAATAATAATAATAATTCACCAAACTTAACCAGCAGGCCGTCAACTAACAAACCATATTAATAATTAATATAACTTATTAATAATTAATTATTAATATGGCTTGCTAGTCATATTAATTATAAGCTATATTTTAAAAGAAATCACTTGTTCAGTTCGTATGAAACGCATATTGTTGAATCTATCTTCCTGCTTTTGAATGTATCAAATCGATCCTGCTATGCCGTGACATGCTTTCCAGTCCATATGGCATAATGAATGCGCGTCTTACACGTTTCAGTGATTTCTAGTGAAGTGTATGGAAATTCCATACTTTTGAATGGATGGAAATTCTTTTTTTAAACAAGTAATGGATGGAAATTCTATTAAATCAAGACTGCTGACTTGACTCCCTTAACCCAAGGACTCAGGAATGATACATATTGTCGACATGGTTTACTTTTGAATTTACCTCCCATGACTGATTGGAAATTTTGAAATCAAGACTACTGACTTGACAGGCTTAATGAGTCTACACGCAACGAGAAATCTGGTTGGATTCCACATGATATAATGCATATCCTCGATGTTTCAAAGCAGGCTTCAAATTTGAAGCCTTCAGGGCCCTTCAGAGGTCATTTTACACGTCATAGAAGGCCACTTCAAATTTTATCATGCAAAAAAAATTTAATTTCATGGTAAGCCCTTCAATAATTAAATTAACCACTACTGTTTAAAATTGCAACAGAAGGGTAGCTTCAAATTTCACCCATCAACAGTTTTTAGTGGGAAATTGGGAATGCGGCTACTAGCTAGGTGACTTGGGAGTGGGACTCGGTTACTCTCCAATATCCACGTGTTCGATCATCCATGGATCATGGACCATTGGGCCTCTAATAATATCATTGAGCAACTTACGTGGACGGGCTTACACTGAGCAGCCCATGGCTTGAACGCTTCGAAGTTCTCGTGTTTGTAGCGAGCGCTCATTTAATGGCATCAACAAAATTATTAAACCTGGTAGGTGGCTCATACGTGTTGTTGTTAGCGGGCTTACCAAGTTACAAGTTATCACATACCAATTCGTGAATGCTGACTCCGTGAGTTAATTGAGTATTCAATGTATAATATATTATGTTAATGTGCCCCCGCGAATTTGGCATTTCAAACAAAATCCACAATCCATAAACTTCTTGTAATGTTGCAGGTTGTTGCTCCTGCCCGTGGCCCCTACCTATAGCCCTGTGTTTTCTTTGTTGTATCAAGTTAATCCTACCGTCTACGGCTCCCAGCCTCACACCCTGTGTTTTCTTTGTTGTATCAAGTCAATCCTGCAGCTCCCGAGTTCCACCTTTTGTTTTCTTTGTTGTATCAAGTCAATGCTCGAATTCCATGCTTCCATGGCTCCGACCATCAATATATAATATTGCATGAATAGAAACAAGCTTTTTCTTATACCCCTATTCCACTGTGGTTGAGCTACTTCCAAGTTCCACCTACCCTATCTCCTCCAGTCCTCCAGGATAGTTTGCCGAGCGAAGTTGGCAATGCCAGCCTGCCATAAACATATTTAAAGAAATTCGTTTTCTTTGAGGAGCTCAACTTCAAGGCTGATTAGATTTTTGACATCCTATGAATTTACAGGTCTGCTATATCCACTGAAAAATAAAGCCTCTCAACTTTACTACATTAGTAAACATTGAAATTTTGATGTACTATTACATTTTCAAATGAAAAGAATAACTTATTTTTACATGGCAGCATTGAAGGATTCAATATCTCATAGCCCTTCATAGTGAAATGGGACCCCACCCTTCAAATTTGATCCCTGTTTCAAAGTCTGAACGTCCACTTACCATATCTTCATGTTGGCATAGTACAGAGAAGAATCAACGTCAACTTTGATAGCATCTTGTTATCATTATTGAAAAAAAAATTAAATTCTTGTCTACATAGAAGATACACCTGTTGATCTAATGACGCTTGTGGACTTTAATGTGTTTCCGTAGAACATACGCACCGTGAAGTGCGACTTGGCCCTACACTCGAATAGATAGTCTTGACGTGGGCCTTTGGTTTCTTATTGGTTGATTGTAGTGTGTTTATATGTGTGGTAAAATTAAAGAGACATAATTTTAACATGTTGCAAAAGATATGAAAGTCTATAAACTAACTTTCAAAAATCATTAAAAACCTTTAAGCTATACTCCATCTTTGAAAACCTTAAAACGATGAAAATGGAGTTTTTCTTGATATTATTGACCTTCCTAGTTGAACAAATTGATTTATTGAATGGTAGGTGTATAAACATGGATAGCCTTAGAGGAAGGTTAGCTTTTTGAGATTTTTTTAAATGAATTTCATTAATATAAAGTTTTTATGTTTTTTTTTTTTTTAATTTTAATTTTAAATATATACTTTTTTTATAAATGATTAGCAATCTATTAGCAATGAAGAATTTTGTTTTCATTTATGACCTTCTTCAATACTTAGAATTCTATAAAAAGTAAAAATACAACTTGAGTTTCCATTTATAATCATCAAAATTAAAATAAATGAGAAATATTATAATTTATATTTTTTATAAATTTAATAAAAATAAAGATTAATAAACCAAAGTAAGAAGCATCTCAATAGATAATGGAACAATCTTATAATTTTATTTAGTTGAGATAAAAACAAAAAGAATAAGTCCGACATCATTTAGCAACCACACTCAAAACTTGCCAATCTAAAATTAAAAAGGAGACGTTGTTGTTTGTATAAACTACTCCATTCCCATAATGAGATGCGAAACAACTAGCCAAAAAAATGCCTTGACTCCTTTTATTCCTTACATTTATCCTTTCTATAGATATGTCTAAGTAAATCCAAACAAATTTAATTTAGATAAGATTAAAAAAATACATATCAAACCAACCATATTGTATTGCATTCAAGATAGGGTTTGTGAAGTGCCTCTCTTATGCAAAATCTTTGTAATTAAAGAATATATTTTGGATCTTCATTTTTTATTGTATTTCCTTATCTTAGTGAGTAGAGTTGAGGACTAACCCTTTCTCGTTTCCTTTTCATTCTTCTTTCTATTATTTTGTGATTGCATGGATGATCATTGGTTTAGATTCTCGTTTTGCTTGGGTGGTTTATTGGTTTATGATGTTTTTCTCCTTCTTTCAAAGGGGTTCATTGCTCCATTTGGGGGTGTATCGTTTCTTTAAGGGATGATTGTTTCCTTTGTGGGATGATTGTTTCCTTTGTGGATTTTGGAGTGTCCTTTTGAGGTTGGCACTCCACTCCCTCTTATGTTGTTATGAAAGGCTCTAAGACTCTTAGAGAGTGATGTCGATTCTAACTAGAGGGATCAATCACATGTGCTTTTTTATCCTTCAATTATATGAATTATATATTCTTCTTATTCATCATTAACCTAAATTGAGATTTCTCCTAATCATTACTTTGTTGAGGTTCCCTTAAGGTTGAAGGTGTTTTAGATTAGGTGAAGGAGCATCATGTTGACAATGCTTTCACAAAATAACCATATGCAATGCAAAAGGTGCAATTAAAAGTTCATTCTTCATCGTTTAGTTCTTGGAAGAAAGTCCTCCCATCCAAATGTAAAAACATGGCCTCCAAAAGACCTTTATCCAACGAGACTTTAACACATACACGTGCACATGAATATTGGCATCCATTTGGCTTTGATGCTTCAAGGAACTTTCGAATGCTATCATAAATATCAATTAGAGTAGTCTTGTGCTAGAAGATCACCAACATATGGGGGAGGAAAACCCATTTTGGAACTCAAGATATTTATACCATTCGATTGAAGTCTAGAGACAACTGATTGAGATACAATACATGAGAACTCGTGAAATAGGGGCTCTGGAGGAAGATGAGATCTCGATCTTCTTTAGACATGACCAATAATGGAAAAAATGTTGTTCCACATGCAAAAATGAAGAGTTATCCCTACAATTTTGGAGGCCAAAATTCTAAGGTCCATTTTTCTACTGCAATTGGGCTAAGACACAACCCCATGGATGCACATATCAATGCTCATTATGTGAGGGTGGAATCTTTTCACTAGTGCTCTATAGTCTAGATAGGCAGAGATAGGATCATAGCATTCTTCACATATTGATTTGCAAGGGACAAATTTGCAAACTTAAGGGACAAATAAAGTTAACAATTAAACTTGTGATTAACATGAAGAAGATAAATATATAAAATGAAAAATATAAAAATTCTAATTGTACAAATATTCATAAAAAAAAAGTTCATGGGACATTAAAGAATACCCCTAATTTCACTAGGTATTGATAAATACTTACCAAAATCCTTTTGTTGAGCTCCCCTCCCAAAACATATTTCCAATTTTAAAAAAACCTATTTTTATGAAATATTCCCTATTTTTACTAGATGCCCCATTTTATACCCCCAATACATATGAACTCCCCATACCCTACTCCCCGTACCCCTAATACCTACAATATATTGACCTTATTTTTCACAATTTAAAAAATCCCCCTTATGAATGCACATGATACGATATTGGTCAATAAGGTGAATCCATGTGGTTGTAGCCATTAAAAAACCAAACTTAGCCTATCATGCAAACAAGTTCTCCTAAATTCAAACCCTAACATGTAAAACAAACATAAAACAAAAGATGATAAAAATTAACACATAATTTCCTCCCTCTATTTTTTAATATGAAAAAACCTCAAACTTAATTTCCTCTTTCAACATTTTAAAATTTGTTGAACTACACTAAAGTCTACTTGGATGATCAACATTAAAAAGGGTATCTATTCAAGAGCCTGTTTAAAGTGTTGAACTAGACTAAAGTCTATTAGGATGATCAACATTAAGGAGGATATCTATTCAAGAACGATTGATCAATTGAATTGCAATCCCACACGTAAAAATTGATTATGTACCATAGTAGCATAATTTGGCCGTATTGGCATTTCATGTATTCAAATTCAGAACAAATTCGAATTTGCCGAATATTCGGTGTACTTGTGTAATACGAATATAGATTCTTAGTAATGGAAAATTAAAGTTTGAAAACCAATTTAAAAAAAAAAACTTAAACACTATATTTAAACATAAATACCATTCAATTTATACTTTCTTATTAAAATAATTATTAATAACTAGTTGCCGTCACTCACACTTGCCATATGGCAGATTGTTGAAATTATATTTTTTTTGTTTTTTAAATATATTTGATTTTTTTTTTTATAAGCTAGTAGTAGTTCCTTATATTATCAGAATCAAAATATATAGAGTTTCAAAATCCCAAGGTCCTCTCATGGTAGAGAAAACAGACCTCGAAAAAATACTGGCTATGTTTTGATTTTATTATATAAATGTCTATGTACATTTATAGTATATTTTTTAATACTCGATTAAAAAATATTATTTATAAACAGTCTACTTCCGTATTTTATTCGTACTAGAGTTTTTCATTACTTATTTTTTTCATATTCCTATCCGTATTCTTCGCACTCTAATTATGCTACTCTGTTATGCACCAAAGTGTGCACTATTATTTGGGAAATCTTAATACAATGTAAATTAGGTTGAAATTTGGCCCTATTGCAACTTCCACTTGATCTCCAATCCAAGATTCCAATTTCTAACCCGGGAAACCCTTTAAATGATGGGAGCGATTACAAATCACGCGTTCAATCACAGCGAAGGAATGGTGAAAGAAGCCAAAAGGCATATGTAGATAACACTTCAAGTTGAAGCTGCCATCTATCCAAGTCCTCCTGCTTTCAATTCATGCTAAAAGTTGGTGAAACAATGGATAAAATTCGTTGGATAGTGCGAGTCGTCATGTTATTGCGTCTGTTCATTGTGATTACTGCTCAACCAAGTATGTCATGGACCATTCTAACTTGAAGAAAAGGCTCCTGAGTTTGCTCTTATCTACAATGTTAGATTATTTCTCTTTTGTCTACTTCTTAGAATAGTCCTTTGGCATCTTGTTTTATAATTGTCATCTGATCATATCCTACTTGTTTTATATGTCTCGCGGAACGCTTATTTTCAAATTTGGTTGGCAAGATATTCGTCTTATTAATTATTTTATTGTGGTCTGCAGGATTTGTGAGTATCAGTTGCAGGGCAAAAACAAATCACACAGCGAAAAACAATATAACATGGGTTACTGATGCTGATTACATAGACGTCGATGAGCCAGCAGACATAGGGGACGCTTCATACATGGGTTCTTACTTGCATAGTCTACGCTTTTTCCCAAAGCCTCTTAACAAGTCTTGCTATCACTTTCCTGTGGCCTCTGATGTGCCTTACCTCTTAAGATTATGGTTTGTACCCGGAAATTTCAGTCAATTCCAACAATCAAGCTTCGCTTTCTCTATTGAGACAGTGGATATGTTGCACGTTGAAAACATATCTAGTGGAGATCCACCTTATTCTGAAAAGATATTGGTTACTTCTGGCAGAGTATTGTACATTTGCTTGGTCAGAACTTTGGAGACGGGTGATCCCTTTATTGAAGGGAAGAGGCAGAGGAGACAAGACAAAACAGAGAAAAGAGCAAATAATTCATACAAATAAGTGACACAAAGGTATGCTGCAATCTTCTTCAGATTTACTTCATTCTTGTTAAATACCAAGAAATAGAGCTGCTGCTCTTCTCATGCTTCAGAAAACAAACATCATATATCCCCTGTTACAATGGTTACAACAAAAACTCATAAAACATGTTGCTACAGGAATATAGCTACAGAGTTATATATAAGTTGCTACTACAACAACTATAGCAAAATATAAGATTGCAGAGTAAAAGAGAACACTCTGTCTTTTACATTCACAGCTTGATTCACCCACAAATTTTTATCAAAACTGGTGCGTCTATATATGAAACAGAGCATACAATACCTATGCATATATCTAAAAACTATTCTCGAGACTTGTTCTATCTACCACATTGCAAAGTCAAAAGGATAAGACACTAAATAAATTTTTACAGCTTTGAGGTACTAATCTGTCACTGTTTCAGCTGTAGAGGAAGGACGAGGTGTGGGTGAGAGTAATGGAGGTATGGAGAAGTAATGATGGTTGGTAGAGGTAGTTGGGATTAATTCCAACACTCCCCCTTAATCACAACTGCTGAAATATTTGATGCCTTTAATCGATCTCTTTGATAGACAAAATTTTCTCTCCCTAATGCCTTGGTGAAAATGTCTGCCAGTAATCCAAAGAGACTTCCATTGATATTATCATTGGTACACTATTATTAGATTTATCCAAAACTTAAGATCATAAGCAATATCAAATCAAAATGGAGGGTCCTTAAGTTTTAGGTGGGTATGAATTGAGACCATGATTTGGAGGTATGAATCCATCCCATGGTTTGGAGGTTATTCCTCAATCCACCCAAATAAAATAACCCCCAATATTTATATTACTATGTCAAATTAAAAACCCCCCTTGACCCCTTAATATAGGGCAATATATTTTTGAGGTTTTTAACAGCATTCAAACCCCCAATATGAATGGACGTGATATAATATTGCCTCGCTAGTGAACCCCCCGTGCAATTTCCTCATCCATTGCATTCACCCTTTTTTCATTTTTAATGGCATCTTCAAAATGGATAGGATCATCAACATGTGAATATAATGCAAAAAGAGAATTCATACCTGCTTTATTATCACCTTCATTTTGCTCATAAATATCCCTTAAACTTCTGATTTTTTGTCTCCTTAAGCTTGCTAGTGTGGAGTTTGACATATCACTTGAGCTTGTAGAATGTGGACTTGATGGTCCAACACCAAGAGTACCAATTTGAGACGGTGTTTGTTTCACATTTGATGGATTATTTGCTTGAATGTGTGGGGCTGTCCTTTTGTTTGATGAAGGTGTCATTTGACCACTTGGTTGAACTTGAATGGGTGTGGAAGGAGTCACATTTGAAGGAGTACCTGCTGGTATAAAATCTTCTTTTTCTTCTTGTGGTAAGTTGGGTGCAACATTGATTGTTTTATCCAAACTTCCATCCCATGCTTCATCTTCTATGAACTGCACATCTCTGCTAATTATGACCTTTTTGGTTATTGGATTGTACAATTTGTATGCCTTTGATTCATCACTATATCCCACAAATATGCATTTTTCTCCTTTGTTATCTAATTTTCTTCTTAATTCATTCGGGACATGTGCATATGCTACACATCCAAATACTCTCATATGAGCAACACTATGCTTTCTTCCGGTCCATGCTTCTTCCAGAATCATATTGATGACACTTTTAGTGGGACATCTATTCATAATATATGTTGCACATGCTACAGCTTCAACCCAATATTCATTTGACAAATGTTTTGCTTTCAACATACTTCTTGCCATCTCCATGATTGTTCTATTTTTTCTTTCGGCCACCCCATTTTGTTGAGGTGTGTATCTAGTTGTGAATTGCTTGTGAATTCCATGGTCCTTGCAAAAAATTAGAAATTCTTTTGAAATGTATTCGCCACCTCTATCCATCCTCAATGCTTTGATATAATGCCCACTTTGATTCTCAACAAGGGCTTTGAATTGACGAAAATAATCAAACACTTCATTCTTTTGCTTTAGAAAGTAGATCCATGTTTTTCTTGTGTAGTCATCTATGAATGTCAAGAAGTAGTAGCTACCACCAATTGAGGGTGTTTGCATTGGTCCACAGAAATCTGAATGAACAATCTCCAATGGTGCCTTTGCTCTAACTGACTTTCTTGCTGGAAATAATTCTCTATGTTGTTTTCCCAAAATGCATCCTTCACACACTCTTGTTGGTTTATCTATTAGTGTCAATCCCCTTACCATGTTCTTCTTATGTAATAGATTTAGAACTCCAAAGTTTAGGTGCCCAAAGCGTAGGTGCCATAACCAATTTTCATCTTTAATTTCTGCTTGAAAGATTACTTGAGTGACTGTTATAGTTTTCTCTTCATCCTCTTGTGAGTTTGTTGAAAGGGGTCCTTGAGCAAGTTCTACCTTCAAATCTGATTTTAGCCTTAGGGGAAACATTCTATTGATTGTCATCTTAACTTTGGCAATCAGCTGGTTACTTGAAAATTTATCCAAAATAATACATTCTCTATTTATGAAGAAGACTTGATACCCCTTTTCAATAAGCTGTCCAATGCTCATAAGATTGTGTTTTAGACCACGCACAAAATACACATCTGAAATATACTTCTTCTCCCCCTGTTTAGTTAGAATGTTGATGTTTCCTTTACCCATAACTGACACTTTGTTGTCATTACCCAATGTTACATCTGATTTTACATAATCATCTAAACTTGAGAACGTTTCTAGGTTCCCTGTCATGTGATTGCTGCAACCTGAGTCTAAAAACCATACATCCTTTTGGTTTTCTTATGCTACAGACACTTTGTTGTCATTACCCAATGTTACATCTGATTTTACATAATCATCTAAACTTGAGAACGTTTCTAGGTTCCCTGTCATGTGATTGCTGCAACCTGAGTCTAAAAACCATACATCCTTTTGGTTTTGTTATGATACATTGCAAGCTAAAAACATACTATCCTGATTTTGACTTTCTTTTGTGAAATTTGCATTTTGATGCCTATTGTCATATTGTTTCTTTCTACATTCATTTGAATAATGCCCATACTTCTTACAATAAAGACACTGAATTTGAGACTTTTCATACCTTTGACCTTGTGGTTGACTTTGAGATGGGTTTGAGCTTGAGGTTTGGCTGGTGCCTCTTCCACTTGAGCTTGATGGGATGCTTCTTCCACCTCTGTATGAATTTCTTCCTCTACCTCTGAAATTTGATCTACCTCTATCTCTACCATGGCTAATTGAAACTTGTGACTTGAATGCATGCTCCAACGATGTATTTGTTGACCTGCTTAGTCTATGTTCATGTGAAATGAGAGATGCATGGAGCTCATCAACTGAAAACTGTGAGAGATTCTTTGTTTCCTCTATGGCTACAACAATTGATTCAAATCTTGTGGGCAAACTCCTTAGAATATTTTCAACCACTCTCCTATCTTCAAATGTCTCTCCATGAGATCTGATTTGATTTACCAGTCCAATCATTTGAGTAAAAAATGAATCTGCTGATTCATTTTCCTTCATGTAAATTGTTTCAAAATCCCTTCTCAACATTTGCAACTTAGCTGTCTTAACTTTTTCCATACCTTGATAGGCTGTTTGAAGTGAATCCCATGCTTGCTTGGACTTTGTTGCTGCTGTAATCCTTGGAAAAATGCTTTCATGCACTGCTTGAAATATGTAGAAGAGAGCTTTTGAGTCTTTCTTTCTATTATCTCTCAATAGGTCCTTCTCTACTTGTGTCAATGCATTGTATGCTACTGCATCAGCTAGTTCTACAAATCCATTTTCTACAAGATCCCAAATATCTTGAGAGCAAAATAAAGCTCTCATGGTGATTGCCCATTAATCATAATTCTTCCCATTAAACTGTGCGATTTGTGGGTTTGTCAAACTTGTGCTTGAAGCTGCCATTGTTGACTGTGAAGAAGCCTTTTCCTTCTTGAAAACTTTTGCTTGAGAAGCTCCTTGAAGATACCAAAGCTCTGATACCAGGTGAAGGGAAGAGACAGAGGAGACAAGACAAAACAAAGCACAGAGCAAATAATTCATACAAATAAGTGACACAAAGGTATGCTGCAATCTTCTTCAGATTTACTTCATTCTTGTTAAATACCAAGAAATAGAGTTGTTTCTCTTCTCATGCTTCAGAAAACAAACATCATATATCCCTTGTTACAATGGTTACAAAAAAAAATCATAAAACATGTTGTTACAGGCATATAGCTACAGAGTTATATATAAGTTGCTGCTACAACAGCTATAGCAAAATATAAGATTGCAGAGTAAAAGAGAACACTCTGTCTTTTACATTCACAGCTTGATTCACCCACGCATTTTTATCAAAACTGGTGCGTCTATATATAAAACAGAGCATACAATACCTATGCATATATCTAAAAAATGTTCTCGAGACTTGTTCTATCTACCACATTGCAAAGTCAAAAGGATAAGACACTAAATAAATTTTTAAGGCTCCAAGGTACTAATCTATCACTGTTTCAGCTGCAAAGGAAGGACGAGGTGTGGGTGAGAGTAATGGAGGTATGGAAGAGTAATAATGGTTGGTAGAGGTAGTTGGGATTAATTCCAACATTTATCTCTGGTATCGAGTTGAGGACTCTTCAAGATGACATGTATCATGGGTTCGCCAAGCCAAGAACAATCTTGGTTGCACTATCAAGATTTGACGTTGGAGGAAATTTGTTGGTTAGGTGAACATTTTGAACTTTTTATATTTACCCATGGAAATCAAACCGAAGAAATCATTATAATAATTAATAATACACATAAATCTCCAAAGAAATCATTGTAATAATTAATAATAAATATAAATCTCCCACTTTCACTTGCCAAAAATTTTATTGATATGTCACGAATTTTGATGGAATACTGATAATTTTTGGATAATGATTGACTTGCATAACTTAGAATGGGTTGTTGAGCAGGTATCCTCAGGAAAAATTCGACCGCATTTGGTCACCACCATCATATTCACAGTCATGGGATATTTGTTTATAGAATATAAGTTCGAAAGAGCCTATTTCAACAAACAATACCAAATATATTCCTCCAATTGCTGTCATGCAAACTGCATGCATTGTAAACAGCTCGGACTCCATTCTATTGCAATATTGGAGTGTGGAAGAAACATTACTGATGTTATATTTTGCAGAGATGGAGACAGATATTTCCAGATCATTTTATGTCGCCATAGATGGTGAACCCAATTGTAAAATGGTTACTAATTATACTGCTTTAGAGATTTCAATCCAATCCCAAGCACCAAATAACGTTGAACTGCTTCAGGACGCTAACTCCACCCTTACTCCTATAATTAATGCTTATGCGTATTACGGAATAATGCAGTCGGACGTGGCAACAGATTCGCAAGACTTGACCTCACTAAATTGCTTTGAATTTTAGAAAGAAAGTGATTTGCCAGTAGTTCAAAACGTGGCGTCATTAGACAACTTGTAATTTACCCAAATTATAAATCAATGCCTAACGAAGTTGTTAAACTACAGTTGACGCTCTTGACGCGATCTAACAGAGATTTGTCATAAAGAATGGATTTCTCCTGATCCTTGCTATTTGATACCGTGAGACAAAATTGAGTGTATCGATAGAAGAATTTTGGAAATGTAAGTTTAATTCTACGATTTGTTTACAGTTGAAATTATGAGACAGGTGAAGTTGTAAAAGATTACGATATTACTTTACTCTTATATCCAGCGATTTGTCCGGAAGGAATCTTACAGGATCGGTGCCTAACGATAGTGGAAATTTGACTTTTCTACTTAAAATTGTAAGCAAATTTCGACCTTTTTCACTAGCCCTTTTAAATGAAAAATCGTGGATGTTCGTGTTCACAACAGAAACATGACTATTTTTTTGGATGGGTTAAAAAGTATTGGCGCTTTATAAGTCTCGCACTTGGAATATAGAACTCTATAGTTTGCGTTTGAATATTATATGAAGGATTGAATATCATACCATGCAATAATCATCTTTGCAGCATTTATCTATTTGTGTTGAACTTGCAGGTCACTTGAGGATAATTATTTCAGGGGACCAATGCCAAATTTGACCAGTTTGCACTTACTGGAGCGACTGTAAGTTTCTTTTCAACAAAATTTCATTGTGTCATTTTTTTATGCTATGCATTTTCACAAAACATTATTTTACTTTGGTTACCATGCAGGTATTTTATTTAACTTTGGTTACCATGCAGGTATTTACAAAACAATAACCTGAATGATACTGTTGAGTGGCTGTCTGAACTACCAAATCTTCAAGAATTGTACGTTTTCTATTTTATTTTTTTATGATCTTGTTCAAATTTCAATATATTAATTAGTAAAATTTGTACTCTTCGAACTTATTGTCATAGGAATATAGAAAACAAGAATGTCAGCCGTGCAATTCCTGCTCAGCTACTGCTTGACTGTTCCTAATGTATTCTCCTTCTGTTTGGACAGAAATCCCACTTTAAGATTTTGAGGTTTAGAATTTATTTTCGTATTTTTCATAATAACGAATCGAGTTCAAATTCTAATTAATCGAAGTGCATGACATTTATGGAAAATATATTTCTTTGGTATGTTGCAGTTACTCAGGAAACGCCTACCTACGTATGGATACCAGGGAATGTAATCTCAAGAATAATCACAAAGAACAAACACACGAAATTGATGGTTGTCCTCGGAATTCTTCTATTCATTGCGTTGATAGTAGTAGATCAGGTTGTAAAGTTGAGGATAAAAAGAGAGGATGTAGCAACCGAAAGCAGTGGAGCCAAAAATGAACTATGTAAATATAGAAATATTATAATTACACTATAAGTGTTTATAGAATTTGGGGTGGATTAGCGTTTATGCTTTTCTTAGATTGTAGGAGGATGAGACAAGATTACTGTCCAGATTGATTTTATATGAATGGTTCAAAATTCGAAATAAACAATTTTAAAAGAAAAAAAATATAAAAAATAGTTGGTAGTTGATTCATGGATAACTCTTAGCTCATGTATGGATAAGAGGGCTTCATGACATATATTTTATTATTGCACCGAGAGGCACAACCCAGTATATGGGGGAGATCTTGTAACATGTAACGGATGTAACATGTAAAGTTTGTCGAAAATAATAAAATGTACAAAAAGTAATAGTATGGGGGAGATCTTGTAACATGTAACACATGTAACGTTTCTCGAAAATAATAAAATGTAAAAAGTAATAGTATGGGGGAGATCTTGTAACATGTAACATTTGTCGAAAATAATAAAATGTACAAAAAGTAATAGTATGGGGGAGATCTTGTAACATGTAACACATTTTCTCGAAAATAATAAAATGTAAAAAGTAATAGTATGGGGGAGATCTTGTAACATGTAACCTTTATTCCAAAATAATAAAATGTAAAAAGTAATAGTATGAGGGAGATCTTGTAACATGTGTAACGGATGTAACATGTAATGTTTGCTCGAAAATAATAAAATGTAAAAAGTAATAATATGGGAGATCTTGTAACATGTAACATGTAACGTTTACTCAAAAATTATAAAATGTGAAAAGTAATAGTATGAGGGAGATCTTAATAAGGGTTAATTAATATCAATATAATTAAAAATTATTTAAATAACACATACTTATATTTTTACCTGATGAATGTCAAATTGTGACAAACCCTTTCATGGATGTCATCTTCATGAAAAATAAATATTGTCGCAATCCCAAAACCATTGTTCATGCATGTCACAATAATATTATTACTTTCAATATAATATGTTAATTAAATATTATATTCTTATAACTGTTCATGATTTATGCAGTGAGTAAGTGAATAGTAGAGAGGAAGACTGCGTTAGGAAGTATTGTTCTCGACGTTTCGAGCCACAAAGTAGGGCTCATCATCATGAGAGAATGGTTAATTAATTAAATGTTACATCATAATATTATAAATATCTTCAATATTAATAATGGTTAATTAATATCAATATAATTAATCATTATTTTGATAACAAATACTTATATTTTTACTTCATGAATGCCACATTGTGACAAACTCTTTCATGGATCTCATCTCCATGAAAAATAAATATTTTCGCAATCCCACAACCATTCTTCATGCATGCTACAATAATATTATTACTTTCAATATAATATGATATTAAATATTTTATTCTTATACCTTCAAATTAATTAAATTTTACATCATAATATTATACATATCTTCAATATTAATAATGGTTAATTAATATCAATATAAATAATCATTATTTAAATAACGAATACTTATATTTTTACTTGATGAACGTCACATTGTGACAAAATGTTTCATGGATCTCATCTTCATGAAAAATACAAAATTGTCCCAAATCCCACAACCATTATTCATGCATGTCACAATAATATTATTACTTTCAATATAATATGTTAATTAAATATCATATTCTTATACCTTCAAATTAATTAAATGTTATATCTTAATATTATACATATCTTCAATATTAATAATGGTTAATTAATATCAATATAATTAATCATTATTTAAATAACGAATACTTATATTTTTACTTGATGAACGTCACATTGTGACAAAATGTTTCATGGATCTCATCTTCATAAAAAATACAAAATTGTCCCAATCCCACAACCATTATTCATGCATGTCACAATAATATTATTAATGTTTAATATAATTGAATAATAATTTTTATTATTAAAATAAGATAATAATTTTTTTATAAATGTGTCACACATATAATAGTTAAATAAATATGTAAAATTACATCATAATATTATACATATATTCAATATTAATAATGGTTAATTAATATTAATATTAATTAATAAATATTTATTTAAATAACAAATACTTATTTTACCTTTATATTTTATATAATTCAATAATATTTTTTACCATATATCATTATATTATAATTAATTAAATAAATTTATTTTATTTTTTAATAATAATTTTTACCATATATTATAATATTATAAATAAATAAATAAATTTAATTTAATAATTAAAATAATATATTAAAAAATATTAATAATGTCTCAAGTATATTATAATGTTTGTTAATAATGGTTAATTAATATTAATTAATAAATATTTGTTTAAATAACAAATACTTATTTTACCTTTATATTTTATATATTTCAATAATATTTTTTACCATATATTATTATATTATAATTAATTAAATAAATTTATTTTATTGTTTAACAATATTTTTTACCATATATTATAATATTATAAATAAATAAATAAATTTAATTGAATAATTAAAATAATATATTAGAAAACATATTAATTAATAAATATTTATTTAAATAACAAATACCTATTTTACCTTTATATTTTATATAATTCAATAATATTTTTTACCATATATTCTAATATTATAAATAAATAAATTTAATTTAATGAAAATAATATATTAAAAAAACATTAATAATATCTCAAATATATTATAATGCTCATTAATAATGATTAATTAATATTAATATAATAAGTATTTATTTAAATAACAAATACTTATTTTATCTTTATATTTTATATAATTCAATAATATTTTTTACCATATATTATTATATTATAACTAATTAAATAAATTTATTTTATTGTTAAAGAATAATTTTTACTATATATTATAATATTATAACTAAATAAATAAATTTAATTTAATATTAAAATAATATATTAAAAAAAAATTAATTTCACGATGTATCATAATGTTCGTTAATTATAATATAATAAATAATTACATAAATAAGAAAATAATTAATAAATTAATTTATATTATCTCCATAAATTAGTAACTATTTATTTATTTAATAATATTATTATATATAATTAATTAATTAAATTATTTTATATTTATTGTGTTTAATAGATTTTTACACAATAATAATATTGTTTAATTAAACAATGTTATAAAACAAACAATAAAAATCTCTATTTTATTCAATCTATTACTATTTTGCGGAGATATGCCTACGCGCCCACTTTTACTAGCAACAACAACATAGATAATATTAATGTGTCCGAATACGTTGATAGGCTTAAATGGGGCACATACTTTTCATATTAATGCTATTTCCTAGCTTAAATGGGGCACATACTTTTCATATTAATGCTATTTCCTATAGTATGTGTCCCATTTACGGCGTATTCAGACACATTAATATTATTAATGTTTAAAAGATAATAGTATGGGGAGATCTTGTAACATGTAACATGTAACGTTTGTTCAAAAATAATAAAATGTGAAAAGTAATAGTATGAGGGAGATCTTGTAACATGTAACGGATGTAACATGTAACGTTTGTTCGAAAATAATAAAATGTAAAAAGTAATTGCACCGAGTGAAACTAGGTGCTGATGTTGTAAGGTTTGTGATGTAAAAAAAATCCATGTTGGTTCATAAAATAAAATATTATGAAAAGTAATTAAAAATAGATGTTGGTTTATAAAATAAATTGGATCCCTATTGGTGCTTGATAGATACGGATTTAAGATGGATCTATGCTGATTTATTTTTGACAATTAACTTGACTTATCCATATTCACCCACCACAAGTTAAGTGGATGTGCTAATATAATACATACTTACTGCCAGTATTATGGTTTTACTATTAATAACTATATCAGAAGATTGGACTAGAGGGATTTGGATCAGTGTTCTTTGGAATATTATCGGACGGAAAAGTTATCGCTGTAAAAGTGCTCTCATTGTTCTCCAAGGAATTCACGAGTTCTTGAATGAGGTAATTATCAAGATTTTTATGCAATATTGTTCAATTTATTTCCAATCATTTTATTTTGACGGTTAAATTTGTATCAAATCTAAGAATTTCCAATCTAAGAAATTTTATTTTGACGGTTCAATTTGTATCCAATCTAAGAAAGACAGTTTTGGGTGCAAACTAACTATTATATGTATCTCATGAACAGGTTGATCTTCTTTCTAAAATAAATCATAGGAACTTGGTATCTTTATTGGGATACTGTAACGAAACCAAAGAAGTAATGCTGATCTACGAGCATATGTCTGGAGGGTCCCTAAGAGACCATCTTTATGGTACATTACATTGCTTGAAAATATGTTTGTTGCAGTGCACATAGTAACCAAAGAAACTGACAAACATGTGGTTCTTGTTTTCTTTTTTCAGGTTCCAGTGCAGAAAATTCCGATCTAAGTTGGAAAAGAAGGCTCAAAATTGCTTTAGATGCAGCTCAGGGTACCTCTTTCTCTTAATTATTTTGATGTACAGTAGATATGTATGACCTAAACGCTCGTTGTTTTAACTATCCATTACCATAAAATAGTAGTAAATCAATGGGTAACCACATATTACATATCTCATATGATCGACCTCGGTATTTCTATGCGAAGGCTTGGAATACCTGCATGTGAGTTGCACCCCGAAGATAATTCATAGGGACATCAAGACAGCAAACATCCTTCTAGACCGCAATTAGAATGGAAAATTGGCCGATTTTGGTCTTTCCAAGATGACAATTGATGGTGACGCTACTCATGTTAAGATGACAATGGTCAATCTTAACTATAAATGTTGTGAACACAATTACCGTTTAAAGTAACGCTTCCATTTTGTTTAGTAAGTGGTCATTAACCAACAAATGATATTGAGCAACGACCAATGTTATGTTATGATTTTTTTAGTGGTCTTTAACTAACCAATGATGTTATGATTCTTTGTAGGATCTCTAGCAACGATCCAATATAAACTTCTTTAGTGTGTTTAATTTTCCAATAGAATTTTAGTAAAGCATAGATTGACATATAGAGATTTAGACAAGATTGGTACAAATTCATGGTTTTTTTGGGTATAGATCGATATAGAAAATAATCTTTCTGCTTTAATTGTAACCTTTGGAGTTTGGTTTTATATTTTTTTCATTGGGCATATGGTTTGACTTTGTGACTTAAAATAATGAGTAGAAAGTATTAATATAGTAAGAATTTAGAAGGTTAAAAATGATAATAACGAAAACTTAACCGGGCTCTTGGAAAAATCCATGCTTGAACTTAATGAACACCAATATGATAAGAGTGAGTCCTAGAAAACCCCCTCTAATTGTCTTCGGTAACCTTAACCATTCTCAAATAATCATCTTCCACATTTTATACTCATGTTCTATGATAGCATAATCAAACTTTT
Source organism: Larix kaempferi (assembly GCA_027924585.1). Taxonomy (NCBI): domain Eukaryota; kingdom Viridiplantae; phylum Streptophyta; class Pinopsida; order Pinales; family Pinaceae; genus Larix; species Larix kaempferi. Next base: position 15,190,018 of record BSBM01000757.1, on the reverse strand, counting down.
TTTGAATAAGCATGGTATTACAAACTACACGGGAACTCATCATAGGAGCCTAGTTTTACTTCGACTCATTGTTCTAGAATGGAACCCAAGGATTTAACCGTTGTACCAACGAATCGATCCTTCGTGATATCTTGTATATTTATATATAAGAGTGTCTTTTACTATAATTACACCTTAGTTTAGCACGAGCTTATTGTTCAATTTTTTACTTAATTGGTTTCTTCTGATAGTTATTGTTTTATATAATTTATGGTTCTTACAAATCTAATGAGTAATAGAAAGGCATAAGAAAGAGCACCATGTTTTTGACTTGTTCCTTTTACTATAATTACACTTCAAGTTTAGTAAGATCCAAATCTCCAATATGACACTATATTGGTTTCTTTTCATAGTTATTGTTTTACACAATTATGCTACTTAAAATCTCGTGAGTAAATAAAAAGGAATAAGAAAGAGTCTTTGTTTTTGACTTGTTTGTTGTCAAATTCTTTTTGTGAGAAGTGAATCAAAATGAATCTACATAGTTACCACATTATTCTAATGACACTCTAAAATGTGAAAGACATAGTTTTGGACCTAGAATGTTCCCTTTGAGACATATTCGAAAAATCAAATGGATGAACCAAAACTAAAATCCTTAGTTTGAGGTGAAAGAAATAGAATTTTGGGGTCTTCGATATTAAGGAAAATTATCTTCTAATTCCACATTGCATTCTATGGGTCAATATATTTCCAATGGTGGTAGATTTTCATTATATAGATTTTATATGTGAAAGTATGACCCTAACGAGGTAAGAAAAGTCCAACTACTCCACATAGGTTATATGGTAACCTTGTTAGTTCACCATGGTTCACACCTCGAGGAGTTAGTAACATATGGGAATATACTAGAGACTTATATAGCCATCATAAAGATTACATGAGGGGTTTGAACCCCCAAACTTGGCCCTAATTCTAGCTATTAAACACCTAGTAGGAGGAGGGAAAGGGTTCACTTTATTTTGTCGCCATTGGCTTGTTCCGTAGTAAGAGAAGAGTAAGTGAAGCAATCCATAGAGGATTGCAAGACACTGTAGTGTCTCATAGATTTGCAACAAACTTGGAGATTTTTTATATTTGTATTGTAATCTCCATTATATAAAGGCGACATACACTATAGGCCTTCATTTTTGGCTAGGTTTTCCCTCATCAAATTTCACGAGATATTTTTTGTTCCAACTTGTTTTTTTCCTATTGTAGTTTTTTCCCATGTCATTTTATTTAAAGAAACCACTTGATTTGTTTTATCTTTTTGTTGAACCATTAAAAAGTACAAAAATAATAATCATGGAGTTAAGCATAGGCTCATTGTAGCACTAGTGGTTTAAGATCTATTTTGGTAATTTAACCATTGGAATATTAAGGTGGTTTAAAAATCATCTTGGTATCATAGTGGTTTATTTGGGTATGTTTGTTGTTTCAGTGAAGTATATGCTTACCTAAGTTTAAGGGAGCGAGGCACCTTGTGGATACTGATATTAGCATGAGAAGGATTAAGGAGCTACAAGCCTCATAGATGGAGGATGTGTGTAGGGAAGGCCCTATTAATGAAAGGGCATTAATATTGATAACATTTGATTCATAAATGAAAATCCTATGGCATGTTCATCTTGCCAACACATATATCCAATGTGGAATTTAAATGTATTGTCTTTGCAATTCTTTGTCAAACAGAGTTCAAGTTTCTCCACTTTTCTATTCACCATCAAGCATGAATGGCTCTATCTTCAAATTTGGGTCAAGAATTGACTTGTTTTCTCATAACACCCAAACCAATGCCCAATTATTATGAAAAACAAATTCTAATGTGGTGATGCCAATTATGCCTTTATAACTCTATGTATTTGAATGTCAAACCCAACACATAAATTTTGTTATACCCCCAATGCAATGTACTTTTTTTGTAATAAAATGTTCAAACCTAGCATTGAATTAACTACATCTATGGCCATTCATCATATAGGGATTCCATAATAAATAAGTATGACAACTCTACTTGTTATTACCTCACTTGCACCCATGAAACATTTAACATATATTCTTACATGCAAAGGTGTTGATGGTTGTAGGTAACTAGCAATGTGAACATATTGAAGAACACATTGAACCAATCAAATACATGGTTGTAGGCATAAATCAATGGTTTGGAGGTTTGAAGAGACTAGTTGTAGGTAATTACCACTTTGAATAGCTCCAACTGCACTCTAATTTAAATATAATAAAATTCCATACTTAGTTTTAATTGCCAATTCACTATATATATACTCAACTATTTAAATGTATAGAGTCAATGCTTGATTAATAATCCCCTCTTCCCATTCTTTACATTCATTCAATCCACAAACAAGGTGGATAGCACCTTTCTCTTTCCATCACTATCATAACAACTACAATAATAACTCAATAAAAATTCATTTATTTGTATTAGGATGTAGGCAATGGATATTACACAAAGTATATAGAGAGTCAAAATGACTTACTAGCTATTTTCGTATGATTTAAACAACACGCTAGCAATACATGGAACCAACGAACAAGCTAATTGAAGAAATCAAGTTGTAGAATTTTGTTTTCATAGAGAACAAGTACTAAATTAAACCCAACTAAAAATTCACATCAATTTTTGGTGCCATGGGAGCCAATGGGCATGAATTTATAGTGTTGGAATGAACTAACACCAGTACTAATCAAGCATAGAAATAAACTCATTCACATATGCAGTTAAGCATGATAAAAAACATAATTTATCCTTGAAAAAGCCTAAAAGAAAAACTCTAGCATTGAATGGCTATGCATTTTAGTGTTCCTTGACCCCTAAACTTGAAATATAAGCCATGTTTACAAACATTATAAATGTAGAAAAATAGATACAATAAAAAACAAAATGAAATATGCAAAATATACCCGTGTTAATGACGATTAGAAGAAATAAAGCAATGCTCACTTGCTTCTTAAGGTGTGTTGGCCCCTTTTTTTAGATAAATGTTGAGAAAGGATGGATGGATGTAAGAGAGCAATGGAAGAGCATATAGATCAGTTTCAAAGGCGAACAAAGGCATGAATAAATGTGATGAAACTAGGCTATCAACATTTAAGGACATGGAACATAATAAATACATCAACTTGGGTAATGGATTGACTTAGTCATATGTATCCCTTTTCTAAGTATCTTGACATAGTCAACTTTATCAATTGTTTTTGTATAAGGGATGGTGCAAGCTACTTAGGGTTTTTTTTTACACCTTAGATGCATTAGAAAACTAAAAAATAGGCATCCCTTAACTTACATGGATATTTTGAGATACTTACACAATAAATCTTGCTTTGATTAAAAAAGATGAAATGTAGGAAATTGAGTCACGTTTTTTAATATATAAATTTTATCCATCGAAAATGTTCATAACTATCTCAAGTTTCATATTTTCTAACAATTACATTTTATTTTTTTGGCAAATGGTAAGGTATATGTCTTTGTGGGTCCCACCTTTGAGTGCCTAAATGATGGAATCAACTTACAAAAATTGGTACACATATAGAGAACAAATAGTACTAGTGCAACACTATCTTTCCAAAATAAATTCAGTAATTTTTTTTTTAAATTACCTTTTGACCAAACATAAAAAACAGTACGTCAAGTACGGGTCCCACTTTTGAAGGTCTTAATGCAATGATCATGAAATGGTTTTTTTATAACATGTAGAGGTCGATGTCTAGTAGTGCAACATACATTTTTTTAAAATGATTGAGAAATGAAAAAACTATGGAAGAAACACTAACAATGTGATTGTGTACCATACTGTAATGAGTAGTAAAACACATGCATAATGAGAAAATGGATGAAATGCCCAATTAGCTATGGTTTATTACATTCCATAGCATGGTTTTGGTTACCCATAGATGACTTTGAAGCAAACACATAGGAACAAGGATGGCATGCAAACACGTGTGAAGGCTTGGTTTAGGTGGTGAGGAACACTAGCATGTTCCTTTTGAATTCAAATTTTCCTTTTCCACCTATCAGGGTGCCATGAAAACCAAAAAATGTGTGTGTTTTTATTTCTACAAAATGAGAGTGTGTTTTAGCTATACAAAATGAGTGTGCATTTTAGCTCTACAAAACATGTGCACAATTTTTAGAGCTAAAAAAGGAACACGATATGTATTAGTAAAACACGTGTGTGATGTTATAGACATCAAATTTACCTTAGGGGTAAGGGGGGCGGGAAGGGGCTTGGGGGAGAGAAAGAGATAGAGAGGGGGGTTGGGGGGGTAGGGGTTTAGGGAGAATTAGGGTACTAAGAGGGAACAGAGGGTATAGGGTGGGGGCATAGAGAGAGATGGGTGGGTGTTAAGTTGGAGGGGGATTAGGAGAGAGAGAGGGGTAGGGGTAGGGGGCTAAGAGAGAGAGAGAGAGAGAGAGAGAGAGAGAGAGAGAGAGAAGGGGGGATGCTATGGGGTAGGGAGAGTAGGAGGGGGGTTGGGGGAGAGAGAGAGTGGTGGGGGTAAGGTGTAGGTGGAGGAGTAGGGGAGAGAAAGAGTGAGAGATGGGGTTTTTAAGGGTTAGGGGTGAGAGGTTCAGAGAGATAGAGAGTAAGAGGGGGGTTAAATTTAGGGGAGGAGTATGGGTTTAGAGAGTGGGGGAGGAAGTTACTATGGGTTAAGTAGAGAGAGAGAGAGAGAGAGATTTGGGGGTTCAGAATAGGTAGAGGAGTAGGGGAGAGAGAGAGTGAGAGAGGGGATTAGTAAGAGTTAGGGGAGAGAGAGAGAGAGAGAGAGAGAGATATGGAGAGAGAGGAGGAGGAGGGGGGGGGTTAGAGGTAGGGAGAGGATTAGGGAGAAGAGAGAGTGAGAGAGGGGGTTAGTACGGGTTAGGGTGAGGAGGGAGGTTAGTGTGAGGGGGAGGAGTAGGTGTGTGTGTGTGTGTTTGTGTGTGTGTGTGAGAGAGAGAGAGAGAGATAATGGGGGGAGGGGGATGGGGAGGTGTTAGGGGGTTGTGGTAGAGAAAGGGGTGGGGTTAAGGGCAGTTGGAGGAGTATACCAGTGTGTGTGTATGTGTGGGAGAGAGAGAGAGAGAGAGAGTTGGTAAGTGGTAGGGGGAGGGGGATTAGGAGAGACAAAGAGAGACGTGGGGTTAGGGGTAGGGGGAGTAGGAGAGATATAGAGAGGGGATTAGGGGTTTTTTATGTGTTATCACTCCAAGAAATCCTTCTAGGCTATAGGTCAAAGGAGCCTGGTAACTTAATCTTATTCTCAATGATGGGTGGATAATTGGATCAAGATGGAATGACTAACTCTCTGAATCCCTTACTTAAAACAATATAGGCATATCAAGGGTTACAAGGATTTCAAAAGCTATAATCAGATAGGTAATTTTATCAAAATGAATGAAGAAACTAACTCTATCAACCAGAACAGATATATTTGACAATATATATGATGGGTTAATAAAACTAGTAATGAATACTTATGATCCTTGCTTACAAATCAATAGGTAAGATGACAGTCACCAAGGGATTATGTAAACATAGATAAAGAATATAATTCAACTCATAAGCATAGAATAGGTATGAATAAGAGAAGTCTGATAACAACAATGAAAGAAGCTTGTATCTCAATATATTCAAAAGACAGCCTTGCACAAATTACAGCATAGTAATATCCCAAGTCCAACCACTCAGTCTCAAGGACTGGAATCTTTCCCCCATACTTCATATGAATTCCTTGGCTTTATATTCTTTACAAAACAGTTCAAGATCCTATAAAACTGGATCTTACATCCTTTTTTCCTATCTCAAATCTGAATTTGTGAGGTGGTTGGAAAATGCAGAAATTTATGGAAATATGTTGCTCAGAGATTGACCTATATCTATCAAATCAAAACAGATTATGGAAACTGAGAGAGGTTTTTGTAGATTGGTTTGTTATGAGAAAACACCTCTCTCATTTCTTTGAGATTCATTTTCATTTTCTCGAAATCTGTATTTCAAAAACATGTATCAAACAGGGAAATTCTGAGATCCGAAAATTAGGGCTCAGAGATGGATTCGATTCTCCCAATCTGTGACACCTGTAGAAAAATGGAGAGAGGTTATTGTTCTTTGACATGTTAGGAACAAAATTGTCCTCCCATTTTGCAAAATTATTCTCCAGTGACTCAGAATCATCATTTGAAAATGATGACTCGACACAGTAAAAACACCATATTTCTGAAAACGCAGCCTCATCTTGCAAGGGACTTTTGACTGCCTTCCCGAGCTCCAAATGCATATCTAAAAGTACCATTGGAAAGATTAGGATGTCTAGTTGTCAATAGATTATTTGAGCGTGTAAAAAAGCCCCTCCATGTCTGATAAAATTGAGTTTTCCCAAGAAATGTTGACCATTTCCAAGCTTCTGCGCTTTCGGTGGCTAAAATAGCCCCGAATTTCACGTTTTAGCTACTGAAAGCTCTGCTTTTGGTGTCTAATGAACAGTTGAAATGTCTGCCTAAGCCACCAAAACCTAAGTTTTGAATTTTTTGAAGGAAAAACCAAATCAAATTTTTTTCAAACTTTATTACATACCTAAAGCTCTAAAAAATGAGCCTTAAAAAGTTTAGAAATGTATTTTTAAATGACTTCCTATCACCTAAAATAAACAAAATTTGACCAATTTATTTGAGGAGATAACATTATGGTTAGGGAGTTTATGTGTGGCTTTAGGGAGAGAGAGGGGGGTTAGGATTCATGAGATTTTGTGTCTTTAAGGAACGATGTTTATGGGTTTGGAGACTAAGAGGAGCAGTTTTGGATTAAAAAAAATAGGTCCAAGTGGGAAAAATGAGGCATGAAAATAGGTCTAGACACCTACCAAAGGGTATTCATCTAATCCATAAGGCCAACACCTCCTTGAGGTGGAAACCAAGGGGACCTACCATGACTTGACGAGGGGTATTTAGCCCCAAAATCAACACTCTACATAATATAGCCCCAAAACTTGGCATTTAAAAAAGAAAAAGAAACCCCTCATTCTAGTACATCTGGAAGGAATGCTTTAGACACTCTCAGGCATAGCAACTTCCATGGAGATATGAGAAAGGTATTCCTCCCCTTACTCTTGGTATTCCATGGGTGATGAGGTGGGTACTTGAGTGTCTTCAACAACTAGATATTTTTCAATAACCCTGTAATGTCCCCATTTTGACCCCCCTTTGTATTAAACCGTAAATGATGTAAATATTGTAATTTAATCATGGTGAGGAGCTCAAGGCCAAGGCCCCACCATTGATTTAGCGTTTCATGAATCGGCAATTAAAAATAGATGCCCATGGTTCTTGTGCGAGATGGGCACAATGTAAATAAGACACCATGTAAATACGAATTTTAATGGAAAAACCCACAACCGGCTATGCAATGCAACAAAAGAGATGGGGCATGACTCTACAAGGAAAAGGGAGGGAAATTATTCAAACCTTGAGCCAATGGTATTAATCCATGTGTCAATGGGGAAACCCATAAACCACCAACTACCCATTTTGTCTCATGTACCCAATCATTTAATTTTTCCAAGAAATTGGTTAAGGTAGTTAATGCCTTGGGAATGAAAGAGTATGGGCAAGCCATTTTCGTGCATGGGCAAGCCATCAACTTGGAAAATCGTGTTTTTGCTTGTGGGGCAAGAAACCACCCACAAAATGGTGCCCAAAGCCATGGGGAATGGGAAGTCTTCATTCATTCACGCAAGGGGAGTTAGCTGGGGTCTTTCCATTTACGTTTTTCATCTAAATACTGCATTTTTCCATGCCTGGGAGTCATTTTTTTTTGCAGTATATAACAGTTGGGAGAGGGAGGGCCACGTTTTGAGGACTGTAGGGAGGTCATTTTTGCCCCTGAATGTCCAAGGACGTTTTCTAAAAACGGATTTGGCTTCCTGGGTTGTTCACCAACTTCCCATTTCGTTTTTGTGGGTTCTGCTGTTATGTGCATCCTTGTTCTTGGTTTGAGCATGTGAGCTGAAGTGTTGGAGTGGTAGTGGATAGAAGTGGCTTGATAAACCTAGTGGGGGAGACAACCTCTCAAAAAGATCAAGAGGTCTTTGGTTACTCTTCTATGCATACCCTGAGAGCACTAGATAGGGAAGGTATGGCTTGAGGGAATGTACAGCAGTGAAAAGAATACTTCCTTGTGCTGGGTGTGTAGGTATTGTGGGTGCCAAGTTAGATAGATCTTGCAAGGTTATCCCTGGCTCTATGCTGGAGCTCACTAGCTTAGCACCTCTTCCTTTCCATCTCCTAGTAGCCTGATAAACCCAATTGTAGATTGGCTTGGCTCATTTTGGTGTATGCTTGGCTATGTGTGAGTCTGCTGTTCCCTGGTTCCTTGTAGAGATCATGCCCAGCTCGGGGGTGGCAGTGGTGCTGAGAGATTGAGGAGCACACTGGCCTATGGTTGGGTGGAACGTTGCAGTTGCATAGCCAGTTGCTTGGGACTGCCTTATTGAGATAAGTATTCTCTTGTGTAAATTGGCAATTATCATTTGATGAATGTTATGAATGTATGTGGATGTATTAAACGAATTTGCTTCTGCTGTGTTTCTAAAAGTTAGGCATTTCCATATGATCTTGTATAATTCTGCACAGATCTTTATTTCATGGCTGTCACAGAATCTTGAATGTGTGTTAGACATCAACAGCATTGATTTGATTACCGTTGTTTTTCCATAGTATGCATAGATACAGTTCTTTGCATCAATGATTTTAATACAAACGTTTTGGGGCTAATTGCCCGGACTGAGCACGGTGATCCTCTCTATCACGCTGGTATGATAGAGGGGACACTACATTATGGTATCAGAGCTGCGTTGCAGCACTGGGCCGATATGGGCCAAAAATGATAGTAAAAGAGAAGAGAAGAAGTTAAGTTTTCTTAAGAGTTTGGGAAAAAAAATTTTGGTTTAAGTCTGTTTTGAAAAAAATTGCGTTTTAAGCCGTTTCGGGAAGTCGTTCCGAAATTTCGGAAAGGTTTCGCGAACCTTCCCGCAATTGCGGAAGAGTTCGGCGAACCTTCCCGAAATTGCGGAAGGATTCCGCGAACCTTCCCGAAATTGCGGAAGAATTCAGCCAATGGCTCCGAAACAGCGGAGAAAAATGTTTTGAAGTGAAAATTTTCTAAGTGTCGGAATTTTTTTTCGGAAAGAATTCTCTTCCGAAGTTGCGGAAGGAATTCTCTTCCGAAATTTCGGAAGGATTCCGCGAATCGTTCCGAAACGCGGAAGAGTTCGGCGAGTCGTTCCGAAGTTGCGGAAGACTTCGGCGAATCGTTCCGCAACTGCGGAAGACTTCGCCGAATCGTTCCGCAACTGCGGAAGACTTCGGCGAATCGTTCCGCAACTGCGGAAGACTTCGCCGAATCGTTCCGCAACTGTGGAAGACTTTGCCGAATCATTCCGAAAAATCACCCGAAATTGAGGAAGCATTCCGGCGGAAGCATTCCGCGAACGGCTCCGGAATTGCGGAAGCGTTCGCCGAATGGCTCCGCAATTGCGGGAGCATTCGCCGAATGGCTCCGCAACTGCGGAAGCCTTCGCCGAATGGCTCCGCTCGGCAAATCGCCCCGCAATTGCGGAAGCGTTCGGCGAACCGCTCCGCAATTGCGGAAGCGTTCGGCGAACCGCTCCGCAATTGCGGAAGCGTTCGGCGAACTACTCCGCAATTGCGGAAGCCGTCGCCGAAGCGCCCCGCAATTGCGGCAGCCTTCAGCCGAGCGCCCCGCAACTGCGGAAGGCTTCAGCCAACCGCCCCGCAGTTGCGGGAGCATATAGTAAACCTCCCATTGTGGCAACACCCTGCGAACTGCCGTCGCGGCCGGATTCAGCGAACTGCCCGTTGCGGCAGGATTCCGCGAACCGCCCGACGCGGCGTGATTCGTAAAAAAAAAAAAAAAAAAAAAAAAAAAAAAAAACGAGGGCGCTGCCCTTGACCCGCCCTGCTGTGGCGGAAGCCACAAGGGGGCAAGCCCCCTTGACCTCCCTTTTTTTTTTCTTTTCCCCCTTGTATGTCGTTGTTCGTGATTTGATGAGTCGTCAGTATGGCATTTTCCATGTGCATGAAGTAAATTGTGAATTCCAAGAATATAATGCAGCTAACAATTGTGCTGATGAACACATTTCAGAGGGCCACAATTACAGCAGGGTAACACCCTAGTTAATACAGTTGGAAAATTTTGGATCTTGGTTGGGCCAAGAAAATGAACACCATGAATGATGCACAGGATCCCTATGAGCCTGAGACAGATGCCATGGGGGAAAATATACAGGTTGAGAATGCTGAAACAGAATCTAATGGGAGAAGAAATCAAGAAACCCCTCCAGATGTTGCAGCCACCATGAGAAGCCTAAGGGTGGAGTTGCAAAGCTGTAGGGAAGATAATGAAAGAATGATTAAAGCTCAGGAAGAGCAAAATCAGCTGAATGCAGCTATGCTACAGAGTTTGACAGACATCCAAAGGAAAATAAACTCTGGGCATCAGATATCAAGTCTAGAGCAGGGTGGGAGTAGCTCTAGAAGAAATTCCCGTAAGAGGGCCAGTAGTCCAAGAAGAGTTTCTATAGACAAGACATATACTCCAGAAATCTCTTCATCTGACTCTGAAGAATCCATTGACGGTTCAAGCTCTTCATCTCACATGAGTAAGAGGAAGAAACACTACAAGAACAATTCACATGGGGAATTTAAGAAGGCAAAACCTCCTACATTTGACGGAGAGGTAAAATCTGGTCAAGAAGCTGAAGCTTGGCTTCTTGGGATGAGGAAATACTTCCAAGTCCAAGACTACTCAGGAAATATGAAGGCAAGGGTAGCCATCTTCAACTTGAATGGAAGAGCATATATATGGTGGGAACACACCAGGCAAGTGAAGAATATCAACGAAAGGAAGATCGTGTGGAAGCAGTTCAAGAAATACTTCAAGCAGAAGTACCTCTCTGATAGGTACTATGATGACAAGATCAAAGAGTTCCATGAGCTGAGATTGGGACAATCGACCATGGAAGAATATGCAAACAAGTTCTTGGAGCTGCTAAGGTATGTCAAGTATATTCGAGATGATAAGGTGAAAATTCAGCGTTTCCTAAGTGGACTACCACAGTCATATAAAGACAGAATTGAGTTCGATGAACCTCGAACCCTAGAGGAGGCCATAAGAAAGGCCAAGTACTGCTTTGATCAAAACAGGAGCAAACCTGAATTCCATAAGGCATGGAAGGATAAGAAAAACGAAAAGTTTGATCAAAGGAAGAAGGGGTTCAAGCCTCCTCAATTCAGGAATCAGCAAAGGCAGCCATCACAGGTTGTGACTAAGCCAACTAGGATGATGGGAGACAAGCCAAGAGATCCAAAGGAGCCAAGAGAACCACTTCAATGTTGGGGTTCTGGAGGAGACCACATGCTTAGGAACTGTCCACATAGGAATGGGAATGCAAATCAAGTTCACAACATCCAAGGAGCTGGAACTGTGGGTCAAGTGGCGAGGACAATCCCTAGAATCTATGCAGCAGTAGAAGACCGCCAAGCAGATCATCAGTCAACTGTGGTTGAAGTTGAAGGTAAGATTGCTAAGCAATCTGTTTCTATTTTGATTGATCCTGGATCTACTCACAGTTATGTCACTCCTAGAATTGTTGAGGTTTGTGCTTTCAAGAAATTAAAGCATAGTAAATCTTGGTTAGTTCAACTAGCCACTGGAACCAAGAGAAAAGTTAGCGAAATAGTAGAGAAATGTCCATTAGAGATGGATGGGCTATTCACTTATGCAGATCTGAATATTTTGCCACTTGGTTCCTATGATATTCTCATTGGAATGGATTGGTTAGAAGCACACAGGGTTAAACTTGACTGCTACAATAAGACATTTGAATGCATGGACGAAGAAGGAAACCCGAGGGTTGTAAAAGGCGTTCCAAAGGTGACTTCTGTTAGACAGGTTTCGGCCATGCAGCTAAAGAAGTTCTGTAGGAAGGGATGTCAATTGTATGCAGCCCACATTTTAGAGGCAACAGAGAATGAAACTCTGAAATTGGAGGACTATCAGGTATTGCAAGAATTCAGGGATGTTTTTCCTGATGAGATTCCGGGACTCCCTCCAAAGAGAGACATTGACTTTACAATTGAACTCGTGCCAGGAGCGGCACCAGTATCTAAGACACCGTACAGGATGAGTACCCCGGAATTGCTAGAATTAAAAATGCAGTTACAAGAGTTGCTGGAAAAGAAATATATTAGGCCAAGTGTGTCCCCGTGGGGAGCACCTGTTCTATTTGTGAAAAAGAAAGATGGAACACTCAGGTTATGTATCGACTACAGGCAGTTGAACAAAGTCACAGTGAAGAATAAATACCCATTGCCCCGAATTGATGACCTTTTTGATCAAATGAGAGGAGCAAAGGTATTTTCAAAGATTGACTTGAGGTCTGGTTACCATCAGGTAAGAATCAAAGAAGAAGATATTCATAAGACAGCCTTTAGAACGAGGTATGGACACTATGAGTTTGTAGTGGTACCATTCGGTCTCACAAATGCACCAGCTACATTCATGTGTCTCATGAATAATGTTTTTAGCAAATATTTGGACAAGTTCGTTCTAGTATTCCTAGACGACATTCTCATCTATTCTAAGAATGAAGAAGAGCATGAAGAACATTTGAGAATGACAATGCAATTACTAAGGGAGCATAAGCTGTATGCAAAGTTAAGCAAATGTGACTTCTATAAAGATAAAATTCATTATTTGGGTCACATTATCTCCGACGAAGGAATATCCGTAGATCCTGAGAAAATTGAAGCCATTATGAATTGGCCAACTCCAAGGAATGTGACTGATGTGAGATCTTTTATGGGCCTTGCTGGTTACTACAGGAGGTTTATCGAAGGATTTTCCAAAGTTGCTAACCCGATCACTTCTTTGCAAAAGAAGGGGATAAAGTTTGAATGGTCACCAAGATGTGAGGAAAGTTTTCAACGATTAAAGAATCTTCTTACAAGTGCACCTATTCTGAAAATTGCAGATCCGGAAAAAGACTTTGTGGTGTGTACAGACGCATGCAATCAAGGACTTGGAGGAGTTCTTATCCAAGACAACCACGTGATATGCTATGAGTCAAGAAAGTTGAAGGAGCATGAGAAGAACTATGCTACTCATAATATAGAACTTGCAGCCATAGTACATGCTTTAAAGATGTGGAGGCATTACTTAATGGGAAGGAAATTTGAGTTAAGGACAGACCATTGTGGTCTGAAATACTTGTTTGATCAGCCAACTTTAAATGCTAGACAAGCTAGATGGTTGGAATTTTTGTGTGAATTTGATTTTGAGATCAAACACATAAAAGGGAAAGAAAACAAGGTGGCTGATGCACTCAGCAGGAAGGTACGTGAAATGCATGTGGCAGCGCTTAGTACTTGCCAGCCAAACTTGAAGCAACAAATTGTTAACCATATGGTTGAGGATGAAGTGTATGAGCAGATAAAGGGAAAATTGCAGCAGCAAAACCTTGAAAAGAAGTATGAGGGCTATCATTTGGAAGAAGAAGGACTTCTTACTTATAAGAATAGAGTCTATATTCCAAATGCGGCAGGTTTGAGGAGAATGGTTATGGATGAGATCCATAAAGCTCCATACTCTGGTCACCCAGGATATCAGAAAACAATTGCTACAGCAAGGAAATATTATTTCTGCCAGGCATGAAGAAGGATGTTGCTGAATACATTTCTAAGTGCATGGAATGTCAACAAGTGAAGAGTGAACACCAACATCCAACAGGTTTATTGCTTCCAGTGCCCATTCCAGAATGGAAATGGGAAGTAATATCCATGGATTTTATTACAGGATTGCCAATGACTAAGAGACAACATGATTCCATCATGGTTGTGGTGGACAAGTTAACAAAGGCAGCACATTTCATACCGGTTAAATCCAAACATAAAGCCGATGCTATTGCAAATATTTTCATGAAGGAAATTTTCAGATTACATGCGTTGCCTAAGGCAATAATTTCTGACAGAGATACCAAGTTCACTTCCAATTTTTGGAAAGGGCTCTTTGCAGATTTGGGTACACAGCTAAGCTTTAGTACCGCATACCATCCTCAAACAGATGGGCAAACTGAAAGAGTAAATCGGGTGCTTGAAGACATGCTCCGCATGTATGTAATGGACAAACCATCCAAGTGGGAGGATTATCTACACCTGGTGGAATTTGCATATAACAATGGACAACAAGCATCGTTGGGAATGAGTCCTTATGAGGCTTTGTACGGCAGAAGGTGTAGGACACCAGTGACTTGGGACAATCCAGTGAACAGAATTGTACTTGGGCCAGAATTGCTTAAGGAAATGGAACAGGAGGTTGCAAGGATCCGGCAAAATTTAAAAGCAGCCCAGGATAGACAGAAAAGCTATGCAGATAAGCATAGAGTGCATAGGGAATTCAATGTTGGGGATCACGTATATCTTAGAGTGAGATCAAGGAAGAGTTCCTTGAAGCTTGGGAGTTGTGCCAAGCTATCACCTAGATATTGTGGGCCATTTGAAGTGCTTGAAAGAATAGGACCAGTTGCATATAGACTTGCATTGCCTGCTAGCACTAAAGCTCATAATGTTTTTCACGTCTCTTTGCTTAAGAAATATGTACATGATCCTAACCATGTGATTAATTGGGATGTGATCCAGGTGGAACCCGAGGGAGAATTCCAAACCGATCCATTGTGCATCCTAGACAAGAAAGTAACATTGCTCCGGAACCGAGCCATCGGACAGGTAAAGGTGCAATGGAAGCACTACGGTCCCGATGAGGCTACATGGGAGCTGGAGGATGCCATGAGGGTGGCATATCCATTTTTGTTCAATTTTGATGAGCACTGAGGACAGTGCTAATGTAAGGGGAGGGGAATGTAATGTCCCCATTTTGACCCCCCTTTGTATTAAACCGTAAATGATGTAAATATTGTAATTTAATCATGGTGAGGAGCTCAAGGCCAAGGCCCCACCATTGATTTAGCGTTTCATGAACCGGCAATTAAAAATAGATGCCCATGGTTCTTGTGCGAGATGGGCACAATGTAAATAAGACACCATGTAAATACGAATTTTAATGGAAAAACCCACAACCGGCTATGCAATGCAACAAAAGAGATGGGGCATGACTCTACAAGGAAAAGGGAGGGAAATTATTCGAACCTTGAGCCAATGGTATTAATCCATGTGTCAATGGGGAAACCCATAAACCACCAACTACCCATTTTGTCTCATGTACCCAATCATTTAATTTTTCCAAGAAATTGGTTAAGGTAGTTAATGCCTTGGGAATGAAAGAGTATGGGCAAGCCATTTTCGTGCATGGGCAAGCCATCAACTTGGAAAATCGTGTTTTTGCTTGTGGGGCAAGAAACCACCCACAAAATGGTGCCCAAAGCCATGGGGAATGGGCAGTCTTCATTCATTCACGCAGGGGGAGTTAGCTGGGGTCTTTCCATTTACGTTTTTCATCTAAATACTACATTTTTCCATGCCTGGGAGTCGTTTTTTTTTGCAGTATATAACAGTTGGGAGAGGGAGGGCCACGTTTTGAGGACTGTAGGGAGGTCATTTTTGCCCCTGAATGTCCAAGGACGTTTTCTAAAAACGGATTTGGCTTCCTGGGTTGTTCACCAACTTTCCATTTCGTTTTTGTGGGTTCTGCTGTTATGTGCATCCTTGTTCTTGGTTTGAGCATGTGAGTTGAAGTGTTGGAGTGGTAGTGGATAGAAGTGGCTTGATAAACCTAGTGGGGGAGACAACCTCTCAAAAAGATCAAGAGGGCTTTGGTTACTCTTCTATGCATACCCTGAGAGCACTAGATAGGGAAGGTATGGCTTGAGGGACTGTACAGCAGTGAAAAGAATACTTCCTTGTGCTGGGTGTGTAGGTATTGTGGGTGCCAAGCTAGATATATCTTGCAAGGTTATCCCTGGCTCTGTGCTGGAGCTCACTAGCTTAGCAACTCTTCCTTTCCATCTCCTAGTAGCCTGATAAACCCAATTGTAGATTGGCTTGGCTCATTTTGGTGTATGCTTGGCTATGTGTGAGTCTGTTGTTCCCTGGTTCCTTGTAGAGATCATGCCCAGCTCGGGGGTGGCAGTGGTGCTGAGAGATTGAGGAGCACACTGGCCTATGGTTGGGTGGAACGTTGCAGTTGCATAGCCAGTTGCTTGGGACTGCCTTATTGAGATAAGTATTCTCTTGTGTAAATTGGCAATTATCATTTGATGAATGTTATGAATGTATGTGGATGTATTAAACGAATTTGCTTCTGCTGTGCTTTTAAAAGTTAGGCATTTCCATATGATCTTGTATAATTCTGCACAGATCTTTATTTCATGGCTGTCACAGAATCTTGAATGTGTGTTAGAGATCAACAGCATTGATTTGATTACCGTCGTTTTTCCATAGTATGCATAGATACAGTTCTTTGCATCAATGATTTTAATACAAACGTTTTGGGGCTAATTGCCCGGACTGAGCACGGTGATCCTCTCTATCACGCTGGTATGATAGAGGGGACACTACAAACCCTTTCATATTCATAATCTCCCCACACATCATCCACAATATCAAGCTCTAGGATTTCTCTTAGTATGATAATAGACATGTCATATTTTAGACCCAAAAACTCATGCCACAATTCAACATCAATGCTTGATGGGGATAGATCATCGTACCTTTATTTGATGCACCCACTTAAATACACATACGAACTAACTCTCTTATTCAATTCATCTAAGAGAAACTTTGAAGGGTTTCTTTCATATACAAGCATCATGCCGCAAACCTTTGAATTCAACTTATCACAAATAAGAGGCCAAAATATTTATCTTTCAAATTTGGAATATTTTTCTTATGACCACATTGAGGTGATGACTTTACCTCCTTTGTGGTCACCTTACAATACCATTTCCATGCACCACTCCCATGCAACATGAGTTCAAATACCTACATCAAAAGTGCTCTCATTGTTCTCTGGACAAGGAATTCACGAGTTCTTGAATGAGGTAATTATCAAGATTTTTATGCAATATTGTTCAATTTATTTCCAATCATTTTATTTTGACGGTTAAATTTGTATCAAATCTAAGAATTTCCAATCTAAGAAATTTTATTTTGACGGTTCAATTTGTATCCAATCTAAGAAATTTTATTTTGACGGTTCAATTTGTATCCAATCTAAGAAAGACAGTTTTGGGTGCAAACTAACTATTATATGTATCTCATGAACAGGTTGATCTTCTTTCTAAAATAAATCATAGGCACTTGGTATCTTTATTGGGATACTGTAACGAAACCAAAGAAGTAATGCTGATCTACGAGCACATGTCTGGAGGGTCCCTAAGAGACCATCTTTATGGTACATTACATTGCTTGAAAATATGTTTGTTGCAGTGCACATAGTAACCACAGAAACTGACAAACATGTGGTTCTTGTTTTCTTTTTTCAGGTTCCAGTGTAGAAAATTCCGATCTAAGTTGGAAAAGAAGGCTCAAAATTGCTTTAGATGCAGCTCAGGGTACCTCTTTCTCTTAATTATTTTGATGTACAGTAGATATGTATGACCTAAACGCTCGTTGTTTTAACTATCCATTACCATAAAATAATAGTAAATCAATTGGTAACCACATATCTCATATGATCGACCTTGGTATTTCTATGCGAAGGCTTGGAATACCTGCATGTGAGTTGCACCACGAAGATAATTCATAGGGACATCAAGACAACAAACATCCTTCTAGACCGCAATTTGAATGGAAAATTGGTCGATTTTGGTCTTTCAAAGATGACAATTGATGGTGACGCTACTCATGTTACCACTATAGTGAAAGGAACTTTCGGATACGTGGATCCAGAGTATATAACTTACACACTTAATCTGGATAGCTGCATCTGACATCATCCCAACTCTTCTTGCCCAACATTATAACCATATCCTCTT
Source organism: Larix kaempferi (assembly GCA_027924585.1). NCBI lineage: Eukaryota > Viridiplantae > Streptophyta > Pinopsida > Pinales > Pinaceae > Larix > Larix kaempferi. Next base: position 15,171,985 of record BSBM01000757.1, on the reverse strand, counting down.
GTATTTTCGTGTAAACCTTATGAATACATGATGTAAAAATAAATGGCGTTAAATGAAATCTAATAATAACACAATGCTTATTTAATAAAAAATCTTAAACTCAAAAAATAAACTTAAAAAAATAAAAAACAACTTATAAACTTACTTTTCTAAATCATTGCACATTTATTCCATGGATAATTCACCTAACTTTACACGTGATAGTATTGTACAGATATAAGTGTTTCATCCTTCACACCTTGCAATGATCTCCAAGGTGTTATAGTCATATCTTCTGGCAAGTTCTTGACATCGGGACCTCCTTGACTGCTGCTCCATGCAACTGCTTTACCTTTTAATACCTTCTGATTTTTTACACCAATATTCTCCCACATGCTAAATATGTCATCAATCAAATCCCATATGGGGCCCGATCTAAATTCCAACTGAAAATAGTTATCTACAACTCGGAATGCATCACTTCCTTTCAAACCTTTCTGTTTCACATTGTCCTCTTTAATAGGAATACCTATTTCCATACAACATTGTTTACGGAAATTTGCATCAACTTTCGATCTATCCCCACCACATATTTGTTCAAATTCATTGTGGATAAATCTAACCCTTTGAATGAATGTCATGGACATCCTATAGTCACTATCTGTGTTGTGATCTCATGCAATTAGTTTTTCTTCCACATCTATTAAACCAACGTAAATGATGCATTTCACTATTTGAAAAATAGGGGTTTTTGGAAACTCTTGCATCAATTCTCTTCTAGCCTCCACAGAATGATTTCCCCCCAAAACATAGTAGTTGTAATCAAAACATTTTGATTCTTCAAATGCATCTATAACAGGAACATCTTTTGGGTCAACAAGAACTAGGTAGTCAACCACATGTGCGTAGGGATTGTGCCTCATCAATGCTTTCAAGTTATGAACATGCAAGCGATGTGGTTTCCTAATTTGATACTTCTCTTGGCCTTCTATGTGTCTATAAAGTTGTTTTACATTTAAATGAAATGTATGTCCATTGTGAACCAACTTATCCCTCTGCAATCGATCTCGAATAGTATTTTGTGTTGTCTTAACAACACCATCATCCAGATCACCACTTGGAGTAATGATTTCCAAACTGTCCTCTGAGTTCTCACTATGATTTTGAACATTGGATTGAACATTTTCTCTCCTCCTTTTATGTATTGAAGCAGTTGTATCTAAAAGAACAACTTGTTGATCAGGAATGAAAACATCCTCATCCATAGGTCTTTTAGAAGATTGTCTATTTCTCTTACCAGCAGAAGTAACATTGTCATCACCAACAATTCGTCAATCATGTTCAACTAGGAGAGATATGCTTTTGAATGTAACCTTCCTAGGAACTTCATTTGATTGTTGGATTTCTTTTCCTTTCCGTGCTTGTACTTCTCCAGGAACATTTTGCACTCGATTTTGCTTTGGTGTTTCTCCCTTCTTTGGTGCTTCTCCCTCATGAAGAGGGGCATTAATGACATTTGGATTTTCTTCTGTAGAATAAATTCTATTCAGAATATTGGAAAGTGGCATAGCAAAATCCTGCGAAATAAAAACATTATTGTATTAAATCTATTACATCGTCATATAATTCAAAGTATAAGAAATTCAAAAAGATATAAAAATATATAAACTTACTCTCTTTCTCTCAATTTCGTGCACAATTGCTGCACAAAATTTTGTGAAAATTTCATCGATCTTATAGTTTGAAACCTTTAGAGAATATCGGATTTTGACAAAGGTTTTAGCTTGTTTCACTAGTGCATAGACAACGCCTTTACCCGGCACCAAACAAATATCTCGTAACAATCCCAATGAGTGATAATCATTTTTAAGATATTCAAATCCAACACAATATAGGCGAATACTGTCTGAGTTTCCTTGATATTTCTCTTTCAGATACCAAGAATAGTCAAGTTTCTCTTCAGTTGGTGCATGTTTCCATTCTCTAACATTATTGGCTTTTAATTCATCACTGGGAACAACTTTATCACGCGCAACATTGTCAAATGGCTCAACTATGTTTTTTGATGACTTCATCGACGATCTCGCTCCAGAGATGTTTATAGATAGCTTTCTCGATGTCATTTTACCTATAGTCAGAAACAAAAAAAAAAATGAAATTAGTATATGTTTAAAAAAAAAAATTGCAATACAATTGATAACGTATAGTAGCCAAAGAACTAAGAATTTGATGGCTTAACATAGACCTTGGGACATGTATTGGTGCCCTCGTGGCCAATGCATAGCCCTTGGGATATGCTACGGGGTGCCCATAGCATATCCCAAGGGATATGCAATGGCCATTGGTCATTGCGACCATTTGCATAGCCCATGGGCTATGCAATGGGCCTCCCCAACAGGCACCCATTGCATAGTCCGTGGGATATGAAAATGGGTGCAATGGCTAATGGCCCTTGCATAACCTGTGGGCTATGCATTGGGCTCCCTTTGGGAGCCCAGAGGGGGCCAGGGGGCGAAGCTCCGTTCCCCCCTGGCCCCCTCTGGGAACCCACAGTGCCCCCCAGTCGAGCGACATGATTCTGAGAATCACGCCGCCCGATAGGGGGGCACTGTGGGCGCCGAGAGTGGGCCGGGATGGAGCGGAGCTATGCCCCCATGTCCCCTCTGGGCATTTTGGGTGCCGAGAGTGGGCCCGAGGGCAGAGCTCTGCTTCCCCCCCTCCCCCTCTTGGCACCCATAGTGCCCCCCGTTGGGCTATGCAATGGTTGTGGCCAATGTGCTATGCAATGCGGGATAAGGTGCCTATGCCCTTGCCCTCGCCCCCCCCCCCCAAAAAAAAAAAAACAGGTTTTACAGAGGGCATGCGAAAGCCCAAAGTAAAAAAAATTGCATTAAAACATAAGAAATTTTTTTTTTAACTAACCTTGATAATGTTTGAAGTTGTTCGATGGTCTCCAAAGCCTTCTGGATCGTCGTTTGCAAATGGTGACTATAGAAAACCAAACTGCGTTAATATAGCATAAAATAGGTTTTTTTTACCATTTTAGGAATGTGGGATTAAAAACTGTGTAATTAGATAATGCATTATTTCTAAATATAGAGAAGAAGACATTAAATGAAATTTGACTAGTGTTGTGACTTTTGGTTTAAAAAATTAATGTAAATAACTATTATTGTATTAAGCAGTTTGGATAGCATTTTTTAAATGTCATTTTATTAGTATTATTACAATTGTTATACGATAAATTAAATTACTTTTACTAGTGTTATAATTGTGTTTGAAATGTGTGATTTATTTTGCAGGGAATTTTTCGAGGGAAAATTTTGAAGTGAAATTTTGGAGGGAATGTTTGGGAGGGAAAATTTCGTTCTTTTAGCTATAATATTGTTGGGGTTGGTAGTTGCACCGTTGTATTTTTGGGTGAGGAGTGTGAGAAAATTTCATTCTATTAAACTTTTTAGTGAAAAGTCATGGACTCGTCTGAATCAATCTCAACGTTTGAAGATTATAAAAATTTTGATTTTAGTGGAGATTTGAAAGGTATCGATGGTGATTTAACTTCAAGTGAAGATGTTAAAGGCATTAATGATCATGATGAAGGGCTTCCTACATTTGGAGATTTTAAATACCTTGAGGAAGATGATGAAAATTTTCCTCCAAGTGACGCTTTTCAAGACATTAATGATGATTTTGCTCAAGGAAATGATTCTCAAAGCATCAACAATGATTTTCCTTCAAGCCAAGATTTTCCTCCAAGCGAGGATTTTCAAGGCACAAACGATGACTTTGTTAAGATTTAATATGCTAAGACATAAAATATCAGCAGTACATTCCATTTCAAAACAATAGCATATACAAGATCACTGAAAGAACAAGCACAACATAAACACAAGTGACATAGATTTATCCTGGGAAACCCTCATGGGGTAGAAAACCCAGCAAAGCTTCCTCAATATAGATGACCAACAAATATAAAGATGTAATCACCAAACATGAGCTCCTTCTCCTCCACAGCAGATCTCTCTCTCACCTATGCGCTAATCACAAGTGAGTGAATGTGTGTTAAATGAGGAACACACCTCCTCAAATTATACACAACTCCGGCTTGACCTTTTACACTAACTAGGTTGGCCCCAACTTTAACCACTGGCTTAAACACCCCATTACAACTGACTCTGGGCCGACCCCACTAGGGAAGTCTAATAACCCAAGTTACCACATTCTCCACAGAGGAATAAACATCTCTGGATACATGACAAAGTCCCATCGGAGGAATGAAACATCTTCAGAATAATAAAATACAAATATAATATTCTTAGAAGTTACAATATTTCAACACTCCCCCTTAACAAGAAGGATATTATAACAACATTTGTACAAGCAAGGAGTCATCAACTACATGATACATGATACATCTATAAATCATTGGAATCTTTCTTCATACATCATCAGTAACTCAACCAATTACAGGAACATCTTCAAGATCTTCAATACTCGATCTTCATCTTCTACAGCACTCAAACAGCTACAATAACATCAACATCTGGATCACCCGATCAACAGCCTCATTGTCTAGATCTACCGATCAACAACCTCATCGTCTGGATCTACCGATCAACAGCCTCATTGTCTGGATCTTCTCGATGATCAGCATCATCATCACACGATCATCAACATCGTCATCAATTGGATCCTCTCAATCAACAACACAATGGAAGCATACCCTGCAACACACATGATCTATTTAAGACACCATATCATGTCTAGGGATAATGCAGTCCACTCATCAACTTAGACAAAGTCTAAGGACCACCTCTCGGAGACATCTATCTGCGGATCAGTTTAGGACTGAAGTCCAAGGATGATACAATCCTCTCACTCTCAGAGACATCTGTCTGCGGATCAGTTTAGGACTGAGGTCCAGGGATGATACAATCCTCTCACTCTCGGAGACATATGTCTGCAGATCAGTTTAGGAATGAGGTCCAGGGATGATACAATCCTCTCCCTCTCAAATACATCTGTATGTGGATTAGTTTAGGACTGAGGTCCAGGGATGATACAATCCTCTCGTCAACTTAGACAAAGTCTAAGGACCACCTCTCGGAGACATCTGTCTGCGGATCTATTTAGGACTGAAGTCCAGGGATGATACAATCCCTCCTCGTCTAATAGGGACCATATTATCAAAGACAACTATCTACGGATCTAATCAGGGACCTAAGTCCAGGGATGATACAATCCCTCCTTGTCCACTAGGGACCATGCATTGACCTCATCGTCATAACCGACAAACTCATCATCGACCTCATCATCAAACAGGTAACCTCATCATCGACACAAGTATCCATATCATCAATACAAGTATCCTCATCATCGATACAAGTATCCTCGTCATCGATACAGTATCCTCATCATCGATACAGTATCCACATCATCAATCATCGATACAGTATCCTCGTCATCGATACAAGTATCCTCGTCATCGATACAGTATCCTCATCATTGACCTTACCGTCAATATAGGCAATCTCATCATCGATATGGATATCCACACTGATACCAGTATCCAAGTATCATCTTCGACCATATCACTCCCCCTTTCGAGGAGGGTCGTTCTGAACTACACCAAGCTTGTCTCCGAAATGTTCAAATTTTACTCGAGACAGAGGTTTGGTCAATACATCCGCAACTTGTTCGTCAGTGCTCACATACTCGAGCTTGATAGCTCCTTTCTACACCATATCCCGTATATAAAAATATGGGATCTCTATGTGCTTTGACTTATTATGGAACACTAGATTCTCTGTCATTTTGATACAAATCTGGTTGTCACACAGGATCACAGTGGGGTCCATCTCTAAGTCAAACAGTCCTGATAATAACTTTTGAAGCCATACCGCTTCACAACTAGCAGAGCAAGCAGCTATATATTCCGCTTCAGCTGTACTGAGAACCACACTAGACTGATTCCTGCTAAACCACGAGATCATGGAAGATCCCAAACAATAACATCTACCCGATGTACACTTCCTACCCAATCAGCATCTGTGTAGCCATACAATCTGAAGTCATGATCTCCAAGATAACATAGACCAAAGTCTATCATACCCTTGGGTACCTCATCACATGCTTTGTAGCTATCAGGTGAACACACCTAGGTTCCACTAGATACTGACTCAAGGTGTTCACAGCAAAGCATATATCTGGCCATGTATTCGTTAGATACATCAATGACCCAATAATCTGTCTGTATAGAGTCACATCCACTAACTCTGATGAGTCATCAACTAACAACTTCAAGTTGGAGTCCATGGGAGTGGTCATGTCCTTGCTTTCCAACGTATCAAATCTTTTCAAGATTTCCATAGCAAACTTTCTCTGGTTGAGAAAGGTTCCTTCTCAGCCTTTCAATACTTCCAGACCTAGGAAGTAATGCATCAATATGAGATCTTTCATCTCAAATTCTGTATCTAGCTTCTTCTTGCTTTCCATGATCTGTTTCTCATTCCCTATCAGAAAAAGATCATCCTCATACAATAATAGTATCATCAATAACCTTAAGGTAAAGGTTAGGATCAACAATACTCTTGGTAAAGCCCAAGTTTGTCAAGAAACTGTCATTTCTCCCTCTGTGACTGAACATCATTCACACTCTGCATTGAGTGATCTTCTGCATATCTATTTGTGCCATCTCCCGTCAGATGGGTCTACTGATATGAGCCTCAAGATCATTCAAACTTTATGGTGAGTTCCTTCTTGAATCCATCTGAGAGAAGAATGTCATCTGTATATAGACATTGTCTTCAACCTTGTAGCAAAGGTTGAAATACGCATCACCCATGGTGATCATTAAGATCATCAAATGACTATCAATCCTGGGTACTCGTACAAAGCTTTCTTCAATTGAATCCTCGGAGTTTTCTCGATTCACACTTCTTCTTCAATTACACCATTAAGAGAATGGTCTTATCTAGCCACTTGGAGCAAACATCTCATCATGATCCTCTTCCTCTTTCTAAGAGAATCTTCTAGCCACGAGCCTTCTACAGCATGTTTGATTTTTAAGTCTTCTTGTTGAACATCCATCACTTGTTCAATGTTCATCATTCTTCATGATCTTTCCTACAAAGAAAAGTTAATTACATGATTAGTAATACTTCATAATCATCAAAGCATGTTGACATGATAAACTATTATGCATACAGATATGATTCACATAGTTATGAAACTATGTTGACCAATACTTTGGCACAACACTTTTCCATATCCTGTATGCATACAGTGGCTATCTAGATGCCTTCCATCTCTCAGAACATACTATCAAGAGCGTGCACAACTCTCAGCATGTCAACAAAGAGGTTTCATTCTATACAAGCAACAATGGAATGTTTGTCCAACTTACCCATCGTATGCATATTAGTAGTATACTGTTAAATGCTATATGAATGCTTACACTATGCATGATATATTCTAGGAATACAAATATGCATACAAATATTACGAGCAATATCATTGACTATTCAGAGATTCAAGAAGTAATTCAAATGACAACTTAAAAACTTATCTTTTATGTTTGTGTGGTTGCTTCCTTCTTGGTCTTTACTTCCCTTCCATGTCATGAGCTTCTATCCATCCTGGACCACTATGCATGCTTAAGTGTGCACTAGTGTCATCCTCATGATCTCATACATAAACATACATTCACTAGTATAATATTTAATACAGTCAAAACATTATATATGGTCATGATCATTTCATACACAGGTATACTTACCTAATATCCTAGCAAAGTAGGATTCTAACTTCATATAGGAAAACACACCTGGATTTATCAAGGTTGGTTATGTCTTAACAAACCCAAACAATATCTTCTTTGTTCTCTTCAATGATTTGGAGACGTTGTGCTAGAACCTGCATATCTCATAGGTTAATCATAGTAGAACAAAGTCATACATACCTTGTAAGTAGAGTTTCTATGTGATCAAATATTATGGATGAGTCTTTGTCTTCATGTCATCATGATCATAGAACTTGATTTGTCTTCTTGATGCACTTGTATCTTGTTAGCAAACAACATCATCCTCATACAACACCACAAGTGCATTAGTACAATCATATAACCCTAATCAATGAATGTCTTCTATCATTCACATGCATTCATGCTTTTACTAGGGTGATAAGACAATTCTAAGATTAATCAATATTGTACTAACCTATATGAAGACAAACATATCATAAACTTAATCATAAATAGATTTCAGCACATACCTGTATCTCCTCAAGTCATACCTGTCAAGATTTCTAGTAATCTTATTATGTAAGGCCTTAGCCTCATCTCCCCCTGAAACTGGATCTGGAGTTGGATTAAGGTTTGTTAGAGAAACCCTAAAAATTCAAATTTTGAATTTCAAACTTCTGAATGGATGGAAAGATGTGCCTCAGCGAGCTGATCAAGCTGGTATTCTTCAATTTTGAAAACTGCAAAATTTGACCCCTCAAAATTGCCTTTGAAACTTTTGGATCTTTTGGACAGGATCCCAAACTAGGGTTTGATGAAGCACGGTCTTCTGCCCATCCAAAAGGTTCAATATTGTGTTCTAAACTTCAATTTTCCTGAGGAGTTTCCAACTGTGGTCACAGATTTAAAAAATTCCAACTTTTGCAGAAGCCCTAATTTTCCACCTTTCCGATCAAAATCCCGAACTAGGGTTTGATCAAGCCCGGCCTTCTGCCCAACCAAAAAATTCGATCTTGGTCTCTAAATTTAAATTTTGATGAGGATCATTCAGCTGTGGTCTCCTATTCCAAGAATTTTAACTTTCTCTGAAACCCTAATTTCCCACAGCAGTGACGATCCAAGAATGAGGGTGCTCATAAATTAATTCTGTTTGGACAGAAATATGTACCTGATTGTTTCTAGTGCATCTATGAAATTACAAATCCACAAGGTCTGAAACTTCATCTTGTGGTAGCCTGACCTGTCTTCTTTCCAACCCCATAGGTTTGACCTCAATTGGATTCTCTGAGAGAGAGTTATTCCAAGTGTCGCAACGTGACCTGTTTATGGGATAAAACAGGAGAGCGAACTTGTACAGAGTGCCACGTGTCACTGGTTCAGTTTCGGCCTCTGAAAAACTTACATGAGAAAGTACAGTCCGTGATTTACCTGTTACATTTTACAAAATTTCATTTGGAGCTTCCTAGCCCAATTTGTGACCTTTTTTCGTAGGTCACCTGTTTATGACTGAGATCTGGAAGAGGCAGAAACCCTAGATTGTACTGATCATATATCACAAAGTACAACGAATTAGAAGTTATGATTCTGACACAAGGTACATGGGGATGTTATCTACTACCTATAAAGGTTTCTGATCCTGAAAATTTTCCAAAATGGATTTATAGCGAAAGTTCCACGATGACTGGTTTTTGCTATACAAAACCCTAACTTGCAAATTGTCGCAAGTGAGACAAGTGTCGTAAGTGCGATACATTGCCTTCCTTTAGGCTAGCTCTGATACCATGTTAAGATTTAATATGCTAAGACAGAAAATATCAGCATTAAATTCCATTTCACAACAATAGCATATACAGAATCACTGAAAGAACAACAAGCACAGCATAAACTCAAGAGACATAGATTTATCCTAGGAAACCCTCATGGGGTAGAAAACCCAGCAAAGCTTCCTCAATTTAGATGACTAGCAAATACAAAGATGTAATCACCAAACATGAGCTCCTTCTCCTCCAAAGCAGATCTCTCTCTCACCTATGCGCTAATCACAAGTGAGTGAATGTGTGTTAAATGAGGAACACACCTCCTCAATTTATACACAACTCCGGCTTGACCTTTTACACTAACTAGGTCGGCCCCAACTTTAACCACTGGGTTAAACACCCCATTACAACTAACTCTGGGCCGAACCCACTAGGGAAGTCTAATAATCCAAGTTGCCACATTATCCACGAAGGAATAAACATCTCCGAATACATGACAAAGTCCCATCGGAGGAATGAAACATCTCCGGAATCATAAAATACAAATATAATATTCTTAGAAGTTACAAGATTTCAACAGAATTTCCTGCAAGCGAGGATTTTCCTCCAAGCGAGGATTTACAAGAAAACAAAATTGATTTACCTCCAAGCGAGGATTTTGATGGGATAGATAATAATTTTGGTGAGTATGAAGGCACTAATGATGGTGTAGATGATTTTCCTCCAAGCGAGGATTTCAATGGCACCGATAATGTTTTTCCTCCAAGCAAGGATTATGATGGTAGCGAAGATGATTTTCCTCCAAGCGAGGATTTTACTGGAAGAAATGATGATATTCCTCCAAGCGAGGATTTTAATGGGATGGATGATGAAGTTGATGAGGATGAGGGCACCAATAATGGTGAGAATGAATTTCCTCCGAGCAAGGATTTTGATGGCATCAATGATGATATTCCTCCAAGTGAGTATTTTAATGCAACGAATGATGACATTGGTGAGGATGAGGGCACCAATAATGGTGAAGGTGAATTTCCTCCGACTGAGGATTTTGATGGAACCGATGATTTTTTTCCTCCAAGCGAGGATTTTGATGGCACTGATGATGATTTTCCTCCAGCGAGGATTTTAAAGGGACAAGTGATGATTCTGGTGAGGATGCAAGAACCAATAATGATGAAGGTTATTTTCCTCCAAGCAAGGATTTTGATGGCATTGATGATGATTTTCCTCTAAGTGAGGATTTTAATGAGACAAATGATGATTCTGGGGTGGATGAACCCGACAATGATGTTGATTTAAACTCAAGTGATAAACTTGATATTGATGCGGGTACTCATTCTCCTAGTAATTTTGGTGAAGATAATATCAATGAGAGGGATGATATTCCTCACATTGCTGAGGATATTCATTCTAATGAGGATGATTTAATGGTTGATGAAACACAAAGGAAAATTGCACCAATGAGAAAGATTAAGTATAGGACTAGGCCATTTTATATCAATCCAAAGCATTCTAGTTATACAAGGTCTAGGAAAGATTTGCTCACAAGTCCCTATTCTATTACTGATTTGATTTCAAGTGAGTGTTGCCAAAAAACAATTCTGAAAAAAATACACTACAATCATGCTTTTGAGAAAAGACGAGCATATCTATCAATGAACAAAAATATGCAAAATTCATATTGGTAGGGTGCGTGATTTCTACAAAGGCAGGTTATGATTATCGAATTGGAAGTTTTATGCTCTGCAGAAGGGCATTCAAAAGAATCCACTCAATTGGTAATCCTAGACTATCAAGAATCCAGACAAGGCTAGAAATGGATCCTGCAGTTTATTCTAAAGAGTATCATGCACGAGCTAGTGGGACATTAACAAACATTGCAATGTCATGGATGCGTGACTTCTTTTCTAAGCAGGGAGAGAGTATGCCAGATAGAGAAACCATACACATTCTAGATAATTTCTCAAGGCTAGAAATCTACAACTTGTGCAAGGCATTTGTTCAATATGCTGAAGGAAATAACAATTTCATTAGATATGCATATTTTACAAGACTATGGAAAATAGAGTTCAACAATGTCTGTATTTCTAAGAGGTCAAGGATGGGGGTTTGCAGTATATGTGCTTCTCTTAAACAAAGAAGGGATAAATCATAAAGGATAGAAAGAGGTATGTCTAACAACTTTATTTTTTTGAAATAAATATCTATTACGAAAGCTCATCAATGTTTTCTTTTTATTTTATTTGTAGATTTTGTTGTTAAAGAACTTCAAGCACATTGCAATCAACAATCAATTGAACGACAAAAGTTATACAAACATCGCAAGAAGTGTTATGATGAACTACATAAGTATATGGGTTTGATAATTGATGGCATGGATCAGAAAAAAAAAAAAAAAAAAAAAAAACACTTTTACCACATATTGTTCGTGTACCAAAGAATTTAAAGGAGGAAAATTTTATTCAATTTCACTTGGTTGTTTTTATGGTTTTTAATGGTCAAATGTATCCAAAGGTTTACTTTATAGCTCCCAATATTCATAATGATGCAAATCTAACCATTACCATAATTCACCATGTGCTGACTCATTAGTCTGGTAATCTTCCTCGAGTTCTATATCTGCAATTGGACAACACCAGCTGGGAAAACAAAAATCAAATCATGTTTGGTTATCTGAACATGCTTGTTGAATTGGGAATTTTTCAGAAGGTTAAAGTTGGTTTCCTTCTTGTTGGGCATACACATGACCATATTGATCAAATGTTTAGTCATTTTGCAGTGACATTGGGGAGGGAGAATGTTGGGATCTTGCCATTAACTGAAATTATTAGAAAAACATATAGTCCAGAGCTTGTTGTGCTAACATTGGAGGAAACTATTGACATGCAAAGATTTATTTTGGGATCACATGGTGAAGAAAGATGCATTTAGAAACTTAATGGCATTAGCTTTCAGCATCAATTTCACATAAAAAAAATTGATGGGAAAACACTACTATGGGGTAAGAAGTACTCAACAAGTGCAGAATGGGGGCCTACATCAAGTTTAGAATTTCTGAAATTCATTCGAGGTCGTCAAATGTATGCTTCAAAGTTATTGTTGTTGCAATTCAAAATTCACGCTGGCACAATAGAGATGTTGATTCTTCTCAATGCTTGGAAGAAATCAAAAGTCTATCAAAGATACATATGACTATTTTGAGGTTGTTGATTATGTTTGGTGGGAGTCATTTGTCATGGAGCAAAATGACATAATTACAAACTCTACAAATGGAGACATTTTTTTGAAGACTCCATTTGGTTGGCCACAAAGTATGTCAAATGAAAATGAGGAGAGAAATGTTGAGCCTGAAGGTGTTGATCCTTCTCAACCAGAAGAAAGGGAAATGTACATTGGGTCTAGAAGATCAACTGCACGACGTGAGGCGATGGAAGACCTTTACAGAGGCTTAGTAAAAGATATTAAGGAGGGTTGAATGATTGCAGTTTTGTCCACAGAAGATCCACGTGGTTATCCATTATGGATTGCAAAAGTTATGAAGGTTAATAAAGAAAATGAAGAAGTTATATCTATTGAAGCACATTGGTATGCAACAGACACACACCCATTTCATGGTGTTTACAAGCCGGAGATGGTGATCGAGAAAAGGGTTTGCAAAAAGAGAAAAAGAAAGGGTCAAAATGCAAGTCATCGTCGAATAGACATTTTGAAATTAGAGGATGTTGACATACTAGTTTATGACTTCCAGTTGACAAGGAAAGGCACTCTTCGCTCCAAGAGTATAGAGATTATCAAAAGGTTATTGGCACCAGAAATAGTTGCAACATGGGATTCTGTTAAACCAAGGCATAGATCTAGAAGGAATATGGCATATGAAATGTTGGGCGTACATGAAGATTCAGATGGTGCACTCATTGATACTAGAGAAGAATACGGGTCATCCACATCTTCATCCAGTCATTCATATGAAGAAAATGTAGATTCTGATGGTGTGTCAGAATCCATGTGTTGATTTGAATATTCGCACATGAAACATTTTGTCAAATTTTAATAATATGCCATTGTTTGTATGGAAACTCTAAAGGAGTGCTTGAATTTTGATATGAATTACTTCTACGTCTTATGGTTTATTATATGATTTTCTGATGAATTACTTAAATTTTTGTATTTTATATGAAAAGAGTGGTCAAATTATTTATTGAATAATTTGTGTTTAACTCAATGCATTTTTTATACAATGTTACTAATAGATTAAATAAGCACAATTTTCAATTTTGATAAAATCATATAAAAATGCCATTTTTTGAAAAAGTGTGCTACAGGTAGCAAGCGTTTTTAATTTAGAAATTGATTTTAAGGTTTTTGCAAACAACAATAACAAATTTTTTGGTTCATTTCTATATTTTTTACCACAAATAAAAAAGTGGTGCTACCGGTAGCACCACTTTTTGATTCGGGGTTTTTTTTGGTGTTTTTTATGCAAAAATATGGGTTTTTATGGCTAGAGTTCTCATTTTGAGTATATATTTCTCGTCAAGTTGTATAACATGTTACATGACTTGAGATTGGCGGCAGTGGAATCTCATACTGGGCATTCCTTACAAGTCGAATGGTTGGTGCATCAGCTCTTCGCAGTGGAATATACTCAGGCGTGAGTAAGATCGACCTTTCGCGGGGTGGTTCCTGTGGAGGTTGCTTCTTCATACCTCCTTCCTTCGGCTTCTATGGTTCTGTAGCCGACCTCTTATCCTTATACATTACTTATGTTGTATGGCGCAGTGAGCTTCTTGTTGAGGCACCCCTTTCTGGAACATGTTTCTTCGAGGGAATTCTCATTAATCCCTCGATCTTGGCCTGGTTAAAGTCTCTCAACACCTCGTCTAGAGTTGACTGCTCAAACATTCACTTGAAAATCACTCTGTGTGCTCTTACTGGTAAAAAATCAGAATTTTTAGGAAGTAAAAATAAAAAAATCGCGGTAAAGCCGAAGAGTATGCGCTTAGTGCTATTTATAGGCGTAACTGACCTGAGGTGCGCCCACAAATGGCTATCTAGGCATTAAATGCCATATCCATTGGCCAAATGTCACTGAGATCTTGGTCCTTTCCTTCAATGAATGCACCCGAATGACCCAATTTTCCTTAAATGCAGAACCAGCTGGTTCCCAAAAACACTGTATAACAACTACTTTTCCAACCGACATTTTAACGACTAGTTTTCCTTGACTTTGTTAGTGGTCACGTCAAGTGCGAGGTTCACTATGCATTCCTCTTTGCTAGATTTTAACTTCGCAGCGTAAACCCTCTCTACTAGAGGATGTGTGGGTTGCGAGGTTCACTGTACATTTTTCTTTCTTTGGTGTTACTACGCAACGTGAACCTTTTCCTTACTTCGCAACTCAACTTGCTATGTGTGCTTCGCTACACAACTTCCATTTGCATGAAAAACTTCACATCGTACCAAAATTGTGTGCAGACTCTTTATTCTTTGATTCTTGGTGTCCAATTTCAATTGCACATGCCACTTAGAATTTTCTTCTGGTGCTTAACTAATGTCTAGAGGGGTAGGACTATCCCTGTAAGGATTTAGTCTACTCCCATTAACAAGTCCTTTCAAATTTTCTCCAAGTAGCGTGGCTAACTGAACTGCGCCACCGCTAGTGACATGTTTAACAATATATGGTCCTAACCAATGCATTTTGAATTTTCCAGGAAATTTCATGAACTTACTATCATAGAGGAGGACAAGGTCTCCTACCTGAAAGAATTTGTACTTGATGTGCCTATCACGCCATGCTTTTTCTCTCTCTTTCTGCACTTGTTGTTGAAAACCTGCAATGAAGTGATCTTCCTCCAGCCCAACTAATTGTAGTAGTCTTTCATCAGTGGTCTCTTCATCAACCATATCTGTGAATGCTGCAATTCTCAAGCTTGGTACTATGTATTCCATGGGCATGACAACTTCCTTTCCATATGCTAATCTGGAAGGTGTATGACCTATCAACTTCTTACAAGTTATTCTATATGCCGAAAACACTGATGGTATTCACAGATCCCAATCATCCCTATTTGTATTGCATATCTTGGTCAAAGCATTTTCCAATAAGTTTTTAAAAGCTTCAACAGTGCCATTAGCTTGTGGATGATATAATGTGCTCTTCTGATGGTAGATGTGAAATTCTTCGGTCAGAGCTTCAATTGTCCTATTCAAGAAATGAGTTCCCTAATCACTCATTAAAATATTTGGGCATCCAAATCTTGTCAAAATATTCTCAAAGATGAACTGCACGATAGTAACTGCGCTACAGTCCTTCACTGGTTTTGCTTCTTCCCATCTCATTAAATAGTCTGTAGCTATGATGATATACCTTGAGACAGTTCACTTCCCCTGTGGGTTAATAGGTCCCACAAAATCGATGGCACACTTATCAAATGCTTGCAAGGTCAGTTGTGGCATCAACGACATCTCATCTCTATGAAATGGCTTCCCTGTCCTTTGGAAAACATCACAACTTCGGCAATGTTCCTTTGAATCCTTGTGTAATGTAGGCCACCATAGTCCTTCTCTTAAAATTTTCTGCGTGGTAGCTCTTCCTACGTAGTGTCCTCCAGATACTCTTGAGTGTGCTTCAGCAAGTATCATAGGTTTCTCATGTTCCAATACACATCTGCAGAGTACTTCATCTAGTCCTAATTTGTACAATTTTCCTGCAATTATGGTAAAGTCAACTTCTCTTACCACTAATTGCTTCTGCTGTTATGTAGTAAACTCTGTAGGTTTTAGGCCTGTAGTCAAGAATTCAATGATATCCTTGTAGTAGTCATCTTCTATGTGAATAGAAAACAACTGCGCATCTGGTAGGATGTCTTCCAAGTTACTAGGTTCTTCGCTTGACTCAATTCTGGAGAGATGGTCAGGTCCTGAATTCAACCTTCCTAGCTTAATAATAATTTCAAAATCATACTCCTGAAATAGAAACAACCATATGCATATTCTCCCCCCTAACACTGGTTTATTGACCAGGTACTTCAAAGTTGAATTGTCAGTAAACATACAGAAATGCGAACCTAGTAGATAGTGTCTGAACTTTTGCAATGCGTACACCATAGCTAAACCTTCTATTTCTATCGTGGTATAGTTCTTTTCTATTGAAGATAGCTTCCTGCTTGAAAACTCTATAGGGTGATCGATACCTCCCTCACCTAGTTGAGCTAGTACAATACCAAGTGCTATAGATGAAGCATCTACATGTACATGGAATGGTTTACTCCATTCTGGAAAAACTAGAATCGTCGTAGCAACCATTCTCTCTTTCAATATATCTAATCCTTTCTAACAGTCTTCATTCCAAGTATACTGCACTTCTTTCTTCATTAATTTCTCCATAGGCGTGGTGATCTGCGCATATCCTATGATAAACTTTCTATAGTATCTTGTATGTCGCAATGTAGTGCGTATCTATTTCACTAAGTTAGGCACTAGTAGGTTCAATATAATTGTGATATTTGTTGGATCAAGCATCAGTCCTTGCTTACATACAATGTGCCCTAATAAGACTCCATAAGGAACACAAAAGATGCTTTTCTTTCGATTCAAGGAAATCTGATGTTGTTTGCACTTCACTAACATCATTCTTAAGTTTTCATAATGGTTCTTCAGTGAACTAAATACTGTCCAATAGTCGAAATGCACTTCTAAGAATTTGTGGATAAAATCTTTAAATGCAGCAACAAATACTCTAGAAAAAATAGCAAGTTCATTTTTCAAACCAAAGGGCATAACTGTATACTGATATGATCCCCATTCAGTAGAAAATGTGGTCTTATGTCTGTCTTCTGTAGCAATTATGATCTGATGATATCCAGAAAATCCATCAGTGAAGGAGTATGGTTCATTTCCTCTAACATTATCTAGCACTTCATCTGTAAATGGAGTAGGAAATGGTTCATGCAACGAAGCATCATTTAACCTTCTGAGGTCTACGCAGATCCTGATTTCTCCTTTGGATTTCTTGTCCTGGATAACCATGGGACTTATCCATTATGATTCTTCTACTGGCTCGAAATTCTTGCATCAAGCATCTTATCAAGTTCCGCTTTTACTCTTTCTTTGTAAATGGGATTCAATCTATAGGGTCTTTTCTTGATAGGCTTCACATTTGGCTTGAGAGGTATTTTCATTACTCCCAAGTCACCTAAAATGCCTTTCATTTCATAGAAATTAGTAGGAAATAGGTCTTTATATTCGCGCAGTAGGTCTTCTATCTATCCTCTTGTTTCTTCATCCTAGTAATCCCCTATATTAGCGAACTTCGGTTCCTTCTAAGTACTAATGTTAATCTTTCTAGTCTTCACAGGACTACTTAGTTATGGAATTTCTAAGTCAGGTCCTTCAAATTCGCGCTTTCCTTCAGACTCAGGTATGTTTATATCACTTGGATCTTCATCTCCATATCCATCTAATGCAACATTATAACATTCCAGGGCATGCTCAAGATGTATAGCCCAATATGGTTGTTTATATATAGGTACAAGTGCATCATTGAATACCTTCTTTTCAATGACTTGCAGAGCCTCACTGATACTTGAAAAATCATCCTCAAAACTAAAGGTCGATTGAAATTCAGTTATCAGTATGTGCCAATCTACTGTGCCTCTACGAAGTTCATATTCTGTGTACCAGTTCTTTGGAATTTTCTCTAATGTTTGTATAAACATGTGCACCCATTATTGCTTAGGTGTATGTATCCAAGATTTCAAACAAAGCTCTATGTGATATCTAGGATCAATCTGTCCATTATATTTTACTTGCACAATATCAGTTTGTTCTCTAAATATGATCTCCATCATGTGCTTACATTCTTCCCATGTATTCAAGTTCTGCTTATGCGCAGTCCACCATCTAGAAGGTGTACTGCGCAGTGTTGTAACTAACACAACTATCTTATGCTCTGCTGGAACTAAAACTAGATATTCATGAAGGAATGCATCTATATTTCCTAGACCATCATAAGTAGGGATTGGTATTACCTATGTTCCATTCCAACGTAGTGAATTTGTGATTTTTGCACATCATCTCACTGAGACTTCATGCACTCTGCTCTGCCATTTCTCAATTCCTGCATCTAAGTCTGATATGCAAGAACTGTTGCATCTCTAGCTCAATGTCCCATCATCCATAGGATTAATGTAATCTATCTGATTCACTGTCATCTTGTAGATTTTATCGGGGTCTTGATTTCTACATTATTCTCTTACTGGTTCAGTATATCTAGGTTTTTGTGCAGGATATAAAGGTGTGATGACCCAGATATCTGGTCCTTCAAATACCATTTGTTTCTTCTTCAAGTTGATAATCATGGAGTTATCGATTTCCCAATATATCCCCAATAGCGCAGGATATGGATTGCTATCTTCTATGATTTCAATAAACTCGAAGTCTGTTGTACTTTGCACTCCATCAATGTCTACAAGGATATTCAATAACCTCCCAAAAGGTAGAAACTTTTGTTGATTGTCTAGTCTCAATTGTATTGGTGACCATGATAGTTTCGGATTTCCCATCTGTTCCCATGTCTGCTTTGTAAAGGCATTCACCTATGAGCCTAAGTCAAGAATGATTTGGTTCATGTCGAACTCTCTGATCTGTGCATTTAATCTCATCTCTCTTCCGGTCCTTCTATGATTCTTGATATGGTGCATTGCACTATATGCTTCGTTTATGGAACTACGCTGCTCACAATGACTGAATAGGATTTGTATCTCTGCTAAGGAATTTCCATGCTTTAACAACTTCATGCATCTCTATAGTAACTGCGCAACAGGACTTATGTGTTCTGTTGCATTACGTGATCCATCATATGAAATTGGCATATCCACAACATGCGCTAGTTCACTTCACAACTATACTCTTGGGGTCACAGGTTCTAAGCTCTGTAAGACTTTTTTGGTCTCCATGAATGTCTTCTTTTCTTGGTCAGGGTTAAATGCATGCATTTTTCCAGTTGCTTTTCTTATCCAAGCCCCTTCAGTAGGATTCTATTTCGAGGTGTGGTCCTCAGAAGTAGAAGCTTCAGTTCTATGATCTCCTCCTATAGTAGCTCCGCTTCGTGTCACAACATGGGTGTTGCGATCCTTATTTATCTCTTTAGCTGCGATCATCTGTATGTTCTGATTCTGTGCTTTTGGTCTCCTCTCTTGCATTTTTGCTTGCAAAATAGGACATGCCTCAATGACATGGTCAAATGACTTACAGTACTTACAGGTAGTACAAGGGTTCTGACTATCTCTTGTTATATGTCCAGGATGAGCACAGTTGTAGCACACAATCTAACCTCTTCCTCTTCCTTGTTGGATAGCGTTCTGTCCTCTTCCTCTGAATCCACCACGTCCTCTGTATGTACCTTGATCATACTGCACATTTTCATTATTATTCTGTGTATTTTCACTATTATTCTGCGTTTATCCTTGAACTCTATAGACATCATGTTTTCTTTCTATCATGAGATCATAAGCTCTATAGTTTCTATCATCATGGCCAACTAACTTACAGAATGTACAGTACAGATTCTTAGGTGTCTACACATATTTCTGAAGTAGGTAAAATTCTTCTGGACGATGTCCTCTACATCGACAAATTTCAAACCATGGACCTTGCTATTGATTTAATGGGTTTGGTGCTCCACTAGCGATGTAATATCGGTATACAGGGTAGTGTTCCTTGGAATGTCCTTCTCCTTTGCATGTAGTACACCAAACCTCTTCTCTGGTTTCTTTTCCTTTCCTGATATCTTGCAACTGCAACGTCAAGTTTTCTAGTTGGGTCTGTATTTGTACCATCCTTGTGCTAGTTTCTCTAATAGGTGAAGCCTCTAGCTTCATCGCAATTTCTAATTCCTTTTTTTGTGAAGTAACCTTCTGTTGCATGAGTGGTAATTTGATATGGGGCAACAACGCAGCTATGAACCATTCTTGATGTTGTTGAAGTGCTATGTTGAAACTTACTTGATCTAACAGTGCTTTAAATTTGTGATCAAATTCCCATATAGTCTCATTAGGATTTTGTTTGATTTCCTTTAGCTCTGTAATGCATTGATATTCTGACTTAGGTTTCTTGAACTCTATTATCAGCGCAGTTCTGATATCTACTAGTGATCTATTATGTTTAATAGAATACTTCATGAACCATGTTAGAGATCTATCTCTAAATGTAGTAACTAACTGAGCTTGTCAAATAGCATCATCCTGGACTTGCTTAACATTCCACATGGCTTTGCAGAGAAACCGATGTTGCTCTGGGTCTTCTAGACCGGTTCCTTTGAAAATGGGTAGCTTGATGTCGTCCGTCATTCTTCTTCTAGGAGGTGTAGTATTTTGCAATAATGAGGGTATACCACTACTTGACTGATTATGAGTATTAACTACCGCGGTGTTATTACTACTGGTGCTCTGTGAACTAGTAGTATTCCTTCCGTCAACTGGAGGTTTCTGCGGAGTAATAGGCTGATAGCTAGTCGTTCTAGCCTCTGTTTCACTATCAGACTCAACCTGATATGACTGTCTGTCACCTTCTAACTCAGTTTCTAGGGGTATGCGAGGTTCGACTTCACAAGACCTCTTTCTAGTACTAGGCTTATATCTTTTGCCACTTCGCAATGTATAAATATTTTCCTCAGTGTCACTATCTATGTTACTAAACATTACAGACTCAAATCCTAGGAGTTTTATTGCATTCTCAAGACACATTTTTTCTGCTAACAACATTTTAATGTATAAACTGAGATGTTTCAGGTACTTACCTCTGAATCCTTTGAAGAATGTTAGGAAAGTCAATAAATGTGGATGGAATCATTATGAGGGCGAATTAGGTGGTTTAGGGATTTGGTAGTGGCCATTAGTGAGCAATTTGACCAAATCTAGTGCATAAGAGCCCTTGGTCCAACCGTATCCCATAAAATAGGGAACATGGGTGCCTCCCTCATTAAATGCATTAAGCAGGGTTCCTTTCACTCCCAAGAATAAGGAAATGGGGCACACTTGTGGACAAACTTGGCTATAATGACAAATCACTAGTCTAATATGATGACAAACCCCCTAGAATAGGCACTATGAAGCCAAACCATGGAACAACTTCGATTAAACACTTGGAACTTTATGCAATGATTATTAACCAAGGTCTAGATGGGAATTATGTTCCAAAACCCCCCCTTTAGCCAAAATGGTTGTGAGCAACGAAAATTATTATGAGGACCCAAGCAATAAAGGCTTATGGTCACCCTTTACATTATTCATCCATGTAAGTGAGGAAAGAGGCAAAACCACTTGGGGAAAATATTCCCTCTAAAATGGACATGAAATACACCAAAATAAACTAAACTACTCCAAAAATCAAGTAGGTGTGAACTTAATCATTTGTCTGGAGTAACCTTCTTCTTTGGAAGAAGTGGATGTTTCTCAACTAGATCAGGAACATGAACAGTTGCATGATGGAAAATGTAGCCATGTAGAACATCCCCAATACACTCATGTGAGAGAAGAAGTGGTTGCTCATTAGACTTGAACTTTGATAACAACATTTAAGTTAGGGATGTGTCTACCCTAAATGGCTATATTACTATGAAGTGGTAAGGTTCAACGTGAGAAATGAACAATTATATAACATTTCCTAAGATCTTAAACCAATTATCTAGCATTTCCGAATATCTTTAACCATTGTGAATTCAAACTAAACTTGAGAAGAAAAACTTAAACTCATGAATTGGAGGAGAATTGAATTGTTTCATTTTATGCCAAATAAAGAAAGATACTTACATACAATCTTGCTTGAGATGCATCTATCCTCCCTTGCTTTGAGCTATCCTTCTCAATCCTTTCCTTTTATGAAGATGAGCTTTCCAATCCTCCAAATCTCCCTAGCATGCCTTTGCTCTTCCTTTGTCCTTCTCTACCATGTCCCAAATGCCTTTGTTTTATAGTATTGGGAAATGGGATCTCAAGTTTCATCTTTAAATGTGGGATATAATCCCTTTCTTGTTTTTTTATTCTTTTTACTCAAAAACCCACTTTCCATAGTATTTTCAGGATTTTGTCACAAATTTAGAATTCTCAAGCGCAATTAATGCAATCTTGTGCATTTATTCTCACTGTTGATTGGTGGAGCTTAGATTTGAGCCTTCAATTGAGCAGTTCAATCATTGAACCTTGTCTCTTTGGGATACCTCTTTCTTCACTCAATCCTTTTGATCATGGAATAGTGATTAGATAAGAGAGGACTACTCTCTTATGTACTTTTCTTTTGAATTCATGTTGTAGGTGTATATAAAAATATGCTTCTTCCTTACACTTTGTTAAGCATGTTAATTTGATTGTTAACATATGTCCTCTAATGTGAGAGATATGAAGTAGAGCTAAGGGCCGAAATACATTGTCGAAACCGATACTCTTCATACTGATACTCTTTATTGATCAAAGCAAGGATGATAAAGGATTAGCTCATGGGCGCAGGATTCAGGGAAACACCTGCAGGTCAAACATAGCAATTTCTCAAATATACAATATCTTACTGAGGCGAGCATACCCATGCTCAACAGTAAACACGTATGGCCACGAACAATACACAGTGCATCCATGTCAAAAGTAAATTTTTCAGAAGTGTAAACATGCACTTCGATGAGTGCGAGAACAAGGTCTTCATCGAACTTATGACATGGTATTCTAATCTTGCGCAACTCGGGCAGTGCATCGATGAGTGATACAACTTTTTTTCCCAAGGTCTTCAATACAAACTGACAATAGTACGAGTTTATATCATGCGACTAAATGAATTGATGTCAAGCATAATAAAACACCATATGATTACCGGTCATTGATGTATACCGTTAATAGATGCGAAGAGACCCACCGATAATGATGATGGACTCTAAGGTACTGAGTAAAAACTAGAAAGTGTGAATAGATGTTCTGAAGTTGAACACTGGTAGAATCGAATAATCAGTGGTCATTGATGTATACCCATTTTCATTTACAAGGAAAACTACCACTAATGACTGCAAGATCCAAGGTACCCCTAGGTTTCTAGATCCATTACCTAGATGATGATTTGGTGTTGATAGGAATAGATCCATTGGAAGGAGGGAATTAATGCATCCCACATCAATAGATATGAAACAAAGATCAATAGTCTGATATAGTTTGGTAGAACTGCGAGATCCAACAATGTATACTGACACAAGGAAGGAAGACATGATTGGTCAAGAATATTTGAGGAATGGCCAACAAAGTTTGAACTTCCCTTGAACACATAACACGACGCAGAATGGACACTTGGAAACATAGGACTTTGAGTAACTGACCTTAATGAAAGCCACCAAGACCAAATGCATTAATGAAATCTCCATTGGTGACAGGTAGGATAACCCATCGATGGATACATGTTCAAAATACTGGTACAACTTCCTAAGGAAAATGTAGATGGTGTACTGACAGCGGATACCAAATTATGTGCTATGTTCAAGGGAGAAAAGGACTGATTGTTGCCATTTTCTTCAAGGATATAATATGAAATGATTCAATTCTCCCTCTTTTGGGGATTTTTGTGTTTTCCAATTTTTAACCTTTTTCATTTATTAGCTTGAAAAAAGAATAAAGCATGCTATGATACATTAGAGGAAACACGTGTCTCAAGGGAATGCGCCTATATTTCAAGGGCATGGGTTAGGAAAAGAAAAAGATACATATTGCAAACAAGGGTTGAGCTAGTTATGTACACTGTTACGGGTGTTTCCTCCATGGGTATGAGTCAAATATACAGAATCAATGGTTTATAGGCATCATGTAACAAAAAGTGTCTACAAAGGAAAATACGCAACATAAGCAATAAGAAACGAAGAAGTTGGCACATATGTACAAGTGAATATTTTAACACATGCTTATGTAAAATGAAAAAAAATTGGGATCCCATCGAGATATGGTCGGGAATGTATGAAAGAGAAATATGTGGTTTCAAAATCCAAGTCATGACGAGACTAATAGGGCTCCTGGGCCTATGAGAATAACTCAGCATGGGAACCAAAATGGAAATGGGGTGCTGACTAGGGTGTCCCATGTTCGATATGCTCTTCTTCCGGAATGGTGGAAAATACAGATATGATGGGGTAACCCATTAATTTCCAACAAGTTCAATCCTAAGGAAAATTTGGTTTTGAAAAGGTTCAAATGCATATTTACAAAGGGATAATATAAACCTATATGCAAGTTTCCAAATATACCCGATTAGGTCAAGGAGCATGCAAAGAATGCTCCTATTATTAGGTAGATTTAAACCAATTATTCTCCCAGTGGCCCCACAAAAGATGTCCTTAGGTGGGTGCAACCAAATTTTCACAACTTCAAGGATAACTTCATTTGATGATAAAATATAATCTAAGAAATCATGTGAGATTGGAGATCTCATGTCCCAAATGGGCCAAGTAAACGAATCATATTCCTCCATCAAGGAAATATTTTGATCTGAATCTGTCAAAGCTATTTGAGTATCTTGGTATGAAACTTCTACAGCAGATGGGGGTGATCCAAAGGCTTGCCAACATTTGAATGAAATTGCACAAGATGAGGTCCCTTCATCTACTATGGTTCGAAAAATGTTCTTACCATGCGTTGTTACTTTAATATGAAAAGAAACTTCGGAAAGGATTGTTATTTTTTCATCATTTAATTCAATATGATCTAGGATCTTAACTGAGAGAACAACATGTACAGCATATCAAACACAAGAGACAAGAGACACAAAGCATTTCACCAGGGAAAAACAAGAAGGTGAAAAACCCTGCAACTTGATCAGAGATAGAATAAGCACCAATACAAAGATCATAAAGATGAATCCCCAAAATATAGATATCTTCAGTAGCTACTCCTCCTCCACTTGTGCACACTCCTCTCTCTCAACTATGCGAGTTGGATGAGTGAGTGAATGAGAAAATAGAGTGGTGCAACCACTCTATTTATACTTTAACTTAACCTGCCTTTTAACCTAACCGGGCTGACTCCTTAAGGGAGTTTAATAATCCTTCCACTTAACTCATACAGGGGCGACCCCACTAAGGTGGTCTAATAACCCTTCCACCAATACAAAGATCACAAAGATGAATCCCCAAAATATAGATGTCTTTAGTAGCTACTCCTCCTCCACTTGTGCACACTCCTCTCTCTCAACTATGCGAGTTGGATGAGTGAGTGAATGAGAAAATAGAGTGGTGCAACCACTCTATTTATACTTTAACTTAACCTGTCTTTTAACCTAACTGGGCCGACTCCTTAAGGGAGTCTAATAATCCTTCCACTTAAATCATACAGGGGCGACCCCACTAAGGTGGTCTAATAACCCTTCCACCAATACAAAGATCACAAAGATGAATCCCCAAAATATAGATGTCTTTAGTAGCTACTCATCCTCCACTTGTGCACACTCCTCTCTCTCAACTATGCGAGTTGGATGAGTGAGTGAATGAGAAAATAGAGTGGTGCAACCAATCTATTTATACTTTAACTTAACCTGCCTTTTAACCTAACCGGGCCGACTCCTTAAGGGAGTCCTAATAACCCTTCCACTTAACTCATATAGGGGCGACCCCACTAAGGTGGTCTAATAACCCATCAAATATAACTTGCGACACTTGCAAATACAAATGATGACACTTCCAATCGAAGGATTAATACATCTCTGCTGGGGATACAATAAAGTACAAATGTAATACATACAATATACAAGTGAATATCTTTCGAAGTTACAAATACATCAACACTCCCTCTTAACTAGGAAGGTATTCTCTTAACACAGTTCATCAATACATATAGGTACAAGTCTTCAATATTGGAGCTGGATCATCATCACTGGATCACGGAGCATCATCGTCACTGCTGCTTTACTCGTCATCTCGATCACTGGTGCTATCTCTCAATTATTCCCGTCATAGGAAGTTCTACAGAGCCAACCCTTTTTCATACTGGATGTAGGCCTAGCCTCCATGTAGGTCTTCATCATCTCTGCGAGCGGGCCATCCGGTGGAATCTCAGGGTTGATTATGTGCATCTTGCAAAACCTTGAAAGAGAATCCCAGGACCGATTACGTGCAATGCACAACCTTCAAGATATCCCAGGGCGCTATTATATGCAGGCAAGAAAAACCTCGAAAGAGCATCCCAGGACTGATTACGTGCAAAGCACAACCTGCAAGATATCCCAGGGCGCTATTATATGCCACGAACAAAACCTCGAAAGAGCATCCCAGCACTGATTACATGCAAAGCACAACCTGCAAGATCTCCCAGGGAGCTATTATATGTCCCTCCAAGTAAAACCTCGAAAGAGCATCTGCTAGATATCCCGGGGAGCTATTATATGCCTGTTGTTGCTGCAACACCCCCAAGAAAATTTTGTAAATATTGGGGCCCCTCCTTCTTCTTTTTTTTTAGAAAAGTTTATTTAGGAGCTAAAACATTCCCTACAAGGTCTTTTGTACTTATTTTTTCTAGAGAAGTAAGTTTTTGAGTTTGTTTATCTTTTTCTTCTAAGTCAAAACTCAACTTTTTCATCCGAAATAACGGACAAACTCAGCCTTTTCACCCGCAACGACGGAAGAACTCAGCAAGTTTCGCCGCAACGGGCACCTCCTTTTTGTTAATTCTTTTGAGCTTGCGAGTTTCATACAAACTCACCAAGTTCATCCGAAAAGGCAGATGAACTCGAAGAGTCTCATCGCAATGGTAGAACAATGTTAGGATATTTAGACACTTAGGAGTTAGTTAAGATCAACTTGTGTAATATATCCGTTAGGGATAGTGTGTTTCTTTAGTATGCATTAGTATGCATTTGTAAATACTTAATCCGACGGTCACGATATGTTTCCGACATAGAGTGATCCGACGGCTCAACTTCTCTTAGATCAAACCTAACCTTGATTCGTGGCTTAACACCCGATTGGTCCATGATCTCTATTTAAAGAGCATGGAGGGTCATTATTTAGTTGATCGATTATGAGAAGCTCATTTGTAACTTTCTTTCTTTGCATAATAAATTGTCCCGTAGAAGCTATTTGGCCGGGGCCATGGAGTGTTTCCCTCAAGAGGGTTTAAACCACGTCAAAACATCGGTGTGTTGATCTGTGATCTGTTTGTGTGAAGTGGTTGCTCGTGGTTTTCGGTCCTTTGGTAGTACCCTGTGTACCCGAACACACAACTCACAATGTTTTTCTGCAACAGATGGGAAGAATTTTCAATAAGGCACAAAGTCGTTTCGCACCGGGTGAACTCGCCAAGTTCCGTTGCAATGTCGGATGAACTAAGCTAGTTTCGCCGCAACGGCGGACCAACTCATGAATTTTCTCCGCAACGGGTAGAGGAATTTTGTTAAGGCCCAAAGTCGTAGAACATTGGACAAACTCATGAAGTTTCCCCGCAACGGGAAGACAAACTCATCGAGTTTCACTGCAACGTCGGGCGAACTCATCGACCCTGTTCGAGTTTGACGATCGCATTTAATGCTAAAAAATGTTGACAAGAATGTGCCGTACTTGCCTTAAAACCCCGTTATAAAGCCTCACCCACCAAATTAAATGCCCACACGTGTCAACCATTATATATAGAGTTTGGGCGGTTTAGATTTTCATTGGTAGATTTCTGTGCTTTGAGAACCCCGTTCGAAGTAGCGTCAAGTCGCTCCAGTTCAGCCGGTTGCAGCACTGTCGACCTTCGTTAGGACCGATCATTCCCTGCCAGGTAGGTGGTTGTCTAACACTTTCTTTGTTTCGTTTATCTCTATCAGTTGCCAGTCACTGAGCCACTCTCGGCATTAACATCGCCGCAGCTTCGTTGCATGGCCCTTAGCCGATTTATTTTTTTTGTTTTTCCATCCCCAAGCACTAAATATCGTAGCGATCAGCCTATCCAACCTGCTTCCAGTCCCTAAAGCCTGCATACTCAGCGTTCCCGGGCTGCACTTGTCGCCTCACTCAAGCTTTCATTAATAAAGGACCAAGTCTCCTGTCTCAATTCTGATTTCAACAACATCCTTTTTTAAGCCCCACTTATCATCTTAAAGAGAAGCATTGTGTTCTTGTTTTCATGCAAATTCTTAATTTCCTATCTATATTTTACAACACATTGCTATTAAAAATGCTTACCAATGTTATATGTCTATGCTATCCCAACGTTCAATATTTTTGCGTTATGGTCGATTTTATGTTACTCATGCATGGTCATTGAACAGGGTTAAGCCACGATGCCGAAGGGTAGCAAAAGGAAGGCAAAGATGACTGAACCAGAATTAGAGGAGGCAAGAGTTGAAACTTTATTCAAAGACACCAAGTGTTCGGGTACACAGGGTACTACCAAAGGACCGAACACCAAGAGCAACCACTTCACACAAACAGATCACAGATCAACACACCGATGTTTTGACGTGGTTTAAACCCTCTTGAGGGAAACACTCCACGGCCCCGGCCAAATAGCTTCTACGGGACAATTTATTATGCAAAGAAAGAAAGTTACAAATGAGCTTCTCATAATCGATCAACTAAACAATGACCCTCCATGCTCTTTAAATAGAGATCATGGACCAATCGGGTGTTAAGCCACGGATCAAGGTTAGGTTTGATCTAAGAGAAGTTGAGCCGTCGGATCACTCTATGTCGGAAACATATCGTGACCGTCGGATTAAGTATTTACAAATGCATACTAATGCATACTAAAGAAACACACTATCCCTAACGGATATATTACACAAGTTGATCTTAACTAACTCCTAAGTGTCTAAATATCCTAACACCAAGTCCATCATAGCCATTCCTCCTAAAGCCAAGTGGTGAGATATATACCGCATGTTAAGAGACCAAGATATCCCTGGAGCACTCTTGGAAGAAGGGTATTTATACCAAAACATCAGAAGCTCTGGTATATCTAAAGCTTCCACATGCCCAGAGCTCTTTCCTTGTTCAGAAGTGATCGAATGGATCCTGGAACATGCAGACCCTGAATCAAGAGTATTATCTGATAGCAAGGGAGAGGCTTTTGCCTCATTTCATCCAACCTACATTGCAACAACTTACAAGTTACCACGTCCTCAGCAACCGCTGAATGACGAATGGTTGGGGCAACTCAAGATGGATAATTTTGAGATGGCTAAAAAGTTGTTAATCACAGGAAAGAAGCTAAGGAAAAAAGATAGTGATGAGTATGAAGTCCAGAACCTGAGGGCCCCTTTCTGGATGATTGCCCTTATGTTAAGTAGAATTTTTGGCATGGCTGACAGAACCATTTATAGGATACAATGGGTCCCCATAATTCACTACGTGGCATTCAAGGGAACGGTCTTTAATTGGGAAACTATCCTCTCGGATAGTCTTTCATCCGCCATAGCCTCTGCAAAAGAAGGGCTGATCCTAAAGAAGTCAGAATTTTACATGTCATCATATCTCATAGATTGAATTCTGGCAAAGCTTCCTTTCCCAAAGTTAGGTTTCGTTTGGGATTAGGCCAACACCCCAGTATACACTACTTATAAAATGCTCTGGGCCCAAAATTACAAGACGCAGTACAAGCTCATTTGTGAAGAATTCATCATACCTTTGTATGAGCTAATGTTTAATGAAGAACCCGATTGCTTATCTAAGAATTCCATGGAGGTCATGGAATACTATGACAATTTCTATTTTTTAGAGAAGGGTACTTATATCAGAATGTATGGAGGCTCCAAACCACCATATATCCTGCCCAAGTATGCTATTGATTACATAGTCCTAAAGGAGATAGTCAAGCAAGTTTTTCTTGTTGGAGTTGGCGTATTTTTTAACAAATTGAAAAAATATTCTTTTCCTCCTTTTCCTTTCTATGTGGGATCCTATAAGTTCTCAAAGGTTCCATCGGCCGAATATTTTTTCCATGAGTTAAAGGGTTTTCATGTCGGGGAAGTGGTATTCCATAGAAATGACAGGTGAAACAAGGTTGCAGAACATTGCAAAGAGATCCATGCTCACTTAGATTATGCTCATTACTATGATGAAGATGAAGAGGTGTATAGAGGAATCAGTAACATGACTGAGCTTCAAATTTTCTGTCACCTCAAAGATGGAGCCAGTTCTAACTCTACCGCTGCCCAAGACTCCCAAGAGGCCAAGCAACGGAAAGAAAAGGAAGTAGCCGAATCTCTGACCAATGAAGAGAAAAGGCTTAAAGAGGAAGCTGAAAGGATCCAAAAGGAAGCTGCTGAAAAGATGCAAAAGGAGCAGGAGTACAAGCTTCGAGAAGAAGAAGCTCTTAGGCTTCAGGAGGAAGAAGCCCAGAGGCTCCGAGATGAAGAACTAGAATGGAGGAAGCTTCTAAAGAGCAAGAAGAAAGAGAGGCGGTTGAGAACAAGCTAAGGGCCGAAGAAGAGGGAAGACAGCTCAAGGCCGAGAGAGAAAATAAAGCCAATGAAGATGCACAAGTTGGGGGCTCTAACATGCAGGACATGGAGGTAGACTCATCCCAAATGGTCCAGACCTCGCCTGCGGAAGAGAACATCCCTATAGAAAATATTCCATTGATCCCTTTCACTCCATCAAAGGATCATACTGTGACCTATTGGGAAAAGTTTGTTTTTGATAAGAAAAGGAAGTCTATTGTTGTTATAGGTCAAATATGCACTTCTCCGTCCGTGATCACCTTGCCTTGCCGATCACACAAAAGGACACAAAGGATTGAAGTGCTAGATTGTCCTGGATGATTTGTTGCTAGAAGTACACTCCTCCGCTGAAAATATTGCAGTTTCTCATGATTTTGCCACATGTATGCCCCTCTCTGTATAGAAAACCAGCGTACACCTTGAGAAAATACCCTACTTTGCTCAAGGACAACCAGTGTACATTTCCCAAAATGTTGTAAACGCAGGTTGTAAAGCACAAAAGTTGCTTACTGTACGCTACTCTTGTTGTATGAAACCTACGTACATCTTAAGATGAAATCAAAAAATATATTATGTTGATGAATTGGGATTAGTTGAAGTTGGTTCTGCAACTTCCCCAACCTCCCAATCCAAGCACCTCTCGATCTAAACTGCCTACCTTGTCCCATAAATACAAGGAGGATCTATGAGAGGGATTACTTAGAATAGTCATAATACTCAATAGAGAGCAACTAGAGGAAAGAATGCTTTGAGTATTGTTACGCTGGAGGAATTCCCAAGTCATTGTGAAGAGGAGGAGCCCAAGATCCGGTTGCAGAAGCATCTTGACACGTCAAGTATACTTGTACTGATTTCATGCTTCTTTGACAATAAAAAGGTCGAAATACCCTTCCTATCCCAAATCGAATGTCTATTGGATTGTATGTTCATTTGGTTAATATACGATTATATTTGATGTTAGATTATTGTCTGATTTCATCATATTTATATATAGTCAAGATACGCTGAGGAAGGTATTGCTTTGTGTTGCAGGTTTATCAAACGGAAGATGAAGTGAAAGCTAGGACCAGCCGTCAATAAAAAGGTGCCTCTTTCTATATCTTGATCTATTTCCTTTGTAAGAACTAATTGTAATGCAATGAATGTATTTATCTATCAACCCTGCCCAGTTGGTAGTGTCCATCTCTTCACTATAAGGTATAAATCCTAAACAACAAACTAGCGACTCCGCTGGGGAGTAACCGTGTGTTTTTCTGCTCTAGGAGACCTAGTTAGGTGTCCTTCCAGCCCATTTTTTCAATTTTTGATTGTCTGAGAGGCCTTGCAGGTCTGTGTTACCTATTCCTCCTTGCCTGATTCATCTCAGTTGATTGTTGCAAAGCCTGTTTGTGCCCTTCTGAGGCATGTACGCTGGTATTCCCTACTTACAATAGCGTTTCTTACCTGATGAACGCCCCTCCTTTCACTGCATAGTAGCATACCTCTCCTAATGTACACTGGTTTATACACTGCACAGTAGTGTATTTTCCTATAGTGTCCAATTTGTTGTTAGGGTTTGATTTCCAAGCTTTTGGTTTCTTTTCTAGCCTTTTGCTTTTCCTTCTTCACTGACCCTTGAGACCTTCCTAGTCTCTTTTGAGTATTTTTTGCCTCTTAGATGTCCTTCAGTTTGTCTTTTCTCGCTTGAGTGCTTTTTGAAGTGTCTTCACTACTTTCTATCCTTTTCGAAGTTTGTGCACACCTCTCGTTTTGGTTTAGTTGCACACTTTGACCCTAGTTGCTCGTTGCAGTCATACAAACCTGCGTTCTTAAACATCTGTTGTTTGTGGCAACAATAGCACACTTCCATTGTCTCTTATCCTTTTCGTTAGGGTTTGACCTAGGTTGAAGTACTTAGGGTTACTTTGGAGAGTTGCTTGGTTTAGTTACTTCCTGATTGCCTTTTTCAGTTCAGTCCAAGTGAGTCAGAGCCCTCTAGTTTGCTTTCTTTCGAGTTTGTGTGCTTGGTAAGGTCACTTGTTGGTTCGCTTGCTTACTCCTTTACTTGGCTTAGTGCTTTATTAAGGTTTTGATGCTTAGGAGCAGCCTTTTAGGTCTTCCTTTCCGCTTAAGAGCGTCTCTTTTCCTTGGTTCTTTTGTGCTTTGTTTCCAAGTCTCAAGTTTTTTTTTGTAAAAACTTGGTAAGTCAAGTCTTCCTTAGATCATTTGATTTGTTTGTTTGAGCCATTTAGTTGTTAGTCTTACCCACACTTTGCATTTAGGTCTTACTTGCACTTTTACAAGTTCTTTTTCTTTTACAATTATCAGAAAAAGAAAAAAATTGTTTTAAGTAGCTTAGTAGTAAAGTCTAGCATTGTTTTGAAGTAGCATAGTTTGCATCGAAATATTAAAAGAAAATACAAAAATATTTCGATTAGGATTTCTTAAGTTTCAAGTTTTTGAAAGAATTGTAAACGAAAAGAGAATTTTTTGTGATTTTGAAAGCATTATTTTAGAAGTACTTTACTTTCTATACAAACCATTCCACACACCGCACTACAACCTTTGAGTAACAAGTAGCCCTTAAAAATAATCATTAATAAAATTTATTAGCAACATTTTTCTTTTTAGGTATACACAACATCAACTATCTTAGGCTAGAGTTTCGAGCTTCAATCACCTTAAACTACTCGAAGTTGGCTTCATTACTCAACAATCATAGTATGAATTTCTTTTAGGTAAATCCATCTCTATCAAATAGTCCTCGAAAACTCTACTTAAACCAGAGCTAAGCACGAGGCCATGGGAGATTGGAACTATTGAGGATATCCCCTCACTTTCCCTTCAACCATAAACTAGAGTTGACTCGCGTACGGGGGTCCTTACGGACTTCAGGCTTTGCTACCCTGTCCATGCGTTTCGACTAGGCTGACGACTATCCCCCCAGGTTATTTCGTATTGATGGTAGCCTTAGTATCAGACCTCTAGGATTCTACACAGGTAGAGTGGGCGGTTAATCCCACTTCACCTCGGACAGACATGGAAGGTAAACCTTTGGCAATAATCCCGGGAAAGCGGTTTGGTGATTCAAGCACTTGCACCCAGTGGACCTCCGGAGGATGCCACGCAACTGACCATCGATACTCTGTTAGTCCGTTCTGGGCCCTAATTATCCCAGACTTGCTTCCGAGAGTATTTTCCATTGTTTTCCTGGTTTGATTACTTAGGAAATTTTTTAGTGGTATGCTGTTTGCTCCTTAGTTGTAGT
Source organism: Larix kaempferi (assembly GCA_027924585.1). Lineage (NCBI taxonomy): Eukaryota > Viridiplantae > Streptophyta > Pinopsida > Pinales > Pinaceae > Larix > Larix kaempferi. Next base: position 15,137,829 of record BSBM01000757.1, on the reverse strand, counting down.
GGCCACTATGTTTTTACTTAGTTTTATTTTGTTATAGTTGTGGAGGACCAAGATCTTCGTCGGTCTCGGAGGTTGCAAAACCTTCCCCCACTCATAGTGGAGCCTCCACCACCACCGCGACGTAGGAGAACAAATTCTCGTGGTTCTTTTGAACTTATGGGTGAAACAGAGGTTCTTGGAGAACCACAGCCTAGAACACCGGATCGACAAGTCTTTGATACTATCGAGGTTGAGGATTTAACTACTACAAAGTTTAATACTCCTTGTAACCCTCCTCTTATAGGACCCAATGATCCACTTCTGGTACCTATTGGCTTCCAATAACCTGAGTTTAGTGCTTACTTATTTACACCGGGTTATACCATGACTAACCCAAGAGACGAACAGGGAGTTCCACAAACTCCCACAACCTCTATGTCTGCAAGGATTATTAATCCTTCTTTCACAAACACTGCTCAGTCGAGTTCGTCACAAAATGCTTCGGCCTCAACCCCATCCTTTAGTTTCAATGTTGGCACTTTGGGCATGCCGAGCTCATTAACCTCGACATCTACCTTAGCCTCCACACCTTCTTTTGGACCCAACAATGTCCCTTTATCAGGGATACCCATAGTGAACTTTACTCAGTCTTCTGCTACACAACAGTTACAAGGTGTAACTCAGAATATTGCTTCTTCATACATGGTCAGATCGATCCCTTATGCATCCATTCTCGTCATGGGTACGATGACGACACCATCCACTACTACCACACCTGGATTCAACCCCAATACAGGTTATAACGTTAATCCGTCGAACATACCTGTAGGGAGTATCCCCTTCTCTTTGTTTGCTGGAGGAGGGGGTTAATATCATTAATCCACAATTTGGCGGGGTTAACACCCAGCCACAATGGACTGATTCCCCAGGTTATAATCCGCTTACTTTTGAATGGAATAATTTCAATCCTTTTGTTTCACAACCAATGGTTGGGGGCAACCCCAACCAACAGTACACAAACCCAGAAATGGGTGGTCCCCAATACCAGGTTTCGGTTTACCAGATGCTATCAGCTCAACCACGTTTACCATTTCTGGAAACTTTAAATTTTCCAGATCTTTCGAAACTCACGAACAACCCCGTGCGTCATGATGCTACATGGCCACCCGTTCCCACCAAACTGCCCTCAGACATACCAAAGTTTGAAGGCAAGGATGGTGAGGACCCCGGTGACCAAGTCACAACTTTCCATCTCTGGTGTTCCTCCAATTCGTTGAATGAGGATTCCATAAGGTTGAGGATCTTCCAAAGAACCTTGACAAGTGTTGCATCCAAGTGGTATATTGAACTGTCTGCGGCTACCTATAGCACATTTTGGGATCTTTCCATTATGTTCTTGAACCACTTTCAACTCCCTGTCCAGTACGATGCCGACACAGACCTTTTGGCAGAACAAGGCCACTCATCTATCTGATCATATTTAGGAGTGGCGGAGGAGAAAGAGGCTCATCAAGGCTGACATACCCCTAGCATTCTTATTAGAATGGTACCTTAAGTCACTTATTCCTTATGTTTCCAAGGAAGTTGCCACTTCAGGGGTGTCCTCCGAAGAGGAAGCCATTTTGAGAACTCAGCAGCTCAAGTTAGTTTATGCTCAGTCTGGGCTGTTGTACGAGATTATTCCTGATGTGACGAGGTCTAATATAGAATTAGGTAAACCTAAAACTGGACCACATGCTGACGGCATTGTGGGTTCAGTCGATTCTGCAACATTTGATTCCTTAACAAAGAAGGTTCATGCCTTGTCAGTCAAACAATCTGCTGCAGAAGCAACTTTTGTTGCACCCTCTCCTTCAACTTCAGAATCTATACAGCATGTGCAAGCAAACCAAAAGGGCTCTCGGCAGCCCAACAACAAGAGAAAGGGAAAGAAAGGGGGGGCTAACCAACAAAATCCTGACAACAGACAAAATGTCAAGGAGGGTAAAAAAGAGAAAAGGAAGGCTAAGTTCCCTTCCAAACTGTGTCAAGGGGACCACCTTACCCATCAATACCCTCTAATGGAAGAATCCCAGAAGCTGATCTGTGAAAAGAAACCAGCTGTCCTAAAAGACCCTTTCCCTCACGGACAGAGTTCAGCTTCTGGAAGCTCTAGTGCTGGGGGCACCACTCATGCCACCTCAGCTGATCAGTCTTTCATCAAAATGGTTAATTCAAACGCTTTGTTACAAACCCGAGCCAAGAATTATATCCCAGACCCACAGTAGAAGGACGTACCTTAATCTTCCACTCCTCTTCACATACCTGTGGAGATGCTGCCGAAGATACCGAAAGGTGTTTTCAAACGGGTTGTGCACAACCCCAACGCGCGGGCTTCTCCCAACTACAATGTTGTGGAGGACTTGGCCCAAACCCCCTGTGCTATGTCTACCTTAAAAGTTCTGCAAAGTTTCCCATTGCAACGCAGTGCACTTCTGGCAGCGATTGGGAGTGTTGATTCGTCCAACATGTCTGCACGTTTTGATATGCAAGATATCAAGTTTCGGTTGTCGTATCATGTCGCTCTCTAGATTGAAGTCAGCCATGGTCCCAAGACCATTAGACGGGTTGTTGTGGATGAGAGCGCATTTACATGCCTAATGTCTATTTCATGTTGGAAATCCTTAGGGAAACCTGAGTTATCTCCCTCTAACACGATACTTACTTCCTTTGATGGGAGATCCTTCTGTCCACACGGAGTCTTACCATCCTTCGATGTCGAACTTGCAGGAAAACTAGTATCGGTAGAGGTGGAGGTTCTAGATGCTCCGCTCGATTATAACTTACTATTGGGTAGGAGATGGACATATGCCATGTAGTAAGTGCCATCAACTGTCTTCTGGGTCATAATGTTCCCCCATGAAGGAAATATCATCATAGTCGATCAACTTTCGTTTACCCAGAAGAACAACCAGCCTCCACCAGATTCTTCCATTCCATTGATTGATCAATCTGCCCCAGTCACCGAGAGTTTAGGAGAAGGTCTCTATGGATCCTTAATAGGAACTTTTGACCTGCCTGCTCCTGCATTGTTTTTTGGTTCTGAAGAGTGTTCATCTTCCGAGAACTCCATAGTTTGTTTAACGACAGTTGCATGAATTCTCCCTACTGAATCAAAACCAGTTGTTCCTGTATCTGTTGCAAAGATAACTCGTGTGGATTCACAACTACCCGCAACAGAACATATCATGAATCCATTGGTCTCCATCAAGTCATATATGGACTATGCTTCTACATGGTCAACGGACTCTACCCTCTCCCCTGATAGTTTAGACACGGTTCTGACGAAGCCATGTTGGAAGCTATGATGGACCTAAATCATCCGCGGAAACATTTGCACTCCAGGTCCCAGTTATTTTCCATCTTGAACTTGATAGAGGGAGGCGAGTTTTCTTTGAAACCCGGTGAAAATGTTGATTTTCCCTCCATCCCTTCCACTTCACAAGTTGCTCATGTCAAAGGGAATGTGGGGAATACATCGAGAACAATCCCGATCAACATTTCCACCAAACCAAGATCATGGAAAGTATTTTTATTGAAGCAGATTGTTTTCTTGACGAAATAGTTATGTATACCAATATTTTCAATGATTTCCACGACATCTTTTCCCGACCTCATGAGGGGGTTCCAGGCATCGATCCTACCTGAAGAAGTACTGCGCTTAGGCACTTGTGTTTTTTCATGTATTTTTAGCTATGCATTTTGTATAATTAGTTTTGTTTACAGTTGTAGTTAAGTCTTATGCATCCATTGCTTTGTGTTTCATATGTCGACTGAACACTTTATAGGGTTTGCTGATGGCGCTAGCCACCACACCCGTCAGTTGGCCGCGGCTGCTTGGGTTATTTACTCACCAACTGGTCAACTGGTGTCTTTGGGAGGGGCTTGTTTAGGTCCCACAACGAACAACATGGATGAATACAGTGCAGTCATAGAGCTACTCCGAGATGATCTGTTTAATGGCATTTCGAATTTGGAGGTATGGCTTGACTCGCAGTTAGTTGTTTTTCAGTTATTGGGTATTTATCAGGTTAGAGATCCTACTTTGCTACGTCAGTTTATGCGCGTTAAGATACTTGAGAGACAATTTGAGTATATTACATATCAACATATTCCAAGGAACTTGAATGCATTAGCTGATTCATTTGCAATTTATGTTCTAGATTGGCATTTGCATCATTCACACATATAAGTAATTCATGCATAAAACACAATAACACATTTGTAAATATAACCGATACGGTATATATATTTGATACTGTATCAAAAAATAATATGAGTTTGGATCACAAGTCTGTCACAGAGTCACATCATAAGATACAAAATTGGGCTCGATGGCCTCAAAAATATACATAGAATATCCTTCTCCTATGGAGAAGGCGGGGCCTCATCTGCCGCTCGGTAGCAAATGACCAGCCTAGCTACTTTCCGCAGTAACCTAATCTAGGTTGGGGGCACACCAACCACATCCTCTTGCATATAAACTGGCATCCGCTCAATATGATATGTAGGAATGTCATGAGTCAACCGACTCATCTTCCTCTCTATGGCCCCCAGTGTGGCATCAACTGCACCCAATTCTACTGGTCTTATGAAAGTATGCAGGTGTCCCTCAGGGCATACTGGTCCAACATCTGCATTTGACACTTTGTTTTAGTACTTCAAACTCATCATAAAAATCACATATATAATAATTAAAAAATAAATAATTTTTTCAAAAAATAAACATACCTATATCTCCCCAGGCTGCTCCTGGAGGAAGTATCAGCTCAAGATCATGACGGAAGTATAGGCCTGCATACGGAAACTGCTCAAGTGCTGGCACCTGTCGTTCCCACCAACCCCAGAAGTCATCCTCTTGGTAAAATAGGTTGCTCTCGCCACCACCCTAGCGGAGGAAGATCTCACCCCAACGGGCCAGCATTGGCTCATGAGGGTTGATAGGGGGCATTGCCATGCCCAAACTGATAACAGGAATCCTCTCAAAGAAGAAGGTGCAAAGTATGCTTCCATATCCGAAATTCATCATTCTCCCGGTCTTACACCCCGAGAGTTGAAGCTTCATGTTCTCCAAAAGACTCGAACACCGGTCATAAACATGACCATGCAAGCATTCAACACCTATATGCATATAATGCCTCGAAGCAAGATGTTGAGAAGCAATTCCCCTGATTCGGTTAAGAACACTCAGAATAACTCGGAGAGGGAAGCTTGTAACAGTCGAGATGAGAACTTGACTACCACATTTCTCACTTCCTGGTTGGCAGTATGCATTGACATATTCTTGCACCGACATGGCACCCACATTGCGAGAAGACCCTTTTAGATTCACCAAATATCCTCTACGAGAGAGACCCATGATAAAGTAAAGTCATCTACGGTGAGCTCCAATATCTCACCTCGGATATCAAATACCATGGCATTTTACATCCCAGTATTGGACAAGTCTTTCAAGCAAGCGGATTTGTGCCTGCTTGTTTACCATTCTGTAGAATTTCAGTAATCCACACCTTCTAATTATATGAAGGGTCATTGGATCTTGCAATGCTTCTTGATCCATGTCCTCATGCTCTTTTTCTCGCCATGCCAACACCATCCTGCCAAGAAATAGTCAATTTTTAGTTAAATTTTAGCTTACTTTCAGGGGTGTACGCTGCACTTTACACTACACAGGCACGTTTAGAACGTTGCTCTTCCTCATGCATAGCAGCGTACACGTAGAGCACAATGTGAGCATTGCCTAAAACTGATTTTTAACCATAAAAATTGACAAAAAAGACATGAAAATGCAAGTTTGGGAGGAATGAACTTACTTGGTGGAAGCAGAAGGTTGATTGGTACTCCGGTTTGATCACAACGAGTGAAAGAAGATCAAGGGTTTGCTCCAATTCTTGCCCTAGAATTTTCAATTGTGATATTTGATTTTCTAATTTGAAACTAGTTATATAAAAGTGACTTTAATTTTTACCCACTTTTTGCAGAAGCATATAGTTTCAAGTTGTTCTTAAAGGATTCTATTTAATCACTAAATACTTACAAGTTTTGGTGACATACTTTTACCCTAGATATTTCAAATTTTCACTATATTCTCAAAGCATTGAACCGGTATGACTTAATTTCTTTAATTGACAAACCAGTATAGACGTTATATTGATCATTTATTATGTCAAGGAGAAGTTTGTCATCACTTACTAACTAGATTATTGAGTTCATATTTTTGGCAGGTCATGAACATATGATCCCAGTAGCTATCTTTTAAGTCGTTTTAAGCTCTTGTTTTGACTATTTGAAAAACTAAACAAGATTGCCGAGAAAACTTGGTCTTTCAAGCTCGTTAAAGGAATTGAAGGTCCATCTGCTTAAGTATAAGTTTAACCCTTTTTCGGACTTTTGCGGATTACTTACGAAAAAGGAATACTCTATTCATACGTGGCTAGAAGAGTTCTCCTCTCATTGTTTTATACTTTTTCGGGGGAGGGGATTAGCTATACGAAAAAGGAATTTCGGAGCTTCTCTTTAGGGTTTTCAGGCTCTCTAAACATGAAAACACCAAGCGAGCATTCACCTACTCGGGCTCGATGTGAAATCCATGAGAGGGTATACAGAGGATTGCTTAAGTTTTTCAGACTCTATAAACAGGAAAACACCGACAAGCATTAACCCACTTGGGATCAATATTAAAATCCATGAGTAGGTGTATGGAGTTATTGTTTAAGTTTTTCAAACTCCTTAAAATTGAAAACACCGGCGAGCAAGAACACATATCGGCTCGATATTAAAATCTAGAGATCAGTATTATAGATTATTCTTCTATTTCTTCTTTGAACTCTGTCATAAATGAAGAAGGTCCCGAGTCTTCCTCCCATGGGCTCATTAAATTTTTACATGGTTGGACTTATTGAGTTTTCTTTCTTTCTTGGACTCGTTAAAACAACAAGAAGGTCATTCTTTTATCAAAAAGAATAAGGAATAAGAAGGGTATATCACATCTTTTTTAGTTTCAAAGGCATTTCAGTAAGTCATGTCCTTGAACACATCACCTATTTGAGTCTATCATTTCAATTGGGTTTTAGTTTTTGGCCTTAGGGTGAACTTGATATCCGAGTTGTCAACTCCCCCGATTGGTTATTCTTCCAATCATATGGATGGTTTGTTATGTCTCATGCATCACAAACTTATATCATTTTCCCCTCATGTTGAAAACTGCCTAAGTCACTTTGTGTCGTGCTCACTGTTCAAGGATACAGCCTGTGTCGGCCATTCTGCAATTTACCTTGACTTCATGTGTCGGCCATCCTGGTGTCAGTTTGTTTCATCTTGTTACTTGTCCTACTCCACATCAGCTCATACCTGTGAGCATTCCTCGTGTTGGATGATGGAGGATGCATTAAGGCCTCCATTCCAACGGACTTCTTCCCATCGACACCAGCTCATTATCCTCTGGGAATGAAGTTTAGAGTTTCAGTAAGTACCTTGGGGATTGCAGTCATCAGTGGCAGTTTCCCTCACTGTTGAATAACGGGAATACATCAATGTATCTTATTCGACAGGTTCCTCAAGTGTTCGACTTCAAGTCCTTTTATTCACACTTTTTGGATCATACAAGGTAACTTGGGCCCCATGATCATTATCGATGGAAGCCCTCGCGTTTGTTAACGGTATACATCAATGACCGGTAATCAAACAATACCCCCCATGTTTGACTTCAGCTCATTTATTTGCATGCATAGGGTTTGTACCTTGGGTTGTTTGGATGAAGACCTTGGGACTCTGATAGCATCACCATATTTATGTTATCTCCCAAGCTGTGCAAGACTGAGCCTCACTCATTTTGGCTCTTCATGAGACATAGATCCAGTTTGTTCTTATGGCTATGATCTCTCATTTTGACATGGATCCACGCTTGTATTTCAGTGGCCATGCTCTATATATACATCTCCTAGTTATGTATCGAAGATCATGTTTTATCATGCCACACATCTATATGATGTCAAGATTGTAATTGCTCGCCGACCTTGATCGTTGTTTCAGGTGTTTTTGTGACTTGGTTGTGCGGTTTCTTGCTCCTCCTCTGACTTGGAATTATAATGTATTTCGGACATCATTTCCCTCTGACCCCACACATTAAGGGGCATCTGTTATAGGTCAAATCTGCACTTCTCCGTCCGTGATCACCTTGCCTTGTCGATCACACAAAATGACACAAAGGATTGAAGTGATAGATTGTCCTGGATGATTTGCTGCTAGAAGTAAACTCCTCAGCTGAAAATATTGCAGTTTCTCATGATTTGCCACATGTACGCCCCTCTCTGTATAGAAAACCAGCGTACACCTTGATAAAATACCCTACTTTGCTCAAGACAACCAGTGTACATTTCCCAAAATGTTGTAAACACGGGTTGTAAAGCACAAAAGTTGCTTACTGTATGCTACTCTTGTTGTATGAAACCCGCGTACATCTTAAGATGAAATCAAAAAATATATTATGTTGACGAATTGGGATTAGTTGAAGTTGGTTCTGCAACTTCCCCAACCTCCCAATCCAACCACCTCTCGATCTAAACTGCCTACCTTGTCCCATAAATACAAGGAGGATCCATGAGAGGGGTTACTTAGAATAGTCATAATACTCAATAGAGAAGGAACTAGAGGAAAAATTGCTTTGAGTATTGTTACGCTAGAGGAATTCCCAAGACATTGTGAAGAGTAGGATCCCAGGATCCAGCTGCAGAAGCATCTTGACATTGTGAAGAGCAGGATCCCAGGATCCAGGTTGCATGTTGTGCCACTGAATTAATACCTCTGTGATAGAGCGAGAGTGAAGATGATGAGTGCGTCGATTGAGGATGGCCTCCAGCTCCAAAAGGATGGATCCTTCATTATCCAGTTCGGGTAAAATCGTTTGTCCACTGATGTTGGTGCCAAGAACTTTCTTCAGACAAGATACATGAAGTACTGGATGAATGCAGGAAGAAGGAGGAAGTTCCAATTTATAAGCAACAGACCCAATCTTCTGAAGAATCCGATATGGCCCATAGAACTTTGGAGCGAGCTTATGACGCCCTTTGATTTTCAGGGAGGATTGCTTGTACGACTGGAGATGAAGAAAAACCATATGGCCTACTTGAAAAGTGCGATCAGAATGGTGCTGATCATCTTGTTGCTTCATGCGATTTCTTGCCATGTGAAGATTGTCCCGCAAAATGCGAAGAATCTGATCGCGGTTTCGAAGGACCGTGTCAACTTCCTGAACTGGTGAACTGTTGGGGGTGTATGGAAGAAGAACTGGAGGTGCCTGACCATAGACTGATTCATATGGGGTCATTTTAGACGCAGTGTGGTAAGAGGTATTGTACCACCATTCAGCGAAAAGGAGCCACTTTTCCCACTGATGTTGTTGTTCAGAGGTGAAGCAACGAAGATAAGTTTCCAAGCATTTATTGATAATTTCATTCTGACCATCTGTTTGTGGGTGATACCCTGAACTCATCTTCAGTTTGGTGCCAGTGTGGTGAAATAGTTCCATCCAAAAATGACTGGTGAAAGTCGCATCACGATCCGAGACAATGGAAGAAGGGATGCCATGAAGACGAAAGATCTGGTCCAGGAAAATTTGAGCGATTGAGGAGGCTGTATAGGGATGGCTGAGAGCACAAAAATGACTATATTTGGAGAGGTGATCAACCACAATGACAATCATTGTCTTCCCGCCATATTTAGGGAGCCCTTCAATGAAATCCATCGAAATATCTGTCCAAATCCATGTAGGTATGGGCAAGAGTTCGAGCAATCCTGGAAGGAGTGTTGTTTCACCCTTATTGCGCTGGCAGATATCACATTCAGCCACCATCTATTGAATTGTCCTTTTCATGACCTACCAAAAGAAGTTACGCCGTTCCCATTCATACATTTTGAGGAACCCAAAGTGCCCTACCGATGGAGAAGCATGGAGTTCATAGAAGACAGCCTGTTGAAGATCTGTGCTCTGGGGAAGCACCAGACGACCCTTGTATCTCAGAGAAGCACCATCCCAAGAGTAATGTGGTACAGCATAAGGGTTGTTGTTCAAGCGTTGGACGATTTGAGATAAGGAAGAGTCATTGACATAACCCTGTTGAACAGATTGCAACCAATTTGGAACAGGCATAGAAATAGCTGAAAGAGAACCTTGGGCATCAAATGTGCGAGAAAGAGCATCTGCCACAATATTGTCTTTACCCTTCTTGTAAGTGATCTCATAGTCATAGCCCATGGGTTTGATAGCCCATTTCTGTTGTGTTGGGGAGGAGACACGCTGCTCCAAGAAATATTTCAGACTCTGGTGATCAGTCTTGATGCAGAAATGATTCCCTAATAGGTATGGTCGCCACTTTTGTACTGCATGCAAAATAGCCATCATTTCCTTCTCATATGTAGAGGCAGCTAAATTCTTACCTAAAAGGGATTTTTTGGTGAACGCAATGGGGTGTTCATCTTGAAGGAGAACAGCACCAAGTCCATTGTCGCAAGCATCACTCTCAATAGTGAAGGGCTTGGAAAAATCTGGCATAGCTAGAACAGGTGTAGTACACATAGCTTGTTTTAGTTTTTCAAATACACACTGAGCAACATGTGTCCATGTAAAAGCATCCTTTTTCAATAGAGCAGTTAATGGAGCTACAATCTTCCCATAATCCTTGAAAAACTTACGGTCGTAGCCAGTCAACCCCAAAAAACCACGAAGGCTCTTGAGTGTCTGAGGATGCGGCCAATTGTTCATGGCATCGATTTTGGCAGGATCCACGCGAACCCCTTGTGCTGAGATAATGTGCCCGAGATACTCAACTTCCTTGTGTCCAAAAACACATTTAGACTGCTTGGCGTGGAGATGATGGTTAGAGAAAAGTTGCATGACAAGATCTAGATGATGGAGATGTTCATCCCATGTTTTACTGTAGATGAGGATATCATCAAAGAATACTAGAATGAATTTCCGCAAGTAGGGTCGAAATATTTTATTCATTAAGTCCTGGAATGTGGAAGGAGCATTAGTGAGGCCAAAGGGCATGACCAAAAACTCATAATGGCCATCATGTGTGCGGAAAGTTGTTTTAGGGATATCATCCTCATGAACCCGAATTTGATGATACCAAGAACGAAGATCCAACTTGGAGAAAAATTGAGCCCCATGAAGCTCATCAAGAAGCTCATCAACAACAGGAATTGGAAACTTATCCTTGATGGTGAGGTGATTAAGTGCTCGGAAGTCAATGCAGAGGCACCATGACCCATCTTTTTTGCGGACAAGAAGAACTAGAGAAGAAAAGGAACTAGTGCTTGGGTGAATAATGCCTTGCTTCAATAAGTCCCGAACGAGCATTTCAATCTCCGTTTTTTGGTGAAATGGGTAGCGATAGGGCCTGATGTTGGGAGGAACGCTACCAGGAAGGAGATGAATACGATGGTCTTCTGGCCTTGAAGGTGGCAATCCCATTGGTTCAGCAAAGACACCTTTATATTGATCCAAAATTTGTTGTAGATCCAAAGGAGTAGTGGAGACCACTGATGGTTGCATCTGAATGGAATGGATCTGAGCGATGACACCATGTGAATTCTTCTTGAGGATTTTTTCCATGCGATGTGAACTGATGATGCTGAGAGACCCTGGTTGTAATCCTATCAATGTGTGTTTTTGTCCATTGAGGGAAAACTGCATCCAAAGTTCAGCAAAATCCCATAAGATAGGGCCAAGTGTGCATAGCCATTGAGCACCCAAAACCACAACACATCCACCTCAGGTCAAGGTGAACATGTCAGAGCGCAAGGTATAATCTCCCATAGAGATACACACATTTCGACACTTCCCTTTGCAAGGTAAGGTGCCCCTATTGACAACCATGACTTCAATGTTGGAGCAAGGATGGATAAAACAATCATCTTGTTTGGCGATCTGAGGGTCAATGAAATTATGAGTGCTACCAGAATCAATGAGTATTGTAAGAGGAAGCTTCTTGAAGTAACCCCTGACCCGCATTGTTTGGGGGGTGGTGATTCCAGCTAAAGCATGGAGAGATATCTTTGGTTGGTCATCCTGAGACGGAGGGTCAATAAGCGATTCCTGAATGTCGACCTGAGCATCCATTGTTTCTGGATCTTCGTCACCAATTTCAGAGGCAGGCGGAGAATCCACATCCAAGAGATAGAGCTTTTGCTGAACACATCTATGTCCCCAAGTGAATTTCTCATCACAATTATAACCAAGCCCCTTTTCTATGCATGCTTGCATCTATGTTTCATACAAACTCTTGATAGGAGTTGGTCGAGGAGCCTGTGGTATAGGTGGTCGTTGAGAACCCATATTTCGGAAGGGAACAAAAGTGGGCTTGGAGCATTGTTGGGCTGCAATCTTGTCTTCTGCCAACTTAGCCAACCCTAGGGCTTCCATCATTGTGTTGGGACAAAACATTTTGACCTCAAAGCGGATGGCATCCTTTAGACCACTGATAAAACAACTCCGGTAAAAGTCATCAGACAATCCTTCAGTGTGGTTGGCTATTTTCTCAAATTCCGTTTGATACTCTCTCACAGTGCCAATTTGGTGAAGTTTAGTGAGGGCTCCTGTGAAGTCATCAAAAGCACTAGGACCAAATCGTTGCAAAAGGAGCTAGCAAAAGTCTGGCCATTTTGGCTCTTCATGAGCCTTGATGTACCAACGGTACCATTGAAGAGCTTCCTGTTCCAAATGAAAGGATGCAAGTGGAACTTTGTTGACATCAAAAGTATTATGGAGACTGAAAAACTGTTCTGCATGATAGATCCATCCAGTTGGATCAGTACCATTGAAGTGAGGAAAATCAAGCTTCGGACCACGTAAATTGTTGGAAGAAGAGAACCCATTGTCTGATGAAGACTCGGACTGTCGTTTGTTGTTCATAGCTGAATGTTCAAGATGGAGGCCGAGAAATTTTTCATCTAGATCCTGGAGTTTGGCTTGGATGGCTGCAAGTGCTTCTTCCATGGTTTTTGCTCCTGCACGGGTGACAACCATAACCAGGAGGTTTTTTTTTTTGGTTGACTGGGTAGGAAAACAAAAACAGAAACTGCTTCAGTAAAGGAAAATCTAGATTTGGGAAAAAATCTGAAGGGTAATTGGGGTTTGACTAAATTTTGGACATTGTTGAATAGACAGGGAAGCAAAAAATGAGGATTTCAGAAGCAGGGTGAAAGAATGGGAAAATTTGGTAGAGGGGGACAAGGAAGCAGAATTCAGAAAGGAACTCTGTGGTATAATTTGAAGGTGATTAGGTGAAATCTGAGGAAGTTATGGCAAACCCTAAAAATAGACAAATGTGGGATTTCGAGCTTTGGGAAGTGGAATTGGGGATAGGGTCCTCAGGAATGAAATATGCAGAATGGGATGACAGGGGTTCCCCGAAAATTTCAAGGGAAACAGAGTGAAAACAAGGGAGATATGGAGAAAAAACTGGTTTTTTTTTTTTTTTTTTACTGGAGCGGCTACAGCTCGGAAGGGATCTAAAATAGATAGATATGCAATGGCCCAGAAGTGAGCGGAAATAGAGGGATCTGAAATGGCGCCAAATGGATTGAAAACGGTTGGATCTGGAACGGCTTTCAGAATGGATCTGAATGGTTGGATCTGAAACGGCGCAGCAGTGATCGACAACAGTTTTGCTGAAAATAGATATGGACCCCAGGTATGTGCGGCTTCCTAACAGTTTAGGGGTTTCACTCGGCCACCAATGCTGTCTGATGGCTTGCGTATTGGGGCAGTACCCCTCACTCCACAGCTCAGGTAAAACTGATAACCGCTTTGCCACAAACGACAGCTCTTGGTTTACCTCACAGGTGGGAACTAGTCAATCAGGTAGGGGTCGTTGCCCTTTTTGTTGGCAGGTCCTCTCAATGGGCCAGTTACTTCGGGGTTCCTGTGGTACTCCTCACAATGAGTTTTAGGGATTATGCCCAAGTACTTCCCACAGTTAAGCGGATAGGGATTATTCCCAAATCCGAACCTGCAACAGATGTGAAAAAAAAATTTGGCAGAAATTTCACCCAGCGAGCCCAAGAAAGTGCTCTGATACCAGATGTGAAGCACCTGCAACAATTAATTAATAAGAATATGCGAAATAGTAGAAATGACAGAACTCAGAATCACTTTTATATTGATCACATGCCACTTTGAGGGGGCAACCTCCTTTGAGCAAGCTCAATACAAATAACTTCACGGTGCCTTCATAGGTCTCAACACACACTTATATACTAAGTCTAGTCGCCAATACTATGGGTCAAAACCATGGGCCACTACAAACTATGGATCAACAATACTACGAGTGACTTACAAAGCATATGCGCCAACAACAATAACACAAACTATTGATCAACAAATACTACGGGACGACTTATAAAGCATATGCATCCAACAACAATATACTAACAAAGTAAAGACATGGGTTCCTAACACCACCCGTTTTAGAGTTGCATCACACCTGGCATAGGAGATCAAGCAAGCTTGAAGATCCAATGATTATTATCTAGGAATTCTGTGGAAAACTCACGGCTTCTGGAGTGGATTAGAGAGAAATTTCAGTCTTGCATGCACATGAACGAATGCACATGAGATTTTGCATGTCGCTGCTGAAAATATTTTTGTGAGCAATACAATCAATCTTCATGTAGAACACCTGCAAAAAAAGAAATCTTGTCCCTGCCATTGCTTTGATACCAAGTAAAATTAGTCACAGCAGATCTATTGAACAAGTAAATCAATCACAATGATGTAAGACAAATTGGAGTAAAAACTATGCAAGAGAGATGCATCAGTGCTCTATAATCCAGAATAGTGAAAATACAATACAATACTGCCATAATGAGTGAGCAATTCGAATTATCCAAGGAGGTCATTCGAATATACTGCATGGCATAGCTTGGCTCCAACTAGGAGTCCTCATCATCAATCAGTGGTGGTCATCAATGCACAAGTAACTGTCAAACAAGTGTCAAACTGAGTCTAACTGAGTGTAATAAGTGTAACTGATGGTAAATGGCACTAATGTAGAGAAGGAGGCTCAGTGGAGGGCGCATGAGGAGTTAAATGAACTCAGAATAGGTAGTCAGGTCTCATCGGAGTGATAACAGCAGTTAGGAGTCAGTCTAGCCTTAAATCAAGGCAAGACAGGTGGCTAACTGAAGTGAACTGGAGTGGTAGGTGAGAAAAGGTGCCCTTCTCAATTTGAAGGTGAGAAGTGGGCGCCTCCCTGACTAGGAGGGCTAAAGCTTAATGGAAAGTAGCTCCCGAGTGCTGGCAGACTAGGGACTAGGTGCTGGAGGCATCAAACTAGTGACTGGGTAGCATGCAGATGCATGCAAAATGCATGCAAAGTACATACTGAATGATGAGATATCCTAACAATGACCCCCTTTCATGAACAATCCTGTGACATACTAAAGAAGATGCATAAGTCACAGGAACTGCTTACTGAAGAGATTTGTAGGCTAAAGGCCATGGTGAACATAATGAAGGAGATTAACTGAGAAGCTATTAGGCTCAAGAAAAAGTACACCTAGGTAAACGAAGATATGATAAGGCAGATGGAATGGAGAGAGTGGAAAGCGGATTTCCCCAAACACCTCCCTTTCAAATCCGTGGATGAATTTAAAGAAGACATAGGCTTCATGGATTTCTGTAAGAAATGCGGTGTAAAACTAATCTCTGTAATCCAGATAACGATTGGAAAGTGCAAAAACCTCTATCAAAATATTTATGAAGTTCATGAGAGGTGCAAATTAGCATTTCCCCGGACTCTTGAAGAGTTCCCAAGCAAAGAGCAATGCCTGTCTGAGTTGAAAGGTGAACTAAGCATCCAGATAGAGTATGTAAGAAGGATAGATGTAATAATGACAGATGATCTTCATCAGTGTATCATGCAACCTTCCATACATGCCCACCTGCTCCACGAGACTCTCCAGATTGCAGTGGCAGAAATGTAGGACATTGAAGAAGAACTAGAAAAACATGTGACTTCCGAGAAAATCCTGCTCCCTGCCCCTACCAATGTTTTTATAAGGGACACAGGAATTTGGTTCAGTTACATAGCAGAATAAGATAAGCAGGAAGCAACAAAGGCATCAGTAGAGGCAGGAGCTCCATCATGAACAAAGGCTCTAGCTGAAGCAGAGGCGCCACCTGAAAGCTGACTTGGAAGCCATAATATGTTGAGAGTTTCTCTTTCTATTGTTAAGTCGTGAAGTATGAGGGACAACTATCTCTGTTTTGTCATTTTTGTAAAGGATGCCACGAATTTTTCCATTTTGTAAAAGGCATTTAAAATAAAATTAAAAGATTTAGGGAAAAAGACATGTGGCAGCTCTGGGAGCATTTTGTAAAGCTGTATATAGATGATTAGAGAATAGTAGAAGGACATTTGGCAAGTGAAAGACATTTTCTATCTTGTACGTGAACTATTTTACTACATGTATAAGGAATTCTATTTTTCCTAATGAAAGCCTGGGAGACTGCGTTTTTTCCTGAAGAATGTGTTAAATGTTTGTTGGATTATTCCTGTGTCATCTACATATTACTATGAGATCATTCCTTGCTATTATGAATTGCTTCTATGTGATGAATGTTCTTATAATTTTCTATGCTAAGATGTTTATCTCAAATGAGTAATGGAATGTGTTAACTGAATCAAATCTATCTTTGATATCTTCCGTATTTTGCTGGAAATGCATCTTTATGATTAAATAGCTATCTGTCTGATCTTTAGATGTTTCTTTCAATTTATTACTCATGTTTACAGTTTTCTCCTTGCAAGGATAGACTAGATTTGCTTATACAGTTTTAGATTAATTTAGATCAGTTATCTACATTTAGTTTAGAGCACTTGCATATCATCTTTAAAATAAAATACATAAACGGTGGATCAGGCTGCAACCGGTGCAAAGAATACAAATCTTTAAATCTTACGGTAGCCGGAATCGTTAAGCAGACAGATTCCCCACACCAAACGGTGAGCGATCTAATTGGGCTTGCTTATCGGGGAGAATCCCTTGCTGATTGATGCTACGATTTTCAAGGCATCAAAAATGCCATAGGAAAAACCTCGAAAGAGTATCTACAAATATCCCAGGGCTCTATTATATGCTATCGCACAACCTAACAAGATATCCACGACCACGACCTTGGAGCATCACCCGAATTCTCATCATCATACACGGTGCATCACCCAGATGCAAATGATTATACGGATCATCATCATAGGGAGCATCACCCGAATGCTCATCACACAACACTTACATCGATAGCCATGGGAGGACCCACCTACCACCATGCTTGGAAAGGCTCCTGCATCTATTTCCCATCACTTCCTCTTGGAAGTATCTTTGATCCAAAGAACACCAAGCCTCTCTCTGAAGTACTCGAACTTCACCCTGGCTAGTCGCTTGGTCAACACATCTGATATATGCTCATCTGTCACAACATACAGGAGCTTCACTGCTCCTCTCTACACCATATCCTTGATATAGTTATACTTGATCTCGATATGCTTCGAATTGTCATGGAACATCGGGTTCTCGGACAACTTCACACAACTCTGGTTGTCACAGAAGATACAAGTAGCATCCAACTGGAGATCAAACAAATTAGACAGTATATTCCTTAGCCAAACTGACTCACAACTAGCCGAACAAGCTACGACATACTCTGCTTTGGATGTACTCAGTGCTATGCAGGATTGCTTCCTGCTAAACCAAGAGATCTCCCCAGATCACATACTAAAGCAACACCCTGAAGTGCTCTTCCTATCTGCAGCACTGCCTGCCCAATCTGAATCAACATAACCCTCCAGGTTAACCTTTTGATTTGCATCATACTTGATCCCATAATCAATTGTACCCTTTAGGTACCTCAGAATATGCTTTGCAGCAATATTCACAGCAAAGAAAATATCTGACGATATATCATGGCTCAATGTGTTCACATCAAAGCAAATATCTGGTCTCGTATTTGTCAGGTACATCAAGGACCCAATCATCTGACGATATATCATGGCATCAACCGAATCTGATGAAGCATCACTCAATAGCTTCAGGTTCGATGCCATAGGTGTGGCCATGGCCTTACAGTCCATCATCCCAAACCGCTTCAGGATCTCTACTGCATGCTTCCCTTGTCTAAGGAATATTCCATCTACACTCTACCACACCTCCATACCTAGAAAATAGTGCATCATACCCAAGTCCTTCATCTCGAACTCGGCAGCAAGCTTCCTCTTCGTATCAGCAATCAATCCATCCTTACCTGTCACAAACAGGTCATCTACATATAGTAGGAGTATCACTGGATTTCCTTCCTCAAACTTCTAGTAAAGGTTGGAATCTTCTTTACTCTTGGTAAAGCCCAAACTAGTCAGGAATCTATCAATCCTGCCATACCATGTCCTGGGTGTTTGTTTCAAACAATACAAACTTTCTTCAATTTGCACACATGAGTCTCCCTGTCATGTGTCTCAAAACTGAGTGGCTGCTCCACATACACTTCTTCTTTTACTACACCATTCAAGAAAGCTGTCTTGACATCCATCTGGTGTATCTTCCACTTCATCACTTTAGCCAGATCAAGTACTGTTCTGATGGAAGTGTATATGGCTACAGGTGCAAAATTTTCTTCATAATCTATCCCTTCTTTCTAGGAGAATCCACGAGCCACAAACCTTGCTTTGTATTTCTCTATGCTACCATCTATAGCATGCTTGATCTTGTAGATCCACTTGGAAGTCACAACAGACTTCCCTTCTGGTCTTGGGACCACATCCCAAACATCATTCTTCATGATTGACTGGTGTTCCTCGATCATGGCATCCTTCCATTACTGTATCCCTGATCCTGGGAACTTTAGATTCTTCAATATCTCCAATAGGTAGTTTTCTTTAGCTTCGTCATTGGAACAAATGTTGTTGTCCTTCTTTTGTAGGTGATTGTACACGATTTTTCCTGCAAGTCAAATTCAATTACATGATTAGAAACTTCTCATATTTTTCAGAACAAAATCTTACACATAAGGACATATTTCATACAGTCATGCAATTATCTTAGCCAATGCTTCAATACAACCTACATCCATATCCCGTATTCATATGGTAACTTTCTAGATGCCTTCCATCTCTACCAGAACATTGTTAAGAGTGTGCACTACTCCCAACATGTCAGCAAAGAGGTTTCATTATAGATAACTAGCAATGGAATTTTGTACAGTACCATAGGCCACTTACCCATTACTTGCATATTAGTAGTATCTTGTTCATTAATGCAACTTTTCTAAAATGCATAATATACATCCTAAATCTAGGAATATAAGTATGTACATGACTGAACAACATCATTTAAGTAATCATATATACAAGAAATGACAATTCAAATACTTATCTTTGTTTGGTTGTTGGGTGGAATCCCTCTCAATCTTTGCATCCTTGCACGAGCTACTGGAGTCTCTGATAGTGTGCACCTTAACCAATGCTAAAAAATGGATGAGAGGTTCTTTCGTAGATTATTTGTTTTCCAAAGTCCAACTCTACAGTAACTTCTTCTACTCCTTTCATGTAAAACTAAAAGTCATCTTTAGCTTCACCTTATGAGGTGGAACCTATGTAGCTGGTTAACTTCATTACAATACATATTCTTCATCACTTGAAGAATCTTCCCTGGTTCTCTTCCTTGGAGGTTCATCATCCTCTGAAGTGTGAGCATGATGTCTTCTCTTGTTGTTCTTCTTTTTGTGGGAGATGATTTTGTTCCTAGGACATTCTCTAGAATAGTGTCCCTTCTCATCACAAGTATAACATTGAATGTGAGAAAGATCTCTCATGGATTCTCCAAAGTTCTCCCTCTGATTCATGTTCTTCCCTTCAAACAGCTTGGTCAAGGAATCAAACATATCCTTGGGTGTCTTTAGAGAATACACATGAGGTATGAGATGGTCTTTGATAGAATCTGCAATGATTCTCTTGGCCTTTATCAAGTTCTTCTTATGTAAGGCCTTAGTCTCATCTCCCTCTAGAACTAGAACCTCTTCACTTATGTAGGTGTCCAATTCATTCTCTTCTAGGATTAACCCAATCCTATACTTCCATGCTCGGAATTTCTCAGACCCTTCAAGATCGACCTCAATCTTGGTGCGGTGAGACATCTTAATGAGAAACTTAAATGGAAATAAAATATTTAGGTCTTACCATTTGATTTGTTGAATCTGGATCTAGAGCTGGCTAGGGTTTGACAGAGAAACCCTAAAAATACAAACTTGGATTTTCAAACTTTTGTCTTGACAGGGAGATGCAATTGACTAAGGCGAGCAAGTTGGTGTGCTTAGATTTTGAAAACTCCAAAAATTGACCCTCCAAAACTGACCTATGAATTTCGGATCTGCAACTTCTGTCAAAATCTGGTTTTATGGTCCAAAACCCGAACTAGGGTTTGATAGATCCCGAGATTCTTCCCAACCAAAATGTTCGATCTTGGTCTCTAAATTTATATTTTGCTGAGGAGAGAAATCCTATGCTGATAGCACTCCAAAATTCCACTTCTATTAAAATCCCTAGTTTCCCGCAATAGTGACAAACCAAAAATGAAAATGCTCAGAATTCAATTCTGTTTTGACAGAAAGATATGCCATATTGTTTCTGATGCATCTCTGAAATTTCAGATCCTCGGGGTCTGAAAATTTGGCCTATGGTAGACTGACCTGTCATCTTTCCAACCCCATAGATCTGAGCCTTAGTGGATTCTCAATGAGAGAGATATGCTACGTGTCGCAACATGACCTGTTTATGGGATGAACCAACATAGTGAACTTATACGGAGTGCCACGTGTCACTGTGTTAACTTTGACCTCTAAAAATAGGACTTGTGAAACTACAGTCCGTTCCCTAACTTCCATTTTTTATGGAATTCCATTTGGAGCTTCCTAGCCCGATATATGACCTTTGTGCCTAGGTCACCTGATTAGGGCTACATTCTGGAAGAGGCAGAAACCCTAACTTGTATGAATCATATCTCACAAAGTACAATGAATCTAAGGCTGAAATTTTTACACATGATACATCCATGTCTAATATTTGGCCTGTAAAATATTCAGATCCTGAACCTTCGCCAAAACGGATTTATAGCGAAAGTGCCACGATGACTAGTTTTACTATACCAAGCCCTAGCTTCCAATTTGTCGCAAGTGCAACAAGTGTCATAAATACCATACAATTCCTTCCTTTAGACTAGATCTGATACCATGTTAGTTTTTCATCATTAAATAAATATGATCTAGGATCTTATCTGAGAGAACAACATTTATAGCGTATCAAACACAAGAGACAAGAGACACAAAGCATTTCACCGGGGAAAACCAAGAAGGTGAAAAACCCCGCAATTTCCTCAGACATAGAATAAGAACCAATACAAAGATCACAAAGCTGAATCCCCAAAATATAGATGTCTTCAGAATCTACTCCTCCTCCACTTGTGTGCACTCCTCTCTCTCAACTATGCGAGTTGGATGAGTGAGTGAATGAGCAAATAGAGTGGTGCAGCCACTCTATTTATACTTTAACTTAACCTGCCTTTTACCCTAACTGGGTCGACTCGCTAAGGGAGTCTAATAACCCTTCCACTTAACTTATACAAGGCCAACCCCACTAAGGTGGTCCAATTACCCATCAAATATAAGTTACGACACTTACAATATAACTTGCGACACTTGCAAATACAAATGATGATTCTTCCAATAGGAGGAATAATACATCTCCGTTGGGGATACAATAAAGTAAAAATGTAATACATACAATATACAAGTGAATATCTTCCGAAGTTACAAATACATCAACACTCCCTCTTAACTAGGAAGGTATTCCCTTAACACAGGTCATCAATACATATAGGCACAAGTCTTCAATACTGGAGCTGGATCATCGTCACTGGATCACGGAGCATCATCGTCACTAGTGCTGTACTCGTCATCTTAATCACTGGTGCTATCTCTCAATTCTTCTCGTCATAGGAAGTTCTACAGAGCCAACCCTTTTTCATGCTGGATGTAGGCCTAGACTCCATGTAGGTCTTCATCATCTCTATAAGTGGGCCATCTGGTGGAATCTCAGGGCTGATTATGTGCATCTTGCAAAACCTCGAAAGAGCATCCCAGGACTGATTACGTGTGATGCACAACCGACAAGATCTCCCAGGGTCGTATTATATGCAAGCAGGTAAAACCTTGAAAGAGCATCCCAGGACTGATTACATGCAAAGCACAACCTACAAGATCTCCTAGGGTGCTATTATATGCCACAGAAAAAACCTCAAAAGAGAATCCCAGGACTGATTATGTGCAAAGTACAACCTAGGGAGCTATTATATGTCCCTCCAAGAAAAACCTCGAAAGAGCATCTACCAAATCTCCCAAGGAGCTATTATATGTCATACGAAAAACCTCGAAAGAGTATCTGCAAATCTCCCAGGGCGCTATTATATGCTACCACACAACCTGACAAGATATCCACGGCCACGACCTCAGAGCATCACCTGAATTCTCATCATCATACATGGTGCATCACCCAGATGCACATGATTATAAGGATCATCATCATACGGAGCATCACCTGAATGCTCATCACACAGCACTTACATTCACAGCCATGGGAGGACCCTCCTGCCACCATTCTTGGAAAGGCTCCTACATCTGTGTCCCATCACTTCCTCTTGGAAGTATCTTCGATCCGAAGAACACCAAGCCTCTCTCTGAAGTACTCGAACTTCACCTTGGCTAGTGGCTTGGTCAACACATCTACTATATGCTCTTCCATCACAACATACAGGAGCTTCACTACTCCTCTATGCACCATATCCTTGATATAGTGATACTTGATCTTGAATCATGTTCGGTGCTTCTCTTTTCCCAGAGTTAGAATTTTGCTTACTCTTGTATTTCTTCTTCTTTTCCCTAAGGTCTTCGGATTGGACAATAAGGATTTTATAATTATAGGAAGGATTAGCACTTTGCTTACCCTTATACTTCTTATTCTTTATTCTAAGTTCTATCGATGAAACTATGATGATATCAGAAGTGTTGGAAGGATTAGAAGGTTACCGCATTTCCTGGCCAGCTGTGGGTTGCGAAGTATGAATAGAAACTTGTCCCAAATGTTGGGTTATCTGTTCAAGTTCATTGACGGAATCCATCATACAATTGGCATGAGGTCCATGTGGTGGCCTAGATGGATCAAACGCAGGTTTTGCAGGTTGGTTTCAAAAAGATTGGTTACTTCCTAGAACCTGAACACTCCATTGTGGAAAGGGGTTAATGGTTGGATTCCCCCCTTGCAGGGTTAGGCCCCAAAAAGATTGGTTACTTTCTAGAACCTCACCACTCCATTGATGTGGTCCCTGGGTGTGATAGGAATTCCAAGGTGGGTTTCCCCTTTGTGGAGACTGGCCCCAAGAAGATTGGGTACTTCCTGGAACATGACCAATGGGTGGATTTCCTCCTTGCAGAGGTGGGGACCAAGAAGATTGGTTACTTCCTAGATCCCAACCACACCATGCCGTTTGTCCTCAGAATTGAAAATCATTCCAAGATTGACTAACTCCTTGCGAAGGTTGCATCCAAAAGTATTGGTTACTTCCTGAATGTTTTCCATTCCATGGTGGAATAGGATGAATGGATGGATTTCCCACTTACAGAGATAGGCCCCAAAAAGATTGGTTACTTTCCAAAATCTAACCATACCATTGATTGTTTCCTTGGCTTTGATAAGCGTTCAAAGGTTGATTTCCTCCTTGTGGAGGTGGGCCCCAAGAAGATTGGATACTCCCTAAAACCTTCCCACTCCATGACGGAATGGGGTTGATAGGTGGATTTCCCCTAGGATTTGTGCTAGGATAAGTCGGAGGATAACCCCCCTAGGAATTTCCACTAATCTATGGAGCATAACCCCAATTGGCATAAATGTTCCATGGTTCATTGCTTCTGCTAGGAATACTACCATTCCATGGTGAAGGGTTTCCCCCAAAAGTAGAATTTGGACAAGTTTTAGTCATACCAAGAGGATTTTGGTTTACTCCTTGTGTTTTTTGACCTTGATTAGCCGAACCATATGGAAAACCAATGTTTGGTCAGGCACAGTAGGGATTCCTACATACGAAGTGGATGTAATTTTGGGATTGGAACCCGAAACTGTACCAACTGGCACTGAAGTGCTGGTTGAACTTGTTCTACTAACAGGTATACTAACTGTTGGGATTGATGTAGAGGCCAAATTGGAATTATTTCTACCTCCAACAACTATTTTAGGTTGTGATGATGTAGTCGCTTGTGCTCCTGATGAAGCCATAGGGTCACTTGTTGAATTTTTCATGTCATTCAAACTTTCAAAAAAAGGTTTGATATCACCCAGTGACTCACGGATAGTAAGTACAACTGGTTCTGAAAGACTCATCAAAGGTGGAACTACATGAGCATTTGTGTGATTTTTTAATGTTTCAATTTCAATTAGAGTAAGACCATCAACTATGTCTGTATTCAGTTCGTGATGTGATGATGAATTATCAGGGTTTATTTGATATTGTTCTTCTCGATTAATATTAATTGAGTTTAAAATCAATTATGTTTCCAAGTCACTAGGATGTGGTTTTAGTATCTTCCTCTCAATATAGCGGGGCCTTCAATTTCTGATGACTCGCCCCACTCCCACCATGACTGGTGGATCGAGAGAGTAGCCACTTCTAAGAATTTGATAAAATGACGTGTTTAAAATTATATTCTTAATAAAAAATATAATCAAACAATCCTAAGGCAGTCTAGACTTAACAAAAAGAAAAAGTGTCCACACAGTAAAAAGTCCTATGGATCCAAGCAAGCAGTCTACTTTTCCAAAGAACTAAAGTTCATTGAAAAGATGGATTCAAGGGAATTCTGAAACTAGTAGTTATTGAGGGATATCAAGCCCCAAACAATTACTAATAGAAAATGTATAAGAAAAAGTTACAATAAAATTTAATCGCCAAGGGTGCAAGTGTTGGTTCTCGACCAATCACCCTCCCAAGGAGTAAAAGATTTAAATTCTTTCTCAGGTACTGCAAGTGTACCCCACTCACAATATACTCTGTGATATCCTAGGAATAGCAAATAAGGTTACCAGTTCACAATCAACAGTCGAGCGGAACAGTTGTAAGTCTAGGATAACTCTCATAACCAGGTATTCTAGAAAAGTGATGTCACCCCGAGGACTTGTCACTTTACATAGAATTCTGTGATGAGATCATGTCCCACTAAAAAAGAAAGAGGGGGGGAACCACCCTTACTTATCCACATTGACCTCGTGCTTGATGCATGTGTTAGATGTGTGTTCCTGACAAGCGTTTCCTGCTACTAATGGATTTAAATTCTCAATAATCAATGCTAGTTTCAAATTTTTTGTAGCTCAGGAGTGTTAACTCTACAAACCTAATCTAGGGCACTAACCTAACCTTGTTGGTGATATGAAAAATCAAATCTTGGTTAGTTTTAGATTAAGCGCCAATTTTAAGGGTAGTTTGCTTAGTTTCAGGAGTGGATGTGAAATTGGTGGTGTGTTGACTCGAAAATGTGAACCAAACAATTCAATATGCTTACTACTCTACCTTTCAATTAGATGAACGTTCTAAACTAATGAAAAGTTAGAGGTTCATGTGTGTCTTTCAAACATACAAAATGTTTTGGTAGATTTTTTATATTTAGGAACAATTCTTCTGAAATATGGATAATAACTGAATTCAAAAATCATTGTGAACCAAACAAATAACTGAGTGAAAATGAATCTAATTCTATTACATGGAGGATCTTTGTTTCTCGTTTGCAGGGCCACCCAAAAGTGCAATCAAAGAGGATACGCAGAGCCCTTTTTACTAGTTATGAATTAAATTCCTACACTTGAGATCTACTTTCTCGTTTGCGGGGCCAACCAAAAGTGTAAGCAAAGAGGATATGGTAGCTCGAGAATTGTATGCGAAAATTGAAATCTACACTATTACACTTGAGATCCACTTTCTCGTTCACGATATTTCCTGAAGGCCAAAGTGAAGAGGATACGGTGGCTCAGACACAACTTATCACAAGAAAATCAAGATCTAACTCTACAACTTTCTCTAATTGTGCATGAGAATAATAAAAGTATAGTATATCCAAAACAAAATTTGACTAATTAAAGCTTGTTTTCGGTTTTGGAGGGAAATTGTTTTCAAAATATCTCAAAGTGTGATGTTCAATTTTTTTTGTTTTTTAATGAAAACTTGTTCAAGTGATATTTTCATATGTCATAATTGAGATTTGATTTCATTTTTCAGATAAGCAAGTGTATGAGATTCAAAAATTAAAGGGCCTTAAGGTTCTTTAAACAAATATTTATGTTTTTTTCAATTTTCACTATTTGCAAACTATGAAATGAATCAAAATTATTAAGGATAAACCCTAATCCTATCCAATCAGGGATCTAACAGAAAAATATGACCTTAAGCAATTGGATCTACCACAAATTGTAAGAAACTTTTGAAAGCAAATGCCAATTTAGGCCATTTTAAAAGTTTTTGGAGGGCAATTCCAAATCTAAAAATCTCAAACCAAACCATGCCAAATTTTTCATAATTTGTCGTAAACTGACCCTAGCATTTCTTAAATCAATTTTTAGGTCTGCAAGTACAAACATGAAGCCTAAATGTGGCCCTAAAATAGTGAAATCTCAAAGCTAGTTCTAGCAATTTTTTCAAATTTGAATCAAGAAAGCCTTAAAGTTCTTTAAAAATATTCCAAATATTTATCTAAAGAGGATCCAAGTAAGGTCCAAACTCTAATATAAGGGGTTCCTCAGCCAATCCAAGAAGAAAAAATCACAAAATCTGAGGCAAGGATGAAGAACCGAGCTCCAAAAATTCAAAAACCTGGCCGACACACCTTCTAGAATAGAGTAGAGCGTTGAAAGGGGATCAACACACCTTGCACACATGCAGGGTGTGTTGGTGAAAATCCTTGCTAGTGTACATGGTGTGTCTTTTGACCACCAACGCTCTCTATGCATAGATAGAGTGCGTTGGTCCTCTGAATCAAGAAAAACCGAGATCTAAGCTCTATTTTCAAGAATTTTGGCTATTTAGGAGGTGATTAAGGCCTTTTTTTATCTTCTAAACCTGGAACATAGGTCCTATAAGAGTTCTTAAGGGAATATTTAAGCAGATATGAAAGATTGAAACACCAAAATATTGAATCCCCACTATGGTCATCAATATGATAACAACATTTAAGGTAGGTATGTGTCTACCCAAAATGGATATATTACTATGAAGTGGTGAGGTTCAACGTTAGAAATGAACAATTATCTAGCATTTCCTAAGATCTTTAACCATTATAAATTAAAACTAAACTTAAGAAGAAAAAATTAAACTCATAAATGGAAGGAGAATTGAATTGTTTCATTTTATGCCAAAGAAGAAAAGATACTTACACACAATCTTTCTTGAGACGCATCCATCCTCCCTTGCTTTGAGCTATCCTTATCCATCCTTGCCTTTGATGAAGATGAGCTTTCAAATCCTCCAAAACTCCCTAGCATGCCTTTCCTCTTCATTTTTCCTTCTCTACCATGTCCCAAATGCCTTTGTTTTATAGTATTGGGAAATGGGATCTCAGGTTTCATCTTTCAATGTGGGATAATCCCTTTCTTGATTTTTTATTCTTTTTACTCAAAAACCCACTTTCCATAGTATTTTCAGGATTTTCTCACAAATTCATAATTCTCAAGCACAATTAATGAAATCTTATGCATTTCTTCTCACTGTTGACTAGTGGAGCTTAGATTTGAACCTTCAATTGAGCAGTTCAATCACTGAACCTTGTCTCTTGGGGATACCTCTTTCCTCACTCAATCCTTTCGATAATGGAAGTAGTGATTAGATAATATAAGATTGTTCTCTTATGTACTTGTCTTCTGACTTCACGTTGCGGGCGCATAGTAAAATATGCTTCTTCCTTACACTTTGTTAAGGGTGTTAATTTGATTGTTAACAAACTTCAGACTGAAATCAAGTCCAAATGAGTCTTGAGATGCTTGAGCCAAAAACTTTGAACCAAGAGAGGTGAAATCAACATCAAGCAAAACTGAAATTTCTTGAAAATTTGAACCAAAAACTATTATGCAAGCTCCAAGAATGGTGAAAAATAGTTCCAAGTGATCTTTGGACTTGAAATATGAACTAAAATCAGATCCAAAACATGTATGATCAGGTCCAAATGAAAGGAACAAGATTTCAGTGTGTGCTAAGACAATGGCAGTGTCTCCTTCTCCAGTAGAATTGTTAGGAAATGCGCTAGTCACCATAGAGGAATAGGTAGAAATATTTGGATCAGAATTGGTGAGTGCATTTGCAAATATCTCACATATTGATGCAGCATTCAAATCATCCAAAATATCAGAAAATTTTGCACCATCAACTAGTGAAGTATGTGAAATTCTAAGTCACGATAGATCTAAAGAGCCGAGGATACCTCACAAAGAAAGAATGAGCAAAAACATTGAATAAGAGTGAAAACTACAGTAAAAAAGAGCAGAAGAATAATAATGCAGCAGAAAACAGATAAGAGAACAATAATTTTACATGTTCCAATAATCTGTATAATAAACAATGATGTTACAATGGAGAGAATTCTACTCATGCAGGAGAATTCGAACCTCAGTTGGTCTAGCATAGGGATTATCACCACTGGAGTGCTATGGAAGATTCAAAGTCCACTGAACTAAAAATAAACTCAACTAACTGGAGTCACAATCAGTTAAATGACTAAGGAGGATGCAATAGTGTAATATCCCTCCAAATAAAAGTACTTGGATTCACCTTGTTTCGACTCTAGGGGTGTAGTTTACAATTGATTCCAAACACCTCCAAATGATTTTGAATTTGGGTAGGAATTTATTTTTGTGGAATAGGACACATTAAAACATCTATCATAAACCCAAACACCTGATATACCCATCCATTTTTTGCAATTTTCAAGGAAAGAAGTTTTGGGACAAGACTAGTCAATTTGAGTAGTGGAAATCCCCCCTAGGTCTTCCAATAATTTCTCTTCCAAACACTGTACGACACTCCCTAATTCTTGGTATGAGACTTGGCTCTGTTAGGGGACATTAATTACAACATATTTTCAGCATTATATTTGGTTTTAGGGTCGAATAGGTATCCCAATGAACAACAACTTCTAGAGTCTAGAGTTTGGGGTGAAAATGGTGGACGGTGAGTCTCGAATTTAGTCATAAACCATAGTAACACTTTAGGGGTATGCAAAAGTCATTTGGGACATAAAATTATATACATATACATCTAGTTGCATGCATACATATTTCATAAAAATATGATGTAAAATAGGTACACATCATCCCAAAATTATTATGAAAATGCTGAGGAACATGGCTCGAATTTCATCTTTGATTGGAAATATCACTTGAAGTACATGGTATTTCAAGTTGTGGATCTCATGATATAAATATTACAGATATATGCATCAACTAACATTCCCATGAAGTCGAAATAATATTTCTCCAATAACTATATGCAACAATAAGTGTGTCCTTGCACATTTACATGACATTGAGAGAAAGATAGTAGAATAGGCATAGAGAAGAATGAGAGAAGATGAACTCAAAATCAGTTGGGGTTTTAACCTGTATCAAAACATATCCATGAATCTCTTTTGATAGGTATGAATGTACTCTCCATCGACCAACTTGTATGGGAATCTTGCACCCTCAAAATTGGTTCTAAGGCAGGGAGGATGAACATCCATCGTGCAAGGACAAGTTATGCTCTCCAATTGTGTCAAATGAGAAATGATCAAAAGATGATATCCTTATTTCTTATTTTATTTTATTAACCTCCCAACCAAGGCCTCCATATCTCTAATTCCTTGCAATAGCATCATCCCAATTCGAATTAGGGAGAGATTCCCAAAAATGCCACTTGTCCAACACTTCCTAGCCCTCCTCTTCCATCAATTCGAATGGGGGAATCTTGGCTTCCATAACTCCCCTTGTGCGTCCTCTTGGAGGCTATTTTTATCCTTGACATTTCATATATATCATATTTTGGAAATCAGGTCTGAACCTTGTCATAAGTGTCATATAATCTTCATCATTGTCGTCATAGAAGTTAAGGAATCTAGCTCCAAGTGTCACAATTCTTCTAAGATGCCTCTTTATATTCCATGGGAGTTACTCTTCCACTCTAATTAGACACTCCTATATTCATGCCATGAATAATGCCTCTCCAACTCCCCCAAGAACATTAGAGTCCACCTTGGATTCGAATGGGTTAGAATAGGATGCCATGTGGCATGAATAATCTTGCCTTGTGTGGGTCCCACACCACCTATGCGCCCTCATGGCCAAGTGCCACCTTATTTTCTTATTATAATTATTTATTTATCCCATTTAATATATATTTGTCAATCTAATGTCCATTTTGGATCTTATAGATCCCTTATTCCAAGTCTAAATGTTTCCACCCCAACCCAGGGAACTAGTAGATTGGTGTAAATTTCCCTTCATGAGATTTATTTGGATGGGGACATTACACTCCTCCCCACCCAATATTGCTTGTCCCCAAGCAATTCCAAATTGGTATGCTGCAAAATTTTTTCATCTTCCCATGTGTCATCCTCACTTGGAAAATCTTTCCATTGTATCAAATATTCTCTTATAGTTATGATCCTAAATTTCCTTTCTCTTGTTTTCAAAAAAATTTCTGGAATGATTATAAGTTGTCCTTCATCATCTAATGGAGGAAGATTTTGTGAAATAGAAATTTGCTGACCAATAGCCTTCTTAAGGAATGAAACATGAAACACATTGTGTATTTTTATACCTCCTGGAAGTTCTATCTCATAAGTTATCTCCCCAACCTTTCAGATTATCATATATCGACCAGAAAACCTTGTTTTATGATTTTTTGATCCTTTCCCTTTTAAGGTTGTTTGCTTATATGGTTGCAGCCTCAAATAAACCAAATAATTTACTTGAAAATTTCTTTCTTTCCTATGTTGATCCACATATTTTTTTTGTTTATTTTGGGCAACCTGCAAATTGTCTTTTAAAAGCTTCAAAATCTCTTGACTTTCTTCAACCCAATATTTAGCTTTTGGATCTCTACTATCACCAAAAATGTTATCAACAAAGGTGAGTTCTTCATAACCATAAAGTGCTTTGAAAGGAGACATGCCAATGGACATATGGAAAGTAGTATTGTAGCAAAAATCAACCAAATGTAGCCATTTAACTTATGATTTTTGCTGCTCACCAACATAGTTTCTCAAGTACCCCTCGAACCATTGGTTCACCCTTTCTGTTTGTCCATCAGTTTGAGGATGATATCTTGTTATAGGAGTCAATTTATTTCCAACCAAATTGAAGATTTCTTTCCAAAAAGCTCTCATAAATCTACTATCCCTGTCACTTACAATGTTTTTGGGAATTCCATGCAATCTGGAAATATCTCTAAAGAATAGCTCAACTACTTGTGCAGCAATAAAAGATGATGTAATAGAAAATAAATGAGAAAATTTGGTGATTCTATCCACCACAACATAAATACAATCCTTACCAAAAGCCTTGGGAAAACCTGTGATGAAATCCATTTTTATGCTTTCCCACTTTTGTTCTGGAATGGGCAATGGTTGTAATAGACCAGCACGGTGGGTGTGTTCAAATTTGTTTTGCTGACAATACCTTTCATTCATTCACATACTTTAAGACATATTCCTTCAACCCTTTCGAAGAGACCCTTTCGCTTAGCTATCTGTATGTTTTAAAGAAACCGAGATGGCCTACTAAAGGAGAATCATGAGCTTCCTTCAAGATTTTCTGCTTTAAGTTTGAACCATGAACTAACTATATTCGATCTTTATAGTATATTAGGACATTCAATATCTTGTACCTATCATATCCCTTGACCCCATCTAACAATTCACAAGAAAAACTATCTTTGGCATACTCTACTAGCAACTCATCTTTGCAATCTTTTGAGATTTCCAGAAGGGAAAATGAAGGTCTCCTAGACAATGCATCTGCTACAATATTATTCTTTCATTTTACATATTCAATGTCAAAATCAAAGGCTTGAATCTTACTCACCCATTTTTGTTTCCTTTCATTTAGATCTTTTTGTGTAAGGAAATACTTCAAACTGTTAAGATCAATTTTGACTACAAATTTGTTCCCCACCAGATATTGTTTAAACTTGGCCAAGGCATGCATGATGTCCAACATTTCCTTATCATATATGGAGTATAACTTCTCATGTGGCTGCAATTTTCTGCTCTCAAAAGCTATCATTGGGGTGTTGATTTTTCTTTAATACTTCCCCTATGCCTTCCCTTGATGCATCACATTCCAAAACAAATGGTTTAGAAAAATATGGTAATGCAAGTACTGGAAAAATACTCATTACCTCTTTCATTATTTGGAAATCCTTTTCAGCCTCTTCATCCCATTGGAAAACATCCTTATTGGTCTAATTAGTAAGAGGAGCAGTCAATTTGGAAAACCCCTTCAAAAAATTCCTATAGTAAGTGCAAATCCCAATAAAGCCTCTCAATTCAGTGATGTTCTTGGGTGATGGACATTCAAGAATAGCCTTTATTTTGTCCAAGTGCACCTTTAGTCCATCTTTCCCAATGATGTTCCCAAGATACAAAATTTATGTCAACCCAAACTCACACTTGGACAACTTATCAAACAAAGATTGTTCATGCAATATTTTCAATACAACTTTTAAATGGTGCAAATGTTTCTCTCATGTCTTACTATAAATCAAAATATCATCAAAGAAAACCAAAACAAACTTACGAAGCTTCTTGAAAAATATTTTGTTCATGCATGATTGGAAGGTTGCTGGAGCATTGGTCAAACGAAAAGGCATGACAAGAAATTCGAAGTGGCCATAGTGACAACTGAAAGCATTTTTCTGCACATCTTATTCATTTGATGGTAACCATATCTAAGATCAATTTTGGAAAACAAACTTTCTCCAATTATCTCATCCATGAGCTCATCTATCCGAGGGATGGGATACCTATTCTTTATTGTCTTTTTGTTTAAGTACCTAAAATCAATGCGCATTCTTAAGGTTCCATACTTTTTCTTCACCAAAACAACTGAAGAAGCAAAGGGGCATGAGCTTGGTCCAATGATCCCCAATTACAATAGTTTTTGAAGAGATTTATCAATCTCATCTCTGAACCTTTTTGGGTGTCTATATGGGGTTTTTTGGATAGGTGAAGTACCTACCTCCAAAACAATGGTATTATCAACTCCTCTGTCAGGTGGCCTCCCAGGGGGGAGGTCTCCAAAAACCCTTTCATACTTGTGTAGTAGCTTCCTTATCTCTCTTGGATGTTCTGCAATCTTTATGTTTGGTTTGGGGGAAATGATTAAAAATTCAACATCCCATTCAATGTCCCCATGTCTCAATATGGACCTCATACTGTGCGAAGACACTACTTGTTTAGGATAGGTGTGCATCCCTCTCACTAACATTTGTAATTCCTTCGAAATATTTGAACTTCATTTCAGGTATTTGGTAGTTCACTGTATGTTATCCTATATATTACAACCATTGTACTCCCAAAACCACATTTCTATCAGCAACATTCACCACATAGAAGCTATTCGAAATGTGTAATTTCCTATGGTAAGTTGTAGCTTTGGAATCCATGTGCTGCATTCCATAGAATTGTTACCTGGAATGATGACTGTGAACCCTTCGAATGCTTCATTAGGTAACTTTATCCTCTCCACCAAGGTTGCATCAATGAATTTATGAGTTTCTCCTCCATCTACCAATACCAAAACTTTATGCCCTTATACCACTCCCTTGCATCGGATGGTGTGAAAATGAGGCACTCCTGAAAGCACTTCCATTCTCCCTTTTTTGGGTGATGGATGATCTTCATCTGTTGTGTCGTATCCCTCTTCTTGGGATGAAAGTTGTTCTTCTTCCTCCATGTCCCCTTCATCATCAAAAAATATTTCAATGAATTGTGCTTTCCCTTAGCACATTTATGCCCTGGTACCAATGGTTGATGACATGTGTAACATAGTTTCTTTCTTCTAATTTATTCCTTGCTTGGTCCCTCTTTCTTGTCCTTCTCAAATGGATCTTTTTTCAATGGTATCTTGTCAAATCTGAACTTGGAAGGAAAATTGGGCTTGGGAGAATACCTTGTCTTGGGTATCACATTTTGCAGATCTCTTGCCAAATTCATGGCATATTTTGATGAAGTAGGTTCGTGAGATTTAAGTAAAAATTTAAAAGGTTCAGTCAATCCTTCAGTAAATAAAAATACCAATCGAACCATAGATACATCATCCACCATACCTGATAGTTTTCGGAATTCCAACATGTACTCCTCAGGGTTCCAGTTTGCTTCAATTGTGCTAGTTCCTTGAAAGGCATTCCAAGGTCTTTTTGCTCAAATATTTCCACTAAATTGTCAACAAACTCTTCATATGATGTTACCTGATCATGTCCCAAGTTTTTAAGTCCATGAAACCACCAATTATTTGATTCTCCCTCAAGATGAAGAATAGCCAATTTTAAAGCATCCTCTTCCACCATTTGATTCAGCTGAACATATACCACGGGGGCTTCACTCAATAAACTGCTATCATAGCACGTTCGTTCATGGCATATGAAACAATATCCCTAAATTCACTAAATATTGGAAAATACCTTCCAAAATCATTTTTTGACCCCCTCCCAATATGCCTTCCCAATTTTAAAAAACCCCTATTTTCACTAGATATTGTATGTATCAATTTTTTCATTAACATTTTTTATACCCCTTTATATTTCTACCTATTATATTGATATGATACCCCTCTTATGACCCCACATGCATTATACAATGCACCTTTCTTCTTTCGATGTATATTTTGGATGCACATTACTTCACCCACAATGCAATTACTCAACCACGTATCATTATGATTTGCAACATCTAATGGTCTAATGAAGAGATAGGAGATCACTTCTTGTATGTCACTAGAGCCAATGCACATAGTACAACATTTAGATTACATGTTGCAGTTCCCCAATCGCTGACTAAGCCTATTGTAGGCTAGGTATCCAAGCCCCCAGGTCCTGTAACAAGCTCTAGGAGGATGACTAAACCTCTCAAGGCCTATAATGGGCACGAGTGGTTGGGTATTCAAGCCCCCAAGGCCTATCGAGGGCCTATAATAGGCCCTGGAGGCTTAGAGCCTCCCAAGGCTATTGGTAACAACTGGCTGAGTGTTATTGGTAACAATTGGCTGTCAATGAACACTGTCTCTTGACTATGATCAACTAGAAACCCACTTCACCACGAAACCCCTGCCTCAAGCATGCTTCAAGATGTGATTTCCCTGCGTACTTGTAAGCCCGAGCCTTGCCTCAACCTGATTTCTCATCCGGCTGTGATCCCGCCATCTCCATTTGGAGGATATTTGTCAACCCGCCCATATAAAAAAGACCACAAAGTATTTTTGAATTTTTACATTAAATAAAAAAACCCTTTTCCCCTTAATATATAAGCAATATAATTTTTAGGTTTTCATGAATATTTTATACCACAATATGAATGAACGTGATATTATATTGTCTTCTAGTGAAGCCCCCGTAAAATATACATCTAACTTTTGTATCCAAGATATTTACAGAACATTGGGATAATCCATCAAAGGTGGGAAGGGACATTTTACCTATGTAATAATTCAATTCTTTATTTTGAAAATGAGTTTTTTTACCTCCTCTCATTTTGAGATTGATTGAGACAGTAAAGAATTGATCAAATGGTAAGGTCCTCCTACAATATTCACTCAACTGCTGCCATTCTGCTAGAACTTAATGCATTCCATATTGGATGTTAGGATCCTCTTTGGGATCAAGAAACTTGGGTGTGGTATCTCTTGTTGATCTCTGGAATTTATTGGGTTGGTTGTGAGGCCCTGTCTTTGAGAAAATGTTTTCACCAAATGCCTTATTTTCATCGAACTGAGAACTACTACTGCCTCCTAATGCCAATTTGATTCCAATTTGAATAGCCATCAATTAGAACCCTTTCATTATATGCATTTTCATGTCTTCAAAAAATGGTTTCATGAATTTCCTAAACTCCTCTTTCTCCTCCATCTCTAAGGTTCCTTTCTCATCCTTAGTCATAGTTTCAACAGAGTGCACCTCTTCTCCTGCTTCTTCCTCTTCACCAAAGGTAATTTCAGTTTCACTTTCTAAGGGTGGGGGATGAATTATTGAACTCATAAATGTTCACCCAAGTCAGGATCAAGGACCATGCTCTAATACCACTGTAATATCCCTCCAAATAAAAGTACTTGGATTCACCTTCTTTCACCTCTAGGGGTGTAGTTTACAACTGATTCCAAACACCTACAAATGATTTCAAATTTGGGGAGGAAGGTATTGATGGGGAATAGGACACATTAACACATCTATAATACACCCAAACAACTTATATACCCATCCATGGTCTAAAATTTTCAAGGAAATAAATTTTGGGACAAGACTATTCAATTTGAGTAGTGGAAATCCCCCCTAGGTCTTCCAATAATTTTTCTTCCAAACACTGTACATCCCTCACTAATTATTTGTATGAGACTTGGATATGTTAGGGTACATTAATAAAAACATATGTGCATCATTATATTTGGTTTTAGGGTCGAATAGATATCCCAATGAACAACGGAATCTAGAATCTATAGTTTGGGGTGAAGATGGTGGACAGTGAGTCTCGAATTTAGTCATAAACCATAGTAACATATTAGGGGTCTGAAAAAATAATTTGTTCCATCAAAGTATATTCATATACATCTCGTTACATGCATAAATATCTCATAAAAATCTTATATAAAACAGGTACAACATTATCCCAAAATTACTATGAAAATGTTATGAGAAACATGGCTCGAATTTCATCTTTGATTGGAAATATCACTTGAAGTACATGATATTTCACATTGTGGATCTCGTGATATGAATATTACAGAGATATGCAGCAACTAACATTACCATGAAGTCAAAATAACAATTCTCCAACAACTATATGCAACAAGAAGTGCGCCCTTGCACATTTACATGACATTGAGAGAAAGATAGTAGAATAGGCATAGAGAAGAATGAGAGGAGATGAACTCGAACTCAATTGGGGTTTGAACCTAGATCAAAACATATCCATGAATCTCTATTGATATTTCTAAATGGATTCTCCATCAACCAACTTGGATGGGAATCTTGCACCCTCGAAATTGGTTCTAAGGCAAGGAGGATGAACATCCACCGTGCAAGGACAAGCTATGCTCTCCAATTGCGTGAAATGAGAAATGATAAAAATATGATATCCTTATTTATTATTGTATTTTATTAACCTCCCAAGGAATCCATAGCTCGAATTCCATCCAAGAGCAGCATCCCAATTCAAATTAGGGAGAGATTCCCAAAAATGCCACTTGTCCAACACTTCCTAGCCCTCCTCTTCCATCAATTCGAATGGGGGAATATTGGCTGCCATAATTCCCCTCGTGATCCCTCTTTGAGGCTATTTTTATCCCTGACATGTCATATATTTCATATGTCAGCAATCAGGTCTGAATTGTGTCATAAATGTCATAGAATCTTCATCATTGTCATCATAGAAGTTAGGGAATCTAGCTCCAAGTGTCACAATTCTTCTAAGATGCCTCTTTATCTTCCATGGGGTTACTCTTCCTAGATTCATGCCATGAATAATGCCTCTCCAAATCCCCCAATAATGTTAGACTCCACCTTGGATTCGAATGGGTGAGAATAGGATTCCATGTGGCATGAAGAATATTGCCTTGTGTGGGTCCCACACCACCTATGTGCCCTCATGGCCAAGTTCCACCTTATTTTATTATTAGAATTATTTATTTATCCCATTTAATATATATTTGTCAATCTAGTGTCCATTTGGGGTCTTATAGCTCCCTTATTCCAAGTCTAAATGTTTCCACCTCAACCTAGGGAAGTAGTAGATTGGTAGAAATTTCCATTCATGAGATTTATTTGGATGAGGACATTACAAATAGTGAGTCTGACATGCATTCCAACTAGAAAAGGGTTCATGAGGCCACAATCAGTGGAATCCGGAGCTCTAACCCCCCACAAGAATCAGATAACTAAGGTGGACTGCACTGGAACACTCAGTAGGTTCCTATAAAACAGGGAACTGACTGAAGTGGTCCTAAAATTATGCATGCAGGTCTGAGAAGGTGGTAGCTGGATCCTGGATGAAATCTACACACCACTAGGGGAAAATGACATCATCAACAACTAGGAAAAATAAATAATGCTAGGTAGGACACGGATGGAGTATTAAAATATCCTAACAACCCCCCTTAATCCATACTTTGCATCATGGGCCCTGGTAGCTAAGACCAAAGGTCACCCATACAATCAAATAAATGATTAAAAAAAAGAACTATCCATGAACCAAGGAAATGGGGGAAAATATCATGGGAAAAATACCCCCCCTAAAAAAGAACAGCAATAGGGAACTCAGTGAAATCCTTTGCAAAAATATTGGCAAGTCACTCCTCTGTAGGATAGTAATGCAGGTTCTCGATCTGGATCTGCTCCTCTAATGTTCCTCCCACTGTGTAGAAGATGTATTTTCCAAAACAAGTCTTTTAGGAACCCTTCTTGCTACTGGAGCGAATAGCTCATTGTGTTCCAAATCATGAACCTTTGAGTACCTTTTTTCAGAAAACCGAGATTTGTACTTGGTTACAGATCCCCCACGGCAAGTCTCCTCAAGAGATTCTGGATCAAACCCCACCATCATGTAGCACCTCTTTGAGAGAAGTGGATATGCATGACATAGTGCAAGTTTTGCATGGTACTGAGATCTGGTGGTTCTATGGTTAGATGGATCCCCAATTGTGTTCCAGCAGCTACAAGGACTTTGTGAGCCCATATTGGCCTTGGCCATGGATTGGGAGCATGAGTTGGATCTGGATATGAATCTGAATCTGAATCTCCTTGAACTTTATTCTCAACATCAATATCTTGATCCTAATCTTCATTAGAGGAGGTATCACTCTGATCTTCATCGTATTTTGATGGGGTAGGCAGAGAGTATGGATAAAATGTGAAAATTCATATGCCTTGGAGGCATGGTTTGCAAACCATTTCGCTATAATCTTCCCAGTAGAGATCTATGCAATCTCAACTGTGTCAAGACCTAAGACCA
Source organism: Larix kaempferi (assembly GCA_027924585.1). NCBI lineage: Eukaryota > Viridiplantae > Streptophyta > Pinopsida > Pinales > Pinaceae > Larix > Larix kaempferi. Next base: position 15,098,489 of record BSBM01000757.1, on the reverse strand, counting down.
CTTCCTTCATTGAACCTGTGTGACTCATGTGATATACAGACAACAAATTTGCTGACAAAGAAGGAACAAATAGAACATTTTTTAACTTACCATGCTACATATGTATTGTTCCCTTCCATTCAGCAGAGATCTAAGATTTGTCTCCCACGTGAATAATCGGACCATCTTTGAGATCTAAAGAAGAAAATGATTCTCTGGAGGCAAACATGTGGTTGGAGACTTCTGAATCTATGAGGATGGATTGCGATTTTGAAAATGCATCCTTCAGTGCATGGCATCTCTCATGACCATCAGACACATTTCCAAAATCAATCTCTCTTGCACCTTTTGGAAGAGAAATGTTGTGATGTTCAAGAAGCTTCGTCAACTGATCTATCTTCTTCTGCATGCAATATCTCTCTGGGTAGTTTCCTTTCTTACAATAGAAACACTTGGATTTCTCAAATCCCTTATGTTTTTCCTTCTTAGAGCTGGAGGCTCCTTCTGATGGAATTGACTTAGCATTCAGCTTGGGTTCGGATGGCCTCTGTCCTTTCCCTTGTGCTTCCCCTTCCCATTCGCAGTTTTTTCTTCTCCAACCATAAGATATTGATCTCTAGAGGCCTTCAAGGCACCCATATATCTCAAATTATCTTGTTCTTGGATGAGAGATTTAGTGAAAATATCTAAGGAGGGCATCTTCCGACCGGGGATTGACATGATTTTCCCAGAATGGAAGGTAGATCTAAAGATAGAAAACTCAGGACCTAGCTTGCTCATAATGGATAACACCAATTTATCATCCTTCTTCTTAATGCCACATTTCTTGCATTGCATAACAGAGATTTTAATTTTAAAAAGAACTGTTGAATGGTCTTGAAATTGCCCGGTTGAAGAGAAATCAACTCATTTTCCAGAATATGGCCTCTTAGCTCATCTTGTTTGCTGAAGAAGGTCTCTAACTTCAACCATAACTCTCTTGGAGTCTTCAATCCTTCTATGTGGAAGAGTATATATCTATAAATATGAATACACATGAAACCAAATGCTTCATCCAATCTATTCAGATAATTGGTTTTCTTTAAAGTTGAATGTGGTTCGGGATCCTTCCCCATTGTCACCTTATACAATGATTTGTTTCGCAATCCCATCTGCATATCGGCCCTCCAATCAAGATAATTGAAGGGTGTCAGGATCCTAGGAGAGAGAGGAGAGTTCAAATTTTCCATTACAACTACTGGAGAGAATACAAGGTGAAATTGTTGCTACTAAAAAAAAACTGTTGCAACTGCAGAAAGCTGTTGCAACTACAGAAAACTACTATAACTGTTGTTGCACTCAAAAAATTTGAATAACCTGCAAAAAATTATCAATAAGGAGGTATACTACTACTGATATTTTCTTAAGGACAGTAGGTACTTTTATCCAGATCCTTCACACCTAGCTAGAACTCATTGGATTTATCCAATGAATTCAATGCAATGGCACCACAATTTGCTGTGGAAATACAAAGGCTTCTGGTGCACTACTGAAAGAAGATGCTCAACCTATTATCTCTATGGCTTTGATACCATGTGAAATTCTAAGTTACATCAGATCTAAAGAGATGAGGATACCTCACAAAGAAAGAATGAGCAAAAAATTTGAATAAGAGTGAAAACTGCATTAAAAAAGAGCAGAAGAATAATAATGCAATAGAAATCGGATAGGAGCAGAATAATTTTACATGTTCCAATAATAATTATAATAAATAATGATATTACAATGGATAGAATTTGAATCATGCAGGATAATTCGAACCTCAGTTGGTCTAGCATAGGGATTATCACCACTGGAGTGCTCTAGAAGACTCAAAGTTAACTGAACTGAACCTAAACTTAGCTAACTGAAGTCACAATTACTTAACTAACTAAGGAGGGAAAAATAGTGAGTTTGTCATGCATGCCAGTCAGAAAAGGGCGCATGAATCCATAATCAGTGGAATCCAGAGCTCTAACCCCCCACAAGAGTCAGATAAATCAGGTGGACTACACTTGAACACTCAGTCGGTTCCTATAAAATAGGGAACTGACTGAATTGGTCCTAAAATGATGCATGCAAGGCTCAGAAGGTGGTATATGGATCCTCGATGACATCTGCACACCACTAGGGGAAATTCCATCATCAACAACTAGGAAAAATAAATAATTCTAGGTGGGACAATGATGGAGTATTTAAATATCCTAACAAAGTGTGCAAAGGATCTTCAACAACTAGCTTATCATCCTCAAAATATGAATTTGAAGAGTTATTGGAGAACAATGAGTAGAGAGAGAGTTCTTCTTCAACAGTGGAAGCTCCATTTGTTGTATCTTCATCATTAGCAACAACATATTGTGCAATAGATGATGTCTCTTCACATTCTACTTCATAACATGTAGAGGAAACATTCGAATCAAAGAGATATGTACCAACATGAACTAGTGTTGAAGATTCTGCCATTTGATATTCATGAACAACTTCATCGAAGAGAGTAGAGTTCGAGACATTAGGAGGAAGAGCACATGTTGAGGTATCCATAGGCTCACTCCATGCACCATTATTCTACTTATCAAGAGCCTCTTCCATGTTGGACCATAACTCAAATGGATAGTTTGTAGAACCAATCAAGTAGTGCATACTTGGAGACATGGCTAGACACATAGCTATGAATGCTCTGTCACTGTCATTTAGCCAGTCAGTTTTCCCTTCATAAGACTCTGGTTCGCTCTCAATTGAATGGAGTAAGAAGAGGAACTTTTGAATCCATGTAGAAGTTGTTGTATCTACAAAACAGACTCTAAAAAATTATGCTGGAATACTATTTGGATCAATATGAGCTCCTTAATTCGACAATAGTCACATTCGGGAGTGCATCACACCTGGGTAGACTCCAAAGGATTTCTCCAATGGCTTCAATGCAATTTCCCCAAGGATTTATGTGGTTGCTCCACTACTTCTGGTGCACTAATGGAAGCAGCTATGATCAAATCAGCTAAGCTATGATACCATGTGAAATTTATATGGCCTTGATTCCATGCAAGAACTTTACAACCCAAGATCTAGAAACAAACTAGTCCTCACAAAGAGTTTACACAGAGTTTAGTAGAAAATATGAAGAAATATTGAAACGGAAATACATGAGATAGAACACAATTGATGTAAACTCCACTATATATTCTTATTCAGTAATATGTGTACAATATATAATGCATCTCAATAGAGAAATTTTTTATCCTTAGTAGGCAGTTGAGTAGCTCACATTAATGCTAGGCGTAGTGGAGTAATTCCCCCAATCTATGACACTATGCCAAGTGTAACTCCTGTATTGAGCCATAATGAGGTCCAATGAACCTATGAGGACCATGAGGAATTTAGGCAAGTCAATAAATATGGATGGAATCATTATGAGGGATAATTAGGTGGTTTAGGGATTTGGTAGTGGCCATTAGTGAGCAATTTGGCCAAATCTAGTGCATAAGCACCCTTGGTCCAACCTTATCCCATAAACAAGGAACATGGGTGCCTCCCTCATTAAATGCATTAATTAGGGTGCCTTTGAATCCCCGGAATAAGAAAATGGGGCACACTTGTGGAAAAACTTGGCTATAATGACAAACCACTAGTCTAATATGTGGACAAACTCCCTAGACTAGGCACTATGAAGCCAAACCATGGAAACAATTAGATTAAACACTTGGAACCTTATGCAAGGATTATTAACCAAGGTCTAGATGGGAATTATGTTCCAACAGAGTGTATGCTACTAAATATAGGACCATAAGCCAAGATTCATGGTCCCTTTCAAATACCTAAAAATTCTCTTGACTGCTTGAACATGTGTTTCCTTGGGTGCTTCCTGAAATCTTGTGAGAAGTCCAATGGCCTTCATGATATATCATCTTGAGAAATTTACATATAGTAGACTATTGATCATATATTTTTAAATCCTCTGATCAACTTCCTTGGCCTCATCTTCTTTACTCAATTTGCACCCTGTAACCATAGGTGTTGTCACGTCCACATCTTGACCCTATTGCATTAAAATTGTAAATGATGTAAATATCGTTATTAAATCATGGTGAGGAGCTCAATGCCAAAGCCCCTCCATCGATTTAGCGTTTTATGTATCGAAAATTAAAAATAGATGCCTATTCTTCTTGTGCTAGACAGACACAATGTAAATTAAGACATCATGTAAATATGAATTTTAATGAAATACCCACAACTAGCTATGCAACGTGACAAAAGATGGGGGCATGATTCTACAAGGAATAGGGGGGAAATGATTCAAACCCTTAATCCAATGGTGTTAATCCAAATGTCATTGAGAGAACCCATAAACCATCAACTACCTATTTTGACTTATGGGCCCAATCATTTAATTCTTCCAAGAGTTGGTTGAGGTAGTTAATGCCTTGGGATTGGAGAGGTATGGCAGCCAATTTCGTGTATGGGCAAGCCATCAACCTGAAAAATCGTATTTTTGCTTCTTAGGCAAGAAAACACCCACAAAATTGTGCCCAAATCCATTCTTCACCCATGGACTTGGCTCTCTCACGCAGTCTAAGCTAGCTAGGGCTTTCTCCTTCACGTTTTCCATCTTTTTCATGCATTTTCCATGGTTGGGAACTCGTTTTTGGATTGCACAGTGGCTGGGAGGAAGGGAGTCACGATGTGGGGGTTTATGGAGGCCGTTTTTGTCCCTTGAATGCCCATAAACGTTTTCTAGAAACGATTTTGCTCTCCCAGGGTTGATTCCCCATTTGCGATTTCGTTTTTGGTTGCCCACGTTTTTACTGGAACTAATGGAAACCCATTCTGGACATCCCACTGTCAAAACATATCTATTCATGCCCAGCATTTGCGATTTTGCTGTTATTTGAATCCTTGTTTTGGTTTGAACTTGTGAGCAATAAATCAGGAGTGGAAGTGGACCAGAATTGGCTTGATAAACCTAGTGAGTAAAGTAACCTCTCAAGAGAATCAAAAGGGATGGCTACTCTTCTATGCACACCTTGAACAGTACTGGCTTGGAAGGTATGGCCTGAGGGACTATGTAGTAGTGAAGGGAATACTTCCTGTGTTGGGTGTGTAGGCATTGTGGGGAACCAAGCTGGATAGATCTTGTAGAGGTATCCTTGGCTCTATGTTGAGCTCACTATCTTAGCAATTCTTCCTTTACATTTCCTTAGTAGCTTGATAAACCCAATTGTAGATTGGATTGGCTGAGTTTGGTGTATTTTGGCTATGTGTGAGTCTGTTGTTCCCTTTTTCCTTGTAGAAATCATGCCCAGGTCGGGGGTGGCAGTTGTGTTGATATATCTATGAGCACAACTGGCCTATGGTTGGGTGGAACATTGCAGTGGCATAGCTAGTTTCTCGGGGCTACTTTGTTTTAAGATAAGTACTCTCTTGCTTTAATTAGGTAATGTATTTATTTGATGGCTATCATGAATATCTTGAATGTATGCTAGATGTGTAATAGATTTACTTCCGCTATGTTTCTTGCATATATATATACATCTGCATATGTCTTTTTATATTCCAATGGTTTTGTTAATTCACATGGGGCTAGATGCCCGGTTTTAGCATCACGTTCTCTTCCATCGCACTGGTATGATGGGAGGGGACGTGACAGGTGTACATACTGGCTTGCAATCTTCCATGTTGAATTTCTTCAGCATTTCCTTTACAGACTTAGATTGAGAGATGAAAATACCATCATTTAATTAGGATATATGTAATCTGAGGAAAAAGGACAATTCCCCAAGCATGGACATTTCAAATTATTTTTGCATATGTTTGGAAAATCGTTGACTCATTCTGTCATCATTGCTTCCAAAAATGATATTATCAATGTATACTTCCATAATTATCATCTTTTCATTCTCAATTTTTATGTAGATATTGTTGTCTACACTACCCCTTATGAAACCTTGATGTTGCAGGCATTTGTCCAACCTTGAATACCAGGACCTAGGAGCTTGTTTAAGTCCATATAATGGTTTCTTTAGTTTTCACACATAATCTTTGTTTCCAGAGAGTGAAAAACCATCTAGTTGTTCAATGTATACTTCTTCTTCAAGATATCCATTAAGAAATGTTGATTTTACATCCATCTAATATACTTTGACATCTTTTGCACAGGCATAGGCCAGGAATGGCATGGTTGCTTCCGTTTGTGCCACAGGGGAAAATAGTTTATTCAAAGTCTATTCCCTTGATCTGCGTGTACCATTTGCATACCAATATCGCCTTATTTTTGACAACTTTCCCTTCTTCATTTAGTTTGTTTTTGAATACCCACTTTGTTCCAATAACATTATTATTCTTAATTCTTGGAACTAGTTCCCAAGTTTTGTTCTTTTTAATTTAATCTAATTCCTTATTCATGGTCTTCATCCAACCTTCATCAGGTTTGTATTCTTCAATTCCTTCTGGTTCTACTTGAGACAACAACGAGAAATGTACTTCTTGAGTTGAATTTCTTAAACTTCTTCTAGTTCTTACACCAACATCTTTGACTCCAATAATCAAATATTCTAAATGATTCTTTTGGACATATCTAGAAGGAACCTTTGTATATTGTCTTTCTTCTTCTAATCCATGCTGATATATCTCCTCCTGTGGAACTTTTGTTTCTTGGTTTTCTGGTAGCTCTTCATATGGTTGTTCTAGCAAGGGTAAATCATCATCTTCTACTATTCTCCTATGAGTCAGTACTTCATCAACATTCACTTCAGGACTTTCAAGCATCTTTCTGAGTTGCAAATTATATCACTTGTAGGATTTTATCTTGGAGGAATAATGAAGGAAAATCCCTTCATATGATCTAGAATCAAATTTCCAAGATTATCATCATTTCTTTTGATGTAGCATTTGCTTCCAAATATTCTGAAATGATTAAATGTATATGTTCTTCCTTTCCGGATTTCATAAGGTATTGAATATGTGTTCATTATGATCAAACATCTGTTGAGAATGTGGATACTTGTATGAATGTCATGTGTCCAAAACATATATGATAGCTTTGATTCATTTAACATTGTCCTTGCCATCTCTTGAACAGTCATGTTTTTCCTTTCTGCCACGCCATTTTGCTGTGGTGTTATGGCTGCTGAAAATTTTCTTCCAATTCCATGTTTGTCACAGTAGTTATAAAACTGTATATTCTCCTCTATTGTCATACCTTAAGCACTTTATTCTTAAATCAATTTCATTCTCAACCACTTCTTTAAAAGTTTTGAAACATTCGAATGTTTCTGATTTTTCCTTAAGAAAGAACACCCACATCATTCGAGTGTAATCATCAATGAACAGAAGGAAGTAAGATCCACCATTCATTCCTTTGGTTCTCATTGGACTGCAAATATCTAAATGAACCATTTCCAAGGGTTTTGAGGTAGTGTACTCTTTTGTTTGGTACATAATTCTTGTTTGTTTCCCATGTACATAGTTCTTGCAAAATGGGTTGGATGGCTTAGTTATTCTTGGAATGTCCCTTACTGCTTCTTTCCTGCTGATTCCGACAAGGTTGTCAAAATTGATGTGTCCCAGTCTTCTATGCCAGATCCAACTTTCATTGGTTTGTCCCATGTAGAATTTTTCTTCCTTTTCCTCATCCAAAATATAAACATTTCTAGGAGTCTTGGAGGCTATTGCCACAATCTTGCCTGTATCCTTGTTTTTTATTTTGTATTTTTTTGAGTCAAAAGTGAGAGTGTGTCCTTGGTCACACACCTGGATGACACTCAGAATATTGCGCTTCATGTTTTCTACTAACAGAACATTTTATGCCTTGGTCCTTTTGTTTCCTAGGATTTCTAATCCCTTACCTAAAATTTTGGCTGAGCCATGATCCCCAAAGTAGACGTTGCCTCCCTTGTCTTCTCTAATCTTTAGAAAAGTGGTTTTATCTCCTGTCATATGCTTGGAACATCCATTGTCTATGTACGTACCATTTCCCCCTTTTACTTTGTGCATGTAAGGATAAACTGCAAGCTTCATAATTAACTTGATCCTTCTAGTCTCCAGCTGTCTTAGTGGATTGTGTATATTGCTGCTAATTTTCACAGTTCTGAATATCATGTTCTAGATTTTTACTACACTCTTCTTTTGATCTTAAAACATTGAAGGGATTGAGGTCTTTTTTCAAGATTTCACTCAGTTTTCTAAGGTTGATCTATTTAATATTTATTCAATTTCACAAACCATTCTTCCTAGCGTACGCTAATGCACGAGCTCTATAATTTATTTCTTTATGACCAAAATTGTGATAGTAATAGAAATTTCCTAAGAAAATATTTTCGTACCTGATAGGATAAAACCCCTGGAACTGCACATACTTGTTTTTTGGATGACTTGGACTTGTGTGTTCTCTTTCAAATTTATAATATGTCCTCGATAGTGGATTCTTGATCACATCTGCATAGCTTTTGATGAAGTAGGATTCCTCATTAATGTTGTTTCTTCAATTTTTTTCATTTTCTAGCTGATATCTTAATTTTTGGAGATCGTTTTTCAGAGAGACAATTTCTTCTTTCCAAACATTCGCACTTGTCATATTTCAATTTCATATTCCTGGTGGTGTCTTCCTCCAATCTCAAAAGAGATTCTCGCGGGATCTTGATTTTCTTTCTTGACTTCATCAGTTCATCCAAAGAACTAATAAGTTCCCATTCAAAATCTACTTCCACCATCTTTTCATATTTTGAATCCATGTCTGCTGAGTTATGCACAAATATCTATCTTCCATATGTTAATATGTTACTGAAGAAAATTGCTCTGATACCAATTGTTGGAATCAATTTAATATTGAGAGGGGGGTTGAATCAATATTAGTGCAGTTATCAGCAGTTCTTACCTTCTTTAACATATTAGCCTTAACTTAATCTTGATCTTTAGTTATGCATCCAATATAAATAAAATCATTCATCCATGTATGCACCAAGACAAAGAACACATAACACACAGGATTTTAATGTGGAAACCCAACCGGGAGAAAACCATGGAATGATATTTTATAATGAAAATAATACATTCAAGGAAGCACAAACTTCCTGTTTTTACCAACACCAACTGGAAGGAGGCACCGACCCCCTGGTTTTACAGGAACCGACCTAAACGAAGCACCAAATCCCTGTGTTTATCCAACACCAACTGCAAGGAGACTAGAAACCCTGCTCCTTGCCCCATCCTGCCACCCGTATATCCAAAATAATATTCTGAATTACTGAACATCCAACTCACGCACACTTCTTATCTGTTGATATTAGTTCTGTTTTGCGCTACCTTCGTATGCAGACGATTCACTTTCATTGTGTTGCATACATCACTTGACTTCTCATAACTCTCAATTCTTCACTTCTGTTGATCTCTTACTTCATAGACTGTGTGTTGTTGATCCTGCAGTCTATGCTAATATTTACTCGGTCGATTCTACTACTATTCAATTGCACTCACCAACTAATACTGTGCTTTCAATTCATAGCTTGTTGATAATGCACCAGTAATAGATGGAAATGTGCACTTACTTGGATGTATTTGTTCTATTTAAGTGCCATAGTATTTTAGACAATCTATGATGTCGTGTGGATCAAATGATTCTTCCTTTCACACTTGTCTCAGATCATCTTCATCATGACACACTTTCTAGATCCTACTAATGCTCTATTGTCGCTCATTAGATGTACTTCTCAACTTCACACACTTCACTTCAACTTTCGTGCATCAACCAAACATCTGCACATCATTTGATATACTTTGGTTCTATCTTTTCACTTCTAAATTACAACATTTGTGACTATCAACATGCTCTCTGCAATACCATCATTCAAAACATCATGCACCAGCACATACTTCTATGTTTCTGCCTTTTAGTATTTGTGCATCTGTCACAAATCTACAACATCATTCTACGCACCATCAGTACTTCATTCTGTTGCATGTGCACACTCAAATCCTCACTAGATCATGTTGTTCTATCCTCGATCCCTTTATGCCCCAAATATAAATATGTATCTTCCACTTGAAGCTCTAAGATTTCTCGATCAAGCTTACTTCAAATCTCCAACTTGCATCTCTATTTATACATGTCCTGCATGTTTTGTATGTCCACAAGTTGGTTGTGGCATCCCTTCTTCCATACTTCATAGACTATGATTTTTCCACATGTCATCTTATGCGCTATTGATGTGTCATCATTTGTGTGTCTTGCGCGTTTACGGTCCTCGAGATAGTGGGACTTACACCTTAGCAGTGTAACCTTTTGTTATTCATGTGCCATTTCTTTGAGGTATGTGCACATCATTGCTGTTCGACTTGATGGGTCTTTGACCCTTGCTTCACTGTCTCTTCTAGGTACTGCGCACTTGATGTATTGATGCTTTGCTGAATCTCCACATAAACTAACATCTTCTTGGTGGGAATTTAACCCTTGAATCATCATTACTTGTGGGACTTGCATACTTTTTGTACCATCGACTTGTGAGGTTTGCGCGTAAACAACTTCAACTGCTGCACCCTTCTAGGAACTTCTGTGCGTTCTACTAATGAAAGCATCTTCTGATTGGCAAGACTTGCACGCTTTCAAGATTATCCAACCATAAATTGTTTCTTATTGCTTATGCATTCTCGATCTAATTTCAACATGCTTGGGCACTTGTTCCTTTTCTTAACCAACTCCTTGGCTTCTTGTGCACATGTATCGTTGTCCAGCCAGTTCTTTGAATACTACCTTAAGAGAGTATGACTTGGTGGACTTGATATCTGCACAAGAATCACATGCAGTAGGATACATTACTTATGTACTCTTTTGAAATGGATCTGCATGATGTACCTTCCTTAGATTCTTCTTCATACTGATCATGCACGATGTATCCTTGGACACACATCTTCAAGTTGGATGCAACTTCTAGATATACTTCTTCAAACTAGCATCTATATCCTTCACCATCTAGCACATATACTTATTTAATGTGGCTTCCATAAAATTCTTTACGTTGGCATGGGTATTCTATATCCACTTTGACATCAATTGGCATCAATGACTCGAAATGAATCAGTTGGAATCCTCTTTGACATTAGTTGACATCAATGACAACCAAATTTCAAAAGAAAGAACATAAAAATCTATCCAGGAAACACTCTAGCATAAAGTAGTCTTCATACCTCATTACAAGGCCGTCAATATTTAAAAACTATCTAGGATACACTCTGGCATAGATCAGTCTCCAATCTCTATCTAGGAAATATTCTTGCATATAGTTGTCCGCTAGTGATATCTATCCAGGAAACACTCTGTCATAGACCAACATTCCAATTCACTAGAGGTGCAAAAAGAGACGATAGAAGAGCCCCCATGAATCCAATCTGATTCCTCCTATATCCATTTGAATCCCTGGGTATAAACTAACTCAGGTTAATAGGAGAGTAACCATACCAGTTATTGAAAGCTTCTCCAACTTCCACTGTGACCATTCCAATTCTCATGAGAGAAATTCAAATTTCCAAGCGTCAGAGTCCAAACCTCCCAAGCCAACTCAAATTCAAGTGGGGACCATTCAATCATGAAGTAAATTCTAATTAGTAGGGAGAAGGTCACACAAACAAAGGATTCCTTTCCCTGAATAGTAAAGGAGGAGTTACACAACTTTTGAGGTGTTGAGGCTAAACATAGCCATTGAGGGCGCGCTTGTGCAAGTGGGGGTTACAAAACCAAGTGTAACCTCCAAAAGGAGTTACAAAACCACTAAAGGGGGGCACACTCAACAAGGAAGGCCCACTAAATATTGAATTAGGCTAAATAGTACCATCATAGGCTAAAAAATTCAAAAATAGGAAACAAAGAGTGTTGTTAGGGTGTGCCACAACTCTTAGTCCGCAACCCCCTCACATGTGGAATCCATGACCCCCAGTGACATCAATTTTCCATGTTGAGATAGTAATTTAATTAAAAGCAATTAATAAAATAATAATAATAATTTCCATAGTCCATACTCCAAGCACATAGTGCCACATAAAAACACAATAATAATCACAACATATGTCCATGGGATTAGCACACTATGGGCATTATATATCCCCTCCCCTTAAACAATGCATCTTCCTTTATGCATACTTATTACATACATGTCGTAATATACCAAAATTTCAAAATAAATGAGGGTATGCTTCCCTCGCAACATCTTCTAGCTCCCACGTAGCATCAACAGGACTGTAATGGTTCCATTGGACCTTCACCTACCTGATCTCTCAATTCCAAAGCACCTTGGTTTTTCTTCCCAATATGCAGACTGGTTGTACCAAAAAATCCCCTGCCAATTCCACTTGAATCACGTTCAAACCAAATAAATGACTAGGATTTGATATATACTTTTTCGACAAAGATACATGAAAAACATTATGTACTTTTATCCATGCAATTAAGGCAAGCTCATATGCAATGGGTCTTAACCTAGATAGGATCTCAAAAGTGCCACAATATCTAGCAGCTAGTTTGGAACAATTCTCCGAGTTCAAGGAGATCTTTTTGGGTATAAATTTCAAAAATACATGATCTCCCACTTTGAACTACCTTTCTGTCTTGTTCTTATCTGCATAACATTTATGTCTATCTTGAGCTACTTTCACATTTTGCTTGATCTTAACCATCTAATCTTCCATGTCCTTCAGAAGTTCTGGACCAACAATGATTATGTCAGTTGAATTGTACCAACTGGTAGGAGTATTGCACTTCCTCCCATACAATGCCTCAAAAGGACTCATCTTCAAAAAGGTGATATCCATTGTTATATGCAAACTCTACTAAGTGCAAATAATCCTCCCACTTAGATGGTTGATCCATCACATACATTCTCAACATATCCTCAATCATTGTATTTACTCTTTTCATTTGATCGTTTGTCTAAGGATGGTAGACTGTACTCATGTTCAAATATGTAGCAAAACCCTTGACAAAACCTTTCCAAAATTTACCAGTAAACATGGAATTTATGTTTGACACTATGGCTTTAGGAATGTTGTGCAACCTGGTGACTTATTTCATAAAGATATATGCAGTCACTTAACTGTTGTATGAGTTGTCATTACTGGAATAAAGTGAGTTCATTTAGTTAACTTTTCCACCACCACCATGATGGAATCATGTTGTGATCTTGTTTTGGGAACCTTTGTGATGAAATCTATAGTTACCACATCCCACTTCCATTCAAGTATGGTCAATGACTATAACAATCCAATTGGGTGCCTATTTTCTACTTTAAATTTCTGGCAATCCATGCATATAGCTATGTATTATGCAACATCATTCTTCATACCTGTCCAATAGTACTACTTCCTTACAACTGCTACTATCTTTTGACAACCTGAATGTCTAGCATAAGGCACATTATGCATCTCTTTCAGAACTACATTTCTCAAATATCTAGAGTTTCGCACATAAAATTAGTCCTTGTACAAGAGAATTACATTCTCTTCAAACCCATACTATTCAAACTTTTGGGGCACTTTCTGCTACTGCAATTCATTTCTCACCTACTGGTAATGCTCATCAGTAGGATTAGTTTCAATGATCCTATCTTCTAATACTTCACATGTATATTCCTACTAAATGATTTGCATGCATCACATGTATCTTCTTACTAAATGATCTGCATGCATCACATGTATCTTCCTACTAAGTGCATCAACTACCTTATTCTCCTTACCTTTCATGTGCTTGATGTCAAAGTCATATTCACAAATCAATTCCATCCACCTCCTCTACCTAGCATTCAGAGTAAGCCACTCAAATAAATACTTCAATCCATCATGATCAGTTCATAATTCAAACTTCTGACCCATCAAGTAATGTTTCCACATCTTCAAGGCATGAATTATGGATGCAAGTTATAGATCATGGGTGGCATATTTCTACTCATGTTCCTTCAACTTTCTAGATTCATAACTGATCACATGTCCATCCTGCACCAATAATCCACCAATGCCTTGCTCACATGCGTCTGTGTACAAAACAAAATTTCCCTCAAGATATGCAACATTCAAAATCGGTGCACTCGTAAGTAACTTCTTGAGTCTCTAAAAATTGTCTTCACACTTAGAATTCCACTCAAACTTCACACCTTTCTTTTGTAAGGATGTGATGGGATGATCTATATTAGATAATCCTTCAATGAGTCTCCCATAGTTATCCTACTAAACCCATGAAAGATCTCACTTCTGATACACTTTTTTGTTCCTACCAATCCATAATAGCTCTTATGTTTGTAGGATCCACTGAGATACCTTATGTTGAAATGATATGACCCAAGTATTGGATTCTACTATGATAGAATGAACACTTACTGAGTTTAGGACACATTTGATGTTTTATGATCACTTGCATCACCAACCTTAGATGCCCCTCCTATTCTTCTTCTAACTTGGAATAGATGAGGATTTCATCCAAGAATACAATCACAAACTTGTCCAAATACTTCCTAAAAACTCTATTCATTAGGGACATGAATATTGCTAGTGCGTTTGTCAGTCTAGAGGGTAATACTATAAACTCATAATGTCCATACCTTGTTCTGAATGTTGTCTTATAGATGTTTCCATTCTTGATTCTTACTTGGTGATACCCGGATCTCATATCTATATTCGAAAATACTTTGTATCCTCTCAGCTGATCAAACAAATCATCAATCCATGGAAAATGATACTTGTTTTTTTATTGTTGATTTGTTTAACTATATGTATTCTATGAAAAGTCTTAGAGTTCCATCCTTCTTCTTCACAAAAAATACATGAGCTCCCCAAGGTGACACACTAGTCCTTATGTAACCTTTCTTTAGAAGCTCTTCTAATTTCATCTGACATAATTCTCTCAAATCTGGTGTACTCATCCTGTAAGGTGATTTAGATGAAGGAAATGTGCTTGGAACCAAATCAATGGAGAAGTTAATCTCAAGATTCTCCCTTTCTGGTGGCATTACTGACATTTCTTGAAAAGCATATGCAAACTCCTGTAATACTGGATAGTCCTGCAATCCTAGTTCTTTTCCCTCTTCTGGTTCTTGCACATGCGATACATACATCTAACAAACGTTTATGAGGCACTTATTCAACTAAAGAGATTTGATTTGTCTCAAATATATGGGTCTAGGTATAACTTTCACTATCACTTGATTTCCTTCTTCATCCAAACAAGTATAAGTCTTGTTATGATAGTCAAGTATGGCATGATGCGCCTCCAACCAATCCATGCCAATTAAGATATCATACAAACCCAAGGGTATGATATTCATATCTGCAAAATTTTTCAAACCATTCATGTCCAAAGGGAACTTCTTTACGGATTTTGTGACTTTCCTCTTAGTATTTGTAGCCAACTGCACTAAACTTGTTGCTTCAATCTTACTTTTATTCAAATAACATCTCTCAACTATGCTAGGTGCAATATAACTATGGATAGCTCCAGAATCAATCAAAATAGATATAGGTACTTTAGCAATCTTACATGCCATCTCAATCATCTTGGAATGATGATCGACTTTCCTTCCATCTAGAGTTGTATAGATTCTTGGAATATTGCTCCCAACATCACCAACATTTGAGGCTTGAATGTTATGAAGGGTGTCTACCTTAAGAGGTCACTACCTGGAAAAATGATTCCCTTTACATATCCATCATTCAATAAGTAGTATTGATCATTGGGCCTCTTCACCTCTGTGTTTTCTTTGATCAAGTTATCTCTGTTGATTACTATTTCTCAAAGCTGGTGGTTGAAACCCTTTCTTCCTCTGATCCTACTTATCTTTCTTCATCTCTTTCCAGTTATTTTTAAGTGGATCCTTGTTCTTGTTCTGATCATATAGGTGCTTTTCCTTCCAAATGACATATTTGAGATCCTTTTGTTTATCATACTGAATCTTGTCTTTGTAGTAGTCTAGTAGGCCACTTAGGAACCTCTTAATCTTCACCTTTTCATCATTCACAAAATCTACATACTTCAGAAGTTTGATAAATCTCTTATCATATGATTCCATAGTCATGTTTCCCAACTTGAGTTCAAATAATTCTTCCATCTTCTTGTCATAATAGTGATCTGAGAGATACTCTTTTTGGAAGTACTTCTTGAACTAGCTCTATGAGATTTGGTCCTCATCAATATATTTCAGCTTTACTAAATGGTCCCACTAGATGGATGCTTTTCCCTGCAAGTGGTAGATGGCTACTTTTGCTTCCATATTTGATGAATAGTGATGCAACTGGAAAAAAATTATGAGTCCAAACAACCAAGATGAGTCCAAACAACCAAGATTCATCATATTCTACTTTCTTAGATTCTCCATCGAAGGTTGGAGGCTTGATCCTCCTCATTTCTCCCACCAATTCATCTCGAGTGAACCTTCTCTTCTTAGATATGACTGGGGATCCCTCCAGGATGCTTTCTGAGTTGCTTGAGGAGTACTTCTTCTTCTTATTCTCTAGAGAGGATCTACGATGAGGTTTCCCTAAGTAAGGTCTAGATCCTTAAGAATCTCTTCTTAGTTCACTATGTCTATTTACCAGATGGTCTCTTAAGGTTGATCTTTGAGTTTCTTGCATTTTTTTTATACTATTCATGATTTTTGTTTGGGTATGCATGATTCTTTCATTGTATTTTATGTAGGTTCTCATTTTTGTCTTCAAACTTTTGATAGAGTTTTCCAGATCCAAGGGTTCAAGTCTTCTTTTAGCTCTATGTGTCCATGATTCTTTTCTAGGACTCAACTAAAAAAATTATTCTTCAGGGTTGTATGGTCTCTGACCTTTTTCCAAGTCCATCTCTAACTCTGTGATTGAATTCTTCTCTCTGAATTCTGATATTTGTAGCTTTAGTCTCTTCTTCTTTGATTAGGTTTTAAAATTTTTTGGTTCAATGTTCACACTGTAAGCTGCGATGTGTTCATTCCAACCACTGTTATCACATTACAAATCACTTTCAAAACATATGCATCATAATTTCAAAATCAAATACACAAAGTTCAAATTTGTAGAAGGCCCAACAGTCACGGTGTTGAAACCTAAGCTTTGATACCACTCTATAGTGTCCCCGACCCCAAAACTAAGACCAAGGTCACTAGGAACCCAAGGGGAGGCTGAATCATGGTAAATTCATATCAGAACAAGGTTATCTAAGGCTAGGCTATCATACCATCAAGACAATTAAATAAACCAATCATCCTTTTTGAGGAG
Source organism: Larix kaempferi (assembly GCA_027924585.1). Lineage (NCBI taxonomy): Eukaryota > Viridiplantae > Streptophyta > Pinopsida > Pinales > Pinaceae > Larix > Larix kaempferi. The sequence continues at coordinate 15,081,269 of BSBM01000757.1, read as the reverse complement.
ATTGCAAACTTGCAGTACATAGCATTTTCCATATGCACATGCTAAGAAAGGTAAATACAATCATGAATGTAATCATATTTGAGTAAGCTATTAATATGTAAACTAACATCAATTAATCAAATATACCATATCCATATCAACACAAACAAATTAAGGTATGAAAGATATCATCTACAACCATATAAAATCATATCTCAAGGATGTCGCCTACAGCCATATAGATCGTAATCAAATCAGATCCATAAGCACATATAATTCCAAGGATGCATTAAATACACATATAATAAAATACTTCTATGATTAATGGGAAACTAGATTCAACCGTACAACTTTACACCCAACCATAGACACAGTCAATTCAAGCCATATTTTAACTGGTCACCCGCGATCTAAGACCATGGATCCACAAACATAGGTACTGTCAACCAATAAGCATGGTGTGCTCTTTTTCAACACTATCAACACTACCACACAAAAAAGATCATATCTCAACCATACAATTTTTGTTTTCAATGAATCAAAAGGTATTCCTTATTGGATACATCAATCCATACATAATGGAATAGGTATCATAACTCATAAATTCTCACAAATAGGAGAACCACATCATATAGTTGCTCCCTCCTCACCACTATGAGAAAAACCCTGCCACAATAAAATAGCAATATATTAACCATTTGGAAGTATTTTTCAATGAAACAAAAAGTGTACCTTATTGGAAAGGTCACTCTGGACGCAATGGTACTGGTCTCATAAACCATAAATTCATAGAAGTGGTCAAACCAGAACATATAATTGCAACGTCCTTGGATCCATCGGATAAAATTCAATATGTTTCTATCACAGGAAACTCGGGCCATATATCCTAAGAAAGAAAAATACATTTGTGTCACAGGAAAATCAATCCATGCATCTTGAGAAAGAACAACATATTTCCATCATAGGAAACTTAGGCCATACATCCTGAGAAAGCACAATATATTTCCATCACAGGAAACTCATGCCATACATCCTGAGAAAGAACAATAAATTTCTATCACATGAAACTTAGGACATACATCCCGAGAAAGACATAAAAAACTATCTAGACAACACTCTGGCATAGAGTATTATTCATACCTCATTACAAGGCCTTCAATCCCTAAAATCTATCTAGGATACACTCTAGCATAGATTAGTATCCAATCTCTATCTAGGAAACCCTCTAGCATATAGAAACCCTCTAATGATATCTATCTAGGCAACACTCTAGCATAGAATAACATTACATTTCACTAGAGGTGCAACAAGAGATGATAGAAGAGCCCCCATGAATCCAATCTAAGTCCTCTTATAGCTATTTGAATCCCTATGTAGAAACTAACTCAGTCTAACTGGAGAGTATCCATCTTAGTTATTGGAAGCTTATCCAAATTCCATTGTGACAATTTCAATTCTCTTGAGAGCAATTCGAATTTCCAAGAGAGAGAGTCCAAAACTCCCAAGCCAACTCGAATCCAAATGGGGATCATTCAATCATGCGAGAAATTCCAATTATGTGGGGAGTAGGTCACACAAACAAAGGATTCCTTTCCAAAATAGTAAAGGAGGAGTTACACAACTTTTGAGGTGTCAAGGCTAAAAATAGCTAGCGAGGGTGCACTTGTTCAAGTGGGGGTTACAAAACCAAGTGTAACCTAGAAAAGGAGTTACAAAACCACCAAAGGGGGGCGCATTCAACATGGAAGGCCTACTAAATCATGAATCATGCTCAATAGTACCAAAATAAGCTAAAATATTCCAAAATATAAGGAAAAGAGTGTTGTTAGGGTGAGCCACAACTCCTAGTCCCCAGCCCCATCAGATGTGGAATCCATGACCCCTGAGCCACATTAGTTGTCCATGTTGAGCTAGTTATTTAATTAAAAACAATTAATAATAGTAATAATAATAATAATAATAATAATGTCCATAGCCCATAGACCAGGCACCTAGTGCCACATCACAACACAAATAATAATCACAACATATGTCCAGGGGATTAGCACACTAGGGGCATTATAGGAACTGTACTCTTCATGCATTATATTGAAGTACTTTACTCTTCAAAAGTGTTTCCATATCTTGTTCCCACATGTTATAATTGTGGCCATTTAAAACTACAATCCCTTGCTTAGAACCCTTAATAAATTTCCAACCATTAATTGAATGACTAAGTCCCAAATTGAGTCAATTTATGTTAGATATTTGACTCAACAAGAGAACATATACAAGTGGCAACCTCTAAATCCACTTGTAGAAAACCAGGCTAGACCTCAAACCATTATGTCAAATACCATGTTGAAAAACCAAGGATTTGTAGAAGTGACAAACAATGAATTCCAAGAGAGATAGGTGGCGATGAAAGACATCATTACAACATTAGTGAAGCACAAGTGAGCATAACTCAATATATGGAATGATTAATTCTACTTGATTAATATATAAACATCAAAGGTGTAACTAACTCCCATAGAATGTGAAAGAATTGGGCCACTTTGATCACCGTAGGTGCACTTGAGACCCTTATGTTATGCCTCAACCTATGCAGCAATCAACTTGGTCTATTGGTCGATCAGTAAACTTCTCACCTTCAAGCATTTGAACCTTTCTCTAAGTTCAGTGGTCTTCTTCCAACATGTTTTTTCAATATAAGCTATATTTCCATAATATCGACATGTCTTCTTCTTCTTAGATTTCTTAGTCGATCATTGATCATCATGCTTCTTATTGGTTTGGCCAATGCAATCCTTATCATGGCAACCTTCATGATCTTTCTCTTGGTTGCATAAATCACCTATTTCTCTATAGTTCTATTAGCCTTTACCCTTAAGGAGATGACTTGTTGTTTGTTCTCAACTTTATCCTCATCAAACAAATTTTCCCAGATGACTTGTTGTTTGTTCTCAAATTTATCCTCATCAAACAAATTTTCCCATTCCCTAATTAGAAAATCATAGAAAGAATCAAAGTTATAGTCCCAACCCTCTTCTTTTTTGAAAGCTTGACTAGCACATAATGGCAAATAGAAAACATCATAGGATGTCTTCAAACTCATCGAGATTAGTTCTATAAGTTCACCATCCATATTTGGAAAATCCTTTCCACATCAAATATAACCCTATCACATGAGCCAAATAATATTCAATCCTATCAAAGGAGAGAGGACTAAGAGATGTCAAATCTTAATTATTAATATGCATAACCTAAATTTTGTTGATCTTATCAAATAGAGCATTCAACTTCTTTCATACTTAATTTGGTAATCGATCCCGCTTGTATGAAAATGAATATGCCTAGAGATATAGGTTATCACAACTCTTACAACTCTTAAAACACCAACAATCTTCCCATTACTATTGAACTTGTCATGTTCATCCTTACAATTGAGAACCACAATGTTTGTAAATTACACTCAAAAGTGTTTTACCCTACAGTATCATTTCCATACCTTATGCCATAATTGTATACTTTTAAAAGCACAAACTCTTGATTAGAAATCGTAATCACCATGCAAACTCTAATCCAATTTGCAAGTGCAAAATTGAACCAATCTACCTCTAAAGTCTAACTCTCCACAAGGCACATAGGATAAAAAAAGGTTCCAAACAAAGAGAGAGTTTTCGCTTATATTATCGAACAAGTAAAGAAAGAAATGGTTAAGATACATGATAAAAGAAAAACAATTTAATATGTAAAAGAAGAATATGTGAAAAATGAAAATAGTAAATTCATAATTAGTGATTATGTAATTAAGTGATGTTATTTTTTTAAATTTAGTAATTTTCAAGTTTAGAAATTTGTTGATTCCATGGATAAAAGTGAAATACTCATTAAAAAAACATCAATTGTTAAAAGTTAATAAAAAATATTAATATGTAATATTTTTTAATAAAAAACATTTTTAAAAGATAAAGATTTATCATAATTTTACTATAAAAACCATACCACTTAAAATAATCTATACTTAAAAAAACTAATATCTACCTTATGGTCATCTAAAACCAATATCCACTTTGTAATTACACATGTTAACCACTTACCTCCCATATATATATATAATTCCGAAAACTATTGAAAATTAAATATATAATAAAAAAATATAAAAGCCACCTAAAACAAAAGATACAGAGATACCAATAAAAGGGCAGCTTTGTGGGTATCCCCGTGTCGAGCGTATTACCAGAAATGAAAATTGGGCACCTTTTTATCCGTATAAAAACACATATTGTTGAATTTAGCTTCCTGCTTTTGAATATACGAAACCGACCCTGCTAAAGCGCAGTTGGTTAACCCTAACATCCTTGACGTTTCAGTAGAAGTCTATGAAAATTCCATACTTTTGAAAGAATTCAAGACTAATGATTTGACTCTCTTTACCAATCTACACTTACTAAGAATGGCTACCAGTCCCCACACATGGAGAAATGATACTTTCGAAAGAATTCAAGACTGTTGACATGACTGGTTTAAACAAAGTCCGAGAGTACTTTAAATGGTCTATGATTTTTTATTTTCATTTTGTTTAAGTAGTTAAAAAAAAAATTCTAAACGTATTTGAAAGCACTTAAATCCATTTTTATAATAAAAAATAAAATCTTTATAACTATGTTTTCATTCTTTACTATTTAGTAATTTACTAGTATACAGTTAGTTACTGAATGTAAAAAATAAAATCTCTATAATTGTGTTTTCATGTTTTATTATTACTAGTACACTGTTACTGAATGTAGACTTTTCACTAATTTTTTTTAATCTATATGAAAGTATACTAGCAAGCCATATTAATAATTAATATGGCTTATATGCCGATCGACATATTTAGACCACATTTAAATGATGTTAATATAAGCCATATTAATTATTAATATAGCTTGCTAGTTGACGGTTGACCTGTTGATTAGGTATGGTTAATTATTATTATTAATATAATAATTAAAAATAATATTATGGCCACATAGTTAATAATATTAATTAAATAATAATAAATATATTAATTAAATATAACGATTAACCATGGTTGACTATTGTTGACCTTGGTTGATCATGGTTGACTTTAGTTGACCATGCTTAACTATGGTTGACTTTGGTTAACCATGGCTGACTATGGTTCAACATCATTGACTTTGGATATTCATGGTTGAGTATGATAGAACATAGTTGACTATAGTTGACCATGGTTGACTTTGGTTGACCTTAGTTGACATTGGTTAACCATGTTTGATTATAGTCAAGCATGGTTGAATTTGCTTGACCATGGTTGGTTTTGGTTGTCTATGGTTTACCATGGTTGACTATGGTTAACCATGGTCGACTTTAGTTGACCATGGCTGACCATGGCTGACTTTGGTTAACCATGATTAACTTTGGTTGACCACGGGTTACTATGGTTGGCTATGGTTGACCATGGTTGATCGTGGTTGATAATGCTTGACCATGGTTTACCATTCTTGACTTTGGTTGACAATGATCAACCATTGGTTGACTATGGTTGTCAATGGTTGACCATGTTTGACGATGGTTGAAAATGGATGATTTTGGTTGAATATGGTTGACTTTTATTAACCTTGGTTGAATTTGGCTTACCATGTGGCTGACTTTAGTTGACCATGGGTGACTTTAATGGACTTTAGCTGGATTTGGTTGACCAAAGTTGACTTTGGTTAAATATTGTTGACTTTGGCTAACCAAATTTGATTTTGGTTGGCTTTGGTTGATCATGGTTGAATTTGGATGAACATCGCTACCTTTGGTTGACTTTGGTTTTCTATGGTTGGGTATCATTGACCATGGTCGACTTTGGTTGAATTTTGGTTGACTATGACTAACTATGGTTGAACATGGTGGACTATAGTTGAATATGCTTGACCATAGTTGACCATAGTCAACCATGGTTGATCATATTTGACCATGTTTGATCATGGTCAACCATAAATCGAAATAAATATATCTTCAATAGTACTTCCTAAAACATAAATTCCAAAGGTCTTCTTCCAATTCCAATTTGAAAGTTGTTCAACAAATACCTGTTTTGTTGACCATGGTTGCATTTGGTTCACTTGTCTATGGTTTACCATGATTGACAATGGTTGACCATGGTTGACTTTAGTTGACCGTGGTTGACTTTAGTTGACTGTGGTTGACTTTAGTTGACCATGGGTTACTATGGTTGGTTATGGTTTCTCAAGGTTGACTCTGCTTGATAATGGTTGACCCTCGTTGACTTTGGTTGATCATGGCCAACCATTGTTTGACTATGGTTGATAATGTTGATCCATGGTTGACTATGTTTCAATAGGTTGACTTTTGTTAATCATAGTTGATTTTGGTTGACCATGGTAGAATTTCATTCAGCATGGTTGACTTTAGTTGACCATTGTTGACTTTGGTCGACCATGGTTGACTTTAGTTGACAATGGTTGATTATGATTCACTTTGGTTGACAATGGTTGAGCATGGTTGACTCTGGTTTACCATGGTTTAAATCAATTGAATTTGGTTGACTTTTAGTTGGCTTTAATTGACAATGGTTGAATTTGGATGACCAAAGTTGACTTTCATTAACTTTCGGTTGACATTGGTTGAATTTGTCTGACCATGGATGACTTGGGTTTAGTTTGGCTTACCATGGTTGATGTTAATTGACTTTGGTTTACCTTTACTTTACCATGGTTGACGTTAGTTGACTTTGGTTGGCCATGGTTGACTATGGTAAAGTATGGTTGACTTTAGTTGATCATCATTGACCATGGTTGAATTTTGGTAGTTTATGGTTGACCATAAAATTTTGGTCGTCTATGGGTGACTTTTGGTTGTCTGTGGTTAATTTTGGTTGACTTTCGAATTGCTATGGTTGACTTTTGGTTGTCTATGGTTGACTTTTGGTTGTCTATGTTTAACTTTGGTTGACCATTGTTGAGTCAATCATGGTAAACCAAAATCAACGATGCACAACCAATGTGAACCATGGTCAACCACATTATGGTTTCCCATGATTGGTTATGGTTGGCTATGTGTGACTTTGCTCAAGTTTTTAATTGGTTATTGGTTGACATTGGTTATCTAAGATTATGGTTTATTATGGTTGACTAATTTACTATTGGTTGAACATGGTTGACCTTGTTTAACTTTGACTATGGTTTATTATGGTGGACTAATTGACTATGGTTGACCTTATTTAACTTTTGACTTTGGTTTACTTTAGATGACTATGGTTCACTTTGGTTAACTATGGTTCACTTCGGTCAGCTTTGGTTCACTTCGGTTGACTATGGCTGACCATGGTTGACTGTGGCTGACCATGGTTGAATTTGGTTGACAATGGCTCACCATGGTTGAATTTGGTTGACAATGGTTGACTATGGCTCACCATGGTTGACTATGGCTCACCATAGTTGACTATGGTTGTCCATGATTGGTGATGGTTGACTTTGGTTGACTTTTGGTTTACCATGGTTGACTTTAGCAGGCAATGATTGATTTTGTTGAATATGGTTGACTTTGCTTGACCATGGTTGACTTTTTTTACCATGGTTTATTTTTGTTGACTATGGTTGAATTTGGTTTACTATGGTTGATTTTGGTTGCCTTTTGGTTGGCCATGGTTGATTTTGATTGACCGTGGCTTACTATGGTTTCCTATGGTTGACCATGGTTGACTTTGGCTGACTATAGTTGACCATGGCTGACTATAGTTGACCATGGTTGATTATGGTAGACTTTGGTTGACTATGGTTGAGCAGCATGGTTGACTTCTTTTTGCCATGGTTGAATTTGATTGATGATGGTAGCCTTTTTTTTGCCATGGTTGAATTAGGTTAACTTTTGGTTGACATTAGTTTACCATGGTTAACTATGGTTGATGATGGTTGACTATGATTGACCATGGTTTAATTTGGTTGAGTGGTCAACCATATTAATTATGATAGGGCTTTTGTTAGATTGTAATAATTGTAAGTGGTTAAATCTAGAATTTTAAAAATCGATACTTAGTAAAAGTATACAACATCATTTTTCAATATCAATTGTATTCACTAAAGTATTTGAGCTTAGAACACTTTAATGTTTTATAATTACCTATGTATAATATAAATAATATTGTTAATATCTATTAATTGATGTATAATGTTAGGGTATTACCTTTGAATTGAAAATTGTTTTTTTTTTAATATTGTCAAATTAAATTAGTACAAATATTTTAGCGGTGAATATAGTCCATATTAAAATGTGATATTCTACATGTTTACTATAATTTAAATGTTATAGTGGATGTTTCCATATAAATTTGAATTACTTGTAATATTCACATTTTTTTCTCATAATGTTTAAACAATTTTCTTATAAATCTATATATTATAATTTTTCTAAATTTTATTAGTAGATTAACTTTAAATTAAAATCTGAAATTCTTTTTTAATACTCTGAAATTAAATTGCTTGAAGTTCAAATACTTTAATAGTATTATAGTTATTATTGAATTAATTGATGTATAAAAAAAACAAAAATTCAAAGGAAAATTGAAAAATTGATAAGATTTAAAACAAAACTTATAGACACATTTATTATAATGTTTACATAATTTTTTATGTAAATTTATATACTAAGTATTAGTTTTGAATTGAAAATTGAAATATGTTTTTAGTGTTGTCAAATTAAATTATTTTGAATTCAATGTAGCCGTATTTAAATGTGACACTCTATATTTTACTTTACTTTAAAGGTTATCTTTGAATGCTTCAATGTAAGTTTAAATTACTTTTACTATAATTTAAAATGATATGATTTACACACCCATTTTTTTATAATGTTGGTATGTATATTTTTATAATCAATAATTTTGAATTAATTGGTGTAATTTAAGACAAAAATTGATAGGAAAAGTGAAAAATTGTTATGATTCAATAAAAACATAGAGACATGTATTACAATGTTTACATAATTGTTTTATAGAAATTTATATACTTTATTTTTCTAAGTATTAGCTTTCAATTGAAATTTGAAATATGTTTTTAGTGTTGTCAAATTGAAATGTGACACTCTATAGTTTACTCTAATTTAAATGTTAATTGATAACAAAAGTGAAAATTGCTATGATTTAAAAAGAAAAAGCCACACAATTTTTTTTTAAATTTTTATATATTTTTTGTACAAATGTATATATTGTATTTGTTTTTAAATCAAGTTAGGGTATTAGTTTTGAATTGAAAATTGAAAATTTTTAAATATTGTCAAATTGAATCACTTTTAAATACTTTAGTGGTGAATATAGTCCATAGAGAATTGTGACATTATATATTTTTACAGTAATTTAAATGTTATAGTGGATTTTGCAATACAAATTTGAATTACTTGTAATATTCACATTTTTTTTCATAATATTTTTACAATTTTCTTACAAATTTATATGCTACAATTTTTCCAAATTTTTTATTAGATATAAAATTTGAATTAACATTTAAAATTATTTTTTAGGATTGTGAAATTAAATTATTTCAAATTTAAGAATTTTAATAGATATAGTGCATATTAAAATATAACATTGTATGCTTTTATTATACTGAAATATTGAATTATGTTATATTATAGAATTATTGTCATACTTTTATTACATTAATATTTAAATATAATATTGAAATGTTATATTTAATGTTACAATGTAAATTTCAATTACTTTTACTATAATTATAATTTAAATTGATATAATAAAAAAATAATTTTTATATTTTATTTGTTAAAATATTTAAATTTTTTTCAAAATTTTATTTTCCATAATGTTAATTTTCTCTTTATAAAGTTTATATAATGTTATTTAATTTTCTCTTATTTATATAATTAATTTTTATAAATATTTCTTATTTATATATTTTTATTCTTTTAATGTTATATTTACATTTTTTTCTCTAATATTTATACAATTTTCTTAAAATGTTTATACAATTTTTTTTCTCTAATATTTATACAATTTTATTTTTTAAAATGTTTATATAATTTGTTTCATAATGTTAATTTTCTTTTTATAAAGTTTATATTTTTTTTCCTTGGAAAAAGTCGTAATTTTATTTCTAATAAATGAACAGAATTACATTCTGCACATGTAATAGAATCACTGAGATCCCTACATTTTCACATATTTTCTGTCCCATATTAACATCAAGTATAATGCCCCATACAAAAACAAATACAATGGATACGGCTGTCCATTCAGCCCGCATATATCCGATTACATATTCACAAATACAATATCAGAGATTAAAAACTGTTGTCCATACAGCCCGCCTATATCCAAATACAAATAAACATACTGTAACAGAAATTGTGTCCATCACCGGTCGTTTGAAATCTGAGATGATGCTCAATTTCGTGCCTCCAAAGCATCATGAAATGGTCTGTGATAATAGCTGTAAGTATTATAGATTAAAAACTGCTGTCCATACAGCCCGCCTATATCCGAATACAAATAAACATACTGTAACAAGAATTATGTCCATCACCAGTCATTTGAAATATGAGCTAATGCTCAATTCCGTGCCTCAAAAGCTTCATGAAATGGTCTTTGATAATAGCTGTAAGTGCCCCCCGGTGAGTGACTGGTACTCCGCCATGTACCAAGTGCTAATTGTTGCTGCGTCGCTACCTTCGAAAGCTGATCGGCCAACCCATTCCTCTCTCTATAGACATGTGTAAAAGTAATATGATCAAATGACATCTTTAACCAGATCACCTCCTCCAGGATAGGTAATAGTACCATCACATGACACTGTGTCATCTCCTTTGCCCAATCGATAACTAACAGGGAGCCGCCAAAGATCTGAAGAGTAAGGCATCCTTGTTCAAGAGCAAATAACATCAGCAGCCTAAGAGACATAAGTTCAACATAGTTATTTGATCCCCTCCCCAAACCTACCACAATATGATAGTAATGGGTCTCAGTTTTGAATAGTACTCCTCCCCCTCCACACACCGTTTGATGGTCGAGTGATGCTCCATCAAAGTAAGCCCACGGAATGGATTTATCTATCACTTCCACTCGCACAGGTCGAGTACTAATCGCTTTGACAGTTGCCTTGAAGTGTAGTATAACTGCCACTACTTGAGCCACTACATTCTCCATCGGAACCCTGCAATCCTGAAAAATGATCTTATTTATGGTAATCCAAATGCCCCAGGAAAATATACAAGGGATAGCCCGGATGGAGGTGGTCTTTTGTAATAACCACCACAATTGGAACGCTTCATAGGCACTCTCCCCCCGCCACCTCACATTGATATCTAGATATTTGCAAATATCAGCCCAAACTGCCTGAGTAAACCGACAATGAACAAATAGATGAGAAATGGTCTCTTCCGCCTCCCTGCGAAGTGGACAGAACCCCGGACCCTGGATGAAACATTTTTGCAGAATGTCCCAGGTTGGAGCCTTATTTTCCAGAATAGCCCAGAAGAGCAATTTTGCTTTACCTGGACACTTTAACTTCCATAGATATTGCCACCACCACACCAATGCCCTGTTATGTACTTCCACATTCAGTTGAATATATCCATTCTTTGGGGAGTAAATTCCAGAGGGATGGTGATCCCAGATAAGTTCATCAATCCTATTGGTCATTCGTATATTCGAATGTCTTAATATACGGAGATAATCCTCCCAAGCTCCTAGCAATTCTTCAGGAATCTCAAGACGCTGTGCAGAGATCCACCCCTAATGCCAAATATTAGATGATCCCAGGTCCTCTAAATCAGCCAGAAAATGACAACCTCTAGCTGTCAAAAAATTCCTCAAGTCCACAGGAAGAACATGACCTCCCCTACAGCCAACCCAAGGGTCCAGTCCAATACGAATAAGACGCCCATTTCCAATCCTCCACACTAATCCAGAGCCAACCAAATGAAAATGCTGCACCACCGCTTTCCAGACCACAGAGCAATTTGCCCTCGACTTATTGCCCAACCTAATCCATTCGATTATAGTTAGGGGAGCAATATATTTATGATATACCACTCTTGTCCAGAGACTATGTGTATGGATAAGTCGCCACGACACCTTGGCCCCCAATGCTTTTGCAAACAGAAAAATATTCTTTAACCCCCATCCTCCCAGTGCTTTTGGGACCGCAATTTTTTCCCATCTGACCCACACCAAAGCTCGATTGTCACACTTACCTTTCCAAAGAAAGGAAAAACAAAAACTATGGATCTGCTCCAAGACTCCTTTGGGAATCCAAGCTAGAGACATCCAATACACCGGAATTGCTTCCAAAATGGATTTAACCAGAACCAGCCTCCCTGCCCAAGAGAGCCATTTATGACTCCATCCATGAAGGCGCTGTTCTAATTTAGCTAATAACCAGTGCCAATCATCCTTCATATAAGCATTTGGTTTCAAGTGAAAGCCAAGGTACTTTAAACCATCATCGATATCCAAAATCCTGTAAGGTAGACTGATAGTCATTCTAAGAATCTCCTGCTCGGTTAATTGCGAGCATGTGATAGTAGATTTGCCAATATTCACTAACATACCCGCTGCAGCTTGCACTAATTTGAGACCTTTAACCACCTTATCAATATCCTGTCTCTTGCCATCATAAAATATCAGAATGTCATCAACAAAAAGTAGATGTGTAATAAACAATACCTGGGAAATGGATATGCCACTAAAGGAACCATCAGCTTTTGCTTTCAGAATAAAACGACTAGGGCCTTCAGCAACAAGGAGAAACAACAGCGGAGAGAGGGGGAAACCCTATCGTAGACCCCTTCCAGCTTAGAAGAATGGACTAGCAGAACCATTGATCAGTACAGCAAAGCTCACCGTAGTGATGCAGTCCATAATCCATCTTATAAATTTGTAGAAGAAACCCAAGTGAGTTAGAAGCATCCGGATATAGAGCCAACTAACCCTATAAAATGATTTAGAGAGATCAATCTTAATCACAGTACCCTTCTGCTTCTGCACTTTCAGAGTGTGTAATCCTTCCTGGGAAACTCCAATGGCCTCATGAATTTGGCGACCCTCCAAGAAGCCAAATTGCTCACAAAAAATATGCTTAGACAAAATAATCTTGAGTCTCCTCACCATAACCTTAGAGATGATCTTATAGATACAATTGCAGAGAGAGATAGGTCTGAATTCATCAAAGCTGTTAGGCTTATCCGATTTGGGAATGAGAGCTATAAAGGTCGCGTTGAAGGGGCCATGTACAAACCTAGCCTTACGCGATTCTTCCACCACGTTCAATAATTCCTCCCCGAAGAAATCATAGAATCCTAAGAAGAATTCTATAGGCCAGCCATCAGGCCCCGGGCTTTTATCTTTCTGAAAGGAATGCATAACCAGCGAGAGCTCAATCGGCAACACCTCCTCCATTAGCATGCGATTTTCATCCTCCCCCACAAAACAAGGGAAAAGATGAGCCACCCGAATAACCTCTGCAATAGAGGCCCCAGGTTGAGCAGTGAATAAATCTCCAAAGTGTCTAACTCCCAAATCCGCCAATCCATCAAAGCTGGAGACCTGTTCCCCTTCAGCTGAAGATAGTTCCCAAATAGAGTTTGTGAATTTTCTCCCCTTAGCATATGCCTGGAAATATTTAGTGTTCTAATCAACGCACTGTAGCCAGATCGCCCTGCTTTTCATTCTCCACATCTCTTCTCTCTCACACAGAATCACATTCCTACGGCGTTCCCACTCCATCATCTCTCCTTTTTGCTGTTCATCCAGATAACCCATTCCCTGACCATGAAGAAGCATGTCAATATTCTGCTCAGCAGCCCGCAATTCCTGATCATCTATCACCCTTTTTTCATGAGCCCAGAGAATAGTGGCCTCTTTAATACGCTTAAGATTATGATGAAAGTGTGCACCCGCATCCTCCAGAGAATCATGAGGTCGATGAACCCACAGATCCTGGACCAACTTAAGAAAATCCTCCACCTTCAGCCAACTAGGATTGAATTTGAAAGGACTGGGAGGTTTATTCCTTCTACCTCTTAACTCCATAAATATGGGGCAGTGGTCAGATACCCCTACCCACTGCCTGACAACATCAACCCCTAGTGCCAACACATCATCCACCAGAAACCGATCCAGCCTCTTAGCTACCCTATGATCCCCTGCTCTCTTAATCCTCCAACTTGGAGTAAGTTTGGATGGTAGAATGTCTAGCAGATCCTTCCTGGCGAAGGCTTGAATAAAAAAATTAGCTAAAGTATCCGGTGTAGCTCGAGGCCCCCACACTTCAGAAGACCCCAAAGAAAGGTTGAGATCCCCACCCAATATCACATCCCTTCCATCAAAATGATCCATACTTAACAATGAGTCCCAGAATTCAACCATGTTTAAATAGGGCCCGTAGATATTGAGAACCATGATCATCCTACCAATCTCAGCATCCCAAACTTCCAAACCGATACCAGAAGGGATACCCCAAGAACTATCATACTTACATCTCTTCACCTTCCACCCCGATGCCAGCCTGCCTGATCGTCCCCGAGCGTCCACTCCAACAAACTTCCAACTTGGAAGCAATGATTCTAAAGCCCGAACTACATCCGCACTGCCACCCAAAGTTTCTTGCAACAGTAAAACATCCGGCTGATATAAGTCCACCAACCTCCGAAGCGACGATTTTTTAATGGGAATCGCCAACCCACGACAGTTGAAGGACATTATTTTCATAAAAAAACCCCCATCCAGGGCTTTTGCTGCTCTAAGTGCCCACTCGATAGAAGATTGTGTACCCATCACTAAATCTACTTTAGCCCGATCTTGAGCTTTTGACAAATGTGATTTACGACCCCGACCTTTCCCCCCCAACACTATAAGCCAATTCAGGAAGTCCCTTCCCCCCCAATCCATCAACAGAAATCTCCCTATTTCTAAGAGCATAGCGAATACTGTGACCCTCAGAACCAGAAGATTGTTGGGTGGATACAATGGTCGGCGAGTAAACACTATCCACATCAGGCAACATACAAGGAGCTACAGTGCATGGGAAGACAGTACAGGCTAGTGGAGGAGACCCAATACCATCACCCCCCAAATCATTAGAGATAGCAAATATGGATGTATCAGGAGAAGAGAAAAGAGACATACCCTCGGGATTCGCAGGTGAACCCCGTCGAATACTAGACAGATCCTATAATATTATGGAGGTGCCCCGAGTCAAAGGAGTCGCGGTACACATCGATGCCCCCACAACAACCTGATCTGCACTCCCAATAATCTTCGTTCCTTTGTTCACCAAAGGTGTCAAATATGCCTCTGGTACATGCATCCCACAGTTGTCTGATGGTACCACAGTTACGGAGATCACCCCTCTGTCAAATGCAGGCTCACAACCATCAGCCACCGCCGCTAGAGAGTTCACCGTCAACTTAGGATCAGCACAATCTTTGGCTTCTTCATCTACCAATGACTTACTAGCCCGAAACGGTAAAGGGCACCCGGCTACCAGATGCCCATGAGCGTGGCAGCGGTGACATCTAAACAGCACACCCACATAATCCAGAATTTGGACGAAGTCCCCATCCTTGGATTGAACATTAATCTTAGCAGAGAGCCCCATCCGTAGGTCAATTTTAACCAAGATCTTAGCCACTGTGTATAAACCAGTCGCATAATGGGAGTAATCAGAGCATACATATTCACCAAGATAATTCCCAATATCAGCAAACCAAGTTTCATTCCACAAATGCATGGGGAACCCAGGGAGCTTCACCCACAGTGGTTCTTTATCAATTTTCTCCGATTTTGAGTCGAAGAATGGGGACCAGCATTTCAGAACAATAGGGACGCCCAACATCGACCAATTTCGACTTAAAACTGCATCAACCTCCCCTTTGTGCAGTAGAATGAAGGAAAACCATCCTTTCGTCAAAACCCGGATCTCAGGGGCATTTGACACTAAATCCTTCCATTGTTCAGCCGCCCAACGCTGAAGGAAACCGCAACCAAATTGTTTGCCTCGGATATGTCCAACCACCGCTGTGAGAGAGAAATCCTCCACCTATTCCATCGAAACATCCACCCCCAGCACCAACTTGTCCCTTCTCATCCGTTCTTTAACCTTCTTAGCAGTCTTTTTATGTGAGTCATCATGCTCAGGAACCCCAGTACGAGGAGCAATCAGGGATTCATATTCAGGTAAAAAATCTCCACCACCTGGGGCAGCCGCAACATGTCCACCTCTTTCAATTACCCCGTCAGTGGTGTAATCCACGTCCTCCGCCATGCCAACAAGTCAGCCAGGTCACCAAACCCAAGCACAAAACAGGGAACAACTGCACTGACAGGACAGAGACCCCAGGATAAAAAAAAACCCAAATATAGAGTGGGACGGGCCCCCAATCTGCAATTCCAAGATATCAGCTATCCACACCACGCCGTCCTCAGGTCCCCACGCATCCCCGAAAATCCTGGCACACATCCACCTCAAGAAGACCATCCATCTACAAATCCCCTCAATTACTCCACACGTCTCCAAGCATCAATCCAAAAAATCATCTCGTCCAGCCATTCACCATTGTACAGAAGCCCACGATCTATCTCCAAAGCTTAGAATCCCTCATTCTCCAAGCCACCATCGCCCAAGGCTAAGAAACCCACGCTCTCCTATCAAATTTGATCGGTTAGGAAATATTACTCAGTATTGTTTTGAGATGATCCTGAATCATCTATCCCAGATCCTTGATCATAGTTAAATATCAGTATGCTCTGAATCCACCAACGCTCACCTTCCCTATTCAATAAAATCAATGTACAGAGCCCAGCGATTCCGGAATAAACCCTGCAGGGTCGCAATCTCATAGTGTGAAGATCTCATATCCTTCCTGCTATGGGTTTAAACGGTTTCTTAGAGCAATTTCAACGTTCTTGGAGCCATTTTTTCATCTCATATTTCTATTCCTATTCCATTTTTTTGATAGTTTATTATATCCACAGAAACATTGAGTTCCTGACTCAGGTTCAATATTTCACTCTGCTCCCACGCTCAATAAGCTATGGACGGTCCCAGGTCTCACTAGAAGGAGAATCAACTCACTGGTTGAAGCTCAGGATGGATCTCAGAGAACCAACACTGATAGCACTCAGCTCTGCTATGAAACCTCCTGAATTGAAACTCTTCTCGGCCAATCTTCAACTATCCCAAAAGAACTTCAAAGGACAGCACCGTTGTAGCTCAGCAACGCACTTTGGCTCTTCTTGAACTCCTCAATGATCCTCCTGCGCACCAAAACCTCCAAGACCTCCAATCAAGAACCTGGAGTTCTGTTCCAGAGGGTATCACGTCTCCTTTTCCTCTATAAACCTGCACTTAACCCTTCTTGACCATGTTCGGCTCTGTATCAGTTCTTGGAGCAAAACTTAACCATTTTCTTCAATCAAAACTCCAAAAAAAAAAAAAAAATCATTTATAAAGTTTATATAATATTATTTGGTTATTTTTTAATAAGTTTTATATAATGTATTTATTTAAAATTTATATAATTAATTTGTAAAAAGATATGTATTATTTAAATAATTATTATTTTTATTATATTTAAAATAATTAAAATAATTTCAAAATATAACTATATGTAATATTTTTAAAAAATTGAATAGTTTTTTTAATTATATAAACAAAATAAAAAATAAAAACCTAAATCCTTTTAACCTAAATTCTTTAACACATGTATGAATGCTTTGCATTGTTATTGTTTATAGCTGTATAAGTGCTTTGATTTATATTTGTTTTAACATAATATTGTCAAATTAAATTAGTACAAATATTTTAGTGGTGAATATAATCCATATTAAAATGTAACATTCTACATGTTTACTATAATTTAAATGTTATAGTGGATGTTTTCAATATAAATTTGAATTACTTGTAATATTCACATTTTTTTCTCATAATGTTTAAACAATTTTCTTATAAATCTATATATTATAATTTTTCTCAATTTTATTAGTAGATTAACTTTGAATTAAAATTTGAAATTCTTTTTTAGTACTCTGAAATTAAATTGCTTGAAGTTCAAATACTTTAATAGTATTATAGTTATTATTGAATTAATTGATGTATTAAAAAAAAAAATTGATAGGAAAATTGAAAAATTGTTAAGATTTAATACAAAACTTATAGACACATTTATTATAATGTTTACATAATTTATTATGTAAATTTATATACTTTAGTTTTTTTTAAGTATTAGTTTTGAATTGAAAATTGAAATATGTTTTTAGTGTTGTCAAATTAATTTAAAGGTTATCTTTGAATGCTTCAATGTAAGTTTAAATTACTTTCACTATAATTTAAAATGATATGATTTACACACCCATTTTTTGTAATGTTGGTATGTATATTTTTATAATCAATAATTTTGAATTAATTGGTGTAATTTAAGACAAAAATTGATAGGAAAAGTGAAAAATTGTTATGATTCAATAAAAACATAGAGACATGTATTACAATGTTTACATAATTGTTTTATAGAAATTTATATACCTTATTTTTCTAAGTATTAGCTTTGAATTGAAATTTGAAATATGTTTTTAGTGTTGTAAAATTAAATTATTTCGAATTCAAATACTTTAGTGAATTCAAATTGAAATGTGACACTATATAGTTTACTCTAATTTAAATGTTAATTGATAACAAAAGTGAAAATTGCTATGATTTAAAAAGAAAAACCCATGCACAATTTTTTTTTAAATTTTTATATATTTTTTGTACAAATGTATATATTGTATTTGTTTTTAAATCAAGTTAGGGTATTAGCTTTGAATTGAAAATAGAAAATTTTTAAATATTGTCAAATTGAATCACTTTTAAATACTTTAGTGGTGAATATAGTCCATAGAGAATTGTGACATTCTATATTTTTACTATAATTTAAATGTTATAGTGGATGTTGCAATACAAATTTGAATTACTTGTAATATTCACATTTTTTTTCATAACATTTTTACAATTTTCTTACAAATTTATATACTACAATTTTTCCAAATTTTTTATTAGATATAAAATTTGAATTAACATTTAAAATTATTTTTTAGTATTGTGAAATTAAATTATTTCAAATTTAAAAGTTTTAATAGATATAGTGCATATTAAAATATAACATTGTATGCTTTTATTATACTGAAATATTGAATTATGTTATCTTATAGAATTATTGTCATACTTTTATTACATTAATATTTAAATATAATATTGAAATGTTATATTTAATGTTACAATATAAATTTCAATTATTTTATTATAATTATAATTTAAATTGATATAATAAAAATATAATTTTTATATTTTATTTGTTAAAATATTTATATTTTTTTTCATAATTTTTTTCTCCATTATGTTAATTTTCTCTTTATAAAGTTTATATAATGTTATTTAGTTTTAGTAAATAATATATGAGGCATTTTATTTCTTATTTATATAATTAATTTTTATAAATATTTCCTATTTATATATTTTTATTTTTTTAATGTTATATTTACATTTTTTTCTCTAATATTTATACAGTTTTCTTAAATCTTTATACAATTTTTGTTCTCTAATATTTATACAATTTTATTTTTTTAAATGTTTATATAATTTGTTTCATAATGTTAATTTTCTTTTTATAAAGTTTATATAATATTATTTGGTTATTTTTTAATAAGTTTTATGTAATGTATTTTATTTAAAATTTATATAATTAATTTGTAAAAAGATTTGTATTATTTACATAATTATTATTTTTATTATATTTAAAATAATTAAAATAATTTCAAAATATAATTATATGTAATATTTCTAAAAAATTGAATAGTTTTTTTAATTATATAAACAAAATAAAAAATAAAAACCTAAATCCTTTTAACCTAAATTCTTTAAAGACACGTATGAATGCTTTGCATTGTTATTGTTTATAGCCGTATAAGTGCTTTGATTTATATTTGTTTTAACACAATATTGTCAAATTAAATTAGTACAAATATTTTAGTGGTGAATATAATCCATATTAAAATGTAACATTCTACATGTTTACTATAATTTAAATGTTATAGTGGATGTTTCAATATAAATTTGAATTACCTATAATATTCATATTTTTTCTCATAATGTTTAAACAATTTTCTTAAAAATATATATATTATAATTTTTAAAAATTTTATTAGTAGATTAACTTTGAATTAAAATTTGAAATTCTTTTTTAGTACTCTGAAATTGAATTGCTTGAAGTTCAAATACTTTAATAGTATTATAGTTATTCTTGAATTAATTGATGTATTAAAACAAAAATTGATAGGAAAATTGAAAAATTGTTAAGATTTAATACAAAACTTATAGACACATTTATTATAATGTTTACATAATTTTTTATGTAAGTTTATATACTTTAGTTTTTTTTAAGTATTAGTTTTGAATTGAAAATTGAAATATGTTTTTAGTGTTGTCAAATTAAATTATTTTGAATTCAATGTAACCGTATTTAAATGTGACACTCTATATTTTACTTTAATTTAAAGGTTATCTTTGAATGCTTCAATGTAAGTTTAAATTACTTCTACTATAATTTAAAATGATATGATTTACACACCCATTTTTTGTAATGTTGGTATGTATATTTTTATAATCAATAATTTTGAATTAATTGGTGTAATTTAAGACAAAAATTGATAAGAAAAGTGAAAAATTGTTATGATTCAATAAAAACATAGAGACATGTATTACAATGTTTACATAATTGTTTTATAGAAATTTATATACCTTATTTTTATAAGTATTAGCTTTGAATTAAAATTTGAAATATGTTTTTACTGTTGTCAAATTAAATTATTTCGAATTCAAATACTTTAGTGAATTCAAATTGAAATGTGGCACTATATAGTTTACTCTAATTTAAATGTTAATTGATAACAAAAGCGAAAATTGCTATGATTTAAAAAGAAAAACCCATACAATTTTTTTTTTAAATTTTTATATATTTTTTGTATAAATCTATATATTGTATTTGTTTTTAAATCAAGTTAGGGTATTAGCTTTGAATTGAAAATTGAAAATTTTTAAATATTGTCAAATTGAATCACTTTTAAATACTTTAGTGGTGAATATAGTCCATAGAGAATTGTGACATTATATATTTTTACAGTAATTTAAATGTTATAGTGGATGTTGCAATACAAATTTGAATTACTTGTAATATTCACATTTGTTTTCATAATATTTTTACAATTTTCTTACAAATTTATATACTACAATTTTTCCAAATTTTTTATTAGATATAAAATTTGAATTAACATTTAAAATTATTTTTTAGTATTGTGAAATTAAATTATTTCAAATTTAAGAATTTTAATAGATATAATGCATATTAAAATATAACATTGTATGCTTTTATTACATTGAAATATTGAATTATGTTATTTTATAGAATTATTGTCATACTTTTATTACATTGATATTTAAATATAATATTGAAATGTTATATTTAATGTTACAATGTAAATTTCAATTACTTTTACTATAATTATAATTTAAATTGATATAATAAAAATATAATTTTTATATTTTATTTGTTAAAATATTTATATTTCTTTTCATAATTTTTTACTCCATGATGTTAATTTTCTCTTTATAAAGTTTATATAATGTTATTTAGTTTTAGTAAATATAATATTATTTGGTTATTTTTTAATAAGTTTTATATAATGTATTTTATTTAAAATTTATATAATTAATTTGTAAAAAGATTTGTATTATTTACATAATTATTATTTTTATTATATTTAAAATAATTAAAATAATTTCAAAATATAACTATATGTAATATTTTTAAAAAATTGAATAGTTTTTTTAATTATATAAACAAAATAAAAAAATAAAAACCTAAATCTTTTTAACTTAAATTCTTTAAAGACACGTATGAATGCTTTGCATTGTTATTGTTTATAGCCGTATAAGTGCTTCGATTTATATTTGTTTTAACATAATATTGTCAAATTAAATTAGTACAAATATTTTAGTGGTGAATATAATCCATATTAAAATGTAACATTCTACATGTTTACTATAATTTAAATGTTATAGTGGATGTTTCAATATAAATTTGAATTACTTGTAATATTCACACTTTTTTTCTCATAATGTTTAAACAATTTTTTTATAAATCTATATATTATAATTTTTCTAAATTTTATTAGTAGATTAACTTTGAATTAAAATTTGAAATTCTTTTTTAGTACTCTGAAATTAAATTGCTTGAAGTTCAAATACTTTAATAGTATTATAGTTATTATTGAATTAATTGATGTATTAAAAAAAAAAAATTGATAGGAAAATTGAAAAATTGTTAAGATTTAATACAAAACTTATAGACACATTTATTATAATGTTTACATAATTTTTTATGTAAATTTATATAATTTAAGTATTAGTTTTGAATTGGAAATTGAAATATGTTTTTAGTGTTGTCAAATTAAATTATTTTGAATTCAATGTAGCCGTATTTAAATGTGACACTCTATATTTTACTTTAATTTAAAGGTTATATTTGAATGGTTCAATGTAAGTTTAAATTACTTTTACTATAATTTAAAATGATATGATTTACACACCCATTTTTTGTAATGTTGGTATGTATATTTTTATAATCAATAATTTTGAATTAATTGGTGTAATTTAAGACAAAAATTGATAGGAAAAGTGAAAAATTGTTATGATTCAATAAAAACATAGAGACATGTATTACAATGTTTACATAATTGTTTTATAGAAATTTATATACCTTATTTTTCTAAGTATTAGCTTTGAATTTAAATTTGAAATATGTTTTTAGTGTTGTCAAATTAAATTATTTTGAATTCAAATACTTTAGTGAATTCAAATTGAAATGTGACACTATATAGTTTACTGTAATTTAAATGTTAATTGATAACAAAAGTGAGATTGCTATGATTTTAAAAGAAAAACCTAGACAATTTTTTTAAAAAAATTTATATATTTTTTGTACAAATGTATATATTGTATTTGTTTTTAAATCAAGTTAGGGTATTAGCTTTGAATTGAAAATTGAAAATTTTTAAATATTGTCAAATTGAATCACTTTTAAACACTTTAGTGGTGAATATAGTCCATAGAGAATTGTGACATTATATATTTTCACTGTAATTTAAATGTTATAGTGGATGTTGCAATACAAATTTGAATTACTTGTAATATTCACATATTTTTTCATAATATTTTTACAATTTTCTTACAACTTTATATACTACAATTTTTCCAAATTTTTTATTAGATATAAAATTTGAATTAACATTTAAAATTATTCTTTAGTATTGTGAAATTAAATTATTTCAAATTTAAAAATTTTAATAGATATAGTGCATATTAAAATATAACATTATATGCTTTTATTATACTGAAATATTGAATTATGTTATCTTATAGAATTATTGTCATACTTTTATTATATTAATATTTAAATATAATATTGAAATTTAATGTTACAATGTTTATAGACACATTTATTATAATGTTTACATAATTTTTTATGTAAATTTATATACTAAGTATTAGTTTTGAATTGAAAATTGAAATATGTTTTTAGTGTTGTCAAATTAAATTATTTTGAATTCAATGTAGCCGTATTTAAATGTGACACTCTATATTTTACTTTAATTTAAAGGTTATCTTTGAATGCTTCAATGTAAGTTTAAATTACTTTTACTATAATTTAAAATGATATGATTTACACACCCATTTTTTGTAATGTTGGTATGTATATTTTTATAATCAATAATTTTGAATTAATTAGTGTAATTTAAGACAACAATTGATAGGAAAGTGAAAAAATTTTATGATTCAATAAGAACATAGAGACATGTATTACAATGTTTACATAATTGTTTTATAGAAATTTATATACCTTATTTTTCTAAGTATTAGCTTTGAATTTAAATTTGAAATATGTTTTTAGTGTTGTCAAATTAAATTATTTCGAATTCAAATACTTTAGTGAATTCAAATTGAAATGTGACACTATATAGTTTACTCTAATTTAAATGTTAATTGATAACAAAAGTGAAGATTGCTATGATTTAAAAAGAAAAACCCACACAATTTTTTTTTTAAAATTTTTATATATTTTTTGTATAAATCTATATATTGTATTTGTTTTTAAATCAAGTTAGGGTATTAGCTTTGAATTGAAAATTGAAAATTTTTAAATATTGTCAAATTGAATCACTTTTAAATACTTTAGTGGTGAATATAGTCCATCGAGAATTGTGACATTATATATTTTTACTGTAATTTAATTGTTATAGTGGATGTTGCAATACAAATTTGAATTACTTGTAATATTCACATTTTTTTTCATAATATTTTTACAATTTTCTTACAAATTTATATACTACAATTTTTCCAAATTTTTTATTAGGTATAAAATTTGAATTAAAATTTGAAATTATTTTTTAGTTTTGTGAAATTAAATTATTTCAAATTTAAGTATTTTAATAGATATAGTGCATATTAAAATATAACATTGTATGCTTTTATTACATTGAAATATTGAATTATGTTATCTTATAGAATTATTGTCATACTTTTATTACATTGATATTTAAATATAATATTGAAATGTTATATTTAATGTTACAATGTAAATTTCAATTAATTTTACTATAACTATAATTTAAATTGATATAATAAAAATATAATTTTTATATTTTATTTGTTAAAATGTTTATATTTTTTTTTCATAATGTTAATTTTCTCTTTATAAATTTTATATAATGTTATTTAGTTTTAGTAAATAGTATATGATGCATTTTATTTCTTATTTATATATTTTTATTCTTTTAATGTTATATTTACATTTTTTTTTCTAATATTTGTACAATTTTTTTAAAATGTTTATATAAAAAAATTTCTCTAATATTTATATAATTTTTTTTTAAAATGTTTATATAATTTGTTTCATAATGCTAATTTTTTTTTATAAAGTTTATATAATATTATTTGGTTATTTTGTAATAAGTTTTATATAATGTATTTTATTTAAAATTTATATAATTAATTTGTAAAAAGATTTATATTATTTACATAATTATTATTTTTATTATAATTAAAATAATTTCAAAATATAATTATATGTCATATTTTAAAAAAATTGAATAGTTTTTTTAATTATATAAACAAAATAAAAAAATAAAAACCTAAATCCTTTTAACCTAAATTATTTAAAGACACGTATGAATGCTTTGCATTGTTACTGTTTATAACCGTGTAAGTGCTTTGATTTATATTTGTTTTAACATATATAAAGGATACAGTTGAAATCAAAACACCTAAATTCATTAAAGACACTTATGAATGCTTTGCATTATTATTGTTTACGGCAGTATAAGTGCTTTGATTTATATTTGTTTTAACTTAATTATAGTTGAAATCAAAACACAAAATAAATACAAGCCATATTAATGGGCTATGCACGACGTTACAGTTAAAATAAATTTTGATAAACAACTTAATGAAATATACTTTTTTATAAACAACTTAATGAAATATACAATTTTTTGGGCATATAGATCCGTGAGAGCATATAATGAAACTTTTTGAATTCCTGTTAAATCTAATTGAATGGCCTACATTGAAAATTTACAATTATGGAATTCAATTTTTCTTATCAATATTTTTTTTAATTTATTAATATTTGTTTTTTAATTTAAAAAAATCTGATAGAAAAGTTTTAATTATATGTGTATCAGTTAAGGGTGGTAGCGTATTCCTCCCTTCATAGGTCCTCGAACATTGTCATGCTGCACTCTATAGCCGTGCCCACATATGATGCAATTGTGCCATCTTTTGGAATGGTACAGTCAACCTGCATTGGAAGTAATCAATATCAAGAAATATAACAGAAAGATGTGCACAATTTACAATAAGATAACACTTCAACATTTCATCAAAACAAAGAAAACGATTTACCAAATAATAATTTTATAGATCTATGCTTTTTTAAAGGTAAATTAAAAAAAATACATTAATTTGGGAATTTCTTACAAGTAGACACTATTTTCTTTTGCTATCATCAAAACAAAGAAAACGATTTACCAAATAATAATTTTATAGATCCATGCTTTTTTAAAGGTAAATTAGAAAAATACAATAATTTTATAGACCCATACTTTTTTAAGGTAAGATTAGAAAAAGACAAAATGCTTATTTGGATAATAGGGTTATCGTTAAATCTGAGTAATGGTTGGAAATTTGGAAATGCATTTTGACAATAAAAAAATACAAAATCCTCCATGTAGTATTCGATATTTAAGAAATGTACGTAATTATGAAATCATTTCAATAAAGATTTTTGAATACAATGCTCTGTTCTATTATAAAACAACTCCAACTGCTTATTAAAAGTTACGAAACAATAGAAACTCACCAAAAGAAAAAGTATTTTAATGATTCTAATATATTTGACTCACAATGACAGCACAAAAGCAGAAATGTTGTTTATGTTTTGGTAACAACATTAAATGTAACGCTGTTAGATCTGTATTGCTCACCATGCAAGAAGTTGTGAAAAACAACATATATAATATTCAATTCTCTGCATGATAAGAACCAATAAATGTACAGTCATAATCTAGGTACAGTCATAAATAACCTGTTGTCTGCCACATTTGAGGGCGGTACCCTTCAGCAAATTCAAGGTGTGAATCCAAGACGTTTGTGCTGCACCAACCAAAACTAAATGCATGTTATTTATGCATTATCAATCATAAGTATTTGACACTTTATCATAGAAAATGAATAATTTTAACCTTATTGTTTATCGCTATTGCTGTCTAATCATGTCAATGGTGACTAAAATCTTACATTGGACACTTTATAGCTTTGAAATAGGAATTATACTGCTGATAACCTAAAACCATGTACATCCAATATGGCCCTCATAGAAGTTGATTGCAGAGGCTAAAAGAAATAGGAATTTAAATGTGAATTTAATTATTGTATTAACTTTCTCTCTTGCACAATGCCATTAAAATCCTCTGATATCTATACTATCACTACGCCAGCCAACTCCAACAAATGTGCCTGATGAACGTGGATCCGTCCATTGCCATCAATATGTATCCTGTGACTCCCAATAATTTCGATGATGTCTATGACCAAAACCTACAGTCCGGGAACAGACTTTTCACCTCCGATGAGGTTCTATACACAGACAGAGGCGCTCACAGAGCACAGTTAACACATATGCACAGACTTCACGGGCGTTTAACACGGCCTTCGTAAGTAGATGCAAATTGGGCCTAACGGTTATACAAGTGACATCAACATTATAGTGCGAAGGGTTTCTAATATAATTCTCCCTTACAATATGAAACCTTACTGGAACCAACTTGCCAAAATCCATGCCATGATAGGGAGGAAAAGGCGCACCGAACGGCCCCGCAACTTGGGAATGGCTGATCCCCTTTGCATTGCACACTGAAAAGGCAAAATACACAGGGAAAGATAAATGTACCTGTAGCAGTCTGCCGGGCCAAGTAGGTGGGCGGACTGAGGGATGTTGATGCTGCACAAGATGTTGCTTCTGCGCCAAGCACCTGGGCTGAAACTTTCTGATCTTCGACGTTAAAATGATCTTGGGATGAAATGATCGAATCTTCAATTCCAACGTTATCCCCGGTTGGAAGGGCGCCCACTCCTCCTCCAAGGTAGCCTCTCTCTATAACGGAGTGAGGGAATATTAACGATTGTTCGATAACGTGGCTGCACAGATCTACGTTGCAGTTTGAAATAATTCTAATTTTTTATAATAATTATTGGCCACGGTTCTATTTAAACATGCACGGGATTTAATTCATTAAATCCCAATCCTTTATTCATAAGTAAGACGAAGAATATTCGGCTATCTTTTAAATCTAGTGATTTATATTTTTAAAAATGAAAAATCTGCCACCCCCGCTCCACCTCAAAGTTAAAATAAAATGCCTTACGGCGTAATAAATATTAATAACTACAAATCAACGATGGGAAATTCTACGAAATAAAGACTGCTGACTTGACTGGCTTGATCAGTCAACTATATGAAAATATATAAATATTAATAATGACAAATCAATGATTGGAAATTCTATAAAATCAAGACTGTTGCATTGACTGGCTTGATCAGTCAACTATATGACTAGCAAGCCATCTTAATAATTTGACTCGCTTTAGAAATCTACACTTACTAAGGATGGCTACCAGTCCCCACACAAGGAGAATTGATACTTTCGAAAGAATTCAAGCTGACTGTTGACATGACTCGTTTAACTAAATGGTTACCAATCGGAGTAGTTTAAATGTTTTATGATTTTGATTTTGTTGAGAGTAGTTTAAATGTTTTATGATTTTTATTTTATTTTTAAGATTTTTTAATTTTTTTATAAAAATTATAAAAATCTAAATATATTGTAATAGTATAATATATTGTAAAAGTATAAGTCAAATATTTTAAAAATATTTGAAAGCACTTAACCCATTCGTTTTAATAAAAAATAAAATCTCTATAATTGTACGTCCCTGGACGTTTCAGGGATTTTCCTGTAATCTATACGAAAATATATAATTATTAATAACGACAAATCAACGATTGGAATTTCTTTGAAATCAAGACTGCTGATTTGAGTGGCTTGATAAGAAAATATATAAATATTAATAATAACAACAAATCAACTATATGAAATTCTATAAAATCAAGACTGCTCAATTGACAGGCTTGACAATCAAACTGTATGAAAATATATAAATATTAATAACGACAAATCAACGATTGGAAATTCTATGAAATCAAGACCGCTAACTTGACTGGCTTGATCAGTAGTCAACACGCAAGGAGAAATCAAGTTGGCTGGTTGGAGTCACATAATATAATATCGACTGTTTCAAAGTCTTAACGTCCGACTTGGGGGTTGGAGTCGAGTGAGCATATCTCCATGTTGGACATAGTACAAAGATATCAACTTTAATAGCATCTTGTTATCATTGAAATAGATTCAAATTCTTGTCTAGAAAAAAGATATACCTGTTCATCAGAAATTGAATCATATCTTATGCATTGAAAATCTCAAGTATATGAATATATAATTATTATAGATTTTGAAATGATTATGATATATAATTATAGACTTATTACCAGAGTTTAAAATAATTATGAATAGATCAAGTTATAAGGTATACTGCACTATAGGATTTTAATTTTACATTTATGAACTTTAATTGAAATTGCTCATTTGAGCATCAAATATTATCAAAACATTTATCAACCTATTATCAGATATACCTGTTCAGCGCTACCTACGCGTTCAGAGCATCTCGTCATGTCGTCGAAGCTTCAGCGCTACATTTTGGCGGATTCAGCGCTACCTATGCGTTCAGAGCATCTCGTCATGTCGTCGAAGCTTCGTTCAGATCCCACCAAACTCATCTCCGACTTTAATGTGTTTCCGTAAGACATACGGTGAAATGTGAGTTCGCCCTGCACAGATAGTATTTACGTGGGCCAATGGTTACTTAATCAAAGATACCTTGGAAAGGGATTAGATAAGGGTTTCTTAACCATTATTTTCGAGTGAAATTTCAAAAGCCAAGTTACCCTAAACTCAAAGAGATAGTCTCGACTCCGACATTAGGCTTTTGGGAAAGATTTTTGTTCGATTCAGGCAGTCAAAATATCTTGTTATTCGACATTGGTATCATTGTTTTTTTTTGGCTTAATTTTTTTCTTTTATATTGGATGATTTTTCTTTGTGGATTGGGAGTGTCCTTTTGAGGTTGGAAATCCACTCCCTTCTATGTTGTTATGAAAGGTTTTAAGATTATTAGAGAGTGACATAGGAATGAGAAGAAATAATTTTGGATTCTTTTTTATGTTTCAATTGTGTAAATTATTTCTTGTTCTTATTCATTGGTATTTAAATTGAGGTTGCTTTTATTTTATTCATTGGTATTTAAATTGAGGTTGTTTTTATTTTATTCATTGGTGTGTTGTGGTTCTTTTAAGACAACCTAGTAGGCGGAGGAGCTTAGTGCTGACAATGATTTCACAAAATGCATATCTACATGGAGATGGTTCACTTAAAATGTCGGTTCACTTAAAATGTCGTTATTAATAGTTTAGTTTTTGGAAGAAAGGCTTCTCATCCAAATGTAAAACCATGACCTTGATGAGATCTTTATCCAACGAGACTTAAACACACATGGGACCACATGAATATTGGCATCCCTTTGGTTCCGGTGCTTTGAAAAACTTCACAATGATATGCTATCATAGACGTCCTTTAGAGTAGCTTTGAGATTGATCTAGGGGCTTAAGTGGAGTATTAAATCTCAATTTTCTTTAGACATGAATAGGAATGTAAAAATCCATCTTCGAGTGACAACACAACCCTATGGATTTACATATCAATGTATTTTTATGTGAGGATGGATGCTTTTCATTGGGGCTTTGCACGATAGGCAAAGATGAGATCATTGCATTCATCACAAACAAACTTCAAGGAACAACTCTGGATAGGCAAAATCATTGCATTCTTCACAAACAAACTTCCAAGGGATGACTTTACACAATTGAGGGACTCTAAGGAGGTCTTTGAGAAAGATAAATGAATTCATAAACATAGATGGATGTGTGGAAGCTAGTGCCATGAGTTGAAGTGTCTAACACTAATAATTAGTGCTATGAGTTGAAGTGAGTGACATTAATAATTGTGAGCTTAGGCAATACTAGAGAAGGGGTATCATTCAATTCCAAATTTCTTTCTTATAATATTTTAAAGTGTTCACTATAACCACTAATAACATATAACATAGATAAAAGTAATAAAAAAGATAACTAAAATATTTTTTTGTCATTTTAACAAAATCACAAACAAAAACAAAAAAATTAAAAAATCAAATTATATAAATAATTGTTCTAAACCCAAGAAAATAAATATTAAAAAATCAAATTATATAAATAATTATTCTAAACCCTAACGGGTAAATCTAAGATGATAAAAATCTAGAAACATAGTTTCTCTTTCTATTTTTTAATTCGATAGAAACATAAAACTTAATTGAACAGCTTTCAATAATTAAAGTACCGAACTAGACTAAAGTGTTCTGGAATGACCAACATTAATGCTTCACTTGGGATCTAGCAGAATTAAATATTTGTTATGCAAGCAGCACGAGACATCACTTTCAAAGTGTGCACTATTTATTTGCGAAACTCTCGACACGGCGTAAACTAGATTGAAATTTGGACCTCTTGCAAGTTCCACTTTAACTCCAATCCAAGATTCCAAGTTCTAACTTGAGTAAGAAGCTGGAAAACCCTTTAATGATGGGAGCCATTACAAGTTACGCGTTTAATCACAGCTACGCGAAGAAATGGTGAAAGTTGAAATATAATGTACACTATACCAGAGGGAATTGGGTGTGTCGTTAAAAGCACTGGGTCCATCAGAATTTCTGAAATGTAAGTTTAATTCTTCGATTTGTTTACAGTTAGAAAAAATGAGACATATAAGTGAAATTGATTGTCACGATAATACTCTTACTCTTGTTGCAGCGATTTGTCGGGAATGAATCTTACAGGATCAGTGCCTAACGAAATTGCAAAGTTGACGGCATTAGTCAATGTGTAAGCAAAATTAGACCCTTTTTTTCTGTGTATAAACTACGCTTCGAAGAACTCCTAAAATGTAAGCTTAAATTTTCTATTTATTTACAGCTGAAATCATGAGACATGAGACATACAGGTTTGTAACATGTCACGATAATACTCTCGTTGCCACGGATTTGTCGGGAATGAATCTTACCGGAATATCGGTGCTTAGCAATATTACACAGTTGACTGCATTACTTAATCATTAATGTATAGCAAAATTCAACCTTTTTTTCTCTGTGTAACCTCGAAATCCTCCAAATGAAAATTCGTAGAATGAAACGAATACAAACTGTCATTATAAATTGTGTCCATATCCTAGTGTTTGATAACAGAAACACGACTATTTTTGTAGCATGACATTATTGTTGATTATAGTGGGATAAAAGTACTGGCGGTAAGTCTCCCACATCGGAATATAGAAGTATGGTTCAGCTTTTCCAGGGAACATAGTTTGCGTTTGAATATTATATCAGGCAGTAATCATCTGTGCAGCATTTACCCATTCGTTTGAATTTAACAGGGAATACTGATCTGTGCAGCATTTATTTGTGTTGAAATCAGCAGGTCACTTGCCGATAATCATATCAGGGGACCAATGCCAAAATTAGCCAATTTATTCCTGCTGGAGCGATTGTAAGGTTTTTTTCAGCAAAATATTGGTTTTCTTGTTACAATGGATTTTCACAAAACCAAAATTTACTTTGGTTACCATCCAGATATTTACAAAACAATAACATGAATGGTAGTGTTGAGTGGCTGTCTGGATTAACAAGTCTTAAAGAATTGTACGTTTCCCTCTCTTTCTCTCCATTTTATCTTTATTTTTTGTTCTTGTTCAAAGTTAAATAGAGTAAATTTTGTACTCAATGCTCTTGAACTTATTGTCACACAGGAATATGGAAAACAATAATTTTAGCGGTGCAATTCCTGCTCAACTTCTCCTTGATTGTTCGTTGAAACTCAGGTGAACATATTCTATTTTATATTCCTTCTCTTTGCACACAAATCCCATTTCGAGATTTCGAGGTTTAGAATTTATTTTCATATTTTCTATATAATACAAATTTGCCACATATGATTAGAATGAGTCGAGTTTAAATTCTTATTAATCTAATTGGATGAAGTTTACAGAAAACAGTAATGAATCAAGTTCAAATGCTAGTTAATCTAACTGCGTCAAGTTTATGGAAAATATATTTCTTTGGTATGTTGTAGTTACTCGGGAACCCCCTACCTACGTATGAATAAGAGGGAATGTAATCTCGAGAACAAACACACGAAATTGATGGTTCTCCTCGGAGTTCTATTAATCGCGTTGATAGTAGATCAGGTTGTAAAAATGAGGATAAAAGAAGAGGCTGTAGTCACCGAAAGCAATGGAGCGAAAAAGGAAACAGGTCGATATTATAAATATTATAATATGATACATAATAGGAGTATTGTGCTTTTACTATTGGTAACTGTACTTTCCATAACTATTTGCAGAGTGCTCAATGCTTATGGTGCCAATTCCAACGAAGTCCCGTGCCTTCACTCGAGATGAAATGGTAGCTGCTACACAAAGCTTTAGTCGGGAGATCGGACGAGGGGGATTTGGATCGGTGTTCTCTGGTAAATTGCCGGCAGGAAAAGTTATAGCCGTTAAAGTGCTTTCATTGTTCTCACGACAAGGATTTCAGGAGTTCTTGAATGAGGTAATTATCAGATACTACTATGTAATACACTTCAATTTGTATCCAATCTAAGAATGACAGTTTTGGGTGCAAACTAACTATTATATGTATCTCATGAACAGATTGATCTTCTTTCTAGGAACTTGGTATCTTTATTGAAATACTGTAACGAAACCAAAGAAGTAATGCTGATCTACGAGCACATGTCAGGAGGGTCCCTGAGAGACCATCTTTATGGTACATTACATTGCTTGAAAATATGTTTGTTGCAGTGCACAGAGTAACCAAAGAAACTGACAAACATGTGGTTCTTGTTTTCTTTTTTCAGGTTCCAGTGCAGAAAATTCCGATCTAAGTTGGAAAAGAAGGCTCAAAATAGCTTTAGATGCAACGCCGGGTACCTCTTTCTCTTAATTATTTTGATGTACAGTAGATATGTATGATCTAAAAGATCGTTGTTTTAACTACGTAGATTACCGGGTAACCATATATCTCACGTGATTGACCTGGGATTTCTATGTGAAGGCCTGGAATACCTACACGTGAGTTGCACCCCCAAGATGATTCACAGGGACATCAAGACAGCAAACATCCTTTTAGACAGCAATTTGAATGGAAAATTGGCCGATTTTGGTCTTTCAAAGATGACAATTGACGGGGAGGCTACTCATGTTACCACTGCAGTGAAAGGAACTTTCGGATACTTGGATCCAGAGTATATAATTTACACACTTTGACATATTCATATTAAACGAATTCAATGCATTATTAAAATTACAGGTAATCACCTGCTTCTATTAACTAAATTTAGGTTCAACTTTTGACAGGTATTTCAACACTCAAATATTGACAGAGAAGAGTGATGTTTATAGTTTTGGAGTGGTTTTATTAGAGATCATATGCGGTAGACAACCGATTGATGTAAAACTACCTGCAGAGGCAGTAAACATCATTCGATGGGTAAGTAATCTTATCATCAGTCACCGAAGATATAAGTATTTAAGATCACTGACAATAGAATATTTCGAAGCGCATCTTCTGCTAGAGGCTAATAAAGTATTGGCATATTTACAGGTGACACCGTATCTATTAGAGATGAATGAAAATGGTGGCAAAATAGCAGAAATCATAGACAAGAGGTTGTGTGGAGCTTTCGACATGAAATCGATGACTCTTGTCGCCAAAACAGCCATGAGATGTGTTGAGGCCGCACCGTCTTGTAGGCCGAGTGTGAGTGAGATAGTGGCAGAGCTCAAAGAGGCTATCAAACATGAGGATCATAACGATTCTATTTCACTTGCAGAGGAGATTGGCATCCAGAACGGGGATTTATTGGCAGGCCAGGTAGATTAGACTAAACGCGAAGGAATGGAGTGGAGGGATAACAGTACCAACATTTCAAACGTAGGATATTGTGGATATGGATTGATTATCATTTTAATAAGAATGTTTAATATGCTTAAAAGTCTGTAAGCACAATAACTCACACTTCCATTTTGGTAATAAAATGATTTTTAACCAACAAATGATATTGAACAACCTATATTGTTATGATTCTTTGTAGTATCTCTCGAAATAATCTGTATACTTGGCTTCTTTATCGTGTTTAATTTTTTTAGCAGAATTTCAGTAGTTAGGATAGATGAACATTTAGTAATTTACACCAGATTTATACAAATTCATCGGAATCTTTATGTTTAGAATGTCACCTTTGGAACTTCGTTTTATAATGTGTTTTTGGAGGTTTGACTCTTAAATAATAGAAAATATTAGTGTAGTATGGGTTGAGAAGCATTAATAAAAAGAAACTTAACAACCAATATGAGAATATGAGAACATTAGCTCTTAGCCGAATCCATGCTTCATCTTAATCCGATAACACTACCTCTTAGAAAAAATCCACTTTTCCCTCTTAATTGTCAGGGTAACCTCAATCAT
This sequence comes from Larix kaempferi, assembly GCA_027924585.1. Taxonomy (NCBI): domain Eukaryota; kingdom Viridiplantae; phylum Streptophyta; class Pinopsida; order Pinales; family Pinaceae; genus Larix; species Larix kaempferi. The sequence goes on along the minus strand of BSBM01000757.1, from coordinate 15,045,966 downwards.
CGTCCCTAAAAATCAAACCCAAGGAAAATTAAAAATCCTTTGATGGATGAAAATTAACACACCTTTACCTCTTAATTGTCATGATAATTAAGAAAATGGAGATCAGCCATTGCAACGGATTCACACACAATAATAACTTATATTACACACAGATTACATATGTATATATAGTTGGAGTGAGATCCAACTAACTCCAAACATGGAGATGTTGGTTGAGAAAATATCTCAACAGTCTCCTACAAAATCTCAAACCAATCCCAAACTTAGTATGCTGCACTAATGTGAGCATTATCTCTAACAATTATAACCTCAACCATCGTCCGTAGCAATCGAACCCAAGGAAAATTTAAGAGACCTTTACCTCTTAATTGTCATGGTTGTTGGCAGAGATTAATTACTCCACCGATCACACGGACGGCCGCCGGAATTTCCAAAAGGCATCACTGCCCAAATCTGATTTGAAAAGCCAGAAATTAATTAAGATAAACTAAATCAGATCTTATTTTCACTGGTTTAATTTTTGAAGAGTCATCCACTGCCAAACCGACTGAAACATTAAGGTTGAAGCGACACTCAGAAACTTTGTTGCAGCATATCCAGTTTTGAAGAGGCATTTACAGTCAGACATTTAATTGCTCAAGGATGCTTGACAGAACATAGCATTTGATTTGTGTAGATCAGATTTTGTTACGAAGAGTTAATTGCATTTATTGTATGATTACCCTGAAGCACTATAAATACTTCCATTGTAATCGTGAATCAAAGATAAGATATACAAAGTGAATGAAGTTTATATTAAACCCAGAGTTTTTCTGTGTATTTTCTGTTATACTCTGTTTTATGAGTTTGTAAACTCATAATTATTTTGAAGATATTTTTGTTGTAGCAAGTGAGGATATTAGTGTTATTTTATGAGTTAAATATGTTTAACTATTGAAATAGTGTATTGGTGAAGTTTATGAACGCAAGGGTCATCATAATACTACTGAAACAGTTAGCTGCAACAGTCTTGTAGATGACTGTTAGTTAAAACAGTGAGCTGCAACACAACTGCAACAACCCTGTAGGTGAAATTTTTGAGTCTGTAAATTCGTGTGTGTTGCTAGAAGAAGCTGCAACACCCCCCTACCTTCCCACAATAGTAACCTCAACCATCGTCCCTACCAATCAAACCCAAGGAAAATAAAAACTCCTTTAATGGATGAAAATTAAGAGACCTTTAAGAGGTATAGAGATCATATACTGTGAGGATGTGCATGTGGAACATTAATGATTTATGTGTGGGTATGGTGGATTCTTTACAACGCTTCTTTGAATAATATTGATGTGTTCTTTGTTCTATAGATTATAGATTTGAGAGTGTGAAAAAAAGGATCTTATTATTCTAAAGAGTGTGTAGAATTACAAGGATAATATTATAGGAAGGTTATTTGGTGTTATATAAAGAAAATATTTTTTATAGATATATTTTAATGCTAGGAAAAAATTTATGCACGTAAATATTATGATAAAGTGTAGAAATCCCATGTGACTGGAATAATTTGATATATGGAAATTAAGAGGGAAGGTTTGGTCCAAGTTTTTATTAGATATTTTCAGGGTCTAGGGAGCTGAAATTAGGCTCTAGGTACTGGGGAGACCACCAAAATGATGACTGGATGCATGCAAAATGCATGCAGGCATGCAAATATGAAAAATGATGGAGAGAATATTCCAACACTCTCTAGATCCTTTCTGCTTCCTCCTTTAGCTTATGTTCTTCTTTTGCCACTTGTATCCTTATGACTTCTTCTCTTTGTTTCCGTTTCCTTTCTGTTTTTGTTGCAGTAGTGGCAGCATGACTAGGGCCGACGCTGCTCTTCCAAACAAAACATTTGTTCAACTCAGTCATGTTGCTTGCTCTTCCATATACCTCTTCATCCTGGTCGAAGTAATTGGCATATTCATAATGTACTCTGATTGACGCACAATGCTGGCAACCCTCTCAGGATTCTGAAAAGTAGTAGTCCCCGTACTCGTTTATGACTTCCATCACGTTTTCAGATAGGCAGTTTGGTTCCTTATTAAAAATCATCCAATAAAGAAGGATGATCAACTCTTCAGAGAGGAGTTTGTATTGGCTTACATATCTGTGGGCCCATGTAATCTGGTAGGCCGCATAGATAGGATATTCGTCTTGATTCCAGATACATCCCAAATTAGGAAATTATTTTCTAACTAGTATGCAGTCCATGAGATATGAGGACATGTAGAACTCTTCCTTCTTCTGGGTTAAACCTCCCTGTGTTGCTGCTATTGTTGATGAAAGGTTGTCCGAGATGATGTCTGCCCAGTTAAAAACAGTGTCATGGAAAGCTATGTGATAAATTAGGGGTACCCAATTTAGCTTGTAGATGTTCCCATTTGCTATGCCGAAAATTCTGTTTAGCATCAGAGCTATAATTCGAAATGGGATCCTCTAACTTTGACTTTCACACTCCCCACTCACTTTCTGCCTCAATTGTTTCCCTGAGACTACCATTTTCTTAGCATAATCTAAGTGGTCCATGTTTATACTCTTGATCCAATCTTAAGTTAACATGACTTTGGGCGGTGGTAGTTTGTATGATGTTGCTATATGACCTAGATGGAAAGAGGAAAATCCTTCCCCTTTTGTGTCAGAGATCATTCTTGATGTGTCATCTACGTGTGGCAGGATCCATCCAATGACTTCTGAGCAGGGAAAAAGTTCTAGGCATGTGGTCGCTTTGGTGATACCTGATTTCTTAATATTTTGATACAAGATCATATCTTCGAGAGATGCATCAGGAATATTCTGGTCCTAGATCATCTTATACAATTCTCCCCACTTGAATTCTCGGACAATTCCTATTACTGCTTTAGTATATTCAAACATGGTTTCTATCGTCGTGTCAACTACAATTTCCACGTCTGATTCTGATTCGGTTGCCTTAGACTTCTTCTTGGCACTCTTTTTTGGCATTTCCAAATCCTGATGAAATAGTGGAAACAATGTGTAAGCAAAACTCAACAAGAAGTTTGTAAATCATTTTTCTTTCATATTACTGACAATAGGATGAGTTGAGAGAACAATTACTTCCATGCTGCCAAGTTTTTTGCTTTCTTTTAACAATATGCAGGTGCGTAGAATAAAATATGCAACTAAAAAATAGTATGCACAATTATTTCCAAGACATCTTTTCCAAAGATTTCCATTAATCCTATTCAACCACAATAACCAATTTATTTATAATAATGGTGGGGAATTAATGATTTGGTCAGACAGACTTCGAGGTTATTCAAACAAAAATTTTAGTCTTTTAATCCTGCATTGAAATTGTGTGTATAACCTCATGATGGATTCTGCTAGAGTTTGTGGGATTATAAAAACAAACCATCAACTTTCTATGGATGACTACTATGGGCCAAACCTGTTACCGACAAATGTCTACACGGGAGTTCTGTGTGGGGTTCGGGTAAACAAAGCTTTGTTGGGTTCAATCAAAACTGGCTAAGTTGAGAGAACAATTACTTCCATGATGTTGGGTAAATGTTATCAATGTTTTTTTAGATTTAAAACACAATGGCGTGTGAAAGCCTCAAATGCAACTACGAGAACAAACCAAGGATGCTTATCTTAAAGGTTTTTTATAAATTTCGATTGGCTCTAAAGCCCTTATTCCTTGTATGAATGATGAGCTTATTTTTTCGGAAATATGTATAGGAGCATAGTATTCATTTGGCAAGGACATATCAATGCTATCGTATGTGAAAATGTCTAGATGCAACTAGGTGTTCATATATGTGATAGTGACTTTACGTTTTCAGGGTTAGTCGACCAATGCTTTAAGTTTCAATCTTGTTCGGACAGTGTGTTTGTAATCCCCATCTATGTATGCAGCCAAGTTATCGTCGTCAGGTGGTAAGAATACAAGCGGGTAAAAGGAGAGGTTGAGACCAAATAGTCGAGGAAAACGATTGCTAGAAAGGAAGAAAAAAAAACACTCGTATTTAATCATTTCTTCTACATGAAGTGATGTAGAGTTATATTATGTTTCCTGACACTTTGGAAAAACAAGACGCATTTAACTCCACAAATGCACGGTCGTCCATAGTAGGAAACATAGACATCCCAAGCATAATACTGTCTAATTGCAGCAGTAAGGAAAGCTCTTTGTTTGAGTCTGGCTCGTAGTAGGCTGAGAAACTATGCTCTTGCTGTGTGCTTGAAAAAAATGACGGAAAAAATAAAACCGGGAGGATCTACCCTTAGAGGTTTGAACTGCAGAAAATGACCACATATACTACGAGAAAAAAGCAGTAAACCACGTAATACAATCCGCCAGGTTTTGCATTTAAACTCGAAAAAATGTCTTAGGGTGAACTAGATGGGGTAAACTTGGCAGACCTAGGTTGAGACCACTTATCTAACAAATGGGGTGCAAATAATGAAAGCACCCAACCGGAAAGGACCAGGGTTTATCCATGAAATATAAATAGCTCAAACACTTAAACCCATGGAAAAAAACCGTATGATAGTACCAACAGTAAAAAACGACCATGAAGCCTAGGAAAATGGCCTACCTGGCAGTCTCGGAATGGCCGTGAGAATGAGTCAAAACAACGTTGGTGCTTGGCTTCTGGTGGTTGCTCGAGAATGAACTCGCGAAACGACATTCTTTGCAAATGTTAAACGAATTGTACCTTACCCTATATATAACAAAATCAAAACCTGGTCATTAATGTGAACAGGGTAGGTTTGGTGGGGTCATAAATGATGGACCCTTTAGCGTGCAACTCTTTTTCCCCCCATGTCACTACCATGAAAAGAACAAATATTATTGACCGTTTCGGCATAAATCACCCAGTCACATCGATATGGTCGGCGTTATTTATGCAGTCGCGGCGACCGGTCAATTTGGTCGTTGTCCTATGCCAATCTCTTGTTGTTCTCTTTGCCGAGGGCGTCGTCGTTGTTTCATTAGTTTGTCGACCAATCTCAGTGCGACTCGCGTATTAGTGGCGATATGGTGTCTCTTCGACCATTGCATTAGACTTTTAAAATAATCATCGATCCTGCTTTTCCGCCGACTGGTCAGCGTTGTTCGCTTAGTCGTAGTGAAACAATTGGTGATGTTGGCTCAGTCACAGTGAAACAATCGACGACGTTGGCTCAGTTGCCACAAAAAAGGTCGGCGCTGTTCATTTAGTCAAATTTCCAAACTTTGCGCCAACTTTACTTTTGCCTCCTATTGATCGGCATGACTTGTCCAGTCGTTGCGAATCGGTCGACAGAACTTGTCCAGTTGTAGCGACCATGTCGACGAAAAACTCACCAAACTGCTCCGACACTGTTCAATGGAAACTCGCCAAATTGTTCCGACGATTTTACCTTCAAAACTTAAGTGTTTTGCCGCGAATTTAGAAAAAATACTCTGACCGTTTCAGTGCGAATGGCCAAGTTGCTCTGAAACAAAGACAAGACTGACTCTTTTGCTTTGATCATTTTGGAGTAACTCACTGAGTTGCTCCGAACATTTTGGCGGCAAAAACTGAGTCAAACTTAACCAAAAAATTGCTTTCTTCAATCAAAAAATCATGAAAACTTCTAAGTGACGAAGCTGAGTTTCTCTGGGATGAGCTAGATTCTAGGTCAACTCTAAAAAAGAAGGAGGGGCCCTAAAATTTTAAGAAAATTTTGGGGATTAGGTTGTACCAGCAACAATTGGCGATTAGTTGGTGAACACAAATATCTGAATAATCTCTTTTGAAGATCAGAAATACTTACATGTTATTGATCCTAAATGTAAAACAATGTTTTAATTTATTTTCCAGGGTTTTAAACGGCCAAATTTTATATAGGGAGATAGCCTCTTTTGTATCATATTGGTCATTGATTTTTGGGAAAAGGGGTAACTTGAACCATATTTCTTGACCACTCTCCTGAGGCCAAAATATGGATTTCATTTCAGTTCCATCTTTCGGTTGCCACTAAATAAGACTCCACAAGATTGTAACAAAGTCAAACAGATGTATTCGTTTGTTCCTTATTCCCATGTTGTAAGCATGTCTTTATATGATTTCTTTCTTGACGAATTTTTTTGTCGGAGTCTTCTTTGATAGCCTTCTTCAACCTTTAGAATTTAACGTGGGTTCTTCCATCCATAATGTCATTTTGTGTCAGTGATAAGTTTATTTGTTTTTCATGCTCACAGATGGAGAAGAACCGTTATAGGCCTATCATTCAATCAACCTTCTTGATTGTATCTCTTTGTTTTCAAGACCATTTCTTTGATGGAGATGAACTTTTTAGAACTTTGAATCTTCTATATAAGCCTTTTGGATTTTGAATTCGGAGCATGGGATCATTTTAATTTCCATACATCTTTAAGACCTGCTTCCTTTACGTGGGTTCATTACAGTAGGCTACCTAATATGGTTATTAATGTGAGAGTGAATGGAGCCCCAAGATAGTAATTTAGAAATCATGATTCTTAGTTATTTTACAGTATTTATCACGACTCAATTTTGAACTTGAAGTGGGTTTTCCCTTTCTAAAACTGAGCAGCAATTAAAAATCCCTCATGACAATGTCCTACACATAATTCTTTTTCTTTAAGTAGATTATGATCTTTCAGGTGGTGGCCTTGATATTGTTCAGATTCCTATATTTCCATACATCAAGATGTTGAGCTGGGGTTTATTTAAAATAAAAATAAGGGAAATCAATCAATAAGCCAAACAAAATGAAGCTAATCAATAGAAAACAAAACAAACTAGACTAATCAATTCAGAAAATAACAGAGTAGAAAAACTAAGGAAAAGAAAAAGTTTATTTATGTACAGAGGTGTTCCTAAACCTATGTGAAGTATTGTTTAATAGCAAGGCCGTTGATAGGGAGATTGTCCTCCTCGCCTTGTAAATATTGTAGTTTGTATGTCGACGAGCCAAGCTTTTCGGCAATGTGATAGGGGCCACGCCGTCATTGTTGAAATTTCATATGTTTTCCCTTTTCTTCATGCGGGTGATCCCATTTCAGAACTAAGTCTCCTACCTCAAAACTTCTCTTACCATAATTCTGTTTATCAAACCATCTTTTAACAATATCTTGGTGTTGATTGAATCTATCCTTGTCCTTGTGTCGTTATTCTTCGAGTTTCTGCAGGGTATTGATTTGTGACTGTAGGACTTCACTATTGGATCCTCGAGAGGCCTAGGCTAACTGCAGGGATGGGAGTAGTATGTTAGGTGGGAGTATAGCTTCTTTCCCATAGACTAGTGCATAAGGAGAAACTCCTAAATAATTATTCGGAGTAACTCTATCTTCCCATAAATCATTTGGAAGAGCTACATGCCAATTCCTCTGACTCTCAATAATTGTTTTCTTTAAAATTCGGATGAGGTTTTTATTTGTATATTCTGCTAGTCCATTTCCGTGCAGATAATAATTAGATGAATAATGCATTTTGGTTCCTCTTTCATAATCAAATTCAGTTAACTTAACAGATGAAAAGTAAGTCGCATTATCAAAAACCTGGGAAATTGGAACCCCAAACCTGGTTATGATGTTTTCCTGCAGGAATCCAATGACTGCGTCTTCATTCATTTTATGAAAAGGAGAGGTTTCTATCCACCGTGTGAAATAATCAGTAGCTGTAAGGATGTACCAATGTTGTAGCAAATAATTTGGATTGATCTCTCCAATAATGTTATGCCACATTGTTCAAATGGGTCTGAGATAATAATTGGCTGCAATGGTCATGTTGCTTTCAGTAATCTACCAGTACTCCTCTTACACACATCACATTTTATGTCATAAGCATGAGCGTCTTTGAAAAGAGTGGGCCAATAGTACCCATCTCTTAGTATTTTGTGAGAATCGATGTCCCCAGAATAATGTCCCCTTACAAGGCCATCATGTAATTCTTTGATTACCTTATCGACATATTCTTTCTCAAGGCATCTAAGAAAAATACCATTGCAATTTTTTTCTGAAGAGTATTCCATCAATTATATGATAAGACGTTGGTTTCAATCGGAGCACCCTTCTCTTCTTAGAACTCCAGTGTTCTGGCAGATATCCTTGTTGAAGATAGTGCACCAAATCCCTGTACCAAGATTCTGGAGTAGTGAAAATGGAACACACTTCAATTAAATTCAATTCAGCTTCGTTTTCCCACTCATGATCTTCGTTAGCTGAATTTTCAGTAAGAAACTTACACAACCCTTGACCTTTAATGATAGTGGTTGGCTTGAACTCTAAATCATACTCTTGTAGTGCAGTTACCGAATTTCCTCTTCTTTCCCCCAACTCCTTTTGCACAAATAAGGATCTAAATTTCCTTTTCTTTCCACTTCTTCAAAATATAAGGTCCGAACTGCTTTACTGCCTTGAATACAACGTATGTTTTTTTATCCACAGCTGGGTAGTTCAGTTCATCTCCTTGTAACCCAGTGCTCATGAAATATATTGGATACTCATCTCCTAGTTCTCCTTTCCGTGTGAACACTACTATGAGAGAATTGTCTGAAGCAAAGGTATATATGATAAAATCATTTTCAAAGTCTGGAATCCTTAAGGAAGGTGCATGAGCTATAGCATTATTTATATCCCTGAATGCATCTTTCTCCACATCAGTCCATTTGAACTATACACTTTGCTTTACCATTTGTTGCAAAGGCTTTACAATCTGTGCAAAATCCGGTACAAAACTTTGAACAAAATTGATCGTGCCCATAAATGATTGCATAGTATTTTTTCTATGGGGCATGGGAATCTGAGTTATGGATTGAATTCTCTCTGTATCTATCGAGATTACCTTCTTGGAGATGATGTGCCCCAACAGTTTTCCTTCGAGTACTGCAAAAATACTTTTCTTTGGAATCAAAGATATGCCATATTTTCTGCAATGATCAAAGATCTGTTTCAAATGGAAAACATGGTCTTCTCGTTTTTTAGAGAAAACTGTTACATCATCTAAATATATGACAACACAATGCTCGACTAATCCCCGGAATTCAATATCCATGGCCCTCTGGAATGTGGCTCCAGCATTCATTAGGCCAAAAGGCATTCTCCTATATGCGAACTATCCTGACTTCGTGCGAAATGCCATCTTAATTCGATCTTGCTCGGCCACTAACACTTGATTATAGCCTGAAAAACCATCTAATAAGGAGAACAATTTCGAGCATGATACCATCTGTAAAATTTGCTCCATGGGTAGCATAGGGTAGTTGTATTTGTCTGATGCTCTGTTCAAATTTCTGAAGTCGACACATAATCTTATTTCCCCTAATTTATTCCTGACAGGGACCAAATTGGCTACCCACTCAGAGTACTGGACTTTGAAAATAATCTTAGCATCCAACAACTTTTTCAATTCCTTTTGTATTAACGGTTCAAGTGTAGGATGCATCTTTCTAAGTTGTTGTTGAAATGGATTTTCTCCTTTTCTAATGGGTATCATATGTTGTATGATACATGTGTCGTATGTCTTCAAATATTCGTAATTCCATGCAAACAAATCTTTGTATTGCTAGAAAATTTTGATGAACTTACTTCTTTCTCCAGGTGAACATCATTTCCCTAAATTAACGTATTTAGGTTCAACTTCTGTACCCAAGTTTACCAACTCATGATGCATCGAGGATCTATTGGTCTTGACATTGGCTGGTCTTCGTAATTTATTCTGTAAATCAAACAACCCTTCAAGAGTACTCACTCTCGGCATAAAATTTCCTTTACTTGTGTCCTTATTCTGCAAATCCAACAGGTGTTCCTCTTCATCAATTAAATATTCCTTGAAGGCATCTTCATTTGTTAAGAAACCGATGATCTATTGATCATCATCGAAAACCCTTAGGTTTGTAATATTGTCAAGTAGCAATGGCCTAAAAATTAATTCAATAGAACACTTGTTGTTAGTTGGTACTAATCGAGAAGCAGAAGTAGCTAATAAATCAACTGCATCATTCTGTAATTTAGGAATGGAGTTTATGTTAAAAGCATCAAACTTAGATATCAAATTCCAAACATCAGATTGATAACCGTTCAGATGTGGAGATAGAAAATGAATAGTATTTCTTACTTGTCTAACAACTATTTCCAAATCACCAAAAACTTTTAATTTTTTTACATTTGAATCAATGGCTCTTTTAAGACCTTGAACTAGAGCTTCATATTCAGCAGTGTTATTCGTGCACTCAAACTCTAGCCTACAAGAGAGAAATTGTTTATTTCCTTCAGGATAAACAAGAACACAGTCGGCTCGTGATCCCTCTTGTGTTTTGTAACAATCAAATATAAAACCCAAAATTTACTTTCTGATTTGACTATGTCAGTACTATCTCCTAAGTTAGTAACTAATTCTACTATATTACAATCAATGTCATCAGTCCATGAGAATTGAAGGAGATCACACTGTTTATATGAATGATCACTAACATCTTCCGTCTGATCATTTCCTAGTTCAATTTCTAAAAAATAATTCCCCAAAATTGAAGATGAGAAATTCAAAGGCTCATTCTTTTCTTCCAACTGAATTACATTATGTTTCATTTGAGGCTCTCTCAACACCTTAATCTGATTTTTCCTATTATGATATGGCAACCACAAATGAGACCAATCTGTTGCAAAATAACCATTTAATTTTTAGACTATTCCCTACTCAAAATCAAACCATAAGCTTCAGGTAGGTCTACTACCATGATATCAATGAACTGTCACACCCTCGGGTCTGCTGATAATTTGATCAAAACATTCTTCATTTCCCCTATAACCTTAACAATAGATCTATCTAATTGTATAATCTGAGAAGGGGATGATGTTAGTTTCCCATTAATATTCTTACAAATTGACAGTGGCATAACATTTGACGAAGCTCTAGAATCTACCAAGAAATTGTGCACATTATGATTAAAGATCTCAAAAGTTAAAAGAAAAGGCAAAGTCTGAGATTTCGATTTTCCACCAATGTTGGCTTCGTTAATCTCAGTATCGGACTCAACTACCTATGTTGAGTTGCTGGGTTGTGGGTCAAAAGCCTCTAATAATTTCTTTCTCTGTTGAGGGAGATTACACAATTCAAACAAGGATATGTTTGCTTTGGTTTTCTTAATATCTTCCACAATGTCATATCCCATTACTATGATCTACAACACCCTTTTCACCGTTGTTGTATTTGTTACCTATAGGTTTTACTTGCTTACTCGTCAATGGATTTGTTTCTTTTGGGATTCCAGGATTGACTTTAGGTTGTGACTGATTTGCACTGTAGTTCTTTTTTATATTTTCCCCTATTGTCTTTGCCTTGGGCAATACCATGCTTTGGTCTTCAATCGGTCCTTTGCTCCTAGTAGCATAATTTACAAATGATACTTTAATTTCCTCCACCTTTTTTTCCTCATTTATTCCCAAAGTAGGTGCCCAATCCCATAATACCATTGTGGTTTCCTCATTTTGAAAGTAGGTGCCCAATCCCATAATATCATTGTGGTTTACTCATTTTGTTCTTCTTGTTCATTACACTCATATTCTTCTTGGTATTCCTGGTCTATCAATTGTGAATCCAATAATTGGTTCATCACCAAAGTCATTGAGTTAATCCATTGTGGGAAACTCTTTTCAGAGTGATGTTGTTGATGGAAAGTGCAGAAATTATCCATGACAACTTCATTTAAATTCAAAACATTAGAATTGTTCAATGGTGGTTGGGGTTGTGCATTTTCTTCCATTTTCTTATAGAAAGGATTGAATGTTTTTCTTGATATACTAGCTCCCTTTTCCTTTTACAAATCTACTATTTTGTTAGATTACTTTTGTACCATTTTAACCACATTTTCTAATTCGTTCGAAGACTCCTCTTTGGGTCTGGATAGTATCAGAGGATTCTTACTAACCGTTGGTTTCACTTCCAGTTCCATTGCATGTCTTGAGATACTATCCAGTTCAGCTTCTACTTTCTTGGATTCTTCAATAGTTTTCTACCAAAGTAACTTTAACTGATCTCTTGACAAACATGTCTATAGGTGGATAAAGTGTTGTAGTATAATATTCTACCAAGGCTTCTTCAGTAGGCTTTGTTGCAGCACTAAAACTATTTAATAGGGTGGTGAATCTTTGGTTGAACTCTTGTACCTTTTCTTTCTTTTCCATCTTCATAGATAGCAGTTATTTCGTAAGTGTGGCGACAGTATTTTGGTTGCCAAATTTGCTTATAATTTTTTTTTCAAAACCATCCCAGTCTACTATAGAATTTGCTTGCAAACTGAAATACCATGAAGATTCTCTAGGCTCAAAAGTATACGGGAAAATTCTGCATACTACATCTTCATGTTCAACATTCAAAAGATTCAAATCCAAATGAAAACTTTGCAAGTGGTCTTTCGCAGAAACACCTCTTCTAGGATCAAATTTCGGTAAAACTCTTTTTGGGTGCTTGGGTAAATCGTGTAAAGGTGCAGCCAGATTAAGTGGCCCCCTATCTTTCCACTCATGTTGATTAACATTTCCATCCATGATACGCGGTGGAGAATGTGGTGGCAAGTGATGTGCGGTATGAGGTGGTGTTTGAGTCGGTAAGGACTCAGGTAACTGATTAAGGGGATCTGGGATTTCTTGTAATGATAAGTCAACCAAATCTTCCAAAGATTCCACAAGCACAGAATCCCTAGTGTATGCAACATGTTTCTTAGGAGCTCACCTTCTAGGTAATGTAGGAATTACAGTTAAACCATTGAGCTTTGTCACGTAATATCTCGTATGTCTCTAAAAATGATCTATTTCAGCGTATGGGACAACATATAACGGTTCAGTGTTCTCAGTTGAAGAATCTATCTTTTCAGCTTCAGGAATCACTTCTTTTGATGTAGTTGTGTTTAATGGGGACCCAGAAAAATTTCTTGTTGAAAACGAACTTCCTTTGCCAGCCATGCACTGGCGGCCCTCCTTATAGCACCAAAACTATTGTTTCCCATAAAATATTAGCATCGACAATAGGGATTCTCCCCGCTAAATAATCCCAATTACTCTACTCACTGTTTGGTGTGGGGAATCTATCCAGTTAACGGTCCGGATACCGTAACTGTAATTAATTTTATGTTTTGTTTTACCGGTTTCGGCCTGGCACATCGTTTATGTATTTTAGTTTTAAAATATGAGATTCAAGTGATTTCTAACTACATGCATATAATTGACAGGTATAAACCACACTAGCGATGTGTAGGTTCTTACCTCCTGTATTACCGCTCCTACCTTATCAATCAACTACTCCTAGTCTATTTTAATCTAACTTATTCCTGCAGGGAGCGAATTTAAAGTAAGAGTAATATGCTGAAATGTTTGGGTAAAATTTAACAGATAGCCATTAAAATGGACATTCACATTTACAGCGGAAAACTATCAAAGATAGCTCTGATTAGAATTTAAAACAATTTATTACTCTGTTGCACATTAATATTTGCATGAAATAAACAAACATTCATCATCATTGAAATAGTTCGACAAAATCAAAAAGATCTCACATAATGATATAAGCAAAAAATAAGTAATTATGTTCCACGCAAACACTAGTGCAAGCTTTTCCCCAACGAACCAATCTTTTCTCATTAGCAAAGAAGTATGTCTTTTACAAAATGCCTCCAGCATAAAATTCACTAGCAAAAAAATTCAATTCTAAGTATTCTCACCCTATATTTATATTACAAAATTTTTGGCTCCATATGGCTATTCGTTTCACCTACCCTAACCTTTGGACTCCCAAATTTTGTCCTTTAGTGTTTGCAAAAATAATATTACAATAAATTACAAAATATTAATTTCTAGCTGGCCTTGTCAAAATAGAGATGTAATTTTCCCACATGTCAGTCTCTTCAAAAATAATGTTACATTGGGTGGGTTCTAAAACTTTCAAAGTTATCTCATGATAAGATAGCTTTGTTTCCACACTTTTCACTCCTTCAGCTACTACCATGTAGCTTTCCTCCAAAAAATAAGAATTGATAGATGCTTTCCCAATGTATTGATGAATATCTTCTTCAGTCAGCACATCCAGCCTTCTAATGTAGCCTAGGTCCCCCCTCAAGGCATTTTACAACTCCATCAAACGTTGATATTTGGCGGGCAGCTCATCCATATTTGGGGGCATAGCAAATTGACACTTCTCATGGATCTGACGAATCTTGTTGTAGAATCCTACACACTTCTCGATAGACTTAGGGATTTCATTATTTATCCTCCTACCAAATTTTCTGCAAAACTCAAGAAGTCCTATGTCTAAATTAGAGTCTGCAATCGTCTTCTGGGGCAAGTGGTTAGGGAACTCCGTTTTTCCTTCTCTCCAAGCCATCTACTTCTTGATATTATTTCCAGTATTGACCATTTTTTGTCTGATCCTCATCGATTCCATGGAAATCTCACTCATTCTTGCTATCATTATTTTCATCTTGTATATCTCTTCAGTGATCAACCTCTGTGAGCGACATATTTTCTCCTGAATTTTGCAGGCCTGCTCATGGAAAGGAGTCATATCTTGCTTCTTGTTGTTCGTCAGATCCATCTGTTCTATCATAGACTCCTTTTATTTAACCATCTCTTCCATCTGAGATTTAAATTCTTCGACCTGCTGACTTGCAGTTGATTCTCTTGTTTCTAATTCAGTGATTCGAGCATTGAAGTCGCTCCTCTCTCCTTCCATAATCATTAACTGTATAGTTAATGCCTCATTTTCTGCATCCAAATTCTGATATTCATTCAATAATCTGTCTTTCTCGGATATGATGGCATCATGTTTCCTCTTTATTTCTATCCATTCTCCTCGCACCTTCACTAAGTTATCTTTTAATTTGAGCATCTTTTCTTTATTTTGCTCAACGTCATTCAACAGCTTGTCAACATTGTCCGCGATCGCTTATGCAGCTACTATGCTTACGGAGTCCATGAACTTAGGATCCTTGTGCGTACCTTCCATGATAACACTCTCCTAGATAGTAACTATATCTATCTTATAACCCATCTTTAATATTTTCTCGGAACTCCTCATGATAGTTTTCCTGCTTGAATAAAAAACTATCGTGTCCAATTTGGCCACTATATGTTGTTTAGATGGGGTGAAAGGGGTGAGCCTGAGCTCTATGAAAGGTAGATTCCCTCCAGTAAGTGTGACTCCTGATACCCCTAGCGAATCTATATTCATGTCTTTCATACTTGAGCCTTCTTCTTGGTATTCTTTAACTTCCACAGCTTCCTTGGACTTAGCTTCTTCTTTCTTCTTTCTTTCTTGCTCAACTACTTCCTTTTCCTCTCTTTCTCTTATTTCTTCTTCAACTTTTCTTTTGTCTTCTTCTTCCTTTTGCAACCATTTGGCCTCCTTCTACAATTTCCCAGCCTCTTCTCTCTGGATACTTTATGCTTGCTCCTTTAGCTTCTATTCTGATTCTACCACTTATAGCCTTATAGATTCTTCTCTTTGTTTTTGTTGCCTTTATGTTTTTGCTGTAGTAGTGGTAGCAGGACTGGGGCCAACGCTGCTCTTCCAAACAAAATGTTTGTTCAACTCATTCATGTTGCTTGCTCTTCTGTATACCTCTTCATCCTTGTCGAATTAATCGACATATTCATAATGTATTATGATTGACGCACAATTCTCGGCAATCCTCCCATGGCTGCCATTTCTTGCGAAACTCTTCTCGCCAAAATGAAATGCTTCCAAATATTTAACGAAAGCTTCAACACCTTTAAATTTGGACAATTTGTATGCTCCGATACAGAAGGGTAACGGTGGGAATGAGGCCTTCTTGTGATCATGCAAGAATCTACCAATCCCATTAATGAAAACCTGCCTCACATCTATGAGGCACCTGCAACAATTAATTAATACGAATATGCGAAATAGCAGAAATGACAGAACTCAGAATCACTTTTATATTGATCACAGGCCACTTCGAGGGGGCAACCTCCTATGAGAAAGCTCAATACAAATAACTTCACGGTGTCTTCATAGGTCTCAACACACACTTATATACTAATTCTAGGCGCCAATACTATGGGTCGAAACCATGGGCCGTTACAAACTATGGATCAACAATACTACGGGCCACTTACAAAGCATATGCGCCAACAACAATAACACAAACTATTGATCAACAAATACTACGGGACGAATTACAAAGCATATGTGTCCAACAACAACATACTAACAAAGTAAAGACATGGGTTCCTAACATCCCCTCCCTCTTAAAAAAAGCTTTGTCCTCAAAGCTTTAGATGTGGAAATTGTTGTTGAATCTGAAGGAGTGGTTCCCATGTAGCATCCTCTGGTTGCATACCGTGCCACTGAACTAAGACCTCTGTGATAGAGCGAGAGCGAAGCTGACGCGTGCTCCGATTGAGGATGGCCTCTGGCTCCAAAAGGATGGATCCTTCATTATCCAGTTCGGGTAAAATCGTTTGTCCGCTGATGTTGGTGCCAAGAACTTTCTTCAGACAAGAGATATGAAAGACTGGATGAATGCGGGAAGAAGGAGGAAGTTCCAATTTATAAGCAATGGACCCAATCTTCTGAAGAATCCAATATGGCCCATAGAAATTTGGAGCGAGCTTATGACGCCCTTTAAGTTTCAAGGAGGATTGTTTGTACGGATGGAGACGAAGAAAAACCATATCGCCGACTTGAAAAGTGCGCTCTGAATGGTGCTGATCAGCTTGTTGTTTCATGCGATTTCTTTCCATGTGAAGATTGTCCCACAAAATGCGAAGAATCTGATCGCGGTTTCAAAGGACCGTGTCAACTTCTTGAACTGGTGAACCAGTGGGGGTGTATGGAAGAATAGCTGGAGGTGCTTGACCATAGACTGCTTCATATGGGGTAATTTTAGAGGCAGTGTGGTAAGAGGTATTGTACCACAATTCAGCGAGAGGGAGCCACTTTGCCCACTGATGTTGTTGTTCTGAGGTGAAGCAACGAAGATAAATTTCCAAGCATTTATTGACAATTTCAGTCTGACCATCTGTTTGTGGGTGATACCCTGAACTCATCTTCAGTTTGGTGCCAGTGTGGCGAAATAGTTCTGTCCAAAAATGACTGGTGAAAGTCGCATCACGATCCGAGACAATGGAAGAAGGGATGCCATGAAGACGAAAGATCTGGTCCAGAAAAATTTGAGCGACGAAGGAGGCTGTATAGGGATGGCTGAGAGCACAAAAATGACTATATTTGGAGAGGCGATCAACCACAACGAGAATCACTGTCTTCCCGCCAGATTTAGGGAGCCCTTCAATGAAATCCATAGAAATATCTGTCCAAATCCGTGTAGGTATGGGCAAGGGTTCAAGCAATCCTGGAAGGAGTGTTGTTTCACCCTTATTGCGCTGGTAGGTATCACATTCGGCCACCATCTGTTGAATTGTCCTTTTCATGCCCTGCCAAAAGAAGTTACGTCGTGCTCGTTCATACGTTTTGAGGAACCCAGAGTGCCTTGCCGATGGAGAAGCATGGAGTTCATAGAAGACAACCTGTTGAAGATCTGTGCTCTGGGGAAGCACCAGACGACCCTTGTATCGCAGAGAAGCACCATCCCAAGAGTAATGTGGTACAACAAAAGGGTTGTTGGTCAAGCGTTGGATGATTTGAGATAAGGAAGAGTCATTGACATAACCCTGTTGAACAGATTGCAACCAAGTTGGAACAAGCATAGAAATAGCTGAAAGAGAACCTTGGGCATCAAATGTGCGAGAAAGAGCATCTGCCACAAAATTGTCTTTACCCTTCTTGTAAGTGATCTCATAGTCATAACCCATGAGTTTGCTAACCCATTTCTGTTGTGCCAGGGAGGAGACACGTTGTTCCAAGAAATATTTCAGACTCTGGTGATCAGTCTTGATGCAGAAATGATTCCCTAATAGGTATGGGTGCCACTTCTGTACTGCATGCAAAATAGCCATCATTTCCTTCTCATAGGTAGAGGCAACTAAATTATTACCTGAAAGGGCTTTGCTGGTGAACGCAATGGGGTGTTCATCTTGAAGGAGAACAGCACCAAGTCCATTGCCGCAAGCATCACTCTCAATAGTGAAGGGCTTAGAAAAATCGAGCATAGCTAGCACAGGTGTAGTACACATAGCTTGTTTTAGCTTGTCAAATGCACACTGAGCAGCAGGTGTCCATGTAAAAGCATCCTTTTTCAATAGAGCAGTTAATGGAGCTGCAATCTTCCCATAATCCCTGACAAACTTGCGGTAGTATCCAATCAACCCCAAAAAACCACGAAGGCTCTTGAGTGTCTGAGGATGCGGCCAATTGTTCATGGCATCGATTTTGGCAGGATCCACATGAACCCCTTGTGCTGAGATAATGTGCCCGAGATGCTCAACTTCCTTCTGTCCAAAAACACATTTAGACTACTTGGCATGGAGATGATGGTCAGAGAAAAGTTGCATGACAAGATCCAGATGTTGGAGATGTTCATCCCATGTTTTACTGTAGATGAGGATATCATCAAAGAATACCATAATGAATTTCCGCAAGTAGGGTCGAAATATTTTATTCATTAAGGCCTGGAATTTGGAAGGAGCATTAGTGAGGCCAAAGGGCATGACCAAAAACTCATAATGGCCATCATGTGTGTGGAAAGCTGTTTTAGGAATATCATCCGCATGAACCCGAATTTGATGATACCCAGAACGAAGATCCAACTTGGAGAAAAAGTGAGCCCCATGAAGCTCATCAACAACAGGAATTGGAAACTTATCCTTGTTGGTGAGGTGATTAAGTGCTTTGAAGTCAATGCAGAGGTGCCATGACCCATCTTTTTTACGGACAAGAATAACTAGAGAAGAAAAGGAACTAGTGCTTGGGCGAATAATACATTGCTTCAATAAGTCCCGAACGAGCATTTCAATCTCCGTTTTTTGGTGAAATGGGTAGCGATAGGGCCTGATGTTGGGAGGAACGCTGCCAGGAAGGAGCTGAATACGATGGTCTTCTGGCCTGGAAGGTGGCAATCCCACTGGTTCAGCAAAGACACCTGTATATCGATCCAGAATTTGTTGTAGATCCAAAGGAGTAGTGGAGACCGCTGATGGTTGCATCTGGATGGAATGGATCTGAGCGATGACACCATGTGAATTCTTCTTGAGGAGTTTTTCCATGCGATGTGAACTGATGATGCTAAGAGAACCTGGTTGTAATCCTGTCAATGTGTGTTTTTGTCCATTGAGGGAAAACTGCATCCAAAGTTCAGCAAAATCCCATAAGATAGGGCCAAGTGTGAGTAGCCATTGAGCGCCCAAAACCACATCACATCCGCCTAAGGGCAAGGCAAACATGTCAGAGCGCAAGGTATAATCTCCCATAGAGATACGCACATTTCGACACTTCCCTTTGCAAGGTAAGGTGCCCCCATTGGCAACCATGACTTCAAAGTTGGAGCAAGGATGGATAAAACAATCAGCTTGTTTGGCGATCCGAGGGTCAATGAAATTATGAGTGCTACCAGAATCAATGAGTATTGTAAGAGGAAGCTTCTTGAAGTAACCCCTGACCTGCATTGTTTGGGGGGTGGTGATTCCAGCTAAAGCATGGAGAGATATCTCTGGCTGGTCATCCTGAGACGGAGGGTCAATAGGCAGTTCCTGAATGTCGACCGGAGCATCTAGTGTTTCTGGATCTTCGTCACCAATTTCAGAGGCAAGCGGAGACTCCACATCCAAGAGATAGAGCTTTTGCTGAACACATCTATGTCCCTGAGTGAATTTCTCATCACAATTATAGCAAATCCCCTTTTCTCTGTGTGCTTGCATCTCTGTTTCAGACAAACGCTTGATAGGAGTCGGTCGAGGATCCTGCGGTATAGGTGGTCGCTGAGAACCCATATTTCGGAAGGGAACAAAAGTGGGCTTGGAGCGCTGTTGGGATGCAATCTTGTCTTCTGCCAACTTGGCCAACCCTAGGGATTCCATCATTGTGTTGGGACAGAACATTTTGACCTCAGAGCAGATGGCATCCTTTAGACCACTGATAAAACAACTCCGGTAAAAGTCATCAAACAATCCTTCGGAGTGGTTGGCTAGATTCTCAAATTTGGTTTGATACTCTCTCACCGTGCCAATTTGGAGAAGTTTAGTGAGGGCTCCTGTGAAGTCATCAAAAGCACTAGGACCAAATCATTGCAAAAGGAGCTGGAAAAAGTCTGGCCATTTGGGCTCTGGATGAGCCTTGATGTACCAACGGTACCATTGAAGAGCTTCCTGTTCCAAGTGAAAGGATACCAGTGGAACTTTGTTGACATCAAAAGTATTATGCAGAATGAAATACTGTTCTGCACGATAGATCCATCAAGTTGGATCAGTACCATTGAAGTGAGGAAAATCAAGCTTCGGACCACGGAAATTGATGGAAGAGGAGAACCCATTGTAGACTCGGACTGCCGTTTGTTGTTCATAGCTGAATGTTCAAGATGGAGGCCGAGAAATTTTTCATCCAGATCCTGGAGTTTGGCTTGGATGGCTGCAAGTGCTTCCTCCATGGTTTTTGCTCCTGCACGGGTGACAACCATAACCAGTAGTTTTTTTGTTTTTTTTTTTTCTAGACTAGAGCGGCTACGGCTCGAAAGGGATCTGAAACGGCGCCGAATGGATTGAAAATGGTTGGATCTGGAACAACTTGCAAAATGGATCTGAACGACTGGATGTAAAACGGCGCAACAACGATCGACGGCAGTTCAGCTAAAATTAGATATGGACCCCAGGTATGTGCGGCTTCCTAACAGTTCAAGGGTTTCACTAGGCCACCAATGCTGTCTGACGGCTTGCATATTGGGGCAGTACCCCTCACTCCACAGCTCAGGTAAAACTGATAACCGCTTTGCCACAAACGACAGCTCTTGGTTTACCTCACGGGTGGGAACTAGTCAATCAGGTAGGGGTCGTTTCCCTTTTCGCTGGCAGGTCCTCTCAATGGGCCAGCTACTTCGGGGTTCCTGTGGTACTCCTCACAATGAGTTTTAGGGATTATGCCCAAGTACTTCCCATAGTTAAGCGGATAGGGATTATTCCCAAATCCAAACCTGCAACAGATGCGAAAAAAAAAATTTGGTGGAAATTTCACCCAGCGAGCCCAAGAAAGTGCTCTGATACCAGATGTGAAGCACCTGCAACAATTAATTAATACGAATATGTGAAATAGCAGAAATGACAGAACTCAGAATCACTTTTATATTGATCACAGGCCACTTCGAGGGGGCAACCTCCTATGAGCAAGCTCAATACAAATAACTTCACGGTGCCTTCATAGGTCTCAACACACACTTATATACTAATTCTAGGCGCCAATACTATGGGTCGAAACCATGGGCCGTTACAAACTATGGATCAACAATACTACGGGCGACTTACAAAGCATATGTGCCAACAACAATAACACAAACTATTGATCAACAAATACTACGGGATGACTTACAAAGCATATGCGTCCAACAACAACATACTAACAAAGTAAAGACATGGGTTCCTAACAACATCCTCTTTATGGACCATAATTCCGGTCGCATATTTGGGCATAAGGGATGGAGCTATGGAACCTCCAAAAATTCTTATATAGGTGCCTTATTCTTAAAAGTAGTAGTCCCCGTACTCGTTTATGACTGCCATTGTGTTTTCAGATACGCAGTTTTGTTCCTTATTAAAAATCAGCCAATAAAGAGGGATGTTCAACTCTTCACAGAGGAGTTTGTATTGGATTACTTATCTGTGGGCCCATGTAATCTGGTAGGCCACATAGATAGGAGATTCGGCTTGATTCCAGATACATCCCAAATTAGGAAATGGGTTCCTAACTAGTATGCAGTCAATGAGATATGAGGACATGTAGAACTCTGCCTTCTTCTGGGTTAAACCTCCCTGTGCTGTTGCTATTGTCGATGACAGGTTGTTCGAGATGATGTCTCCCCAGTTAAAAATAGTGATAGGGAAAGCTATGTGATAAATTAGGGGTACCCAATTTAGCTTGTATATGTTCCCATTTTCTTTGCCAAAAATTATGCTTAGCATCAAAGATATAATTCGGAATTGGGTCCTCAAGCTTTGATTTTCATACTCCCCACTCACTTTCTTCCTCAGTTGTTTCCCTAAGACTACCATTTTCTTAGCATAATCGAAGTGACCCATGTTTAGAATCTTGATCCAATCTTCGGTTAACATGACTTTGGGCGGTGGTAGTTTGTATGTTGTTTCTATATGACATGGATGGAAAGAAGCAAATCCTTCCCCTTTTGTGTCAAAGATGATTCTTGATGTGACATCTACGTGTGGCAGGATCCATCCAATGAATTTTGAGTAGGGAAAAAGTTCTGGGCGTGTGGCCGCTTTGGGGATACCTGATTTCTTAATATTTTGATACAAGATCATCTCTTCGAGAGCTGGATCAGGAATATTCTGCTCCCGGGTCATCTGATACAATTCTCCCCAATTGAATTCTGGGACAATTCCCGTTACTGCTTTAGTATCTTCGAACATGGTTTCTATCATGGTGTCAACTACAATTTCCACGCCTGATTTTGATTCGGTTGCATTAGACTTCCTCTTGGCGCTCTTTTTTGGCATTTCCAAATCTTGATGAAATAGTGGAAATAATGTGTAAGAAAAACTCAACAAGAAGTTTGTAAATCATTTTTCTTTCATATTACTGATAATATGCTGAGTTGAGAGAACAATTACTTCCATGTTACCAAGTTTTTTTGCTTTCTTTTAACAGTATGCAAGTGTGTGGAATATAAAATGCAACTAAAAAATGTATGCACAATTATTTCCAAGACATCTTTTCAAAAGATTTCCATTAATCCTAGTCAACCACAATAACCAATTTATTCATAATAAGGGTGGGGAATTAATGATTTGGTCAGACTGATTTCGGGGTTATTCAAACAATACTTTTATTCTTTTAATCCCACATTGAAAGTGCATGTATAAACTCATGATGGATTATGCATGAGTTTGTGGGATTAGAAAAACAAACCGTCAACTTGCTAAGGACGACTACTATGGGAAAAACCTGTTACCGACAAATGTCTACACGGGATTTCTACGTGGGGTTCGAGTAAACAAAGCTTCGTTGGGTTCAATCAAAACTAGCTGAGTTGAGAGAACAATTACTTCCATGTTGTTGGGTAAATGCTGTCAATGTTTGTTTAGCTTTAAACCACAATGGCATCTGAAAGTCTCAAATGCAACTATGAGAACAAACCAAGGATGCTTATCTTAAAGGTTTTTTATAATTTCGGTTGGCTCTAAATCCCTTATTCCTTGTATGAATGATGAGCTTATTTTTTCGGAATATATGTTTTTGAGGCTAGTCGACCAATACTTTAAGTTTCAATCCTGTTCAGATAGTGTGTGTGTAAACCCCATCTCTGTATGCAACCAAGTTATTGTCGTCAGGTGGTAAGAATACAAGCGGGTAAAAGGAGAGGTTGAGACCAAATAGTCGGAGAAAACGATTGCTCGAAAGGAAAAAAAAACTTGTATTTAATAATTTCTTCTACATGAAGTGATGTAGAGTTATATTATGTTTCCTGTCACTTTGGAAAAACAAGATGCGTTTAACTCCACAAATGCACGTTCAACCGTAGTAGAAAACATAGACATCCCAAGCATAATACAATCTAATTGTCGGAGTATAGAAAGCCCTTTGTTTGAGTCTGGCTCGTAGTAGGCTAAGAAACTGTGCTCTTGCTGTGTGCTTGAAAAAAATGACAGAAAAAATAAAACCAGAAGGAGCTACCCTGAGAGGTTTGAACCACGGAAAATGACCACATATACTACAAGAAAAAATCAGTAAACCACGAATACAATCCACCAGGTTTTGCATTTAAACTCGAAAAAATGTCTTAGGGCGAACTGGATGGGGTAAACTCGGCAGACCTAGGTTGAGACCACTTATCTAAAAAATGGGGTGCAACTAATGAAAACGCCCAACCATCAAGGACCAGGGTTTATCCATGAAATATAAATAGCTCAAACACCTAAACCCATGGTGAAAAACTGAATGATAGTACCAACAATAAAAAACGACCACGAAGGCACTAAAATGGCATACCTGGAAGTCTCAGAATGGCCACGAGAGTGAGTCGAAATGGCATCGGTGTTTTGATTCTAGTGGTTGGTCAAGAATGAACTCGAAAAACGACGTTCTTTGCAAATGTTAAACAAATTGGACCTTACCCTATATATAACAAAATCAAAACCTAGTTTTTAATGCGAACGAGGTAGGTTCAGTGGGGTCATAAATGATGGACCCTTTGGCACGCAAATCTTTCCCCCCCCACGTCACTACCGGTAAAAGAACAAATACCACCAACTGTTTCGGCATAAATCACCCAGTCACAACGATATGGTCGGCGATATTTATCCATTCGCAGCGACCGGTCAGTTTGGTCACTGTCGTATGCCAATCTCGTGTCGTTCTCTTCGTCGAAGGCATCGGCGTTGTTTCATGAGTTTGTCGACCAATATTAGTGTGACTCGTGTATTAGCGGCTATATGGTGTCTCTCCCACCATTGCATTAGACTTTTAAAATAATCATCGATCTCGCTTTGCCACCGACCGATCGGCATTGTTCACTTAGTCACAGCGAAATGATCGGCGGCATTTGTTCAGTCGCATCGAAACGATCGACGACGTTGGCTCAGTTTCCACGAAAAAGGTTGGCATTGTTCGCTTAGTCAAATTTCCAAACTTTGCACCGAATTTACTTTTTCCTCATACTGATTGGCATGAGTTTTCCAGTCGCTGCGAATCAGTCGGCGGAACTTGTCCATTTGTAGCGACCATGTTAGTGGAAACGTACCAAACTGCTCCGACTCTGTTCAGCGAAAACTCGCCAAATTGTTCTGATGAATTTTCCTTCAAAAATTAAGTGTTTTGCCGCGAATTTAGAAAAAATACTCCAACCATTTCGGCGCGAATGGCCATGTTGCTCTGAAATAGAGACAAGACTGACTCTTTGCTCCAATAGTTTAGGAGTAACTCACTGAGTTGCTACGAACGTTTCGGCGGAAAAAACCTAGTCAAACTTAACCAAAAACTTTCTTTCTTCAATCAAAAAATCATGAAAACTTCTAAGTGACGAATTTGAGTTTCTCTAGGATGAGCTAGATTCTAGGTAAACTCTAAAAAAGAAGGAGAAGCCCTAAAATTTTAAGAAAATATTGGGGATTAGGTTACAGCAGCAACAACATATTATTCAAGTTAACAAATAATTCAAACAAAATAATTTAAATACATAAATTAATTAAAATCACTTTCCTTCTTCGTAATTCTTGATGTGCTCCCATCATGTTGATTAAAGTTGTTGTTCATTGAAATCCTAGCATGCATTTTATATCAATAAACAACATGTACCATTAAAGACAGAAGTTATCAATATATTATACAAACAAATTACATACCTTTAAAATACGAAAAAAATATATAAAAAAAAATAATAAATATGATTTTGGTGCGCTTGTATACATTAAATGCCCCGGTGCGTTAGTGAGAAAACTGCATTGGTGCATTAATTCCAATATGTTGCACCGATAACAGAGAATCAAAATACTAAAATCGTTTTTTTCATTTTTGTAAAATAAAAATAAAAACGATGCGTTATAGTAAATCTGGTGCGTTACAGTAAATGCGATGCACCAGGAATAGAGAACTGAGACATGAAAAATGACTTTTTCAATTTTATAAAATAATTAAAAATGATGCAACATAGGTCAAACTTGGTGCATTATTTAGATGAACATACAGTGTGTTCCTGTAATACAAACACACTGATTTTGACGTGTTCCTTTTTTAATTAAAAAAAAATCCAAAACTTGACATAGCCGACATGGTTACGGATTCAACCAAGAAAGTGGACCCATATCACCCCACCCTTTCTATATTTAATCACAAGCTCAATAAATCCAAAATCCCTAAAATGTGAAATCATAATTATTTATAACAATAGAGATATTTAAACCCTAATAAAGAATTTTGTAGCCACATAAAAGAAAAACAAAAAAAGGGAGAAAATAATGGTTGCAACATTGAAGGTAAATATGAAGTTTTTTTTGTAAATCTATTTAAACTTTAAATAAGGTTATAAGATCTACAATAATACTTACATGCTTGAAATTTCTATCATGCAAGGTTTGGTTTGATTAACCATAGCTAAGAAATTTCGACCCTTGAACCTCCTTCCAATTGCTCCAAACTCCTTACACGTAAGTCTCTCTTCCAGAACTCTCCCTTGAAAATTTTGGCAAAATAGTGAGTTACTGTTTAGGTTTTTGGATTTTAAAGACTATTTAGATTTACTTTTCGAGCTTAAAAATGCCGCCAGTTTTTAATTTATGGAAAACAACGTTCGTGCAATTTTTTTAAATTTTGATTTTTGGCATTTTCGGTGTGCCTTTTGTTAATTCGCACCGGTGCGTACATATGTAAAATGCACCATCATTAAAACCCATACGACGGTGCATGTAATTTTATGTCACATCGGTGTACTTAAATGTAGTAAACACATTGGAACGAATTATTTTGTGAAAATGTATTTAAAAGCATCCACTACCAAATGTAACTGTCATGTCCCAAATTTTGCATTGGGTCACAATGGCCTAATCCAATTGGCCATATTCATGAGAGTTTGTAAAATTGATGTTAAGGGTCAAATAATTGCCAAGGAGGAAAATTACTAGTTTCTTAGGTTGGGGGCGGAAGCTTTGGGATTTGAGATAAGGGGGATAATAAATGATATTTGAACATTAGAATGGCATAAATATTTAATAAAGGAGCTAAATAAATAAATACAAGAGAAATTCTAGGTGGCAATTGGTTTGAAGACATATGGATGATGTGGGACCCACACTAGCTTGATTTTTCAATGCCACATGGCATCTCTCTCTTGCCATTTCGAATCCATGAGAAGGAAAAAATTATTGAATAATTTGGTAGGCTCATACACATGGCATTTAGAATCATAGGTCGAATTTGGATGGAATGGTAACCTCCATGTAAGAGGAAGAGTCAAACTAGAAGTTTGTGGACACTTGGGCTAGATTCCCTAACTCCTATGACAACAATGATGAAGAATAGATGACACATATGACACAAAACAGACCTGAAGGATGACATATAACATATATGACATGTCAGGGCTAAAAATAGCCTCCAAGAGAGAACTCAAGTGAGTTAGGGCAGCCAAAGAAACACCAATTATAATTTGGAGAAGGAGAGGGCTAGAATTGGAAGGACAAGTGGCATACTTGGGAATCACTTCCCAACTTGAGTTGGCATGAATATCTTGGGAGGAATTCGACCCATGGAGGACCTTATAAGACTAAGTATGTTTATAAAATACAGAAATGAAGTAAGAGAAGATCTTTTGATCATTTTTAGAATTTTCTATTGCATTTGTGAGAGAGGAGCTAGTGGATTAAAAGTTTCTTTCCTTAGCCAATTTTGAGGGTGAAAGATTCCCATCCAAGTTGGTGTTTGGAAAGGCCATTCAGGTATTTCATGGGGCTTTAATGGATTCTTTATTGTAGGTGTAAGCTACAAGGCAACTCATGGTTTCTTCTAGTGCAGCTCACTCCTTCGACCATTTCCAGTTTTCATTGCATATTCTTGATCCTTGAGGGAGGGCGTTTTTGGTGAGATATTGTACTCTTTGGGGGAGATTCTAATGCCCCATTTCTTTTTTAATATGAATTAAATACTATGTTCTTAATCTTTAGAAAGTTTCAGGTCGAAATTCTAAGTGGAAATGTATAAATATGATTTTTAATGAAAGAATGGTGCCATTTCCCCACTACCTTGATGTGTAGCAATGATGTATTGATGTATTCAAATGAAAGATCATTCATATGATGTATTTATGATTCATGGACTGTCATTTATGAGATTCACAAGTTTCATGTTCAGTACTTAAGCATTTGGTGTAATTCCCTGTTTTGACATTACTACCTGAACTACTATTATATGTTGTATTTCTTTGATTGTGAGACTTCGTCGGTTTGACAACACTGTGGACATATGGTTCTATTATTTTGTCAATATATATATGTGTATGTGATGTTAATATTATGATCGATAGTCATGTTTAGACATGTATGATATGTTAATTATGTCTCATGTATGCGAATTATTAAATGATGGGTACGTGGATACCTTAACAATTATATGTTGAATAAATGAATGTTATGCCAGGCGCATGGCGAATAAATGAATTTATTGTTGTTATGTTATGATGAAATGTATGTGCACATGTTGAGAATTTATGCACGATATTCTATATTGTATGTCGAGAACTGACTTACAGGTTGAAATGGCTAAGTGATAGCTGGATCCTACAAGGTGGGAGAGCCTTGAGGACATGGACTTTGACAGATAAATGGTATGCGAGTGATGCATTATTTAATTTCGCGTGGTTATTATGTTGTTTATTGTGATGTATATTATGGCATGGGTGCGGTAGAGTTTTAGGAAACTCAACCATCCAAATTGGTTATACGATGACAAACCGAGTACAAATGCAACGGTGTTGTTATGTCGGGTAGACATAGTCCCTTGTTCCATTAGGGGGGTGGAGGATTTACCCACCATTTATCCCCAAAACCCAGATTCATGGGAGGGATGTGCTACAGAATTCTCCCCAAGGTGTGTGATGATGACTGGTGGTTTCCTGCTGGGGAAGCTTGGTCGATGTAGTCGACACTTCCGCTTACGGGTTCTAGCTAGAGCCGGTCATGGCTTGACACTTCAGGGTAGTCCAGCAGAGGAAAGGATAGGATGTGGAAGTTAGTGATGATGTAGGTAGATATTTGTAGCTTGAATTCGGGATAAGAACAAGATCGAACTATATGTGTGTAAAACCCTTGATTATTATGTGTTGTAACTTAATAAAATGTAGTTAGGTAAAAGGCGACACCTTGCAAACTATGTTAAAACATGTGTCATAAACAATAAGTTTTGTGATTATGATTGATGTGTGTGAATTATTACTGTTAGTGTACTTACGCGAGGTATGTAAGCAATAGCTACACTTACATAACTTGCCTACATATTTATAAATTGTGTAAAATATTGTTGAATAATGAAGTTAATTATTGTCGTTTAATAATTAACTATTGTGGATCAATGTTAATAATGTCGATTAAAGTTAATAATGATGATTAATGTTAATAATGTAGATTAATGTTAATTATTGTCAATTAAGGTTAATAATGTTGATTAATGAATAATTATTGTCCATTAATGATTAATTAGTGTTGATTAATAAACAAGTTATGGTTAAATTACCTAGTAAATAATGTATTTGGTTAGTAATGCTTAATTGAATGTTAATGAGTTTGATTAGTAAAGACCAAGGGTTAACACGTTAAATGATTATTGTAATGTTAATTAAAGTAGTATTAAATCGATAAGTTAATATTAATTGCAAGGTTAGTTAATTAATTAAAATGTATGGATAAGAATTAATTTATATCTATCAAATTTTATTATGATCATGCAGAAGCTAATTAGAGCATAGGATAATTTTTTAATAGATGTAATATGAAATTAATAAACAAGTGTCGAGTACACACTTTGGAATTGTTCATGAAAATGATAAATTAATTATGGATTAATTATAAATTAATTATAATTTTTTTATGAACTGATTATGAATTAATTAGGAACTGATTATGAATTAGTTATGAACTGATTATGACATAATTATAAAGTAATTATGAATTAATTATAAATTAATAAAAAAAATTAATTATGAGGTCACCAAGGTTGACTAGTAATTAATAAGGTAAAACGTGTAAGTGTAAAACACTTACGGTTAGTGAGAAAACTGACCCAAAACTTAAACTATCATAAATAATTTTTATTATTGATTAAATAATTATTATATTTTAAATAAGTAAAGAATATTAAAATATTGGAAACTAATGGAAGTCAAAGTTGAGGGCTCGAGGACTGACATGGGGGTTGAGGGATTTATGATGAGGATAGGGGTATTAATGGTGGAGGAGAAGAGTCGGCAAAACATGGGGGATAAGGGGGAGAAGGAAGGAGAAAGAGGGGGTCTCTTTTTACCTTAGAGATTTTTGGAGAATTTAGAGAGCAGGGAGAAAATTATAGAGAAGAGAAGGAGGTTCTTGTTGGATATTTTTATGAAGGGATATAACAGGTTGGCTTGTACTCGGTTTGGGCTCGGGGTTCGAAAGGGGTACCTTTGGAGCTGGGTGGTCGGAAAGACCTCGCCAGTTAGAAGGGTGGCAAAACTGTTTGGGCTAGTTGAGTTTCAAGGTTTTGGGGAAGTTTTTTGGTTGTAGGGAAACAACAAGGCATTCAACAAAAGGGATTGGTAAAGGGGACAGCAACAAGGGTGGATCTACTAGCTATCTACAGGTATTTTCCAGTCAGGTATAAATGGCTTTTAACTCTGTAAATTTTACTTATGAAATATCATGTAACTTAAGAAATTATTATGGTAAATTACATGCTCATATGTATGGTGTTGTAAATGAAAACTTGTTATTGATGTTTGAAGTTCAAAAATAAAATATATTTATTTCAAGACTGTAAATACCATTTTTACCACCAGTAGATCCAACATAAACAAGAAGACATAACATGAACCAGAATGTAAGCAGTAAAAAGATAGATTATATTAAGAGAAAATGGGGACCCAGGTTAGGGTCCCTACATATGGTATCAGAGCCATGGTTCCAAATCTGGAACCAGAGGGATGACTACAACTAACATGGAGTAGTAGAACATAAATGAAGTTCAATGAGAACTTGGAAATTGTGGGGGATTATAAATTTGAAAAGAATAATAAATATACATATTTAATTAGAAATCTAATTAAACACAGATTGTTGTTCATAACTTGTTCTAGAAGCTTCACCTACAAAATAAGACAAGAAGCATTTAAGAAGTTAGTGGAACTCTTGTTGGTGGAAAATACTAGGAACATAGGAAGGTAATTACAATAATATTGATATTATTACTATTATTTTGTTGTTTGAAACATAACATATATATATATATATATATATATATATATATATATATATATATATATATATATATATATATATATACACACAAAATTATAAGAAAACTCTGATTTTGAATACGTGCGATATAAAAAAAATGATTATTATTACCAATAAAACCTAAAGTTTAAATAAAAACAATTTTTTTTTTTGAAACAAAGTCGATTTAAATTTTTTATGTTAAACGTTTTATTTTAAAAAAAAAGGAAATTAATACGAAATTTCAAACTTATTACATGTTAAAAAAAAAACATTGCATAATTCAAAAAAAGGGGGAAAAAAATTGTTATCTAATATATATATGTGAATTTTTTTTTTAAACTATATCAAAAATTTTATATAGTTCAAAAAAAAAAAACTACATATGATATTTTTTTAATAAAAACAAAAAAAAAAAATTGAAATTCTTGTTGGCCCGAGCTATGGCGCGGCCATGGCAGCCCGGCCAGCATGGCCATGAGCCAGGGGCCTAGGCGCAACTCGGCCAGTGGCCATGGGCCTATGGTCTAGGTGCAGCCCGACCAGCATGGTCGTGAGCCAGCGGCCTAGACGCAGCCCAGCCAGCATGGTCGTAAGCCAACAACTCCAGAAAGGGGTGCGGCCGACCTGTGACGAGCACGAGGGAGGGGTAGAACCCACGCCTTGTGTGTGAAGGGGGCCGTAGACCTGTGTAAGGGAAGAGCCGCCCAGGGACGCCCTGCATGGGGGAGAGCCCGACTTCTGCGCAGAGGGAGAGAGCCCACGAATCAAGTTGTGCAGCGCATCATTTCTTGGAGGAATATATATATATATATATATATATATTTATTTATTTATTTATTTATTTATTTACAAATAAAAACAATGAACTACAAAACAAAAAGAAATGACAACTCGCAGCCTGGCTTGAGGCCATGGCCAGCAGCCAAGGTTTGTGGACAAGGTACAACCGGTGTGGCCAAGGAACACGGCTAGCAGCCCACAGGCATGCCGCCGACCTAAAACAAAAATAATATACAATGTGTAAAAAAAGAATTGTATGGCAAGCTTGGCACGGCCATGAGCAGCCGACCAAACAGCCTGAGGGTTGCGGCCTGGGCTTGGTCAATCTGCACAGAGGAGAGCCCAACCAAGAAACTATATATATATATATAATAAAATAAAATGGAAACATAAAATCAAGCTCGAATAGGAGGGAGCCATACCTGTCGACCAAGCTTGTTGCGATGGAGCAGAGCTCTCGCTGGCTATGGCGGTCTGGCAGGGGCTTCTCCTTGGAACCGAGCGGAACAGAGCTCACACAGAAAACCATGAAAAAAATGAGTGCCCGCTAGGGTTTAACCTTGTTATAAAAAAATTAATACTATTTTATTTACTAGGGCGGTGGGTTACTTGGAGGAGGACGCGTGGTCCCTCATGCAAGGC
The DNA here is from genome assembly GCA_027924585.1 of Larix kaempferi. NCBI lineage: Eukaryota > Viridiplantae > Streptophyta > Pinopsida > Pinales > Pinaceae > Larix > Larix kaempferi. Next base: position 15,013,489 of record BSBM01000757.1, on the reverse strand, counting down.
TTCTGCCTAATCCTAGGGTTTGACTAGGTAAGCCCATAGGTTAGGGTTAAAATTTATTTATTTTATTATTGTTTTGTGATAAAAAAAATTTAATATATAATTTTTTTAAATTTTTTTTTAGATATATATATAATTAGTATTAAATTCAATTTTTAATTTATATTTTAATAGTTTGTAAGAGAATTTTTTTTTTATTAATTATTTCATAAAAAAATGAATACATTAATGTTAAAATGTACACTAGGTTATAAATTAATTTTTTTTTTTAAATAAATAGAAAAAAATACAATAATAATTATAATGTTAATTGATTAGGTTAATGTAAATTAAACATTATAATGACCTTATAATAATTAATGTTGATCAATAAATATAAATACTATATTTTCAATAATTGAATTAATTATTAAAATAGTTAGGTTAATGTACGTTGGATTAATTAATTAATTTGTACATTAATTGATGTTTAGTATAAAGTTAAGTTAATTATTATAACTTAATTAATAACCTTGTTATTAAATTATTTTATATATATATATATATATAGAGAGAGAGAGAGAGAGAGCTAATCAAATTAGTTAAGGGTTATTCGTTAATATTAATCAAGGATAATATTAGTTATCTAATTAAATTGAACCACATGGTTGGAATTTACATTAATTAGCCTATCTTCTCTTTCAAAATGCTCTTTGTTGAAACTTCGACGCATAGTCAAAGGGGCAAGACGGACCCGGAATCTCGAAAACGAGACACCATGGAGATCAACATGATGAGTTGATATCTAGGGCACTGATTCTAACCCATGACCGAAATGTTTGGTAAACACGACGCTAGACCTAAAACTTAGGTTATTCTATTATTAAATTTTAATAAAAATTATTAATTTTTAATGAGAAACGAAGCAATAAACATTAATTGAATTTCTTATAGGGTAGAGTTTGTGACGTAATGAGGATTGTGTGGAATCCAATACCTAAACCTACGTACAACTACTGTAGTATATCTAGTACCAGGTGGCCTCAAGATGGCTTGATCGAAACGCCTGGAACTATAGCTCTTAGAGTAAAAAAAATCGTTCGACGCACTTTTTTTTAAATTAACTGTTGAGTCTAATGGTAACATAGTCTTGATGTCATCGTATGCTAATTATCCTATTATTCCATGTTACAGGGATAAACATGGTAAGAACGCGAGTAGGTCGGGGGCGAGATGAGGAGACGGCATTACCTGAGCCGAATGTGCCGGCACCATCGCCAGAGACCATTCTTATATTGTGCTCACTGGAAGCAATAAACGAAACACTCAGGGGACCAGTACTGAGACGAAGTGTTACCTCGGAGGTAGAAGTGGAGGCCCCTCCACTAAGGGAGGAAGTTCCTGTGGTAGAAGTGAATACGGTACCAAGACCTTCGCATTAGGATATCACAAGGGAGCTTTATAAGATAAGGCTTCCAGAGTTTTCAGGGGGTCGAGCAGGGATACGAACAGAATCTTGGTTGGAAGAGATGACCAGGTGCTTAACCTTACAGGAGTACACTTCCACGTCCAATTCCAAGATGGCCATATTTCAACTAAAAGGGGCCATTTTGAACTGGTGGGGTAACCAAGAAAAGCAACTACACCTTACACCAGACACGGTTCCATGGGAATTGTTTGTGGGAAAATTCAAGGGGAAGTACTTACCTGCATCCTACCAAGAAGAACAATCAAAGGCTCTTCATGCCTTGGTACAAAGGCATCTATCCGTGGAGGATTATGAAGAGAGACTCATGGAATTAGTCAATTATGTTCCCTACTTGGACAACGACAAACGCCAGGTTGATCGCTTCGTTTATGGGCTCAATACCAAGATCAGGGCCCAAGCGCAGATGTGGAAACCAACTTCGGTCACCGAAGCAGTAGATTGTGCTCGTTACATTGAGGAGATGTTGGGTGCAAATCCCATCAGGTCATTCAACTCTCAACAGTCGGGGTTTGCAGGGAAGGATCCTCGAAGCTACCCTCGGGGAGGATATACGAGGCCACCTCCCTACGGAAACAGGTACACACCGAGGGTTGTGGCCATAGACAGATCAGTGGCAACTAGGGCAGTGCCCCAGTCAACCACAGGGACTCACCAGGGTGTGAGGAATTTTAGAGGATCAGCCGGCAAGGGAAGGGGTCCCAGGGGTAGGAACCCCTCTCAAAGGTCTGAACAGGTTATCTCGCCCACTCCATTACAGGTTGCTTGTTGGGGATGTGGAGGTCCACATTACCAGTGTGACTGTCCCGAATTAAGATCCGGAACGGTGCATCAAGAAGGAAAGGCTCCAATGGGGAGTGGGGGTAGTAGACATCAGATCTTGGTAGTAGTACACAACCATCAGGCAGAGCACCAATCCACTGTGGTGGAATCATCAGGTACGGTCAATAATGTCAAGCTTAGAATATTGTTTGATCCTAGTGCTACAGATAGTTTCATTTCTCCATATGCATTAGACAAATGTGGGTTGGCATCCTACGAGCATGACGATTTCAACTTAGTTGAAATGGCTTCAGGGGTAAAGCAAGCAGTAGGACCTAGTGTCGACAAGTGTGTAATGGATCTCAAGGTGTGTGTTACACATGTCAAATTGTACGTCACCACCCTCGTAACTTATGATCTCATCATAGGTATGAATTGGCTCGAGGAACATCGAGCTTTCCTGGACTGTTATGGAAAGAAATTTCTTTGCATTAATGACAACAGAGAGGCCATCGAGATCCAGGATATCAAACGGAAGGTGTCCCTACGTTTCATATCCACGATGAACGTAAAGTGATGTATGCGACAGGGATGTCAGTTGTATATTGTTGAAGCAGTAAACAATGAGAAGGGACCCTCCTTTGATGAGTACCCAGTTTTAGCCGAATTCAGAGATGTCATTCCAAAGGAATTACCTGGGTTACCTCCTAAGAGGGAACTTGATTTTACCATTGAGGTAAAACCCGGTGCAGAGCCAACATCGAAGACACCATACAGGATGACAGCCCTAGAACTTTGTGAATTGCAAATGCAGTTGAAGGAACTGCTAGACCTAGGGTTCATAAGACCAAGTATTTCACCATGGGGTGCACCAATAATCTTTGTGAAGAAGAAGGATGGTTCCTTGCGTCTTTGCATCGATTACCGAGATTTGAACAGAGCCACAGTGAAGAATAGGTACCCTATACCTCGAATTGATGACCTCTTTGATCAAATGAAAGGGGCGACCATCTTCTCCAAGATCGACTTACGATCAGGTTACTACCAGCTACGGATTAAGGAAGGAGATATACCTAAGACTGCTTTTCGAACAAGGTTTGGGCACTATGATTTTGTAGTGGTACCCTTCGGTTTGACCAATGCCCCAGCCGTATTCATGAGCCTCATGAATAGCGTGTTTCGAAAATACTTAGATCAGTGTTGGCCAGAAAAACTATCCTAGGCCAACTTACGGAAAGACAGCCCACACACTCGACTTAATGCAATCTTGTATGTGTTTAAGGTAACTATCCTTCACAGGATCAAGGCCCTGCTGCCTGTATGATGTGCTCTCAAAATAGAGAGTCTCTCTGAGGTGAGTGTGTCAAGTTTACTTGAATTAATCTATTAACAAATCAGAGAAATTTAACTTAATGACTAACTAATGCTAAAGACCATCTTAAGCTAAATGCAGAAAATTAATAGCTCCTAATTCTATTCTATGATAACCTCAATGCAGACTACCTATCTTGGCCAAGAGCATGAGTTATTGAATTGATATAAAACTTGACACAAGAAAATAATCGACACTTTTGAATTGGCAGAGAAGTCATCAATTGTAGAACTAAATCTTGATTATTTCACAATTAGATAACAATCTGTTGTGAAGTAATTATAATAGAACTTCAAACCCAATATCAATACACTATCAAAATAATCATGTGCTAGCTTGTAAATGAAACACGTAAATGAAACACGGTCAAAATGCAAGTTATTAAACAATCAGAATTGATTTATAAACTATTGAAATCATGAAACAGTTCGTTAATCTCAATTTGAAAATAAATCATTCATACTTCAGATAAGCATATGCATTCGAAATTCAACAAAGACGTTTCATATATAATAGCAAGATATATATGAAAGGAAATGACGTGTACAATTCCTACTCACGGCAATCGATAATATAGTATGATCGTGACTCACCTGCACACGATACATAAAGACAAAAACGCCATGAGAACACTCAATACGTCTCCCTCCCTTCGTAGGCGTCATATTTATGCAACTTTGTTAGTGATTCAATATTTTATTATGGTCATGTAACTTTTTGAATCACGATGTATGCAATGGAGACTTGTCTTTTGCAAGATCTTAAGAAATATTAAGAAGACACCATATAATCATGAGTTGAGTTGTGACCCTAATTAGATGCTTAGTGGCGTGTGAAATGTTATAATAATTACAACTCTTCCCGTAACTTAGCCACTTTCAAACTATAGAATTTTGCATTTTATTGATCTTGTATAATCCTTAGAAATGTCATACTTTTCATCCAAATTTCTTGCAAACGAAACAAATTTCTTGCAAACGAAAATAAAAATAAGTTAATATTTTATTAATAAAATATTATATGCTTTCCAACTTATGTTCATTTCCTTTTCACGTTAACCAATCCTTTGTTTAATTTTATGAAATAGTAAAAAGATTTAACTTTTATGGGTAGTTAAATTTGCCTTTGATGGAGTTATGAACGTGTCTCCTTAAATTAATTTATATGACTCATCCAAAAAGCTATTATTTATTTCTTAGTGTATTGTGAAAAGGGGGAAATTGAATATAATGAATAAATAAAGTTTACAAAATTGAAAATATTATAAATAAAAACTTTTGTAAACTTTAAAATATCAGAGATTTCTATATCTGATTCAATTTTCTCTATATGAAATGTTTATTAATTCATAAATAAATAAATGATATAAAGAAAGTCTTCTGGAATATCAAACAAAAGTTTAAAGATTGGAGTGTATGCAAACATGATTGAGAAATTAGGATTCAACCAAAAGATCGACATGATATAGTTCAAATGAATCATCAAAACCTCATTGCATGAAAACCAAGATAAAGAACAAGCAGCATTGAAAATAGAGAATCCAAAAGGAGTTAGTCAAACAACTAAGTAAATCAAGCAAGATAAAGTAAAAGAAAACTGAAAGCTAATTATGTACACAATTTACATGGGGGGCCTTTGATTTTGGAAAATCAAGGGGAGTTGTTGGGGTGCGAATAATCAGTTTGTGAAAGTCTTCTTGGATGACATCCTCACCTACTCCAAGAATGAATAGGAGCATGATGAACACTTGCAAATAGTGTTATCATGCTTAAGAGAGCACAAGTTGTACGGTAAGTTATCCAAATGCTCGTTCTACCAGAACGAGATCCATTATCTAGGGCATATAATTTCTGGTGAGGGAATTTCAGTGGACCCTAAGAAGGTGAAGGCCATAATGGATTGGCTCATGCCAAAGAATGCACATGAAGTGAGAAGCTTCATGGGGTTAGTCGGGTATTATAGAAGGTTTGTTGAGGGTTTCTCAAAAATCGCAAAACCCATAACTACTCTACAACGTAAAGGCATTAGGTATGAATTGATGGATGAATGCGATGTCACATTCGCTGAGCTGAAAAGACTATTGACGAGTGCACCAATCCTACGAGTGCCATATATGGAGAAAGAATTCACAGTTTGCACAGATGCCTCAAGGCAAGGTTTAGGTGCAGTGCTGATGTAAGAAGATGGGGTAATTGCTTATGCGTCGAGAAAGTCAAAAACACATCAAGAGAATTACCCTATTCATGACCTACAGTTGGTTGCGGTGATGTTAGCTCTAAAGCTTCGAGCTCAAGTCGGATCACCAAAGTTTGAGGTATATCTTCACTCAGAGAGACCTTAATGCTAGGCAAAGGCGATGGAGTGAATTCATGAGTGAGTATGATTTTGGGATTTCATACATCAAGGGAAGGAGAATGTGGTAGCCGATGCCTTAAGCAAAAAACCAAGAATTTTCTCTCCTATACCTTTGAAGGTCGATTTGAGAGAAAGAATATTAGGACAACTACTCGAGGATAGTTTGTACATAAAGGTCACATCGGCACTCCAGAGTGGGAAACTGGTGGGACCTAAGTTTGAAGACTATGAGTTGGAAGCCGATGGTTTGTTACAGTATCAAGGGAGGATGTATATTCCCGAGGAAGGGAATATTAGAAATACTATCCTTAAGGAATCCCACAGAGCAGTGTATTGTGCACACGTGGGTGTAAAGAAGATGTATGCAAACATGAAGCAACTCTTCTTTTGGGAAGGGATGAAAAGCGACGTGGTCAAATTCATCGCTAGGTACCTTGAGTGTCAGCAGGTAAAAGCTGATCATCACCACCTGGAAGGACTATTACAGCCACATGACATTCCTATGTCAAAGTGGGAGGTTATCTCCATGGACTTTGTGGTGGTATTGCCTCTTACCTCCCATAGGCATGATGCCATTATGGTCATCGTTGACAAACTGACCAAAACTACTCACTTCATTCCAGTCAAGGAGACCTATGATGTCACGAATGTGACTCATGTGTTCATAAATGAAGTGGTACATCTCCATGGGTTTCCCAAGAATATTATCTCGGACAGATATTCCAGGTTTACGTCTAGGTTTTGGACAAGTTTGCAATCGGCGTTGGGTACTCAGTTGAACCTAAGCACCGCATACCATCCTGAGACAGACGGGCAAACAGAAAGTGTGAATCAAGTGATGGAGGACATGCTGAGGATGTATGTCATGGACCAGCAGACTCATTGGGAAAAGCACTTACCTTTGGTAGAGTTCACTTACAACAATAGTTACCATAGCTCAATTGGGATGCCTCCATATGAAGCATTATATGGAAGGCCATGCAGGACACCATTGAGTTGGAAAAGGTTAGAGGATCGAGTAATAAGAGGACCTGAGTTGATTTAGGAAATGGAAGAATTAGACAGCGGTTAAAGGAAGCTAAGGATAGACAGAAGAGCTATGCTGATGTGCATAGACTTTACCGAAGATATAAGGTTGGTGATGCAGCGTTCATCTGTATCAGGCCTAGAAAAGGTACCATCAAGTTTGGAAAAGTGACAAAGTTGTCGCCACGATTCATAGGACCCTTTAAAATTTTAGAGAAGGTTGGAACCGTCGCGTATCGTCTTGCGCTGCCACCCCCATTTGCACAAAACTAATAATTTTTTTCATGTATCTTTTTTACGACATTATGTAGCTTATGAGTCTCATAAAATAAATTGGAAAGAATTGCAGGTTTCGGACGAGGGGACCATCAGGGTCGAACCGTTCCGTATTTTGGACCACAAGATTAGACAACTGAAGCACCATTTGGTGGACCAGGTTAAGGTCCAGTGGGACCGATATAGCCCAGGTTCTCCTACCTGGGAGGACGTAGAGACTATGCGTCGTGATTAACCCACACTATTTTGACCATAACTTTGGGATGAATTTTCCTGAAGGGTAGGTGTATGTAACGCCCTGTTTTGACATTACTACCTGAACTACTATTATATGTTGTATTTCTTTGATTGTGAGACTTCGTCGGTTTGACGACACTATGGACATATGGTTCTATTATTTTGTCGATATATATATGTGTGTGTGTGTGTGATGTTAATATTATGATTGATAGTCATGTTTAGATATGTATCATATGCTAATTATGTCTCATGTATGCGAATTATTGAATGATGGGTACGTGGATACCGTAACAGTTATATGTTGAATAAATGAATGTTATGCCAGGTGCATGGCGAATAAATGAATTTATTATTGTTATGTTATGATGAAATGTATGTGTACATGTTGAGGATTTATGCACGATATTCTATATTGTATGTCGAGGACTGACTTACAGGTTGAAACGGCTAAGTGATAGCTGGATCCTACGAGGTGGGAGAGCCTCGGGGACATGGACTTCGACAGATAAATGTGAATGATGCATTATTTACTTTCACGTGGTTATTATGTTGTTTATTATGATGTATATTATGACATGGGTGGGGTAGGATTTCAGGAAACTCAACTGCCCAGATTGGTTATACGATGACAAACCGAGTACAAGTGCAACGCTGTTGTTATGTCGGGAATACATAGTCCCTTGTTCCATTAGGGGGGTGGAGGCTTTACCCACAATTTATCCCTGAAACCCAGAGTCATGGGAAGGATGTGCTACGGCGTACTCCCTAATGTGTGTGATGATGGCTGGTGATTTCCTGCTGGGGAAGCTTGGTTGATGTAGTCGACGCTTCCGCTTATGGGTTCTAGATGGAGCCGTTCATGGCTTGACAATTCAGGGTAGTCCAGCAGAGTAAAGGATAGGATGTGGAAATTAGTGATGATGTAGGTAGATAGTTGTAGCTTGAAGTCGGGATAAAAACAAGATCTAACTGTATGTGTGTAAAACCCTTGATTGTTATGTGTCGTAACTTAGTAATGTATGAATTGTCCTAACTTAATAAAATGCAGTTAGGTAAAAGGAGACACCTTGCAAACTATGTTAAAACATGTTTCAGTAAACAATAAGTTTCGTGATTATGATTGATGTGTGTGAATTATTACTGTTAGTGTACTTACGTGAGGTATGTAAGCAGTAGCTACACTTACATAACTCGCCTACATATTTATAAATTGTGTAAAATATTGTTGAATAATGAGGTTAATTATTGTTGTTTAATAATTAACTATTGTTGATCAATGTTAATAATGTCGATTAAAGTTAACAATGATGATTAATGTTAATAATGTAGATTAATGTTAATTGCGTCGAGAGGCACTCTACATCCCAGTATGGGGGAGATCTTGTGAGTCGATTGTTTGTCGAGTTTGTTTGTCGAGTAACGAAATAATACAAAGTAAACAAAAAAAGAATAATACAAAGTAAAAAGTAATAAATATTATGTCGGCCATAAACAAAAAAGAATAATACAAAGTAAAAAGTAAATATGAGACTTAAACTAAAGACTTTACTTTTTACTTTTAATACAAATTAAAAAGTAAATATGAGACTTTAGAGTGTTTGTCCACTAGCAAACTAATACAAAGTAAACAAAAAATAATAATACAAAGTAAATAGTAATAAATATTATGCCATCCATAAACAAAAAAGAATAATACAAAGTAAAAAAGTAAATATGGGACTTAAACTAGAGACTTTAGAGCTTAGGATTAGGAGCTATTGAAGAGAGGTTTGCACCTAGGGAGATTTGATCCCTCTCGGCACTTGATAGAGCCTAGGATTTGGATCTAGGCTGGTTATTGTCAATTAAGGTTAATAATGTTGATTAATGAATAATTATTGTCCATTAATGATTAATTAGTGTTGATTAATAAACAAGTTACGGTTAAATTAGATAGTAAATAATGCATTTGGTTAGTAATGCTTAATTGAATGTTAATGAGTTTGATTAGTAAAGACCAAGGGTTAACATGTTAAATAATTATTGTAATGTTAATTAAAGTAGTATTAAATCGATAAGTTAATATTAATTGCAAGGTTAGTTAATTAATTAAAATGTATGGATAAGAATTAATTTATATCTATTAAATTTTATTATGATCATGCAGAAGCTAATTAGAACATATGATAATTTTTGAATAAATGTAATATGAAATTGATAAACAAGTGTCGGGTACACACTTTGGAATTGTTCATGAAAATGATAAAATAATTATAAATTAATTATGGATTAATTATAAATTAATTATGAACTGATTATGAATTAATTAGGAACTGATTATGAATTAGTTATGAATTGATTATGAATTAATTATAAAATGATTATGAATTAATTATAAAGTAATTATGAATTAATTATAAATTAATAAAGAAGCATTTAATTATGAGGTCACCAAGGTTGACTAGTAATCAATAAGGTGAAACGTGTAAGTGTAAAACACTTATGGTTAGTGAGAAAACCGACCCAAAACTTAAATTATCATTGATCATTTTTATTATTGATTAAATACTTATTATATTTGAAATAAGTAAAGAATATTAAAATATTGGAAACTAATGGAAGTCAAAGTTGAGGGATCGAGGACTGACATGGGGGTTGAGGGATTTATGATGAGGATAGGGGTATTAATGGTGGAGGAGAAGAGTCGGCAAAACATGGGGGATAAGGGGGAGAAGGAAGGAGGAAGAAGGGGTCTCTTTTTACCTTAGAGATTTTTGGAGAATTTAGAGAGTAGGGAGAAAATTACAGAGAAGAGAAGGAGGTTCTTGTTGGAGATTTTTCTGAAGGGATATAATAGGTTGGCTTGTACTCGGTTTAGGCTCGAGGGTCCAAATGGGTACCTTTGGAGCTGGGTGGTCGGCGAGACCTCGCCAGTTGGAAGGGTGGAAAAACTGTTTGGACTGGTTGAGTTTCAAGGTTTTGGGGAAGGATTTTTGTTGCAAGGAAACAACAAGGCATTCAACAAAAGGGATCAGCAAAGGGGACAACAACAAGGGTGCATCTACTAGCTATCTACAGGTATTTTTCAATCAGGTATAAATGGATTTTAACTCTATAAATTTTACTAATGAAATATCATGTAACTTAAGAAATTATTATGGTAAATTACATGCTCATATGTATGCTATTGTAAATGAAAAAGTGTTATTGATGTTAGAAGTTCAAAAAGAAAATATATTTATTTCAAGGCTGTAAATACCATTTTTACCACTAGTAGATCCAACATAGACAAGAAAACATAACATGAACCAAAATGTAAGAAGTAAAAAGATAGATTTCATTAAGAGAAAATGGGGACCCAAGTTGGGGTCCCTACATTTGGAGTCATTTTGATCAGTTTAATACATTAGAAGAAGATTTAATGCCATTCCCCCCACGGTTGAAACTAGTCTTTTTGCATATGATTTAAGGGAGTTATAGCAGACATTAAAAGTTGAATGGTGAAGCATATGAGTTCATGTTGATGTCCTTTATATGTACCCTACTTCCATTCATAAATTTGAGTTGCATTGAGTGCATTTGGAAAGTCATTTTCATCATCTACCCCTAGGGGATTTGAACCACAATTTACTAGTAAAACTCCATACATTGACCAGATTGCCAAAGTGAGTTGTAGAAGTCATATGAACACTCCAGAGAATCCATAAAAATTAGAAATATGTCTTAATATCATCCACGTACCTTCTGTATCAATTTGGAGTCATTTGGAGACCAAGGGACCAATACTAGTCAAAGAGAAATTGCTGGTCAAACTCCCTACTTTGGCCAGAATATTAAAGGGGTTTGCAGAAGTCTTTTGTTGGTCCTATATCATCCTTGAACATAATAATCAATTCCTAATATAAATCATATACCATCTCAGAATATTTGGGAGCATTTGGAGCAAATTGGAGACCTACACATCAAAACTAGTCAAAGGTCGAACTAGGGAAAAAAGTGAAAAAATTGTCATTTTATTAAATTCATAAAAAGGGACATTACAGTGGTATCAGAGCATGGTACTTGCACCTGTGGATTAGGGTCATACATTGAAGAATAAATTGCAGCCATGTATTACTATTATGATGAACACTATGAGTACAATTCTTATGAGGAATATCCAGATGATTGTGAACAATATGAAGCAGAATGTGAACGGGTTGAGGAAGAGGTGCCATCATGAAACACTTCTTACAATTGGAGGAATGAAGATTATTACTATGACCATATGTATGATAAATATGAGTATGACATACCACCAAAGGATAATTCTATGAATGAGTTACAAAGATGAAGAGCAACACATAAAACCTTTCCCCAACAATATCAAAGATATCAAGCATATCTTGCTTCGAAGGAAGATCCACAAAATGCCATTGTTTGATGGACAATCCACTCGAGCAGACGAGAGCCGGATCTCCCTAGCTCAATGTGAGTCTAGAACAAATAGAACAGACTACAAATGGATTTCCTAGATCTACTTAAGGATCAAGTGCTAGATGGCTTACCTTTTACTTCGCAATCCTTTCTCCTGAATGTTGTTCCACATCCAGCGGTTGTCAAATCTCAGCTGCAAGACCTGTTAAGACTCAAAGAAAAACACAACATGAATAAAGAGCATCTATACAACAAGAGATCTAAGTAAACAGTTAAGTAGGTAAACTACTCAATATCATCACACATTAACAATATTGGTGGAAAGCATTTGTATTACTGTAAATAGGGAAATACATAGTAGAGACATAGAACTACAACCAAGGCTTAACGTTGCAGCCCTTCTCCATCCAAGCCATTTGCCACATACTCCCAAGGAAGTATGAGTCTCCCAATATATGAGTAGGGATCTCTCAAGGATGATTTCACCAGCATGTAGACACTATAGACTTCCTCCTTTTGGAGAGGGGTAGAGCTTCACTTATATAAGACTAAGTGGATAAGGTATGGATAGGGTAGGTTGAGATATGGTAGGAGAGAGATATGGGATCCTTCCAAGAGGTTAGGAACTGAAGGCCAGCTCCCCCAACAGGTCAGAGATAGGGATCCAAGTTAGCAACCTTCAAGAAAGAGCTTGAAGAATCTATTTTTTCCATTTAACTGACTTCATCACACCCTGTAATGGAGCAAGGTGCGACGTCGCGGGTTGCATGAGTGCAGCCTGCGATGACCTCTCAAAACCTAGCAGAAGCACAATGATGTCCCTTCTAGGTAAATGAATTAGCCAATGGAACTTTGGGGATGTATACACTGAATCTAATGATGGTAAGATTTTAGGTGTAACAGAATGCACCCCAAAGCATGAAGTTGTTTAAAGATTGGACTGATGAAATGTTTTGACAGAAAGAATGGAAAAATGGACTTGTCGGATGAAGGAAGCTGTTGCAGTACAACTGACTCTGAACTGACAATCTCATATGATGTACAACATGGCTAGCGACCAATACAATGCAAATCCATGGTAGTAATGAGCGAATGAACACAATCATGGCTACTGGACACAAGCGTAGATCCATGATGAGATGGTAACATAGCCACGACCAGTACAAATGTGGATCCGTGTAATATGACTCAATACAAAATCCATCGCAACCTGGGTAAAACATGACTCCCCAGGGTCTTCATGTTGAACCTGCAATGATATGAATCTATCCATGTGATTACAAATGTATTGACGTCAAACATGGTAGAAACCACTTGATTACTGATCATTGATGTATACCATTAACAAGTGCGAGGGAAATCACCATTAATGTCAATAATCGCCAAGATATCATAGCACATATCATCAAGCATGAATAAATGAGTTGAAGTTGAACGCAAGATGAAATCTTTTGATCAAGAGTCAATAATGTAAACTCATGTCGAAAGAGAGGTAACCTGCCATTGAGGCATGCAGGGCCAAGGTACTTGGTTGGTTTCTAGATTCAATCCTTGGATGATGTGTTGAAGTTGACAAGGATGAATCCGTCGAAGGAGGACCATGATGAATCCCCCATCATCGACACGAAACACGACAAAGGATGTATAGAGTGGATCGGATGGTACAATAATATGTGAGACTGACTCAAAGTAGACCGACATGATTGAAGGTGTACTAACTGCAAATAGATGAATAGTGAAAGTATTCTTGAACATGGGCATGGCATGACTTGGCAGTATTGGCACAACGAGTATGACACAAATTCCTAATGCAACTGATGATGGAAGCTTTCTTTGAATGACTCAAAGGAGTAACAAGACTTAGGAAGTAAGTAGAACTCGAGGACAAACAGATGATCCAAGTGTTGTATGCAAATGTAGATGAGTGTCATGTTCAAGAATGACTAGGTACTGCCACTGATAAAGGGGTAATACAAAAGCTTTCCTTTTTCCCCATCATGAACGATGAGTGCCTCATGTGTTTTTTATGAGCTTGATGAGGGTAACCAGATGCTCGGTATAGCTCATCTCATAGATGAGTCCAATCCCAAATATTTTTCGAACCTGGGATAGGAGGGGTTCGTCCCATGGCGGGCCCTTCAATGTAAGAATTTAACAAGTCCATAGAAAGTAAACTCGATCGTCATTTCATGTTTAGAGAGTCTGAAAAGAACTAAAGAAGACTCCAATGGTCCTTTTTCGTAAAGTTAGCCTCATCACCCAAAAAAGGGTAAAACAATGCGGCAGAGGACTCTTCCAGTCATGATTGGCTAGAGTATACCTTTTTCGTAACTAGTTCCCTCTGATCCGAAAAAGGGGTAAACTATCACCAGGAAGACGACCATTCAAATTCTTTTACAAGCGTGAACGCGGCGAGTTTGCTTGGCAATATTTTCATAATTCGAGAGCCTGAAAAGAGCTTAAAGATAGACTCCGGGGGGGTTCCTTTTCCTTAGGATTTTAACGAGCCCGAAAAAGTGATAAATCATAACTCGGTAACATATTCTCATAGTTTCAAGAGCACGAGAAAGAACAAAGAGTAAGCTCTTAATCATTAAATAATTACAATCTAATGAAATGGAAAGATAAATGACAAAATACACAAGGGGTGTTCATACTTGAGATGACCGTTCCAATGCGAAAATGGCGTCGAAAGACACTTCACAACTCCTGCACACTCGGAAACTAGGTCAAATAGTCAACCGAACATTCAAAAAATAATAAAATCGATCCAAACTATAGAAAATAGCATAATGACATCAAATATTTGAAAAAGGAATATTCCATTTTGTTTATAAATAGAAATAAAAACCAAATATAGTCACCATTGTTCTATTTGCCAAATTTGGGAGGAGTGCCATTTGGAGCCAAATATTCACTCGTCGATTCCGGGAGCTACGAGCAGCCATTTCACTCATCATCAGGAGAAGGTAACCCTAAAATTCATCCAACATGATTGTAGTGGTTTACATTTTTTAATTTCAATGATTTTTTTCGGTTTTAACTTGATTTGGGAAGGGCCATTGCGCCCTCGGCTCATCGCAGTTTTCCCTTTCGGGAACTGCGACGAGACTGATTCGTCGTTAGGGTCTCACAGCTGGACTGTGACGAAGTCACTCTGTTTGTAAAAACGGGGTGCGACGATGGCGACGTCTATCCCCAAATTCAAGCCAAGCTCAAAAGAAGGACTTTCAGTGGTTGAAGCAAGTTCTAACATTGTTAAAATTATCCTATTGACAGGTTCCAAGCATCCAAAATGGTTTTGGAATGGCAGGAAAGGGAGTATGAAATAGATGACATGCATGCTGCAAATGATCCAGAATGCATAGAAGCATTGAGGAACTGTGGGCTCCTCAAGTTCTTTCGCATCCAGGGGATGAGATCCAAAATTCCACTATTGAATCATATGCCTCGATGCTGGGATGCGGCCCAGCAATACTTCGTGATCGGTGAGCACGAGCTTACCATAGATGTCGAGGACATCTACTTTCTGACCGGATTGTCCCGAAGGGGGGACAATGTGCAACTTACTTGATCACGCGGGAGTGATCGGACCGTGGATGATATGATCCAATAACATTGTAGTCCCAACACCCGTGCATCTAGTGGAAAGATTCCCATCAAAGATGTACGGGAACGTCCATTACACGCCATACTATTCACCATTACGAGGATTGCGGGGAGCCAAGCTCCTCACTTAGCCACCAGGGAAAAGATGCTTTATGCAGAGGACTGCATGTCTCCAAAGATATTTAACTAATGCGAGGGAGTCCTCGCAAACATGCGAGCTCAGCTGACAAAGTGTCGGCGGGGAGAGCTCAAACAATTTGGTTATGGATCGATAGTGATCTCATTCTTACTGGAATGTGTTCCCCTTTTGCGTCCTCAAGTACCACTGGAGGATAGGGATCCTAGAGATCCTCACATGGCTAGGTGGACTGATGTGATGGCCCAACATGGTGGGGACCCCATTATTGGATACCCTCCTGAGTTCTTCACTTGGCTAGAGGGCCAGTTCCTGATGGTGGAGGACTTCCCATACAATGGTACGGAGTTTAGAGATGACCTGGACTTGCTGCTTCTAGAGGGAGTAGTATGGGGAGACCTCGGTAAGAAAAAATGACCCTTGTACTTTTTACGTTTTGTGCATTTATGATTTTTTTTTATATAGTGCTGACAGGTGAACAACATGTGTGTGTAGATGTGGGGCCTGTATGACCAGTGGGGACCTCTCTTCTTGCTAGGAGAGAGAGAGGAGAGGGAGCAGTTGTGGGTCTGGCTGTGCACGCTGCCATCATAGAGATGGATAGAGTCTATGCCAACTTGAGTGGGTTGACACTAGACGTTTCTAAGTCGACAGTAGATGAGGTGTCACGGACCGTGCAGGTACACACGGTTGGAGCTACTGCGCGCTTCAACGCGCTGCTTCGCAGGGTTGCGAGAGCAGTTGATTGTTTCCAGACTTAGCAGGCTAGAGTTGCTAGACCTCCTAGGGCTGTATGAGCCAAGCGATAGGCCATATGTTGTTATTGTTTGTGTACTGAGAGCTTAGAGGCCTCAGATTTTTGTACTACTGAAAGCTGCGAGGCTTCATATTTTGTAGAGACTCACTGAAATCCGTCGTGCTTCAGACTTTTGTACCAGCACTGCCTTTAGAGATTATATATATATACAGACATTCTGGTGATTTATACATTATGTGTTTCAAATGAGTGAATGATGTGGTCTTGCTTATGTGTTTGCTTATAAAATGAATTAATTACATGTTATGTCTACTTTTAACAGTTCATGTATATGCTTATGTGTGTGCAATGTACCAATCTAAGATGAAGTTGGCCATAGAGTCGGCAACTGTGTTTACGTCTCGTGGAATGTGTAGGTACTGAATGGACTCGAAGGACCTTTCCAGAAGACGGACTCATCGATATAGACAGAGTAAAAAGGGGTCGCGGATGGCGTAAACTCGATTAAGATGAGAGACCACTAGTTAAGAGTCCAAATGGATGACAACGTGGTCCATACCCAAAGAGATGGCGTCAGTTAGGGTTCCAATGACTGCTTGATATTCTGCAGCATTGTTGGTTGCAAAACCTAGACACATTCCCCCTGAGCTGATAAGCTCCCCTGTAGGTGAATAAAGAACCCAGGCTGCCGAAGCAAGGTTGTGGGTATGCCGATTGGCGCCGTCCATGAATCCGTAACAAGTTTCCATCTGCACATGCAGACAAAATATGGTCTAAGAAATGAAACAAGACCTAAACATGCAAGAAATCAAAGCGTCACACCACACAAAAAACACACATGCACACCATGTACAGTATATACAGAAGTACTCATGCATGAAAGACTCAAGCATAGTACCTCTTTAGGTAGAGCTCATTGCGGGGGTCACCCAAAGATATCCCGTCATAGTCTTCGAGCTCATAAGCTCCCTTCTCTAAAACACGTTTTACTATGTAAGGTCCATGCCACATGGACTCAAACTTGCCTGTCCCCAACTTATCATGTTTTTGGTCGTATGTAAGGACCAACTATCCTTCACTTTAAGCGCGGGGTTCTACCAACTTGTCGTACTGCACTTTGATGCGTTTATTGTGAGCCCTGTTGGCAAGAGCGATATCTCAGCAAGTCTCGTCGAGTTTAGCTAGGTAGAGGAAACGTTCTTCCTCGGTAGTAGTGTTTGGGAGAAGTTCGATGGCGAGCTTGAGAGACAGAATATCACACTCTGTAGGGAGGATTGCCTCCAATCCATACACTAGTTGGAAAGGAGTAAATCTAGTGGCGGTTTTAACAGAAGTCCTATAAGCCCAAAGTGCAGAGAAGAGCATATTATGCCAATTGGACTTATGCATACCTACCATTCGTTAGAACATAGTTTTCAAGACCTTGTTGATGGCCTCGACCTATCCATTCGACTGTGGGTAGTATGGTGTTTATTTTTCATGGAGAAAACCCAATCTATCACTCAACTCGTCAAACATGTGGTTCATAAAGTGTGAACCATGGTCGGTAACTATCACTTGAGGAACTCCAAACCGCGCTATTACATGATTGAACATGAAGAGTGTAGCGGTATTGCCGTCGTTCGTGTATGTAGGCATTTCCTCAGCCCACTTTGTAAAGTAGTCCACCGCTACAATGACGTAACTATGCCCCCCGATCGAGGCAGGCTTACAATGCATGAAATATATGCCCCATTTACCGAAGGGGCCAACGGTGATAACCGGATGTAGTAGGGCGGGGTGGGTGCACTTTTTCGTATGAAAGTGTTGACATGGAGGACTTTTTTGACGGCCTCAATACAATCTTTGAAGATAGTAAGCCAATAATATCCTACGCGCAAAATCTTCTGGGTTGTAGCCATCCCATAGAGGTGACCGCCACCACCCCAGCGTGACAGTCATTTAGAACGTGTTCAGCCTCATCATGAGTGAGACAGCGTCGGAGAATGGAATCGACACCACGATGGTACAAGGTATCACTGATGATCAAGTAATACTTTGCATGGTGGCGTATGCGACGACGGTCGTCACGAGACAGTTGAGGACTAAAATGTTGGGTTTGAAGATACAATGTGATATCTCCATACCATGGGTCAGAAGTACTAATAAGAAACAATGACTCGTCCGAAAAGGAGTCATTTGGCTCAGACTCTTCATCAGTACGGGGGAGGTCGCAGATGAGCTCGGCAAACACTAATGATTTTTTAGACTTGGCCTTTTCGAAAAGAAGATCAAATTCTTGCAGTATCAAGATCCATCGTGAATACTTGCCCCCAAGCACCTGACGTGTTAGAACGTGGTACATGGGGTTCGAATCGGCAATGATGGTGTTGGAGTGGAGCAAAATGTAGTGTCGAAACTTCTACACGGCTACGACGGCCGCGAGAGCGAGTTTTTCAACATGTGAATACCAGGTCTTAGTGTTAATGAGACCTTTGCTGGCATAATATATCACATTTTCCTGGGTGTCCTAGCCTTCCTGAACCAAAACCATGGCGATAGTGGTTTCGGAAGTAGCGAGATATAGAATGTAATCTCAATAGTAATTCGGTGGTTAGAGCACGAGGGGATGCGTGATGGCATGCTTCAAACTATCAAAAGATTGTTGAGCACGGTCGTCCCAAATGAACGGGACGTCTTTCTTCATCAATCTCATGTATCCCTCCATCTTTTGCGCGAAATTACAAATGAAGCGCCGTAAATAAGTCGCTCATCCTTGTAGATTCTGAAGTTCTGTAATATTGGTTGGAGGTGGAAGAGCGACGATGGCTTCCACCTTTGAGGGATGAATGTGGATCCCATCTTTCGAGACAATAAACCCTAGGAGGCATCCAGACTCGACACAAAAAATACACTTATGAGGATTTACATGGATATTGTACCGCCTGCATCTGAGAAAAACATCGTTCAGATGATTGAAGTGGAACTCACGCTGATTTGAATGGGCAGGGAGATCGTCCAAGTAAGGTTCCACAAAGTCCTTCACATTGTGGAAAGCGTACGACATGGCCCGCTGGAATGTGGCACCAGCATTTTTAAGACCAAACGGAAGTTTGCGGTATGCAAACGTTCCTCGAGGACAGATGAAAGCAGTCTTGTGTTGGTCGGTGGGGTGAATCTCAATCTGGTTGTACCCAGAAAATCCATCCATAAATGAAAAGATGACGCTTCTGGCACAATTGTCAATAATCTGGTTGACAAAGGGAGTCAGGTAGTTGTCCTTGGGACAAGCTTTGCTGAGATCCCTATAATCGACACAAATGCGAATAGTACCCTATTTTTTAGTAACAGGGACAACGTTAGAGACCCACTCTGTCAATGGGACAGGGTAAATGAAGCCAGCCTTCAAGAGTTTCTCAATTTCTGCCTTGATCGCAACAGTCTTCCGGGGGTGTACCGATCGCAACTTTTGGCGGACAGGTTTGATGTCGGGATAGGTTTTGATCTCGTGCAAAATAATGGAGGGGTCTATCCCAAGCATCTCCTCATAGGTCCAAGCGAATACGTCTCGAAATCGCTTAAATAAGGCCATAGCAGTAATAAATTCTTCAGGGGAACACTTCTGGCCTAACTAAATGTGTTCCACTACACCAGGTTTAACCGAGATGTCAATCAAAGTGGTAGGCTCGATGTTGGCCAAGTTGCCTTCAGAATTTGTTTGACACGCGAGTATTAAAGACTGAGAGCCAGAAGGGACATCCGATGTAGAGATGGTGCAAATGTTGTTCTCTATAGTAGCCAAAATGGGAAGGAAAGACGAACGATGATGGAGGTATTCCCACGGAGGATCATCCACACTCATGATTTCCATGATGGAATCATCAGAATGAAAATTCCGTAGGAAGTGATCGGATGATGTCCGCTGCAGAAAAATAGAGGTGGAGGTCACGGCTAAGTGATCCTCTGGGGCTGACTGGATAGCCTCGTACATAAGTTTGGCGGGTGACAAAGGCATAATGTCTCCAATCAGGTGTGTGGTGGCTTCATTAGGTACAAGCCATGAATCAGTGGGGTTGGGAATGAACGAAGTCTGTGAGGAGATCATGTTCACCGTGGCAACATGGTTGGGGGGATCTGGAGTAGGAAAAATGCCCATAAGGGATAAATCCTTAAGGAGGCCAACCCCCACACTCTCATACTTCTGTGAAGATTGTCAAATGGAAGGAACGTTATCTCCCGGGTGAGAAGTGGTGTCAGGTGCGGAGAAATCCAGTTGATCGACTATGACAATTTGGCCTTGATGGGGGAATTTCACTATGCAGAAGACTGATGAGGCAACCGCGGTCATGGCGTAAAACCAATTACGACCAAGCAGAATGTAGTAATCTAACGCGACAACGACTACTTCCACGTTAATGGTTGTGGTCTTAACCCCCCAACTCAACAGATAAAGCTTGTAACATCCCATGAGGTTGAAAGCCACGTCCGTCAAAGGCTCTCAAAGTGGTAGGAGAACGGTTCAACTTGGGAGAGCCAATGGCTCTCCAACATGAGATCAACATGACTGAAGTGGAGGCACCCTCGTCCAAAACGGAATGATGGATTTTCTTCCCAGCGATGTTTGTGGCAACTTGAAATGCCAACTGATGGGAGAGCCTCAGTTTGAAGTATTCCAACTGGAACATAATAGTATTCGATGAGTCTGGGTCAGTTGCACCGATGGCAGCAAGGAGAGTTTTGCGCTGATTAGGACAGTTTTGCAGAACCTCCAGCATCGACATAGCGCAAGGAGCTTGCGCTAGGTCCTCTACAATGTTGTATTTTTGAGAAGCCCAAGCATTAGGATTGAAAACCGATTTTCTAATCGCGTTCTTGGGTGGACGCAATACTGACTCTAGAGAGGGCTTCTCTATGGTGAGAGGAGCAGTTGGTACGGTGACTTCAGGCATCGAGGTTGAAGATTTTTCAGTATTACTTCCAACAGGTTCTTTAGCTGGGACAGAATCATACGAATGAGAACGGGTGTTCAAGTTGATGGTCTCATTTCGCACCATGAGAACATGTGCGGTGTTGGTTGCTTCTCCTTGGGAAGAAGAAGTGTGAGCGATCGACTGCTGATTTTGAGCAGGGAAAGGATCGTTGAGAACTGCGGCTGTGGGTTTTTCCTTAAGAAAATTTTCAACTCCGTCTCTATGGGGGCACTCCTTAGAGAAATGGTCATCACCACACAGTAGACAAGGATACTTTAGCTTCCTTTTCTGTTTGGTATCATCAGGGGTACTCCTTTGTTCTTGCTGGGTGGAAGAATTCTTAGGTTTCCCCTTGTTCTTCTTCTTACCACCATACTTTTGAGGTGAAGCTGATGAAACAGAATGCACTTCTTTGGTGATAGCAGGAGTGGGTGATTTTGTGGTGTCGTGACCAGCCTGTGTTGGTGATGGGGAAGAACCCTGGGGGTTCGACGAACCAATGGTTTGAGAAGAAGACTGGGTGGTAAGGGATCCAATGATGCCATCATTTTGGGGTCCCTTGGGTGGCTTCACGGGATCATAAGTGTTGCAGGGTGCATCAAGAAGGATATCAAATAATGTACCGGACAGAGCATAGACTAAGTCTAGTAATTGGGCACGCGCAATGGCTTGTTCTTTAGTGACAGCACCGCCCATGGAAACATCTCGTGCTATGGTGGGTTGGAGAGACTTTGTAAACCAGTCTGCTAGGATTTGATCTGGAATAGGAGCCTTAATGAGACGTCGTCTCCTTCGCCACTCATGTATATGATCTGATATGTGAGTGGCGATATTATGACAGAGTAAGGTTAAAATCTCTGTACCAGTTTCGTACCGTATAGGCAGCTGGAAATGAGTCAAAAAGTTCATAGCAAGAGAACCAAAATCGGGAAACAAATGCAGTGGTAGTTCAATATACCACTTGGCAGCCGAACCAGTGAGAGTCCTTTGAAACAATCTATGATGGATCGAGTCATCCATCAGGGAGTTAGATGAACACCATAAATGGTATGTCATCACGTGATTTTTAGGATCCTCACCTAGATTGCCATCAAATTTCGGGATATCAAACGGAAGTTTCACTGGAATAGGTGGCCAATTAGTTCCGTAGTAAATGGGATCGTTGGTTAAACGAGACAAGTCAGGTAGATCCAAAGTAGCCAAAAAGGGCAGTTGTGGATTAGGCTGCGAGTACTGATAGTACGGATAAGGTGTATAAAGACCTTGCATTGATTAACCATAAGGTGTACCAGGAGGAAACTGGTCGTAGGGGTATGTGCCGCCCGGACCAAATGGAGGTCTGCCACCATAGTAAGGTGGTTCATTACCATAATAAGGTGTCCCATGACCATAATTAGGTGGCCCATGACCATAAGGTGGTCGCTCGCCTCCGCTGTCGGGAGGGGGTGGGCCGCCTCCAAATGGTGGTGGTTCGCCACCACCGCCAGGGTAGGATGGGCCTCCACCGCCTCCTCCAGGAGGAGGTGGTGGTCTGCCACCATTGCCATAATAGGATGGGCCTCCACCGCCTCCACCAGGAGGAGGTGGTGGTCCACCACCGCCACTTCCAGATGGGTAAGGACCTCTTCCGCTACCTCCACCATAGTAGGGTGGTGGACTGCCACCACCGCCACCAGGATAAGATGGCCCTCCACCTCCTCTGCTAGGATAGGACGGTCCTCCACCACCACCTCCAGGGTGGGAAGGTCCACCACCACCACCTCCAGGGTGGGATGGTCCTCCACCACCACCTCCAAGGGGTGGTGGGCCATGCTGACTAGAATGAGGTGGATCGTTTCCAGAAGGTAGGGGTCTGCCTCCTACAGAATTGTGTGGGGGGGCGTCACCTCCAACAGGAGGTGGGGGTGGACCAAATGTCGGTGGAGGGACTTGAGGGACTGTAAGTGGGGGTCTAGGTTGTAAAACATTTTTCTTTCCCCAAAGAGTGTAAGCATTACCAGGGTATGGTACCTCGTAGAGTGCATTTCCGGGATTATGTTGACCCGGCACAGGGTTAAAATGACCTAGATACGCTTGACTCGATGGAGGTTGGATTACGTTGGATGGTCCCCCAACATGGGATATCCCTTAAGTGGAAGGTCCGGGAGGTAGGGAAGTTCCAATGGAAGGATTGATAGGAACTCCGACTGTGGTATTATGGTTTAGAGATGGGGGTTTCCCCCCAGCAACAACTTGTTGAACACTAGCTAAGGGTTGACCCAACACTGGTTGTTGATTATCTGCCATAGGTTTGACGTTATTTGTAAAAAGGGTAGGGGTAAAGAGTATCCTCCCCGCGATATTTGGGGCGGGGAGGAGCAGGTAACATAACTGTGGTGGTCACAGGTGTGTTGGACTGTTGTTGTTCAATAGGTTGGGTAGTAGGAAGTACCAAACTGGTCTCCTATCTAGGAGGTACATGTGTAGGGATGGATGGTTGACCAGCTCCAGAAGTGGTCACGTTGTTAACACCCAAATTAACCCCCTAGGTTGTGGAGAAGGCAATTCGGGGTAACCACTAACCAATCTTTAGACTTAAGCTACTGACCCAGCTTAGTCTGAGAGGGATCTCTCTACAAACATATGAAAGACTGGAATAATCAAAGGTGTCAACAATGAAAACACACACCAGCGTTCATTATCAATAATATTCAATTACAACAATATAGAAGATCAGATTTCTATTGGAAAACGAATGATTTAAACATTGTCGGCTAAAACATATGAATTTCTCTTTTGGACAATGGAGTCACGTCAGACAAAACTCAAGAAAAACTTATTCACAAGGGCTTCACGAATGCATTAACACAGGGGCAAGATAATAAACAACTCATAGTCGAAGTGAATTTAATTAATGGAACAGAGGAGAAAGAAACAACCCATTGACATAAGGCATATAATAATGGATCCTACATCAACTTTAGCAGAGAAAGATAATGGTGAAATACTTGGAAAAGATAAGCAAAGCATAATTTCATGAATTCTACCTAACTATCACACTGCTCCAAGCATTGAAGAATATCACAAAATGGAAATAACGATGAGGGATGCACAATTAACATAGAAGAGGAAAAACAGACTACAAGACCAGTTACACAAGAATCCCTGTAAACATTAGCTCGGCTCTACAATTTATATTCAAAATATAACTCCGAAATGTCTTATAGAACACTACAAAATCCCATAAAGGTTTCTACAAGATTTTTCAACCCTTCAATCTTTAATTACAATGAATTTATAGAGGCCCTTGGAGCTCTAGGCTCAGCTCACTTCTTAATAGAAAACAGTTGTAATTACTTGACAGCTAACTGAGGTATTTCACCGTTACAACTTTAAAAAAAACACAGGCGGTATAGGCCTAACCGCTTTATTACATTCACTGGCCTATTTTACTATATGACTAACTACTTTAACAAAAACAAAACAGAAAATTGACAGCTCCAGCTTGCTGCTTCATCGCTCGATGTTTCTTTAGTTGATACTCTTGAGCTCTTCATGCTTTGATTTTTAGCCTTGCTTTACCATACTTCTCGATTAGTTTCCACTGCTCTTCTGAAGGTAAATTCACGGTGGTGAGCTCCTTAAGTAATACTCTCAGCTCAATGTGTTCTTTGTAAGAATACCCAGTATGTAATGTTCTAGTTCCCTCGAAGTTCGAGGCTAACTCAAAATCTCTTGTCAATTTCTTAGCTACTAGCTGGCCAGTCAAGGGCTAATCCATCCCCTCAAAATCGTCCTGGTTCATCTTGCAATCCCACAGCTTGGCCTTATATTCTTCCTCAGACAACATATTTCCTTTCTCGCCCCATAATTCAAGTAGGCCTCTCTTGAATAAAGGATCAAATGCTTCCCTGAACATCTTTAGCTGTTTCGATAAAATGTCAATTCCTGACTGGTTGATCTTTACCTGTTAATGCTTATTAATTAACCTTTTAGCACATATGATGGTGACCACCCTATCCTTGATGCCTATATCATCAGCCTGCTCTTCAGATAAATCATTTAAGTGTTCGGGTACACAGGGTACTCCCAAAAGACCTAACACCTACAGCAACCACTTCACACAAACAGATCACAGATCAATACATCGATGTTTTGACATGGTTTAAACCCTCATGAGAGAAACACTCCACGGCCCCGGCCAAATAGCTTCTACGGGACAATTTATTATGCAAAGAAAGAAAGTTACAAATGAGCTTCTCATAATCGATCAACTAAACAATGACCCTCCATGCTCTTTAAATAGAGATCATGGACCAATCGGGTGTTAAGCCACGGATCAAGGTTAGGTATGATCTAAGAGAAGTTGAGCCATCAGATCACTCTATGTCAGGAACATATCGTGACCGTCGGATTAAGTATTTACAAATGCATACGAATGCATACTAAAGAAACACACTTTTCCTAATAGATATATTACATAAGTTGATCTTAACTAACTCCTAAGTGTCTAAATATCCTAACATCACCCCTTAAGAACAACTTGGGATATGATTGAAGGATTTACAAAAGTGACACTATTAGGAGAAGGAAGGAGGCATTAGAGCCTATCCCCCTTAATGACAAGTTCCTAAACTCCTAACATAGATCGAAGTTTAGAAAACTTCGCTTCTATAAGAGACTTGGTGAAGACGTCTGCAACTTGGTCATCTGTAGGTCAAAAGAGCACTTCAAGAACACGATCATGAACAAGATTTCTGATGAAGTGCATATTTAGCTCAATGTGTTTGCTGCGTTGATGTAGAACTGGATCTTTGGCAAGCTTGATGGCACTTTGATTGTCGCACCAAAGTGGAGTAGGCTGCTGTTGCTCGAATCCAAACTCTGAAAGGATCTGTCGAAGCCATAAAGCTTCCTGACTAGCATTAACTGCGGCTCGATATTC
Source organism: Larix kaempferi (assembly GCA_027924585.1). Classification (NCBI taxonomy): domain Eukaryota; kingdom Viridiplantae; phylum Streptophyta; class Pinopsida; order Pinales; family Pinaceae; genus Larix; species Larix kaempferi. The sequence goes on along the minus strand of BSBM01000757.1, from coordinate 14,987,226 downwards.
TGCTTCTGCTGAAGAAAGAGCAAGAGCTTGTTGTTTCTTACAAGCCCAAGTGATAGGTCCAGATCCCAGACTGAAAACATAGCCTGCAGTAGACTTTCGATCATCAAGATCGTCGGCCCAATCTGAATCAGTGAAACCAACCAACAAAGGTTTCCCACCTGTACTGTAATGAATCCCAAACTGAATTGTACCTTGAATATATCAAAGTATTCTTTTAGTTGCTTTCCAGTGACTTTCATGAGGTGTCTACATATAACGGGAAATACGACCAACAACAAAGGAAAGGTCAGGACGGGAATGAGTCAAGTATAAGAGACTACCAACAAGCTGACGATACAAGGTGGCATCGACTTCAGGTGAAGTACAAGTGGCAGAAAGTTTGACTCCAGACTGGAAGGGAGAAGGGGCTGGTGTACAATATTCCACGTGAAAGCGACAAAGAAGGTCACAAGCATACTTAGACTGAGAAAGAAAGATTCCTTCTTTGGTTTGCAGGACTTGGAGACCAAGAAAATAATGCAAATGTCCTAAGTCTGACATTTCAAAATTTTGTTTAAGACTGGATTTCAGATGGGTTATAAGCTTAGGGTCACTACCAGTAAGAATAAGGTCATCAACATATAGAACAAGTATGATGAGATGGTTTCCTACTTTCTTGGTATAGACATTGGGGTCAGAATGGCATCTAGAAAAACCGATGTCAAGGAGAAAGTTATCCATTTTGGCATACCAAGCTCTAGGAGCTTGCTTAAGGCCATATAAGGATTTCTTAAGGCGACATACAAGGTTAGAGTTATTCTGAACATATCCAAGAGGTTGTTCCATGTAAATTTCCTCCTATAAATCACCATGTAAGAAGGCAGACTTGACATCCATTTGATGAACTTCCCAGTTGTGTAAGGCTGCAAGGGAAAGAACAAGGCGGATGGAGTTCATTTTTGCGACAGGAGCAAAGGTTTCATTGTAGTCAATCCCTTCAACTTGGGAAAAACCTTTGGCAACTAACCTTGCCTTAAGTATTTCAACACTTCCATCTAATGCATACTTAGTTCTGTAGACCCATTTACATCTGAAAAATTTTCTTCCTTTTAGAAGAGGTACAAGATCCCAAGTATCATTCGCCATTAAGGAACGATATTATTCATCCATAGTTGCATCCCAATCTGGATTTCCTGAAGCTTCTGCAAAGGTTTCTATATCATGATTCTCGGAAACTTGAGCCAAAAAAGAAGAGGCTCGCTAAAACTGAGAATGTGTTCGACGTTGATCTCTAGGATCATGTTGGGCCCAGGTTGAGATGAAGTTTTGGAAGCACATTTTTTAGGAAAGCAGGAAAAGCTGAGCTGAGCGCATTTCAGAAACACAATTTTGGCTAAGTATTGAGGATGCTGCGAAGTTGCGCGCAGCTTCTAACTTTTGACCAGACTACGGAGTTACGTGCAGCGTCGAAGTTTTGGCTGTGATGCAAAGACTAGTACTACGCTGAAGCAGTGCTGTGGAGTTAGTAGGCCACATGGAACCAACAAAGCGGTGTGCTGGACAAGTATCAAGTGTAGTTACCGGCTCGACCGGTAGTAGCCGTTTTTGGAAAGATATTTTAGGATTGCCGAGCGGTGGACGTAGGCAAAACAGGAAGGCGACCACACGTGGGTTGTTAAGGAAAGCGATGTTTGGCATGCTTAGAAGGTAAAACCGTTAGAGAGAAATGGTTCAGCAGAAGCATCTTGTAGGCACGTGTGCGACAAGAAGGCTGATAGCGACAGGATGAGGACATGGAGATCCACCATGATCAAGCAGATGCTGCCAGGATCCAGCAAGCCGATTTTGGAAAACCGATGCAGTTTTGGAAACCCTTAGGATTTTGGGTTTTAGGTCTTCGATATTGTACAGACATGACCTTCGGGCATGATCTATTTAAGAAGACATTTTGTATGGGATGGGGGTTCGGGGGTTGTTGTTCTCTTTTTGGATTATTTTTATTCTTTTGTTGTTGCTGAGAACTTAAGGAGATAACCTTTTTGTACTGTAAAATCTCTCCGAGCTGAGAATATTGTAAAGGTTCTGCCGATGTGTGCGCAGAGACCTAGCCGAGAGAAAGAAGAGTCTGCAGCTGAGTGCGCAGACTAAGAACGGTTGCCCCATCCCTTTTGAAAGAAATATATTACCAATCGTTCTTGTGGACGTAGCTTTCCATCCGGGGAAGTGAACCATGTTAAATCCTGTGTTATGTGATGATGTTTATGAATAAATGACTCTCTGTATTTTCTGTCGAATGAATGCTTGAATGTTTCCTTGCATGTTGTAATATGAGAACTTTGATATGCATTTACCAATAGGAGAAGTTTGGGAATGATATGCTAGGTTCCACGGAAGCAGATGAATGGCAAACATTTCAATTCTATGTTAAGGTCGTGAATCAGTCATTCAAGTTTAAATACTTTCTTAAGCACAGTGAAGGAACGCTGCACAGTTAACCATGTTTATCATTTTAGTTCACATTGTAATAATCCAAGTTCTTAATGAATGCTAGAAAGATAACCAGTAAGTGCCTGAATGAATGGATGAGTGATATTCATTTTAGTGCCTTAACGTTTCCGAGATCTTCCAAGTAGAGAATAAGTGTGGGTGACTCGCAGTTTCAGAAGAAGAGTCGCAGCAGTAAGAAACCCTTAGTGCGGGCCGCAGTGTTACCTCCACTATGCAGTACTGCTCGCAGCATAAATCCTGCTGCATACTGCATCACTTTGCCCGCAGCGCACTCCTTCTATCCTGCGTTGCACAGCTTGTTCAGATAAACAACTCATCATTTACTATGGAAACCTGATTTTGCAGTACCCCATAATATACACCTCGAGTGAGACCTCAACCTACTCGCAGGTTGTTGCCGAAAGGGCCGGTGCAAAGGGGTTTTGTTGGTCAAAGGGAGAACCGCAAAGAACCTGGGTCTAATTGGAAACCTCTGGGTCAGTTTAAGCCAACAAATGGTTTCGTTGCCGCACTAGAATCCATGATGAGTTGAAATGGTTCCGTTGCCACGCTAGAATCCATGATGAGTTGAAATGGTTCCATTGAGTTGCAATCATGATGTGTGAAGAAGAATATCAGTTCCCCGAAGGATCTGACTATTGGCATCCTGAAAAGACAAAAATCCAAGCTTGGTGGGATAAGACCATAAGCAATTTTAACAGACAAGAAAATAGACATCCGCGTCTAAGCGACACACAATGGTCGGATAGATATCTGTTGGAAAACATTCACGAGATCTTTTGGGCATCGTTTCCAAACGAGCTACATGCGTGGATCTCACGACTCGTAGAGAAGAAAAACTGCTTCCAAGGAGGAGTTCCTACAGAGTGGACTCCCAAGTTCACAGCGCAGCTTAAAGCGTTAGACAGCCCGTTGTCACGCGCAGTTGATTATTGGGTCGATCATATGCTAGAAGGCTTTGTAACAGAATTTGGTGTAGACACACTCAAATCCTACAACCAAGAAAAATCACATTTTTTCGAAGGATTCCAAGGTAAGTTTCTGAACAATCTCAGTCTATACATTAAGATGTTGTTAGCTGAGAAAGGTGTTCTAAGAATGCAGTAATATGCTTGACGTTTGTCATGATAAACAATACATATATTGATTCTGACGAAGAGACACATACTCTTAGAAGTGGTAAGAGATATAAAATTAATAAGAATCCGGAAGGCCCTAAACTTCATATAGATAATGAGATCCCTTGCCATCTTTATAGTGAAGTTGCACAACCATTTACCCCTGAGAATCCACCGGCTACACAACCCACGCCACCCTCATCGCAGAACCCACCCGCTACGCAGCCCACCCCGCAGAAGACTCAGCCTAGTCCATCTCTCCCGATAGTCCCATTTGTATTTACTGCGCATATCCCTTTACAGCAGTCGTGCACTAATCCCGGCTCTCCACCACCTAGTAGCACAATGGAAAACACTGATATGAAACTGCCAATATTCAGAGGAACTGGCCTAGAAGACCCTGATCAGCATTGGTTCCTTTGTGAAGTAGTATGGAGTGTAAGAAAAATCCAGGACGATGCTGTGAAGCAAGCACATCTCATCACCACTTTCAGGGATAGAGCGCTACATTAGGTTATGAAATACTCTACCGTACAGCCAAGAACCCTCGTAGAAATTAAATTCGCGCTGGTGGTGGAGTTCAAGAAACCTAAGTCTGATTCTTAGTGTATAACTGAGCTGAAGGAAATAAAGCAGAGACCAACTGAAATGGTCTAGGAATTTGATCAGAAATTTAAGACCTTACTAGACCAAGTAAGTTTTGTTATACCACTAGAACAGCATAAATAATGGTTCATTGTTGCGCTGTTACCTCATATCAGATTACCATTGATGCAGCAGAAGGTTCTATCCTAGGCAGAGGCCTTGGAAATTGCAATGAAGCTGAAAGCTTCGCCGATTAGTGATGCTAGTTCTGGGATGTCTCAGATCCAGAACCAGCTGACCACCCTGACACTTGAACTGCAAAGTATGAAAAATGGTAAAGAATAAAGATATGAACCTAGACAGAAGGTCTGGTGTACAAGTTGTAAAGGAGAAGGTCATGACCGCGAGCATTGCCCTCTATTCTACGACTATATTAACAGTGGTGCGCCTAACCCATTAAATCAGAATCAAGCCCCATGGTGTGAAATTTGCAGAACCACAGGACACAGACCTAAAGACTATTACCTCATCCAGAAATATGTGAAAACTCCTAAGAATTTATACTGCAATTTCTGTAAATCAGTTGGACATGATGAATCCAACTGCCGTGCATATGAATTAATGAATGAAAGAAAAAGGGATATGGACTTAATGCAAGGTGTTGGCTTGTACCGCGTACAAGAAGATACCCAGCCAAAACAAGAAAATGCACAATATGACCAAGGAGGATACAGAGGTCGTGGTGGTGGATACTGCGGCAGAGGAAGAAATGCTGGTCGTGCACAAGGAAGAGGCCGTGGCCAAGTCATTTTTTATAACTGTGGCCAACCCGGGAACGTGTCTAGAGATTGTGTTAACCCATGCACTACATGCAACTATTGTAAATCATTTGAGCATGTCATTGAAGATTGCCCAGTATTAGAGGTGGAAATGCAGAAGAGAAGACGAATAGAGGCTCTGAATCCAAACGTCCAATGGATCGCAGTAGAGAATAGACCAGTGGATCCGAGCATCAATGTAGTCACGCGCAGTGGTGCTGAGACAGGCCGCGACAGAGGAGCAGAAGCTTCAACATCAGGGGAGGAACATATGAAGAAGGATCCCCTTGAAACAGTATGGATAATGAAAGCTCCAGGAAAAGCACCCCCTCTTAACCTACAGAAGAACAAGGAGATCTTCATTGACGCGCGGGATACCTTTAGAGAACCAGCAAATAAGTCATCAAGGATCCCGCTGCACAGTGAAACAGCGCATGTTGAAGACATGCCGGCCCCGTATGATAAAACAAGTACTGCAACAGATGTCCGTACTTCTGTTGCGCAGTTCTTGCGAAGCTGCATGAAGTTACTAAAAAGCGAAAAAGCCATAGTAGAGCTCCAGAAGCTTATCAACCAGTATGAACCTCAGATTGCAACAGAGACTCTAGATAGCATTGTACATCATATAAGGAAGCACAAAAGAATAGGCCGATAGATGAGGCTTACTGCGCAGATAGGAGATTTTGAAATGGATGAAGTCATCCTTGATCTGGGATCAGAAGTGAATGTATTGACTAAGCAGACATGGCAGCAGATGGGTCGACCAAAGTTGCTCTGGTCACCTATCCAGTTACGAATGGCTAATCAGGAGAAGGTCATACCTTTTGGCCGCTTAGCTAATGTAGTAGTTGACATTGACGGAGTACAGAGTCATGCAGACTTTGAGGTATTGAAATTGTGGATGATAGTCAACCTTTTCCAACAATATTGGGAATTGATTGGGATATGGATAACTTGGCTATCATAAACTTGAAGACAAAGAAGATGATCTTTGAAAGGAATCATCTTAGGGTCATCACACCATTGGATCCTAAAGATGGTGATAGATACATTGATTCAGGAGGAATCCCAAGCTCAAGATTTAGACCGACTATACCAGCTGACTGCGAACAAGGAAGACTATATTAATCCTACTGTGGATGGTACACTTAGCTGGCGATGTGACACTTCTTGTATCTCTGACTCGGATACAAGACTGGAGAATTGGCAAAGCCGTATGCATGAAGTATCAGCAAGAAGATGTGCGCAGGTTATAAAATCACTGCTCTGGATCGGAAAAGAGGTGAGTCTTATTCCCACATATGATGGTTCTGCTAATGTTTACAGTTTCATAAGGGAATATACTGTAGTTATACCAAATGAGCATAGACTGCCAGCTTTAGATATATCATTGCGCGATACACCTGCCAGATGGTGGAATGCACATAAGAAAAAATTGACCACTTGGGATCAATGCAGAACTAAGATGCAGATCCGGTTCGCCGAAAAGGTTACCTTACCCTTTGAAAAGTATAATGGATAGACAGACCCTAGTCAGCACATTGAAATATGTTCAAAGAAATGGGTGGAAAGACCACTTACAGAATGGGTACATTTATTTGTACATACATTGGATGCGGGTATCCCAGAAAAATGGTACCTAGCCTCTTGGAGTTGCGCAGTGAACTCACTGATTGGGAGTTGCTCGTTGCGAACTTCCGGAAGGACTTCAGTTTTGAAGACGAGAATCCACTAATCCATGAAGCAATACAACTAATCAAGAAGTGCATATTCTAGGACGACTATCATCATCAAAACATAACATTGCAGGAGTTTTTTGGGACAGAGTGCGTTCCCGCCCACCTACAGTTAGAATGGAAGGAACATGAAGAGCACTTGATTGAGTGGTACAACTTAGCTGAAGATATCAATGATACAAATGAAGACAATGAGGACGACCCACGCAACATAGATATACCAGAATCAGAAGGCGCACGTGAGGTAGAAGGACCTCCGTTGGAAATCCCAGATATGACTAGACCAGTAAAAACACAAAAAGTGAACATTGCCATAGACAAAGAGCCGAAGTTCGCATCAATGGGAGATTATTGGGACGATAAGACTTTGCAGAGATCGCATATACCTTACATGAGTATCAGGAACTATTTCCAACAAAATTTACAGAGATGAAAGGAATTTTGGGAGACCTACGGGTTATGAAAATACCTTTAAAGCCAGGTGCTAAGCCTGACAAGCAGAGGCCATACAGATTGAATCCGCACTACAAGGAAAAAGTCCGCGCAGAACTCGATAAGATGCTAGAAGCAGGAATCATTGAACCAGTCGAAGAATTCGAATGGATTAGCCCCATGGTTGTCCAAGACAAGAAAGAAAAAGGCGAGATCAATATTTGTGTGGATATCAAAAAGATGAATGATGCTTCCCATGTACGACCCATTTCCTACTCCATTCACAGACGGAGTGCTTGATAACATTGGAGGAAATGAGGCATATTCTTTCACTGATGGTTTCTCTGGTTATCATCAGATCAGGATTGATCCTGCGGATAGGCATAAGACGACATTTGCTACAGAATGGGGGTCATTCCAGTACACCATCATGCCTTTTGGGCTTAAGAACGCACCTGCCATATTCTCTAGAGTCGTCGTCGCAACATTTAAAGATTTTATGCACAAGTTTTTAGAAGCGTATTTTGATGATTGGACTGTATTTGGGCTATTGAAAAATCATTACGCGGATCTCCGCATGATGCTCAAGAAGTGTCGACAGCATCAAATATCCTTGAATTTGAAAAAGTGTATTTTCTGTGTGCCTTATGGAATTTTACTTGGCCACATTGTCTGTAAGCAAGGATTGATGGTAGACCCTACAAAGATTGTAGTTATTGCAAACTTACCAAAACCAAATTCAGTCAAGATGTTGCGATCTACATTAGGCCATATTGGATATTACAGGAAATTTATAAAGGTTTATGCACAGATAACCGCAGCAATGGAAAAGCTGCTGAAGAAAGACGCACCGTTCATTTGGAATGCAGAATGTGAACAGGGTTTTGACACATTAAAAGAAAATATGGTCACTGCGCCTATTCTAGTATTTCCAGACTGGACGAAGCCATTCCATGTCCATGTTGACGCATCATGTATTGCCCTGGGGATCGTGTTAGCTCAGCCAGGAGAGGGAGGTATTAACCACCCTATTGCATTTTCTAGCATAAAGATTTCAACAGCAGAGAAGAACTATACTACTACTAAGAGGGAAGGTCTTGCGATGGTATATGCCCTACAGAAATTTAGACACTACTTGCTGGAATTGCACTTCCTTATGTTTACTGACCATTTTGCGTTGAAATATTTGGTCAACAAGCCAGTGTTAGGGGGACACATATGCCGATGGCTATTGTTGTTCCAGGAATATGACTTTGAAATTATTGTCAAGCCAGGTAGGCTGAACTTGGGACTTGATCATTTGTCAAGGATTGAGTCAGGAGAGGAGCCGACGAATATTGAAGACATTCTTCCTGATGTGCAGTTATTTAGTATACAAGTTGCTGATGATTATTACAAGGATATCATTGACTTCCTAACCACAGGGCTGGCACCCTGGGAATTCTCGGTCCAGTAGAAAAAATAGTTAGTGGTGCGTGCCACGGACTTCACTATAATTGCAGGCCAGTCATACAAACTTGGGCCGGATGAAGTCCTGCGCAGGTGCGTACTCGATCATGAGAAGCCATTTATTCTAGCCGACGCACACTCAGGAATCGCGGGAGGTCACTATGCAGGAAGGGCTACTGCGCAGAAGATATTGCGCGTAGGGCTATGGTGGCCTACGCTCCATAAAGATTCCAAAGAACATTGCAGGAACTGTGATGTCTGTCAGAGGATAGGAAAACCATCACGCCGAGATGAGATGCCATTGAATCCACAGTTGATACTGCAGCCATTTGAAAAATGGGTAATAGACTTTGTAGGTCCTATAAACCCACCAAGAAAAAGAACGGGTGCAAGGTATATTATTACTGCTACAGATTACCTCACCAGATGGGCAGAAGCAAAATTAGTTAAGGACTGCAGCGCCAGTACTGCTGCGCAGTTTATTTTTGAAGAAATACTCACCAGATTTGGCTATCCGAAGATTTTGATGAGTGACCAAGGTACTTGCTATTTTAACAAGACAATTGAGGCGCTTACAGAAGAATTCTACATTCGTCATCAGCGCAGTACTCCATATCATCCACAGGAAAATGGTAATGTAGAGGCTTTCAATAAAATATTAGAGAACGCACTCACTAAGGTGTACAATGTAAATAGAGACGATTGGGACCTGCGCATCTCATATGTTCTATGGGCATATAGGACCACATGCAAGAAATTGACAGGACAGACACCCTTTCGGTTGGTTTATGGGCAGGAGGCTATAATGCCTATGGAATATATTGTCCCTAGTTTGAGAATCGCTGCATTTACAGGGATGGCACACTGCGAAGCTCTAGAAGAAATATTACTACACTTATTGGGCTTGGAGGAAGATCGCTTCATCACAGGTTTCCACCAGCAAGCTCAGAAGGACCGCAAGAAAGCATGGCATGATTCCATATAAAGAACAAGTGTTTTCAGGTAGGTGATCTAGTCCTCCTGTATGATAGCAAATTCATGAAATTTCCTAGTAAATTTAAGATGCATTGGCTTGGCCCATATACTATGATACATGTTACTAAAACTGGTGCAGTCCAGTTCGCCAATTTAGCTGGTGATACCTTGCCAACTTTGATAAATGGAAGCAGGCTAAAGCTATACCATGATAGCACTGCTTCATAGAACCCTGAATAATGAGCCAATGAAGGAAGTTCTAAGTGTCAAGTACAGTTGAAAGTGGACACTAGAAATGAAAAGGATTCTGTACATGTATGATAAAAGGAAGAAGGTATGATAAGAAGAATGATCTATGCACTGCGCAGCACTGTTGAAGCTGCGCGGAAGAAGAAAAAAAGAAGAAGAAGAAGAAGAAAAATATATATAGTGGAAGCCGCGCAGTTGGAAATTTTCGGCACTGCGAAGTAGCCGTGCACGGTTGCAGATGGCTTGCTGCGCAGTTCGGCGCAGCACTCAGAGAAAAATAGCCGTTGCATGGCTTTTCAGAAAAATAACCGTTAGCATTTAAAGAGAAGATAGCCATTCTGAGCACGTTGATGACAGAAAAGACCGAAGGATCCACTCAAATTCTCCAACGAACACCACATTAAATGCTTATCTAGCCATTGAAGGGCACAGGAGAGGGTCTGCTGCACCTATAAATAACACCGTTGGAAGACTCACGGGCGTTACCAAGCACTTAGAATTTTCTTGCGATTAACCTCTCTGAGCTAGTAGCCATCAGTATTCTGTCTGCCTTAGCCGCTACCTCATTTATGAATGTCTGAACCTGCCTATAGAGAAGAAGAACTGACCATTGAAGAAGAACTGAGGATCTTTCAGCACGGAGGGATTCAGTAGTTAATGAAAACTCCAGTTAAGAAGGTCTCCCTAGAACAAGGTGAAGGATCCCGCAAATCACCAAGAATTGATCCGACGATGCAGGAAAAAGCAAAAGATAAGAGAAAAGTTGTAACTACACCTCGATCCAACATCATAAAGATGGGATCCTCAGCACAGAAATCGCCAGTCTTTCAGACATAACCTTTGAAGATGACACCTGAATATATCTCCCCATGGGCACTCCCCACGGGCACTGAATGCCCCTGTGTTTAAATTGTCCAAGAATGCAAGATATGACATCCCGTTGTCGCCTATCTCAAAGCATGTAAACGTTGCTAAGAATCTGCTGGGAAAGATAGCAGATTGTAAATTTATGACCTCTTGGGAATGAAGAAAGATGAGCCAAATGTTCCCAAATACCCATATTTTCAACCAGACCAGTATATGTGCTGGAAAAAGGACACCAAGGGAACTCTGAACTTGGTAGCTGACAGTTGGTTAGCACCTTTCGTTCAGTCAGGGCTACTGAACTTGCTGAGATTGCCACATTTTGACCGTTCTCCAGAACTGAATATCGTGGTTCGCACACTCATGGCGCGAATCCATCAAGGTTATCTGTGGCTGGACAGAAACATTGATTTGATCCACTACATCACCAAGCTAAGCAAGCGCAGTAAGGATCCTAAGCAATTCTTCCAGGGGAAGAGCAAAGAAAAAGAGGCTGTTGAGAAGATGAAGAAAACCCACTCGGTGGTGAAGGAAAAAAGAGGATTCCCGATAGAAGATATAGAGGACAGAGCAACAAGATTTATAACACAGTTGCTCACAGGCAAGATGCTCAAAACAGCTAGACCTTCGGAGGTGCCTGTGAGCGCAATACTCCTTGCTGCCGCATTGGCCGAAGGCAACAGCTTCAATTCGTGTCAGTTTCTGTTGAATGAGTTCCTTGAAGAACTCAACAACACCCAGGTGAATGGCGGCTAGTTCCATTTTACCTGGCTCATCATCCTGATCGCTTTGTGCGGATGGAAGGAGCCGTGAGATTATGCGGGCGTCATTATGGACACCAAGGATCCTAGAGGATTTAAGTTCGTCAACCTCTGGGCAAACACAAATGCAGAGCGCTGGCATGCAACATCAGAAGTCTTTTACCAGTACTATATTCAGCTGCGCGACGCAATCACGAAGACACCCCGCATTACAAAGCAGGTCAAGGCAAAGTATATCCACATCATCGACTTTGAGGCGGATATGAAATGTATCTTCATATCGCCGAAAGCACATACGAGGAAACCAGAGTGGTTCCCGGGAAAGTACATCATGTATGAGCAGGATATTGAGGACCTCATGAAAGATTGGCCAATAGAGTTCCGCATAGAGGTCATGGACATGAATACAAATTCAACAGAAGATGAGCCGATCCCGCTCTCATGCCCAATTATTGAAGAAACAAGGAAGAGAAAAGAAGTTGAGACTTTGGAGAAGCCAAAGTCGAGGAAAAAGGTGAAGGGTACAAAGATTCAATCGGAGGCAGTCCTCAATGATGATGACTATGAGATGATAGCCGAAACAGTCTCAAAGTAGATGAAGGAGCTTATGGCAGATAAAGAAAAGAAGGACATGGTCATCCACGATGACCTGAACCAGATGCGGCTCACAATGCAAGGCCTAATGAAGAAAATGGACGATGTCCAGAAAATCCTTATTGTGCCGAAGGAAGCAGGGGCTGAAAGGAGGTCAGTAGGAACCTCGCAGCAAGGAAGCCAATAGCTAGCAATAACGCTGCCGTCGAAGACTAGGATTGTCCATGTGGACCCATTGGCGATTGTGTTTCCAATGGCAGAGTAAGTTGTCTTGGACACAAAGGGATTCGAGAGGGTAGAGCTCGACTCAGCCAAAATCCCTTTACCAGGATTGCACTTCATCCACATGCAAATCGTGGAGGAGATGCATGAATGGATGGTTGAATCAATGAAGTTACAGGTAGAACTCACCGCAGCAAATAGACAAATTCAGCAGAAGGCAGAAGTACAGCTACGCAACGAACAGGACTGCCAACAAAATTTGGAGACCACCATATCCAATGTGGCGAAGGATATCAAAGGCACAGAAATCCAGGATGATCCTACGGACACAGTTCTGAGGATCAGAGATAAGGTGAGATCCTTGCAGATGAAGATGCAGGATAAAGAGATTTATTATGAGGTCGATATTACTACATTGAAGGATAAGCTAAATAAGCAGGCGCCATTAACAGAATAGCAAGTCAGAGAGCAAGCAGTGAGCGTCGCCTCGAAAAGCATCACAAGTGAGATGGCTAAGTGCCAATCTCTCCTGGATAAGGTTTCACAGGCAATCGCGACCCTTGAAGAGGATCAAGGGTTGCTGCAGGTCAATACTGCGGTACAAGAAAAACAGACCGTGCTGCATAAGTTGAATGCAGAGGTTAAAGCTCTGCCACCCAGAGAAAGGTTGCCGAGATACAAGGAGATATCCAACTTAAAGAAAGAAGTACAGGAATTACGACAAAAAGATACTGAGATGGATAATCAGTCGCAGCAGCTCCTGGAGAATGCCATGGTGGTATCGCAGCAGATTGAAGATAAGTTAGTAGAACTGCGCGATAACCAGGGCAGGTACAAGATCAAATTGAACAAGAAATAACTCCAACACTGCTTGAGACAATTAAACAGGTTGAGGAGGATACAAGAGAAGCAGTGGTGCAGTTGTGCGGTACATATGACGAGTTCACGGCCAAGTTCGTCCCACCAATCGCGGCGCAGAGTGAGACAGCTGAAACAATTAGTGGCTCGGGGACGAGCCACATGTAAGTGTTAGGGGCATGTTGGGCCCAGGTTGAGATGAAGTTTTGGAAGCACATTTTTGAGGCAAGCAGGGAAAGTTGAGCTGAGCGCAGTTCAGAAACAAAATTTTGGCTAAGTATTGAGGATGCTACGAAGTTGCACGCAGCATCCAACTTTTGACCAGACTGCGGAGTTGCGCGCAGCGTCGAAGTTTTGGCCGTGATGCGAAGACCAATACTGCGCCGAAGCAGTGCTGCAGAGTTAGGAGGCCACATGGAGCCAGCAAAGCGGTGTGCTGGACAAGTATCAAGTGTAGTTACCGGTTCGATCGGTAGCAGCCATTTTTGAAAAGATATTTCAGGATTGTCGAGCGGTGGATGTAGGCAAAACAGGAAGGCAGCCACGCATGGGTTGTTAAGGAAAGCGACGTTTGGCGTGCTTAAAAGGTAAAACCGTTAGAGAGAAATGGTTCGGCAGAAGCAGCCTGTAGGCATGCATTCAATAGGAAGGCCGATAGCGACAGGATGAGGACGTGGAGATCCGCCATGATCAAGCAGACGCTACCAAGAGCCAGCAAGCCGGTTTTGGAAAACCGGTGCAGTTTTGGAAACCCTTAGGGTTTTGGGTTTTAGGTCTTCGATATTATACAGACATGACCTTTGGGCATGATCTATTTAACAAGACATTTTGTATGGGATGGGGGTTCGGGGGTTGTTGTTCTATTTTTGGATTATTGTTATTCTTTTCTTGTTGCTGAGAACTTAAGGAGATAACCTTTTTGTATTGTAAAATCTCTCAGAGCTAAGAATATTGTAAAGGTTCTGCAGCTGTGTGCGCAGAGACCTAGCCGAGAGAAAGAAGAGTCTGCAGCTGAGTGCGCAAACTAAGAACAGTTGCCCCATCCCTTTTGAAAGAAATATATTACCAACTGTTCTTGTGGACATAGCTTTCCATCCGGGGAAGTGAACCACGTTAAATCCTATATTATGTGATGATGTTTATGAATAAATGACTGTCTGTATTTTCTGTAGAATGAATGCTTGAATGTTTCCTTGCATGCTGCAATATGAGAACTTTGATATGCATTTACCAATAGGAGAAGTTTGGGAATGATATCCTAGGTTCCACGGAAGCAGATGAATGGAAAACATTTCAATTCTATGTTAAGGTCGTGAATCAGTCATTCAAGTTTAATACTTTCTTAAGCACAGTGAAGGAACGCAACACAGTTAATCATGTTTATCATTTCAGTTCACATTGTAATAATCCAAGTTCTTGACGAATGCTAGAAAGATAACCAGTAAGTGCCTGAATGAATGGATGAGTGATATTCATTTCAGTGCCTTAACGTTTCTGAGATCTTCCAAGTAGAGAATAAGTGTTGGTGACTCGCAGTTTCAGAAGAAGAGTCGCAGCAGTAAGAAACCCTTAGTGCAGGCCGCAGTGTTACCTCCACCGTGCAGTACTGCTTGCAGCATAGATCCTACTGCGTACTGCATCACTTTTCCCATAGCACGCTCCTTCTGTCTTGCGCTACGTAGCTTGTTCAGATAAACAACTCATCATTTACTGTGGAAACTTGATTCCGCAATACCCCATAACATACACCTCGGGTGAGACCTCAACCTGCTCACAGGTTGTTGCCGAAAGGGTCGGTGCGAAGGGGTTTTGTTGGTCAAAGGGAGAACCACAAAGAACCTGGGTCTAATTGGAAACCTCTGGGTCATTTTAAGCCAGCAGATCACCGGCAAGATCACCAGCTGCTTCACATGTTGAACGGACCCATCGAGGAAGCACTTGTGCTGGTGCAACTGGAGGAACATGAGCATGCGGAGGTGGATTTTCATCCTCACTATCATCATCAGAAACTGGAGTTGGAAACTTTTCAAGGAAGTTGGAAGAAGAAGAAGAAGGCACAATCGCCGAATCAAGCTTGCAGGCCAAGGATGGCACAATCGTCGAGTTAAGCTCGCAGGCCAAGAGATTTTCATCAAATTTAACATCTCTTCTAATGATTACATCATGAGAATGTGGTTGAAGAAGTCTATAGCCTTTTACATCTTCAGAATATCCAACAAATATGCACTTTTCACTTTTAGGATGCAATGCTTTCCGTTTTTCATCCGGAATGTGAGCCCATGCTTCACTACCAAACACATGGAAGTGACTAACATCAGTTTTAGTTTTACTCCATGCTTCTTCTGGTGTGATACCTTGTAATGCTTTAGTGGGGGTGCGATTAACTATGTAATTTGTACAATTTATGGCTTCATCCCAAAATTGAAGACTTAATCCCTTAGATTGGATCATACAATTAGCCATTTCTTTTAAAGTACGGTTCTTCCATTTAGCTACACCATTTTGTTGTGGTGTATATGGAACAGTGTGTTGTTGTTGGATTCCTTGTTCAGTGCAGAAAGTAGTGAACTTTTTGTTAACATATTCTCCTCCATTATCATATCTTAACTTAATAACTTGATGACCAGATTGTTTTTCAACAAGGGCCTTGTAGGCCAAGAACATGTTAAATACTTTTCTCTTAAGTTGTAGGAAATATACCCAAGTGCGTCTGGTTTAATCATCAATGAAAGTTAAGAAATATTTGAAACCAGAAAAGGAAGCAAATGGAAGAGGACCACACAAGTCACTATGCACAAGCTCCAAGGGAACCGAGGCGTGCCAAGAGGCATGTTTGTCAAAACTGTCCCGATGATGTTTTCCGAGTACACAACCGGAACAAACACCATCCCTACAAGATACCATAGGAAGACCTGTTGAGGATCTTTAAAATCCTTGATTACAACTTGGTGAGGTGTGAACGTCACAGTTTTACCTTCACCAAAATGAGTGATTTGATAGACTAATAACAAATTGCAGGAAATTCTTGGAACACATAGTACCTCACTGAAATGACCATTATCTACTGGAACTGTTCCAGATCCTACAACACTTAGAGATCTATCATCACCAACAAATATTTGTTTGGTGTTACATTCATGCATAGTAGAAAAGGTGGCTTGATCCTTAGCCATATGATAAGATGTTCCAGAATCAATGAGCCATTCATTTGAAGTAGAAGAAGAAGATGCATTATAAGAATAACCAGAAGCACAAAGTGCATGTCCATAAGAGGTAGATTCTGAAGGTGAATCTAGGTTGATGTGGTGCTTCTTCATTGTTGCTTCCAAGGCTTCCATCTTCTTGAAGCACTTAGATTCATCATGATTATCTTTCTCACAATAGTTGCAATGATGCTCAGTATTCTTTTCTTTTGGCTTGGATCCTTTGTCATTTTTTAAAGAAGGAGCTGACTGAGAGGGTTTGGGACCCTTGTTTGACTTATTATTGAGAAAAATTTGTTTCTTGGGAGGCTTGGAATTTTCTTTCTGCTGGGACAATAAGGCTTTCCCAGATGTATCTGCATTTTTTATTATTCCAAGATGGATGAGTTTATCTTGCTCTCTAATCAAGGAATCACAAAAGGATTCAAGACTAGACTCTTGATAGCTAGCTGCATTCAAGGAATTTTTCATGGAGTAAAATGTAGATACAAAAACAGAATATGCAGGTCCAAGTTTTGAAAGAATATGATAAATGAATTGTTTGTCTTCCCTCTTAATCTTACATTCTGCACATAAGAGTTTAAGAGTTTTGTACTTAGATAAATAATCTTGAATGCATGAAAAATCACTTGGGTTTAAATAAATCAACTCATTTTCGAGTTGATGACCTCGAATTTCATTGTGTTTACCAAACAACACAGATTCCAACTTGTCCCAAGCAGCATCAGGTTCATCAATTCCAGATATGTGGAATCGCAAATCAGTAGAGATTGACATCCCAATCAATCCACGAGCTTCGTCACATCTATTTTCCCATTTTATTTTCTTATCATCATCAGTGGGTTATGTTTCTTTCCCTAAAGTAATTCTGAAAAGTCCCCTACTTCGTAGAAAATCCTCCATACGAGATTTCCATGAAAAATAGTTGGAACTGTTAAGTAGAATATCACAATGGGAGGCCATATTTGTAAATTAATAGCTATAAAAGCAGAAACCAATAATCTGGATGTGAAGAGCTCGAAAAAATAGGTGGTTTAAAAAAACGACACTTAAAACTGACTCTGTATGATGAAGTTATGCTTGAACAAAGAAACTATTGAAGATGTTCCCAATAGTGACGTGGCAGATAGAAAATGACCACCTAAAAAAAAAAAAGACCCCCCTCTTCCCAAGATGAACCTTTTACAATCACTTTACAAGAAAGTTGCTTTAAGTGAATCACTTTTATAAAATAAGTGATTTCACTTTTACAATGATGTTACTTTAAATAGTGCAACAATAAAAAAGAACTTAAGTGACTCACTTTGTATTTGGATTTTTTTATTATTTAAGTGAGATGCACTTTTACAATAAAGTACCTTGAAAATAGAATTTGCATGCACTTTTCCTTTTAAAAGTAGCTTCCTAAGACTTGAACTCAAGACCTATTAAAGAATAAAGCAACTTTTAACCAAGTGAGGTAGATTAAAAGGTATATAAAATATGGGAATGAGGAAGGGGGATTTTTTTTTTTTTTTTACTCTTCTTGCTCAGTTTCCGTGCTTGACTTTTTTTTTTCTACAAATCACACCACAAACCGAAACAAAAAAATCTTTTCCACACTTGTGGGGTTAGATCCCGTTAGCTTGCCCGGAAAGTCTACGTTTTCTCTCTGTTTCTGATTTTCCGAGATCGCACAAGGTGCACGGCAAAGAGCATACGTAGTCGAAAAAAACCCTTTCCCTTTCTATTTCTGATTTGCCGAGATCGCTCAAGGTGCAAGGCAAAGAGCATACGCAGACAGGGAAAGCAACAATCCGAAACCAAAAAAATATAACAGTAAAAAATGATAAAATATGAGATTTTTTTCCTTTTAAAACAGAAAATAAAAAAATGTGTCACTGTAACATTATACCTTCAAATCTGATAAAATACGCAGTTTTGAAGCAACTGGGAACCGTTTTCGATCAAATGAAAACTATTTCCCAATGGAAACGGCGCTCGGGTGCAATGGAACACCTCCCACAGCCCAGAAATGCACAAAAATACCAGAACCAGAAACCCTTTCAAGTTTCGCCAACAACAGTTCAAGATCTAGATCATAACCAGAAGCTGCTCTTCATAAAAACTCTGATACCATGTTCGGGTACACAGGGTACTCCCAAAAGACCGAACACCTACAGCAACCACTTCACACAAACATATCACAGATCAATACATCGATGTTTTGACGTGGTTTAAACCCTCGTGATGGAAACACTCCATGGCCTCGGCCAAATAGCTTCTGCGGGACAATTTATTATGCAAAGAAAGAAAGTTACAAATGAGCTTCTCATAATCGATCAACTAAACAATGACCCTCCATGCTCTTTAAATAGAGATCATGGACCAATCGGGTGTTAAGCCACCGATCAAGGTTAGGTATGATCTAAGAGAAGTTGAGTCATCGGATCATTCTATGTCGGGAACATATCATGACCGTCGGATTAAGTATTTACAAATGCATACTAATGCATACTAAAGAAACACAGTTTCCCTAATAGATATATTACACAAGTTGATCTTAACTAACTCCTAAGTGTCTAAATATCCTAACATTAAGAAATCCACTGTGTTGTTAGCATATTCTGAAGCCTTTTTACTAAGTCTCTCATTTGCCACTGTCACAGCTTGTATGGCTAAATTCATGACAGTCTCTTTATCCAATATAAAGTTTAGATAAGGTCGTAGGTCTTCAACTTGTTTTATAATATCATCCCAGATTATTTTCCTGGACTCTTGTAGCACTTTCTGCCCGATTACTTGCTCCTTCAAATTGTCAAGGTCCACCTGCATTTCCTGGTACTCGGTTTCCCAAGCCTCCCTTTTTCTTTCTGCGTCATCCCTTAGAGTTTTTAGGTTAGTAACTCGCTTCCTTAATCAGAGCAACTCAAGATCTTCTAGGATGGCATCAGCTATCTGCCCTACCAGGGAGAAATCACCTGCTGCAATCGGATCTATGGCATCTTGCTCCATCTCCTTTACTTTCCTCTCCAACTCTTCAACCCGTGTCTTCCAGGATTCCTCTTTGGCTGCTGCCAAGGTCACATCCGACTGCATCTTCTTTTCCTTCTCCATAAGTTCTACCAATTGGGATTTACAGTCCAACAGTTCCCCCTTCAGTTTCTCTTTCTCTTCCTCCAGCTCTGCTATCTCAGGGGTACTTGCAAATTGAGCAGGAGAGATCTTTAAACTCTTCTTTAAAGTTAGGATCTCCTTATCCTTTTCATTTATCAACTCTTGGATATTCTTCCTCTTATCCTCTTTAGTCTCATTCATCAAAAGCTGTGTTTGGTGTTTCTTTTCCTGTGCCTTTAGATATTTATTCTCTGCCCTCTCCAACTTTAGTTGATGCTAAACCCTAGAATTACTTGTCTACACCTTTGATAGCTCTATGGCAAGCTTCAACATCCTATTATAAATTATATCACTTGTTTCTTTGTGTAGGTTGATTATATCAGGGATAGGGATGTCTTCTAGGTTGAATTTCATCTCTGTAGCCTTGTTTTTGGTAGCCAGAGCAAGGCTCAAGGTGTTCTGAGCTAGATTCCTACTGGCAACTAGGGCCACTTCCTTCTTGGTTAATTTTCTTACCTCGGAGTAGAGTTTTGCTTCTTTTGCCAAGTTATTTGGATTTTCTTCATATTCCTCCAATAGCTTGGCCCTACTTGTACTAGATGTTGTAGGTACTTTGGGTGGTTTTCCAAACACGTGCTATTTCACTTCATAGGGGGGCATTTGAAATTTGATATGCCCCTTTGTAGGCTTTTCTTCTTGGATTTTCACTACCTGCTTCTCATTTTCCTCCACCTTTTTCCTCTTCAAGGCTCTTTCAGGGTCATTGTCTATATCCATAGGGCTGTTAACCATTGAACTGTTGGGTTCTCCTGGAATGGTGACAAAGGGTAATCTAGCTGATCCTACTGGGGTTTTAGTAGATGAGTCGGGTGGTGAAGGTGTGCTTCCCTGAAACAGGAATTTTAGAGTTTGGGAATCCTCTGATGAATCAGCGTCCATGGGCTCCTGATCAATGTATTCCAACCAATTTGCTTTCTCTGGCAATCCAGCCATCTCAAAATGGTCATATCCTTTCCTGCCAGCTTGCCTCCTCCTTTCTAAGATTATGTGATGCGGATCATAATTCATCGCATCTTTAGAAGGGAGTCCCAGATCCCTCATCATCCCTTCAACTACCGAGAGGGTTTTCTTGTGTTTAATCATAAAGGACCCTACCACCCATGGGAAAGCGATATCGGAGGACTTCTTTCTATCTAAAAAGTGATCATGTTCAGCCTTCAGCTTCTGTCTTATGAACTCTAAATGGAACAACCTGGGTGTTAAAAAAGCAGGGATTACATATGGGGGGTGTGAAAAACCATACACTCTGATTACTGTCCCATGTTTCATCAAAAACCAATCCCCTGTCCCCTTCCCCATAGCAAGCTGCAGTAAATATTTCATTTCTGGGAGTACTCTGGGAAATTCTTTCTGGAAAACGATGTGATATACCTTGGCCATCAAATCATTCATGAAAACCAAGTAGTCTGAATACATTTATTTTGTAATCTTCAGCTCCGGGATTTTCAGGTTTTCTTCGATGGTTGTTAAAAACATTTTTAGTAAATAGGATTGGAACCTAAAAACCCTAGTTTTAGGGAATTCGACCAACTGGGAGTGAATACTTTCGGCAAGGGCATCATCGAATCTTAGGCATGCGGTCTGGATAAGTGGGATTTGCTCGTCTAGCTCTATTGGGAAAGTGCTCAAGGAAAACATTAGACTGATCAATGGCTCCGTCATGTACTAGTCACTATCTAACCCCAAAAACTGGGCTATCATGGAAATAACACATTTGGACTCCTCTCTGAAAAGATTGGTCTCATCAGGGAAAGGTGAGCTAGGAGAAGATGCATTTTGTAGCAAGGAGGCCTGGAAGAAACTTCGTTTGAGTTCATCAGGAGCCTGACGGAAGTGTTGAATTAGGGTTTCCATTTGATATCTATGAGCTTTGTGGCCGAATTCCAGGGGAACAGCCAAGCCTTTTCTAACTACTGGAGCTTTCAGATGGAAAAGGATTCTAGAGCCTGAGTAATCAAGGATTGCCCTCTGTTCTGGAGCATAATGGCTGGCACACCATTCTACGAATCTAGGGCAATTGGGGGTTTGGGTGGTGGTAAAGCAGTGGAAAAAGGACTGGTATACTTTGTGGACGTCTACCTGTCTGGCCCTTATAACCTCCAACCTTTCTTTGGCTGTATCCAGGGAGCTATTGAGAAATACGGTGTCGTATATGTCGCTATCCTTGTCTTCTAATAGGGAGCTAAGCAATGGAGCTTCGGTAGCAGAGAGGTCTATTATCTCGGCCATTTAAATACCCAATTGTGAAAAGGAGAAGGGACAAAAACCTACCTGGTCAACTGACAGCTGGACCACCTTCTGGTCTCCTAGTCGGTCGGTATGCTTCTGCCATATTCGCCTTCTTCGCCCTTCAACGTGCAAATGGACAAACAGGATGTGGACATTCGTGGGGGCGAACCATTTTATAATATAGAATTCACCGTATCAACCTTGCAAGTATAATAGCGATTGAATCATGTCAACTGTCTGCTTCTATGTGCCTCCTTTCAGCCATAGATCTGCTTACTTTACCTTCCCTTTTTCATTTGGGCCTTTCAAATTAATATTACAATCCGGCTCTCAACCGTTGGATGATGCATATTCATCGACCGCAGTGATTTTGGGTGTGCTTAACACGTCGGCTATAAAAATCACCGCCATCATTATAGACCGCCGATCTACCCTCGTCAGATCCAAGCCGTTGCAAGAAGCGCGCCACTTAATCAGATCGCAGTGATTTAGAGTGCAACCCATCTCCCGTGCATGTTAGATTAGCGCTATAGCATCCCTACCATAGATCTTCGCTCCTTCATATCTTTCACATTGATTGTTTTAGGCGCAAGCCCATTGGTTAACACTGCACACGTGTCAATGCTATTCTCTACTTTGGGAGAGTATGCCTAGGGAGTTTGGCTCCCTTTAGAAGTGTATTCATAGTCACGGGGTTTTCCTTCTCTATCCTAAGATCTTCTTCAAATCCCAGCACCATTTGAGTGCTAACACACGTGTTGCGTGGATGATTCTTTTGACTCAAAAGATAAGGAGCGACCTGGGATCGGTCAATTGTCGAACCTTATTTGAAAGTTCCAACTTTGAAACTCCTCACCCATGGCACGTAAACGATCCAATTGCTCGCGATAAGGTGTCAAGCGGTCGTCGGGACTAGCCTGACTGGGTGGGGGGTGCAACGGTAAAATGGGTCACCGGGTGACCGATAGAAGATGTCCAATAATATATTGAAGGACCAAAAGCTGTTGTGGGGTCGTCCTAGGGTTGATTTATCCATTCCAACGATCCAGGCTCTCCCAGAGCAATGGGAGGTAAGTCTTGTGAAGTGGGAATTTGTAATTCTTCATCCAGCGGGGGATGAGAGGCAGGGAGTATGAAGAAACAAAAGTCCTCCAACATTCAAAGTGGGGTTTTCCACTTCATGTGACTCGACCCTAGCGTGTGTATCCATCCTCACCCTCAAAATTACCTCCTGATTAAGGGGATATTCGGGTGGCAAGTTTTGGATTCTACGTGACCTTCTTCAAGGAAACTCAGCTAGAGTGACTGAAACAAAAATTTTCTCCTAAGGCAAGCTAAAAGAAAAGTAGACCATACAAAACCCTACACAAACTAAGGCCATAAGCAAACTTATGTGATAAGAGTGGATTCAAATTCTGGATCCTCACAGGATTTTCAAGGCTTCACAACTCACAATATACCGCAGGGTTCAACAATATGACGTGACAAGGAGGATTGGAACCATACCCTTGCCTGCATACCCGATTACCTGGACGGTATGTGCGTATAGTAGCTCCTCGAGTGTTGTTCTCGGTGTATTGTTCCACCAAGTCGGCCAAAAGGTTAACTTATTTGGTCTCAGGAATCCTAGTGGTGTCTCTCGATATATGCAAGGTACGTGGGAGCTCAAATCCGAGTGGTGTTGTCTAATGCACAACCGTTCAGCAAGAGACCTTCCGATATACTATCGAGTACGTGATACACCCTTCGATATACACCAAGTACTCAAGGTGACTTGGTGGGTACGTGAAGGATCTCGATATACCGATAAGTACGTGGAAGACTACAAATACCCCAGGGATACAGTGCTGGAAAATAATGACAACTTCCACGCTTAACGACGCTGGAACACGTCTCTAACTTACACACAAGTTTCTAAATATTTTACCCTAGTTTTACCGTTAATTTTATCTAGATGGTTAGGTGAATGCATGAGGTGAGTACATAATCGGAAACATAATGCAGGCCCTAACTACATGCAAAAAGTATGCTTTTCTTTCGATGAATGCTACCTATGGGAAGGAGAAATCTTCTTTTTCTTTCCAACAATTTTACCAAAAACGATGCAATGCAACACAATCCCAAATCTACGAAAAATGATATGAAATATTCTTTTCCTTTTTTCAACGAAACATAAAAAATTTCACAACACTAGTAAGCCAAATCAAAACATGTTTTTTCTTTTTATTTTGTCTTTTTCAAAATGAAAATGATGTTAAGTAATGAAAAGAGAGGATTTCTAAGTAGAGTGTGCAAACTTTTCACTTTCACTATGATGGCCTAAAAGCATGAAGATCGAAAGATACAATGCAACTTTCCAAGCATGGGACTACTTTTGAAAAACTTGATGTCCATTCGAATTTTCCAAGAAAATGAGCAACTCATAATTCATGAAAAACACAAATAATGCAATTTTCTTTCAACTTTTCCAAAAGATTCGTAAATGAGACATTCCAATGCATATGCAATTATTCAAATGATCTTGAAAAATAATGGAAGCAAAGTACTTTTGATCTTTCAATGAGTGCATCAAAATGACAATTTGATAACAACCATGCTTTTAAACATGGGTACTTGAATAGAAAAGATGACTTGCAGCACTCTAACAAATCAGAAAATTCTCAAGAGAAAGCAAGCACTCAATGAACTGAAAATACATTCAAACACTCAAAGTCAAACAGTAACAAGTAGCACTAAAGCAAGCAAGACTGACAAATGAATATGCAGAATGAGGTTTGGAACTGATCCAATGCACTTGATCAGATCAGGCTAGGAGAGGAGGGAACACAAAGGTGAAAAGGATGAAGGTGCGGAAGACCAAAGTATCCACCACTACAAAATCTCAGATTTGTCCCAGATGGAAACCCACAACAACTCTAATGAAACCAAACAACTCAATCACACAAAGCAAAAGGGATCTCTGACTGGATCATACGTGCAGAGAGAGTCTGCATACAAACCACACTCAAAACAGAAGAGGAAAAAAGGTGCTTGTATGGCAAAAAGGGTAGATCGACGCACTCTATGCTTGTACACAGTGCGACGTCGTGGTTCACCAATGCGGGGAGTACGATGGTGTCGCAGAAGGATAGTGATAGGGTTGCAACGACAATCCAACGAACAAAGAACAGAGACCAAAAATGACACAGTGTCACTCTGTGTATATCACCCAGGTGCGACAGGCGAGATCTGAGTTCAAAAAAGATCCAAATCTCCAAGTGATGAGCAATAAACAGGTTTGGGAATTGGAATGCAGATCCAAAGGAAGTTGATCAGAGTCTTCAAAGTGAAGATCTGATGGTGAAACCAACTTAAGAAGCAAATGCCAAATAAAAAGGCTTGGAAAGAAATCAATTGAAAATATCATTCAACTTGAAAACTAAAAAGCAATATCTTCCCCAGTATGGTCGCCAGATTTGTTTGACGGACAATCCACTCGAGCAGACGTGAGCCAGTTATCCCTAGCTCAATGTGAGTCTAGAACAAATAGAACAGACTACAAATGGATTTCCTAGATCTACTTAAGAATCAAATCATAGATGTCTTACCTTTTACTTCGCAATCCTTTCTCCTGAATGTTGCTCCACGTCCAACGGTTGTCAGATCTTATCTACAAGACCTATTAAGACACAAAGAACAACACAACACGAGTAAAGAGCATCTATACAATAAGAGATCTAAGTAAATAGTTAAGTAGGTAAACTACTCAATATCATCACACATTAAAAATATTGGTGGAAAGCATTTGTATTATTGTAAATAGAGAAATACATAGTAGAGACATAGAACTATAACCAAGGCTTAACGCTGCAGCCCTTCTCCATCCAAGCCATTTTCCATATCCTCCCAAGGAAGTATGAGTCTCCCAATAGATGAGTAGAGATCTCTCAAGGATTATTTCACCAGCTTGTAGACACTATAGACTCCTCCCTTTGGAGAGGGGTAGAGCTTCACTTATATAGGACTAAGTGAATAGGGTATGGATAGGGTAGGTTGAGATATGGTAGGAGAGAGATAGGGGATCCTTCCAAGAGGTTAGGAACTGAAGGCCAACTCCCCCAAAATGGTCAGGGATAGGGATCCAAGTCAACAACCTTCAAGAATGAGCTCGAAGAAGCTGTTTTTTCCATTTAACTGACTTCGTCGCACCATGTAATGGAGAAAGGTACAACGTCGTAGGTTGCATGAGTGTAGCCTGCGAAAACCTCTCAAAACCTAGAAGAAGCACAATGATGTCCCTTCCAGGTAAATGACTTAGCCAATGGAACTTCAGGGATGTATACACTGAATCTAATGATGGTAAGATTTTAGGTGTAACAGCCATTCCTTTTGAAGACTATGTTGATTGGTTGTTTGCAAATAGACCTAAAAATGAAGATGTGGATTTAGTGAATAAAGGTTTATGCCCTTCTTGTAAAATACCTTGGAGAGAAAATCATATGTGTGTGAGTGAAAAGAGCAATGAAAAATCTGAAGCTTCAGGGAAAACAGGTATTTCCCTCTTAAAGAGACTTCTTGGGTACTCTTCAAAAATAGATGCCAAATGTATTGATATTAAGGAAACCAAGGGGAAAGGTACATCAAATTGCTTGAAGGAGAAAGATTAAGATACATCCCATGAACTTGAAGAAGATCCTATTGAAAATATTTAAGATCCTTTCGAGACACATTCTACCTTCGACATGAATCAAGGAGCATCTACTGATGGATGCTTGAACTATGAAGGAGTACCTACTGATGGGTTCTCACACATCTATGTTGGTGACATAGAGATCACTTTTGACAACATTGATGCAAGCCAAAATTACCTTAAACATGAAAATTAATACCTTGTAGTAGTTGAAGAAGAAACAAGATCAACTTCCCTATCACCACTTGAGCTTCATGAATTTGGTCCAAGTAAGAAGGAAGAAGATGAGGAGGTTCATTTGCAAGAGCCTCATTTTCTTGAAGGGTCCTTAAAGATGAATGAAAAGAAGATCCAAGAGTCCCTTATCATTCTCCATGACACTCAAGCATTGGTCTCAAATTCTTGTTGGAGAGCTACTTCATTGGAGGAAACATCCTTCCTTGACGACATGGGGAAGATTCAAAGAGCAATGTGCCACATCAAAGGTAATTTCATGTCTTTGCTTTTTGATAGAAACCATTTGTTTGAGCTTAATGAATTGTAGATTGTTTGGAGGATTCTCATGACATGGTGGATCATGAGAAATGTGGAAATTTGAATGTGCTTGATATGATCGAAGATGAACTTGAAGAGATCCAAACACTTGATGTGGTGGAAGAGGAACTTGAATTGTTTCTTGTTGAAGGTTATGCAATTTTTAAAGAAGAGCATGATTCCTCTACATTGGAACCAATCTACAACAAAGGTTTCGCACTTTTGAAGGAGCTGCATGATACTACCCATATGGATCCTTCCCATGATGAAACTTCTGCACTTTTTGATCATTTGGGTGAGTTAGTTCATTCTCCTACATCATACCATTACATGTTTTGCAGCATTAGTCTCAATGAAGTATGGGTGAAAGGGTTCTTTTTTATGGTGCCACATGAGGAGTATGGAACTCCTAGATTTACTTTTTATGATGACATGGTTGGAGCACATTCTTATTCACATTTGAAGCAGCATCCTTTGTTACTTTATGATGATTCACATCTACCTGGATGCACCCATGATATGCATTTGAGTCACTTGAAGACTCATGGTTTTTCTTGCTCAACACTTGGTTCATTGGATTTTGGAGGAACTTCATCCAACACTTGGGTGAATAGATTTATGATTGGAGAAAAATTTTGTTGGCAGCCACATACTTGGTTATATCTTTATGATTCTCACATTCATGGATGTATGGGTGAGACTTCTTTGAGTCATTTGAAGTCTCCTTGTTTTTTTTGCTCATTATTTGGTTCAGATTTTAGTGGAGATTCTTCATTTACTTCTTGGATGAAAGAATACATGGCTGAATATTTTGATGCATATCACATCCTTTTGGAGCAGAATTATAGGACATGGGATCCTCACCTATGTCATTGGAGCATATTTGATTGGTTACTTGATGCTTGTATGCACTTGGAAAATGGTGGTCTACTTGCTTGGAGGTATAAGCACTTTCATGACTATTTGATGAAGCATCTTCTTGATGTACATTTTCATTATGTTGTTATGTACTTTGATGATATATATTTCGTACTCATGATGTTTGGAAGAATGAATACAAGAAAATGGGATCTAGGAACTCTCTTACCTGATGGTATGAGTTGGAGAGAACTCCTAATTGTTGGAGTGCAATACAAGAAATGGGACCCTGGGATAATTCTTAATCTCATTGGTTTCAATTTTTGGGGAAACAAGTAGTATGAGGGATGGATTCCCCACTTAATAAAGTGATTTTAATCAGAGTAGTGCAGCAGCAAGCATGGTGGTTCCTCTCTAAAACCTTTATGGAATCTCGACAACTCAAAGTTGGGAAACTCAGTGGCAACTTCAAAGAATCATACAGAAAGTAGGTTCTTCAACACCCATGTTTGAAATTGATTGAGGACAAGCAATATTGGGAAGGGAGGATTTTTCATGTCCCAAATTTTGCATTGGGTCAAAATGACCTAAGCCAATTGGCCATATTCATGAGAGTTTTCCAAATTGATGTTAAGGGTCAAATAATTGCCAAGGAGGAAAATTACTAGTTTCCTAGGTTGGGGGTGGATGTAAAATTAGTCACAACAGATCTAATGAACAAGTAAATCAATCACAACAGATGAACATAGAAAATATGGTGTAAAACTGTGCAAAACATGCATCAGTGCTCAATATCCCAATGAGGGTGAATAATTACAATACAATACAATAACAATGATTGAGCAATTTGAATTGAATAAGAAGGTCATTCAAATCACTGAATGGAGTAGCTTGACTCCAACTAGGAGTCCTCATCATCAATCAGTGGTGGTCATCAATGCACAAGAACCAGTCATCTAGGTGTCAATCTCAGTCTAACTGAGTGTAACATGTGTAACTGAAGTGTGTAGAACTGATATAGGGAAGGAGACTCAGTGGAGGGCACATAGGAGGCTTAACTGAAGTCAGAACAATTCATCTAGTCAATTTGGAGGTCCAACAGAGTGAAACAGTCATTCGGGAGTGAAACTAGCCTCAAATCAAGGAGAATCGGAGCTAACTGAGTGTAACTGAAGTGGAACTGCAGTGGTAGGTGAAGAAGTGTGCCCTTCTCTGGCATTAGGTGAGAAGTGGCCGCCTTCCTGACTAGGAGGGATAAAAATCTGAAGTAAGTGGCTCCCAGGTGCTAGAATAAGGTGGGTAAGGTGCTGGAGGCATCACATGGTGACTGGGCTGCATGCAAAATGCATGCAAACCCTAATTGCATGCAAGGTCCTGAAAATGATGATGTGGATATCCGAACACCCCCCCTCAAGCTAGACTATGATGTGTAAAAAAAAATAATGTAGGGCCCTGGTTACTAAGACCAAAGGTCACCCCAATACAATAATAATCCAAACTAATAACAGTCAATAAACCGAGGAAATGGGGAAAACCTCATGGGAAAAATACCCCCCCTCCAAATAGCTTGTAGCACACCAAAAGATTTAACTGCTCCAAAATCAAGTAGATATGTCTGGAGGTATCTTACTCTTGGGAGTAAATGGATCATGCTCCAAAAACATGTGCTTGAATTCTCCATCAGTGGATGCAAGCGAATGTGGAGACTTTATGAACTTGCTCTTCATACCGAAAAAGGTGAGAACAAATCTGAAAATATGAGGATGATCCTAGAACCTGTGATTCGAACCAAGTGAGGTAAGAATAGCTCCAATCGGATCAAATAGATCTTGAAACTTGAACTTCTTATCAATAGAAGTTAAATCAGCTCCAAAAATAGATGAATGGTTTCTTGAGATCTCCTTTGAACCAACAAGGGTGAGATCAAAACCAAAATCAGCAAAAAGTGCATGAGAATTGAACTCAAGCGAATGGTAGTGCTCTTCATCTTCATTAAAAATATGAGAAACTTTGCAAATGATAGAACATAAGTCTATAGGAGTCATGCAATCAAGGAGGGAGAATGCTTCACCTCCAAAATCAGATTTTACTCCAAAACTTCAAGTAGATCATTATTTTGCATGCCGACCAACTCATGTGAAAGAGAGGATTCAAGAACCTCTTCGGAATCTAGAGTATGAGCTGGTTTATCTTGCTCAGAATTTGAAATAGAAGACTTTGAGAGAGTGAGTTTTGAATCTACAGTTTCTTCTTCATCTTGAACAATTTTTGAGGCCAACACATGATCGGAAAGAACACATAAGGAGATCTCACTGGGCTTGTTCTCCAAAAGGCCAACATGATCCTCTTCTTCCTGCTTTCCAAATTCTCTGTCAAGTTGGACCCATAGATCACTTGGATTTTCAACAGTATTACTGAGGTAGCGCATACAAGGAGACATTGCAAGACACATTGCTCCAAAAGCTCTGTCACAATCATTGAGCCAATCATTCTCCTCTTCATCGGAATCAAAATCTCTTGTATTACCAATGCACATATCAAAAAGACATTGTCTCTTCAAGAATGCAATCATCTTTGGTTTCCATTCATCATAGTTGAATGGAGTAAGAATATTTTGTGAAGAAGAAGTCTCCATATTTGCATTAGCGAATGCACATGGAGGAAGTAATAAACCTGCAAATCACACAAAAACAAACACTATGTTTTCAGCCTTGCATGCACATGAGTGAATTCACATGATATTTTGCATGCCACTGCTGAAATATATTGGTGAGTAATTCACTCAATATTCATGTAGAACACCTGCAGAAAATAAGTCTTGTCCCTGCCATGGCTTTGATACCATGTAAAATTAGTCATAGCAAATCTAATGAACAAGTAAATCAATCACAACAGATGAACATAGAAAATATGGTGTAAAACTATGCAAAACATGCATCAGTGCTCAATATCCCAATGAGGGTGAATAATTACAATACAATACAGTAACAATGACTGAGCAATTTGAATTGACTAAGAAGGTCATTCGAATCACTGAATGGAGTAGCTTGACTCCAACTAGGAGTCCTCATCATCAATCAATGGTGGTCATCAATGCACAAGAACCAGTCATCCAGGTGTCAATCTGAGTGTAACATGTGTAACTAAAGTGTGTAGCACTGATATAGGGAAGGAGACTCAGTGGAGGGTGCATGGGAGGCTTAACTAAAGTCAGAACAAGTCATCTAGTCAATCTGGAGGTCCAACGGAGTGAAACAATCAGTCGGGAGTGAAACTAGCCTCAAATCAAGGAGAATCGAAGCTAACTGAGTGTAGTTGAAGTGGAACTACAGTGGTAGGTGAAGAAGTGCACCCTTCTTTGGCAATAGGTGAGAAGTGGGCGCCTTCCTGACTAGGAGGGATAAAACTCTGAATTAAGTGGCTCCCGGGTGCTAGAATAAGGTGGGTAAGATGCTGGAGGCATCACATGGTGACTGGGATGCATGTAAAATGCATGCAAACCCTAGAATTTGCATGCAAACCCTAATTGCATGCAAGGTCCTGAAAATGATGATGTGGATATCTGAATAGTGGAAGCTTTGGTATTTGAGATAAGGGGGATAATAAATAATGTTTGAACATTAGAATGGCATAAATATTTAATAAATGAGCTAAATAAATAAATACAAGATAAATTCTAGGTGGCAATTGGTTTTGAAGACATATGGAGGATGTGGGACCCACAGTAGCTTGATTTTTCAATGTCACATGGCATCTCTCTCTTGCCATTTCAAATCCATGAGAAGGAAAACATTCTTGGATGAGTTGGTAGGCTCATACACATGGAATTTAGCATCATAGGTAGAATTTGGATGGAATGGTAACCTCCATGGAAGAGGAAGAGTCAAACTAGAAGTTTGTGGACACTTGGGCTAGATTCCCTAACTCCTATGACAACAATGATGAAGAATCTATGACACCTATAAGACAAATCAGACCCAAAGGCTAACATATGTCATATATGACATGTCAAGGCTAAAAATAGCCTCCAAGAGGGCGCTCAAGTGAGTTAGGGCATCCAAAGAGACACCAATTCGAATTTGGAGAAGGAGAGGGCTAGAATTGGAAGGACAAGTGGCATACTTGGGAATCTCTTCCCAACTTGAGTTGGCATGAATATATTGGGAGTAATTAAACCCATAGAGGACCTTAGAAGACTAAAGATGTTTATAAAATGCAGAAATGAAGTAAGAGAAGAGCTTTTGATCATTTTTAGAATTTGCTATTGCATTTGTGAGAGAGGAGCTAGTGGATGACTAGTTTCTTTCCTTAGCCATTTTCAAGGGTCAAATATTCCCATCCAAGTTGGTGTTTGGAAAGGCCATTCAGGTCTTTAATGGATATTTAATCAGGTCTTTATTTTCAGGTGTAAGCTATAGGTAAGCTCATGGTTTCTTCTAGTGTATCTCACTCCTTCAACCATTTCCAATTTTCATTGCATATTCTTGATCCTTGAGGGAGGGCGTTTTTGGTGAGCTATTGTACTCTTTGGAGGAGCTTATAATGCACCATTTATTTTTTAATATGAATTAAATAATATTTTATTCATATTCAGAAATTTTCAGGTCGAAATTATAAGTGGAAATGTATAAATCTTATTTTTAATGAAAGAATGGTATCATTTCTCCACTACCTTGATGTGTCAGCAATGATGTATTGATGTATTCGAATAAAATATCATTCCTTTGATGTATTAATGATTCATGGGATGTCATTTATGAGCTTCACAAGTTTCATGTTCATTAATTAAGCATTTGGATTCATTTTGATCAGTTTAATACCATTTGAAGAAGATTTAATGCCATTCCCCCCAAGGTTGAAACTAGTCTTTTGCATCTGATTTAAGGGAGTCATAGAAAAAATTAAAAGTTTAAGGGTGATGCATATGAGTTCATTTTTATTTCCTTTATATGTCCCCTGATTCCATTCAGAAATTTGATTTGGATTGAGTGCATTTGGAAAGTCATTTTCATCATCTACCCCTAGGGTATTTGAACAACAATTTACTAGTAAAAATCCATACACTGACCAGATTGCTAAAGTGAGTTGCAGAAGTCATATGAACACTCCATAGAATCCATAAAAATTATAAATATGTCTTAATATCATCCAAGTACCTTCTGTAGCAATTTGGGAGAATTTGGAGTCATTTGGAGACCAAGGGACCAATACTAGTCAAAGAGAAATTGCTAGTCAAACTCCCTACTTTGGACAGAATCTTAAAGGGGTTTGAAGAAGTATTTTTTTGGCCCTATATCATCCCTAAACATAATAATAAATTCCTAATATCATTCATATACCTTATCATAATATTTGGGAGCATTTGGATCAAATTGGAGACCTAGACATCAAAACTAGTCAAAGGTCGAACTAGGGAAAAAAGTGAAAAATTTGCCATTTTATTAAATTCATAAAAAGGGACATTACAGTAACAGATGTTTTCCATCGAGGGGGTTTTTGTTGATATACTTTAACAGTGTGTTTACATTTTTTACGCACTGATGCATTTGGTTTATGTTAGCTCACTGGTGTGCTTATGTATGAATAAACGCACCGGTTTATTTTGTAAATTCTATTTTTTTATGTGTCCACTTAAAATCATACATTCATACTAAATGTCCTTTTACTATTTAACCACACTAATTACAATATTTAATAGTATATATATGTTGATTGTTGATTTGTCTCAAATGCAGGAAGAAAAGTTTGTAGTATCAAATGGCCAATTCTTCAAATTCCATCTCACGCCATCTTCTTCAAAGTTCGACGAGTTCTCCCATTCCATCCCTGGTAAGTTCAAGATTTATTTATTTGTTTACTACTTGTTTGAATTTATGTTACTTATCCTTGTGAATACGAATATCGATTTATTCTATATTGCAGGATCACGATTCAGGTTCGAATTCGGATGCACAAGACTTTCCACCAGTTTCAAAACATCGTAAGCTCTTATCAGGAGCAAGATACCACAATCATTTTTTGGATGAGAATGGGTAGCTACTTTACCCCACCAATTGTAACATGCCATATTCAAGCCTCCATCCTAGTTCATCGACGATAATTCTTTGTGATATGGAACTCTCTTATGAAACCCCAATAGTTTGTGGTTGTTCAAAATGTCAAGGGTTGAAGGAGACCCTCGGGGTGTCACACTCACCCATTACACCAATGATATATTACCTAATGTCGATGGTCTAATTCCCCCTATTGCAGTAAAAAATCCAATAGTTGATATAGAAAAGACACGCAGGAACACTTCCTTATGCTCATTTTTTTTAAAGTTGGGAGCCAAAACAACTATGTCTCATCCTAAATTGAGGAACCCCTCGTCTTATGTTCAGTCATTTGAAATTTATAGTGATCCAAAGCATGATATGAATTCCACCCAACCCATCTATACTAGAAGATCCAAAATGTTGCATGAATTGAGAGAAAAAATGTCCAAGTACACACTGATGTCTATCCAATTTTTGGAGGGTTGTGATGATTTCTCCCTTCCGGTGAATTTTCAAAGTAAATATCAAACTTCTTAAAACCATGCTTTATATGGCGATTGATTGTCCTCTCTACCTATGCCTGATGTTGGAACGGAATTCTCCTTTTGTGGTAATCATTTTATGATTACCATGTCTAATATAGATGCTGCAAATTTTGGGTTGTTTATCCTTTCACATGTACTTGTTCCTCCCAAACACTCAGTAGCACTTATGCCATTTTGCGTTCCTATCTATTCCGTCTGATTACTTGAATATTGTTAAATACAAGAACATCATTTCCATGTATAGTATGTGCATGAATGGTTATGTTTCTGGAAACTTTAACAGGAAGAACCTATTGTATATAGATGGTCATCCACACACTCATGGGAATATTGCAGGGTTCATAAATAGTTCTAGGTGCTCTTTATTTTCTCCAAATTATTCATTTGAGGAACACTTCAATGATTAGGAGTTCTTTATGAAAAGGAAAGCATCCATATTTTTTGGTGTACATGCAATACGTAGTTTGTCTACTGGTGACGGGCTGTTAATAAAATACAACTTCCGTAGACCACCAACCGCTCGTCAGAGACTCCTTGCATTGGTATTACCTTTAGATGTTCCCTTGGGGCATAAGACAAAAACACATTAATTAATTGTATTTGTTAATTTTCAATGGATTCATATTAATGTATTGCTCAATTTGAAATTATGTTTTATAAATTATTAATTTGATTTATAAACTCAATTTGAAAATGTTTTTTTTTAATTTTCATATTTAATGTGGAGTTGATGTTAATTTATCGCTCAATATGAACGTCTGCTTTATAAATTGTTTGCAACATAACATTTTCTACTGGAAGTGATTCTCATTATTCAGTAATAATTATTTTCTATAATGCAAGATCAAAACAATTGCATTGTGCTTACTAAAATCATTGATGTAATGTTCAATATTTTTGAAATTGGGATTCTGATGATGAGCGACCTTCCTACCATCTTCTGATGCACCCCGGTACAATGTCAAATCGAGAGAAGGCTGAAAAAAGAGCACAACTTGGAGAGGAAGCATACCAAGCATGGTTGAATCAACCACCTATTCAATTTCCATTGCATCCATCCTCACCAATCAAGAATTCCTATAGTGATATTAGTTCTTCACATGTTGGAAATGGATTCAATGAAGTAAAGGTTGGTATGGATGATTTATTACGACAAAAGAGTGCCATGGATGCAATTTTGTTCCATACATTCTAGTACAATAAGCTAGGGGATGATGCTCATATTACTGAAGCCTTCTTCTAAAGACTTAAATCGTCTTCCAACACACCTCTATTTGGATTTGGTAAGTCAAATTCTACACAGTTGGGGACAACAATGTTACTATACAACTTGAGATCAAAGTATGGCATGTTAGACACATGTTTCTTGGCAAGGCTGAGGTAATTGAGTATCAAATACATTATATTTTGAGTAATCTTGCGACACAATCATCATAGAAAATGGTCGATTTTATGAACATTAAATGACATTGTGCATTTGTATTTCCCACTAACTGTAGGTTATTCAAAGAGAAGGTACTTCCGAATGATAATGTCTTTCCCGACAGCTGTGCAGAGGAAAAACAAATGTTGAAAATTTTGGGTGTACAGTACATATATTATCATGCATGCCCCAATGAGTGTATTCTATATAGAGGCGAATATGCAGACAAAGTGATATGTCCAAAATGTGGGAATGACAGATATAAAGAATTGAATAACAAGGCTAAATCACATGATCCTCCTCATAAGATATTGAGGCACATGTCTATAATCCCAAGGATTCAAAGGCTCTTTCATTGCAAAGAATTAGTTATGCTACAGGGATGGCATGCATCAAGTCGAAGTGAGGAAGGAGTTATGTGAATGCCAACAGATTCAATAGCCATGAAGCATATAGAGGATACATGGCCTGATAAATTCAAAGATGAAGTACATAGCCTCTGATTGATCATAGACATTGATGGCGTCAACCCATATTCCCAACCAAATAGCATCTATACTGTTTGTCCTGTAGTAGTGATCAATACCAATATCCCCCCATGGTTTTTCGTGAAGAATGGACATCTTATGTTGGATCTTATAGTCCTTGGTTAAAAAAAAGTGAAGAATATGGATGTTTACCTACAACCATTGATCGATGAATTCAAGGAATTATGGGAAGGGATATGTGTATATGATGTTTCGAGACCCATCCCATCATAGAGGATTTTTATACTGTATGGCATATGTGCATATACCACACATGATTATCCGGGGTTAGGAGTTTGTTAAGGTAAATATGTTTTTCTATTTGTTTTTTATTAAAAGCAATAATTTTTTACATATTTAATTCTATGTGACTGCCTTCATCCTCAGCAATAACGTGCTCTCTTTACTATAACATCATAGGTCTTGTAACAAAAGGTTATTATGGATGTAAATGTTGTGGACCTTCTATGAAGGCTAGGTGGTCCAAAGACCTATACGAAAGTCAGCGTACGACTTGTCTAGGGTATTCCTCCCGTAAAACCACTCTTATAGAAGAGCAAAATCTACTTTCAATGGTAAATGAGAGAGAAACCAAAGGCCTGAAATAATGACATCGGTCGACTCGCTTATGACATATGACAGGGAGAAGGAGAAGAAATACACAGAGATGTTCAATTCAAATGTGCATCCTGCGAACAATGATCTTGATTTCTTCGACACCTATGTTGAGAAAATTCCCATAGGGATGAAAAGAAAATTTATATTTTATGAGCTCCCATATTGGGAGCATCTTAAGATTTCCCACTTACTAGATCCCATGCATATATTTAAAAATGTTTCATCTTCTTTGTGGCATCACATATCATCCAAAAAACGTGACAAGATGAAATTCAGGAAAGACCTTATTGCTTCAAGTATAAAAAGGAAGCATAGGCCAAGACAAGAAAATAGAGGAGAGGCTAGCCCCTCTTTTTCATTTAAAAAAGGCGATGTCCCATGGATTTTGAAGAAAGATGATCTTAATTTGGAAAAAGAAGTTATATTGGGCGTGAAGGCACCTTCTTTTTTTGGGTCTACTCTACAATGATGCTTGAGTACATCAGACGAAAAGTTGTCGGGTTTGAAATCACATGAACATCTCAACCTTCTAAGGGTACGTATAATGAGAAAAAAATGGTTATTACTATTTGTTTTATATCTTTTTCCACAAACGTTAAAATGCACTTATCTTTTTGTGTTTAATTTGATGTGTCATTATCCGTTGTTCATGCATGGGTGTGTGAACCATGACTTTCCCGATGACCTGTGGTGTGCCATATCTAAACTATCTACATTTGTACGGTGGATCACATCAAAGGAGATTTACATTGCTATCATTCCACGATGTCGTGAAGAGATAGTTGAGTTTGTTTTTATGTTTGAGAAGGAACCGTCATCAAGTTTCACGGACTTGCACATTCATCTCCTAATTCACCTAGTTGATGAGGTTGAATTAGTCGGGGTGGTATCCTGTCATTGGATGTTGTTATTAGAGAGGTTCATGAAAAAGTGAAGGGATTTGTTCGATAAAGGGAAAAAACCGAGGGTCTATGGAAAAAGGGTACATAGTATATGAGTCATTCTATTATGCCAGTGAGTACATCAAGCAAATTGACGGCACACCGGGCGCAATGATTTGGGATGATGAACGTGATGAGTATAGAATGGAAGGGGAGGTACTTGAAATGAATGGAAAAAGGCGCATGATAAAGAGTAAGTAACATATATTTTGATCTTCAATTTTCCACATAGTAACTTATATTCACAACAAACGTTAAATTCTATGTTTGATCCCATACGTATTGAATGTGGTTTTGTTTCCATGAATACAACAACAAATTCAGAAGTTGATGCAATCAATAAATTCATTCTTTACAATGCGAAGGAAACACAGTCGTGGGTCGCATTGTATGAAGAGAAGAGGATGAAATGAGACATTGACATAAAATAATTCAGGCAGTTTCACTGTAGAAGCATGCCTTTTCCAGATCATTTAAAATAAAATATGCCAATGATCTATCCCAATAGTTGGGTTGCAGACCAAGTTAGAGAGAAATATGGTGCATCCGGTCATTACCCTCCTGAAGAGGAAAATGCGCTAAACATTGGCATCGGGTGTAGCAACTCGGTAATAAAACCTTTACGTACATAATTTCTAACTTTATAATGCAACTTTGAATTATAAAATTTATGTTTAATATATTAATGGTTGAGTTAATAGACATATGACATCATCAATTGTTAAATTTTCTTATAGGTGCATTCGTTCCCATTTATGTGGGCTTATGGACATCATTTTTGCACCGAGGATGTTGATAATGGGCATGTTACATAAGACTATGGAGTGGAAGTTGAGTTCGATCAATCTAATCGTGCTAGACACCGAGATCGAAACTTGGTAGGAGGGATGTTGGGTTATGTCGGAAAGATACAAGAGATCATTCAAGTGGACTTCTCATCTTTCCAATGTGTTATTTTTAGTTGCAGGTGGTGGGACACATTCGACCGGAATAATGTAAAGGAAGATCATGATAGTGGGTTGATAAGTATCAACTCTAGAAATATGTGGGATGAAAGTAAGGAGCCTTATGTTTTCCCAAAACACTGCAACCAAGGGTTATTTCACCCGAATGCATTGGATAGAGATTGGTGTTTGATATTAAGATAGGACCCTAGAACTAAACATGTTTCTAAGAACAACAATGCTATCATGCCAACTGAGGAAGATAATGAGGGTGATGGCAACAGAGAGTGACATGTACATGTTTTATTTTTTCATTTACAGATTGAGATATCATTTTGTTACTGTTATCTTTGATTGTATAATTATATTGCTAATTTGTCATCTTATGATGGTGGAAATCAGGTCTTGTGTATACATATAATTACACCATGAAAACAACTTACATGATTCAATTTTATTTTTGTGAAAGTAAATGCTAACATATTTTTCTGGACTTGAAGGTGTCCTCTAATTTCTAAATTAATATTGCAATAATTATTGCATTTTATGATGTTTTTGTTATAAATAATGATAAGTATTATAATTCCATTAATTATGACATTTTCTGGTAGATTAATGTAATGTTTTTTATTATATGATTCGATTAAGTTCAATTAATTTATGGCCTTGATAACAATGACTAAATTAATGGCCTTGATAACAATGTAATTTACAAAAAAAGTTGAGGTGCTCTATAGTGACTTTAATTAATATGTATGGGCTTGATAACAATGAAATTTACAAAAAAATTTAACGTGGTGTCTAATTTCTCCATGATCAACATTTGAATGTTTGTATTTTTTGATGTTTTTGTTATAAATTATAATTCTAAGAAATATAATTGCATTAATTAAGTTGGATTGAGAGAAAATGTTGCTCTTTTAATTAAGTATTTGTTTTTCTTCCCAATAGAGCTTTGATATTTGTCATTGTAAAGTGAGTTATTTCCAAAAAAAAATTAAAATGTTGAATGATACATCATTGATAGGTCATATTGATCATGTCCATATTTACTTTTTTTATGTGATGTTCATATTCATATATTATAATAATATTACAATATGGTAATACTACTTGAATTTTTATACCTGCCGAAAGGCAGGTAATATTGTAATCAACAAAATGTCAAAAGTTTTTGACATTCAATTAAAAAACTTATTCTAAAGTTTAACTTTGTAACTTAATTTTTTTATTTTTTAATAATATATTTATATTTTACTTCATTGGTTGTATGTGTGACATGATATTGATATGACTATTTTTAGATCTTATTCATGTCAGAGCAGGAAGAAAAAATAAACTTGTTTTTTTTACTATTGGTTGTTTTAGTTTGACACCTGACAAAGCCTGAAAGAGGGGACGGTCTTAAATTAATGACATTGATCATTTTTTGCAAGATGACATCCGTACACCCCTCTTGTGTGAATGAATAACAATTATTACACTTTGTAACTCCACCAAATTGAAGGGCAAAAATCTAATTCCAGGTATTGCATGTCTCTCTCATATTGCCTTTATACTAGCTCCCCTTAGATTATTTATTTTTAATTAACGTAGGTCATCAGTTTGTCCAGTTGAGATATGGAACATCAACCTTATAACTACAACAGTAGCCTAACAGAATATATGCCTGTGAAATAATATAACCAATCTACTTTGAATGAACAAAAAAATAGTAAAAAAAACAAAATGCGTGCACTTGCATATTTATTTTGTCACTTTTGTAGAGATTAAAATATAATTTCTTTGGTTGGGATATTTTGGAATCATACTAGCAACGTAGTTATTTAGTTACTAGATAGTTTTATTTCTCATTTTATAAAATGTTGGTTAAGTATTAATTTAAAATGGTTTAAAAAATAATTTAATATATATAATTTGTAATAGTTTATAATGAAATTTTTTTTTTCAAAGATTTAATATTTTTAGATTTTTTTAATATTTTTTAATTTCTTAATTTATCATTACAATTTTATTAAAATTTGTATACGGTAGTTTTTATATTGTTAAATTATATTTAATAATAAAAGAAACGTTGATATGTTTTATTTTTTTAATTGTTACAAATAGAACTATAAAATCAAGTTATACAATAAAGTTGAAAATTATGTTTAAAACGGTTGGAATTATTTAATAAATACTTAACACTTTCTATATAAACGAAAAAGTGTTGTGGAGTTTGTTAATCCAATTTTAATTATGTATTTATATGATTTTTGTTTGCATCAAAACTAACATTTACATTTACCTTCTGTAAAGAGTGACATAGTAATAACTCTTACAATGCAAATAATAACTTGATGTGTTATATTAGTTTTAAATTCTTGGTCAAATGACATTAGATAGCATTATTGTTCTACTTTACTTGTACTCTAGATTGTTATGGATAGGGCTAATATGCCATCATCAATACTTTATCAATAGTTGCTAACACCTGTACATATCTCCAACTCTATTTCAACTTTTAAAGGCATGGAGTAAGACATGTCACTTTTCTTTTGCTTTTAAACTATACACGACTAATACATTGTTAAAATGTTTCATAATTATTTTAACTTAAGTTTTCAATTATGTACAATTATTACATTGAAACATTTCTAAGAGGCAAGTATAAGCATCGTTGCTGCTAATTTCACTTGTTTTTATGATGTTAGGCAATTACACTTATAAGTTCAACAAGATTCATTTATGTTTATCATTTGAATATATAATTAATTTATACACAACATCTAAGAGCTAGAGGGATATGTCCATCAAGACGAAGTGTACGACCCTCTCTGAGCAGCTCTAAAATAGAAACAATGTCTGAAGTAGGAACTGGTGGATGGTCAAGCCGATGAGTAGGATCGAAGGGTCGATCGAGTAGGAGCAGAGGATCAGATGATGATGTAGGATCGGGAGGAAGGCCGAGTAGGAGTAGAGGAATAGATGGTGATGGAGGTGGAGGAAGAGGACATGGTGGAGGAGGAGGACATGGTGGAAGAGGAGTGGAGGAGGAGGACATAGTGGAGGAGGAGGTGGATGAGATGTCAAAGGTGGAGGAGGAGGAGGTGGATGAGATGTCGACGAAGAGGATGGAGGAGGAGTTGGATGAGACATCGAAGGTGGAGGAGGAGGTAGATGAGATGTCGATGTAGCTAATGGAGTAGGAGGTGGAGTAGTAGATGTCGAAGTTGATAGAGGAGGGGGTGGAGGTGGAGGAGGTGGTGGAGGAGGTTGATGGGTATCCAACTGAAAGTTTGCAACAACAATATGATACATCAACAACCTCACATGATGAGGAATAATCCTCCATGTCTCCACAAGCTCAAGGTCATCACGAATTTCATGCGGCCGCATAGGATAAACACCTACATCTACCAACAATCTAGCCAACCTATCTGCCACATCCTAAATATACCTATCATGGTGCCTACATGGATGATGACTAGGATGTCTACCAGCCAACTGTGGGTTGTCCTGATCCTACTCCTCCATATCTTGATCATCATGAGAAGGAGGAGGCAGTCTGACCTCTGCATCAAAGATGCCAATATCTACAAAATATATAGTATAGAATAATAATTAGACAATTTATTAAAAAATAAACATATTTATAACATATTTCATTTGCATTAAGTATAAAGAGAATAAAATGCAACTATAGTAATTTAAACATAACATTAATATTACCTCTCTCATCAGGTGGATGATCCGATGTGAAGAAGATCTCTGGGCACCCTATCCACTCCAAGCCTACATATGGATATGGCACCATGTCAACTGCATGGTCGTCCTCACTAGACAACATCTCCAACACATCTAAGGTGATCCTAGCTGGGAACTCAGGTTTCCCCCTCTTGGGCATCATCTCCCCCCGCATGTGCAAATGCACCTCAGTGGTCGGCCTAGTAGGTAGCCGCCCAAATGATACCTCCAGATGAAAACCGGTGCGCTTAAATAATACAAGCGCATACTACATGGTGCTTTAATGTTACAATTGCACCGGTTACGGTGCGCTATAACGATCCTACCACACGGAATTGTTTTATTTAAAATTAATGTAAACGATGCGTCAAAAATATAACGCACCCGTACGATCAGAAAAAATTAATTAATAGTGCGCTAAAATCATATTAGCACACCAATGCATTCAATTCATAAAACACACCATACACATTTTTTGAAAATATCATTCTGGTGCGTCCATTGCACATAAGAGCACCGTCACCGGTGTACTGACATGGAATGGGCACACCACAAATAGAATTTTGTAGAAATTTTAATAATTCATTTTTGGTGTGTTTAATTGAAGTAAACGCAACGTAAACGATGCTTTTACTTAAACTAACAGCACCATTTATTAATAACCGTTACTACAATTTAATTAACGGTGAGCAAATTGAATGTAAGTGCACCGACTACGGTGCTCTAAAATTCCATAGGTGCACCATATAATTTATTTATTCTTTTATTACACAATGTTTACCGGTGTGCCATGGACACATCAAAGAAGCGGTGACGTGCCCCTTGGCGCACCGAAAAATGTATTTGTCTTTATTATTTATGTTTCACGGTGCGTCTAATGATTTAAAGGGAACCAAAATACTGATGCTCTAAATGATCGAATGCACCGTTAAGAAATTGAATTTGTTTTATTATATTTTTTCGGGAAGCGGTGTGTTCCATCCATTCGGCTCACACCGTTACGATGCAGCCTATAATAATTTACAGGGTGCACTGCAAACCGGTGCGAGCCGAATGGCTCGAATGCACCACGTAGAATTTTTGAATTTTTTTTAAATACAAAAAATTAAAGCTTAATTTCAAAATTTAATCTGTTAAA
Source organism: Larix kaempferi (assembly GCA_027924585.1). NCBI lineage: Eukaryota > Viridiplantae > Streptophyta > Pinopsida > Pinales > Pinaceae > Larix > Larix kaempferi. The sequence continues at coordinate 14,943,532 of BSBM01000757.1, read as the reverse complement.
AAATTAAATAATGAGGTAACAAACAACTTACTTGCTAAACAACCCTTCAGGGAGGCATCTTTGTGATGTATGGAAATTTTGACCACCGTCTATCAAAATTCAAACTAGCAGCAGCATCCAACAGAGATGAAGAATGTGTCCATGTGGACCACGGATGTCAAGGCGTCCAAGTGGGTGAGGTTTTGCACCGGTGCAATTGGGAGAAAACGCACTGTGAGGTGGTAAAAATGAATTTTACCTCATGGTTTTTTTATTAAACCTTGTTCTAGTGCATTTTAGGGTAAAGCGCAGCGATGCAAGAGGTCAAGTTAACACATTGAAAAATAGGGTTTTTTTTTTTAAAAATAATGGATTTTCATTTATTATTTGTAACGATGGAAACCGGTGCGTTTGAAAAACACCAGCGCACCGGTGCATATATTACAGAGACAGGTCATTAGTTTAGGTTTTATTCATTAGACGAGCACCAGTGCGGTGCGTTGTGTTTATTCATTAGATGAGCACCGGTGCGTGCGTTTATTCATTAGACAAGCATCGGTGCATTTCAGTTTTATGTGCACACAAGTATAAGATTGATTTTTAAAAATATAAATTGAAAAATGGTGTGTTTATATGTATGAAATGAACTGGGATGTTTATAGTATCACGTCCTGGTGCGAGTGTTCTATATAAACGTACAAATTAACTTTGATTAAAATAACACGATTTTTTAATTAAATTTTCCTTGACTTATATTTTTCTCTTTTGCGATGTAGTATACAATGTACCCGCACCGATGCATATATTACAAAGACGCATCATCAAGCATGGTTTGTAAATGCAATTTAAATGAATTTTAGAAAGAAATTCTTTGTAGTAGAATGCGGTGTGTTTTCTCATTAAATGTGCACCAATGCGTTTAAGGTTAAGGTGCGGACCATATTAGATTTATTATTAAAAATATAAATTGAAAAAACAGGGAGTTTATATGTATTAAACGCACCGAGACGTTTATAGTATCACGTCCTGGTGCAAGTGTTCTATATAAACGTATTAATTAACGGTGATTAAAATAATACGATTTTTTTAATTAAATTTTCTTTTACTTAATTGTTTCTCTGTTGCGGTGCGGTATAATATGTACCCACACCGATGCGATTTAGTATCAAATGCACCGGTGCTCTTTTATGTATACGCATTGATTAAAATATATCCACTAAAACCTTCGATCTCTCGCCTTCGCTAGAAACCTCCGCTATAAATGGATTTTCAGCATCTTTTGCAATGGGATTTCATTATAACCTCACTATAAGGCCTTTTCCTTGTAGTATTTGTACACCTGTTGTCAATATACCACTTATTTTATTCCTTTTAATCATACAGGGCTACTCCACAAATGTTACTAGTTCCAACATCCTTTTGAGTGACTAGTCTTAATCTACAACTCTCTGGTGTCTGACCAAAATTGTTGTACTTGGTGCATTCAACTTCTTGAGACAGGGGAGAAAAAGCATTTTTGCTTTGATGCTCAAACCTGTTAAAATTGTTTGCATTTTTTCCATATTGCATGAAATTTATTCTTGGAGCTCTGCAATCAACTACCTTGTGACCAAACTTGTAACAATTAAAACAAATTCCAAATAATGTGCTTTGGTACCTAGGGAAAATGGTTCTCCTTGTAGCAATATAGTTGTTGGGTGGTGGTTCAAACCCTATCCTTTCTTCATATCTCCTTAGGCCTGCAAATTCTCTCGTCTTTCATTGATTAGCATTAGATTTAACCTTTTCTGCATAGCTAATATGTGTCTCATTTTTTCCAAGATTGTTAACTTCTTGTTCTAGATCTACACATTCCTTTTCTTTGGCTATTAGAAGTCTCGTAGCTTCTTCTAATGGTTGTTTAACTCTGATTTCAACTCAGCAATTTTGTTCTACGGATACTTGACTTCTTGATTCAGTGAACATTCAGTTTCATAGCTTTTGAGGCAAAACAAATTCCTCTTTTATAGTCAGGACCTTTTTGTTGGTGTAGCATTTCATTCAAATTCACTGAAATCTTCACAAATATTTGATTTAAGGTATTTGTCTTGTGCACCTATTCTTGGAGAGATTTTATTTGCATATTTTTTGAGAAGTTCTTCCCTCGTGTACCTAGCCAACTGATTTTTGGCTGCTAGGTGTTCCTTTTCTTTCTTTTCACTAGCATCTTTTAGGTTTTCAATCTATTCCAAAGTTGCCTCTAACTCTGCTTCAAGATCCACCGCTCCTTCATTTCCTTTATTGGACTCTTCCCCTTGACTATGATTCTCCGTGGCAAGAAACATAATCTCATTTATATAGGTATCTGCATCATCATCATCATCTTCAATATTTGAGATTTCCTCTTCTACTTTTGAATAGATATTTTGTCTTCTGACAAAATTACCCTTAGAGAAGTCTTTTCTTGAATTGGTTCTACTTCTTTTCAGGGGACACTTTGCAGCGAAATGACCTGTTTTTCCACAGTTAAAGCACTTCAAAGGAAAATTTCCTTCATACTTACATGTAGCTCTTGGAAGTTTGTTGACAAAGTTTGCCAGCTTGTCATATGATTCTTCTAAATTTGGTAAACTAGATGATGGAATTTGTTGCTTCGTTTTAGTTGTCTTGTAAGCAACTTCCTTTTGTTTCGGATATTCAATCCTCATTTCATAGGCTCCTAGGATTTCATGCAACTCTCCTAACTTTAATTTTTCCAAATTGTCTCTATCTTCAATGGCGGAGACCTTAGGATTGAACCAGAAGGAAGAGATCTTAATATCTTTTGAACTACAGTAGATTCTTCAATAGTCTCTCTGAGTCCTCTCATTGTGTTAACAACTTATTCTACCCTATGGAGGTAGGCAGCAATATTTTCTTCTTCCATCATCCTAAGTCCTTCAAATTGAGCCATGAAAGTCTGTAGTTTTTCCTTTTGGACTTTGGTGTCTCTATGATATATAGTTGCCAATTTATCTCATATTTCCTTGGCAGTCGTGAAATGCATTACTTTGTAGAATTCAGATTCATTCAATCCTGCAATTGCAATCATTTTGGTTGAATTGTTTTCACAAGATTCCATCTCATCTATGGTAGAGAGCCAATCTTTAGGAGCTTTGTATCCATCAAGCGCACTTGTCCATATATCAAAACCAAGAGACATTAAATAGGAATCCATTTGTTTGCTCCAAAACACATAGTTTGTTCCATCAAACTTAGGAACATCCCTGAACTTGGCTCCACCCATTGTAGAGTGAATTTTTGAATTAGATACCTTCAAGTGGTCAAACTTGCTAGGAGTTGGCTCTGATACCAATTGTGAAACACACTCCCAACACTGAGAGGGAGTGGTGAATAAGTGTTGGATACTTATAAGTAAATTTATTTCATTTACAAATTAAACTTGAGACATGTAGAATTAAGTTAGCTTAACTGGTCTTGGTCTTCACATCCCAAGTTATTATGAGTAATGTATCAAATGAACAAAAATAATTAGTAGACAGAGATTTGTAGAAGAGAAAAAAAAAACTTTGTATGTATCTATATGTTGTAAATGAATTTACAGTCAGAGTGGGTGCTTTAACACCACTTGGATACTCCAGCTACAACTGGAGGAAGAGGCTACAACCTATTCTTGGTTTTCAACTTCCAACACTGAGAGGGAGTGGTGAATAAGTGTTGGATACTTATAAGTAAATTTATTTCATTTACAAATTAAACTTGAGACATGTAGAATTAAGTTAGCTTAACTGGTCTTGGTCTTCACATACCAAGTTATTATGAGTAATGTATCAAATGAACAAAAATAATTAGTAGACAGAGATTTGTAGAAGAGAAAAAAAAAAACTTTGTATGTATCTATATGTTGTAAATGAATTTACAGTCAGAGTAGGTGCTTCAACACCACTTGGATACTCCAGCTACAACTGGAGGAAGAGGCTACAACCTCTTCTTGGTTTTCAACTTCAACTGAAAAATGACACACGATTCAACTTGTTGGAAAACATGTTCTTCCCATACTCCTCCCTTCCTCCTGTTTGATGATTAGTATTTTTTCAAATTGGCCTTGATATTAGCATTTCAATCTTCTATCATAGATCCTCCACTGTAAAGATTTAAAACACATAAACATACCTCAATTTAGTTATTCATACCTCACATCAACAGGTCAAACACTTCTTGATAAGGAATGT